>JABWDB010000019.1:232500-1715887 GCA_019614645.1 Stratiolaelaps scimitus
ACGTAGTGACGGTACTGATTTGAATGGCATGTTAGCAGTGATGTTTCGCTTTGAGTACATACGTGTTCTGACTGCTGCTGCTGATCGATTGGATCAGGCGACGAATCATGTGATAGCTCTCATGATTGATAATCGTGTTATGGCTGAGTAAATAGCAAGGAGATGATTTTGCTCGACGGCACGTTTATATTTGTCATTCTGACGATGTTTGAAACCCAATTTCAATTGAGTTGCCTGTTACTTTAGTCCGTTTATAGTGGATATATAGCTATTAAAAAGTCAGGTTCTAGTTAATCTTGCAGCGTGACGTAATTGCGTTAAGCCTGACTAATCATCCTCACTGCAGTATTAACGAATGGTGTCGAACAGCCATAATAATATTTCGGCATACACAGCGCCTAAAAAGACTTAATCGTGCGAAAGTGGATTTTCTCATTATATATATATAAAATGAGAAAATCAACTTTCACAACACACATTATATATATATTTTTATAATGTGTGTGTATCCGTCTATCAGCCTCCTGCTTAATAACTAAATAAGGGCGACATTCGAAATCTGCGCCCCTCCAATGAAATTGTCAGCCATTCAGTTATTCGCTACACGTAGATATGTATCGAAGACAATTGACAGATCATAATTTTCATCATTTGCTGCTTGTCATTGTTCGTCTGATAAATATGTCATTGTTGACTGATTACAGGACCGTTTTCCTGAGATGGAAGTATGCGATGTCCGTTACACGGACGCCTGGTGAGCCTGGAAGAATACGGGGATCGAGAGTGAACAATTTTAGCACGAACAACTGCGGCAAGAACAGCAACAGTCATGCCAAGTCCGAAGAATCAAGAAAGTGAATTTTACCAACTGCAATGAGTTGACAACCATAGCAACTACAATATATAGTAACTACAAGATAGTGTAACTTCAACCGTCTACAACTGTAACTAGCGAACAACTATAACAAAGCGTCATCCTCAACAATTACATCAACAACAACAACAACGGCAACAACAAACAACAATTGCTACAACTCGCACAATCCCTGATCACGCGGAAGTCAACAAATCAACAGTAGCTAGTGTGAGCCCGATTGACAAACAACCGTTCCCCCATAACGGATCCGCGACCTACCCTCGCATAAGGATAAACGCGCATACGAAACCCAACCTGCAAGCATGCCAACTTGTGGAACAGAACGACAAAAACAATTCGATGACACCAACGATCACTGTGCAAGCGGACATCGAGAGGACATCGGTTCAAATCCATGATGGGAACAGGTCTTCTCCTTGGGTAGGCACGTCGAGACAAGGGGGCCATGGAGCTGGGGTAGCTGGAACTGACCACTTGTGGCCACCTGCGTATTTCACACACACCCCGTATTTTACCCCTCGCGCTGATGTTAACGTCAAGCAACACGCGGACGGAAACACCGCGCGCCGCAGCGAGTGTACCCAACTGTATACAAGACTATACATAAATATATATATATATATATAAATATATAAAATAATACAAATGATCATAGTTAGGTAACAACAACAATATCTATTATGGCGAAAATACTAATGTTATATTATATACAGATGCTACTATATATATATATATATATATATATATATATATATATATATATATATGCGTATAAATGTACGTTTGAGCATCTTTTCCTCGGAGGTAACACGGGAGAGAGAGAGATAGCGAGAGATTAATTCGACTCTATAAACTCTATTGCCAACGATCATCATCGTTAGCTCATCTCGATTCACTCTGGCGTTGTATTTATCTCTGCAATCTCCGTCTACAAAATTGTCTCTGGCATCGATGCTTGCGTGTTGTTGTTTTTTGTTGTTTATTTTTTGTTTCGAAATGACTCTGTTACCAACCAACGGGTTCTGTTATTTGACGACCAGAGTCGGCAATCAATAGTGAACAAGGAAATTTTGTTTCCGACTTTTTGCATCCGAAAAGAATCACCGAATAATGGAAGACATGTTCTTCTATTGATTGCCTGTTGCTTGCTTTCACCCATTGTTTTATTGTTTATCTAGATCATCGCTGGACGACGACTGCTAAATGATGATGAGCTAGCTGGCATGTAATTAAAGCCAAGATCTGTATACTCGGGGTCATCACCGTCTCTCACGTCTGTTTTTCTATCGATTGGTGTTGCCATGCTCGCAACGTGTTACGTCTACTATTATTTATTATGTTACTAAATAATGTCAGATATATATATATATATATATATATATAATGCTCTCTATTATGACGATATTGAACATATTCAATAAATTGTACAACCTTGGACACTCATTTCTACTGATAGGTGTACAGTTGTGTGGCCGGCGACTTCGTCACTGTTAGTGACGGCCTGGACGAGGCACACAGGAGGCACTTTACAATAAGCAAAACAAACAAACCAACAAACAAACACAGTATATGATCAATCAAGTAGCAATAAACACGGACAGCAGAGAACATTCGTAGGGCTGTAGGACCACTATACTGTTATGCATGTGTTATTCTAATGCTACTGCTTGAGCCTAGCTGAGGCTCACCCGAATGATGAATAATGCATAGGTGTTGATATGATAACAAGTGAAATTGGCGCAAGGGAGAGAGAGAGAGAGAGCGGAACAGTTCTTATATCTATATGATACATATGTAATTAAATCTCAGTGTGTCATCCGAATGCGTCACTAATCACTGACAGGTATCATTAATGTGTCATTACTGATTGAGTATCATCTCCTCGATGCCGTTCAGTTCACCATACAACGGAACTGACCACGAGAGCAATATGACTCTACTACTGCTAGTACTCACAATTTTGTGTGATGGATAGTGGTGGTCAGACTCTGCACGGCGACTTTTTCATCAGCACTGAAAGAGCTGAGTTTACATATCTTTACTAATCGGACGCATTATTGAATTCGGTATGGTAACTAGCGCCACCTGACCCATATACCCACGTACCGCTTAGCAAAAATATCGCGCAGAATAGTGATTACTCTGTAAACATCTCCAAACGACACAAAGGGTGTGTGGTGAAATATTTCGAAAACAACGTGTGTACGTGTGAGATGGTAACTGTATGTATATAGCTCACTTCAGGTGAGTGGCTCGCATCGAGACAAAATAGCCTGTTTTCATTCTAGAACGAGAGTGTGTACTGTGAGAGATCATCTATCGTGGCCAGTTCGAATCTTGTCGCTTATCCGTAACAGCCTAGATCGGTTGCTCTTGCAATGACATAAATATCGGTATACAACAGTAATAATAATAGTAACATGGATAATAGTAATAAAGAAAAGATGATCCTCACAACGACACCTCATCATCACTTAGGTAAATCAATGGACTGATGGCAAGAGCTCGACAAACGCTTTCTGTTTGTGCTTATTAACAACGCCTCTGAAACGGGGATACACATATATATATATATATATATATATAACACACACACACATATATATATATGTGTGTGTAGAGAAGTTTTATATATATCAAATCGACATCTACATATGGATGAACAACTTAGGAGCGCTTCAGCTGTGGAGTCCTGTTCCGAGCGTAATGTGCTGCACCTCCTGCCGGAACGACACAAACAGAACGACATCGTCAAAGCAGAGGTGTGTGTTGGGTTGTATCGGTTTCAACTTGCGAAAACAAAGCAGATACGAACAACAAGGAGAGACCACCGCGTGCGTCCAAGGTCACACACATACACACAACCCAGCCCAGGGTGGTCAGCAGTTGTCAACGCTGCTCAAACGAAAACGTGAGTGATATCGACCGCTATAGGTCCCCTCACCGGCCGAGATGAGCTTGTAAACATTACAATCATCTGCTGCACAAGACAGGTGCAACAACATGTTGGATAGGAAGACGATACGATATTTTAAAAGCATACCGTCGTCGTAGGTCAATAGAAAGCGAACGCATAATCGTATCGCGAAAAATACCGAAGGCTCTACGCAGAGAGCTAAACGCCCGTGTCGACCAGCGATTACGTTTTAGTGATCCGAGCGTCGGCGTCACATCTACGTGAGTAAGGATCAGACGTTGTGGGTCGTCGAGTCAGATTTTCATGCCGGTCATCATCGAAAGTCTTGCGAAACTCGAAAACAAAAATGTGCTACCGCATCTCGTGTTGTGGTTGGCACGCGTGGACACGCACTAAACTGAGTCTGAGAAATCCTAATATTAGCAACAGCAGCAGCAGCAGCAACAACAACAACAACAACAGTAATATTAGAAACCGTAATATAATAGGAATTGTAAAATACAACGGCGTTATTATTCTTCTTATAAATCATCACTCAATTATGTGTGTGTGTGTGTGTGTTTGTGTGCAAGTAATTAACATAGCAGTCGTGTTCTCGCCAACGGAACTGTCTATCTGGCGGCGAAGCGACAACGAATTTATATTACTCTGAGCGGCCACAAAAGTATCCATCACAGTGAATAGACAGATGACACATGAGATCAAACAATGAGAACTGGGGGAAAATGCCCCTCTCATACATTATTATTAATACGTATATATATATATATATATATATATATATATATATATATATATATATATATATATATATATATATATATATATATATATATATATATAGTAAACAGAAGCGATTGAGAAGAAACGAAATAGAATGAATGCGAGGAAGCAGATTAGCGGCAAACGTAGTGCGCCCAAAAGAGCGAAAAGAACAAGCAGGTGTTGTTTCACAAAAAATTCGAGATTTAGCCACTCAGTGGCAGTATGCATCTATTATTCGTATATAGTGGTATCACTATCCTAATTAATCTACCCATAGTTAGTGTTATTGCTACTATTATCAAGACGGAGACAATGTCTCGGGAATATATATATATATACATACAGGTACTGTTGTTACACAAATAGTTCTATTATACAACAACAACAACAACAACATCTATCACAGATACAAATTAAAGAAGCAAGTGCAAGACAGTCTGCGAGCCGTCTGTGTAACGAAAAGACTCGATTTGTAATCAATAATAAGAGATTATTGCGATTGCGAAGTACGACGAGAAGGTGAGCGCATGATGTCGGAAGTGATGTTGGAACTAATGAACTTGAACGGCCGAACGAAACGCATTTCGAACAAGTTACAAACAGTCAGTAGAATTCACGCAGCAGACACATATATATATATATATATATATATATAACAACGTGTACATAAATATGAGATGGTAGCTATCAGCTACATTTGCACGATTGCCGAGCATACACCTAGAAATACGTCTACAAATTGATTGACCATCCCGTGAGCTATAACTAGTCAACCAGATTCATACATTTATGAGGTGAAGAGCAAAGCTTTATACCAGAACACTTGTACTGTAAGCGATATTTAGTAACAGGCGGAACAAAGTTAAGTTATATATATATATATATATATAGTTAATCTAAGCCTAGATGAAAAGCCGCTAAGACATTATGCTTACGGAACTTGTCCTCTTGACAAAATAGCAAAGCAACCCTACCGTGGTTATCTAATAGGCTGTGATGATGGCGTCCGAGCTACCATTATGGACATGTTACTCCTGTCCCGACACTACCTGGTCAACGTAACAGATTTATATTAAGGTCTGGATACGATATATATATATATATATATTGGCAAGAACCTGAACGAAAATAATTGGTCAGCGCCAAAGCTTTAAATGTCGTTAACATTACACACCATTACTTCTACTATCATCATTACGATTAAGATTGCGATAATTACAATGGAGCGTATTGTTATTGTAGAAATAAGCCCGCAAAAAGATTTCTATTAAGTTAAAGATATAAACACATATATATATATATATATAAGGGGTTTGGGGAGAGAGAGTTATATACTACACTTTCTAATATTTCCACAGCTGATACTAATGACGAAAAGACATAATAAGTACAGAAAATGTTCAAGGAGACACTAAGTGTGTGTGTGTGTGTATGTGTCAAAACCTATATATCTATATATAATCGATAATGGAACATAATTTCATTCTTAATGGAACCACCATAAATATAATGCCCAAGATAAATAACACATACAACACCCTAACGGAAATGATAATAACTGAGATCAATCTAAAATCAGTGCCGTGATTGCGTTACTGCACACGTTGTATTCATCAGTATTCAACAATACACACATATATATATATATAATTAATCCCATAATGATTAGTTATTATGGCGACGTCGATGACGTCGTTCGAAATACAAAAAAATATTCTGCGACGATCTATACGTCCCCGTTGTCATCATCACCGACCTCGATTTTTGAATACAACAGCCAGCAAGACCAAAAAACACGTGCACCATCTTTATGTTGCTGTTTTAATACCACTCTTCATTGTTATTGTGATGAACGTCGATCCGTCTCATGGATGAGTTAGGCGGCGTGTACGAAAATGCGGAAATGTAACCGGAAGAATCACAAAGAAATCGGCGCGACCGCGCCGACATCATGCTACCGTTTAGTGAACGAAATGATGCAAATAATGCCTATTGTATATGTAGCTAATATATAACGATACATGTTACATGACGACATCAATGTGTCTGTGAAAGTATTTCGCTAGTTCCTTTGATTGTGCAATCGCCTGCACTGAGTAGTGTTATATCGCAGGCGGTCTACCGTTGGCTGATCGAGGCGTGCCGACTAAAGACCTTAGCCAAGACTAAAATATCGTAAGGTAAAAGCGAATTCGGCGAAGCAGTATACAGGTTCTCCTTTTGGTCGTGTCGATGTGTTTCTATTATATTCGACGTGTATTGGTCAACAACACGTTGCATTGATCTGATCCATTCGATTTATAAGAGAAGACCCCCTAGGAAAAAGCAACTCAGCCCTTAATGTGTCGATTTTTGTCCGAATCAATAATATTACAATCATAAATTAGAATAGTCCCCTTTTCAAGCTCCTCAAGTCGTTTGATATTAAACTGAATGATTATCTCAAGGCACTGTTAATTAGGCGGCGTTCATTGACTTACATTGATATATATCGTTTGCTGAATCAACGATACCAAGACAAGACGCAGTCTAACAAGCTAGTCGAAAGTTCAATTTTGTTTTTGCATTGCAACCTTCTCACCAATGTTCAAATCGATCGTTTCGTCTGTTCGATGTACGCGTTCGAAATAACGACCAATGGATGCCTGGCCATGGGCTGTCGCAACAGCGACACTCCCGTCAAAACTGCGATTTCGCCAAGATACCGAGAAACGAGTACATATATCAACGTTGACGGTGATGGTAGTAGTCCATATAAAATGAAAGGGACCACGATAGTAACTACTATGTAGCCAAAACAAATAAACCACCAAACAGAAAAAAAGCGGATTCAACCAACACTACTATAACAAAAACAACATCAACAACAATAATAACAAGAACAACAATTATGTGGCGCGAAACGCCGTGATGTGGTCTGGACGTTTGTGTATATGTTTGTTTATGTGTGTGTGTGTATGTGTGGGAAGACGTGCGATTCAGAGATTCATTAAGAATAAAAAGTCATGCAAGTCTGCAGGAGTTGACAGCACGCAGCGGGGGAGTGATTGACAAATGCAGAGATATGTAGCATTACGTAAGCTAGTAGCCGAAAAACAATCGCATGCTTGAATTTGAAGGAGGGCGTACAAGAGGGTGCGTGCAGTGAGCAGTATAATGGAAGGCTCAGCAGGCGGAGCAGCGTTGCGCCGTGAGCGAACGCTCGAGAGGATTTCTGCAGCTGACTTTCTGTGATGGCCCTCCAAGTACAGATCTGCACTGAGCGACGTAACGGCAGATAGAGACAGTTAGAGAGAAAGAGAGAGAGAGAGAGAGAGAGAGAGAGAGAGAGAGATTGTGAACATGACGGGACAACTTAGTACAGCATAACCACGAGGAGCTAGCGGGCTGGGGCGCGCGCGCCACGATCAGTGCCATGTGGAACTGAGGGCGCCACGCCGGACTCGTTGTTAGTTCTTCACCGGTCCCGGACTGTGGAAGCGTACGAAGATGAAACTGACGAAGGAACAGTGCGGGAATGCCGACCGATGTCGATAGAGGGGGATTTTGTGTGCTTCAACATACGAATGATAAGAGACATGTGGGCGTTGTGCTGCTGCTGCTGTCCTGCGGACAATGAAAGGAACAGTCACAATGAGATGGGAGCATAGAAATACAACTACAAAAAAAAAGCGAAGACGTTCTACAAAACACTGCAGAAACGCGTTGGTAAAATGTCGTTAATAATAAAAACAAAAATTTGTTATTACAGCTGAATTGTAAAGGTATGACAAATACAATGGTGTTTTCATTTCAGTGCGGTCTTTCTCGTGGTAATTTGCGTACGTAACATGTCTATTGGGAGAGGTCTGATGGAAGTACATGGGTATGGGGTGTAATTTGGGCACAAGGACAGTTTGACAAAATGTGAATCTATCTATGAAAGGAGGCTCACTGACGACGCCTTCCGTCGAAGCCAACAAAAACGAGATGCTACAGTATCGATTCAAGTAGGTAATCGCTTTATTAATTACATCGTAGTCCTTGTTTTGTCGTGTTATTCGCCTGTATTGCACTAAGCACATATAGAGTTTACATCATATTTACAGCGGATCCGTAAAGGAGTCTTAGCTAAATACAATCGATTTCTAGCAGTAGCAGCGGCTGCTGGCAGAACAGCTGAACGAGTGATTAGAAAAACATTTACATCGCTGGTGTCATCTCCAGCTTTGGCAATTTCGGAACATATAAGGGGATGCCTGAGGCAGGCAGGTTCACCTTTGAAAGGCGAACGTCCCTCGAAGGCCAACTACACTGTGGGCGAAACATCATATTACGGGTGCTCGAGTGAGAAGCATCTCGCACGTCACTCGAAGATCTCTCACTCAGCGAGGATAAGTATCAAGTGGCATACGTACATTCGAATGCAGGACAGTGGAAAATTAAGCAATATCTGTATACGCGTCTCAACGGTGAGCCTTGAACATCTCGACTCTTCCCTTCACTTGCAATTATTCACGGAACAGATATATCCACAGCGTTCTGAATTGTGCGATCGGTATGCTTGCTCTAATATCTTTTCATATATATATATATATATATATATTATATATATATATATTTCAAGTACCGCCGCGTGGCTCCTTCGAGAATCCAGTCACATATACTAATGAGACACCCTACACACATATGAATTCGAAGCAAGCGCTAGTTTTACCTGTCAAAATACAATGGCGGGAATATTGTACAGCAAGTGGCATGCTAATTATCTAGCTAAGTCACCAATAAAACTGCTTCAATAATTAAAAAATATAGTAAATATTCTAGCTATGGGTTTTTTTCCCCTAACCGTTAATGACATCCTCCTCAGTTACACTACTATTTATAGTAACATCTCGCCTTTACAGTGGGCACAAATCCTACGACCTGTAACAGCCCGCCCCCCATTTGTTAGACGTCGTAGATCGATTCATTATAGTGAAGCTGTCAAGTTGTCGTATTCATTCTGTGCATGAGTGGTCGTGGGACATCTCAGCGATGACCTTGACAAATGCGAAGGTCGTTCCCCTGATGGATATACCTTGGTAAACGACAACAAAATCGTCAACAAAGGCCCGATTGTCTTGTCAATTCTCCAAAGCGAAACAATGATGGCGACGCAAAGCCAACAATGTGTCGGCGTTCTATGTGGTCATGTTAGGATTTGTGTAGCTAAACTCCTTAAACAGCTCCTGATCCATCGATGCCAAGACGTCGTCTGTCACCGGCGTTAGGACGGCTGGTTCTCGGGTGAAATCTTCATCGAAGTTCGACACGTCACTAGCTCCATGCTGAAATGGTCATTATGCACAAGGCATCTTGTTACGAGTCGTGAAGTCTAGCGATGACTAACGGACGATTGAAACTTCATATAGAGATTACTAAAACAATTAATCTACAAACTTTTTTTACAACCTTTTTACTTTTTTTTTACCGACAACTTAAGCATATGTATGTATGTTGCAGTTCCGAGAATAAACATTTGATTATGATGATATGACAAACAACCCCGATGGGGTAGATACAGCTAAAAATGCCTCTCAGTGGCTCGACAAGTGGTGGATCATACTTGCGCAGTTCAAGGCGCACCAAATTGCTTGTTAAACGTTGTACAGCCACTGTAGCACGGTTATAGGGTGCTTGTGACGCACCGTGGCTGTCGTTACTCACAATAAACGGTTTGAAATGAGGGGTGAGTTGTTTTCGCTCAACGTGTGCCCAGTTGATTCCATCGAAGAACGGGTGATCGCGGATATCTCCTCGTCCGCACTCCGGTGTGCCTAAACGATTTTCCGGATCTCTCTGCAACAACTGAAGGACCAGCAATCCGAAAATAAGGCAGACATTCGGTTAGACCACAAAGCAGCCGTCATACGTTAGGGACTTTTGTGGCTAGCGTTCACATTTGAGCGATCCTGCTGCATGCTAGTTAGATACGCTCATGTTCTTGCCATTGTTGGCTGAGAGTCAACCCGAAAGCCTAGGTTTTGCCATACGTCTCCTTGGAAATCAGAGTTCGGCCGACAATTTTCTGGCAAATTTCGAATCTTGTCACTAAAGTCTGTATAAGGCAAAACAATAATGAAATAACTATCTATGCTGGCTCGGCATAAGTCTTGTACGTTGTCGTCGTAGTCCAAGAGATAATTATCGATTCCTCAATCAATCCTCCATTCGTCATTAGCTAGATGTTCCTCTCTGCTTCCATCGAAGGCAGAGAGGAACATCTAGCTAGCAATTGCACAATACATTTGCCGGCACGAATGAGTTAGGATGCTCATCGCACGTCCGCATCAACTAAGAATCATCGACGACATCACGTACATTTTGAATGAGATCCTTGGCCTCCCTACTGAAGTACTTGGGGTATTCGACTTCAGTGTTCATCACGTTCCAGAAGAGTTCGTCCTCATCGCAGCCCATGTACGGCGACCGTCCCCGGAGCATCTCGTACATCACAACACCAAACGACCACCAGTCCACTGGATAGCTATACTGCTTTCCCTCGATTACCTAAATTTGAATAGAGCACGTTGAGACGTCACTGGCGATTTGTTCCATTCCATGACATAATGCACTATAGCATACGGTGGTCAAAAGTCAAAATCGGTTCTGGGTTTAGTCAGTAAGAGTCTGACCCTACCAGGTAAATATGTGCGAGGCCTGGTGTCCATGTAGGATGTACTTTTATACTTTAAAAAAAAGCATTTCGGTGGTCACTGGACTGTATTGCTGATTTGATTTGGATGCCGAAAGCCTATGTGAACAAACAGGGGTGCTCCTACCATTGGCTTTCGCCACGAAAATAATTATTAAATTGCCGTGTTTATACTAATTAATTACTTATTAAGTGGGTCAGTCAGAAAGTCCATTATGGTCCACCCATTGTATGGAAATGCACCTCGACCTCTTCTTCGACGGCAAAAAAAATTTTCTCGATCTGCCCAATCGTTGGGTTGAGATGCTCCAGCAAAATGGCACGTACATTATTTAATGAAAACGGTTATATGCGGAAGAAGGACGACTTGGTTTTTTTTGTCAATTTTCTTTTTAAATATCGTCTCTATAATCATGCAAGGTTTGTTCACCTCAGGCGCCATGTACTCAGGAGTTCCGCAGAACGCCGTCGGTTCATAGCGATAGACACGGAGCACACACATGCCAAAGTCAATCAGACGAATATGGCCGTCACCGTCTAAACAGACATTGTCCAGCTTCAGATCACGATAAACGATTCCACGACGATGCAGAAACTTGAGGGCGCACACAATTTCAGCGCCATAGAACCTACATTACAGAAGGGGGAAAGCATTGTGTTAGAATTCAACATCTATCATAACTGGCGCGGGGCCTTCACTACGGTTGAAGCATAATACTGAAACTCAATTGAAACTTCGACGACTTTCAAACAAATATATGTCATATCTAACGAAGACACTGACCGTATTTGTTATTTCTGCAGCATTTGAATGCAATTGAAATGTGATTTTGCAGCGCTTTTCTGCTGCATCCAGTACTTTGCACTCATACGACGTGCTCTCGTCACATTAGCACACACACACGCACTGAGTGACTAGTATGATATTGTAAACAAGCCGGGTATGAAAATACCAACCATGTGTGTGCGCGCATACAAGAGTGATTGACGGACCCACCTCGCTCTATCTTCGGTGAAGCTACCCTCGTTCTGCACATGAAACATGAGGTCACCACCTCGAAGGAACTCCATCACGAAGAACAGGTGTGACTCCGTCTGGAACGTGCAGAAAAGCTTGCACACGAACGGGCTATGGGAGCCGAGTGAAAGCACCTGCCGCTCGACCAATGTGCACTCGACGTCATCATCTTCGAGAACAACATCCTTCTTAAGGCACTTCATAGCAAAGTAGATCGGAACATCGCGAAGTTCGACGAGGAACACCTTTATCGGAACGAGGAATATAGCGACACAGGTTAGGAGAGCGAAGAGCGTACAACGTCAGTGTATCGTGACACTGCAATTCTCAGCTGGGACTTCGCGCTCCGCTGCAGTTCGTAGCTGACGTAGTATACAATGGGTAGGTCACGACTAACTGTGTAGTTTAATTCCGCTAGCGGCGTCGGGCGCCTACGCTGCTCGCAGTGCTGAACAAGGCATGATTAATCTAGTAGTTTCCAGGTAATCGAATGTATGGATATTGTACTATTATTATTATTATAGTATCAGGGTGTTACATATACGTATGACATTAATGATGCACGCTGCATGGAACCCACAGGCAAATTCAGCATCTCGTTCTACTGAAGGTGGTACCATCGGTCTACGCCTCTTGTGTTCGTGTTTACGTCGTTCGACCCCCAAACATTGAAACGCCTACCTTCCCGAAGCTTCCTTTGCCAAGCACCTTGAGCAGGTTAAAGTCGAGCAGCGAGTACTTTCTGTATCGAATAATCGGCTGTTGCTCAGTCCCCTTTAGGCGAGGCATCTCATCTGTCGCACGGCGTTCAAGCATCGCTTTCTCACTCGAGTGGCCTGCAATAACAAAGGACACGCTTGTTATGTTTAGTGTATGACTCAGCTATCGGTAATCGTCGGCAGCTCGGGCCTACGAACCTTAAAATGATGTAAGCATACAGAAAGCTTGAAACGTAAGTTTTCAGTTGCAAAATCAAGTTTATTTTCGGAACTGCAATACAATACGCTTTAGTTCTCGATAAAATAAAAAAAAAATAAAAGAGATAAAAATAAAATAAATAAAAAATAAAATAAAAGAGGTAAAAAAAAATAATAAGAAAATCGAATAACTAAATATAATATTTCAATGACGTGTATTTATCAGTTTTCCAAATAGATTCGTTTGTTCCGAAGTAATGGGTACGTCCATACAGACCCACATGACATGTGCGTGGGTGTGTGTGTGTGACACATAATACAGCTGTTCAAAATGCTTCCAAGTAGGTAGTATGGATGTTTTTTGAGTATCATTATATGTATTCGGATTAAATGCACGTTCTAATTACTGAACACCTGCTGCATTCAGGTCAGTTGCATACTGAATGCGCCTTTGGTATAAAAACAGACGATTCTCTAAGGCAAGAAAATGTATTTGAATTTCTATTTCTTCGAAAGGATAAATGTAAATTAAAATACATTTTTTTTCACACAGCTGGTTGACACCCGAGCATTAGCACAAGACTCGTTGTTCGTTCATGTTGTAACAGAGATTGTATTGTTACACAGGTAAGGCATAGTAGTGTTTCTAAGTGGTACAACACATTACAATGTTTAATGAGTTTTGCTCACGCGGATGATGGGCTAAAGGCAAGGTTCTACGAGGAATGGTAAATAGAAATATGCACACAAATTTATATATATATATAAATGTGTGTGTATATTTCTATTATTGTTGTTATTTTTATAAGAAATGTATTGATCGCGATTGCGAGCCTTTAAATAGACAACAATTAGAGTAGCAATAAAAATAAGGAATATAACATAATGCGGGACTAATGTACAGTTAGATATCGATCCGATGATACAGATATACACCACCCAGATGCAGGAATTTATTACACACCCTAACTGCTGCATGTGATCGACGAGAAGCGATGCCGTCCAGTGATACAACTTCTAATCGCTGTGAACGTAACGTAGGCTGATACTCATGGGTCGGGCAGTTAAGGGGCGCTGAACTTTGAAATAAGACAATCACGTTGAAATGCAATCCTCTCCCTTCTTCGAAGCTTGATTTTCGTCAATTTGCTACTTTGAGCTTTTATATTTATTTGAAACCCGTTATTTGAAACTCATTCGCGAGCAATCATTTCTCTATATTCGTCAAATTTACCCAGAATGGATCCTTTCCTATTGCACAAAACGAGTAAGGGTTTCGCATACGTGACTTGGCACTGAAGTACAATACGGCCTGAGGATTACGTGAAACTGACCTCTTCAAGGCGAAGTTCGTTTTTGTATGAAGTTCGCCCAAAGCGTGCTGCCACTGAGCGACACCGGTTCGAACCCTTGACACCTCTTACCTCTCAGACGTGGTAGCGGCAACAAGATCTGGGGTGCAGTCTATTAATAGAACAATAATAGCAAATAGAAAATCCTACTGTACGATGGGTGTGAAAGGAATACAATTTTTATCGTTATTACAGTTGTTGATGAAACTTCCATTTTTGCAATGCACCTCGATAGGCTAATCATACATTTGTATAATAGCCGGTTGGACGAATATAATAGCCTATAGTTTAAGACGATTTGCTGTACCGGCTGAACAATAATGGATCGATCCAAGATGTATTACCCAGCAATGTGTACACGAATATATATATGTATATATATATATGGCTATAATGACACGAATATGCTAGAGGCATATTTAGCCAACGGCAGAGTACTAGTACTACGCCAGCCGGTGACTGACACATTTCGGAAGGTACCTATAAATTATCCGGGCTGACCCACAGTCAACGATTAACGTCCACGGTGAGTCTTTCAGTTGATACCTGTCGCAATAATTCATAATCCTAGGGATCTGTCGATCTCCTCGACGGCTGACTATTTGTTTATTTTCCACAATAAAAAAAGCCAACAAAAAGCCACAGATCGCCACACCAGCAGGCGCCGGCTGGCGTCCACATTCGTTTACCCTGCACATCTACCGTGCTTATCGCTGAATGTCTGAGTATGTGACGGCTTTGTCTGATCGTCCGCAGACGCTTCGGAGAGAGCAGGGGATGCAAGAAAACAAGCAGCAAGCAATGAACGAGTCGCCTCATCAGCGGGACGCGCCGGCAGAGCAGTTCGGCCCGGCCCTGCCCGGCCACAAGGCTCATCAACACCAGCAGCCGGATCAGCAGCTACATCTCTCTCTCTCTCTCCCTACCTCTCACTCATCTATCTCCCGACGTTCCCATCACTACACTACTAACACTACTACGACATTGGCGATGTGCGAAGAAGCGCTCGTTTGGCTTCAGCTGCTGGTGTAGCGATCGCCGCCGTAGCAGTGATTCTAACCGTCTCCGAAGCTCGTGCCACCGAATATGCCCACCACTTGCTCGTCTCATAGATACAAATAGTTGGTCTCCTCCAGGCGAGAGCGGGTAAACACAGGCTTTCTTTCCCGCTAGCTAAGCAGAGCGAAGCCCCAAAGGGTAGTCTGCTCTTGGAAACAGACGCAGCTGGCCGAGGCCAACAGAGCAGGTTGGGTGGGCGCAGCGATTCACCCTGGCGTCTCGAATCTATCACGGCCACGCGTTTCTCAATGTCTTTAGCCGAGCTCTGACTATCCGCCCAGCAAATGCATATGACTCGACGAGGTTCAAAGCACCATGCACACACATATACTCACATATGCAAGCCGTGCGCTCGATTTCTCTCTCTCTCTCTCTTTCTCTGTTGGTCTCGGTCGCGTTTTCTAGTGCGATGTCCCTGTGCCGCCGGCTCTCGGGTGCCCAGCGTGACGCTAATGGTCGAGGCGTACGAAGGAGTGAATGCCAAGCGGTGTGCTGGTCACGGGAACTGGTCGTTGGGTTCACAGATGGGATCAACGCTGTTCATTTGGGAATAGCTACATATAGCTGCAGGTAGTGAACAAAAGGCCGTCCACACTTTTTGCTGATAGGGTGGATGTCAACGATTTGCGAGTAGCATAATATGACGGATACTAACAGGGCACTATTAACCTGGTAAAGATGAAGTCCGCCGTTGAGCGAACGCCTACACGCAGCATGCTAAATATATTGTTTATGGAGGTGTCCGTACAGAAATACTCCGAAAAGATTATATATATATATATATATATATTATATAATATATATATATATATTATATATATATATATATAGTTTTCTATTATAAGCGAACGAGGCGCACAGACGACATTATGAGATGTTGCACGCGTCAGCCAACGCGCCGAGGGTAGCGACATCACGGCGGCTTTCAAGGTTAGTGTACCGCTTGCATTGTCTCCATATGCAGGATTATCCATAATAGTGCTATTCGCCATTGTCTTCAATATCTATAAATACATTTTTCGGGCTTACTCACAGCCTTAAGCAATTAACGTCCACGGTACTGCTGCTTTCGGTATATGGCTTCATAAGATGGACCGCCTTTAAATGCGAATGTGCAATACGGGTGGAGAATCGAACCCTCTTCTATATCTGTGAGACTATGAACGTATCTGTGTGTCTACTGTTATTACTGGGGTGGCGCATGAAAGAGATGAAATGAGTAGGTGTATGCCGAGGTGTTAAGGTGAATTATCTCTCCTTCAGCGCGATTCCAGCGTATGTATTACTATACAATACAGTTATGAGTAGTGACGTTTGAAAGTTTTATCGATATGTCTTCATAACGTCGCGGGAGTCGAATCTGCGGCCCCTGGCACACGCAGCGTCCGTCTCTGCAATGACCTAACTAACCGTGTGGTTGCTATTCCCATTCATTATCCTACTTAGCAGTTGGACAGCACCGCCGTATAGCCGAATACTATGAATCGCCAGCTGCCAACGTGAGATACGTACTCTGAGTGGTTAAGATTTCACCACCTCGTCGGCATCACATCCGCTACACGTGGGTGAACGCGAACGCCCGCAAACCAACACGAGATTTTCAGGCAAAAACACCACGCCCACAGGACGAACTCTGGCCAGTTCCGACGCATCGCGGCCGGCGAGCGGTGAACGCTCTCATTTGTCAGCAGGGCAGCGCACTCGTTCTATTTGTGCATTGTTTTGGTTAGAGCTTATTACCACATAGAGTGAGAAAGGCTGTCTTCCTGTGGTAAATAATCTGCTTTGCGAGATAACGACCACCTTTCGAGGCATCGAGTGCTGTCGAATTTCGTAAACAGATCCGATAACACGGATTGCCTACGACTTTCGTGAGATCGTAACTAATCGCTTGAAGGGGCCAAAGGCGGTACCGAGACGTACCACGGACTGAACATCTGCTGTTTCGTTTCGAGTGGTCGAGCGATGGTCGTCTTTATCGAGGAACGCTCAACTACGTTTAGTTGCGATATGTTAAAGGTTGATTCTTGTCGAAAATCAACGATATGGACATCGAAGTTTAGAGGAACCCCTCGTTCTGGCATCGATCAACGTCTCACCGATTGAATCAGCGTCAGGAATTGATACACGAGCTTAATATGCTCGTTATGCTCGTTATCTCAATAGCTGTACGGGCCGGTCTTGTTACAGCTTGTATTAATACATATAGCCATACAAGCACACGAAGTATTCCAAAGCTATCTTCCGGTTTAGAGCTGTCGCATTGAAAAAGGTGACGCTTAAAGTCTTACTAGCAATATGAATAAGTTGTGCAGATAGCCAAGGAGCTCAACGCGAGGCTAACTCGAGCTTTGATGTCAACAGGAGGAGAAACGAACTCCTCCTGTAATTGCTCTCCTGTAAAAAGCTGACCATGTTGAAATAACAATTCGACGGAGAACTGCAGCTAAATCATTATATCATCTCATTCGAGAACGTCTAGAAAATGGCTCTTCGGTGAGGTTTTACAACACCGTCAACCAGTTTTTGATCAGGCCTTTTTGTTCGCGGTTCATTGCCCAACAAGTCAATAATTGAATGTAGACAAGTAGTAGCCGCTAGCTAGTTACCTATGACCTGGCGAACAACACAGCACGCATCGTTTACAGAGGGATCGTTGGCGCTACAATCGAGCGGTTTCTTTCCCCTCGTTTATCCTCTGGGGCGTTTGCGTCGTCGAGCTCAAACAGGCCGAGTAAGCAGCTCAGGATCTATCGGCACTTCCTCGAGATCTGTGAGTCGTGTTCGACGGCAGGCGCCACATGCCACAAACTGCGAAGGCCCCCCACCTCGGCGAGCCTTTATGGAAGCGATCCCCTCTCGTTCGAAGAAAAGTCAATGCCAGAACACGCTAGAGATAGATATCTACGTAGAGCCTTTAAAGGGCAACCTTCTAAACGGAGAAGAGTATCGCGTTCTGCTCGTTTGACGACCAGCCGAAACGCTCTGGCCACCCAGTGGCGCTGTTGATTACCTAACGGAGAACAGATAAGATAGAGTGGCATACGACGGCGTCACTCACCTTCGCTTCGTTTCGTTGAAAACGTTTCGTGGCATGGCATGCTCATACGCTCGTTGAAACAAAACACAAATTTGATTTAAAAACTACTGGGACGTCCCGTGAATCTCGAGGAGCGGAGAGCGTCACGTGCGTGTTATACGGAGCTCGTTGACGAGGCTGTACACTGAAGAAATCGCTGGACCGCTTGAATTGTCGATTGAATTAATGATTAAGATCGATTACGAAATGAACAAATAAGGCTAGATTTAAGTTGCACCCTAATTAAGAGTGATCTTCCTCCGGGGTAAAGAGTAAATGTGAAATACGATGGATGAATGGATAATATATGCATTATCGAAATGTGCATAGCAGTATGCAACCATAGTGGTCACCAGCAAAAAAAAGCTATCACTGTCCGGCTTTCCGCTCGAATCACGTACAGTTATAACAAGAAACTTGCGGAACATCTTAAATAGCGTATGCAAAGACCGGGGTCAAATACAAGACGACACAATGCACGACTTACATATTTAATAACCTATCCAAGATATTAAGCAATTCTCTTAACTATTCTCACACCATTATCTAACTTATCACAACAAACATAATAACATATAACCATATATAATACTATATCACACTCTATAAACATCCCCCTCACAAAATATAAAAACACTCCATTATTCCAGAATCTAACTTAACCTCTCAAACAACCTCATAATAAAAACAAATAATTCACAAAACACCAACACAAACATCTTTATCCTCAACGTGAGTGGGGGAGGTGTTGTGTGTGTAGAGTGATTGATATAGATGAGATGATATATAGAATAAAATAATTCATAATCATAGAATGCCTGATAGAGAGAGATGGGGTGTTGTCTGTAATGGTAGGGTGTCAGGCATCTGAAACTCGCTAACCGTCATAGCATTACATACTCCTGACCTCTTTTCTCCTTACGGAATTGTGTGGTGTGTTTGCTGAGCGAGTTGAGTGGGGGGAGTTATCGCTGTGGGCTGAGGGTGTGGGTGTGGTGGAGGTGTGGGTGTGGGTGGGGGTGCGAGTGAGGTTGGATATGTGGGGGTTGTAATCGAGATAGGTTTTTTGCGGCATTTGGTTGGGTTGGCTTTGGTTGGATTGTTGAGCGGCGATAGGACTACATACCGTCTCGGGTGCCGTCTAGCTTGAGTGATGGTGTTGGATTCAACACGTGCCACTAGAGATTTAGGTCATAACTCAGGCTCATTTGCCCTTTCTGCGCGGTAGAGCGTTGAGCGGTCGCTAGGATGTGGGTGCTCTCTCACACGAGCTGATATGTGGGGGGGTGTTGAGAGCGCGCTCGCTTGTGTATTCACCAGCTGGCGTGTGTGTGTGTGGAGGTTGAGGGGTGGAAGACACCTCCCTCTCTTATGTGATGTTGTTGGGGGTGTGGTGCGATGTCATATTCAGATGAGTGCTGCGCTCTCTTTCTAGCTGCGTTCACATGGCGCGCGCTCTCTCTCTCTCTCCCCTAGGTCTGCTTCTTCGATATAGACACACATATATATAAACATACACACACACACATATATATATATATATACATGGTCGCCTCGGACGGACTGATAGATTCGATTGAGTTGACGATTGATGCCAATAAAGCAACACATCCACATGGGCCAACCATTGAATAGGCTCGCCTCGACTTGCTGCCTTGAGCAGTTCACGCCGTTTTGTAGCCTAACGCTAGCGCTGTAGCATCTGTGACATTCGCGTGAGTTTGAAGCACGCAGGGTCGTAGGGGCGCAGTGTCCAGGTCGGCGAGAGCTGCGTCCGTGATTTGTTACTATGTAGTTGTATGGCCAGATGAAGGAAAATAGGGGAGGAGAGAGATCGCAATAGATTCGAATGCATTCGCTACCATCTATGCATTACCCTGTATATGGTTACAAGCTATATATCTAGAATGATATGTCTAGCTGCAAATTGCTATCTAAGGGACGCGCTCTAACGAGAGTAAATGGCTGTTGGAAAAATATAATGTATGGGTGCCAAACGTCATGATACCACGATCGGGTTCGGTTCGGCTGGAAAAAATATTGTTTTTTTTGCTTGCTACATGTAATAGAGAAACCCTGGACCGGGTTACGGCCACGGTGCGCGTCCTGGTGGCGCTTTTGATTGCAGTTCCCCGACAGTGAAAAGTATGCTCAGGGCAGGTCCACAGCCGGGCGGCTGTATGTGCGGTGGTATGGGCTAGACGGTAGATTCGAGAATAACCAGCCGTCTCGTTTAAGAGCCAGGTGAGCCTTTCCGGTAAATAAAAACGTTACCTAGCAGTAAGCGAGGTTCACCCCTTACCAAGGTCTCATATTTACCGAAATAACATGTAGCGAGCGCACACTCCATTGCAGTCTAACATCTACGGACGTGGGTTGGACATACAGATGCTAATGCGAAATTATTCATGTAGTATAGTCAATGATACCGCTTCTCTAATTCCGCTAAACTACTCGTTTGGCACGCAGCCGGATTAGCGCTTGAACACGAGAGGGTTCGTGTCTTTCTGTGTAATTTGCAGAAACGACGAACCACTCAAACGATGATGAACTCCGCGATGATAATAACATAAACGTGTGATACCTTTAGAGCCTGTACACTTACCCCTATTGAGGCGGGCGTCAAGCATGGCCTGATGGTCTCGGGGTGCAGATGTTGATGCCGGCCGCTCCTCAGGCGACACAGGAGGCTTGGGAGGCTTCGGGTGTTCTTTAATTGAATGCGGCTTCGGCGGTTTAAACGCCACTGTTTCACTGTGTAACACCTCACTGGCCTTGCCAATGTCATTTTGATTTACCGGCTCGTTGTGTCTACGCTGATCGCTGACACTGACGGTTTCCGCTGCATGATGAATATCTCCATTGGTTATGGGTTTCTTCTCACTATGCTCAACTTTTGGGGCGTCTACGGCAACCTTCAGTGCCAACGCTTTTGGTGGTTCCGAACTGGGCGACCCCTTCTGCTGTACGTTGAGATGATCATCTAACATCATCGCCGCTGATGTCGTTTCGTTTTGCGTCGGCTGCGAACCAAGCGACTGTGTCCCCCCCTTCTCTTCACTTGGTTTAACCTTAATCTTCGTACGCGTTTCGTTAGCTTCTTGAGCAACGGGCACATCGGCCTCGCCAGCTTTGACGACGCCGGATGCCTTTTCACGCATTTTGGGCGGGGGCTTCCTCGGAACCTCAGGAGGGGATTTGCCCTTGGATTCGGCTTTTCCCGCGGTCGCGACAGCCGCCACGTCAATCTCATTTGCATTTGATAACAAACAGATTGCGCTGGCCGAGTGCTGGATCTCGGATTGTTGAATGAATGTGATTTTCTTCTCTAATTTCTTATCTACTGAAATATATGTGTCATCTTTGGTCTTCACTGTGAA
This sequence comes from Stratiolaelaps scimitus, assembly GCA_019614645.1. Lineage (NCBI taxonomy): Eukaryota > Metazoa > Arthropoda > Arachnida > Mesostigmata > Laelapidae > Stratiolaelaps > Stratiolaelaps scimitus. The sequence continues at coordinate 254,541 of JABWDB010000019.1, forward strand.
TTGTTCCGATGCTGCTCCCTTCGGTAGCTTTGGCGGTCTCCGCTTGTCCTCGGGTCGTTGCGACTCACTGACCTCTTTCAGTGTTACAGTTGATGGTTGAGCTTTAGTCTGTGCCACGGCCTGGATACCCTTTTCGGAGCGCTGCTTCGGGGTATCCTCGTTAACGGGTGCTGGACTTGCCACTGGTTTCTGCTCGTGCTGTTGTTTATGCTTTTTCGTCCTCTCATCATGAGGAGTCTGAGGTATCCCGCTAACCTTCTCATCAGTAGGTGCGCAGGTAACACCGGCTGTCTTGGCAACACCGACAGATTTGGTCAGTGCCTCGTGGCCGGTCGACTGAGATGAATCCCGCTTCTGAGATTTCGAGGGCGCCTCATTACAGCTCGGTTGAGGCGCTTTGTTAGCTGTTTCTAGTTCACCTGCGTGGATATCGCACTGACTAATCTCACTTGGAGTCCGGTTTGCTTCGTCAATATGCTTTATTTTCTTCTCGTTCGTATCAATCTGCTTCTGGTTTGACTGTTTCTCTTTCTGCATTTGCGGATCCTTTTTAGGCAGATCCTTGATTTTCTTTACTTTGCCTGCGGATAAAGGTTCGGCAGTCGCCTTGCTCTCAGCCACCTTCGATTTCTCCGGAAGGCCTTTGTTAGGCTTCTCCTCGATTTTCCCAACCACCTTACCAGCTTCCGTCGTTGGAATCGATACGTCTACATTTTGCTGGCCATCATTAATATCGCCCTGTTCGTGCTTCACTTTCTCTGCGACTTGTCTATCCGTACGACGTGTGGCTTCACCCCCAGACGTGCCTTTAGATACATCTGTCTCTGGCCCAATCGCCTGAGCATTCCCCTTTGCATCAGTCCGTTGTTTACTGTCGCCAGATTTCGATTTCTGCTCTATTTGACTCGGTACGTCAGTACTTCTATCCCGCCTCGCCCCACCCTTCGGCTTCTTTTCCGCGGGATCTTTCTTTACAAGGTCCTTAGGCAACGAGGTCGCCCGTTTCGCCTCATGGCATTCTGCCGCCTTCTTAATATCGCTCTTTTCTGTCACTTTTTGAGCTTCCTCCTCCTCCTCCACCTTCTCTTCCACCTTCACCTTCTTGGAAATTTCTTTTATTTCATGCTTGTCGAAGTTGAGTTCTTCTTTACTGTGTTCTATACGTCTCTCCGTTTTTCTCTCATCTTCTAACTGTCCTGTCTTCTTTCCTTTCCCATCGGGATGCTGCTGTTTGTCCCCGTCTCGATCACTACGTCCTTCTTTGCCAGCCTTTAGTTTGTCCTGGACCGTTTTGTCTTTGCCTTTCGTCTGAGTGTTAGTCATTTGATGCTCGGCTGCCGCATCGGCAGGTTTCACTTTATCTACTGTTATTGCTGCTGTTTCGGTGTTCTCCTTGTGTTTTGTTTTGGTTTCTTCTGCTGGTGGCTTGTTGTCCGTTTCAGCAGGAGCCCTTCTCAAATGGTCGCCTTTTGCGACGATCTTGGTTTCATTCTTTTGCACGATTCGATCCTTGTCTTTTTTTCGTTTTGTTTCAGGAATACGCTCCTCCTTTTCATTGGCTGCTATCTCCTGTACTTTCTCTTGCACAGCCTCTTGTTCCACTGCGACCTTTGCCTCACTCACAGCTTTCTCACATCCCCCCTTGCTTTGTACGCCTATTTTTGGTTCCGTGACTTCGTCGGTAGATGTTGCGTCGGTGATTTTCGTCTTCGCTTCGGTGCGTTTAGCAAGCTTCGTTTTTTGCGTCCTCTCGACTTGTTTACCTGTGTCGATCTGTTGTAGCTGCGCAACGTCCCTTGCTTCTTGAATAGCTGGTAAAGCACTGGAGTTCCCCTCGTCCTTTTTGCCATGACTCCGATCTGGTTTTACTTTTGTTATGTCTGTTGTCTGTTCGACTGCCGCTGGCGATTTTCCACTATCGCTGTTGACAATAGTAGCTTTTTGATCAGCTTGCGTTGTCAGAGGATTTTTCTCTTCCTTTACCTGCTCTTTGGTCTCCTTCGGGATATTCTCGCTTGTCTTGTTCACTTTGTGTTTTGACGGGTCTTTCACGATTTTGTCAACCTTCCCAGTCTTTTTAGCTGTATCTTGAATTCTACTTTCTGAGTGTTTTTCTTTAGTCTCTACCGGTAGACACGGAGCTTCACCCAAACGGAACTCGGCGGACTCCTCTGACTTCACCTCCTGTGGCTGTATCACGCTCGTAGTTTCAGCTACCGTCGAGATCGGTTGATCCACTGTGGTCACATTAGACATTTTCGCTTCTAATGAAAGTTGCTTTTGTTTCCCTTTATGTGTTGGCTTTACGTCGACCGCGCGAGTCTGATTAGCACTCTTCATTGTGTCCAGATCCACCCGCGAGGGCTCTGCTCGCTCCTCGTTTTTCCTAACTTTTTCTTCTACAGCTATTTTGCACGTCTTACCATTGCCTTTTGAGGTATCATTTTTTTCAATATCCTGTTGCAGGTTGATCTCGACCTGTTGTCGCCCCCCTTGTTGAGGTCGATCACCCTTGTTCGTTGCTTCCCCAGAGACCCTCCCTACACCTTCGTTCGATTCGACCTTACGTTCAAGCGTAGCGCTTGGCTTGCAATCAGTGGCAGCCTGGAGTTTGGTCTGTTTTTTTTGTCCATCTTTTGATTTGTCGTGTTTCAGCACAACTTTTACGGGTGCCTCGTTGCTGGCATCTGACACGCAGCTCTGTTGTAACTTGCTGGTACTTGAATCCACACGTTTTGGCGCTTCAAGTGTCTTTTTAACTTCTGGCTGTTCTGTGCTAATTTGGTTATCCATTAGTGGCACAACCACATCACAAAATGTTCGGCATGTAGAAACGTCCGCTTTAGATGCATCTGGCGTCGCACAGCTAACAGAATCCAACACGGAACTAGCACCCGGCGACGGCAACGAGCATTCTAGTTGAATTTCTACATTGGCTGCATTACGATTGTCGGTGTGAGCTTTGGACCTTTCATGTTTTTTGACTTTCTTTGCTGGATGTTGAATATCGGTTAGAGATATATTTTCTTGCTCCGGCGATTTATCATCGACGCCCATCTTAACTTCAACCGCCGTAGGCGCTGTGACAGCAGCTGGCCTGATGCGTCTAGGTATTTTAATGACAACTTCCGGAGTTAGTGAGCGTTTCCCTTGCTCCACCTTGAGAAGATCCTTCGATTTTTGCTTAGCCTCAACTTCAAACTTTTTATCACAGATGTGCGTCACTTCCATGACGACTTGGGGATGTTTTTCCGCCTCCTGTGACGAAGGCGGTGTAGGTGGGAACGGTGGCACTTCTGTGGGTGCAATGTCATCATCATTCAGTTTTTGTTTTTGAACGTCCTCCTCGCTGATGACGTCTGAGATCTCCATCGACACCCTTCTTGCTTTCTTGTCTTGGGCTGACACGTCTCGAGACCTTCGTCTCGCTCGAGATTGTCGTTCTTGTCGTTCTTCATTGGGAAGCTTTGCTTCAACATCACCGGGCGCATCTACACTGCCGTCCTTCTTGGTTTCCTCCTCGAGAATTGACTCTTCGGCATCCAACCGTCTCATAGGCGACCTTCTCGGGGAATGTCCACTGCCGGCCTCCTCACCATCCTGAGTGTCTAGCAAAGTGTCGCTTAGCCTTCGGATCTTGGCGAGGTCCAGCGGGACAGAATCCTTGCGTTTCGGTTCGACGAACTTGATCGTCTTTCGCTGCCGACTGATTGTGCCATGAGTGATCGTGCTTCGATTGGCCTTCGTCGATTGACTGGGCGAGAGATTCACACCGCTTGATCTCCTTGACGACGCAGGGCTGTAATCGGACGAGAAGCTGGGCCTCTGTCGGACCGTCGGTTTGTACGCCTCGTACCAATTGCTTCGGGGAGCACTGGTATAGTACGATGACCAAGTCGTATCCCTGTAACGACTCTTGTATGAATATGCTGACGGCGAATAGCTGGGACTTGGCGAGAAGCTCGATGTATAGTGCGATGAAGGGCTGTATAGACGAGACCGTGAAGAATAGCCGGTTGACACGCCGTACGACGACGGCGAAAAGCCGTAGAGGGACAACGGGGCGGTGTATGTTGGCGAAGTGCCGTAGCTGGACCGCACGGGCGAGTGGTATCGATTGCTTCGGAAACTCATTTTCCTCGCCTAGTGTATGCGTGTGTCGACGCCGGCCTTTCTCTCCACTGTCATTCACTCAGTAGCTCGCCTCGATACCACGACACAGTAGTCACTTACATATAGAAACACCAGGTCAGCCTAGCGCCCGTTCCCACCCCAACCCTATATGTAAATAAAAGCACAAACGATTGTACGTGATCGCGCAGGTCCTCAACTGGCGTGAAGACACATACACGCACGTACAACTCACACTGTACACCGCTAACGTTGCATATTCCTGCTTGGTGAGCACATCGTCGTATCGCGCAACGGTGCCGTCGTCGTCGACGGAGACGCCAAATGGGACGCTTCCGACGTCGCGAACGAAATCACAATTCCAGCCACACCGAACTCGGTCCCAGCCAGCCACCAACTCCCGGCGGGTGCAACAATCTCGAGCAGAGCACACTCACTATTTCAGGTCTAAAGTGAAGTTCTATTCGGTGGCACACACACATCCACCCTGCTGTCGCGGAGAGGGTAAAGACAAGGGCGCTAAACATGCAGCCGGGTGTGTGTCGCTAATGTGAAATGGTCTAAGAAAGGCACAACTAGAGCACAGCTACGTCTGACGAGCAGCTGTAGCAGCCAACGTACCGCGCGCACACATACAGGGTAACGGTGCTGAGCTGAATCTGTAACAGCTCGCAGTCTAGCTAGCGACCAGACGAAACCACAGTGAACCGCAGGCCCTCTCACCTCTCGGTCCCGGTCTCAGTGGGACGCCATTTCACACGGTCAGGTATGCGCGTGCTCTACGGACTTCCCACGCGGTCGACATTCACTCGATGATTTCGCCTCTAGCGGGCATCGCTGTGTAAACATGAGTCGAATTTTCCTTTACTATTAGCACTGTTATCATTATCCTGGGACAAAAATTTGCTGTTTGAAATTTTCTCACGTTGTCCCGCTCGGTTTCTTCTTCTTCTTCGATCTTTCTTCTTTATCGTTGTTGTCAACGGAAGCGAACCGCAAATAAGAGTACAGCCGCTTCTGGGAGAATACAGCCTTCGAAGAGAGACGACTCGAGCCACCGGTGGATTGCCTCGAGACGGTCGTCAGCTAAAGCGCCCGTAGGGAGAGGTCTCTCGTGCCGAACGTGTACCAGCGTTCTGCCTCAGTATGGTCCTGACTAGCGCAGGACCAGGTGGCTGCCGATTACCCTGATCTGCTCAGTGGTCGTTGCCGCGTTACCGAGAGCGACGTCACAGTGGCAGATGCGCGCTTGAGCGAAGCGGCGAATAGTTCCGCCCCCTATGTTTCGTGCAGGTGTAACAGCACCGGACCCAACCCTATTCTGATCAATTCAACTCAAGCCTTTACCAAGGAGGACATCTACTCAGTGTTGGCTTGAATGAAAAGAGAAGATGCTCATCTCAATATTGGCAAAGTCGTAGCACAAAGTCTCTCATTAATTGTAGCGTATGTGGATAAATCGTTAACTCTGTTGGAACAACTTTGTATCCCTTGGGTCTGCTAATACAGGCTAAATGGCCAACGACGTTGAATAGTATGTTGGTCATAGGTGCTACGGTTGAACCTTAAAGAGGTACAGTAGCTGAACTTGAAAAATACCATAGGGATACATTGTTCAGTCCTCCACACCTCATGCACATCTGTGCATGACGTCTGGAAGACTGAAGCATGCATTCCTGTGAATACCTTGTGAAGACGCCGTATTACTTACGTCAGTTAAACGCGGTCGTCACCAAATTCGATTTGTATAAACCTACACATATAATTTGGACCAAGTATCATGCTACATGAATGCAGCTCACACCTCTGCGGGCTCAACACAGCGAAAGACCTACTAGCTCACATGTTTGCTATATATTGTAAATATACTACAGTTATACTGCACTCGTGGGTATGCTGGACAAGTCAAGGGTAGAACCATGGCCCACTATAGACCACACGCACACACTCACATATAAAGACGCAACAGCGCAACGACACCGCTTAACCGTGGACCTTGTGATGGTTTTTTCTATGGGGCCTTCCTATCGCGACCTTCATAATAAGATATCATTCAGATCACTCAGGTGAAGAAGCAAGGAGGTTCACTTTCTATGAGACACCTATATTAGAAGAGAGACACGTGTCCATGTTGTCTATAGCCGTATGAAAAGCAGGCGGGCGTCTGCACCCCGGATATCAACGCCTCTTCTTTAGGCGTCTCTTCCTCGTTTCGAAAGGCCGCGATCTCAGCCAGTGGTAACTATTTAGCGATAGAGTTGTTAGCTCTCACTCGAAAGCTTTCCTTTGAGAAGCATTGTCCTTCCGAAGCGCCGCCGTTGAGGGCGCAGTAGCACAAAGCTTGCGGGAAAACCAATGTACCTGTTACATATTGTTGAACGAGCTTAGATTCAGGTTGGGTGAAGCTTAGCGAAGGCAACGAGCCGGACTCACCCGGCTGGTTTTTCACCTTTAGAAAATAAACTCTGTCAAAGTTTGCCTTTTCAGTGAGACCCGTGTCGTGGGGAAGCGAGCGATTTTTAAAGTGAATACCAATACCAATGTGAATGTTTATTTGCCAGTAATGAAGCAATACTAGATTTCCTGATGGATACTGCTATTAGTATTATTATCCACATTATATAAAGAAGCATCTATTTTCATATGTAACTCACGCAAATACACTTGTTATTTATCATAGCTGAGCTGTTCTAGCATTGTTAAAAACTTCAGTATGCGATAGAGGAACGTGAAATTTGTTCTGGTGAAGAGATTGAATTAAGAACACCTTTACACAGCGTTTGGAGGATAACTCATTCGAATTTGATATGCTAACAACCATTGAGGAATTGCTATGCCACAATTGAAACACGAACCACGGTCCTTTTGGCTGGATGGACCAAGGGCCGTAGTGTGAACGAGGCGCGAGCAGGTGACTGGTGCGCGAAGGACTTCCTTCAGGCGAACGAGCCGACTGTGGCAACGAGCTGGGCTGAGGAGTGAATTATAAGCAATTTGTTCGGCATTGTTTAGAACAGTATTTCCAAAAAAAAATCAATTCCAAAATCGAAAATCTCAACGGCCAGAACTGTTGTTCTTACAATGCTATATACATATATGTATATATATGCGCCAACATTATAGACTTCATTGTTACTGAGTTATCGGACTTGCTTTCAGATATTGGAGCCTACGTCAGCCGACATCTTCTTCAAACACCGATATTCCCCCATTTTAACTATTTAATTATTTATTTCCCAAAAAATCGCCGACATTGTAACGTGAAGCCGTATGGTTTAGAACGTGATGCGACGCCGACATAAACCGAAAAGTCACGTCATTGACGTCAACAAAGTTCTGTATTTTCTTGCGAGAAAAAAAAACAAAAAAAAAATCAGAAAATGTGAAACCACCCCAGAGTTGTCACCCGCCACTACCCTTCACGATGCGTGTAGCCGAGACACACGCCTTCTCTGCGCGCCTGCCCAGAGACCAAACCCCCACACAAGGGCTGTCGGTTGGTCCTCGTCATGATGTAATCCCCAATGTCACTCCCGGCGTTCGGCGCTAAGCCCCCCATCGAGCTCTGTTCACGATATGGGGGTCGTTTTGCGCAGGACCGCCCAAATTCGCGGACAGCAGCGCCCTCGTTTCCCGCCTCTGACGAGGCAAAAGTCCGAAACGAGGCGGTCCCATGGAGCTCAGACCCCGCCCTTGGACGAGTCGCAGCTGAGCTCATCTGGGGCAATTGAGTTTCGCTGGAGCGAAGGCGTTTTGGCACCTGCGGCCCCCCCAACACTTGCACTTGTACAAGCGCGGAGCCGCTGAATCTGCAGCGACTCCGTCAGGCAAGGGTGTTGGCAAAAGAGCACAATACATGGTCATTCTGCGTCTTTGTGCGGTCGTCCCATACAGGGACAAAAGTCGAAGCGATACTAAAACTCGCTCGAACGGCCCCCAACCATCGTGGATAATTCGCGTGGATCCGTGGGCGTCTGCCTGCCCGATGAGAATATTGATCGGACTGATAGTTCTACATATATCCATAGAACATTGAGGCTGTTCGTACCACGAACGAGCGCGAATTGAGCGGCATTGTTGCAAACGTTCTCTATTGCTCTCCTTGTGCGCGTACTTCACGAGTGACATAATGAATAGAACAGTGAAATGGAACAGTTGAACTGTGATTGCAAGCCGACCAGGAGGAGATTATGACAAACTTCCGAGGTCCTTGGTGCCACCATCAGCCTGAGGATTTCAAGTGACTGAGGGTGGTCGAAAAATGATGCTTCCACTTTTGCACCCATCTCACTGATCTAGTCCCGGCCCCAGCTTTGTCGCGTATTTTCGCCGCATAGACACGCAACGACAGGTACGACCAAATCTTCTACATTTGATCAGCGAATTTGATTTATCAACATTGTCAAGACAATATATTCCCCAAAGGCCACTCACTGTATGACGTTCGTTAAAAATTCGACCCAAATCTGCAAAGTTAAAAATATCTAGCTATCACCGACGCGTATAGAATTCGACAAGGGCAATTCTAATGCGCGACCGCCATCTATGCCCCCGATATCGGCAGCATCGTCGTAGTTCAATCATTGAATGCTTTCGCGTGAAAGTTGTTAGCATTGCTTTGCTTAGCATAGTTTATGTGTTCCGTACGAAGTGCTTCATAGTGGATTCACTTGGTGCAAAAGAGATCTTTTTGTGGCAATGAGAGAACATCGTCCGTGCTGGATTTAATCCCCTCTTTCTGTTGCGGTGGAAGCTTACCAATGATGCTCTGTTCGTTTTCATAGTACCTAAGCATCGCGAAATTGCATATTCCGACAATAAACGTGTGATTGTATTTGATTTGATTCGATGCGGGCGGTGCTCAGATGCGAATTTCGAATTGTCCACTACACGGCTGCACAATACGCGCGATTGAAGTCTTTTTCTTTTTCTATTATTTCGTTTCCTTTGCCCGTTCTCGCTTCTCGGCTTCGGTTATGTTAGCATTGAATGGACACTCGGTGTGTTCAACATTAACCATCTACTGCGTTCAGTATGACCAGTAAAGTTTTGTGGTTTATTCTCGCATTTTCAATATTTACATAATGGAGACTTACTGCTTTTGACAATGTATTTTACACATAATGTAAGTTGTGGACTGTATTGCAAGAGCTTCTGATATGTCGCTTCCTTTTACCTAGCTGCTGTATTCACATAAATATACGGAAATAAATTAGTAAGCCTTACGCAGTGACAACGATGGATAATCGGCATTCACCACGCTGAAAAAACACCGGTGCCACCGCCTCTGTCATCAGGTTGACACGATCGCACTTGGGTGGCCATGTTCAGTGATTGCAAAGAGCCCCTGCCTTGTAGGTATTAGAGGGAGAACTTCGTCGTTCATTCCTTGTTGTCCGTTTTTCCGGAACCCTCCTCAAGTTCGTGTATCCGGTGTTCCGCTCTCCAACAGCTGCAATTTGCCCTCGACAGCTGGCGGCGTCATCTTCATACACAAAGGCATATCGGTGAGCATATCGGTGCCAAACTAATCAACGGAATTGTCCGAACGGAACGTAGCTACGTTGGTCCGAGTCCGAATGACCAGCAACTCCCTTTGCGGTAACTCTATTCGATCATTAGTAGCGCTCGCGTTGCTGTCCCGGGTACGGCGGTGGAAACCCCTGCGCCTGGGTGGTGCAGCCAGGCAACATGACCTGGGCACCACTTGCGTCCTGAGTTGAGCCTCTCACGGCGAGCATCATTGCTGGAGACATCCAGGTTGCGGTCGAGACGTTGTGGCTCGGCCGAAACGGTGGGGCCACTGACCCTGACACGACTCCACACTCCAATCGCGGTCGGCCAGGGGCTGAAGCCTCGGGCCTCCTTTTAACTCTCGACACTCTACGTATGAACATACAGAGAAAGAAGCTGCCGACTGTAAAGAAGATCATCACGAAGCCTAAACTTAGCCAGAATCCCGCGAACGGCTCCATCGTGCTTCGATTCGATTTAATGTATCACCGCGTACTTCGATTTTTTTCTTCGACGACTCTCGTTGATCCAGGTAGCAACTGCACTTTGTCTATTGCTCTGGTTCGCTTCTCGTTGCTGCTAAGAGCGTGTCCACAACACTAGCACTAGAATCGACGCTTCGAGCTGCTGGTAACAGACGGTGGAGCTCCATTGGTGTCCTATTCAGTCGGCACCGAGAGATTAAGGGAGCGGGGACGGGGTGTTGGAAGCATTTAGCCCGATGCGTTGATTGATGACAATGGTTCTACAAGCTGGAAATGGAAAGCACGATTAGCGATTAGTTTATAGGTCGTCGTGGTTAGTAGTGCGCTCCCTCGAGAAACTGGTACGGACGTTTAGACAGATCATTGGATCATCGTCGACGAGTCGACCGCTGCCAAATCACGAAGTCACGAATCGCGAATTGACTACTGCCACTACTGACGACCGGATTAAGAACAATTTGAAGCTGCTAGCTGGCTTATGCAAGACGGGTAAACAATATGGCTAATTTCTATCGTATACTCGAGCATAGGAGAACTTCGATTATAAAAGAATTATTTGTCGATAATTATATGAATAGCACACATTCTTTATATCGATTGTTATCAGTCTTATAGGAATAACGCACCAACGAGGCATTTCGTGGTTCGAAAAAGGAGAGAATTGTATGGCGATTCTCTCGTAGGAGCCGAATACGATAGATGAGTACTGCATGAAAATTACAGTTAGAAACAAAGTGCTACTCATGTCGTTAGATCCGTGATCTATATAGTTAAGGCAGCACAAGATATTGTTTGCCCTTAAAGCGCACGTTGGGCCTGCACCTGTGCGATATTCTCCAGGGCATCCCGCTGCTCAGCGAACACCTCTGACGCAGCCAACTTTGGCAGAAACTCATACGTTCAACAAGAACATCAAACTTTGAAGCAGACGTTTGCCGGAATCGACAGGAGGTGTATATCAGATCTTAGATATGCAGAATGGTGTGCCTTTTAATTTTCAACCCCAGCTGCAACTAGACCTTGAAGTCTTCACGTCGGATATTGTAAACGTCTTAACTTAACGTCTTAACGAACGCAACTGTTTTTATATTTTTGTGCCTATATATATATATATATATAAATTATATTATAAAACTATAAGTCTAGGTGGTCTGCAGCAAGAACATCAAACAATAAATCCAATACATTAGTTAACTATTTTTTCAGCTTACGCTCTATCTATCCATCGTAACAGTAAAGTGGCGTAGTACACTAGCGGCTACCGTATAATAGGAATCGCGGATACATACTTCGGCAATGTTGTTTGCTCAAGGAGGACTATTTACATTCGGCTGTTGTTGCGCATAGAACTCCTGTCTTAATCCTAAAAGATTTGACTACCACATCCGGGATTGCCTGTAAACCTCTAATACAGCACCACGACTAATGCCGGGCCGAGTTGCCGAACTTGAGTTACCGAACACGCTCATCACCTACGACCCCGAAAGCTCTCTGTCATTTGAGGCGTTTCGTTTGACAAACAACTCGCGTCAGCGATGGGTTTTCCCCGCCAGCGAGCAACCTTCGCGTTGTCATGTCATCGCATGTACTGGGTCGTTCGGAGCTAGCCACAACCGATATCCGTAGTCCTTTAAAAGCCTCAAAGCAAATGGCACGCGTCACACGCGAAAGCACGAAGAGTGATTGTTCCATGATGCCGGCAACAGAAAGTCTCACCGTACCCCGCTGCAATATCGAACTGGTCGCGAGAAGAAGCCAACAGTAAGCATCGATCGATTCAACGTGCATATTCTCCAGATTGAATCCCTGGTGATTATGGTCATTGGCCATGTACAAAGAAGGGGCAATTGGTGATCTACATTACGCAAACGTCAATTTGCTCCAGGAAGCTATCGACAATTGGGCATTGTAACGCAAAACGGAGCGTGTACTTCCGTTCAGAAGCCCCCAGAGCATCTCATTGCGCAAATAGCAAAGGGTAGTATCTCTGGTGCGGTATTGAAAGAGCATAGTCAAGGAAAATGTACTTGAAATTATGTAGAAGTTAAAACAAAAAGAAGAAGAAATTTGCGTTTAGCTTGTTTTGCAAAAAGTTCGAGCCATTTAGCACATTTGTTGAAATTGTGTTGCTTTTCAACCCGAACCCGAACGATGCGCTGTGAACGCCAGCTCTCGCAGGGACGTCACTCGTATCTCTTCGATCAATATTTAACAATGCGCAATAACATAACGAAACACTACCTGTGAGAAACGTTTAAATTTGTCACAAAATTATGCATTGTAACATTGGACGACGTGAGTCGACCGAACGATAGCTGGCTTTAGCAATTTAAAGCACACTATTAAAAAGTATACGTTTTTCTCTACTTGGCTTGTTAATATTGCTATTCGCGCTATCAGCAGCGTTAGTCACAAACTGTGTGAAGTAGCATTTGCCAACAGCTCTCTGTTGTGGGAGCCGTGGTTAACGGTTCAAAGCCATTCAAAATGACGCTCAATGACGTTCTCGTGCAGTCTCAATTGCGTATACCATTACGGGTCCATGCGATATTGGCAAAAAAGGTGCCTCCCTTGAACAGCGACTTCCTCAACGACTTGTTTGGCCACGTAGTCAAGACAGATAAAACTAGCCTTACCTTGTTCCGCGCACCTCAAAGAGAAATACGACTCGGTCCAGTTCCATACTCAACGGAAACTGATTCAGTTTTCGCTGAGTATTAAACGCCTCGGCCTAATGTTTGATGAGCATCTGCAAATGGCACGATCATGTTGGAATCATGGCACGCAAATCTTATGCGTTCACAGGATCCATCCAGGTGTCTCCAGAGACGAGGGCTCCCAATCGAACGTTTCCTTCCCATATACGGAATGAGGCGTACTCCTCTTGTCTGTTACGGTAAATTAATTTGGCTACCGATAAGCTACCTACTGACTAACAAAGTTGCCAGTCGTAGAGCGGAACTCATTGAGAGAACGACGCCCTGCGGGAGGACAACTTAATTCAGCCAAAAAGTTCTCGGTCGATGTTAAGAACTTGCTGCTATAATAATTTTACTTGTCTGCCCTTCCCCGCACGTTTATCGTTTTTACACTACGAGTTGGATGTTTTACATTCGAATTCTAGTTGCTGTCGGTTGCCTGTTATCAGCACCGTGAACAACTAGTACCCGCTCGGTGATGCAGTAATCTCCTTTACCATGTTTGTTTTTTTTTAACGAGAACTCACAGCATTGTAAGAACGGCCGTTAATAGACCACAATTTGTATTGAATTGATCGCGTTGCTAACAAGTGCTCAGCACTACAGCGATTAGCATATTTTCTAGTTTATAGTCATTTTAGAGAATGCACTGATGTGTTCATTTCTGTTTCTCGTTGTCATTGGTCATTAGCACCAAGGTCATAGAGGAGAAAAGTTGTATCATTGATTCGAATAACTGTGGCGTACTACTAATTCTTACAGCATGTGGGTCACCTCTTGAGATTTTTGTTTTCGACCGTGGATCCTTATCTTGCTGCATACGAAGCGATGTCGTTGAAAAGCTAATTGAAAGCATTGTATCAATGTCTCTGAACTCTCGCATCGCAAAAGGAACTTTATTTCTTTGCATATTATACAGTATGTATACAGTACAACTCATATATGTACATATATATATATAGGTCAGCGAGATTTTTTGCACCATGCTCTTTATTTAGTCATGCGGCGTCTTTGACACAATGAATTTTAGGGCACTTGTTTTAGTGTCCCTATGTTTCAACAGCTCGTCGACTTGAAGCAGGGGAGCTGTAGTGCAGTTCATATTGAGGCCAGTCATGTCCTATTATTGTGCTGGAAAATACTCGACGTTCATGCTGGATGTGTTGTAAAAGTCATCCATTCTCTGAGTCACACGACTGCCTCGACATAGCAGTGTCTTCCCGCGCCTCACACCGGTACCGTTGCTAACTGTGCTAATATTCGCGCAAGTGCAAGTTAATTGAGTCGTGTTTGTTGGAGGCCTGAATGGTATACGGGGGCGACAAGATCAACGTCGTGCACACGTTCACCTCGATGATCGGGCATCCAGTTTGGCGGGTGATCGCCCTCGATCGGCACGACGATTCCAAAATCTGACGACAGCCCTGACCCGGCACCTGGCCGACCGCCGTATGGGGTTGGCTGTTGCTGCCAGTGCAAGCTTTCCACCTGCGGCAGGTTTCGTCTTCGATAAGCGCAACAGACACACAGGAACACCATGGACACAATGAACAGGAACCACAGTATGGGAAACAAAATGAACACTGTGGGATCCATATCGTCGGGTGGGGGTAAGTTACTCCAGCACGATCCTATTCTTCCTGAAAATCCTCTGCTGGGAATGCTCAATCAATCCTCCGCTGATTTGGCGAACTCTGAAACCGCTCGAAAGTCCGACATTCGAGAAAGACACTCGCTTCCACTCCGCGGTAAACCGTCACACCGAGAACCCTATAAATTCTCGCAGGGGTAATTTTCTCCTCGCTAGCCGTAGGCCATCTGAGTCTATCATAACTGTCCACAGATGGTAGCTAGACCTAGAACCGACCAGCCACTCGATGCAGGTGTCGCACTTCAAATCTCGTTCTCGCATTAACTACCTATCTACCTTCTAGCTTTATGGCGAACGAGTCATTCCTATTACATATGGAGGGGGAAGGATCTGCTGATTAGCCACAATATGTGTATCGTTATGATGCCGTCGTTGTGCTCGATTCTGGTATAGGGTGGCCGACCGGCTGGATTCGGAAAACTGGCTTAACGGTATCGTGATATCGGCAGGTAAATATGAATTCAATGACTCATCATCGCGGCTCGGCGAGAGAAGCCGTTAGTGTGATGATAAGTTTCGTTAATCTCTCTAACTGAAAGGCTGGCCACGCCGGAGAGCGGATGGTCACGGCACAAATCTCTCTCGCTCGCTCGCTCCACTCCGTGTTTATGTGTGTTTTTCAATTTTTTTGACCAGATATGACGCGATTGCTGGATGGGTCGATTCGCGACTCTCTGTCCTCAGAGAGCTCTCATTATCGACAGAGTGAATCATTCACTTATTTTGAAACTAAACGCGTGCACGGCATCCCGGAAGAGGGGTGAGCCTTCATATACCGGTGGCGAATGGGCGGCCTGCGAACTCCTTAGTGAAACTGCGGTGAACCTTGCGAAGGTCGAAGTCACGGAGTCACCTGATGAGGAGACCAGATGGAATTTGTCCACACAAACGTTCGGATTTACGGACCCATTATTCAAAGGGGCCTGCTAACTATCTAGAATGTTTGCAGGAAGCAACTCCGAGAGCACTGCAAGAAGCTTTGTCTTCGTAAGCGAGCCTGACTTTAACTAACTCACGATCTTATTCTGACAATTTCTGAACGTCAAGCGGTAGCCATTAATGTATCATATGATTAGGCTTTTATTGTGTTAGATAATAGAAAATAAAATTCATTTATTACTGTGTACGTAGATGCCTGGACATAGCAGCTATCAACGACGTTAAGGCCAATGCATAGTCTCTAGATGAGTTTTGCGGAACCTTAGGCCGAAACATTACGGCAGGTGTTATTGCTACCAGAGGTTCTCTCACTCAACAGGACGCGCCGTTGCCGTATGACACGGCCCACAAGTGTGATCCTTGGCCACAAGTTTACCCGAGCCTTAAAGTTCAGGCCGCGGCGCTCAAAGCATTGTCTTCGAGTCCCAGGCGCTAACGACTGTCTGCGTAATTCTGACACTTAGGGTAGTAAATCGGTGAGCTAGAGAACTCATTAACTAGAAATAATTACGAACCTCAAATGCGAACCGTATAAGAGAACAGTGTCCTATAATATATATGATGACTCACTTTGCAGCAGATGGCTAGTTGCAGGTTACAAATGATTAAAAACAAATTGTCTGGTTGGTGGCCAAGCAAGCTCAGCCATCGTGAGTCAGTTCTTGATTTTCAACCGATCATGGCCGATACGCGGTACGTGATTTAATTATTGAGTAACAAATTTGTATGCGCATATGTATAGGTGTGTAATCATTATTAATCGCGCTTGTCCTTCATCGGAAACAGACTTTGTTCAGCTTAAAACCGACTTTGTCTAATTGCATATGGATTGCAGCATCATAAATGAATCTACGAAATTTAGTTATACACATGAGATAGCGAAAGATGTTGAAATTGGTGGCCTCAAGGATATTTACTGTACCGCTACAGGTACTATAATTATTACTATTATTCTTATAAGCACTAATTTTGAAACTGGAGGTGACGCAATCTGATGACAGGCTCCGCAGAGCTCGAGTGGAGTAATCCGAGGTTCCCCCTGCACAAGCAGGATTCTGAGCGCTTGTCAGGTCACCACAGCCTGATGAGCGACCATCATTTTCCCTAATTTGTCATTCGTGCTTCGTATCCTGGAATAGATGCCGCTGCGGACCTTCCCGGTTGACCTAATCCAGCTGTACAATGAACAGGGCAAGATGCCGCCGCGAGAGGAATCGGACCCTCATCCCGAAGGCGAAAGCAGGATTTCCTGCGGCAATAGCACACTATTAGAATAAGAACCACGACTAGGAACAGCCCTGTCACGCGGAGGAAGACAAATGCTATGTCAAGGTTCTACTGAATTTCGCTTAGGGTACTGTTCATCGTAGAACGCCCGTGAAACAGGTCCGTTGTGAGCGATTAACTAAAGTTGTGCTATTATATAATAATAATAGCAATAGTCCGTTGCGGGCGCCTCGTTGCGAATCTTGAAGGTGGACAGATAGGTATTGTACTTTGCAGAGCGAACCGTTGTTGTTTTCTAGTGTGTCTCGAAACACGAAACAGCGTTGATTTTCTCAGTGGCTAGTTTTACCCGGAGGTCACTTTGACATATCGTCATCTCACTTGAACGGGCACAGTTCATCGACGTCCAGCGATGTTAAAGGCGGAGTCGAAAGATCGATGCACTTTAATCCGGTGCACACGTTTTATCAACCGGATATCTTCGTCGCAGACGAACGATGAGATATTCAGACAATTCCGTCGTCGTGCGTGTGGTACCTGGACAAGAACCACTGTATCGATATCGTTATGAAGCTGTATCTTCTCCTTGCTCTGATGGTGGACGTTGTCGACCTTTTCGATGAAGCCAACGGGACGCTTCGACTCATCGGGCGACACAATGATGATTGTGACACCCTGACGTCGTCCAATCAGTTGTTCTTGCCACCGTAAGGACTCGATTTAAAACGGTATCAATATAGGACTGCATTTACTGATGAGTCATGAGAAGGCCTAGGTGGATAGAACACATAAACATGCGTATATATATTTGACAGCCACAACAGCAGCATCTGTGTTAGCATTACACACGGTTAGTCCTTGTGAGGATGCGCGTTGCGCTTGCGGACACAACATGGACAGATGTTAGTGGCTCCGACGGATTTCGACTTATTGTCAGGCTCAGTACGGGATTTCCACATCGGAGTCCTTACCCGACATCAAACGGCGCATATGTACGCACGTCCTTTAAGTGACACGCCCACTGAGCATCGCAGCCTCTCCTGGACCTCTCGTGACTACAACAAAATAGCTATTGTGCAAGAGGGATCTCTAGCTTCGGCGGGACGTCTAAGCATACATAGACGCGCCATAGAGGCGTCCAAGAACGCTGCTTACGCAAAACACATTGACAGCTGAGTGCTATAGGTGATCAATAAAAATACTGTTGAAATCATGGTAATCTTCTCATCGTCTCATATTCATACAGATTTTAGGGGCTTACCTATACTAATGCCTTATATAGGTCAGCCATGATATGCCATCTTCCGTTGTCTTAGCGCAAGTGCGATCTTTATTTTCGCTCCAATACCTTATACACCGTATGTTGCTCAGTACCCCGACAAGCACTCGCCGAACAGTCCGAGATGATCACCGACAGTGACAGCCGGTCCGACGCAAGCTACCCAATCTAGGAATGAATCTTGAATCTACAGGTTCCGAAATCGTACATCGCTTACGGAGCTACGTTTCAATTATCTGCATAGACGACTCGACGTTTGATCTCCTTTATGTTGCGTTTCCCTTGAGTTGTCAACTGTGTCACCTCACTAGCAATGAAGTTTGCTTAGTCTCGTTTGGGCTCCAATGTGTTTGGGAACCGAAGACCAAGCAAAATACGCTTGTACGAATGTATGCCGTGTCGACGTTTCAATACCGGCGCACAATAATCATGAATCAACAAGGTTTACAGAGCTGCCTTTAATCCCCCTAATCACATAGCGAGATCGTATATAATAGTGTATATACACGATATTCATTAACATTACACGAGACTACAATGTGTACAACATCAATCGACGTACCCGAGTGGCGGCCGCTGCTAGTATTATTATCCATTAACTGCATTAGTTAACAGCCGCCACCGTCACCACTTGGAGAACTAGCCGAACAGTCCGAGGGGCTCGCGGCGCAATCTGAACTCGGTGCGTAGTCACAGCTTGTTGAGTAATAATTATCAGTACTTGCCACAAGCATCCCACTCCCTGCCTCGGAACCGCCCAGTATTCCTGATTCAGTGGTAAAATGCGTAGGCGATGCGCCCGCCGCACTGGAGTTTCCAAATTTCCTTTGGAGCTTTCGTACATGGCACCAATGAAGGAAAGAGCAGAGTAGAACTAGGACGACAAAGATGGACATTGATATCCCCACCACGATCAGCGCGTATCCGAGAGTGTTGCTCTTGTCCGAGTCCATTGTGGTGTCGCTGGAGGTGACTGTTTCGATCAATGTTTCAGCTTCCAACAAATTAGTTCGTTTGTTTAAGTATGGACGTGAGTTAATCAGTTGAACTGATTCGAGCAGTAACGAATCCTCGGGCTGCCACTTCTGCTGCTGTCGTCAACGACGACGACGACGGCACTGGCTGGCGGTGTGTCTTCAGGTGTCTTCTGGACATAGACGATCCTACACAGATTCACCTCACTTGACTTCGCTGAGCGGCCAATCGGTCATTGAGTCACTTAGGAAAGATTCGGCGTTTGAGTCGTGTCACCTCGACGGAGATGAAGTCAAGTTTCCACCCGCGAAGATGTTTCAAGCAGTCTTCAGATTGGTGCGCACGCCTGCTATCGAACTCCGACGACGACTTAGTGTCAGACAAGCCCCATCTGCGCCACTTCGGATCCGCAGGCCATCATTATTGTTGACGTCTGGCTTTTCCAGCATTCGGCGAACAGTGGAGAGTGTCGCTTGATGACGTTATAGGGCGTCACCGATGTACGGACGAACAGAACGTCCCGAGCTCCCTCATCGTTCCGTCAATTCGTCGACTTGCACCAGAAGATCTTTCCCTCTCCCTTGTGGACCCTTTTCTTCAGAACGAGAAGACTATATTTTTGTGTCGATATTTTTGTATCGAATGGTGACGAATTTATTGCACGCTAGCCTAACTAAGCGACTTTTGTGCGCATTCGAAGCAGCCAAAATGAACATATCAGTATCTGCAATATGCAGAGAGCTAGTGATTATCAATATTAATAACAATACACACTCACAGGCAAACAGCGTCCGCTGATGTAATACGGGCCGCAAACAGAAGACAGTGCACGCAACACCATCTCGTCGCTAGTTACTTTCCCTCCCTCTCTCTCTCTCTCTCATCTTTCACCCGGCCACAAACAAACACACACACAAACATCAAGGTGCACACACACACACAGTCACAAACAGACATGTTCACAAGCAGCCTTCGTCCTCCCCAGTGAGTGCGCTGTCGATCTGCGAGAAACGACCCTCGCAGGCTTGGTAATTGGCGTAATTCATCCGTCGACCACTAGAGGGCACGGTGGTCATCTCATTTAGGAGCCATCGAGAGAGGGACACAGCTGGCTAGATATAATTGGTAAATATACGTCCGTCCCCGAGCATCGTGTTTACAATATAAATATAATAATATGATGTAATATATATATATATATATATACTATGTATTATTCTAATATAATATATGGTGGGATTGTTCTTGCAATGCGTCATAGAAAGTGTTCAAGTGTGCGTTTTATGTAATAACGATATCATTTCCACCACGTTCGCTATTATACTCGTACCACCTCGAAATCAAGTGCATATCGCTTGTAACCAAGAGCTAGCTTGTATGTTCAGACAGATTGCTCATTTGGTGTGGCGTTCAATTCGCGCCGGTCGACGGAAAGAAGGCCGTGCATGGGAAAAAAAAAGAAAAATAAGGAACGCCCAACACATATCGAGAGGAAATAACACAAACGAATGAATAGTTCAATATACTATGTTATCCATCTCTGCTAAGTTGGCATAGGCGAAACAATCGGGTTTTTAAGGGGCAGCGAAACGGGCGAAAGGATTTGTTGTACATATGATTGTAGATATTACAGTAAATTAATCAACATGCCGATTCTATAATGTAATATACCTTGTGTATGCCTCGACGATATGAATCAACAGCCACACCACTAAATATCGAAAATGCTGCCAGATGGATTCTAATGTTGTTCTGGGAAAAGGATTAACATCTTTGGATATAATCGATATTTAGGTAACTTTTAAAGATTTGCGAGCTGTATTTGCTGAGTGAATCTGTTTCGCGAATATAGCTGAGAGTATTTGAGAGATGTCGATGGAAAAGACGCTTAGTTATTCGAGCTATATGGACATAACGCAAGATTTGCTTTATTGGAAGTCCTATATATATTGGAAACTTACTTGTTTGGAAGTACGTGCGTGCTAATTGTTTATTGCATTTAGTTGCTCAACTTTAAATATAAAATAATTAGAGAAGTATTGGAAGCTTGTCTTGCTTTGAGATAACTGAACAGCATGCAATGGGATTACTCCACTCGGTCTATAAGCTTTGACTTTACATATTTATTTTTCGCAGAATCTTGATCTTATATAATCGCGTTATGCACTGTTGTCCCCTCTAATAATAATTACCGATTTCTACTCTGGGGGCTCGATAAACACTCATGTTATGAAGATTAGCACACAAATCAAAGTCTGTTTCGACAGAGACGGACATGCTTCGTGTTAAATGTACAATGCACGAAGGGACGCTTGCTAGCCTTGCACGCACGGCTATGTCAACTTCTATACCGGGTGCACTCTTCGTATGATGGTGGCAAATCTTCGCTGGCCACCTGAGGATGTCGAGGCGATGTGGTGCTGTAGTCCTGGTGTGACCTAGCGGTCCTTGACGTACGGTAATTGAAGGCTCTGCCGGAGAGTTCTCAATGCCGTCTGCGGCGGACCACGGTGCGGCTGTGCTCGTTGCTGACGGTAGCGGCCAGCGGCGAGTTGTTGAGTTCATCCGAGCAATTGATTATGGCCGATACACGGTACGTAGTTCAATTATTGAGTAACAAATTTGTATGTGTATATAGGTGTGTAATCATCATTTACGCCTTTGTCCTTCAGCGAAAACAGACTTCGTTCAGCTCAAAACCGATTTGGTCTAATTGCATATGGATTGCAATTGAAGTATCATAATAATACAGCACT
This sequence comes from Stratiolaelaps scimitus, assembly GCA_019614645.1. Taxonomy (NCBI): domain Eukaryota; kingdom Metazoa; phylum Arthropoda; class Arachnida; order Mesostigmata; family Laelapidae; genus Stratiolaelaps; species Stratiolaelaps scimitus. The sequence goes on from JABWDB010000019.1 coordinate 276,197, forward strand.
ACAAAAGCAACCAATGTAAAGAACAGAACTATCATGCGGATCACGACAATGTTATTGTAAACGTCCTCCCGAAATTCGCTTGGGGTACTGTTCATCGTAGAACGCCGGTGAAACAGGTCCTCCTTGAGCGATTCACTAAACTTGTGCTATTATATAATAATAATAATAGCAATAGTCCGTTGCGGGCGCCTCGTGGCGAATCTTGAAGGTGGACAGATAGGTATTGTACTTTGCAGAGCGAACCGTTGTTGTTTTCTAGTGTGTCTCGAAACACGAAACAGCGTTGATTTTCTCAGTGGCTAGTTTTACCCGGGGGTCACTTTGACATATCTCACGGGAACGGGCACAGTTCATCGACGTCCAGCGATGTTGAAGGCGGTGTCGAAAAATCGATGCACTTTAATCCGGAGCACACGTTTTATCAACCGGATATCTTCGTCGCAGACGAACGATATTGAGACGATTCAGGGCGCCGTGCTTGTCGTACGTGGACAGGAACCACTGTATCAATATCGTTATGAAGCTGTATCTTCTCCTTGCTCTGATGGTGGACGTTGTCGACCTTTTCGATAACGCCAACCTAACGTGCCCAACGGAATGCGTTAACTTATCGACCGCCAGAATGATGATTGTGACTCACATCGTGGGCGTTCGATTTAAAACGGTATCAATGTAGGTCTGCATTTACTAATGAGTCATGAGAAGGCCTGGGTGGATAGTAGACTATCGGCAGGCTGGGAACCACCCGCGCAGGCTTGGTAACTAACATAATTCATTCGTCTGTCACTAGAGGGCACAGTGGTCGGTGTATTTCTTTATTTATGTTCTGTTATGAGTGCGCCAATAATCAAATAGAAATCACTTTGCCGCCGACCGTTAGTTCCTCATCTCTCTCCCAGCACAACAGCAGCTCGACGAGTTAGCAACTGTTCTCGATAGCGAGAGCGCATTTGCCACCGATCTCAACAGGCCTATGCACCATCATCTCAAGATCTCTCTCGTGCACATCTCCACCCTCTCTCTGCTGTTCGTTCACTGATATCTGCAGGTTCGCCATCAAAGTTGGCGAACTTGTCATACAGGGAAAATCAAGGCTATGCAACTTATGCACGATGGTGACCGACAGCAAGCTCAGAAAGGTCCTCAAGCGTATGGATCACACCGAAGTGTGACACACAAAGCTGGCTTTGCATGTGCCTGCCTTCGGATCAATCTGTCTCCAGCAATTCAACGGCGAAGGCGTTTAGCAGGCCCTCCGAGCTATGCTAAGCTATACGCTCTGCATATACCCACATGTGCCAGACGTACATCCTGACGTACGTTCTTGCCGTGCCGTAGCGTTCACGGCGTCCGGACATAACAAGTGAAGCTGACATTGCTACGGAGGCGCTCGTGCGTGTCAAAATGTGCGGTGAACAAACCTCGCGTTTAAGTATCTTAGTCCTTGAACCTTCTAGTTATCATTTTGTTATCCGTTGGCGCCATTATTAATACAGTAGCCGTATTCTGATTAAACACTAAGCTAAGGCGCTCGAAAAAGGCCGTCTCGCCGTCAGTCCCGTCCGTTCCTGACAAACCCCCCCTATAGAGTGAATGATATCCGCGATCCAACCTGATTCCATTCTTTCCATACCTACACAACACTTTACCCCCAATCTAATTATATATATATATATATATGACGACAAGCTCGGGTGAACATGGCATGTGTGGAAAATCGGGTTCATTGTGAACAAATACAAAAATATGCTTCAATAACAAAAAAATCTCAAAAATGCTCCCCCAGGGATTCTAGTGTTATTCCGGGGTAGGGATAAACATTTTTTGGGTGAATAGTTAGATAATAGTTGAGAGATGTCGCTAGGAAAGATGTTTAGTTGTCCGGGCTCTATGGACATAGACCAAGATTTATAGCGACTCTCACGTTCGCCCCTTTGCCAAGTCTTCGAGCTTTTAGATAAAAAGTTCCCTTCTCTTCTGACAGCTGTTCAATGTATTCAGCGCATCGCAGCTATAGCTAAACTTTGTTGTAGAATATGTACCGAGAGCTGGTTGTTTCGCCTATGCATTAAGGTTAGATTGTGGCTTTTCTTATCTTCGAATTGTAGTAATTTCTTGTGTAGCCAAGCAAACGCCAGCTTCGAAAGAGAAATTAGATAATGTCCATAGCTGTGCTTCAAGTTCGAAAATAAGATAATAATGATTTTTGTACGATTAAGTTAGCATTTCATTTATGTTAATGCGAATGACTCGCATTGCATGCTTTTCGTTTATTTATTTCTCACATGGCCTTGACCTTATATAAGTTCACTATACTTAGCTCCACAAATCGATATGTACACACCAGACTTTCTGCTGCGTTATGCATGGTTTTCTCCTATCTATTAATAATTACCAATTTCTGCTGTGGAGTCTCTCATAAACACTCATGTTATGAAGATTAGCACACAAATCAAAGTCTGTTCCGACAGAGACGGACATGCTTCGAGTTAAATGTACAATGCACCAAGGGACGCTTGCTAGCCTTGCACGCAGCAGGATTGCACGCACGGCTGTGTCAACTTCTATGTCGGGTGCACTCTTCGTATGATGGTGGCAAATCTTCACTGGCCACCTGAGGATGTCGAGGCGATGGTTCTTCAATAGGTGGTGCTGTAGTCCTGGCGTGACCTAGGGGTCCTCGACGTACGCTCATTGACGGCTCTGCCGGAGAGCTGTCAATGCCGTCTGCGGCAGACCACGGTGCGGCTGTGCTCGTTGCTGACGGTAGCGGCCAGCGTCGAGTTGTTGAGCTCATCCCAGCTCGATTGTCCAGTTGCATTTTGCACAGATGCCAGATCATGAACAGAATGACGACAATAAATACTGCTGCGGCTATGCCGATTATTACTTGTACAAACAAAGGCAGAGCCATGATTGACTGTTCTCGAGATTCACCTGGTATTAGCAGTGATAACAGCAGTAGTAGCACCGCGGTCTATGTAAATTACGACACCCACACGCGCCTACGTATATATATATATATATATATATATATATATATGTACAGTACAAGTGTCTATTTTGACGTATGCACAAGGCTGGCACTCTTAGATCATCACCATAACACACTCCCCGCCTGGTTATCCGAGAGGGTAGGCTTCGTCCGTTGTACGCTGGAAGTGTTGACGAAGAATAGCCGTTGATTCCTAGGTGGTGTTGTCGTTACAGTGGACACAATTCCTATACACACCGGAACAATCGTCATTATTCTATTGCACTTGCATCGCACTAACTGCCTGAATGCTTCATCCAGGATGGTAGCTTTTTAGCCCGTTGCAGTAGCATGCACAGAGCGGGGTGCGACAACTGCACCGCTCCAGTCGTCTCTAATGTTCGCCAGACGATCCTAGGCGCTTTTCTGTGTGTGCACCACAAAGGCTGGCCGCAACAATGCACTTTCAAGCTAAATGTACCTACGGCTTAGCTTAGCTAGACTGTCATGAGTGGCGCATGTCATCAAACAAAAGTCATCGAGTTGCAACACCACGTTGAAGGTCGAGGTGTATCACACTTGCACACGCCCGCTGAAGGCGACACCGACGCTGCGATCGCAAGCTATGAATTCCATTGAGTCTCGTACCAACGGGAAGCCGGCATCCTCACGATATGTTTTGTGGTACATATTGCGATGCTGTGATTCACATATACCGGGCACATAGATGCGCACGCGGGGCCACACGAGAGGCCGGAGAGGGACCGTTCAGCGAACAGCGACAACTTAACTAGAAATATAAAATCGTCATTCAATGTTCCATCATTGCCGTTGTTCGTCGCCTACGTAGGCGGGTCGAATGACACACGTTTGTCTACAGGTAGGTATAGATTCGATTGTAGGCGATTATTAGCCGGTTTGGCTGTATACATAATCTTGGGTTCTTGACTGGCAGGACCACAAGGCACACTTCTTATCTGTGACACGAAATGTTGCCCGGGGGAGATTTACATCACTGTGGACAACGCTGGAACTGAGGCTAGCAAGGGCGCGTCAGAGCGCTAAGCGGCGTCGAGTTCACCGCCGGCAGCATTGACTGCTTGCTGCATAACGGCATTGTGCTGAGGTTCCCACGTAACGCTGGGATTGACTAGCGAAGGTCGATGTCCACGTTGCGTTGATCGCTCCATTCGACGACGAGTTAGCCAGAATCGGTCAGGTCAACGCTCACCTAGTGATATTTCGCTAATATAGATGCTGGGTTTGAGGGGATATTGTCCAACTCGTTTACCGTTTCGACCATGTAGTTCAGTCCTGTACAAAATACCTTGTTGGCCGGCTCAACTTCACTCGCTACGCGCGGACCATGGGATCGGTAGTGGGAACGCGAGATATATAAAAAAAAAAATAATAGCTATATTTATCTATGTCGTACCGTATAACTTCCTTCCGTGACTGTAGTGTTAAAGCTATCATCACTAGCGTGTGCTCATCTTAATTCCATTTAAGTACACAAGTACATACCGTTTATATTGTCATCATTTGCTAATACGCTATTGTCTTATACATGCGTAGTAAAATGGCACAACGATAAAAATCCGTGAAACGAGTGGGGGTCCGCTCGGTCAGCTCCTCAAAAGGGCGCACTCATATCTAAAAATAAACATGTCTAGGTTTGTTGGTGGACTAAAGGGGGGTCACTGACTTGCTCTCGAATCTTCGATGGCAGACCCCAATTTGGCAAGACAGGGAAGAAGAGGAAGCCGAGTCTGCCCGCCCGGGCAACGTCGGTCATTTGAGAGGAGGAGGAATGGGTGGTCCGATACGTCATCATTGAGTTTGATTTTCCTCTTCTTCTTCTGTAGGATTCCTAGTAAGAGATTCAGGATAGTAAAGGGCACTCCAGCCTGGGCCAGGATCCTCAGCAATGTGTCCCAAGCTGCGGAATCGAAATCTAACAACTGAAATCTACAAATATTACAAATATAATAGTATTGGCTTGCCTGCAACGATAACAGCTTGTAGCCTCTTAGGGGCCGTATCACTGGCCTCAAACAAAAGTGCTCCATGAAGATGGGCGGCCATATCGGAGTCAAGTACTAGGGTTCCTTTCAATGTTTTGAACTCGTATGGCTATTCACAAAGCCAAGTTATCCCATAGATGTCAGCGACTCATTACTATTATGATTATTATCATTACATTATAACATATGTTGTTCTTCTTCGATGTGGTAACAACTCTTCGTTGTTAATCGTTCGATAAACGTTCGTACGCGAACTTGTGGAGCCTGTCTTGGACTAAAGAAAAACATATTCTCAATTGTGAATCGTTTTTTTTTGATAAATGATGTTTATTAGCTTTAAATTAATTATACTGGTATTTCTGTATCCCAGCAATTAATACCTGTTAGATTACTGATATTACTTGATTCGTAGTCATTCCATATATTATACGTTTATTCAACGGTCTTATGTATCTATTCCATAATCTTCAGGATTTTTCTTCTATTAATTCACATCGGAAATAATCACGTTTCTAGACATCGCATTTATACATCGTAAATCTTATACAATTTACACACGTCATCGATTATTGGCAAGTTTTATGATTATGTGGCTTCTACGTTCAGCTTTCAGTCTCACATTCATCTGATCTTCGTTAGTCTACCATTAGTCCCTCCATAGTCAACTCATTGTAGTGTCTATTCATTTTTATAAATGCAAAGGTATATATTACGCTTGATTCCAATTAAGTACCAAGTGGGGTCTGTTTACACATATCTACGGCGGGCCATTTTATGCGCGACATGTCGGCGTATCACAAATATGCGCCTAGACTAGAGTATGTTATTGCTTTATTTGTTACATTACAAGCTTGTTGTCTCGTGTCCATTTGTATACGGAGCGTTGTGGCCAGCTGTCGCTTCACCAGATCGCAGCGTCAGAACAGATCCGTTTTCAAGCGTTCGCAGACAGGTACACCGGCAAAGTTGAACAAAAGGTGTTCCTGATATTTTCTCTTTGAGTCGTGCTATGTGTTTTCTGCTTCGTCGGAGCTCGACTCCTCATGGACACAGATCAATTCGACTTCGCTGGTGGACTCCTCATCATCGGTGATCGATTCCTTTTTCCGACTTGACAGCAGGATCCTTCCAATGAAAAAAGCCAGAATCTTAAGAGTCGACCAAATGATGAGAACAAATAATTCACAGCAAGAACACACTATTCGGCCGCAAGACTCAACTATCCGACAAAATGCTTGTACGCAAGCGATTATACTGTTTATGCACCGGAATAGCTTCCACATAAAGTTGCACACGCTCCTCGTCAATTCGCAGGCTTCCATTGTTTTCGCTTGCAAACCTGAGCGCGTCCACACTTATACAAATCGGTTACACAACTAGCCCTGAGCAGTTCACTAGACGAGCGATTGCTGACGTGGCGAACTCAGACATGGCAACGGAACGCTCTATACTCAATGTTTAAAAAGGGCAACGGAAATGCCTAGCGAAAGAGCGCACCGAGCGCAGGTTCAGCAACAACCCTGCAATGAGTATCTCCGGATCTCGACATTATTGCTGGAGCGAGAAGAATGGTCTGTTCCGTGACAACAAGGGCGGGACTTGTCATTTTGCCGCGCTTTCCGAACGAACAAGTCTACGGAAAAAAACGCGTATGCGATGCCACACTTTCTGAGAACGACTACCGAAAGAACGTATCCTGTAAGGTTCCGCACTACGTACGCTGCAAGGACTGGGAGCTACGGCAGATGTATGTGTGCGTGTGTGTATTTGTATGTGAGAGATATCGTGTACGCAGCGGGCAGCGCTGGGAGTCCAGCATCCCGTAGAGTATGGCGACAATAGATTAGAAGTCAACTGTATATAGAGCGTATCGTGGCTTCTGGTGCCGAGCTGGTAATATCTACCTGACTTGACCTTGTCATGGTAAGGAGGCCCCGATATACGGTAGAGTCGATAGTGCCAAGAGACATAGCTTCGAAAAATAGACCGATAGTGAAACATACCGAGGTACTAATCCGATCGGGGCCTCAGTGAGGTGCGTAATTCCCTTCCGACATTTCTTCGAGTTAGATATCGCCTCCGATTACCCCAGCGAATGCAGCTGGTCTTAAGGACGTAGGTTTCACATAGCAGAGATACGATCACTATGGCGCACATCCTTGCCTTTCAGCTAGTGTTTCACGCTTTCGATCTCGGGCGCAGTTCAATCATCCATTGACGATCGGCACCCAATCATCCCCAAGGCTTGTAGTCACCCGGAGAGTGTACTACATAATGCGAGTGTTCACTTGTCAGCCGTCGCCAGCAATTCAGGCCGTGCTAGCGAGTTCGACTCTTAGTGACTTATAAATAGATTCCTCGTCCAAAGGTGGCTCCGGCTATGTTATCGCATGTTAAGCCCCTTCCATGAGTTTTATAGTTCGCGCTGTATGAACAACTGAGCCTACTGAAGATGGGGTAACCGAAGCTGGACAAACTCTCCTTGTAGCGACAGCTATCGGAACGTGGTAGACTGACGCCACATACAGTGGAGAAGAAGACTCCAAGTTGAATCAAGTAACAAACGAAGCTGCACATCAGACTCAAATACAAACAAATCGAAATTATGAGTTTGCCAGAGAAATTAAATCACGCACACAGCAAAAGAGCTTCGAACATAAATCGTCGAACCAATCCTTATCTCTCTCTCTCTCTCTCTCTATTCCCGTGGTGATAATAGCTCGTGTAGACATTAAACAAGACTAATTAATAAATGACTAGGAAAATGTACGGCTCACGAAATGAGGCGTTCGCTAATGCCAATTACCGCGAAGTGGTCCTCGAGGGAAACAAAACTCTTTTGTTTTCAAGGTGACTTGAAAAATGAAAGAAACTCCTTAGCCTTAGTCGGACCGAGTACATTGACCCTGTGAGTGGAGCACACTTAACCAAAAATGGCTCCGGAGCGCCGCTCTTAGCATGGGCTCACACGAGATCGAGATGAATGAATTCGTTCCGTAAATGAAAGGTCACTTCTGTACCACTGATAGAACGTATTATCCAGGCTAGCCTACGGTTCAGAACATTGTTATTTATGTCCAATACAGGTTCATACTGTGCGGAATCGTGCATTCGAAGGACGTCTGCTTTGCCAAGCACTTGACATCATTGTAAGCCTGCAGATTGGTAAATATGAATTAGTACGTTCGACGCTCGATAGTAGCGCTGGCCATGGCTGGAGCGCCTAAGGTCTGTAAATGAAGAGTCGACCATTATATTTAATATCACAGTTCGCGTTGGACATTTATTCGATTTAATCCCCCTGTTTATATCCATAATATATATATATATATATATATTTGCATGTACATACGAAGCTTAGCATACCACGTCCACTCTCTATTATTGTGGACTCACCGAGCACCGAGCTTGTTAACGTGTGCATTTAGTAATTACTGCAACGAAGGTCAAAAGGAAGTCAACGGGTCCAGTTGCAGCGATGCTGATCTAAGGAGAACATTCGCGCTAGTAAATTATAGCACACACAATACACTGATCCAACCCGAGGAGATCAACTTCAACAAACGTCACATCATATCCTCGTAGCAAGGGATTCGGCCAAATTACGCTCGTTGTTCTGTCCTGGTGTTTTGTTCCGATCATCTCAACGGCAGACTCATCGTAAACGTCTCACGATGGCAAACTCATGCAATTGCAAGTATAACATGTACACAGTACGCAAATAGCAATTCTTTTTTCTCGGATGTCATCGTCAAACGCCAAGCCATCTATCACCAGAGTCCGAAGTTATCCAAAATTGGCCCTATATACAAAAAAGACTATCCATATGCACCGCTGGTCATACTGCCATCTCAGATGACATGTATCATGTGGCGCAGCAGAGGTCACCTCAGAGCGACTGCTCTGGCCAAGCGTACGATTCGTTTGACCCCTTCCCGTTCATATCCGTCCTCATCTTCGAGCAAGTCTTCATCCGGATGCTCTCGCAGATCATCGTTCATCGGCGGAAGATCCACTTCAGCGTAGATTACAGTTCGCGGTTTGTGTTGATCCAAAGCGTCACCGAACAAGCAGCCCGCGAGCGAACTGCAGGTCCACTCGACGATGGCGTACACGAGAACAAATAGACCTTCCAGAATGGACAGCACAAGGAGTAACGCGTTGAACCAGCTGTGACACATTGCCGAGGCCGTATACCGCGCCACGCGACACACTCGTTTCGGCAGCCGGATAGCGCAGCGTAGCGGACGAATGACCGTTATGGCGAGGTTGCAGAGGGGCTCCAGTCGCTCGCGGACGACGGGCTCGAAGTAATCGATGAGTTCGTCCATCCTCGGAAAGACGGAGTCATGCTCCATTTTTCGCAGACGGGCAGGTGGTACAATATGCGAATCCGGTGCAATACGGACTCACGAGCGGCAAATCGCACGCTGCGGAGCAGCCACACTCGTTAACGAAGGCTTGCTGTCACATGAAGGGCTGGGTATCGGGCTCAGCTGACGATGCTCGCGAGTTCGATCAATCGATGGAGAACGCCACACGAGACACACAAAGCGTCTTCGCCAGTTTTCAGCTCAGTAGAAGTAACTCGAATCGCACTAATGGTATCTGCACACTCACGAACTGTAGTTACCCACGCTTGTTCCCTGGCGTTGATTTCTCGAATCTAGCGATGGTGCACTATTGTCGTTGTCGTTGCTATTGTTGTTGTTACTGTTGCTGTGTACTTTCGAGATCGAGTTTCGGTATAGGCAAAACAATACACCTGGATCAATCAGTGGCTGCGGTTGCAGTGGCGGCTTCCACCCCTGCATCGTTGCACTGAATTTCATTGGAGTCGTTCGATTTTGCTAGCTTTCGTGACGCGAAATCGAACCATCCCGATAGATAAGCCCGTCGCCTTTGACGGTGACTATGCGGACTTTGTAGCCGTGGTAAGGCGGCTTAGAGTGATGATGCATCAGAGACAATCATTCGCATCAGTAGAACAACAATGCTCTCGCTACGTTTCCCCTGACGCAGGACAATACGTGTTTGGCTGGAAACTCTTCAGCCATTATTTTTTTTTGGCTACTGGGAAATTCATTTGTACCCCGAACGAGGCTATGGGTGCTACGGTAAATCAAGATGTCTGCTAGGATGATTATGGGTGACCACTCGGGCTTCGGTTGGCCCCATAGGTGTCTGTTGATCAGAAGTGGCAATTACTGATTTGGCGATCCGAAACCATCCGATTGGTCGTATCGACTTCTGACTCTGATTTCTGAAGCAGAAACACCGAGAAATGGCGATACTCAGCCCGGTTTCGTAAAGGGCAAAATGGCTGAGAGACAAATGCAAAAGGAACGTTTAGGTGGCGAAGGAAATTTGGGGATCGAACGTAATCACTCATCGATTCGGAGCTGACCGTGTTTCACTGTTTGCCATTCGTGTGTCTGATGTTCGTATCAAAAGCGTTCGAGCATTCGATAGTTACACCTTTGATGTATCTTGTGATGTGTTACACTCACATTTAGCCAATCCGACGTGAAACTAGGCAAGGTGGAGTGAAGCGTTTTTCGGGTTTTGTAGAATCTCCATCGATTGCTCAGTATCGCACACAAATCAAGATGCTAATGGCAAACGACTTCACTTACACCGCGGGCGATCTCCAGCTAATCGCATCACCACGGAGAGGTGGTGGGGGGAGGTCGTTGTCAAGGTCGCCGGATACATTGAATGCATTCTCCATGTGAGATCATCGAGGTACGCTGTTTCAAGCGGCCCTATGTCGGCGACAGGTTACACGGGACACGAAGATCGATCTAGATTTGTACGGCAGACAGATTCGTCGTACGACGGTGGTAGAAGAGCATGAATGAACGTGGGCCGATTACCATCAACGAGTATGCCACTTAATCTCTCATTAACGGCAGAAGCATCGCGCGGCGCTGATGTCGACGGCAGGCAGTTGCCAGGCTTGAGATCGTACAACCACTTCAGAATGAGAAAAATTAGAAGAAGTACACCGAGACAGGCATAGACAACGGTGCGAACCGCGGCCATAATCACGAATGAAACGATGGTCCGCAGTGTTCCGCAGCCCGTCGTAACGAAATGATCGATTTTAGCTGCCATCCGACACATTCTACGATATCGTAACGGCACTTGTGCCGTTAAGAGGCCACTCGACTCGAGACAGCTCAACCGATACTATTCAACGGCGAACGAGAGCAAATCAGCAAATATTTAGGGTGTGATCAACAATCGACGTCTGCGTGTACCAATAATGACGGACAGCTATCGAGTTCGCTGTCTCTTTTGTTTGTGCGCGGATCGCTGGCTCGGTCACACACGATTTGCAAGGGTTGTCTGCCCCTTGGAAGAACGACCCAGCGTGGCGAGGCTAGTCGAGTCATGAAAACAGAACAGCTGGGTCGTTTTCTTCGACACCGGTCGAGTGATTTGATTGTCACCGGTTTGCACGGGGAGGGGACACTAAATCGCGCTCGTAACGTAAAAAACGCAATTGCAAGATATGTTTTATAGCTGTTATTTTATAGGTATAGAGCTGCAATGCTAAAAATAATTCGTTTTGGCAGAGATTGTGAAACACAGTGAAACAACGGAAATCCGCAAACCGCTAACGCTTCGTCACATATTGATATCAGAATATCTCCTTTACGATATGCTGAGTCATAAATCGAATAAAAACAGGCCGACGTAGCCCAATCACTGTGTAAGGTTTTGAATCATATATCTGTTAAGTGACTTTGCCGTCCAACATCGCTGGATGAACGTTCCGGCAAAAAACAAACCTTCCTTGGGACACTGTCTGCAAGTGCTTATTGAGTTCTGAGATGAAGACGAAATGTATATTTCACAGAGACCTTGCACGGGGACAAACGTTGTTAACGTGAACTTTTCGATAGCCACTTCTTATAAAAGCTCAATAAAATGGTTACATATGGTTCGAAGCCGTCATCGTTACTGAGGTGTCACATGAATCGCATGAACCAGCCAGTGGGCCTTATCGTTTAGCGTTTGTCCTTTGTAACCCGAACCTTCAGAGGGCCAACGTTTGTACAATAAATACACGCGGTGTATCGCCACACGCCGGCTCGCATCTGAATCCAGTTTGCTACTGAGCCATCGGCCTCATAACAAACAATTGCCGCTGTTCATTCACACCTCGTTGGTATTCCCCTATTAGACATCTCCCTTGAGCATGGTATAGCATCGAGTTCGCACGAGACGGACCTGCTTTTCGAACGGTTTCCGATTACCTCAACCCGACCAGGGCTGGCTATTGCTTTTGCAGTATCGCGCTTCGAGCACAGGCTCCGATAGCCATTCGACTGTAGCCAGCTAAGGTAGACCTAACGTATAAATGCTGATATTCGACAGCATGGAAGGAACAATGGTCGACGAGCGGTGACCGCCAATTGCTGCCACCCTTGCCGAGAGCACCTGTCCTGGCACCACCAAGCGCCCACTGCGCTCAAGGGCGGGCTGCGTGCGCCAGCGGACAAGACAGGCTGGCGGCCGCTTGTCCCACATGGACCCGTCGGAGCCACAAATAGTGTGAGGCCTATCTCAACTGGAAAGCGATTGCATAGTGAAGTTGAAACGGCGAACACCGACCACGTCGCCACAGTGCACAGGCTCATGAGCATAGGGTGGCGGTAAACGATCAAATGTGCTCTCACTGTGCGATCTAGGGGGTGTGTAACGAAGAAGAGAGAGAGCTCGCACCAGACTACGAATTCACCTTGACAGTCGCGGCTCTGACCGGCGATTCTGAAGGATAGGATGGGGTGTGCCGAACGACCACGATTGTTATGCAAGGAGCCGTGGATCATTTGAATATATATAATAACGTTTATATATATATATATATATATATATATATATATATATATATATATATATATATATATATATATATATATATATATATATATATTGCGTGTCTTAATATGTACAATATTTAAGATGCAGTAAGGTACGGGGAATCACGCCAAGGCCATATTCGTTATGCAACAGATTTTTTTATTTGAGAGAAGGAAATTTTCTTCAAACGCACGGACACCACCAGAGACACCTTCCAATCTCCATGAAAGTGGGCTCCTATCCTGTGCAGCGGAGGGGTTTACGTGGATGACAAAACGCCGCCTCTGCCTGCTAAAAGCACCACCCTCTGCTGAGTGTCTATCGCTTTCCTAGAGTCGGCTTTACACTTGGCATTATCGCGATCTCTGGGAAAGGTGTGTACTGCTCCGGCTAGTGTTCTATAGTCGGGTGCCTTAGTCTCCTATGATTACTGTGGGGGGGTGTTGGGGTCCCGCCCGGGAACGCCCGGTCACCTATGCAACAGGTTTGATATTAGGGAACTGCGCAGAATTATCTAAATTCTAGTTGTAGAAACACAGCCGTGACGAAAGATACACGTCTCAGCATAGATGGTGCGCTATCGGATGACTTATTAAATACTCTACGCTCTCGAAGGTGGACATATAACAGCTACTAAAAAGTAGTACAATGAGGTATAGTGCTTGAATTGATCTCCAAGGCATACCTCGTCTAATTGTGTGAGATTTTACCAAAACCAATTATAACCTTGTCTTCACGGCTCCATATCCTGTTTGTACCTACCTATATACTATAGCTAATTATCAGAATGCAAAATGGCCAGTGCTATTATCAAAGAATCAGAGGTATACATATATATATATATATATATAAGGTTTGTCATTAACGAAATAGCATCGTGTCTGATACGGCAATTGCGACATTGCGGCTATAATATCGGCTAAAGTCACAACACGTTGCTATACATTACGATTTAACCTTGAGACTCACTGCCAATACACTATTGCTAAAAACAACACAAAACATCATTTGAGCTCCTGGAGGTTATACATATAAATTATACGTGATTGTTGATGTGTGAAATCCAGCTTTTAAATGGTCTCAATGCTTTAATTTATACGTTCAATCTACCTAGAGAAAATTTTGTACAACTTCTCACATATCTCGAGACTGAATTTCTCGAGAAATATCCTACAAGAGCATTCTGTACAAAAGGCGTATGTTGTAGTTGCCTTCATTGCTCGCCATTATAGCCTAAACTGACAGATAGGCTTCATCGTGCGCGAAGCTGGGGGGTTGGGGGGTGAATACATTGAGCTCTAACCAGATTAGAGGGGCTAATCATTCAGAATGAAGATAGACGAGAGCCTACGCAGAAGATATAAGCGTTCCACCGTAGCTCAGTCGAGAGACGGCTTCCTCCGCAACGGGATGATGGCCCTTGAAATAACACGCCTCTCGAAATGGGACGTCCACGATTGGCAGTCTGATTCTAACTCTTCGGAGCGAGGGCGAGGGGGGGAGGGGGTCGCTATTGATTTTGATTATCAACAAAAAATTTGAATAATTGTCAAAGAATCGATCGCTGCGGCTGACGGGTGCCAAGGGGAGCGCTCAACCGAAGGGCGAACTTCTGGTTAGGTGTCACGCTACACAGATGGGTCGCGCAAGAATGAGCCTTTCTTACTAAAAACATCGCTGCTCGTCGTACACTCAATGGCCAAGAAGCCTGTTTGCAAGCTACTTGGCTCAGCTGTTGAATTGTGGATTGTATTACTCGTCGATGAGTGTTCCGCGGCGGGTTCCCCCTGCGCTCAGACCTCGTGTATGTGGTTTAAGCGGGCGGACTTCGAATCCGGCACGAATTTGGCACGGTGCTAAATTATTCGTAAAATAGCTAGCTGGCACTGATGGTGGCGAAGCGTCGGAGGCAGTTGCGGTGTCGGCAGCGGCGGCAACTCGGAGCGCAGAGGGAGTTGTTGGGCGCGGAGGCGTCGCTTAGCAGAAAAAAAAAGTCTGCGGAGAGAAATGTACAAAGGGAAGAGGTGGTGGCGGCGGCGACGCGCGGTATCGTCCAGCCTTTGATCAGGTGAAAGGGAGAGTTGTGGTGGCGATGATGATGATGATCGAGGAGAAGCACTTTGGCTTGTTAATGCCTCAGGGGTCAATGAGAGCAGGGAGGACGATTGGCCCACAGTGCTATTGAGGCGGCTCGAGCTGTTGTCGAAAACGCTGGGTGGTGGCAGTGCAGAGATGTCGATGGCAGGGAGACTCGATAGATTGGAGCATATGCTTGAAATTCACAGTAGGAGTTGATACTTTTATAGGGAGGGCGATGCAACATGTGATGATGCTAATGACTAATGGATGGGCGTTCGCCCATAGGATAACTATATATATATATATATATATATATATAATAGCGTAGGGGTGGACTATTTCAGTGGGTGAATAGACGCAGACAGAATGGAGGCAACGAATCGCCGCATTCGTCGACGTGTGGAAGACAACGGGGGATTCATATCAGTATTCAGTATTATACTTTAGAAGTATCTGTGAATGAGTAGTCCAGCTTAGTGTGAACAGTATTTTCGCAAGGTAGAGACAGCTCTCATTAAGCGGACAAGATCTGACCGATGGAAAATTGTTTAGATGTCTGCTTCAGTGTGGGGATTGGCGACGTCACTCCGCGCAGATAGCTCGAAAGGACCGATTGAATTTTTGAAAATAGCGCCAATGTTCTGAGTTCTGTTGAGTCTGTCTAAAATCAACAATTTCACAAAACGCTGCTAAGCTTGCAAGAGTGCTTCATAAAATATGACTAGGGTGCCGTAATTGAAATATATGAAACTTTGTCTAATTTGCTACGAATGTGTAAGTAATATTGTAAAATAATTATAATGAAACGCTGCTATTGTCATTGTGTTGTGCACGATGACACTTATTTTTACTTATTCCACGAGGAGAACTTAAGCGAACTGTAACTGTTGAAGTTCCGTCAATAAGCTAAACTTGATATTGTATTTGCACGCCGACTGAACACATATCCAAGGTGGGTCACTTTCCTTCTCATATTGGCAATGAGCAATAATTGCCAATGGGTGTTATTTCACCGTTTCATCGGATGGGCACGTTCGCTCGTGAGATGGGACGATTTGTTTGGGTCACTAATTTCATGGGTCACTTGAGCAACTTGCAAGAATTGTGCCGACAGTCTCATTCTTACTAGGAAGCGTTTTTCTTGTGGCCAAACAGAAAGGGTGCAGGAGTCCACCGGCTGTGAGACTCGCTTGTGTTTGAGATGCATGCTACAACTGACCACTTCTCGAGTCCCTGGAGATCACTAGACAGCATAGAAACATCGACATGCAACCGGACCATCGATATTCAAGGCGGCGAGCCTGCCCAAACCCTTTTGCTTAAACTAGGCCTCGGGCATTCCCTGAAAGGCGAACCCCATCGGCGCAGGCCGAATTGCACCAGTAGGCCCATCCCACGACGAGTGGGAAGGGCGCAAGTGGATCAAGCTAAGAAAGTAGACGGGATTCGAATAATCGAATCTTCGCTGAACTTCTAGCGTGACTGGGGCGCCGCGGGCTCAGCTTCCGTTAAAGTTGGGTAGATAATGGTTTGTCCAAGTTAGACCAGCCACCATAGATGCAGTTCCACATAACAAGAACAATAGGTGCGGTATGCTTGTGATTGCTGTATATTTGTATTCGTGCCGACCGACCGGTGGAGCTGTCTACCGAAGCATTAGGCGGCGATGAGGCTTGTCGTTCACTCTCGGTCTGCGTTGTAGTGCGGATCGGCAAAGTGACGAAGATCTCGAGTGCAGTATTCCGGTAGGTCGCGAAAGCAGATTCGGCTCATAGCGTGATTTATTTGTCAACGCCGTTAGTTCTAGGTGGTAGCCTGGCTCGCACAATGATTCCGGTAAGACACAATCATATATGTACGAATTTAATTTTGCCTGTATATTACAGTATGATTAGTATTGAAAGCACGTCACTCTGACAACTGTGAACCGACCTGAAATATCAAATTCTCGTCACATTCGACGTGGTCAGTTAACGATCATTGATAATTGTTAGTTGAAAAACCCACGGTGCCCTGTAATAATGTGGCATTTATCACGCAGGGATGCCTTTAATTGACAACCTAAGTAAACACAGATGTATGCTACTTTCGTGGTTATCAAGTACAATACACGTTGCGTGTTGTTTTCCCATATTCGATTTTCCAGCGTTGTCGTAATAGTTCATGTTGCACAGGAGAAAATTTCGCTGTACCAAATACTCATTAGACGCAGCCATTGAAAGGGATACAATTTTCCAAATGTCTTTGCATGTCAAACCATCGCGATTGCCTCAAAATCGTCTCGCTAGCCAGGGCTGCTTGCGACACGTGGCCGAACTCTGAACAAAGCCCTCCACCTTCTGGCATTTATCCAATGGCTATACGGTACTCGACTCAATAGTAAATCCTTGTCGTAGGCCGTTTCGATCGAGACGCTCGTAGCACTGAGATTTTGAATCACTTAATGCCCGAGGTGGCTCGCACCGCCACAGGGTCGACCAGGTGTCTAAGCCCAATGAGCTGCCGCGTAGGGGATATGCCGCCTTCGCGATGATACAACCGGTGGTGGCCATCGCGAGTCGGACACCTATCGGAGGTGTCCCAGGAGAGAGCAACTGTTGTCTGAAGATGCTTCGTATCCAAGACAGCCCTGGATTACGGTGTCATCCGACAAAGGCATTAAACCCTGCGTCTTACATTGCATACACGGGCCGAGCCATATACACATGCATGAGACAGCCCGCTCTTCACTGGGTCGTCGGGGAGCTTCGGATACTCCAGCTTTGGGACACATAGGCGCGGGCGCAGGACAGTTAGAGTGAGTGAGAGAGAGCGAGAGAGAGGAAGAGAGCTACTGCAGGGATTTCTAAAATGCCTTAAACGATTCTACTCTAGGCATTGGCAATGTTTAGACTGCAATTCGTCCTGGATACTGTCTTCAAGGGAAGGAGATTTAGCCTTACAATGGGGTTTTGGCCCGCTAACATGCAAATGCCTGCGGCCAACCTAACGATGGGCCCTCAATCACGCGTTGAACCGTCATTGGGAGCGCTGCCTTAGGTACATCACCTTGAAAAACAGGTGTCTCGAAATCATTTATCTTCACCAGAGGGCTCACGAAAAGGACAACATATATAAGAGGTGCAGCGAAATATTGAACTTAATAGAGTTTGGGATGAGTTCCGTCTTGCTAGAGAAATTCGGTAATTGCTAGCACGAGAGAATGATACAGTATGGGTTGGAAGTGGGCAAGCAGTTGCGTAGTAAGGTGCCTTCTGATTTCAATATGAGGGTTTAGAGAAGCGCCATAAATACAACCCGATGGCGAGGTAGTTGAGCTCGATGGCGTACTGCATTCGAATGCGCCTTGCAACAGGAGTAGACACCTAGGTGCGTGTGTTCGATCCCCAGGATCGGTCTTTGTTTTGCGCTTAGGGGTCGGTCTTACAAAGCAATGCAAAAAGCAATTCCGTCGACGTTCAAGTCGTTGGCTGAAAGTCACCACTAAAAAAAAATAATATATAGATATATATAATATAGGTTTCTTACACTACTTATCAAATGAATGGGAAAACTCTCATTGGATCCGGTAGGTCGGGTTACGCCATTAGACAAATACCACAGCGTTCGCATGGCAGACGAGTCGGCGAGCTCACAGACTTTGTGGGGGGGAAAAACCTCGATCTATGTATAAGCCAGAGGATCAAGAGACACGGCATAAAATAGAAAGTTCAGCCAATTGTCCCAGTAGTATCTGAACGTCTAAACAGTGGACGGTTTTGGCCATTCAAATGCCTATATAGAGTAACTATCATGACATCAGCTACATGTTATCAAGTGACGGTGAGATTAAATGCTGACCTTACGAAAATGAATTTGACATCGGACAGGGAATAAAGCGCTGGTATTGCCGTACATACAAATATCTCGAATGAATATTATTAATTTATAATTCATTAATTTTAATTAATTAATATTAATAATTCAATGCTTATCGCAAATAGACTTTATACCCTTGCGAAGTTTACTGAACCCGAAAGAATATATATATATATATATATATATATATATATATATATATAGGGTCGAAATAATGGTGTTAATAAAAGAAAAATAAATATATACAGCGTAATGAACACGAACCCTATGAAATTCTGTGGTGAAAGGTCTCGACGTCTTCTGCCTCTAAACAACTCGACACAATGATCCATAAAATACAAAATCGCACAAATAAAAATCTGGAGATCATCAAACCTAAGGGCTATGCGGTTATTGCCTAACTAAGGCGCCCAAGAGGGCTTGGGCTCCCGGTGGAGAGAGCCTTGTTCTCATCTACAATAGGTTGATCATACCGCTGGTTCGTGTCCCGTGACATAGTGACACACGAAGAACGTAATCATTACATGCAGTTCCATTAATAGACCTATAAAATAGTTAATACCGTCAAGTAGTGATGGAATCTCTATGTGGGGCAGTGGTTACAAAATGAGAACGAGTCGTAACGGTCGATGTTCTCCAGAACGATGCTCCAGAACCGAGCAACTTTTCCGCAGATACGACATCCATACGATAACCAAGCCGTGTTAAGTTACTCTACGTTACTAATTTTTGAAATGGTCAATGGACGTACATTAGTTTCCCAACAAATATAATAATTAGAAGGTCGATTCGTCGAGGCACTGAATTTGTGAGACCCTTTGCCTAAAATGAGTCTAACTGCCAATGTCCGCGTATATATATATTGTTATATCGGCTATCTGGGGCTTGCTTTCATAAGAGATCAGGCAGCTGACCTCCGCTAACTGTATGTCACGCAGAGTCAACAATGGTGTAAATCTTTGTATAAATGTATATATATGTATATATATATATGCATTTATACAAAGATTTACACCAGTGTTACCAGCGTGGGCGTTAAATTTTGGCTGTAGGTCAGCCCGGAAAATGTATATATATATATGTGTGTGTGTGTTCTTGGCCTATACTTCAAACCGAAATTCGAAATTGCCGTCTAGAAGACAAATATTTCTACTTTTTTTTATAAAACCTCAAATTAATTTTCTTGTCGTGGTGTATAATATCACAATCACCCTTGCATGATACGTGTCTCAAGGCATGTGCTGCAATAGATAAGCGAATCAATTAATAATTACCTACAAACATCAAGTAATATCACTGCGCTATGTTTTTAGCCTAAACATGTGGGTGGATTAGGATCAGTGAAGTTTAACTTATTATTTTGACTGTTTCCAACATAGCCATATTCACAAAGCCAGCGATATGGCTTATGACAGTTGAAATAGCATTGCGCCATTCGTGTTTTCATCACAGTGCTGACGTGGATAGGGACCTTATCGTGGGAATCCACAGATTACTCAGTGGCTTGTTGCTGCATCAAAAATGTAGGCCTTTAATATTTTTAACGCGTGCGCCTTAGCTCGGATTATTTATGCTTCAACAATGAATCAACATTACAACGGGAACTCTTCAGAGCGAAAAGTCCAGAAATATTCGATACAATTATCGATCTATACCGTTCCCTAACGCTTGTTGCTTTCTCAATTTTTTTGCTGTGTTCGTATGCCACATCTGTCTAATTACAGGGTCCACCCATCTCGAATCTGCGCTAACCTCAACGAAGCATCATGTATATGGAGGAAGGCTCTGCATCGGGGATGGTTGCTGTCTCCGTGGGATCTGTCGGCGCCCTCCAATGTGCCGTCAGTTCGACGACGCGGACGACAGCCTCGACGCGACGAACGTCGTCGGCACGTGATGACAAACGCCGTCGGCGCAGAGCGACACAGAAATACCGTCTCGCGCACGCCACCCGCGAACGCATTCGGGTCGAAGCGTTCAATCTCGCCTTTGCCAAACTTCGTGCCCTTCTGCCGACACTGCCACCCGATAAGAAGCTCTCGAAGATCGAAATCCTTCGTCTAGCCATCTGCTACATCAACTATCTCAAACACGTACTCTACACGTGAAGTGCGATTGGGAGGGGGAAATCCACCGTGATATTGTGCACGTACCATTGACATGGTGGTGCCTGAGTAGCATATCGCTGTCGGCGTTTTTTTTCTCTTTATTTCGGTTAGAGGTCTACTACGTACTGGCCGAGTCGGGCAAGAAAGTCGAATATTAACTGCAGTGCATATTCTCTTTCGGTTATTTATGACAGTGAAAATGGGTATAGAGATATCAGGTGTGGTGATCGTTTGAGTTGAAAGCCAGGAAATATACAAAAGAGAATTGTGCTCGGATATTAGATACAATGTATAATAAGTAACGCCTGCAGGCAAAAAAAAAACGAAAAATCTGCAATAGCGGATGCACCACCGATCGTCAACGACACACCTGTCTCTAAGAGCGCTTGAACAATTGGCAGAACTGCGCTTGTGATTTAGTATTAAATCAAGATTCTATACAGTTATAGGGTTGATTTCGAAACCAGGGCTAAATGGTATTATGTATTATAGCATGACGGTCGAATGGATAATCCGGTTGTCTGGTGAGCAGCATCCTGTCAAACAACACGAGTCCTCATACGACTGGATCTGTGTCAGTTGTATCACTGCGAGGCAGCTGTAGTTTCTACGAGGCAGATGTGCAGAGAAAGAGATTGCAGCACAGTTTTGATTACACGATAATAACACTATAGTTTTACCCCAGTTACTGCGATTTAGTTAGAAAGCTAACGACAAAAAGCGGGATAAGATATCGTCCGAACTTATTTTCGATTCTAAATACTGGCAACCATCTGTTTATGTTTGCTGTTTAATATTGTGGTGTAATATATGTTGAGTGATATTTATGAAAAACAAGATTTTTTGTTGTAGAACGGAATAGTCGAATGGTCATACCACTCCCTTCGAAATGGAGAACTCTTACAAGAGACACCACATGCGCATTCATTGTGGTACCCCGCTCGAATTGTCCGTAATGAGTAGGTGCAGCTGTAAATAAATAAGCCGAAGGCGGAGCGAATTTGTTGGCTTGGGATATTCAATGATGTATGATAAACCATTAGGCATACGTATTGAATGGGACATATTCAGAAGGCTCAAATGTATAATATAAATAATAATATATACGAAATATCAGTCTGATACTAACGCAATATATATATATATATATATATATATATATACCAAGCATGTATGTACGCTCAATAAAGAGAGCTTATCTATACACAATTATCGCTGATATCAAGTTCTGTTGTCTTTTGAATATAGTGTTTCGCTTAAAAGTAATCTTTCTTTCACTCTAGGTCGAACATCGATTATGATTGTGAGTCTTAAAATATACAATAATTAGAAAAGTTGTTAGGGACGGGGTCAGGCCGTGGCCGTCGTGGTCACCCCCGAGGGAGGCGATGGCTGGCACTGCCTCTCTGCCTCTGCACAGCGAGGGAAAGGTGCTGCGGAACGAAGGATCCCGCGCGCTTGTCCCCAGCGGTGCGGATCAGTCTGTGATAGACCCCTTCGAGGAAGTTGGCAGTGAGAGGGTCGTGGCCGTCGAGGGTTTCGAAGGCGGGAGGGGAGAAGAGGTGAATTGCCTGGACGGAGCCCGATTTCCATAGCTTGGCCCGCTTATTCAACCTCTTAGTACGCGAAATAACAGCACTACCGGCACCGGGAGAGTTCGTAACCCTTCACTAAGGTGTTTATCTCCTTTGGTAAAAGCAACAACAGCTGGAGAAGGTAGACCAGCCGTTGGTCTTGCGATTGTTCCTATCCTTACAGGGTATACTGTTCGAAAACTCCAACCGACTTCAAACTACTCGTCAGTGGCTGCTCACTAACGAAATCTCGTATTTATGATACAAACAGCAGCAACAATCACAATCAATATGTGAGACAAAATAAAACTGAGTGTTGTGATGTAACAGCAGTCAAATCATCGCAGGCAATTACGACTGGCTGCTCTCAGATAACCGTAGTAGCATAAAAAAGTCCGTGAAGGGTCCCGGTCTTCGTATGCTATTTCACAGTGAAGGGAAATATTTCGGAGTATTTTGCAGTAATAGGAATTCGTTTTATTTTTTGAGAAGGTTTGAAGGTCTATCACGCGCCAGACCATGAGCTTAACTCTTGCGTAATTGAAAGGCGTATCCAACAACAGATGCCCTATGCCGGCCGTCAGATTGGATAGGTTCTGCTATAAACAAGCTGAATATCACTTGTGGTCGGGCTGACGTATGTGTGCCGAGAAGTATTTTATGCGAGAAGGTGTTCTTAACTCCTAGAGCGGGATCTGGGAACGGTACTAAGTACAATGAAGTACACACACTTTCGGGTCCAAACATGCTCGTATGATCAATGAATGAAATTACTATGCGATCACTGTTATAACGGAGTACAAACGTCGGCTCGTTGGTCTAGGGGTATGATTCTCGCTTTGGGTGCGAGAGGTCCCGGGTTCAAATCCCGGACGAGCCCAGTGTATTTTTCTTTTTTATAGTTAGCATCCGTTGGGAAAAATCAATACACTCCTTAGTGCTCTTGCCAGATGATCACATAATCACATAAAAAGGCTTCGCTATCGTCTAACTTAAGCCTATGTTTGAGCCATAGTGGGACTTCAATCAATGTAGCTCTGTGTAAACGTGAAACGAATTTACCGAAATTGATTTATCGCCTTCGTCAAGTACAGTCAAGGAACGATTTTTAGGATATACTGTTTCGAGTTGTAAATCTAATAAGTCATTTAGGACCGCATTTAGGACAAGGAATTATCCGGCCACGCTCAAATCTATAATGCTCTACATTGATTCGAAATTTAGGCATTTCCAGTAGCTGCACCGCACGTTGTTCAATGTACATATTACCACTAACGGCGGATGTGAACGTTAAACGGCTTTACCACGAACAGAACACAAGCCACAGGTCCATATTGTGGACACCAATTGCTTGGCACCGCATCTCTCGATGTCATTCATCTCCTAACGGCAGTAGGCAAAACGCGCGTACTGTCAAATGGTTGAATTTCGTGGCATTGCGAGATATCAGGCTGTAACGGAAGTGTTCTGTTTGTTGACAGATAACCTTCCATTTTTAGTAAACCTTATTTGAAAAGTGTTCCTTCTCATGAGTTCGAGTCATAGCTGTGCACCCACCAGTAACTGCACGAAATGCACGATATCATACATACAAAATGAGCAGCTAGTTGCTGTTCAATTGGAAAACAATAAATAGGTTTGCAGTTACTAATTATGATTACCTAGAAATCATGCAGGCAAATGTGAACCAACTTTTCGCTGCAACTGCACAGGAACCTTTTAATCACCACCCCATATACGGAGAAAATCTAGAGAGTACTTACGCATCCCGGTAATCTCTTATAAAATGGCTGATGAGATTTGGTTTTCGTATTTCGATACAGCGGTCGAGTGAAGGCCGAGAAAGCTGGTCACATTAAGATGGTTAGGAATTTTTTTTACCGTTGGCCATAGTATCGCCAAAAATCGTTTGTGGCGATCCAGCGTGGTTGGGGAGGGGGATTTAGCAAGACTATCTCTCTTCCTCTAATAATAATGTTGGAACAGCTAATAGTACTTTTTTGAAAGCCGCATTAAGATCTTCCAAATAGAGGAAAACATACGAGGTTGCCGCGAAATTTAGTAAGTTCAACACTGTTCGAAGTGATCCTAGTCAATGTTGATGCAACAACTCCTTCTCCGGAAGGTTTCTTTTCAGTCTGTGATAGCTGTGACTATACTGATCATCGCCCCCCTCTCCCCCCGTGAGCTTTTTCCGATTAGTTTACGAACTTTGAATCGTAGATCGACGTAAAATCTCTACGAATGGTGGTGTTTGGAGTAAATGTTGTAGTAAACAACAAATCTGTGCAAAAGTCGTGTACGCCACAACATTAATTTAAGAACATTAATACCACAACATTAATTTAAGAACAAAAAGGTTATACCGAACTTGCGATTTTGGTGGTCGTTGTTGTCGCGAATGACTCCTCTTCATGAGGTGGAGTACAACCGAACTATTATATATATGCATATATATATACATTTTTTTTTGTGGGGTTTTTAATCTAATGTTTTATATTGTATACATGATGCCAGGACGCTGGCCTCGATGCGTTCGTGGTCAGGATGATGAAGTTCACAGCCATTCACAGGTACAGGCGTTGCGGTTCCGCATACAGGTGGGCCACTTACATTAACTAAGTAATGAAGCTATTTAATCAAGTTAGATTAAACAATTAATAGTGGTCGTTCCTCAAGACAAGTGAAACATAAATACGTTACGCATTGACGGGGTGTCGAACACATTTTGAAACGATTATATGCGGCAGAATCGTGGACGAGTTGAACTGTTGCTGCTATGCTGGATAATAGAGTTGCAGCTAGGTCCTTCTATTATTATCATGAGGTAATCACACTCGTTTAAATCATGATACTAATGGCTAACTAGATAGGCATTAATCGAAGCGGATGTATGGGACTCCTGTGGTGCGTATAAGAGCAGTGGAACTTGCGAGTGCAACTGAGTGCACTGCCTGTCCGCTTAATCCTCTCCGGAAGGCGAAAGTCATTAAAGGTCAGTGTATACAAGGGTCACCTGAGCATTCTCCTGACTCCATCAGAGGGTGATTTTCTCCTTCATTAAAATCTACTAAATTTATACTGTGCGTGAGACATGCATCACAATAATAATAATAACATAATAAGAATAAGGATATATAAATCAATTAAATGATACAAATATGTAGAAAGTATGAACGACGATAATGGGAAGCATTTAACAATGGGTGCCAGACCGCCAAGAGTACTCAGTTGAAAATGTCCAATGCGTTCCGAGTTCCTTTCTCAAGGAATTCCCATTTATTGGATTTGTAGAATCTGCACAACATGGGCTCCTACTAATTGAAAACAAACCTGTCTTTTATGGGACGATCCCGGCTCCGGTAACATAGATCTGTCTAGAGCACACCTATACAATAACACTTTGAATGAAACACACACGTTCAACGTATGTCTGTGCTAGTAATTAGCTTTAAACACGTGCTCTTTCTAACACTGTCAATTGGGCTACTTTCAATTGTAACGCGGCAGTTTTGCGCTTAAGGAAAATAAATAAGAAAAGGCTTAGGAAAAGACTTACGTCAAAGGAAAATAAATAACTAAACAAATAAATAAACACTCCCAAACAAGCGGAGCGTTGACATCCTCTGCTCTTCGCAATCAACAGATTGCTTACAACGCTTTATAAGTATGAACTGGATGAATTCTCGTGTATCACGGTAGTTCGTAGTATTCTCTATTTTGATCTTGTTATTTTGCCAAGAGTAGATCCGTGTCCATTTTTATGGTGACACCAGCTGTTGCGATTTCACTGGTCCTCACTTAACAAGATTCACTAAGCCAAGTGACGATATGGCGCCGAGACACAATCCCAGTCCTAAGAAGAGAGCTGATAACGAACCGGCAACTTCCTCGTATTCGGTGCTCGACGACCTGTGAACAGTGGCAACAGAGGTGGTATCGGTAAGTGCGTCTACGAGCCGCGAGAAGTCAATAGAGTCCTGCTATTTGGAGATTTTAGCCTTTGACCATTTCTGGAGAGTGATCGACACTAGATGCTAGCGATATTTACACTGATTCGATGGCGGAAATGCGCCCGAGACCAAATCATCAACACCAGTTGAGACATCTGGCTGCCGTATCAAGCGTGTTCACAATTCGAACAGTTGTCCTGGTGGTGCAGTTTAGCGATTGTCAACTCTATGGAACCCTAACGCCAACGTCCGTCCACCCGTTAAGAAGTAACATGTTCAGATCAGTACGAGATGAAGCCAGAGGGATGGATATGCGCCGAAGCGCCTATCCTAGCTCTATCGATTAGCTAATGCTCAGTAAGATGTTGATGGCAAAGTTCGCCTTGTATCGTGACATACTTGCAAGCGTAGACCATGACGAGATTTGTCGCGTAGCCATTGGTGAACGCAAACAGCGCGATGATTAAGATATACTGCCAGTCATACGGGAACCATATAGGCAGGGTTCGATGTGGAGATGGCGCGTTGCATAGCAGAAGCAATGGAATAAAGGCAATCCGGAGTACGCAGAACGCTAAGATCCACCGACGTCCCTTTGGTGGCTGTAGCAGCAAAAAATGTACATGGTTATTACATTAGATAATAAATGGTCTTCTTCTGGATCGGCAATTGTCCTCTTTTGTAAATCACTATAAGTATGTTTTACACACATACGTATATGAGATGACCTCATCGGCATACAGAAAAGAACCAAATAACAATAGGATATTATTGCTTGTAAGAGTATGTAGGTACGCATAACTGGGTGATTATTAATCACCTAAATGCTTACGTACATATTTCGATCCCCGGTATACTTACTTCCACAATTTTACTATAACTAATAATAAAAAAGGCCATATACACCGCCTACTGACGTACGTAGGCGTCGCCAGTCGGTCAGGTAGGCGAGTACGGACGTCTACTATTATTAGTACTATTTTCCCCTTTTTATTTCGTCATTGCTGACTCTCGGCTGACTTTCGATTTGCCTTAGCAGAGAAGTCTCGGTACGACACGGTGGTTTCGCCGAGGCTTTGCTTCAGCGACCTACCATTATTATTGATGCTACTGCGGCCACTACTACAAATACTACTAATACACTTGGCATGGCATCCATATTTGTCTAGCCAACTGTAGTCGCTGGAAGTGGAACGTAGTTTGACTACTCGAAAGAGATAATCAATTTGGATTATTTTCAAGGGTGTTGCAAATACGTACAATTGGAATATAGCTGGCAGCGACTCGACCAAGAACACTGACGATGTTAAAGTTCAGGAAGCAGGCTAACGGCAAGAAGAATGTTGCTGAAATAGGAAAATCAACAGAGGTCGGGTCAACAGGGCCAGGAAGTTTTTAGTCATTTGCAAGCAAACATATACGAACAATCTGTAGTGGCGTGGCATGTATGGTATGAGTTAAGTGAAAAAAATCATCTATGTGGAGAGAGATAATCTGACCACCGACTTACTATGAATGTTTGACATATGCCAGATGCCTCTATCTATAATAAATAAATCGAAAATAACTTTAATCATAAGAATATAATACTAAGCTGAAACACTTACTTGCGAGGGATGTTTTACTTTCAGCAGCCTGTGACTTTACGGGCGTACAGAGCGTTGGAAAAGCGCCAATCGTCACCCAGTAGATAACCACGACACCAACGTAAAATTCCCAACCCTCATGGAAAATCCGTAAGTAGGGCACGCTCGCGTCTGTCCGTTGGCGATGACGCACAATTCCGGTATTCTCAGCGGCTGACACTTGTCGTGAAAGGTAGAAATGGGTGAAGTCCTGCAACGGGAGTTAATGACAGGTGATTCATCTCCATAATCGTGTGCAATCCAGCTCGACAAAACGATTTTTCCCCAACCAAAACGAGGCAATCGGGTACAGTACTGCACTCAAATGTTTCGAAACAAAATTTTTCCAGTGCCGCGCGACGCTAGCTCAGCAGATCTCGTCGCTGCTGTAACAACCGAAATTGATGTAGACATCACGAAACGTAGATGAACCTTGAACATATCAATTCTAACAAGCAAGCCAACTAGGGAGCTGTTATTTTCACTATGGCTTTGTCGTATAGTGCATTTCGTGCTTCTTCTGCTGGTCGCAGAACAACGGGACAACGTTACGAATTGGAGATACTTGTGATCACATGCGAAAAATGCAACCAAGCCATCCCGGTCGAATTTACCATCTTGAGAACAATCATGAAGCACACGAGGCAGACGATCAGGAAGACAACGGCCAGCAAGAAATACAGCAGGCCGGCTGTTTGTGCGCTCGAGCCGAGAAGGAGGACGCCGATCTGGCACAACGTCGCAAAGATTCCGCCCGCTCCTTGGCCGTACGTATTCGATACCATGTAGCGCTGAGGTAGACATCCAGCCAGGCCGGTACCGCCGCCCTGAAGGACTCCGCAGAACACTGCATTGATAGGGAAAATAGCAAGCATGTTATGTAACACGTTACATCGCGGATATTAGCAATGCCCGACGTAGCCACCCCAAGTAACAACACATCCGGGGACAAG
The DNA here is from genome assembly GCA_019614645.1 of Stratiolaelaps scimitus. Taxonomy (NCBI): domain Eukaryota; kingdom Metazoa; phylum Arthropoda; class Arachnida; order Mesostigmata; family Laelapidae; genus Stratiolaelaps; species Stratiolaelaps scimitus. Next base: position 305,217 of record JABWDB010000019.1, read on the forward strand.
AAAAAATGAACGAATAAAGAGAAAAGACGTTCGAAGTACAGGGAATGGTAAGTGGTGATGGTGGTGCCTATTAATATGCTCCTGACTGAAAAACGGATCGATGAAATGTTAGTAACGGCCAACCGCGACACCTTTCGTCGAACCCGTTGACGAACATGAGAGCTATTGGAGCGATGGCACCGCACTCCGAACAGGGTTCTTCGGAGCATAACTACCCGTGAACTGTACAGAGCGAGCCGGGACGGGGCGCTACCGGGGTATACACGAAGGTATCACACATATCATATCATAGCACGATGCTCTGAGGGCAAAACTCAGTTTATGTGTTAAATCGGGAATGATACGAGAATAGCAGAATCTTACACTGCGTTAAGTACATACAGTTTTAACTATTTTTTTGCATCATAATCGTCTTGTCTTCTAGGGCTATAAAAGCCCTCTAAATATACAATTATACTCCGCCCAGAACCATGTCGTATCACATGAGGCGGTAGCAGATGGCGATGCTGAAATATTATATTTTACGAGTATCCACCGTATGCATTTGCCTCTTACCGTTGATAAGGACGACGAGGGTAAGCGTAATACCCAGAAAGAGATACTGATCTGCAGAGGAACGAAGAAAAGCAGATGAGTATTGAAATTCATTCGTAGCACCGGCTTACTGTGCAGAACAAACCGTATAATGTACATATATAGATACATTATGCATGTGCAATAAGAGAATAGAAATGATCTTATGAAGTAGATGCGGTGTGTCTATGAATTTAATAAAATATGATATAAGAGATATGCAACTTAAGCGCCCCTGGTGCAAAAACAACAATCTGATATGACCATATGTGTGGCCGCAAATAATGAGCTTCGATATAGCTGGGTACGATGAAAATCGTCCCTTGTTGAAGCCTGTTCGTGGCATCGCTGATAATGAACAATGCTCGGAACATCTGAATAAAAACAACAGATAACATGAAACAGGCCCTTACTGTTATCGGTGTCAACCTCCACGAGTGCAGATGTGACGATAAAGAGCACGATACATGCGACTAATGGCCAAATGATTCGGTGCTTCAGAGCGACTCTCTGCGTTATAGCTGTGTTTACCACGAGGAACAGAATATACGGAACCTACAGGTCAAAACGCACGATGCCACTAGAAATGTTAGCGTTATTTATTACAGCAAGGCGATTAGCATCGCATGGCCTATTTCGTTGGCCTATTTCGAGGATCGACATCCGGGGAGCTCACCTCACCTAATTCTCACCTCAACAACAACCTTTCTGCCAGTTCCCGATCATGGTCGTCATCGATCCGCTCGTACGTTCACCAGTCTACTCTATGGAAATTGGGTGATTTTTATTTAAACAGAAATTGTTTTATTCAATAATGAGAGGTTAGTTTCATTTTGATGAGAGTTGCTTCGTTTTAGATATAGGACGCTGTTATTGTTCATGCACTAACGTCATTCTATTGCAGCTATCTCTTCCGCTTGTTGATATTACCTCCGCTAGCCAGGGTGCTGCTTTGTTCAGATTGCTGCTATTGTCGTTCTCACTACACCTCGCTCAGAGCCTTACTTCAACGAGCCGTTCAACTGCATGGCTCCCAGTTATTTCGTTACCTTGCTGCACTTATAACATTAACCTATTTCAGTTACTCGATTGTATTGTTAGACCGAGTCGACCTGTTATGCTAACGAGCGGCACGACAGATGTACACTATGACCCACTTCGACCGGTTACGAGCACCTAAGCTAAAGTATTACTTCAGCCCTGGATTTTGTATACTCCATATCACACATGCGTTGCGCAGCCTACCTGACATTATCCTGACACTTGTAACAGATCAAGTAAAACCGGGTTCAGACTTGATCAGTGACTCAAACCCGTTTTAATTAGCGTGCTCAGTAGTTACTACAACATTGCTATTTTGCCGTAATTCTGTTAGCTATCTTCGCCCATCCAGCTGTTCTGGAAATGGAATTACTTGCAAGAAGCGCCATCTATGAGTGTGCCGGCCCAGTACTGCCTTTTCCAAATATCCACATTTGTAGCAATTATCGAAATTGTTGGCACAAACCAACTATATATACATACAACTTTGAACAGCTCTTTAGATTACAAAATAATAATGATGGTTTCGTTGACGACTGAGCGATTGGTCGCCTGCAATTTGCTTACCTTTGACGCAATCGATAGATATGCGTTAAAGTCTTTTTGCAATCTCGTCTGCGTATCATCGTCGGGGTCTTGAGTTATGTTTCGAAATTTGTAGTTCCAGTACTGAAATCGGACAGAGATCGCCACAGAGGTGGATATTATTGGTCCTCGAAAACGAACGTAATAACATTGATTGCGATGCTATTATCGTGGATTTCTTACTCTGCGATGTCATCACGCTCTCGCGCCTACAGAATTTCAGTTGGTTTGCACGTATTAAGCATGTATAGACTGCACTTTTACTATTATTTCTACGAGCACTTAAGCATTATACAACTGCAGTTCCGTCAATATACCTCACTCAAGGAATGAGCATTATTATAATATATATTCTATACAAATATACAATGTAGTCCAGAATACCTCTAAATACTGCCTGATGCCATATAATCAAATGCTAGTGAAATCTTACTTGCGTCGAGCTAAACACGCGTCTATATATATATATATATATATGTGTATGTGCGTGCTTTAAACATAAATAGAACAGGGAAAGAGAGAGAGAGAGAGAGAGAGAGATTAAGAATAATAACACATTTTAAGGTGTATCCAAAGTTGTTTCAAGATCGCCTTACCTGGTTTGCGGTGATGAAGAAATTCCAGGGAAGTAACGAGGCGATACCAAACAGAAACATCGACCACAGCACGAAATTGCGTCTATCACAAATATGAGATTAGAAGAATTAATTAATTAATAAAAGGAAAAAAAGCACAGAGCATTTTCTCTCGTATTTACTCGGAAATATGCCAATATGACAGCGTTATATGCATTTAGTGTTAATGCAGTAGGTCACTATCACAAATTTCATTAGAGCACAATTATCCATTGATGCTAGCGTGTGCGATTAATCCCGTCACAGGTGCCGTTGGCTCGTTGGTCTAGGGGTATGATTCTCGCTTCGGGTGCGAGAGGTCCCGGGTTCAAATCCCGGACGAGCCCGGTGGAGTGCAAATTTTTAAAGAAATTTTATCATTTCATTCAAGTTAGCTAAAATTCGTTGCCTCTGTGATAGTAACAAAGCCTGGCAAATTGTCTAACATTTTTGCCACACGAATAACATTGGGAACATTGAATTTCATTGACGAAAGTATATTCTGGTTCAGCAAGGTTTCAGCCCTCACAAAACCAGCTATTATCTAAATACGGAAGGTAAATTTCTGAACCACGCGCTCGAACCACAATGACAACCGGAACTCGATCTGGTGTTTTTGTTCTAGTTCCCAGAAAACAGAGCAATACATTTATTCATTATATGTGCTGTATGTGTTATCTCCCGTCCAGCGAACTTCCAAGGAAACATTTATGTGGGGAACGTTCATCGTTGGAAATCAGCTGGAACTGGACGCTTCCCTGGCCCACATTTGTATAGCTGTAATTGGTGTTCTCTTCTAGGAAGGTCCCCATACTGAAATGGTTCAATACTATGCTTGACCCGTGTCTCTGTAACCGATGACAACATCACACTGTATCTTGTTTGTACAAACCGGCCGGATTTTGCTGCTGCTGCGGCTGCCCCTGCGTCTCTATGCGTTCGACGCTCACGGTTTAATCCGCGATATTGTCTGTTTTCCATCATAAGGTAATTGACATATCTGCATTAAATCTAACAGTGCTTCGTGACGTGCGGGATGGATTTGAGAAATAGATCGACAGTGCCACGTGTTATCTAATCTTATCGTAGTCTTAGTCCGACACTTGTGTAAATCTTTCTCTTGTCTTTTGGGCAGACGTTGACAATTCGATCGAAAATGTACTCACACGCAAGGCATTATGCCTTGTGTGTGAGTATAATTAAAGTAACTGTGATTTTATAGAGGCACAGGTCGTCCCCAGACCAAGTGGACGCTGAAGTATTGGCAATCGTTCTGTACTGAGTTGTCGAAAGCTTTACTCGAAACAGGAAATATTTACAAATGTTGGAGTTGATTTTAAGCTATTGTGGCCACATTGCGATATCCCACCTTCAAAGGTATAGCGGCATAAACATGCATATTGCTCACGTGTATGAGGGCGAGGTGAAATCGGCTACCACAAAAATATCTACTGTTCCTCGCCGCTGTTAACCGTCAACTCACGTATCCTTTGGGGCGGCCCCGTCATCATCGTCCCGGGGGATCGGATTATCTACAATCGGCATCCTATCATCCCCTGCCGCATAGAATTCATCGTTTACTTCGGCGGGGTTCAGCCGTTCAGCCGGCATATTTTCACTGAACCTGGACGGCGATACGAACTCAATGCCCTACGCCTACGGACACTGAGACGAAACTGAACAACGTTCCAGCTTCACCAACCGATCCGTTACTTGTCAACTCAACCGCCAAGTGTATTTTCTCTACTCGTGAATCCATTACTTTGCTCGAACACAGTGAGTCGGCGTTGCCAGTGGCAGGCCACACAGGAATCGAACTCTACACGAAATCCTCCCACACCGGCAAAGCGTGAGAACCTAGCAATCACATTAAAACGTCATCTCAGCAGAGAGTGGAAGAAAGGGAGATAGCGTTGTGGTGCGGGACCGACCGCGGACAAATCGAAACGGAGTACACATATATACGTGAACACTTAGCCTGGACGTTACTCCTTTTAGTTGGTCGATCGCTTGGCAAGACGTCGGAACGGGAACCGACTGACTACTCAGGTTCGAAATGGCGGAGTGTACACCTTGGCACTAACGTGGATCGCCAATGCGGTAGCGGCGTTGTCGACTCATTTGAGTTACACAAAACATAAACACGAAATGGGACAAGGAACGGCGAACAGTGAAGGGTGGAGAGATCAGCAACCTACCCGTGTGTTACTGCAGCTACCGCGAACGTGGCACGATTTCTGAGAGTGACTTGTTGTGGACTATCGTAGAGCTTTAACGAGCAACGTTTGAAACAGGCGTTATAGCTCAATGTTGGTTCGGCCCTTTAGGACATGCATGCTTCTAAGAGTTGAAGCATCGCTTAATGCTGAAAGTCAGTGTTCCGTGATCAAACATTCGCTACTTGGCCGAATTTCTTGCCCGCAATTTCTTCGAACAACAAACCTGAATGAAATTCGTAAAAGAATTGGTGAATATAATGGAGAGGTAGGGTTTGGCTCACCCGGCAAATTGCTTGCTACTGGTTTAATCTATTCAGGAGGATTGGTTGGCCCGTTGGAGACGACAGAGAAGATTAGGTCCCGTAGGACATCTCACGAACAAACGAGTTGAAGTATTTACCGCAGCATTTTAGTAAACTAGTGGTTGGACTGTGAACTCTTTGTTGGCCTCTTCTGTGATTACGCGCACCATATATTGCCAAGTTAACGAGGACATTAAAGATTACCAAAAATAAGCCTCAACGGGTTGGCTCCAGCAATACATGAAAACACATGTGGCATATTCTAAGTGCAACCTACAACGACTATAAGCAACAAAAGAACCCGGCTAACGCACATCGTTGCAATTGGTGTGCGCATGAGTTTGTACCGGCGACCTGAGACGCACACGGAAACGATTTCGAACGGACAAAAGCCTATCCAGTATGGCAGTACCGAATAGATCTGCTTCTAGAGTGTTAATTATACTAACTGTGTAGGCTCATTTGTTATTTCGAGTCACTGCGTTATATCGGAAAAATTGAGGCGATATTAATGGCACGCGTTACAAGCGAAAGCACGGAGAGTGACTTGTCGTTGATGACGGCAACAGAAAGTCTCACCGTACCCCGCTGCAATAGCGAACTGGTCGCGAGAACAAGCCAACAGTAAACATCGATCGATTCAACGTGCATATTCGCCAGATTTTGTGTTTGTTCCCATACATTAAGGAGAGCAGACGGTGTTGTCCATTATGCAAACATTGGTTTGCTTCAGGAAGCTATCGATGACGAAATTAAGCATGGCAAAGCAAAGAAAGTATACCGCCGATCAGAAGCTCCCAGAGCACTGGATCCGGCGCGCCACGGATTAGTGGTAGTACCTCTGATATATGCTGGAAGAGCATAGCTCGAGTTGTTTTGGTTAAAAAATTATCCAAGTTTTTCGATGTACAAAATGGCTCGGAACCGGCCGTCGAACGGTCACACGAGTTTAGCGAATGTCACCACGTTCCATAGTGACAGCAGTTGGTAGACAGCTGATGAGAAACTGAGCATGATCATCAACATGGATGGCCGGGGGGAGACAGATGGTGATTCAGTCCCAGACCAAACCCTAATAAGTCCTTAAGTCCTCCATACGATTGTCGATCCATACTTCACTGTATCATAAATCACTGCCGCAGGTTCGAGCCCCGCTGTGTCATATAAGAGAGCTTAAACATTGTAAAATTGCAGCTCCTTTAATAAACCAATAAACATTTACATTGTAGATGTCTTGCATTGCCACGAACGCTGTCAAGGAGGCCAAAACTTCACTAAACCACGATCATCAGAATATGAGAATAATCTATATATATATAGATGCAACTCTCTAACACCACCAGCACCTGGCCATTACGACAGATCAAATGAAGACTGTCTCGTACAGCAGCACGGGGCAGGACACAAAGCATTTGATAAATATATCGTTGTACCAATACACTCACGGATCCTTCGGGCCAGCCTCTTCATCGGACTCTGTGGAGCTATCCAGAACTCGTCGTTTATCGTCGCTGAACCTGTGGTAGCCGTCCGGATTCGACGCCATTTTTTCCACCGCGGTGAGGCACGATCACGTACAATATCACACGAAACAACGTATAGATCCTCACCACTAGTTCGTGTGGCCGGGGCGACTGTGATTCACACAGACCGATGCGACTGGTCAACGCTTGAAACAGACGTCACCACCCGAAGGAGTTGGATCTGTTCTCACGGCAAAAAACCTCAACGGATTTGTTTCGAATTTCACATTTCCAATTAGCCCGAATCTGCAGGGTCGAAGTTCCACACTTATAGGCGCACAGTCATTGGCATGATCTCTTAATTACCTTAAATCCTGTAAGAGCCGCAGAGGATCATCGGCTACTCATGCGCAAGCGAGACTCATGGATTCAATGAGATTTAAGACTGCATCCAAGGATTATGGAACAGGTATTCGTTTGGTGGGGAACATATGCTCAACGGTTATCCACGCGATACTGGCCGATTGCTGATTAGCAGCACGCTTTCATGATACACGCCTACGTAAATCCTGTGTACGACAGAGTGGAGACACTGCGACTCCAGCAGACGGAGCCTTACGCTATATTGTGTAATAATATTGAACTTTTCTATTGTTCATATTACTAAGGAGCGTGGATACGTCTCTGGCTATTTGTCGCTGAGGCGCAACTAATTCATTCAGTAGATTCTTTAGTTCGTGGACCTGCGGATACGCTAACTATTTTTAGTGACCTTACGTGCCCACCTGTGAGGTAAGGTCGTTAGTATACGTTGGCATGATGCGGATTATTGCTCATACGATTAGATTGCCACTAATTGCGAGACAGACGCTGACAGTGAATGGACTCGACAACTCAAAATGAACTGACCCCTAAGCCCGCTATTGTACCCAAGGACCGCACGTCCTCTGAGGCGCGACCGTCAGCGAAACTTTGAGCTTCTAGCTGTTCACAATGTCGTGGGAATTACGCGCGAATGATTGCCACCTACAGGCTTAGTTCCACAAGTTTTCCCCCATATTATTGTCGGCGTCTATTCTAGTCATTTCTCACATGGGGATACTTTGCTCGACATGTTAGATGATGCACTTTTTTTAAAAATGTTGTGATAAGAAGGTTAGAACAACACCGCCTCAAGCGCTCAAATTTCTTCCCTCGGAACTCCACAGGGATCCGTTCTGGGGCCCTACATGTTCTTAATCCTAATGAACTTCATTCTCATTAAGATCTCAGCCGCTAATCGTTGCAAGGCGATTGCTTACGCAGATGACACCTCTTTGCTGTTCCGCATTTGTCCATCCACATTCGAATCCGATATCCAATTTGCGCTTACTGATGTGGAATGGGCGATCGAAACCTTCAATTAGTTTGGACTTGTTGTCAGCGAAGGGAAGACCGTTCTCACATTATCCCGATCCTCAAAAAGGGCAACATTAGTTGGCCAGGTGCAGCTTGGTGGAAGCGTGGTTTCTTTGTCCCCTTCCGCCAAGTGTCTGGGCTTGACAATCGATGAGACCCTGAGATGGCACACCCACCTCGGGACCCTTGCGCCCAAATGTTACGCAGTAATCGACTCTATAAGGCGACTTCGAGAGCTCGGTGTCCCCATTGTGGGTCTTCTCTTGACGTACGAGATGCTACTATATTATGCGATTTCTATCTTGGCCGGTCGCTATACAGAAAGAATTAGGTGCGCCGAGTAATAAATAATGATGCGCTCAGGGTAATATTTGGCAGACGTCGCAAAGACTCGAGTGCTGATATTTTCGATATATACCAGCATCTTTCATTTGGCAAGTCTTGCACAATTCCTGTCGCTCTCTTTAAAATGCCGAGGGGGTTGATCCTGGCGGACATAGCGTCCCCGATTACCGCTGTCGAGAAGAGACCTACCCTGCCATTTGTTATTAAGGAATCTAGTCGGCATGCACTTGCCTGTCGACCACCAAATGAGATTCGGGGCGCTCACCTCAAGCAAGGCGTCGTTGCGCGCAATGATGAACGCTATTAATAACAAATAATAACTGACGAAGGCCGTCAATTAACTGATAGTTCGGGAAATCCGCATTCCTGTGATTGTACATATTGATACAGATTCTTACCTTGTAGTTCATACATTTACAAATCGAATTTGTGTATAATTATATTAGATATACTTCATGTAAGGATAATGCCATTGCGAATAGCTTGACAGACGTAGCTATGGCATACAATTATTAGGCCTCATTGAATGTACTGGCGATGAATGTGTCTCTTAGCCCCTACCCTTCGACGATGAACCGTATCTAAATATTATTCCTTACAAACTCATTATTTCTTTACCTGAAAGCTAGTAGAAGCATATGCCAACCTGATTAATTCTCACCTGATTCAACAGCATCTGAGTAGCTAGCATACAACCCTTTTCGCAACTATCCGATTCGTGCACAGAAAAAAATACAGACGGGGCTCATTTTTAATGCGCGGACATGTCACTTTATTATTATTATTTGTTGTTGTTGTTGTCATCGTCGTCGGTGTTCGTTGTTTCTGTTGCCGGTGTCGCTGTCAAGTGAACAATTGGATTGAACAGTTGCTGTTCTAGATGCATCACAAACTTCACTTCATCGTTCATTATCTATTTACAACTTGATCTGAATAGTATTTACAACTTAACTCTGGCACCGGTTCGAGGTGCGAGGTGTGGCCGAGTGATTACGCGGCGCCGCTTTGCGATGGGATCTACCGATGAATCTACCTGCTAATCAATGGGCGGAACATAAATTACGTTTCATTCAACCGCTGTGTGTGTGTGTGTGTGGAGGGGGGAGGGGTTTAGCAGTAGTTTCGAGTTATTTTTCTCATCTACAATGAGACACTGGATTAAACTGGGTTTCTGTACATTTCTCAATTTGGACTTCGAATGGAACGTCAGCAGCAGCAACAACAATTAACATGTATCGCGTTGTTTACTCAACGATATGACAAACAATTCAATTCGTCTATGCACTCGTCTGCGCGGTACAGGGCACAGGATATCGGTAATTTTGTGCATCCTAAGAGTTTCCTCGTAAAGTGTCTCGGTATCCCATAAAACGGCGCGGCGTCGAAGGGCTCATCCTCGCAGAATTCAAAGACCTCTAAATGATTCGAGTATTCAGAACAAAAAAAAAACAAAAGCGACGCGATGTGATTCGAGCGTTTCCGCGACAACAACAGGACAACGGGGCCAGCGAAACAGTAGCTGTGCTATAGACGAATGGACAATGACAATTTATCGAATTTGCAACGCAATGGCTGACATTTTCGTCCGGCCCGAAGCTTCAGCCCTGCTGAAAGCTAGAGGCCGCGTAGTGTAGCTACGAGTTTCGCTGGTCGGGTTGTCAAAGAAGATCGGACATCGACCAGGCGGGTTGGCCTCATCCATGCTAACTATATTTAGAGAGACAAAGAGAGACAGAGAGAGAAATGATGAAACAGCATTAAATATACCACGGTTACTGTGGTGTCAATTCATGTCTATGTAGAGAAAATATCGGGCTGTGCGATAACGCTGAACTAATTTCCAATGGAACCGAGGGGGGGTCGTTGTAATCAAAATTCGCTTGTGTACCTCGAAATCTCACAGTCAAGAGGAAACAAGCAGTGGACAATGGACGCGCTTTGCCTCGCCCATAGGAAAAGTCATATATCGAAATATGGCTGCCGCTAATCGAGCCGTCTGAATCGGCGTTTACATCTATACGACAATCTCGGTATAAGTAAACTGGCTGTGAATGAGTGTATTGTCAATGTATATCGGTATCAATTCGGGCCAGTGGCTTAACGAACGCCGGATCTCGTCCGCCCAGTCGAGACGACCTTCTTCTCGTGACATACAAAACATTAATAGTGATTCCCAACAAAGTTCATCATTCGGAGTTGTTTTTTTGTTTGTTTGTTATCCGCATTGTGTCGTCTTCGTCGTCTGCCGCCTTATTTGTCGACTCATCATGGACCATCATTGAAGTATTATTAGCATGGGGATTCAACTGACCAAAGTTCACCCGCCGGGGTTCGCTCGACATTTGCGCAACGTAATTGTATGTTCCTGTCTATTCCCAGATGCTGTTTTCGAAAACAATACGATTACTTATTAACGGGTACGCTGAGGAACATCTCAATTGGCATTTGATTCGATCAACCCGCGGACGTCGTTTTTCGCTAACGGCATTCTGTTAGTAATTCGCGACGATAATGAGCATTCGACACGTCAAATACATCCATGTGTATAGTACAATATAAAGGGCAAATAATATAGCCAATATCAAATCATTATTATTATTATGATGATGATTATTATTATTATTACGGGTTATTATCATTGGTACTACTGTTGTCGCTAGCTGTTGTTGTCGTGTGCATTTGACCTGTCGAATAGCTAATATTGATGTAATGTAGGGTGTGACTGGGCATCGGTTGCGAGCCAAGGGAGCAGGAAGCGGCGTGCGCTAACTCATTCCTGTATTTGGGGTGCCATGTTTCCCGGGAGGCAAGGGGGGTTTCTATCCGCTGTCGATATTTTCTTATCGGTGCACACACACACGAATTACTGAGACCGGACGGTCTACTGACTGAAGGGGTCGCCACCTCGAGTTTCGTTCCGTATGTGGTACACACGCACATTTCTGAGCACGTAACATCGCGTTGTGAAACAACACTAGTGCAATGATGACAGGTGCCGCTCGTGAGTGGAGACAAAATCGCCACACGTGGCGACATTCGACAACGCGCTCGACATATCTGCTGGATTGCACCGGCAATAATTCAATTTTTGGCATCTTTTGGGCGTATATCGACAATTAATCAAAGAAGCTGGTGGCCGGGTAGTCGTTGACGAGTTTCTGAAATCTCGATTGATAGAGACACACTATCGAGTTGGTGGCGTCATGTCCCGCGGATGACACCGAGCATAAACAATGCGTAGTCTTCTACACGCGGAACAAAAAGAATTGAACATCGTCGACGATTAGTGACGAGAGTTAACAACGTGTGATTTGGACAACGCCACATCTCGTTGGAGTCGCTCCATTTTGCACGCACGCTTACGCTAGCTCCGCCTGCGAGCCGAGCCACACTTGATCTGCAGTGAAGTCTCTGGACGAGACGTATTGTCCAACCCATCGGTTAAACGATGCGAAGGCCTGAATCAACAAAAATTACCTGCGTCTAGACGGTTACTTGCCGTCACTCGCGGTTTAAATAATGTGCACTCGAATGTACACAATTCTGCTGAAACAAGCGTAATGCATTTTTCTTTTTTTGCAAGGAATCTGTGCAAGTTCGTCACATTGATAAACCCACCTCGCTTGCAGATCGAGCATGACCCGACTCTCGGTTATGAAAACGTGTGACATCGAACGTATCTCGGTGTATATGTATATGTGTTATTTTAATGAGCAGTGTTAATTCATAATGAAAGATCCTGCCGTCATGGTGAATACTTTAGGTCAGTCAGTTTCTTCCCCGTTGCTTTGGTTCCAGTGCCACATTTATCCATGAAACGGCCAAACAGCCGCACGTACCGTTTTATATATAACATCAGAATATAATTATAATTATTACTTACTATAATCATCATCATCATCACCACCATTACTATTATAATTATTAATAATAATAATATACCATTTCAACATATTACAACATTACAGCATCTTCTTGTTGACATTGTCATTGTGCTGAATCAGCGGCAGTAAACGATATGAGCTCCTGCAGCCTATCGAGCAACTCTGGGTAACTTGCCCCGAAAATAGCACATCATCTCAGCGAACGACGAAACGTTGCCCGATTAATTGATTACTTGAGTGATTAACTGATTAACAACTGATCTCTTGGTTGGTGAATTTGGAAAGTGCCTTTCTCCTGTCACAAGTTGATTTCAAGTTGAACAACATAAATACGTTACCCTGAGCTCACTTACAGCCAAGGAAGAAACTCGATACGTTTCCCGTTGAGGATTTCTTTCTCGGCCGGCGGCCCACGCATCTCACCGGGGATCCGAACACCGTGTCCCCAATCACCCGAAAACGCAATAGCCTCCCCTGACACCTTTGCTCATTGGCGGATAGCGGCGCGTACGCCAAAAGAGCATCTCTCGAACAAAGTCTACGAGTCGAGCGTTCTCCTAGAACTCAGCGCACATGCTCCAGATCTCTGTTCTCAAGCTATTTTGGCGTCGGCGTCTCGTATGCAATAGTTTATAACAAACATCTCGCGCCACATCTCGCTCGCTCCCCTCTCTCTATCAGTCTCTTCTACCAAGATCACTATAACTACTAATACAACGGCCAACAATCATCTCATTTCGTTAGCACTCCACGGATATTAACACTGCATATCGCACACGAGAATCTCTCCGTTACTCTAAATCATCTACTACTTCTACTAATAATAATAATAATAATAATAACAATAATAGTAATAATAATAATTAGAATAATATTAATAATATGAAGTTCTATGGCGCGGCGATCGACCAGTCACCGAGTCTTGGTCATGTAGTTACATCGACAGATCGTCATTGTCATAGTGCTGATCGTGGTTTAGCAGCAGGCCGGTATCCCGGTCCGCCCGTCTCGAGTTGTCCTGGTCAAATCGCCAATGTGTGTTTTGATCCTTGTCATTTCTCTTCGTTTTTTTGTTTTCGTTGCTTCAGCTTGTCCTTCAGCTGGTCCTTCAGCTGGTCCTCCTCCTCCTCCTCCTCACCATCTTTTCGGTGTGTGCACAATCGATCGGCTGAAAGATGATCGAGGCCTTCCATCGTCCCGCAATGAGCCCGACGCAATCTCGGCGTAGGCCTGAACGAGAAAGCCGTAACGGGGCGATGTCCGTTGGCTTGGCCGCGTGTCCTATCGTACGGTAGTAGCCCAGTGTGTTGCATCGATCCCTGTTGTATCTGTATTGTGCTAGCGCGTGTTACGAGCCACTATCTCGGCCGGTGGGCGATTCGTTGATGTCATTGTTATAATTATGGTTATTACTGTTGTTATTATCACTGTGATTATTATTGTCATTCCTTTGATAGGCCGAAGATATCGAGAAGAGTATCGTCACGCTTTTGTTCCGATATACAGTCACCATCACACAATAAGGATGGCTTATGTTCACAGTCCTCTCTTTCTCTGTCCTCCTTCCGCGATACCTCTCCTCTATGAACGAAACATCTACTCGTTATCTCAGCTCAGTGTTGTCTTGTCGAGGGTGGGGGTGTTCTCAGCGAACAGCATAAACTGCGTAAATAGAACAGACCATCACTATGGGTTGGTTGAAGGTTTCCGGGCACGCATTTAAACATATCGCGGAGTAAAGAAGCAAACTAATTGGAAATAGGTAGATACGCATTTCGCCTGACGGAATCAAGCCACCATCATCATGACCATCGTTGCTCGTCGCACACACCGCTAGCAGTCTTTGGCGTCGACGTTGTGGGGGTCTCTAGCGCAAGTGCGTTTGGTACGGTGGTCAGACTGAAGCTGTTTCCATCCCATGGCAATGGTCGCTCAACAGTTTATGGCTGTGGGATTTGAACGGGGTATGGTTTAGTAGAGAGCCTTAACAATAGTGGAAATTTTAAGTAGCAAGCAAACCCTGAGGGACGACAACTCAAACTCAATCTCCATTCGACGATTCATTAGAAACGTTGGAACGGATTTCCCAATGTGGCTGATGGGCTCGAGTTATCAGGTCAAGTTATGGAAATTGATAATCGAAAGAAACAGAGTGTTGAGTCCTTCATTTGGCATTTAAGGTCGTACGTTGTCGGTGTTCTATCGTGTCTAGATTCGGGTATCGATGCAGCAGAGGGGGGGAAGGGCTTGTTATTTGTCGTGTGTGTATACCCTGCTACGAGAACGGGATTCATCCTCTCCAAGGGTAACACTGATGTTGTCTGTGTCCTGTATATATGTATATATATATATTAAAATTATAATAGCCATCGGAGCCCAACGTTTACTTGGCGCCTTTGCCTCCGTAGCCGGTGTTTCCGACCCATGGATAGACGTCGGGACACGGTTGGCAGGTCTTCATGTAGCGGACACCGCCCTTGTATAGCAGCGAGCACGTTGTGGGATGGTGGCATGGCCCTGGCCGATCGCTGTAATCACACTGCCAAGGCTTGAACGAGTTGAGGTGCGAATTCGGCGTCGGATGGCGAATCCAGTCGATGAGCTGCGTGTTGGTGATCAACCAAACATCGCCCTGTAACCACGCACGACGTACACTCGGCCTTGTTAGCTGCACAAGAAATAGGTCGGTGCATATTACGAGCAAAGACTATCCTTTCCTTATCGCTGGTTCGAGTCTCGCGACGTCACGTATACGAGAACTCAAGCATAGTAAAACTGCAACAATTCCTTTAGTAAACCAATAAAACCTTTGACCGTTATTCAACACGTTGTGCAGGGCTATCCATTCAGCTAACTGAATTCAGTTTTGCGGCCTTTCGTGTTACGTGCTATTCGCAATCAATGCGTTACTTTGTAAAAAGGCAAGTCTCCTTGTTGTTGGCTGAGAGTCAGCCCGGAAACCTTTAAATCTCTGCCAAGTCTTGGCCTGCCCTCGCTCACGAACATGGCACAAGTGTAAGGTTGAAGGTTGTCGCGAGGTTGGATGGCGCGAGTCAGTCAGATAGCCGCGTCGAGAGTTGGTGAGTTATCTAGTGATTTTTTTATATATCTAAAAACGTCGACGTAAATAGCGCATACCTTGGCGAGGATATCATCGAGGAATCGTAGGAATCCTTTCTTGTGGTGTCCAGTGTTGAACCACGCCGAGTGGTAGAACAGGTTGAATGGCGCTCGATTGCCCTTATAATGTCTGTTGAAGTTCTTCATGAGGACCTTGTGGACGCCCTCATCGTCAGGCGGATTCGAGCAAGCGTCACCCATCGAGCAGCGGCCGCCACGCAGGTCAACCCACATTACCATGCCCACTTCCCAGACGCCTGGGAAGCTCTTGCTAGGGCACGGCGTGATCATGCACTCGTGCGACATCGCATAGTCCAACGTGTACGGCCAATAGGGTGGGTTATTCTCGAAGACAGGCATCGACGAGTCATACGTGAAGTTGTACTCATGGAGCATCTTGAACTGCTTGTTACCACCGATTTGCAGGAAGGGCGCGCGCATCCCGCGAACGTCTTCGAGCTTTAACCCGCCGTACAGATGCAGGATCTCTCGTTGTCCGGCGACCTCCTTGAACCACTGCTGCTCGGAGAACTTTTCACCGAAGCTATGCCTGCGTGTACGTGGGAATAATGAAATAGATCGACACGGAAGTGTTATATGAGATCACAACAATTTCCTGGCGCCGCACAGCGCAGAGGGGCGTAAGTCATTAAATACGATGTTTCGGAGAAGGGCATTGCGGTATGAAATGGTTGTACGATAAACATATAGAATTCTCCAAGTATTTCGTCTGCATACACATATAGTGCCACTCACTTGATCTCGGTAAATATATATCCTGCGGTAGTAACTTACGTGACAGTGTGTGAGGCCATTTCGTGGCCCTTCGAGTAGAGGTTTTGCACCTGGCCATAATCCGTCCACTCATGTGAGACATAGAATGTTCCCCGGATCGGACATCCGTTCGGGTTATTTCGGCCGGTGTCGAAGATGTCTCGGTAGTGGTCCTTGTTCAGGTCGTTGACGGCGTCATCGAATGTGAGCAGCACGACCTGAGGCACCTCCTTCGGTGACAATCCACCGGGAATCTCGGATCCGGCGCAGTTACAGTCAGGCAGACGGCAAATATCGCGCGAGCATTTTGCAGCCGTCTCATAGGGGACAGGCGTGGGATAGACGTTCTCTGGTCGGAAGGCAGGTCTAGCTGTGGTTGGGGGCCCAGGTGGACGGGTCACTGGACGACGAACTCCAGTCCGACCAGAAGATGACTGTCGCTAATTGACGATCAACCGAGGGGGTTGAAGATCAGATGGAGAAACATTCATGGTTAGCTTGTGCATCGGCTATTCGCCGAAAGTTACAAGTAGGTCCTATCAATGTGGTTCAGCCTCAAATCTGAAGTCAGACTGAACAAGTGGTTCCACTACTCAGGGGAGGCAACAAATGGAAATTTAGAAAAACAAGATTAAAGCCTCAAATCAGCCATAAACGGGCACCGGCACAGATAATAGAAAAAAAAACATAGTAACATTCTCATGATGGTTATACTGTCGAAACGCTCAATACAGCCCAAGCGGGCTTTGTTATGAAACAAACAAACGCTATCCTTGGATAAGACTACCTGTGGGTCCAGCTGTACTTTGCTCCTAAATAAACATCTTTTTCGTTTGCTCTCTCAGATCTTTTTCGTCAACACCGTCATAGCGTCACAAGTCAACGCCCCTTTCATTAGACAGAGCAAAGATCTGGACAATCGAAAAAAACGTTCCCTTAAGCGCCATTTTAATCAACTTGGCAGTAAGAATTGCTACGCCGGATTGCCGGCCATTTCCGCAACGCACATCAGTGTCACCTGTGAATGCCTTGAACAGTAAAAAGAAAAAACAACTAACACACGGGAAAGCCGAAAGAATCCGAACCGTTCTCAGCCCGCGATCTAACAACTGCATAGATCGAGTCATTTAATATATTCCTAGAAAGTGTCGTCGTTTTCTTTCCACCTCTCTTTGGCTCAGGGGATTTCTCCTCGCGTCATATCTGGTATAGGGCAATGTAAGGTAGAAAGAAAAAAAATGCCACAGCGGAATCCTCTTATTTCCTTGGGAAAACCCGCACTCAAGGGTGTGTTTAGATATAACTGCTTGTGTCGCTTGCTGACTTCTTTGTTGTATAAGTGTCCAGTATTTATTATTAGACGACTGGTGCCTTTGTGTGAAATGGTCGGTCTTAATTCATTTCCTGTTTGTGGCAGGCGTTGATTGGCGCTGTTTAATTGGCGCAACATACGTGTTTATCTTGACACGATATGATCAGCATAGGGTGAAAAGAAGGATAACGCTTACTATGAAGTCATCTTTAGCTTATATATATATATATATATATATAATAATATATCTAATATAGAAATATGCGAAAGGGGAGTTTCGCTGTTAAACGAAATTCGTCGCTCGTCGTTAGCTTATAGATTGTGGCGTGTCAAGCTGAACCGGACGTGCAGTGTGAACACACTGGCTCAAGCATTCCGTCAAACTACCTCTATTACACAGTATCATGCGGGTAAAAAAAACGGTCCTTGCAAATTATGCTTACTTCCTTTCAAACATTTCCCGGCATTTTCCGCCTGTGAAACTTCTACAAGCAGATATCTACGGTAGGATCTATACAACAAGCATATCGTCGAATCTCATCAACAGGCAGACAACGCGATCATCGGTACCACGACACATTAGTCGGCCTTACGCCAGGTTAGTCAAGCATTCATTTGAGCAAATCGTTCACACACACACACACGTACAGAGGGCGCAGAGGTTGTCGTTGGTGCCGGTCGATACGGCCGAGTGGTTCTCCGCGTGGTCGGCCTTGGCGTCGTCGTGGTTGACGTGCTCGTCGTCGGAGGCGGCGGAGGTCGAGGCGTCGTTAGCGGATGATTGTTGCTCTGGTAGTCTTCGTATGAGCCGTAATCGTCGTAGTCTTCGTGATCGACGTCGTCCTCGTGCGAGTTATGATGAGACTGATGTGGCGGAGGTGGAGGCGGCGCCTGGGGATTGTGAACGGCGCTGAGCGAGTTGCGTTTCGGGGGAGACGTCACCGGGACGGGTCTGGCTGGAGGTGCGCTCGCCACGATCTCGGGAAGCGCCTGATGCGGTGGGACGCGTGCGCCGGACGCAAAAGCACATAATTAACGTTGGCATTTTGACGTTGACAAACGTATGAATTAATACAGGCAGTGCTCGATCACAATCGTCGACTAGAGGAACGCGTCATGTGATTTAGCAGGTTAATGGATTTGAATCGGTTATATATATACATATACAAACGATTATATATATATATATATATATACATTGTGCGTAAAAAATACCTAGTTATTTGAGGAAACGTATACCTTATACATTATTATACCTCAATTTGAAATATACCTCAACATAGTTGATTATCATTTTCATCGTCAGCATCAAACAAAGATCAAATGAGCGTCGTCGGCTCTTGCATCTAGGGATTGTTGTTGATCAACTGTTTTTCCGACTTGTTGTTCTCGCCGTCAAACTGTAACTACGTGCGTCTAACTAACGAACTGTGCATAGCTGTTAGTTGGTTCGTTATGGGGATTGCGCAATGTTTAGCGGTGTGAGTGCCATATCGTCATATGTTCGCGATGTGTGCTCGCGGGCGCGAGAGTGCGATCACAGCGTTAGTATACAACAGAGAAACGCACGGGTGGTACTGCTGATGACACGTATCGAGGTGGCGGTGGTGGGGCTGGCGTGAACGTGTTGAAGTTGAAGTAGCGGGTGTCCTGAACTCGGGACACAGGTGGGGAGGTTGCGACCTTCGGCGGCTCAGGAAGTCGGGGTGCGGAGGATCGCAGCAGGTCATTGGGGAAGTTGTACGCGGGGGTCTTGGGCTGGGGAGCATAATACCGCTGGTTGCGGTTCGTGTACGTGTAGATCTGGCGCTGGGATGTCTGCAAAGTGTTGATTTAGTCCGCGAAGACGAGGATCCGAGGATCCGGGCAGCGGAACATGATGGATACACAATTGGGTAAATAAGTGGAATCGTGATCGGCTTCTTGCGAATTGACTCGAGTGCGCCAATTTTGTTGGGGATTTTTAGCTTGAGATAACGTTCGGATGCTACACTCGATATGTGTGTGTATTTGTTTGTATAACAAGTGTGCGCCAGAATACAGGATGTAATTATGGTTGATGTTCATTATTACGCTCGGCACATGATTACACAACTCAGATAGCTCTCTTTCATAGTATATGAAGTGTTCGATAGCGAATAGCTACAAAAAAGCTTCCCTTAAACAAACGAATATGTGTTAAACCTCTATTTTTTTTCACATCAGCTAGTGGCTAAATATTTCATATTTTCCCCGCCTGATGGACACCATCGTTTCAGCGTGATTTTGCACAGAAACATCCAAGTCTTTATAATAATACAGCATCAACATAATCGTCTCACCTGAGGCGGCTCGTAGACGGCGAGCTCTCGATAGCGTCCGTCGCGAGGATAGCTTACAAGGACAATCTCCTTTGAAGGGTTCTCTGCCTTATCCGCATAGTAGATCGGAGGACCACCGTCGTTCGAAATCTTTTTCTCGTACTGAAGCGGTCGAACAAACACACTCACATCATCCTGATGGTTCAGATTGCGAGTGCGTCCAGTACGGCCGGGTCCGGTGACGATTGGTGGTGAAACGATCTTGTCGGGACGACCTGATCGATTTGACGAGCGCCGTTCATCGATCACCGGGGTATGGGTCGGATGGGTGAGAAATATGGAGAATCAGTTAGTTCGTCGTCGTCTACGTTCGGATCGGGCGGACGTGGCGTACTCATTTGTGTCTGATAACCCCGAGTCATTTGCGGCTTCGCGGGTGGTAAGAGATGTGTATACAATGAACGATACCTAATTTGTCCGTGCATGCTATTTACATGGTCTCTCTTTAGCTCGCACTTTTAGAAGCTGTATAAGCGATGTATTAGAGTTGTTTTTGTTGCGTTTCGCGTTTACCTCGAAAATTTCAGGTTTATCAATTTTTCATCTGGCAATGAATTCAGTGCTATGGATTCTCAGCGTTGCGTGTGCGTGAATGCTGTTCTGTTCTGGGTGCTATTTCGGTTCCCATGTATATACCGTGGAATATATATGTATATATATATACATAAAGATATACATATATATACTACGCCCATTGTACTAAAAGCTTAAAGCGGGATTGTGTTGCAACTTGTGTCCATTTCAGTCAGCAATTTTTGCCTGCTATAATATGACAACACGAAACTGTCAGAGGCCGAACTGATATGTAACCCATTAACGTACACTGAGGCGCAGCACGACGACCACATAGCTCCTCAACTGTAAATGCATTCTACAGATATGTTGCCTTTGAAGAACCTACAATACGAGCACTCTCTACTTTTCTATAGTTCTTCCTAAACTTATTAGGTTCGACACGAATAGCGTCAATCTAGATCATAGCTGAATCTATTTTTCATCGATCTGTAGTTGTGTCTGATTTTCTACGTGTGTGTGTGTGTATGAGGTACATTATTGATCATGGAAGAAAAGACATGGTGAATATTTATGGTGCGACAAAAATATAGATGCTGTTTAACTGGTGCATGCGACTGTTTCTCTTAGACTCGGAATTAATATATATATATATATATCCAATATATATATACGAAACAAGAATTAGACAAGGCAGATATCGGCATAACCGGACGGCATTACGACGGGACATGTGGACAAACAAATGCACACTTCTGCACGGATTTCCATTAGAACCAGCATACGACGAAACAAATCGAGCAGTCGAATCAACGAATGGACTCTACCTGACCGGGCGACAGACAACCGTTGCGTCTCTGTCAAGATCTCTCCCGGTGGATTTCTCGCTTAGTTAGGTGGTTACGGTATCACACAGAGAGGACACGTTCGCTACGAGCACAACGCTAACACATTGAGAGGCAAGGCAAAAGGACACGCATTGCCGGTGAATTCAGGCGTTCGTTCCAACGGGCACGATTCAATCAACAGGATGAATTCGATCAAGGGACGAAGCACGGACAGGCAAATAGGAGCGACGTCAGGGACGATGTACAAGTTCACATCAGGACAGCATGTTTACGGAACGTTTACGACCACCAATTGGGATTAGGCTTGATCACCAACTGGCGTTTGTGGTTTCTACGTTGCGTTTAGGCCATGGTTTAGGGGGTGTTTTAGACGCCAAATATATTAGGGCAGACGCTTTAACAGACATCATCATTCAATTGATTATTGGTATCGCCGGATACCATGCACCACACGACACCACGACAAACGGGACAAACAGTTTATCAGCAGGCAGCAGCGATCTCCCCCCAGCAAACACGTTAGGGGGCAGGTCGCTAGGACACATTTAGTTCACCACGCGATTGATTACAATTGCGACATCATTGAGTTCGATCGAGAATGATTTATTGGCATCCGGGGGATGCGGGTTGTTGCTTTTCTGTCTATTGGCTTTTTTTTTGCGCGCGCGCGCGCGGGCCACTCCTCGCAGCGTTTCGAATCGACAACGTTTGGTCGAGTTGAAAACGGCCGCGTCGACCCCTTTGAACCCGAGAGTTCTTAGCATTTGCAACGACTTGTTTAGGGGCATTCGGCTCGGTTTACGCTAGCGGTTACGCGCGTTTTGCGAGATCGTTTGATTGATACGAGGGTGCAGCATGGGCGAGAGCGCGGTCAAGTCAAAATCGTGATAGTGGTGGTGGTGGTCGTGAGAATGAATGGGCAAACGATCCCGTTTGGACGGTCGTGAATCTCACCAGTCCCGAAGTCGTGGTACGGACCTACATAGGTGGCGCTACCAAACCGCTTGTGGATGTCAATCCTCTGATCTTTCTCGAAGTCGAGCGAACGAAGTCGCGCGGACGAGCCGCCACTCGAGCGGAGTGAGGTGGACTTGGACGACGAGGAAGGGGTACCTCTCGAAGCGAGGCTGCTACCGAAGGCTTTACCTGCGTCCGAGATGTGGATCCCGCCTTCCGAGTCGACGACGGGCGGCACCGCTTCGTCGTATTCGGGCTGTTGCGGATCGTACGCGTTCGACAGAGGAGGCGAGACATCCTTGGCCGAGGACGAGCTGTTACCAGAGATGATGTCCTCGTACAGCGACTGGAAGTCGCGAATGATCGATGGCCGAGAGGTGGACGATGGAGCCGACGTCGTTGACGCTGTAAGTGAGTGAATGCAAACGTGAGTGGAACGCGGATTGATAAAAAGGAAAATGCAAGGATATTGATTGGACATCTGGCAGGGCCAATGCTTCTATGAATAGTGACGAAGCTCAAGCGTAGAGGAAAAACATGAAGAGTGAAATTATGAAATCGTTCACATCATATGTAATCTCATTCTGCAACAACTGGGGGTCGCTCAATGCTCGTCTAGTCGAATTAGATCATGGATGCAGTCCCAGGTTGAGATATTAATGTGACATACGTCATGTCATAACGTCTGCAATTGCTATCGTTGGTAACTTGCAGTGAACTAAAGGCAGTGCCATATGAAGTGGCGCTTAACAATCCTGTAATGTGTCCTCGGCAGATCTTAATTAGAGGTTAATTTTACAATAAAAACATAACGTTGTTTGTTAGTTGGCGATGACCACCAATTCTCTTACTCACCGATTGGCCTGTTCGAGGATTTCTTGTGGGTGCTTGTCAAGGAAGGGACAGCGCTTTCAGCCTTCTTATCAATGGATGAACTCTCCTTCTTCTTTGATTCGCCGTTAAGGTTAGCATTGTTAGTAGTTAATGGATTGTTGTTGTTATTATTTCCGGCTGTGGAGCACTGCACATTTCTTGGCCAGTCACAGGTCTGCAGCTCAACGCTGAAGTAGAGTCCACCTGTACAGCTCTCGTGGAGCGGATCTCCGAATACGCAGACGAAGTACTTCGAGCAATCAGTCGTATCGGGATAGTATCCGAACTGCTCGGGACATTTGAAGTCGTCAACGGCCGACGTCGAAGAGCTTGGCGAGGCTCCGTCCACGGCCCGAATGCATCCTGAAACGAGGAATCGACAAGCGGATAAGGATTTCCCATTGGCATTGCTCAAATATAAGAGTTCAAATGTTTTGTCGATTTTCGAGTTAGTTGTAATATACAACGTGAACGACGATACGCAAGAGAAGTGATTAGTGATGATATCGATGATTGCATGTCCTTGTCAAATATGTAAGTCGGCAGCATTAACGATCATTAATTAGGTATGACACAATCTATTCTGATTCTGCAAGGCTGAACGGGGATGTCCACGCGAGCGACTCGGTTATGAGAAGGCAATACCCGTGACATTGTGCCATTACGACGGGATGCACGCGCTTTTTAATCTAACACGCGTTCTAGATGATATGCGCGTTGCTTTCCCCGCGCTACGACTCGGCTTGTCATTGTATTGTACGTGGTATTTGTGAATAACTTGCCTCATGGCTATTCACCTGTACATTAGCGTGTGGTACGTCCTTTACACAACTTTCCTTCAGGGTGGCCAGTCACCCTGGAGGAGGACTGGCACTAACGGACATCGCCAGGGACATCATCGCTTAGTAAGCCCCTAACGACAATATTAGATTCGCTGTGCCGGCCTGTGATGGCAGGATTATTTTTATTACGGGATTGCGAAAAGTGCACAACAAAAATAATGAGAAATTCTAGTCTTTTCCTATTCATATATGATTGCGTAGCGTCAGTACAAATCATTCTCAGAAAGACGAATCGCAGAGGCGTCCAAATGGACGGGAAAAGACTCCCAAAGATGGCAACGACATTGAACACACAGCCACGTCCCGTCGAGCGATAATCATGTAGTTCGTTAGTTCAAGTCACACCTTCCCGTACCTTGCCTATGTATAACTGCTATGGAGGCGAATAAATTATGTTGCGGAACGAGTTGTGAACAGGCGTGTGTCGAAGACATCAACGAGCCGACCCCTCGTGTTGCTTTTTTGTTGTGTCTAACATGAGCTAATCCTATATGTAACTTAAATATGTGTGTTCTGAATCTGTTCCCCGCCCGGATCTATCGCTATGTGCAGTTGTGCTATACAGATTCTTCTCTAGAAGCGACGTACCCAGAAGCACACATGCGGCTATTACCAGCATGACCCCCCGAAGCACAGCCCTCGAGTTAGCCCGCTCAACCAACTAGAAGACTAGATAAGCTTGCTGAAGTTCGTACACCAATACGCGAAGTAGAGCACTGAGGGTTGGACGGGCGTGTGTTTACACCAGCGTCATATTACGTGTAGCGCGTAAGATGTGCTTATCTATGTAGATAACAAAAGAAGTGCCGTAATATAGGGCGGCAAGGTGATAGTTGTCGCGTGGATCACCTTCTAATCTACCGACTACAGAAGGCTTGCACGGAACTCCCTGATCCGTACAGTTGTTCACAAATCACCGACGTCACACGTCACACATGCAAACGATGAGTCCGTCACAGGGCCTCATCTTGGCCATGCTCGCCACTTATGTTTGCACTGTGTACTGGTATAAATGGGTCTATTTTGCAGTCGTTTGCCACGAACAAACGGACCACCCCGACCGAGCCGGCGTCAATCAAATTCGCTAGAAAAACACCTGTCCTGACCTGACAGTGTTCACGCGACGCAGTGATTTATTTGTGTATGCCCTAGTTTATATCTAGGCGGACATTCGCCCGGGCGAGACACCATGATACGCGATGCTATAACGTTATTATTATTATAGTTGTTGTTGTTGTTGCTGCTGTGGCCGTCCGTACGGGATAAACGCAGACACCCCTGGGAACAGCAGCGCGAGCGTCCACACACCAGAGACGTCGACGCCTTGCCATTTTGTCAACGAACGAATCAACGAACAACACCTGCTGAGAACGCGACTCGCTACGCGAAGCAGCGTTCGGCCAGCGGGGCGACGAGCGGCCCGCGGCGCGGAGGGAATCACAAAGTAGCCGCGGCAAAATTGTCTCGGCCCGATGTTCTAATGCAATAAGCAGACCCCCCCTCCTCTACCCCCTGTCAAAGTCCGCCTTAGCGCCGCAACGCAATTTGTGGATGAGCGTGATTCACAGCTGCAAATCGCAGTGATGTGCAGTCCGCCGGGTGCACGGCGCCTGCGCTTTTCTTAGCCTGCGTATGGGCAAAGAAACGCTGTCCAGTTCACAGAGCGCCTCGTACCCACCCGGTGTTCGCCACCCCGTGTTCGCGGTGATGTCAACGCAAAGTCAAACCCGGCCAGCTGTCGCACGCAAAAACGCTCCGTGCCAAAGTGCACTATGGGCAGTGTTGCGCGGCACCAGCCTTCGTTGGCTGATCCCACAAGAAGCGTTGCTTTGTTGGCGCGGGGTGTCCTCTTTCTTTTTTTATTCTTCTTGTTTACGATCCTACGTCCACGTATATCATCGCACCGAACGTACATTACAGCGCATGCCGTCCCGCTGGTGCGCTCTGGATTGTAATGACGGTTGTGATGATGAAATATGCAATTGCCTTTCTCGCTCTCTCGCTCTCTCTCTGGCAGCCGAGACGCGACACACACAGAAATCGTCGACGAATGGCCGCCGCCTTGCAAGCGCCGAGAGGTTCGACGAAGCAAAACTATACACGAAAACCGGAGAATAGAAGCAGGCTGACACCGGTTAAAAAAATCAAGGCAGAGCTGTCTGTTTGTCAGCTCCACTCACGGTGTTTGTTGTATTGTGCCTCGTAATATAATACATTACGTTTATTCTAATTTGTTTCGTCTTTTTTTAACACGTTTGCCATACAACACAACGGGATAGGCAGATATTTCGCGACATTCGCTATTAGTTGCTGTTACATGTGCCTTTCGTTGCCAGTTGTTGGATGGATGGCTGGTCTTCTGCTGTGACCTCTTCTGATGATGACGTGCAAATGGCAAAGGGGGGCGGGGGGGGTGGATTTGTAATAGCCCTGTAATGCTGACCGTTGTCGT
Source organism: Stratiolaelaps scimitus (assembly GCA_019614645.1). Lineage (NCBI taxonomy): Eukaryota > Metazoa > Arthropoda > Arachnida > Mesostigmata > Laelapidae > Stratiolaelaps > Stratiolaelaps scimitus. Next base: position 331,692 of record JABWDB010000019.1, read on the forward strand.
ATGTGGACGTCGTTGTTTAACAGGTGGGGGCGCGTGAAGGCAATTGGCAGTGTGTTTGATTGAAGCGGCGAATGTCCCAGTTCGAGTTATCATAGCGCAAACATTGCATACAATAGCAATATCGTCACCGACAGACAGCAATCAACGTGAATATATATATATATATATATATATATATAGTTCAAAATCGTTTATGTGGTCGGTGTATTTTGTTCCGCTTTATGGAAATAGTGACTCGGCCAGCTTGAAGTGCCCCTACTGAATATAATGCGAGTCAATCGCTTTTCTGGCATAGAAGTGCACTACGATTGCAGCAGCGACAAACTATGATCCCATCGATCAATGACCGGCGCGACTCTACTGAGCAGCAATAGCTATCTCTAGCATTCATAATTACAACAAACAAGTAATTACTAATGCGCTATATTCAAAATAGTCGCCAGGCCGTTACACAGGCACTCGTTCTTTACCGGGGCGATATTGTCGAGCGGAACTTTCAGACGGCTGTTAAATCGTGTTTACTAGTTTCGCACATCTCCGTAATCCCGTGCTTATCAGCATAAAATGTGGTCAAAGTGTCCGCTTGTTAATCGAAGCCGAATAGAATCTGCATTATTATTATAACTATCATTATTTATATTTGAACAGGTTTTTCGTATTCCGTTTGCTCGGTTCCTCCAACAATATCGGGGCAAAAGCAGCAGTCGATCGCATTTAACAGCGCCCGGCGCGAGAAGCCAAAAAAACAAGACGTTGACAAACGCGGCCCGGCTGCCCTCTCGTCGGGGGGGGGGGGGGGGGCGGCCGGCCGGGTACCGAGGGGAGGGCCTCAAGACGCCAGCAAGAAGTCACCCAAGTTAAGAACAGCGGCGACACCGATGGCGACGACATGACCAATGCATTAACCAATGGATATCGGTAACATCTGCATCGAGGGGGGAATTACTCAAGCGGCGAGTTGTGAACATCGCCAAAATGTCCGTCCAATATGTTCAGTAGACATCATCACCAGGATTACTGTTATCGCCACCAGCCAGCGTCGGCACCAAGGGCGCAATCGAACGCAGCGAGCGGCCGCCTTATCGGCGACTTTTAATAGATGAAAATTTCAAATTGCACTTTCATTCAATTCGGTTGGCAGTCGGCAAAGTAACAGCGGGTCCTCGCTGCGTCGAGCCGACGCCGGCTGCTCTTCATCTGATTCGAAACTGTAGGCACAGTAGAAGAATTCATTTCGTTTGAATAAGTATCATGTTGAGGATGTCTAAGCGATACGAAAATACACGCATTGTTGCTATGTTGTTGATGATGATGATGATGATATTATCACCATTATATTATTGCCACCACCAACGAAATACGGACAACAACAACAACAACAAGAACGAAACTACCACGAGCTGCTTCAGATTGATGAAAACAGCAGAAACAGCAGCAGCAGCAACAAGACATACTTAAACTGTACACATCAACACGTCTTGATATATGTTTATTGTGTTCACACAGATATATATATATATCTCGGCCGGCAAACAGGGTCTCTGGTGTTGTTTGGCGTTTTTGTTGTCTACGAATCGTCGCTGTACTATTGGCGTTATTTTCGTTTGCCTTGTGCTGCTTTTCCTCTCGTTCTCGTTTCGTAAGGCCACACCTCAAAATTTCGATTTTGTGTCCTAGAGACCAGCGTCGACCAATCTTGCATGAAAAGCGAACGACCTCCCGTCCTTGACAAGGCCTCTCCAGCGGCCCGCTGTGGAATCGTCTCTGCCGATGTCGATGAAGACGACAACAACGACAATGGCAACAACATCAGCAACAGCCATAATAACACACGATCGTCCACGATGAGTTGATTTCGGCCAATTCGAGGTAGCCCGCGATGTTGTTGCCCGACTGCAGGTTTGATTGCCGTGTACGGCCGGCACTGGATGGACGTTGGTTCTACAAAGCGGCGGCGGCCGTCAGCAATGCGTCCAAATAGCAGGCCTCGATCGACAGCCGCGAACAAAACACCAGTACAACTTTGCGCCCCCCTTAAGAACACCCCTCCGTCTCGATCTTCTCCGTTGCATAGTTGTGCGTCAGGGACGTATTTCTGCTGCAAGCGCGTTTTCCGCAAGTGCGCTCGTCCGTTCGAGTTCGTTGGCTGTATCAGGAGTATCGAGGGCTGCCGCTGCTCGTTCGGCTGCTGCTGTCCGTGCTTGACTCGTCACCATGTACGCCACTGTTGGTATCGATCGAGCTGTTGGCCTCCATCGATGACGACGACGACAATGGGGAAGGCGAACGGCCACGATCAGTCCGTTCGGGGAGCGGATTTTTCTGTTTTGGTTCTGTGTGTTCGCCACTTGCGGTTCGTGGTGGCAGTCGCTGTTCAGATGACGACTCGGTCGCCGAGTCGAAGTAACGTTGATTTTAATTCCCTGCCGGAGTTGTTCCCTCTCTTATTTCTCGTTGCGGAAATTTGCTCAGAATTCGGGGGTCGGGGGAAACGCCCGTTTCGTTATTTGTGCTACCTTTCCTTTGCCGATGCTGTATTCCTAGTGCTGCTCATTGGCTGGTTGGCTTTCTTCCTAATAGCTAATTATCGGTGATTTTCACTGGTTCAAAATGGGCCTTATCAGCAGCGGCCGGCGGCTGGGAGTCGCTCACGTCCAGATGGATCCGAAAGGTTTTGGCAACCTGGTCAGTGCTTAGTATTATACAGCACATTGTCGTGCTTCTCTGATTCAACCGCGAAATGATCTTTACGTTGAGCGAGCGTATGGGGTGTTCGTGCACGCGGTCTGCTTCTTTGTTTCGGCCACTTGTATGCACATACGGTCACATACGAATATCTGTATGTCTGCTGCCTCGTTCGTATCTCCTGTTCGGGTCGATGCAGGCGCACAGGGATCCATGCTGACACAGGGGCTACGTCAGCGTCCATGTCGTATTAACAGAGGCAGCAGCAACGACAGCAACAATATCGGCAGCAACGGTGGGAGCTACCGGAGGCCCGGTAGCCGACGACTCGTTACCAAGACGCCAGCAAGTCGCTCGATGGCTGCAGGCCTGATCGGCGACAGCCCCCCCCCAAGACTCGCTCTCCCCGGCGGCTCACAGCATCAGCGCCATGACAACAGTGGCGACGATGCTGGCTCGCGTCGCCGACAAGTGGGACTGATTCGCGGACTGGCTCTTGAACGAGAGCGACGCGCAGTGAACCGGTTGGTGAAGGACGTCGCCATTACGCGCCTCGCCATATCATCAGCAGTCGAGCGAGCGGTACACGGCCGCCCCGCCAAGGACGGCGGCAAGCGTCTTCGACGAGTCTGTCAGCCGATCGTGTGCTGGCCGTGGCAGCTGCCGCAGCCGCCGCTGTAGTGGACGGACCGCAAACACAACGGTAGCGAGCAACGTTCGTGGCCATATAGACGGCGCCGGCAGCGGCGGCACCAGCAGCAGCAGCAGCAGAAGCGGCAGCCCAACTCGCGACGACGATGGCCATGGCGGCCGAGTCGAGTCGGACAGGAACGAGGATGCAACGGAACCAGTCGGCTTCCAGCCACTACTCAATCGGCCCGTTCGTCCGTCGATCTGTGAGCAGACATCGCAGTGACGCGGCCAGGTACGGACTAAGGGGTGGTGATACTGGACGGATGGTCTTGGAAGCAGAGCGAGGTGGCCAGCAGATATTGGGAAAGGCAGGCCGAGCTGAGCGCAGCGTGTCGACGCGGCCGGTGCCGCCGCGCTTCGATACGGTAGTCGTTTCTGCTGCGGCTGTCGCCGTCGCAGTATCACACACTGATACTGCCTGCGTTTGGCGGCGGCGGTCTTTTGAGTTGACGAAGACGCTAACGATCGTGGCGATGCTGTAATGGGCAAGTTGTCGAAATGGAACGCGGCGGTTGGCAAAACGGGAAGCGAATCTGGAAAACGAACACGGTATCCCTTGTCCACAAGGGATCGAATGTGCCTTGGCGGCTCATACGAAGCACGCACGACAGACGGTAGACATCATGTATATGACGGGGCGTGGCGTGGGGATTACGATTGAAGATATACAGGGTGAGCAGGACTAATGGCCTATAGATGATCGGTTGTCCTTAGGAGGGAAAAGTGTTCTTTGGTGCAATTTCTCTAGGTTACGTATAACCATGTGAAATTGCACCGACTTTGCGTGCACACAAGAATCTGAGCATTTATTCACCACGATGACTCAAGTGCCAACTAACTTGGCAGGTTCGAGAACATCGAGGGTGTCTGATTTGCTGCTGGAAAGTCAACCAGACAGAAGGGAGATAAAGATAAGATAAAGCTTTATTGGTTTATTAAAGGAGCTGCATTTTCACAATGCCTCTTGTATGTCATCACGGGAGAGTGGAGAATATTCGACAAAACGAAAATTTGACATTAACCGTAATCGCTTTCGTTAGTAGAGGCAATCTCCGCTCGACTCCATTGGATACGTGCACTCGGCATTAGTGGCACATTGAAATTCGTCCACCGATTAACGCCGCATGTGATACTAATCAGCCTGGCACTAATTAGCGGAGAATATTCCGACGCGAAGACGGCGACTCATTCGTTCGTAGTTCCTCGTTAAATAACTACAACTTCGTCGGCTTCAGCGTATTGGCCGAAGTCGATTCGTACATTTTTGGTACAAATCTGCCGATCAGCCCATATCAATAATAGTATGATATATACACATATCACATAGCACCTGCCTGCCCTCTTCCCGTTTGGCAGTCGGCCTATTACCGCTCGGTATTAACGATTGATGTTGTGAAATATTTCTACAAAAATGAAACAACGGCCAGCGAATTGAATAGCGAGAAACAGGATGAATTGATGTTTGACACTGTCGTCTTCTTCGACTGTTTTGAGAAGCTGGCTACGACCAAACATAGATATGCTGCTCGGATGAATGCCATAAAATCATTCGGACGATGTTATCAAACGGATGCTTTCGAGCGCCGATCCACGATGTCCAATACAGGCGAATGCCAATGAGCGATCATACGTGTTACCACGCTGTGCTCCGCGCCAAGACCATGAGTCGACCGGACGCTGGTCGCGGCTGTGCTGTTATCAGCTGGCCTTTGCGCCTGACGCCTCCGATGATGAGGCTTTCTTGTTCTTTGATTCGCTTTCTACCTAAGTACAATGGTTACAGAAGTCACCGTCGGCGGTTGGACTGAACTGACGGGCGAACTGGCCGTTGCGTCACACAAACCCCCACAATCGATAATAGAAGGAACTACGTCCTTCAGCTCGTCGAGAGGCGCCGCCTTGGTGAGCGTGCGAGTGCATAAGCGTCTGTAGACGCAGGACGAGTGGTGGTGGTGGTTGCTGTTGTAATGGTAGCAGCAGCAGCAGCAGTTGTTGTTGTACAAGGAAGATGGCCAGTGGCGATACGGCCTGCGGCTGCCGACTGCAGTCGTAGCTGCTTATCCCCATAGGGGATTCTCCATGCACCGTCCGCGTTGTATAGCAACGCCGATTATGAGCATCTGTCACAAGGCGGCGTCGCCGACGCTGCTAGAAGGAGAACTCCGCGCAACACACGGAGAGGGAGTCGAAGACGAGAAACTTGGAAAAATGAGATAGCAAATGACTGAAGAAGCTGTGTCGAATGAAGGAACAATAAAAGGTGAATCTATACAGAAATGCCCGTGTTTGGTGTCGTCCTCAATAGCTGTTTCGTTTCGTTGTCGGCCTGTGACAGTCTACGACGGGATAAGCGGGCACGGTATTCGCGTGGTTAGGCGCCGCCGTCCTCCGCCAGCGAAGGGCACGAGCGTACGGCCTTGTCTCGGCAGATCGATTTGTGCGCGGTAATTAACGTGCGCCGGATAACGACGACAACGATAATCGCTATGACTGTGGTCACTATCGCGCGACGAATATTATATCTTGACGCCCAGTGAACGGGGCTGGATTTTTTTTGAAGGAAGCCGGTGAGGGATATCCCACAAGGGATGCTCACCGAATCAGTGATACATCGTCGACAAAGTGGATGCTGCAGGTCTGCCGGCAAGAAATAATACAATACGTATAATACAATACGAACTAATAATATACGCTGGTACTCTGCTTCCTGGGGATTTACATCCTTAATCTGTTTGCCTAGCCGGACGGACCAGCCGGCGAACAGGCGTTCGCGCAACCGAAGCAGCCGACGCGATTTTCTGGCATCCCTCAATGTGGTGGCAGCGGTCGACATCGATTGGCGACCACGCGATTGGAGGTGGTGGTCACAAATTGAAACTTCTGCCGTCCGTTCCGCTGGGCCACTTGAATGCAACCCTGTTGCAACCGGCCAAGACAATTCGGCGATCGGCGGTCCCGAGAGAATGGCCGAATATCGGGCGTGCCGAAATCTGACGAGTGAGACGCTCGGAGATGGCAGGCCAGGGGATTCGGTCCGTTCGATTTCTGATGTTTGTGGGCCGTGCCATGAAATCTAACGCTATCTATGACACATACTTATATCATATATATATATATATATATATATTTATTATGTATATATAAGAGCCTGGGTGTGTCCGCGTGTGTCAGTACGTAATTGCGCTAGTTCGTGGATTCTGACGAATTTTCATATTCGCCACGACGCATCGACGGTTTTACATATTATACGAGTTGGTCAACTGGGTCCACCGATGGATATAACCGGTGCGCATGCTTGTCCTTATGCGTACGTCAAAACGGGCAAGCGCACCGCGAAATTCGATCATTTCGACCAACGGATTCACTGTAATCGCTGCGATGTGAAATTCCCATTTTCAAACGTCTTTCTCTATCTACCTATATATCTATCTATTAATAGATATATATATATATATATAATATATATATATATAGAGAGAGAGAGAGAGAGAGAGAGAGAGAGAGAGAGAGAGGGGGGATATGAACATCGTGTGATAATCCCCCATAGTGCTTGTCATGTTTAGCTGTTTACAGCTTAGGTGCTGCTGCTCATGTTAATGCTGACGTGATTGAGTAAGCATCCGTCGTCAAATAAGCTGTTCGCCAGCATTTGGCATCCGTTCGCTGCTCTGCTTTTCTGGGCAACACATCACTTCACTTCAAATGACATAGACGTCGGCGGGAGGCAAACAGCGTCCGCACAGAAACAAGATCGTTGATATGCTTTGTACCATGTAGTACGCTTCGGGGAAACAGAGTACATATATACATACATATGCATATTTGCGTGTGTTTGACAGTAATTTTTCTAATCGACACCAGGTTGAGTACATGGCGTAATCCATTCTATTAACTCATTCATAGTCCTACGCTGAGACATCATTACGGAAGCGTGAGTGGTCTAGTCGCTACTGCGTCCGCGACTATTACCACTATATGGCTACCGACGGCGAGCGGGTCACTTTGTGATTGCTTGTATATCGATTGCGTGATATCGTAGAAAGCTCTCCTGGCGTATTGGTAGCCAGCTCACCACATGAAAACACATAGCAGTACCATATGTTCGTTTGTGTGTGTATGTTGCGAATTGTTTCCGTGTGTCGACATGGAAAACCTTTTGCTAAAATCCACCGTCCTCCATATAGGCTGAAACAATCGCACTAGCTATCCTCAGGGCTAACTGCCGCGTTATCTCGTCAACGATAACAGCGGCTACTAACGAGCGCCAAGTGTCGTCGCATTGCATCCTGCAGATTCGTTAATTATTCATTATTATTGTTCTTGAATGATCATGATGCAACAATACGAACGCTCGGTCGGGGACAAATTGAAATCGCGAGATCGCGTCTAGAGGCTCGTCAAAGGGAGGGGCGCATCACTCGCTTACGCGGATTTCCACGATTCTTCGAAACAACGTCAGACTCGCTCGAACGATGAGTTAAGCGAGAGACTGAACGGTGCACAATGATTATGCTGCATAGCCATGGATCAAGTTCTTCATTTACATGGCGTGTGACACCGTGCGAATGGTGTTTGTCAGTGGCATCTAGTAATTTTATAGGACAATTTACTCAGGAAACATAGCTCAGTTGCAAACTGAGCTTTTTCTCCATGCGTGGCATTTCTTTTATGTAGCCATGGTGGCGATTTAAGAAAATGTATAATATTAATAGCAACAGACAACCTGCTAATTCTCGCGTGGGTTAGCTGCGTTTCAGGTGACAGTCCATATAGGAAAATAAGTTAAGCCTTTGTCGTATCTGCCCACCTACTCACTCTCTGTGTATGTGTATATATATGTGTGTGTGTATGTATATATGTGTGTGTGTGTGTGTCTATCAACTTCTCTCAGCTTGCTCTAGAAGGCCAGATGTTTGCAATTTATGGCTGTATAAACATCGTAGCAATTCAATTATATCGGCACATGTGTGTGTTCTCGCGCGAGAAGTTTGTATACCTCGAAGAGAGGAACCGGTTCTGCTTATTTGTTAATTGGAGACCAAAATGAGATTCGTGCATAGGCAGCGTATAGAAATCATTACTACACTTGATGTTTGTGGAATAATCATTTTAAAAGTATTAATACCCAAATTTCGCATTGATATAACCATATGGATACAAGATAATGATGATGATGTAATGATAAGTTTAATTGCGTTGCAATTTCGCAAGTCGTTGCTCGTGGGTGTTCTGTCGACCGTAGCCAACTAGAGAGATCGATCGATTAGCAATCGATGTGTCTCGACCAATGAACGGCCCTTAGACATTAATGATACGAACATCGATTTTTCTCCGCTTCGAATGTTTTCTTTTCTAGAGCAGCTGCCGAGTCCGCAAACATCTCTCCAAATAGCAACAACAACATTGTTCATCAAAATACACAGCACAAGTCGAATTACGAATCCAAGGGGCCACCTTCATTTCAAAGCTGGTCTGCCTGATTGATGTTGGTGCAACTCTCTGATCTGTGTCCGGCCGGTGTGTGTGTGCGGTCGCGCGCGTACATGTGCGTGTGTGTCAATATTATAGATGACGAAGTCGGATCGGAGTGGTTGCTAGAGGTAGCGCGAATTAATTGTCATTTCTTTGCCACGAATTATGTCTTACTCCGCTCGGTCGTTAATGCTACCTTGCTCTGGGTGGGTCTGATTGCAGTAATTAGCCGCAAATGACTTGCTTATGTATGACATACGTTATATATATATATATATATATATATTGAAGCCGGCTGCTCCTATTGCCACGACTGCGATTTCCACAATTCAGAATACGTGATTTATATATATATATATATATATATATATATATGTATGCAGTACATCGTCTACGTTGATATACAGTAGCTGAACGTTGCCAGACCAGCACAAATTTCCAGGCAGAACTCGTCCTCGGCTGACCGAAGTGCGGCTCTTCCATCTTACGTAACTATAATAGATATCGATATGTATGAAAGGCGCACGGCTACGCCTGCTACGACCATGCGATTGATGACAATCGCTGCCACAGCGACGCTCATCTCTTTCCCGAAAGCTCCAAGGAAGCATCGTCGGCACGATGAGCTCCTGCTGGACGAAGGCGGCGAACAGCCGCCTCTCAAGATCGCAAGTTTTGCCGTCGTTCGACTCGATGACGAACGATGGCGCCGTCATTGAGGCGTTGCCATGCGGTCGTCGTCCAGGAGGCTGAAACGCTTTTACCCGGCGGGCGACGCCGCAGAATGAGAGCGACCTCGCTCCTCGTAGCTGATAACATTCAGCTTGGAACAGCGCATGCGGGGCGCATGTCCGAGAATGCATTGCCCGCAAATGCCTTCGTGGAAGGCCGTTGCAGAAAACTAGCCAATAATCAAGCAATGGACGTCTGGAAGGCGAGTGCGATGACCTTCAAGGTCGAGCGGAGACAGGGGACAGTTTGTTTTGCTTGGAAAAGAGCAGGGCAGGATACGACAACGTGGACGGACTCAGTCGAAGTTCTGCGAGAATTCGGTTACGAAGTCCTATGCTGCTGCCGAATGAAGACCACAGCTAAGGTTGTTGCCAATGGCTGGTGCTGTTGTGTGCGTGCCTAAAGCATATTGTAGAAATAAATCGCATGTACGGAGTCCTGCGAGGAATTGGCGGAGTGAAGTCGTTCTGAGCGAACGACAACGATGGAAACAAATAAGAAGCTTCCTCGTAGAGTCCACTGATATCAATCATCGGACATTGGGTGTCTCGGTGAGAAATGGTGGAGCAGCGATCGCTGAGCGAACAGAGAATGGCTATGGTGGCATAGGTATTATTGACGTTTTTGATTGAAGTTAGTATTAAAAGAAGAACCGATACGGATCAGGGGAACAGAGGCAGTCCCCTGGGTACACCTCGAATTGAACTGATCGCTACTGATGCTGTCACCGTTTTCTCTGAGGACTTTTCCTGGACAATCAGATGATGAGGGCAGTTGACACAAAATGACTTGCAAGGCGGCGCGATGATTCAAGCTCTCGTATATCGCATACAAATGCCTCTTTAGTCTAAGGGTTACTCCTACTGGTCAATGCACGAACGTCAGTCAATATATGAACTAACTCCCCAGACACATATGATATATATATATATATATATATATAAGCGTCACCTGTAAGGAGGGTCAACAACATTCCCGCCCGCAATGAGCCCTCCTTCAATTGCTTAAAGTCAACAGATGGCCACTAGCCACTGCTAGATGAGATGTACGCCGTTAGCAATATGCGGCCAGGCCGCAAACTCAGCCAGCCAGCCAGCCCGCTGACCTAGAACGTCCTTCGGCTGAAGTGTGCTGTGCGCGTGATTCACGAGCAGGCTGAGCCACACGATCAGACGACTGGTGGCAATCGGAGGCAATCAACACCTATAGGTGGACACAACGAATCCGAAGATCGGAACAATTCGATTCCACTCCATGATGAAGGAAGGCATGGTCGTGACGAACGCGTACCATCAACGCCACTTGACCTGAGAGGGTCGGCTGATAGGACTGGACGCCAGGGCGAACTATGATAACGACAAGCTTTATGTGCTTATCGTTATGGTACTATCACGGTAGCTCTGTATGGCCGTCTCCTCGCAGACTGCGTTTGCAGAACTAGATCTACTAACGATATATACCTACAATATATATATATATATATATGTATACGATGTTGCCATGACCATTGTAGGCTATATTTTGCTATTGTTATGGCTGGCTTGTGGCGATTGTTGAAGTGTTGTGATTGTTGCTGCTGTTGTTGTCTTCGTCGCGGCGGTGATGGTGCTGTTGGTGCTTTAACCACTGACATTGAATTCAGTCAATAACAACAACAATAACAAGAACAATAACGACACCGCCGACAACAATAACAACAGCAACAACAACGACGCGACGACGACGATTCTCTGACAGTAAGTAAAAGGGAGAGAGAGAGAGAGAGAAATAGGGAATTCTGTGGTAATCTGTATGATGAGGTGTTTATTAGGTGAGCAGGCCACCAATGTAATTGCTTCCCTGAAGGGGATGCGTGTTTTGGCGCATCCACGGTAAATTTGCTCAGTGAAGTCAAAATGCCGTGTGGGACCGACAGTGAAGATGGTGATGGGGATGTCAGCTCGTAGACGACAGTATAGACGAAATGTCAAATAGCAACTGCAAACAGATTAGATGCACGTAGACGCAAACAAGTAGGTGAATTGGTCGGCAGAAGGCCGGGACGAGAATAAGATGAGGGGCAGCGTTTGACAAATCTGGTGTGCCGTTACGACCTGCTGTCGTGTGCAGATATACCAGAGGCGCATGTAGGTATAGCAGAAATTTGGAGATTTCATATGGGCTCCATATTCATACATTCATCATTCAAGCAGAGGTTGATTCATGGAACTGCAGTTTTCACACTGTTTAAGCTCTCAGATGACAAGAGATTGAGTTGAAAAGAATAATATTTAGGTGAGGTTCATCGTCGAAGGGTAGGGGCTAAGGGATACACTCATCGTCAGTACGTTCGATGAGGCCCAATAGTCGTACGTCACAACTACGTTTGCAAAGCTCTTCATAATGACACACTATCATTGTATTGACGACTGTTGCGTTACGATGTGTGCGTGTGTTGTTATATTCTCATCGTGAAATATTAACACCGAGCTCAACCCGCTAGCCGAGTCCCTGGCGAGAGTAATTAGCACGCCTTGATGAAATCGGTCACGTTAGCCTGATACGTACCCACAAAAGCCGTAGCCTTTACGATCAGGTGGCCAATCTCACGAGCGAAGTTGTATCATATGTGTAGGTTTGTAACGTTCCAGTATATAGTATAGCCTCTTGCCCCAACGGTACCCCCCCCTTCTACCCCAACAAACGAACCTCCCTCGATAATGAACTTGACCGCGCCAACATCTACCATTTGTTTCAATCAACGACCAGCACATTTTTGGCATTTACGATCTGCGCACAAAATAACTCCGTCATCGTCCGATTGCGCGGCAGCGCGTGCAAGACTAGATTTTCATCAGGTATAGCAAAAAGAAGAGAACAAATAGTCAAGCGACGAATATAGCCAAGTGTTCACGGACTATTCCTGCGACGGCCTGCGGCAAAGGTCGGGTCGCGGGCCCCGATTGGAGCCGAGTTGGAGTCATGACTTTGGTAGTCGCCGGGGCAGATGGCAACACCAACAACACTCATCGCTTGGCTCCCGTTGGCCGCTAACTGGGACGTGTCGACAACTAATTCATTCTTCATCGCGTCAGATCTCATCCCAACGCGACGTCGAAGTTGACCGCGGCCTTCGGAGCCACGAAGGGTGCTCGGACGTCGAGAGAAGAGCACGGGTTCGCTATCATATCGTCAAATGTTACCACTGGTCTATGCGGCCAGCCACGAGGGCGTTGACGTGTGACGTGACATTGCTCGCCGATTCATTTCATCCAACGCACGCCACACTCAGCGTGCTTAGGAGAGCTCACGGACACGGGTATTAGATCACGGCAAACGACACCACGTTACATAACGTAGTTACAGCTGAAGGCGTTCGTTGCCGCAGCTAGCGTGTAACGTGTGGAAAAACAATGAGTTACTTTCCACATCAAGAGGCTTAATTTAATTTGAGGTGTCATCAAATCAGCTGAAATGTTCTTTCTCAGCCGTTAACACGTTGCCTTTATGTGTGTTGGTATGAATACGTGAACAATGGCGAATATGCCAACGGCAATATCGGACATGACAAAATGTCATCAACGCTCTCAATCGGTCTGTCGCCGAGAATAGCGCGATTGCGTCTAGTATCCATGTTGTAATTCGGTGAGGGTGATTAGTAAGTAGACATAGATAGATAGATAACGCGAGTTTTGTCTGCCATAATTTTGATAGCGAGTCATGCATTTTGAAGACGCTGGCAGTGGCCAATTTCTCACTCACGCTCGTTGCCGTGTACGATAATCCAAACAGGCATATATATATATATATATATATATATATATATACAAGAACATGTTGACACGTGCGCTGTCTGCGAGCACCTATCTGCCCAGCGGATTTGACTTGGCTGTTTAGCCAAAGCCGGCCGGTGACACCCGTATCGCGTTTGCCGCGCCGACGCAGAACTTCAGCGGTCAACGGCATCTGGCTATCGCTGGCAGCGTACGTTAACTAATTCTGTCCGCTTTTCATCACATCACGAAACAGAGCCAGCCAATCAACCAACCAACGGCAACAGGATGTGCAGGACTAGCACCAGCGATGATCTGGCACCTCGTGGGACCCCGTGATCCGTTCGTTCGTTCACAGGCAATCGCTCGCAATCAACACGATCAAAATGACGCCGACGCCAGCGCTGCCCAAACGAGTCGCTGCCGTCCCGCAGAAAACTTTCATTCTCGCGTCATTATCCCCAACGCGTTGTGTGTTCCAACGCGTAGCGTATTTCTCGGGCGAATTTTTCCGTTGCTTCTCTTCCTTCTCTCCCTGATGCCCGACTTCGTTTTATCCAGCGGGATCCACTTTGCTCTCGCGAGAGAGCAATTTTTCAACGTGGACATTCAACGTCGGAGTGCGTGCCCGTACACATGCGTGTCAATATGAGGGCCGGCGCAGCAGATGTCTGTGCGTGAGTGCGCGCACAATAGAATGCAGTGCCCGTTACACAGCACAGCACCGTTGCACAGACTTAGCCTTATATATGTATATGTATATATATATATATATATATATATATATATATATATATAATCATATATCGGTACAATATTAAACTGGGAAAAACTCGTGGCGGAAGCGGATTCTCTCAGAGCATAATGACCAACGACGGGATCTACAAAACTTAATTAACGCACGTATATATACACACATATATATGTATATATATATATATATGTGTGTGTGTGTTTGTTCAGTTATGCAACACAAGCAAGATGGTGCCAGACAGTGGCGATGTGCAATATGACAATATGCTATGTGCCGACCCCGACGGCGTCTAGCGGAGCCGGTTCCATCACGAAGACGTAACGACAATTACTGCAAAGCTAATACGTTTTCATTCTTATTTCGTTTGAAGGTTCACTATATGTGTTATCATTTTTACTGCGACGTCTTCCTTCCTGCCATCCATTGTTTGTCGATGTCATCGTGTAACAGCATACGAACCATTGGCGAGATGCATGACGAACAAAAGTGGTCATTGTCAGCCCCGGTAGAGCCGCCTACACGCCGGCGTGCTATAGTTGAATGTTATATCTCAATTGAAGTTCACGGTATCCATGTTTCTCGTTGTTGTTTCTCTCTCTCTCTGTCTCTCTACCTGTTTGCCTCCTTCGCGCCAGCGAGCCTTTGATATCTTATTCCTTTAAAAGTGTCAGCGTCCCGCTGATGACCGCGTCAAGGAAGGTACCTTCGCTGTCGCTTGAATACGCCAGGCATATATCGATGCCAGCGAAGGTCTGCACCGACCCGTCCACGCCGGTTCTAGGGCGAGCATCGTGACGATGTCTGGTGAGCGATAAATAAAAAAAATAAAATAAAGAAAATAACGAGCCAACGACACCAGTCTGTTTTTGTCCATATGCTCCGGTTCTTCCGGCACTTTGTATTTCTGACATCGGATCACATTGGCATACCAGCGTTGAGTGGTGAGCAGCCTCTTGGTTGGCTTCAAGGAGGCAGAACAAGTTCAACGTTTGTGGGTGAGGTGGCGTTCAAGTAAACGCATTTGACGAAGTGAACGAGAGAGAGAGAGAGAGAGAGTGACTTCGTGGTTAGGGATATAACATGAAGCCACCTCCCTCGTCTCCCCCTGTACACTCCCCGCTTAGCGCTTGACAACAAGTGCACTTCGCATTGAAATAGAGGCCCGCCGTTGTCGAACGTCACGAATACCGCAAAGCCGACACACGCACACACGTCAGACGGATTGAGTTGAAGCGGTGGGCGTTATCGTACATGTAATAATCGAAACGTATTAAACATACCCTAACATCGTATTGTCGGCTTATAGCTGGAGCTCAAAGCTTTAAAGTGAAGTACACGTCTAAACATAGCTAATTCTTCCGCCTGGGTAGGAACCGTTTGTGGTTGGAACATAGAATCATCTGTCACTTGAGCTGGACATCGTCCGACTGTGTTGAAAGCCGGTCATTGACGGCCAGTTGATCCAGGAAATCTGAAGGAGATGAGCGGCACCCTGAGCCTCAGGATTGTCGTTTTTCCGTAGATATCGGCTTTGATTCGACGGATCGAAACTAAATTCATTCAGGTGACACCCACCATTAGCACAAACATATGTCTAAACTTCAATCAAGTTAAAAGTTATGCCCTCAACGGATTTATTTACGCCGTTATTGTTATTCTATTTGCTCATGATTCCGGAGGGATAGTTTATCGCTACACTGCACCTTTTCGCGATTGATTTTTCTGTTTTTTTCGAAATCAGTTGGTTATGCTGCTGAACAGCTTCAGGCGAACGCTTCGTGAATGTTTCCGTATATATGACAAGTCGCGAACGAAACAGTAGCCGTGCCAAAGATAAGTAGACGCGAGCACTTCTGAACCACCGGGGCCCGAAGAAGCCAGATAATAGCACTTGCTACCCGCCATGATACGATCGTTGCACCACATAGCCCCGACTCGCAGCCGTCGAAACAGGGGAATCTGTAGCAAAAACGAAAACCAAATACCCGACATGGACATGCATCAATGACAAGGCTGCCACCGTTCGCCCACCTCTGCCTCACATGTATCTCCCTGCGCCGGATGCAAATCTCGAACGATTGCGTCATTGTCCAAAATATGCCCACGCAAGAAATACGGCTGTCGTTGTCGACACGGACCATTACGACGATGGTCGATCATACGCCTCATAACGATTATGGCCGGTTTAGAGCCGATTCAATATCATCGGACATCGCTGCTTGCCAACCAGCCGATGTCCAGTAACGCTGCCACACAACTTATGTCAATCTCGCATCACCTGTCTGTTCGGTGCTCTACGAAAAAGCGAAGGAGACGGACACTTCGGCTTCTTCGGCGCCCGGGATTCATGCCGGCGCCTTGTACGCGCATGCACCTGCGCGGCGTCGATACCCGGCGGCGGCGTGTGCCGCAGCACGAAAATAGCACCAGGCACAGATAAACACAAAGGCATAAACACTCGGCGCGTGGCTTTGTCAGCAAATCAATAGAAGCACGTATTTAATATAAATATTTCCCTTCTTCGTTGTTGATTTTGTCTCGCTTTTCTTCGACTCACACAGATCATCTCATCTCGACTTCTCTCTCTCGTTCTCTCTCTCTCGTTCTCTCTCTCTCGGTCCAGTCATTCGGTGTTTATTGAGGGGAGTGTCATCCCGTCATCTTGTTCTCTTGGCTTCATCGTCGTCGTCAACGTGTGGATATGCTCGGACACCAAGTGTGACCCATACCTTCTTCGCGGTCGGGGCCGTTCGTATTTTTGATATCCAATCAGTCCATCATCGTCCCTCTCTCTGTCTCTCTCTCTCTCCCTGGGGCTTTATCGTCGAACGGCATAATCTAAAAGATGGTGAAGATTGTGACCGTTATACTATTAACGGGCGGGTTACGACAGGACAAATTGCCTTGCTGCGATCAAAATTTGTGCCCTATGGATATTATCTTGAGCGCTTACGAGGCAGGTTGGACTGTCGTCCTGCGCAGCTGAATTGAAGATGGTCACGGAAGGGCAGCGTTGCGGCGGCTTCCTAAAAGCGCTTTGGATAAGACAGATGGCGTCGACTATTGCAGTGGTTGGTTAAACGGTTCGACGTTGGCGGCGGCCGGAGAGGTTGCGGCTCCGGTAAACGAATAATCTCGACGCGGGAATCTCTCAAAAGATGCTCCTCTTTTCATCGACGCTAGTGGATGAAGTGGGGGAACAATATGTCCATCCTGACATTATCACCACCAGCATCGTCAGTCAGCACTACGTAAGTCGCAGGGCACGTCGCCGCGTATATACATATATATATATATATATATATATATAGGCTTAGCATTAACGTCATTGAACCACTCACTCAGTCAACGTCCGAAGATGTCATCAAAGCACTGTAAGCTTGCACTTCCCGGTTCGGGAGCGTTATCAAATAGTTCCCACGAGTAGCAATCTATAAAAAGTTCAATCGAAAATATGATATTATTACGTCCTCAAATCGTTCCCGGCCCCCCACTCCTAAATTTACTTCAGATCCACTCCACACCTCGACCCCCCCCCGCCCCCGTCGGGTTGAAGGGGTATTTCGTAATGTCTGCGTCGCTGTGCGGAGCTCATTACACGCCAAGTTTCATATAATGAAAATGTATGTAAGCTCGGTAAAGGACCTTGAGAAGCAATAGCTTAATGTTACTGAGAGGACCCGTGCAGTGCTCATGACTTTTATCATTGTCCGTATCTAGCTATCTTGCTGTTGTTACTATTGTTGTTGCTGTTGTTGCTACTGTTGTTGTCGTCATCATCGTTGAGCCAAGAGTAGACGCAGGCACAGCAGTGCAAGCAATAATCGTGATACCCGATTTGCAGTGTTTTGTCAAAAACCGCTATTTCCCCGATCGCGCACACGGTCTTCTACGCGCCTCCGGCTTCCCGAGCGTGTCCACCCTGCGCACACTGTGACCGCTCCGAAGATGGATGACCGCCCGCGACCACGCGTGACCCCAGCCCCGTGTAGCTCTGCCAAGCTCTGCCCCGCAAATCATGTGGAACAAAAAACAGCGGCCACCCGCCCATCGAATGGTTCTCCCTCGTTTCCTCTGCCGTTGCTTGACTACTGTGCGGTTTGCAATGCTTGCCATATTGTGGTCGCTCGCCATTTCGATTGTCTCAAAACTGAGGCTTCGTTCACGAGCTGAGCACAGCAACTGTTGCTCAGTGGTGATTGATTGGCGCCGATACGCGATGCCACGAGATATCTCGTGGAAGCTGGAAACATGACCGCCTGGAAAATTGGCTGACTCAACGAAAAGGAGTTGCATTTGGCGGAAATCGGAAATGATCAATAACGGAAACACGCGGACTACAATAGGGAAAGCTTGTGAACATATGGAGCCGTTGGCAAGTGAATATTTTCGGCGGTTCACGCCGCTGTAAATGGTGACTTTAGTTTTGGTTAATGCACGCATTTAATACTGCAACATAGGCAGCAGTTTTGCCTTTGAGGCTCGCAGACAAAATCACATCACTGCTTGCAGTGTAATTCCTGGGAACCATTTCATGATACGCTGAATGAGCCCTCCGCGTCTTTCTCGCTTTTACTCGATGGCGGCCAGCGCGCGCGCGTGTTTGTGTCTGGACAAAAAATACAATCCATAAGGCTAGCGCAATTGCCAGATAAAGGTATTCATTAGCTCACTTATTTTATTGTCCACTTTGATGCTATTCCATCGTACGTAAATGATTACAACATCAATCCCCTCCCACGCCCCAGTGTCTACCGATGCCGATGACCGTTGAATGTGTCAGGTCATTGCCAATGCTAGCCTGTGTCCGTCACCAACTTCGTGTCAAACATCAATCTCGACTCGTTAATTTCGCGGTTCGTAATTTGTTCGGAGTCAACTGTTGTGCACATGTTGGGGTGCAGAAAATAGAACAGAAGAGAAATCGAACGGCGGCAGCAGCAGCAAAAAAGCACCTGCCACATCAGCAGCTTTTTACAGCTCAGGCTGCGTTGAACTGTTCATATTGATGAGAAAACAATGGGTTTAAAACAATGAATGGATAACGGGTTTCGTTAGCTCGACACGAGCGAACGAAAGTGCTAGTTATGAAGGTAACGGTTATCAGTGGCAATCAAATCGTCACAACGTCAAATCAGAGACGCGCCCTGGTGGAGTGAAGCTCGCGGCTGGTTGTTGGTGAGACGCCGGGGAGGCGAGCCTTGCCCCATGCGAAAGTGAACTTAATTCCCCGCGAACAATCGTCGCCTACCATGTGATCGAAATGATTCGAATAGACTAGTCTAGAATCGATCGGTAGAAATACCGCTCCAAGAGAGAGAGAGATGGCCATGGCTCAGGATTTTTTTGTGCTATGATTATGCGTCAACCAAGCTGCTTCGGGATATGAACCGATCGTCGACTCCGTCGAGATGAGACTCCGAATTTTCTCGGTTACCTGCAACAGACCAATAGCAATCATTGTCGTTAGAGAAAGCAGAGATACTAGCATAGCAAATTAATGCTTGCCTTTGTCCCAGCTAGAGGATACCGTACAATGAAGTTACCTTCCTGTTTTTCAACACAATGATATCATAGTTCTTCGTTCTGCATGTCGCTAACTTACGAGTGATATGTTGAATGTAACAAGTATTTTATGCAATTAAAAGAAGTACTTAGAGACCACTGCACACCGCCCCTAATAATAATGATCAGCTTGTAACCTGGGAAGCACGTTTGTAACACTGATTAAACGTGACTCTCGTAAGAATCATCGGAGAATGATTGGAAGCGAATTTTGCGAACAATATCCTATTGACAATTCCGTTCGCCGCGTGAAAAACCTCTTAATATCCAGCTTCTCGACAACATATTGGTGCCTATAGCTATACATAGTGCCCGATTCATGTTCGATTACACACGTGCACGTATTCCTTGTCAATGCGACATCTAGCCGCTGCGAAGAACACCCAATAACGGAACCATCGCAAACTTTACCTGGCCTCGTTGCTCGCTCAACCTACAACCGCTAGTGTTCATACTACACAAGGCACGAGTCGTCGAAGTTGTGTTACAGTGTAGTATTGTAGTTACAGTAATTTGCTGTAGTCGGAAGATAGTTGCTGGGCAGATGTTCCACGATTGTGTAAGCAAGCCGGACCAGTCGCGATGTCCTAAAGTAAATATTGTCACTTCATCTGGCCCAAATCACAGCTGCACCTGTATCGAATTCTGTTGCCAGACCGTGGAAATCGTTCAATCGATGCCTGTTACTAGTCGCGCACCCTTCGGCTTGCACACGGTGTGGAGAAAAATCGCCGAAAACTCGCTCGCGGTTATGTGTGTAGCCGAGTCAGGTCACGCACCAACGAGAATAAGCTGCCCAATCCACGTCTCGTACCAACACCCGCCATGAACAAGCCGCGCGCAAATATTTGAATAATAACATTAACATTCTGCTCTGCGATCGTCTTCGCCTTCGACGATCCGAAATCAGACGGCCTGTGCCCTACTGAAGTGCTGAAGCATTGAAGATTGCCATTGTGTACCTTGCCCATTGGGTGCTCGAGTATCTCAGGCTCATAGCACACGAAACATCACGTTATGGCCGATCGCGACGTATGTCCCGTTTGGCTGGAACGATCATAGTCCGTCCGTATGACAATGTCACAATAGGCGTTTACACGGTGAATGCCTACGGACGATGTACGTTCGATGTTTGTGAGAGGGTACTGCATCGCAAGGTGCCGGTCGCCGGGTAGGGATAACTAATCCGAATTGCCTGGATCCTTCTTGGGACGGGACACCTCTCGTCATAACGTTAAACAAGTGGAGACAACACGAGATAGCCGCCACCAAGCACGAGGACCAATTCTACACCTCAGTGTGAAAGACAGATACAGAGGGTGATTGATGTCAGGCAAGTAGGAAGAGGGGACCGCATAAAACAGTTACGTAGGTGTGAGGAAAATTTAGCTGGACGTGGTTTTTCTTTCGTAAATAGACAAACACTTGCAATTAGCAGGTCATATCGATTTCAGAAATTACTCGAAAGGTATGCTTTCAAATCGTTCCCAGCACCCAGCCACGTTCCAGCTGTTCCTCATGGGAATTAGACCGCTCCGGATTTAACCGAAGTTCATATTTACTGTATATGTCATACACATCGGAACATTGCGAGCGTCCAAGTATTTATTCTCTGCATATATAGTTCCATTTGTGATAATAATAATAATAATAATTAAAGTAGACCCCATGGCTCGGCATTTATTATCGAATAATGGCAAGATCACACACACACACACGTGTATACCGTGGTGTGCCCAGCACAGCATTCACATTTGCTAGATTTTCACCAGTAGACTATGATAGATGAATCAGCCCTGGAGCACAGCATATAGGACGAATACGGGTGTCATATATATGTAGATTTCGGCCATACTGGGAGATGAGAGCGAGATACATACAGAGAGAGAGAGAGAGAGTTCGTCTTCTGCATGGCCGCTGGCTCACAGGCTGACCATGCGTAGAAGGGCAAAGTAGCGCCTCAATGGCCCTCGAGAAACGTCGGGACAGGCCTACACACACACAATGCACACTGCCGATCCACAGCGCAAGTTACAAATCAAGTGATTTATTATTATTATTATTATTATCATCGAGCCATTAGCTGCATTTTTCGTTGTTGCTTTTCGCAAAGCTTTTTAGAACACTGGGCGCTGTCTCTCTCCGCCCACCACCAGACACGCACACCGTGATAAATCACCGTACATAAATCAGCGCCCTTCATCGGACATCGCAATGCTGCTACCGCTTCCACCTGAAATTGTATCAATTGTGGGGGTCTGGAAGTCGATTCGCGCGTTGCTGTCCACCGTTCGCTAGCTTGGCTGTCTTCGTCAGCTTCGCCGCCCCGCGCGATCGCCTCTCATACGCTTCTCATGCGAGCAGCACGTTCGCGTACACTCGTCATACGCCGGTATCGCTCATAATCGAGTTGTTATTGTTGTTGTGGCCACTGCCGCCGGCGCCGCCGCCGCGGCCGCGGCCACCACCACATGTTTCTTCATTTGTATAAATATCCGTCGCAGCAGCACGTGCTCGCTGACTGTTGATAGGGGAGGCGAAATCGGGGATTTTCGTCAGTAAGCAACGACACCACCACCGCTGCCGCCGCCGCCGCCGCCGCCGTCATCGTTGATACGAGGTGGCTGTCGTGTACGTCGAACTTCAGATCGCAATTAAGCCTGCAAAGTGAGGCAAGCCCGAACACAATCAATGGAACAGACTGGGCCAAGCCCCCAAGCCTTGTGCGGTTGCCGCCTCCTAATGGTACCGTACGACAACACAACACTTTGTGGATACCTTGTATATCTGGGTGTTCGTATACGATGTGGGCACCCCCGATTTTGGGATCTATCCGTCACCGTTGTAAATGTCTGCCCCCATCGAAACGGATCGAGTGTAGCAGCGCAATTCAAGCAGCAATGCTAATATTTAGTCCAACAATAACTACATTATCTCTGTTCTATAAATGCGACAAGGCAAGGAAAAGTCTATCCTCTGCTATACGTGGATCATTCAGTATCGTTGGCATAATTTCGCCTAACAAAAGCACAAAGTGCTCAATTAGCAAGAGACTGTACAAACAGTTTTCACCTCTCAAAGACACCACTTGCGCTCTTCGTCTATTGAATTATCAAGTCATCAATGATTAGATATATATATATATATACATGCTGTAGTATTAAGTCATACAACGTCCTACACGCAAGTCATGCATCCCATGAAGATATTGACCGAAAAACGCCACGATCGCATTTAACTCATATCATCTATCGATGCAGTGTAGAAGAAAGTCCTTGGCGAGCCCAGCCGAAGCCCTCTCGCTCGGCATGCAACTTTCGAGCGGTTCTGCAGCATCCGGTTCGGTGACATTGGAACTCCACACCCACGTGGGACGAGACGACTTCATTTTTACAACGTTCACGCCACAGCCACCACCTTCCCCCAAACGCGGTCGTTTGGCTTTTTCGGGTGCAGGCGCTCCGTGTTTCATGTTTCGTCATAGCGCTGCTCGGGCAGTTTTGCACCTTTGGCTCTTGACGTCGCGCTTTTCTCCCAGTCTCCCTGTCTCTCCCTCTCGCTCTTCCACAACGGAGAAAGCTATGGGCGATTTTCCGCTCGGCTTTAGACGAGGTATTTTTTTTGTGTTTTCGTTTTTTGGCCTTCCCGCATGCATTTTCCTATTTTTGCTTCGTCTCAGAAAGTGCTTCTCCCATTGGTTCTCGCGCGGCTGGCCCCTGCGTGGTTTTTGTTAGCGGCAGCACGTTCTGTCCACCTGCATGGCGTCAAAGCATAGCGTCATTTCGGCTATTGCTATGCGTTTTCGTCGGGCAGATGTGTCGTGGCACTCAGTGGCTCGTGTCCAATAAAATCGACGCTGGAGGCGTGTCCGATAATCGTCATCGGTTTTGGCGAAATGTATCCCTTTTTCAGTTGTTGCATATACGCTCACGGTAGGGACTTCTTGACTTCTTTGAATGGGGTACTGTCTTGTTCGTTGTATGTTGTACGCTGCTACACTGCTGGATTTCGTTCACTTCCGCTAGAATTCATCCCGTATGATGGCAGGAACGTGGGCAGGGCCACCGAGTGATTTTCTCGCAGTGTCAAGGCGGTTCAAACTCCCCCCCCCCCCCTCCCCTAAACGGAACGCGAGCTCAACCGACATACGCAATACGTCCGACGTACGAACCGACTTACGAATGACATGGATTAATCATAATTCGTTGCATACATCTATCGGCAATTAACACTGCAAGATTCCTAGGCACTGTGAGATGCCGGCTTGTGAAGCTCGAAAACTGTGCTTACACCAGCGTTTGTGGTCGTCACGCAAACTGTCGACTAGTTATAGTTACAGCATTTCGCCCATGACTTCGAATCGACACTTCGACTAAGTCAGCCTGAGCGAACGTTAGTGTCAGGAAGCGACCAATCGACCACGTGACGCCCTAGCTGCCGCTGCTGTTGCCGGCGGTGCTGATGAAATTGATACATTTGAATGATAAAATGGAAAAGTATACGGCAATTTCCGTGTGTCGCCTCGCTGCTGTTGTTGCTGCTACTGTCAAAAATGTGTGTCCCTCCACTGTGCTGAGATCAACAATGGCTTTCGTCATAGGCCGAAACACAAATGTCATCACTGTCGCGCAATAAATCGTCCGCAAAGTGTCGGACGGGCTATGCTAGATAGGCGATATTTGTTCTATTGATATAAGACGTCCCCTGACGACGCGCTCGCGGGCACCCCGTCTATTATCAGCGCTTTCCGCAGACTTTCAAACAAATCCTAATTTCGCCATTCAATTCGGCGTACCAATAACTGAACGCACATCGCTGCTGCTGCTGCTGGTGAGTCGAGCCTCTCCGCCAGCCAGAAAACAAGGTGTGAAGAAGTGTCTAGTCAGCCCCAGTTGAGATGTCTCTCTACAGCTGTGTCTCTGTCGTAATAGCTGGAGTAGAACATGTGCGTAGAGGGGGATAGCGGCAGTGGCCACCCGCTGACGATGAGCAATGAACGTACACATGGGGGTGCCGCATCTCAAACAATCGACACTTTACCGCTGTGTCTTCTGTTGTAAATTGCGTTCATCTTATTATTACTATTATTACGAATATAACAACGAATGGGACGGCGTAACAACCTTACAACAACGACAATAGCACCAACAACAATAACAAGAACAACAACAAATACGGCGGAGGCGGTTGTGGTAGCAACAAACGTATATGATCGATAGATACATCAACCGTTCGTTCGTTGGATCGATCGATCGATTGAAGTAAAGATGAAAATCTCTCCGTCAATCGACGCAGCTCTCACTGGTCGCTGGATGCTATGAGCAATCATCAGAAAATCACTCACAATCAGATGGATGCGACCGCGAACACACGCACAACGAACGCGAAATATAATACAATATATATATATATATATATAGTATAGTGTATAGCTGTATGATGAGTGTGTGCCTGTGCTCGCGCATCCGGTCTGCCGCGCTGTGCAACAACACAAACAATGTAACCACAATGTACAATGCAATGCAACGAAAATGAGAACACTCCCCGTCAAGCAGACGAGTCGCCTCTGTCTACCTGTCTCTGCCGTTATTCGCTGACGTTCATTGACGACAACAACAAGAGCAACAATAATAGCAGCATCACCAGCAGCAGCAGTAGTAACAATCGCATCGCGTCATCGATTGGCGGTTCGGTTCGGGTAGGCGTTAGTTCTCTTCGTAAGTGGAATCGCGAACAGCAACCGCGTGTTGTACACTCACCGCGTATTGATGCCATATTCTTCACAGCACTTGTGGTTTCTGCTGCTGCTGCTGCTGCTTGTGGAGGTTGCTGTGGTGAATCGTATCGTCTTCTGTGGTGAAGATGTTATCGTTATGTTGACGACAAGGTGAATCTGGGAAATGTCGACTGTGGCGACCGGCGATTACGTAGACAGCTTCTTCCGCTTGGACATTATTGACAAATTAAGATAAGCGCTAGTCGACGATTGTGCATCACTCGGCACTTGTGGTATTTTCTGCTGATAGAAAATTATGTTGGGGTTTTTTGTTTGTTTTTGTTGCTACATGAATGGCCTTTAGCGAAGAAGACACGCGAATCATAGGGGGAACAACTTTTTTGAAGTAAGTGAAGTGTATTGGGCAGGCGTGAAATGATGATTTTTGTCATTTCTTGAATGCTCATATACAATATTTGGTTTCGCGGATTAATAGGAGTTTTTTTGCTCGAGAGCAAGGCCCCTCCATATTGGCTATATATATGTATATATATATATATACGATCTCTCGAATGGTCAAGTTGGTCCTCATAGTTCAGCTGAACGACTCGTTACACGGTGGCAACGACAACGATGCCCCTTTGAACAAAATGAGGATAGCACATAGGAGAGGAGAGGCCAATCTAAGCGAGTGTCTTGAGCAGGTGAACGCATATATATATATATATATATATATATAGACAATACAGAGACCCGTGACATCAGCCAGGCACGTATCGGTATCATGAAGTTCTTCATCTAGAGAGTGAGGTCGTTTTGGTGTTGTATGAGTAATAGTCGATATTAGACGGACAGTAGAAAAGCGTAATGATCAATTGAGGGCGTAGATCCCATTTCATAGCTCCCCTTTTCGATGATGATGATAGCAGCAACAACCAGATGATTGTACATGCAACACTATATATATATATATATATAAGCCCAGCATCTAAACGCCCCAGGCAGCGATACCGTCATCGTGGTCCGTTATGATTAGCGCTCGCCTGTTCTAGGCGCAAGGGCGCTGCTGTTGATTTCCGCCGTGGCGCCAGCAGCAGCAGCCACCGGTGGCTGCTCCTGTGGCCCGTATCGACCACTGCTCCTGCTGCGGTAGACGATTCTGGAACTTCGGCTGCTGCTACTGCAGCTGTGTTCACAGTTGATGCTGCCGCCAGCACCACCGTCGCCTCAGCAGAATACAAGGGAACACATTGCAAGTGCTACCGCGATATTGTTGATGGTCGATGAGGTAAGGGAGCCGTGAAGGCAGCAATAGAAGCTGTGCTGATGATTACATATACATATAATATATACATATTAGATATGTACATCTCTATATATATATATGTATATATAGGTATGTGTAGGTGTGTATATGTGGGTATACCTGTCCATGCGTTCGCTGTGTTCACGGGGTTCTATCAAAGTACCAATGCTACAAAGGCATCTAAAGCTCAATTCTCTGTCTCGAGCGCGTCTAGCAGAAGAACGGCGATAATGTAGACAATAATCAACTATAGTCCACTGATAGCGGTGCTCGTCGAAATCGTAATGGGCACTGCGGGTAGGTGTGAAATCAGCAAACGCTGCCGGGGGTAGTCGGAGGCGGGGGACAGTGGCAACGAAGCGAGCTATTGGACGAAGAGTGAGCGCTTAGTTCGTTGCTTGGTCAGCTAGTCGGTTGGCCTCTTAAGGCTGAACGACGACAGCTTCGAATGAGGAAACGGGCGAGGTGTCGCCGACATCTGCGAAAGGCGCAATCAACGAATTCCCCTTGATAGACCACTATTGTACTAAGACGAATAACAAAAGCAAAATGATCATGGGCAGTTAGCAAGCAAACGCGAGGGAAATGATCCTTGCTGAAATGTGATGGCATATTATAGCGAACGATGATGATGGTATTGCCGCCCCTGCTGTTGCTGCTACCTTGATTCGATTTGTGTGAGGATGGCCATTGAGCCTTTTCCGCTGTTCACCTATACCATCATTATTCGCAGAATTTGGCCATGCTTACACAACGGGCTCGATTTTATCAACTATCTGTCACCGCCACCATCGACCACCACCACTGCAAGCGCCGTAAACTCGCCTCCTGCAATTCAGCCTCTCTGATTCCGGCCACATCGGACTCACTGACGCATTCAGAATACACGTATATGGTATATTCCGTATGAATCTCTCATCTATCGATTGTAGATTGACGCAGGACCCGTTCGTTCGTAGCATTAGTGAGATCACCGGAGCAAATTCGAGTTCACGGCAGACGTGTGTGTGTGAATACGTGCGTGTCTGGTCTGTGCGACTGATCGTTTGCTTGAGAGTTACTCGAGCCTATTCATGCCGAGCCGCGAGACCTGTCTCGATGTTTCTCATCGTCTCATTGCTTATTAGTAATTGTCGGCCTGCATCCTACCGACGTTAGGATCGTCAAACCGTCATACTGCTAACACTGAAATTGAACACGATCAGCGACTCAGCCATCCGTCCCACAGGCATTTCCTATCATGACTCCTCTTACGCTTCGAAGTTGCAACTCGGCCGTCAACTCAATCCGCAACAGCCACCATCCCGCAGCCGTTCGTCCCGAGCATATCATCTCCAGACGGCGCAGGCTAGTGACCACCATGGCATCACAAACGCTCGTTACCAGCGGGCGGCCTGTTGGCATCCTGAACAACGGCCGCAACAACACGTAGAGATTTATCGTCGACATCGTCGCGCTTGCTTGTATCCACTGTCTGCGGTAACCGCTAACCGCAAACCAATATAGCATCACTATTACTTTCCCGACGCCACGCGGAGTCAGCCGTCTCTTCATTCATTCCTACCTACCCTTCGCGGTCATTATGGGTTAACAATAATCGTCGCCGCGACGGTCATGATTTTCTGATCGCAACGGTCAGACATCGTGAACGAGTGATGGCAGTTTGTAAATAACACACACACACAGACACATATATATATATATATATATATGCGTAGAGTCGCTGCGACGACATTGCAAATGCGACATTGACTGACACTGCTGGGCGGCTGTGGGGTTGGCTCAAATCGAAGGGGTCACATCCCACAGAAGAATCCCCGCTCCCGAAGCAGCGGTTTTAGCTCCATGTCGCTCGTTTACTCCGACACCCTATGCTGCTTCTCCTAGCTAACGCTTACCCGCTAACCAAAACGGCGTGATAATTGCAACTTGTGTTATCGCCACCCTCATTGACCCACACAAACACACAGAGAAATGAACATGGACGGTGGCGTTCAGTTTTTCAGAAGACGAACCACGCTGCTAAACGCCGGGTTCACGGCAGCCGCAGCAAAGATTATGCCCTGACAACGAGTTACGTTCGCCGGCTTGCGTTGGATCCTCGTCGCCGCATTCGTCTTCACCTTGCGATTTCGCCAGCGGCAGGCGCCGCGGCAGTGGGTCGAACCGCGGGCCACAACAACACAGAATCGTCATAATGCATAGCCACGGCGGCTACTGCTGTTGTTGTTGTTGTTGCTGCCGTTCTGCAATGTCGCGACGTAAACGTTGAGGGTGGTTAAACACCCATAGAAGCGTGTGTAAAGAGTGCGACGTCGTGGAAACCCAACGGACGCATCATTAACACACGTACAAGGGGGTCTCTTGGCGCCATCGTACGCTTCCATATATATATATATATACATATGATTCGGCGGATGAAATCGTTGTTGCCGCTGTCGTCGTCATCATCGGCGGCGTTAGCGGCTCCCGCCCCTCGCGGCGCTGTCCCAAGCCCTTGTCGTTCCCTTGACTGTTGCCGGACTGTTATCTAACCTAGAGAATGTCTCTGGATCGACAGGGCATTGGTTTCGCCGCAACCATCAAACTTCGTCGCATCGCTTTGGTCAGCAATACCACATAAATATTCGGTGCAGATCGCGCCGCCCCGCAAGCGATATCTGATATGTGCACTATCTCGGCGCCTTGCCTCCCGGCGCTGTCATCATCTCTACTCGTCTAGGTTTGTCTAGAGAAGCACGGGTGCATTTATGTCTGTTACAGATCGTTCAGATCGCGCACCGTGGATGACAGGGTGCGACGTCTGCTGGGACGACCAAACGAACAGATACAGATTAGGGTGAGTGTTAGGGGAGAGAGCGAGAGAGAGCGAACCAGAGAGAACAATGCATGAGGGTGTTGGGACCGCTGAGCGTGAAGATCATCAGGAACGTTAATCATCGTGGGTGAATCATCGTCGTCGGTGGCAGACCGCGCACTGACTTCAGTGTGGCGGATGGCCAGGGACAGGCGAGCCCCTGGTAGCTGTAGTATGGTCGTCATCATTTCGTAGTATTCGGCCCCATTGTGGTGCTGCAGCTAGCGACGACAGAAGCATCATATGGCTGGCTCGCGCCTCAGTCAGACCAGAACAGTCATACAATGGACAGATCCGTACGGGGCGCAACTCGATTCTGAGGGTCAGCCCGCCTTGGTCGGGGGTAGCTGTTCATCGAAAAAGATGAAGATGCATCTTCCAAAACTGTTCCAGTGTTCTTTGTTTGAGATCTCTATTCCCTGTTGATTGTGCCGCATTTAACAGCATTCAACAATATATGTTCTATCAGATAATACAGCTGTTGTGTAACGGCCGAGATTTCGGTTTGCGCATGTATTTGCGGGATTTTGCCGCGGCGCTATCGCAGGTGATACACTCCAGCTCGGGGGCGGGGACGGGGACTTGTTACGTTGTCTGTTACATCTAGTGATGCCAGCTGATGTCAAATACGACCATGTACGTAAGTAGGGTATAATGCTTCGACCGAAATCATTCGCTCTTCCTATGTAAACTCGAATACAAACGACGATCGTTTGTTGACCCCGCAGCGGGTGCCACTGCCATCTGTAAACAGTACGACTTTACACTAATGATGATGATACTTACTAAACGGCGACCGCTAGGTTCACCGAAAGCACTGAACTGTCTGTATCACTGTCGATCTGTCATGACGGATAGAGCTTCAGGTGCCCACACACACACACACGCACACTCCATGGACACATACTCGTCAAATGGCAATCAATGCGATAAGCATAACGTGCTGTTTGCCCAGACTACGGTCAAGCGCGTTTTTGGTCGAACGACCGTTATCAACCTCGATAAGAGAAGGACATTGCACCGCTTAACACCGAGGAACATCTGCATCTCGACACAACGACAAAGCTGACCAATGCTGATATTCTATAATATTTGCACTCACGAGGCCAGATGCGCTATATGTGCATACCGTGTGGCCCGTGTTACGGGGCTGATCGATCGTACGTCAGAGGCGTGCATCGCTGCGTGCACGTTGTTGTGTCATGGTAAAAGAAGATGTTGACGGGATGGTTCAAGATACTCCTGACGATACGCTCAGCAGTTCATCTGACGATTATCGCAAATAGCTTATATTCTGCTGGTATTGCTATATGGCGACTGCTATCACTGTAAGCTCTTGTCGAAGAAGCAGTCTACTTTGCCAGTATTATCGATGTTCCGTGGCACGGTTCGCGGGGCCATCGCGCTTGTTCGTTGCCGCAATGTAGCCCAGGTTGCGTGCGGCCGTCATACGAACCCTGCCGGGCGTCAGCTGTATCGATGCTAATTAACGAAATCGCCATCAGTAAAAATACGCAATAACTAATCATTTGATTATCAAAAGGTATCCAAGCGTCGTCGTTAAATATCTTGCGTTGCCGCGAGGGACATCGTGACGGAATCTCGTCAGTGGGCAAGTCAATGTCCAACAAATATGAATGACACATTGCCGGCGATCGAATCGGTTTACAGTCGCCGAATGCACGCAAGTGCAGAAGAGCCCTGAAAACGGCCCATCTCGGAAACGGTCCGATTCGTTTGTCATCGACGCCGGGCTGTAAACATCGGTTCGGCCGGACGGTCAATCGGGGTCACGCCGGATACGATGGCGCTTCGTGCAGCTGATCCTCTACCGCGACGCCCTGCCCTAATGTGTCACCTGCTTGAGCGAGACGATATCACTTCCTATCGTGATGGCTTGTTGCTAGTATTTAGGTGCAGGCGTATATGAACGTGATTTACGGCATGCCTCATGCGACGCTTGTTAGTACAGGTCACGTCAACGTTGTTGGTCAGCTGACTTGGATCGTAGTCGCAAGACCCTTCCGATATCCGCACCGAGATAGACCCGTCGTCTGTTACAAAATCTGTGCGACCAGGCGACTACACGGCGCCTTTGAAATAGGAAATGGACGATGGTTGTCGCGCGATGTCTCGTCGAAACGGCGTGTATTGATAATATCTCTCTATGTCCATCTATCTATACGCTTGTATTTATCGTGTTTGTCACTGTGTATGGACATACTTGCATCCACTGTAGACGAATCAAAACGTCTCATCAGCAACAGCAGAAGCAACGAGCGGCACCTCTCATCGCGTGTGTCATCCTGTCAAGCTTTGGCGGCTTCTCTCGACGCGGGAGCTGGCCACAAAGCGTTTAAGCGTACGACAAGCGCATCCCGGCGCTTGCAAGTAAACCAATAAGTCCATGACGGTCCGAAATAGGTAGGAGTGATGCCTGAGTCAAGCAAACAAAATCGAAAAGGAAGCCCCAGGAAGCATCCAGGCAGACACGGCCTAAACAGAGCAACGCGATTGGCGTTGCTTGATTTGACAAGAATAACCACAATTTCATAATGTTATAGATGGGAATCGAAGGAGATGGCTTTTTTTTTCACTATCGGTTAAATTTTCCGGGAAGGTGGGGAAGTATCCCCGGACATATGCCACCAGTCATATTGGACCTCATCCCCTCTTAGATGAAATAGTATGGGAGGAAGGGTTGGCCTCTTATGGCCCACCTGAAACGTGTGCCTTGTCCAAGCGAAAATCCGCACTGGGTTCCTGTCCAGGGAGCAGAGCTTTGTGGACGCCTTTCACCAATGTCCTATAACAATTTTTCATTCTCGAGCCTGTTTCATGTACGTTCCTTCAATACGAAAAACGGAGAACGCGTGAGGCTAACCCACCATCTTCCGAGCTGTTCATTGCAGACGCACAGAATTAACGATACAGGATTGAGTGGATTAATGATACGCGTCAAAAATTAATTAACTCCCACACCAGCGAACAAGTCAGGGTTCTCTTCGCGTTCGATCGAAGCTTCGCGTACCCCCTGTGTGACAACGACAGGGTTACGCTGGAAATTCTTAGTTTAATCCAAGGTTTTCTACCTAACTTTCAGCAGTTTTCTATTTTTTTTTCCGGTTGTATACCTGCGTTCGTTGTCGTCGGTATTAAATAGATCCGACTATTCCATATCTGCCAACGAGGCGGCGTTTCATTATGGTCAATGATGCGGCGTTCGCCGTGTGATTAGCCCCGACCTGCGTCTGTGTGCAGCTCCCTCAACTTCTGTCGATTTCTGGTGAAAGCTACACGAACCGCTGTATCGCGCCCTGCCGAGGCAAGACGACACGGGTCGAGACGCCGAAGAAGTCAACGTTAATAACCGTCGCGTGCCGTTCCATTTTAATGGATTTCTAGCAGGAGCGGCGTTCAAGGAGCTGGCGGACGTCTCTTTCGTTTTCAGCTGCCGAGGCAAGAAAAAGCGTAGCGCCATCGCCAGCATCGTCATTCGTCTGCTCACTCACGTGGGTTAGTGTCGATACAACAATAAGCATGGTGTATAGTTAACGCTACCAGCGTTGGCAATACAACTACGGTGACCTTTTCAAGGGACGAACTAGCTGACACACGGGCGGCGATACAAGCGTTGCTGGCACTTATTACTATAATACTTTGGATAAAAATGGGAATTGACCCTGCGGGGCCGACTGTAGAAGAACGGATCGGGCGGGCGGGCGGACGAACGCACTGGTTGCAGAGACCACAACGGAAAATGAAGCCGTCAACGCGGTGGCTTCGATGGCTGAGTCTCTAGCTGTAAAATGTCGGAGGCCTCTGGTTCGAGTCCCGTGTATAATAGAACTTAAGGCTTTAACATTTACCCTACGAGGGATAAGCCGACCGTGGATGGGTGGCGGTTGTTTGTTTGTTTGTTGTTATTGAAAATCGAACCTAGACATGTTTAGTACATCGTCAAAGGAACGTTCGGACACCAATGCAAGCTTCTCGGTGGATCGCCCACGAACGCGTACTACGCGGGACCAATAGTATTAATATAGTAGTTAGAATAATATCGATTCTCGGTAGCATTAGTTAAATAACCTGTGCTGAGGCGGGTTAGCCACTAGACGCGCTTACAGGTGCCTTATCAGATGAGAATTTGAACTCGTCACCAAAGATTCATATAGCCAGTGACAAGACAATGGCGGAATCGACCCGACCCCAGTTAATACTGCTCGGGCTTTCTTGGCTTTGAGACGTCACAATAGCTGGACTTGTTGCTTGATCACCAGCTAATTTATTATTCATGCGTCGACTTCTCAATTCAATTCGAGTCGACATTCAAGATCAACGGTGAGAAAAGCTCGATCGTTATCAGCGCGAGTTCGGCGGGCAATGTTGTCGGAATGGTGTTGTCGAACGGTTGAACACGGCGAGAAGAACGACTCGTGAACGATCACTACGAGCTGCATCTGGATATCATTCACGCCAATGGTAGGGCATGGCGAGCATTTCCGCGTGCCCGTTGGGGTGATATATGAATCATGCAGCAGCTCAAGCCGAACGAGGCACAATGAATTCGTCGTATATCTTCGATTCGGACATTCCCTCCACAAACTCTGCCTGAGCTGCTTTGGCTGCCACGTGTTATTAGATGTCATCTTCATGTTCATGATCATATCAGCATCACATATGAAACACATTTCGGGGGCATTTCGCTCAAAGACCTAAATAAAAACGGTGCGAAAATAAGCAGATCCTTTTATCTCGACTTGTCCGCCAGCTCGGCGCCACTCTGTTTTCGATTGCCCCGCCTGCCTCGGACGCCAATTCGCGACGTGTTTATTCGTTGCTGTTATCACAATAGATCGCGCTGAAATTTCCACCAGCGCACGATGGGATGGTCACTGGGTTCGCTGAACTCGGCATCTGGACGGATTGTTAAGGGGCACTTTTGCGTTGGAAACTTCTATGCTCTCTTCGCATCTTATGATGTCAATGTTTCGTCGGATCGTTGCTGCGAATTAGTGATCATGCAAATTAGTGGCAAATTAGGCCGAAGGGCAGGAAGGCACATCTGTCTGTCCTGAATAAACTGAATAAACTGTCAATATTGTCACCAAAGACGTCTATTATATTACGCCGGCTGTTATTTATTTCATTGCATTACAAAATATAGTTAATTACAAATAAAGAACACGATTGGTTTATATATACACCGATCTGGTTGAGCCAGAATGACTTGTCGTTTTATAATCAGCAGGGTGGTCGGCAATCGTAACTTGATAATAAAGCATTTATTATTATTCTGCATGTAACAGCTACATCGATAATTTTCTACTGGAACAGAACGCGGCAATAAATCAATCAATGTTTATGTTACCACGCGTCTTATGACCAACCGATGATTATATCATTAGCATACATCAAATATATATATATATATATAATACTTATGTAGTTGTAAGCACAACAACTACTGCTGCTGCTGCTGCTCCTGCTGCTAGCCAAAGTATTCGGATCAATTATTAATTAATTGATAATTGCCATCGTTAATTTGCATACGAGTGGCAACGGCGGGGCGGTGGACTTCAACAGCCTTCAGCTGTTATCGACTCGATTTAGCATAAAGCTCCACTAAGGTCTAGGGCTCCGAGTGAATATCTTAAACAGCAGAAAAAGAAACACAAGAGCCTGTATCCACTCGCAATTCGGCAGCGGCGTCGATTCAGCCCTAAGATTCAGCGAACCCTGGATTCGTGGCTTTCCACATGACCAGGCAAATCCTTCGAAGTTGACCACGCCGTCTGAGCGATAGACACTTTCGTCTAAATATCGATCATGCAATTAAAGCCAGAGACGGATAAATGTGTAAGCGCCGTCAGCTTCTTACAAGTTGCAGAGCATGAAATTCGAATGATATTTTTATTCATTTAAATAAACCTCTATCATCTGGTGCGTTGCTATTATATATGCGATGATTAGCGGTTGTTGTCTCCTCGTCAGGAGCCACCCTAAAGAGTACACCGCAAATGAATGCTATTGTAAATGTTGTCATAATTTGTACACGATCTACCGTCGCTGGTTGTACGGGTGTAATTTTCGACGATGTTCTGCGAGACTCGATAGCGGTAACGTTATTTACTATCACGCCCCTAGTTCGCAAGGGGCCGCTCCAGTTCGCTTCAATTTCAACAAGCGTGTTCAAGTAACGATTATTGATGATCGATGATCTTCGTCGTGATAGATATTGTTTGTATAGTTTGTGTCAATATATTCTTTGGAGCACTTGCTTGATTGCCTGTCTGCACCCGTGATCCATCTTTGACTGCTATTATGGCGTGTGTAACTATTTCGTGATTGTTTCATTTTCCGGAGCATTGTTTCATTTCTGGAGCATCCCATTGTTTCCTTTTTTCCGGAGCATCCGTAGATTTGCTTTCCTCAAGGTGTTTACTGCGTGTCTTCCTCCACCCAATGCCTTACGATTATGCTATTGATTCTAATTATGGCGACACACCGCCCCTGGGATAATTACCCACGACACACAACATTAGAGCCAGCGGTCGGCGCGGTACTCTCTGGCGGGGAGAACTATAATCAAAATGTGTGCCGGCTTTCGTATCACACGAACCTGAGCCTATGATTCTATTTGCAGTTGCCAACCAGTCCGCGTTTGCGTACGGGGGTCGCACCACCACCACCACCAGCGCTAACATCAACAGCTACAACACCGATGCGCGGTGTCCGTGTGTCAATAGTTGACACCAGTTCTTCTCGTTCATCATCGTCGTCGTCGTTGCCGCCGCCGCCCGATTGGCCGTTGACGTTGCTCTTGTTGGCTGTGCTCGCGGTGGTCCTTGCCTCTTTCGTCCTGGTCGAGCGGGCGGGCGCGCGCGGCCTGCTAACTAACGAAACGAATTTTTGCTAACCATCATCAATTGATGATGCTGATGATGACTCTGGCTGCCGCAGATAACCATGTATTTGGACCGATTGGCCGCACAACATTGAATGGGCATGGTGAGAGCCAGCCAGCGACAGTAGGCGGACTGTCGGACGAATGAGCGGCGGAAAGAGCGGATATTCAGCCGACAAACGGCACAGAATGTTTTACCTTCTGCGAACGCGACACAGCGGTTAAGGTCGGTCTGACCACCACGTTGGTCACTCGATCCGCGAGGCGCGCGCGAGAGACTGCACATCGGCACTTAGTGGCGGTCGACGTGTGGCCAGCTGTCACCTATGTATGTCTAGTGGTTTTGAAGCTGCTTTCGCGGGGCGCTGATCGACGACCCAAAGATCCAAACTACTGGGGGCAGCGGTTGCGGTGGTGGCAGTGGCGACAGCAGCTCTGGTTGCTAGCCTCAGCCTGATCGGTCAATCGGCCTACTGCTGATCAGTCGCTAATGAATTTGCTGCTCAATAAGGAGACGACAGCAACAACAACATCGACGACAATAACAACTTCTGCCTCGACCGCTGAGGCTGCTGCTGTCGCTGCCGGTTCGTCAGTTGACCGTCAGTTGGCGGTCGAAGTAGTCCTACAATTATCGAAGTAGTCCCGGCTCTTCTGCAACTGCTACGGTCGCTGCATGACCACACACGAGCCTTATACGCACACGTTCACACACGGCCAGAATGACAGAGGGACTAATACAAATATTATATATGTAATACGTACAATCACGCCAATACAACAACATGTTCTGATTAGGGTTAAACAGCCGATTTAGCAGCAGGTGCCGATTTAGCTGCTTCTGCTGCTCGTTAACCGTTCCAACCGTTGGTTGGCCTTAAGCCGGGGGTATTTAGAATGGGGGTTGGGGGTGGTTTAAGCAAATGTATGTTCACTGGTTCCATCCTTCACTTGTTGGCCACTCACCCTAGTCGCGCTAAACAACCTTCGCTATGACCGCGGGAGTAATCAGTTGTGTTCACTAATCTGAATAATAATAATAATAATATTAATAAGAATAGTAGTCGTGGCAGTAATCGTGATGAAGGATGTGTAGTAGTGAAAATCACAGCATTAATATATACATATATATATATATATATATTGTGTGTATATATGTAACAGATTGCTTGGGAGCGTATTCGTACAATTGTATCCAATGATGCCTCCGGTCTGGGTAAAATATATCCTAGCACTTTTTTTTTATATTTGATTCTCTACACCGGCCCCACCGCGTGCGCGGACGTCGTCAGTGGTAGCACAGTGATTATCTCAGAAAGACAAAAAAAAACAACGACGCTTTTTGTTGGCTATTCATTTCGGCGTGATAATATCGCCAGCGCCGCCGCTGCTCCCGGACCGCACCCGAAATTATCGTATAACGAAAAACGAGACGTGTCTTTTTGTTTGTAAGAACGTTTGCATTTACACAACTGATCGGTTCGTTTTGCTGTATATTACCTTCATTCTTTGTACACTGCCTTAGCTTAGATGGCTACGCCTAAATGAATTTCTATTCTATGCGGCGTTCTCGTTTTCGCGATTTATTAACACGGGCATATTTCTTCGCTGTCGATCTATAGTGCACTTGAGCATGTCTACTGATTAAATCGCTTCGACGGGGTTGCACTTTGCCTGCGTCATAAAAAAAAGAGGTCCATCATTTTTTTTGCAGTCACCAACCGATGCAGTAAAGTCGATAAGAAGGGAATAGATTATATAGAATAAAGCTGATTGACATTGCGCATTGTAGCGGCGTACGCGGCAGTATGTTGTAGCAGCACAACAACAGAGTATTAACCTCTTAAAAAAAATAGTATTGATACCACCACCGCCGCCGTTGTTGTCCTTACACGTCCTCAAAATGCGGATTTTAAGCAATACCGGCGCGATATGCTCGCATTTAGCATAGAATAGAATAGAATACATATGCAGCTCGGCTATGAAGGCCATTATTTATGTACAGCCATAAATGGTGCCAGAGAACGGGGTAGTTTTTCGTTCCTGTTTATCGACGGCGTCAAAATCAAGCGTACACGGACCAAGCTGCGCTTTACGATACTACTATACCATAACAACAGCTCGAAAAAAATCAAAGATAAACCAGGCTAAAGCGTCTTCATTCTCGCCTAGCACCGATTCGCGGCCGGGGCTCGCGCACGCAAGCCGGATAAATCGAAATACGCTAAAGCATCATCCACTTGCGAATATTCACTCCTAGCAGAGTAGGCAGCGGCAAACTGAGACTCGTTGGACAACGAATCACGGGCCCCTGTAAAGGGCCAAAGAAACAAAGTTGCTTGCCGCAACGCCTTCCGCTGATCTGCGATGTCTGCAATTAGAGATATTCGCCCCGTTTGTGCTGCTGTATCCGCTTTTCGTGATCACTGCTTTGTTGAGCGTCTTCACATTTTCGATTTTATGATTTCTCTTTCGTCGGCTCACAAACGAACGCTGCAATGGGTCCACCAAGACGCGAATGAATCTCGACGCCCCGCATGGCAAAAAAAACTATAAGAATAGTTTATATCATCAAATTGTGTGCCTTGTGTTACCACCTTATGACGTCCGGTGGCGGCCGATGTAGCGCGCCACCCCTCATCGCTATCGCGCTCTTTTGGATCAAACATCGTCGTCATTCCGAGACGAGAACGAGGCGGACGGCTGCGAGGCTTTTTTCACTCGACGTTTTCGAGGGTCGATATTGCCGCGACTGCTACAATGCGTCTCGGTTCAACGCCTAACCACTAGCGGCTTTGGTGGGAATACAAAATTCAAACCGTAATCTTAGTCGCTCGAACATCTCGAATCGAGAACACGCTCGAGCCCCAGAGGCTACTACTGCTGCTACTACTCTAGTCATTTGTGCGTTTTACGAGCGAGAATAAGAAATACATTGTTTTGTTACCCCACGGAATCGTTGCTCATCGCGTCGCGGGTCCTTCATCGAATCGCGTCTTGGATATACACCACAATATGCATTTCGTTCGTCTTTGTTGGTTTGCTGTCGTTCGATTGGTGGCGTTCAGCGGCCGTGTACGTATGACGACAATGGTAATGTCAGTGGTCGTGAAAATAGGTAGGACGAAATTTCCCCCGTTTTCGATGTTGTCCGCTCCGTTTGTAATTCAGTTCTCTTTCTACAGCTGAAACGAAATGAACGAATCTTAATTTAAATTAGCTTGCCCGCCTTCGTTTGTCCAACAGCCCTAACTACCGGTTGCATCATCATCATCGTTTTCCAACCTAATTTATACTGATCTTCCGCTCGTCAGCAACAACTTCGAGTGGGAGCGAAGAAGCAGCTCAGTGTGCGCAGATAAACATGACGTCGTCATAAACTGCCAAGGAACTAACTGTTACGACTACGAAGTTCGTGGCCGCCAACGGTTACAAACGGTGTGAGCAAACGGCGCTTTGTGCTCAACAATTAAGTGCTCAACAATATAGCAGAAGGAGGTGAATTTTCATCGCATTAGCAAAGCAGCAGCGGCAGTAGCAACAACAACAGCAACAGGAACAATCTAGCTCCAATCTTTTTCCCTGTCCATGTAAGGGCACCTTTCAAGATCAGACTTTTTAGTCGTGAAAAAACGAAGTTATTATCCCTATTTCCGCAATAATGCTTGTGGCTTCTTCGTTAGCTAGATGCGCGTACACCACAGTACCACAGTAACTGCGACAGCAGCGGTCCTGCGGTACGTTTAATCGTCATCCATGTCCACTCTTCTAACTGGTGGATGACTTGTTCCGCCTCTCTCTCTCTCTCTCGCTTTCTACACTGTTAATAAAATAATACTGCTGCTACTACCAGCAGCTCTTACAAGTAGCAGCCGTTGATCTATTCTCTTAAAATTTGTGGACGCAAAGCGCAATATATATATATATATATGTATATATATATATGACGGTTTTACGCGCGTCGTTCAACCTATCCGGCAGCGTAACATCAGCAACTGCTCTGCCGGGTTATGTCATATCGCCGCCATCCATCGCCCGGATGATTATCAACAGTAGCGAAGCCCAGCATCGGTGTATACCGCATTATATATATACACGTACACAGCTAATGTTATAATGCCCTAACCACCATGGTGCAAAATGCGCGACGTTCCGGTTCACATTGTACTACTGCTGTTGACGCTGCGGCGATCGGTGGCGGCACTCGTCGTTGCCTTGGCATATACTCTCATGTCACACACTTTTAATAATAATAATAATAATAATAACAACAATAATAATAAGAATGCCACGCCGGACTGCGTTGTGCTTTTCTTGACGGAATAAAGGTCGCGCCGTCGCCGCCGCCGGCGTTGCTTTTTTATTTAATTCGTTTACGATACGACGGATGCTTCGTCTTGTTCTGTTTCCTACCCGCCAGCGGTGAACGATGTCGGGCACTACGAACGCAAGGCGACACCGAGTGGCGCATAGAGAAGAGAAGCAGATAGAGCGGGGGTGAAATTTCTATTATATATATACATGTGTATATATATACGTTTCACGTTGAAAGCAGATGTGACGCTGTCCTCGAATGCCGAGATCGCCGTTCGTGATCGCTGCATTTAGACGTTCAGTGTCTACGATGACGGCCCGTCGTCGGCGGGCTGACCTACACAGATGGCCACCGTTCAGCCGTGACGTACAATACAATTGAATACGACATTGGGGACTTTCGGGAGCCTCTCGAGTGGATCTTTTCGCCGGCGACTGGTCTTCTGGGCCGGTTATTAACGTCACCGTTGACTTGACATGGATCAACTGCTGGATAAATTTTCCCGGCACATCATTGCGGTTACGAGGCGAGCCGTGATGTCGAGGCGAGCGGATATAGGCGACAAAAACAGATGAGGAAATCGCTGTGAACAAGTCGAGCGTGGCCGAAACGCAGCGTCGCGGCGCACACGTCGTAATAGTGATGTGTCCGTACAATGTATTCGCTTTGTTTCGCGTGCTGCGATGTGGGGTCGGGGTATGTGCTAACGTCACTAACAGGGAGCGATCATTATTATCCTTCTGTACCCATACAACACGCGGTCTAGCCATCGGATGTACACCGGGATAACGGTGGCTACGTGCATCCGTCGAGCTGTCGTTGGTCGTACGTAGTTCACGCACGCCTAACGGCACCGTCATTGGACAACGCCACGGAGACAACGGACCACTGTGGGGCCCCGGAACCATGTTCGGACATTTCGCTCAGTGGAATACGCACCGCTCATTTTTGACGTCGGCGCTATTGTTTATTGAGTATTTGCTATTACTGGTATTGCTGTTAGCATTTCCTCACGGTTACTATTATCATTAAATCGTATCAATATCGCTTCTACGGCAAACACGACATTTAGCTCTTAAGCTGTACACGAATATGGTAATATGTCCACGTGACAACGAACGACACTGCGCGAATTAACAGAAGTTTAATCTGACGCGGCTGTTTCGTGCGGTCGAAACACGAAAGCTTTGTGATATGACGTGGCCAGCGTTGACACTTATGTATTCAAGCGCAATATATCCCCATACGACGCAAGGATGGGTTGACCGTAGGTGCTCGATAAAGGGACACGACGGGACTCCCCTTC
This sequence comes from Stratiolaelaps scimitus, assembly GCA_019614645.1. Classification (NCBI taxonomy): domain Eukaryota; kingdom Metazoa; phylum Arthropoda; class Arachnida; order Mesostigmata; family Laelapidae; genus Stratiolaelaps; species Stratiolaelaps scimitus. The sequence continues at coordinate 373,752 of JABWDB010000019.1, forward strand.
GCATCTTGAGGTATTAAACCGTAAGGGGCAACTATCTGTCTTGTTTTTATGGCATAGTTGACAATAATTGCAACAGCAGCAGCAGCAGCAACCACATTAGCAACCATACACATACGACGGTGCGAAGACAACCTACCAAGCGAGAGCGACCTCCCCCCTCAGATACCTGCTTGCGATGGCCATCGCCTGCTGATTCGTCTACGTCACGGGAATCAGCAGCCCGCTGTGCTGCGCTCTTGCGAGCCGTGTCTGCGTGAGCATCGCGCGCGAGAGAGCTACGTTCTCGTCTGCTGCCTTGTCTCGTCCAACATCATCTGTGTGACAGCTCAGACAATCCACGTTACGATTATTCGAAATCGCTTTGTCACAATGAAAAACGGCGGGAGGTCCTCGGCATCTTCCCTCGATGGCGACGGGAAATCGCTGTTATTAGTGAGCTTCTTCGAGCTCTCGCTCGTTGATTGCTGCTCCCTCGTGTGAACGTTATGGCGCTTCGGTACGCGAATACACCCAACCCGGTGTTACACCCGGCCACGAGATGTGTATGTGTGTGTGTGCTTGTAGATCGGGAATCTGGCAGGCTGCAGGTGGAACGTTGTCCAGCGCATGGGTCCGGATGGGGACATGGGCGGCACTGTGGGCTCATCGTTGGTCATCGCCGCGCGCGGTCTGGTCCGCTAAATCATTCAGTTTGTTTAATGTTCCCACTTCGATCGACGACGGCGGCGGCGGCGTAGCCAAATGCGATACATGGCGGATAGTGTACGCTCATCGGTTACGCGGTGGTGTTACACCGGTGTTTTTGAAGATTAACTATAAATTACACTTAAGCATCTGTTTTTTTTATGTTTGATGCGGTTTGAAGTAAAACTTGCTTTCGATTTCAATGAATTCACGACGGCGATCAAAGTAATATGTAGCAGCTAAAATCGGCACACAATGAGAGAGAGCGAGAACGCTGAATGGACCAAGCGAGAATGACTGTAGATAATCATAATAATAATAATCATAATAATCAGCTCTCTATCTATGTGTGTATGTACTATTATACGCATGTGTATGTAATTGTACAATTTTAGTGTTTATGCCTACAGTTAACGACTGTCTTTCGAGATAATCGATGACGCCACTGCCATGTCGATCAGAAACATTGTTGTGTTAACGGGCGATTAATACGTGCGAGGAGATGTCTCGATGGTATTGAGCCACACTCAACATCTAATTTCAGCCAGTATTTCCGCTGCTTGTAAGGGGCCACTTCCGGCCAAACTCTTTTTCCCTGTGAAGACAACGCCGTAGTTCAATCACAATGACGGGGGGGGGGGTATTAGGACTTCCATAAAGGAACCCTGAACATGACAAATAGAATAGAACAAAAAATAGCAGACAAACAAAACTTTCAGCGTTAATCGCGCCTACCGTGAAACAACGTGTCGGCTACAAAACGACTACACATGGCACAGATATTCGCAGCTTTACAGCTGTGCTCGACTGCAGAGGAGTGTCAGATATTCGTACCGCCGCCGCCGCCTAACCGCCGTCAATCTGTCTCTGTTCGGCCACCGCTATACGGCAACACAATGCTGCCCAGCTGACTGTCGACCAACGAGACGACGAGCGCGTCTCACAACTGGACAAAGGTCTTCACCCCCCCCCCCCCGGCCGGGCTGTCTCAGTGGGAAATAGTGGCCGGGACACGGCCAGACCGTCAGTCACGGCCAATATCGGGACGCAAACGGCGTCTTCCTTTCTAGCTACTCGATGGCGAGCGATTCTCCACCGGAGCCGCTTCCAGCTGTGCGTCAATGGGACCCCGCCATCGCCATAGCCTGTTCGTAACAGCGTTCCTTCTCGAGGACGCTTTTTACGTTTGCGCTGCGCGATGTTACGTACACTTGCTGACGAGTTGATCGAACAAGTGCCGCCAGTACTAAGTGAGCGCTAGCGATTGGCTTCGTCGCCATCATCGCTTTCTCGCGGTGGGCCTCGTCTGTCGGTGGACGGGCCACCCAAGCAACAGGGTTCAGTGGCGGCCTGTCCGCTCGCATCGACGCCTGCCCGCTTACCAACGATTCGGAATGAAAGCACGACACTGGAACTATGCGAAGATGTGGGGGTCACCGGGGTGGGGTGGTCCAGAGGAATCGCGCTGACACCTACGCGCCCAGTGACTGCCGACCGCTGATACAGTGGCTTTGCCTCTAGGGCAGCAGCAGCAGCAGCTGTGGTTGTTGCTGTTGCCATAGTAGTTGTTGTTGTGGTGAAGGATTTCGTGCGGTTCTCCCCTTGAGTCGACTTTTTTCCTGTTGTTGCTTCGTTGGCCTCTTCGTCATCTTCGTTGGCTCTATCGCTTCTTCTGCGGACAAGCAGAAACCAGCGCGACGACGCTCAGAAGGGCCTGAGCCCCATTGCAACGATAACGATTAGCGGTACCGGTGGTGGCGGTGGTGGAGGTGCTACTGGTGATGACGGTGGCTTTGGCAGTGCTTGGCGCTTCTAGACAGGTAGGTCTTCTGCTAGCTGCGACACTGATTTCTGAAAGAGGCGGCAGCAGCAGTGGCAGCAGAGTCAGTAGTATGAGCTGTGGCACATAGCATCGGGGACCTCTGTAACGCTACCCCGGCTTCGATGCCGGCCGTCAAATGGAGCTGAACTGAAAAGCTTTCTCTGTCTGTTTTCACAGTCGTCGACCACAGCTGCGCAGCGATCGTTCTCTTGCAGAGTTGTGCCCTGCCTTGCTCGTCGTTAATGACCTTGAGAGACAACGCTACCGCGGCTTGCCCTATCAGATATCTTCAAGATTCAAGATACTCATTTGCGACAGAATCAGCAGCAGTAGCAGCAGCAGCAACAGTACGAGGATCAACGTCAAGGCATAGCGGTTGCGGACCACTAATAGAATAGGCCACACAGACCACGATTCTGGTCTGTGTGGCCTGTTCTTCACACAACGGCAGTGTACTCGCCGACAATCGGTAACGCCGCTGATAGCACCAGTAGCAACTGATCGCACGCACACCGCCAGCAATCTCGTGCCGGCGACAGCCCTCATCGTCGTCGGAATGACCAACACGATGCCGTTGGAGGAGACGCGCAATTTTGACTGATTTCTATTCGACATAATTGCGTACCAACGGCAAACAGCAATCCAGCGTTGTGGGGGTGTATACCCAATCGGGTAGACGAACAAATGAACTGCAAGGCCAACGATCGCTACGGCGACACTAATACTACCATCCGATCATTTACGATAGCTGACAGCCATTTGAGTTTGCTTCGTCATGAGCATAGGTAGACACAGAAACAAAAGGGGCGAGAGCGAGGTGGCATTCAGTAAATTCAGTCGTCGATTGAATTTCGTTGAAAGTAGCCTGAATCGATAATAATATCGTGACAGTGGCTTAAAGTTCAATGCGAAGCGGACGCAGTTCGAGGTGAGATCGTCTGACCGCCTTTGCGATTTAGTGTAGTGATCTTATAAGGCCTATTCCCAATCTCTCTATATCTCTCCCTCTGGCTCGCTCATGTCAGCTTGATTTGTGATGTCATTGTTTTCATAGTTTTGCCAATACTGTGATATTGTTAGCATTGAATAGAAATAGCGATGTTCGGACCTTTGCAACAAGCCACGTACACAACACACTCACCGAGGGATTTACCAACAGTCGCGTCATGGTGACTTAAAACGACGCATAGTTCGCCAGCTAAACGTTTTGGATTTTTCTATTTTCTCCAAAGAATTTTAATCCCTGCCATATTATTTATAAGCAAAAAATGCGCACACTCACACACATATTTTGCACTGACAGAAAAAAAACGGCTACTTTCTTTCGCAATAGGAAATATATATATATATATATATATATATATATATATATGTGAACACGCCTTGGATATTGGAGATAAATTGGTTTCCACATATAGTAGCCACAAGCCTGTATAGAATATGACCCCATGGAAATCCGAACGACGATAACAACGATTCAAGCAATATATTTAGATCTATCACAATTTCCATCCATACCTATTTATAATTTTTCTTTATATTCGGACCCGTTCAGCCTCTGTAGCTCACGTATGAGCATATGATATGCCGATTATACGAATGTGATTGGAACCGTCTATCTTCTCCACATATTCATATCAATACCTCCTACAGCGGGGTTATTGAGATTCAGATCAAATTATTATCCGACATTTATACTTCATCACTCGTCGACCAGTGCCGTCTGAGCATGCTTGACCGATACAGTACACTAACAGGTGTGAAAACAGAAGGACAAAAATACTCCCCCATGGATACATACATATATAGTCATCATGCGTTGTTTGCGGTTACCGCCGGTACCAGCGTAGCTGCGTACGGCACCGTTGTGGCAATATCGTCCCTGCCAATTGATGGTTAATGATTTTTTGCCCCGTTCCGGCCTCGTCTCGCCATCCTCAGCCCTACGACAGCCGCTGTCGCCGCCGCCGCCACTTCGAACAATGACAAACACTGTGTATCGTCGCCCGCGTGCGTTATCGCCGTCGGTAGCCAACAGTGATACTTATTATACTACTGCACCTGCCGCGCCGCCGGTAATCAACAACTCCACGCCCCACCAGAGTATTTTTTGCTGGCTTTGTTGTCGGCGACCACCGATAGAGCGGATCGAACGGAACAGAGCGAGGCTACGAGGTGCGACGATCATCTGCTGAGATGATCTGGTTGACGACAGTCAGTGCTGGAGTGGGGTTGACCTGGCATTGCTTGCAGCTTTCGGCATCGACGTCAGCCTCATCGGCGCGTCATTTGCGTATACTGGAGCTTGGGATTTGAGCGGTTTCCTACCGGCGGCTGCTGCTGCTGCTGCTGTTGTCGCGGCAAGGTTGCGCGTCAAATTGTCACTTGGCGTCTTGGCTTAGCTCATTGGTCAGCCGGGTGGCGCTCAATGTGTTTGCCTGTTTCGCTAACTGTTGAGCCGTTGCGTCCGAGTCTTCTCTTAGATTGCCAGTCACACTGCAATAGACAGCGCCTTTGCAGTGTGACCAATTCACACTGGGCACAATATGCTGCTGCTGCTGCTACTGCAGCAGCTCTTGTTACCAGTAGACCACCACTATACCCCTCCCTATGGACTACCGTTAGCGTCTGTGCGTGTGGATGAAATGATCGCCTGTGAAAGCGCTTCTCTTGTGTGACACTCTTTAGCACGCGCTAACGGCCGCAGCGGTACCGCAATGCAACGTAGGTGGACAGTCAGCAGAAACAGCAGCAGCAGCTTCAACAGTAGCCGCCGTTAAGAACGTGGTGAACGGCAGCTTCGCATCCGTCCCCACCCCTCGGGGGTGCAGAAGCAAGACAGGGGAACTGGGTCCGTCTGTGGTCCTTTTAGCTACCCACAATCATCTAGTTTAGGCCTTGGACTGGCGCGCTTTTGATAATGAATTCGCCAACAGACAGTTGCTACTGGCTGCTGGTGCAGTAGCGATAACCGCGGCCGGACCGCACCGAGACGAGCGATCGTCAGGACGCTTTCGGCAACAGACAGCAACGGGCGGAGCGGAGAGAAAAAGCGAGAGAAGGCAAGCCACTTCCGAGAGCGGTCAAACAGCATAAACACACACACACACACACATGGACAAATAGACGCATACGTTTAGGACACACTCACGGCCTTTGTACAGTTATTGCAGATGGTGAAACGAAGTCCAAATGAAAATACTGATGAGGCGAAATATAGTGAAGTCGGGCGAGGTACGGACTGATCTGAGGTTGAGCCAAAGGACCGAGCAATGAGCTTCCCTCTCACCCCCGTATCTTACCCCCAGATGGTCCCCACAAGATGACCAGTGTGGCTGCGGTCGTGGCTGTAGCAATTTCGACGATTTCTGTACGCTGCACGGGCTCCTACTGGCCATTGCCCATAATGCGCTAAGCTGACGACTTGACAACCAGTTCAGGCTAAGCGGTATTTGATAACCGGCGTCGGTTTGGTCTCGGGCCCTTCGATGTATTCGCTCGTAATTAACAGCGACGTAGGAAACGAATTAATTTTTATTAACGAATTACATTGACGAAGTGCGATAGAAAGGTTATGGCAAATGAGCATGAATGCAATAAGTTGTATCCGAGCAAATCAAAATACAATTGACCTCCTATGGCCGGAAATAGGCTGTACCACGCCGGTGGCAAGCGCTACCAACAAAAAAAAACACGACTAAAAAAATAAAACGCACCGCCGTTACGAATGCACCATATTACCACTGGTACCGCGGCCGCCACATCATCCACCTAGTTGAATAAGAATAATAATAACAAGAATAATGATAACGAGATAGCGTTATCCGCCCACTGGGAGGCGGTGGGCTGAGACGAGGTGACGAAGTTCTGCCGTCGTTATCGTAGCCAGACAGATAGAGTTTCTGCGATCCGAATGTCCACTCGGAACCGGCCACCCCTTTAGTTCCGCTAGCAGGTCTTCAAGCGAGTGAGGCAAGTGCAGTGGCCGCAGCAGCTGTCGTAGTGGTGCAAGTCCCGGTATTTAGTTGGTTGGTTCTACTCGATTTCGCGATTATGCGCTGGGTGGAGGAGGGTCGAATGCGTACGAGCGGATCGCCGAGTTTCTCGAGTCGCTGGTCATCGTCGTTGGCTCCGCCGCCGCCGCAAAGGTTTTCTGTCCACGAAACGAAAACGAATGCCACGGCCGAAAAAGCGAGCCGTACACGACGAATGACCACTTTCACAACTAATTCGATTTCGTTGTCGGGCTAACAATGGGTAATCGTCTCGACGGCAGACGCCGTTTGCTGCTGCTGCTGCGGCGGCTTCCTGCTGGTCGTGGCAGCGCCGCCGCCTCAGCCGACACCAATGTCGATCGCCCAGCTCGCGTGGGCTATTTTCGATACAGCGGAAGCGTATCACTTTAAACACAATAATAATCATACGCCCTCGGCAATAGCATTACTAGTAGTAGTAATCATAGCTACAATGGTAGTCGTAAGACAGCTTTTAGAGGTAGCTGGAGGCGGGTGGCGGGTAACAAACTGTAGCAGACAGGAACAGTTACACGAAAGGTTGAGATGGTTCGTTTCGCAGAAGAACGAGATGATTGGCCGGGAGCTCGATACCATTCGGTTTAGAAATGTACCTCGAAACGCTGTATGAGCAAGCATTGATGGAGTCAGCGGCATCGGTTTGGGGGGGGGGAGGCTGGCTTTCGTTCTGTGTTTGACGGAACATAACATTCGTATGATGAAGTACCTTAGTCTCATGTTAGCATTTGTAGTAGCTATAATATTGATGGGATGCCCTGCTCGGATTTTATTGCTATTAATAATAGTATACATTTCATATAATAATGTTATATGCTGGCAGGAGAAGAATCAGGTCATCATGTCTAGACTTTTATCGAACAAGGTATCTATATATAAATATATATATATTTTTTTATTTTATATATATATATGTATCAATATATAAATATATATATATTTTTTTTGAGGGTATATTAATTAAATTAGTTACATAGTGACATATAAGAGAGCTTAAGCATTGTAAAATTGCAGCTCCTTTAATAAACCAATATACCTTTACCTTTACCTTTACCTTTTACAGTGCTTATAATTGAGAAATTACTGAAAAATGGCTGCGGCACGACCGGAAATAGGAAATGGTGTTACATTATTTTAGGTAACAAGCCAATTCCAACGGCTGTGAGCTGTGTAGGTATATGGGGCGCCGACGCGGTATTTTTTCGTCAAAGTCTTGTCTAGTTGTAGCGCATAACAACGTTTTTTTCTGGATTAAATCATTAATTAGATCGTTTCTTGGGCTCATTAGTAAACCAATGCTGCGTGACCCTATTTGGCGAGCCCCACCACGTACAAATACATTCGACTTGCTCAAAGATCTAATCAAAATCGGGCACTAATTAAATGAATCTCCCACCCTCACCGCAGGCCGAGCTTGTATGAACGCTCACAGCACCGCATCGCACGGGTTCCGTGAAATGAGCCTTCTATATATTATTATATTATACAATCTGTAATTACGAAAAACGCAACCCAACAGGAATAGTCGTAGCAGCATATCAAGACTAAATGACATTCTAATACCGGCAAAATCATCAAATACAGAATCAGATTATTAAACTAGATACTAGCAAATATAGTTTAGACGACAACGCCGTCGCCGCCGCCGACGACGACGGTGATGACGAACAACAACGGATCGAGCAGTCCATCTACGTGCCGACACCAGCATCGGTACCAGCAACAGAAACAAACAGAAAACGCCTTTGAAATCGCGACGAGGAAATAAATTAGCTCAACCAGCACAGGCAGGCGGTGGCAGCGGTGGCGGCGGCGAACGCGGCGGCGCTCGGCCATTGCTTCAAATGGGTCCGTGTCGCACCCAAAATGCTGGCCAGAGTGGCAGTAATTGTTGTAATGGTGGTAACAGAGAACAACGGCCCCTGTGGCAGAATTTTTTTCCGCGGCACTCGCCAGTGTTGGAAATCGTTGTAGTAGACATGGTGGCGGTGGTAGTGGTGGCATTTGTGGAAGTTATAGTAGTTATAAAGGAGTTGGGTGCACTCTGCGATTATGATCGGTTCAGCTTTAGTGCGCCGTTACCTTTAGCGGTTCGCGCTGCGGCAGCCGCTGCGGGCAGCCCAGACGGCCCCCAAGCAGGACCGTGCAGCCAGCCACGATTTGGTTGGCTAGTCGAGCGCGGCCTGACACAGGCGAGAAGGCAGCTGTTCGCCGGGGTTGGGTGTTGTGTTGCTGGGGTGCGCGACTTGGGGCCGCGCGAGTCAGGTGTGCGCCTTGGATTAGAATAAGTGAATGAATTCAACGTCGACTCATCAGAAGGCGTCTGTTGGTGGTGGCGTAGTCATCTTTTCTATTTGCAAGAGCTGGGGATGGGAGGATCATCTCGATATCGCCAGCTGACGAAGCTTCGTTAGCCATCGCTCAGCGATCCGTACCGACGCCAAGCTATCGCCGATGCGTGTGTTTGCGGGTTCGGACCCGTGAGACGCTGTGTTGCGCCAGGCGTTCGTAACATGTGTTCTGCCATTGCCGATTCCGATCGGGAGAGGCGATCATCACCAGCGAGTTGTTACAGCCTTTCTTCGGCGAGTATTTACGTTTGCTCGTTTTAGTTTAGCTGGCGCCGCCGATTCGTTCACGATCATCACAGATACTCATGATTGATAAAATTCAATAACTGCTTAATGCGGCTCGTCTTCGACGGACGGGAAATGCAGCCAGCGACGCCGAATCGTGTGATTCTGAATTTGCGCTTTCAGAATGCCGGAGCGTTTGCTGTTGAATGTTTGCCTGCGAACGAGTCTGAACTGAAAGCTGCCGTTCACCGGCTGCCCCCTTGGTGCTGGTATTTGTTTGGCGACTGGAACGCACTCCCGAACCGAGCATGATATCAGCGATGTCCGTGTGTGGATAGAGTTTTCTCCGAACAAGAATAGAGGGATAGAGAGAGAGACGAAATAATGTGAAAAATAATGGCATAATCTGCAAGACACTTAGAGCTCGATTGAATAACGACACAAACCCACTTGTCGACGAGGCTCTCGCGCAACTAGCGTTGATCCACCTGAGCAAATCTTTGGGGGAAGCCACAGGCCGGTGTCAACCTCTCGCTGATGATGGACAGCTTTCGCGTTGTCGAAAGTACAAACCTGGAAAGACAGTCAAATATGAAAGTTAGGTTATCCGCCGTTAGGTGCAGCGCTACCGCAGCAATCGTGCCAGCTGCGTTTTTTGCTCGCATGCCTGTCGCATTGTCAAAAAAGAGCCATCAATCCCAACAAAAATAATATCATCATTCAGCTTATTGCCACATGCCCGCACGAAACAATTATGCTCGAAGATGCCGTCGGTCCGAAACATCCCTCGGCAGCTGAATCTGACAACTGATTGTATACTATAATAGTGTCTCACCAGAGCGAGCCCCAAACAGGCTTCTTGGTACCGTAATCAGCAACGTACGCATCAAGGTGGACAGTCGAATCGTAGAACAGAAATACACGACAGTGGACGAGTGGTGGTAATTCATTCAGACAAGTTTCTCAGTCAACTGGTTTGCCTTGTCATTCCCCATTATCGCGAGCTAGTGCTTTTCTCGCGGTGTAATTCTTCGAGGTAAAGAGTGAGTGGGTGTTTTCTTTTTTTGGCTTTAAAAATATCGGCTTACCCTTTCGCTGCTGCCTTCGGTGGCACTTTGATATTGTCACCGGAGGCGCCCCTACACCCTGTGGGGTGACCGTGAAAGCCTTAACATATGACCGTATCTGACTGATGAGCGAGGCTCGTAAAAGTTTGCAAGTGAAATTTTCAAAACCACCACACACACACACACATATATATATATATATATATATATATATATATATGGTAACCAGAATATTGTGTCTATTAAGGTTGTGTGCTGACGTAGGAGAAATTGGAAGAATTTTGTCTTTTATAGAGCAATGTATATATATATATTTTTTTTTTGGTAATATCTTAATTGAATTAGTTACTACTATTCTCATAACTCAGATCTGAGAAATCGCAGGAAGCGGGCCGCACGCCTTTGGCTAAATTACCAAAGGTCTTCTAAATAGTTTTGGCCTATACGAGTATGAGAGCAATTGCGTGTCCTGTCGAAGGGAAGCCAGCACTTCCAGTCCTGTTATAAAGCGACATCCACGTCAGAAGCAAAAACGCATCGGTAATCTACACAATAGAAATTAACTACAACGATCGTGCTTAGTCGGTCAGCTCTCCGAGGGGCATTTGTGGTAACCGACGAATGAATTGTGATATATCCATACGAAATCATTTCATGATGATATTTTCGGCGCTGATTTTATGCCACTGTTGCAGCAGCAGCAGAAGCAACTCCAGCGGAAGCCGTAAACATGGTGAACATTCTTTTCAACAAGATCGCACGATATCAAGCCGTGGAAAAAAGTGCCTCCGTCGACGCAGCAGCCACAAACAATCTACCGCAATTGTGCTGCGCATCGAGCCACGACGAAAACAAAATAGGTGACATAATTATGACCAGCGATGGACGTCAATATATATATATATATATATAGCGTAGTTCGTTCCAATATAATAATATATATATATAATAGATACTGCAGAGATGTCCTAGCGGTCAACAATGTCAGCGCGGTGGCCTGAACCATGGCCTGGAAGTCTCCGGCTGTAAAAGGCCGAAAGCTACTGGCTCAAGTACCGCGACGTCATAACACATAAGAGAGCTTAAACGTTGTAATGATTGCAGTTCCTTTAATAAACCAATAAACCTCTACCGTTATCATAGGTGAGCAAACACGAAAATCCACTAGCGAGAGTCGAAGTCACCATCATAGTTCATCAGGTAGCACCACGTGCGCTACTATTCTTAGCTCAAATACATCAACCTTCCCTGTCAAATGGTCATCATCATTGGTCAGCTTCCTGCCACGGCCACAGTGGCCATCGAGCTTGTGGCAGTGGTTAATTTGCCTACTCACAATGTCATCAAGTGTTAGATTCTGTGATTAATGAATATCCAGATCCTGCAATAATTCGTGTATTAACAATATTCGCCCGCTCCCCGCACCCCCACCTCCCACATGCACCATATCACGAAATGTCGACGCGTCGGCGATAAGCCGCCCAATTGGCAACAACAATGGTAATAGGCGTTTGTCTTGACGCCTTCATTTTGTTCAGGACCTTCCGAGCGAGCAGGCGAACACTCGCCTCGTCAATCGGTAGACAGTTCCGCTTCGACAGTTCTTTGCTTGTTTTGCATAAGCAACAATAGCATTAGAAACGTTGAAAACGAAATATAACGATACCGGCGATAACAACGGCAGGAGGAGCGGTCCTCGCCGTGATAACGACGATAACACCACCACCACCGGCACCAAGATCGCCACAACTAATTAGGCGATTGTAATGAGCAAGCTGTCAATTCGGGTGGTGGACAGAAAGAGACCCATAAGGAATCATTCTAATAACAATAATAATAATTATTATAACCAGTATCATTATCATGATAGGATATCAGCGATTGCTATATGGTATCTTGTATCGTATGATTATTGTTAGTCACGGCTGACTGTTTAACAGCCGTCAACGGTGATGCCCAGCCAATGCTTTCCGATACGAACCAATAAAGAAAGTAGGCAATAATGTGACAACAACAGCAGCAGTATGGCCACCGTCACCACTACATTGCTACTAAAATTGTTATAATACTATTAAGGCTGCCATAACGAATAGAATAAGACAGCTCAACGACGGTGACAACGAGTGGTACCGGTCGTCATCTATCGAGCGGTCACTGAATCAAATCGCCGGCGACGATAGTGGACATTTAACTGTCGCCATCGCGTTTTTTCTTCTAGAGAAGAAAATCTATAACCAAGCAAAACGAATCTGCGACAGAGATCAGCCGGACAATCAATTGCTAATGTCCTTAATAAATATTAGCGACACGATGATAGGAGACGCGACAGTATCTTCAAGGAAGACGAGCGTGCTAAGCCTTCGCTCGCCGGACAACATTGAATGAGGAAATGAATGGTGGTGTCGTCGAAATACGCAACTACCTACTTCCATTTATTGTGTTCGATTGTGTAGCTATTATAGTTTGTTAGCTAGTTGGCAGCTGTTCGTCGCGAACGATTGACGAGCGGCTTTCGATATCAGCGGAAACGATATCGCGACGAGTTGAGTTTTATCGCAAATGTTATCAAGATTGCTCATTTATCGTCCGTTCGACGTTGCGCCTGAAGTGGTCGCAAGGTGGCAAGCTTTTTTCGCCATGAAACGCACAATGATCTGATCGTCTCCAACGTGCTCTGTCTCGTTGATCTGGTAAGGTAAGGTAAGGCTTTATTGATTTATTAAAGGAACTGCATAGAATGCTCAAGTTCTCTTATATGTCACGCAACGGGATTCGAACCTGCGGCCTCTGGCTTTTTACAGCGAGACGGCAGATGGTGTCGGCTAGATGTGAAGACACCTCAGCAGGTGTCTTCACTTGTGGCTTCCTCCGGGGGTATCAGCCCCTGGGGTATCGGCTATACCCCGTTGCTATACAGCGGGAATGTTCTTGTTCGAAATGAGCGATATCAGCCACCCTACATCATCATATTGTGGTATACCCACTGTTAGAGCGGATGAGTGCCTTTGTTTTAATTGTATCGTGCCACTCTGGTACTCTCAGCCGAATCGTAATCGGTATCGACTCGATTTCGCTCGGGCGCTTGGTAGCACTTGCGCCATATCCTACACGGCATGAAGAACACGGTGCCCCACAGAAACGTTGCGCGGGAACTGCTCATCGGTACATCAGAGCCGACCGAATCGGGGGTAACGCGGCCAATTCGGCTACGACTACCACTGCCATCCTACCACTATCCTTTAAAATCCTCTGCAGTTATCCTTAGATAAGGATCAGGGGGGGGCTGGATCCTTTGCACGATACGAATAATGACGATCTCGTAGTCCCATTCAGATGTGCTGCTTTGGGTGGACCTCGAGTCGCTTTACCTGCTGTCGCACGACGCACTATTGATCGATTGGTTGACGGCACAAATCCATTTTGCGTGATCAACAATTGATGCGAATGACTCGCATCGCTCCGGGACACGGATTGCCTCTTATAGTCATCGTGGCATAGATACAACGGACAAGAACATAGGAAAGCGCCATGAAGTCGACGAGAGAAGAGAAGTCAGTGTGGACGCGACGGCAGTGTTACGTGATCTGAGCCGCAGTGTTGGTGGTCGGCATCAACAACAAAAAAAAGATGAAAAATATCAATGAAATAATGAAATGAACAGATACAGCCTTCCGATTCGGTGAGATTCGCAGCTAATCTGCGTACCAACGGAACGCGTAGATCATTGAATGAACTTGGTATATAATGGATTGGGAGTCGTGTAATAGACCCGCGCAGCCCATGCACAACAGCTTCATATATATATACATATATATATATATATATATATATATATATATCACGAACGAATTGCCGTTTTTACGTTAGTCACGACACAATGGATTGAACGCAATCTCATTAGAGGCAAACAACTGTGTTCTTTAATTTTCCACCTGGATTGTGTGTTGTTGTGTTCTTTTTCGTTGTTTGAGTGTTCCAAAAATCTTCCAATCATGTTTTCTTTCCCGCTACCGCTAGTGCCGACGATGTTGTTGGCGTGCAGGAAAATCCTATAACTAATACTACAGGCATGAAACTACACACAAGGCGCAAACAAGTGGTCTCTAACACCCCGTAGCCTCATATCGGCGAGGGGTCATTGAAGGCTGGAGGAGTTCGTACCAAAAATCCTCTGACTATTTGTGTACAACACTATTTGACTCAGTCCCAAACACACATACATAGACCGACACGTCCGCCGTGAGTGTATTGTCCACTGACAGCATTCGACAACATCCACTTGGGTGATCCTCAACTCATACCAGGGTGGAGAGAAAGTTGCATAACAATATCTTTAGTAGCACTTTGACAACAAAGGCTCTTCGATACGTTTTCGTATCGGGCTTCGCTTCCGATGATGGGAGATCAGGCGGCACCGTTGGAGACTTCGAGCCGGTTTCAATCCCACAGGGGGCATACAGCTTGCGGCCCGAACCGGTGCTGGTCTTGCCCTTGCGATGCTGGTTGTCACTAACCGAAGCAGTGCTTGTCGATAACTTCGTCGTCGTTGTTCTCGTTGTTGTTAGCATCATTATTATCATCGTTACGACGGCGTATGACGTTTTAGCTTGACCCAGCCAGTCATCAGTCACTTACCACTCTCATGCTTGTTCAACTAGCAGATCTACGACTGTTACAATTGGTAATTTGGTGTTTGGCGGTGCCCGGAGCGGGTGGAAACATGCGAAAGACGCCATACACAGCCCAGGCCCACATGCATCTTCACGACCTCTTCAGCTGTATATACACGCACACCCAAGACAGCATGAAGAAGAAGAAAATGATGAACGAGTGTTCTTCATGATATTGTATAAGCGACTTATCGGGGATCGATAGGCGACATCGGTACTCGCGGCCGTATTGTACTGCAATATGATGATTGTATTGATTCGTACATGCAATACTTGTACGGCGGAGCGATCGATCGATCGATTGATTGATGCACCATCAATCGTCTCGATATGATTGAGATTATGCTCATCCTCAACATGCATCTATAAATACACTACTATACAACTAAACAATCCAACCAATATGATAGAGTGGGATATTCCGTCGGTCACCGCTATGAGTGCATGCCTCTGCGATGAGGATAACCAGCCGGCCGGCGGTGACTTAGAGCCGAGGGGACATTGGTGAATAGAAGTTGGAGGGTGGTTTGCAAGGACCACCTGTGTTCTGCCCCTTTGTATATCGAATCTGCCATTGTTGCTGTGTTACTGTTGTTGTTATTGTCGTCGTCAATGAGCAATAGATCAAATAATCAGTGTCTTGATGTTTTGCTCGACGACGGCTGCTGATAGCCCCCTCTGATCCGAGGGGCGTCCGAGACATCGAAAAGCTGTTTCGCTAGCCACCACCACCCACCCCCCCGGGAGTAAAATGCAACAATCGAACGGTACTACGCCACGGTGATGCTACTCGCTGTAACAGTCGAGCAACTCGATTTTGTAGTACGCCGTCGCCAGCAACAACAAAAACAACAACGACAACAACAACATCAGCACCGATTGGTGCTCTTACCGCTGGTTCATCGCTCATCTCGAGTGGCGTCATCGTCGTCAATGATACTATTGGTGCTGTGCTGGTACCGTGCAATACACAACTCCGCATCTGCACGCGGAGTTCGACAGGCTCATTCGAATGAGATCTTCGACGATGCCCTGGCGAACCCGCCGAACGGGGTCGTACATGACGGGCTTGCGAGCAGCGGACAATACGTCACCCTGGCACAACGTCATCTACCCTTGCGTGTACGATGGATAGATTGATCGGTGAAGAATGACTTTTTGACGTAACGCTGACGATTAGCTCAGGTGTACGTGGACTGTACAACATGCTTGCCTGCACATGATACGGTATCTAGTTAGGCCATTCCGCATTCATGCCATATGGCAATGGGTCCATTCCGTTCCGCTGGAAATGTAAAGCTACGCTGGACAGTTTCTGGAATCACTATAACAGATACACTGATAGTTCAAATGATGGTTCAATTTCGCATTTCTATTCACATCAATGCAAAAATACCCTGCCCTGTCTACACTGACTGACAACAACACGAATAGGTTTTGCAGCAGATAGCAGAAAATACGCATTGAAAATACAGGGGAACATATAGCAATTTTTGTTACACTACAGAAGACTGAACGTTGACAGAACAGCTACCAGTTTGGCCTATTATCAATACACCCCGTTGATACGTAAACCACTTGAATGTAAACGCATGTGAAGACTGATGCGAGAAATAGGTATAACCACAATGCTAGCGCCGACGTCGCTGTCACTAGCTATTCTCGTTGCGTTGCCGCCTGCCTGCCTGCCTGCCAAGCCAGTCTGGTAAGTGGCACACTTTTCGGTAGCACACGATCTATCAAGATCATGTGTTTCTCGTTAGTTTTTCGTGGGCAGATATCTATTCGTTCGTGGTGTTACGGTGACTCCATCTATATTCGGGCGTCCTCGTCCACCGATCCATCGATCGTGAATCCATCGCAGTAAACGGCGGACAGGTGGCGCATGATCCATAGTGATTGCCACTCACTGAAGCGTTCTCGGGGCTGCAAAAAAAACAGCGATCGAGGAGAGCTCCTTTCAGCTCTCGAGGAGAAAAACAATATCGACGAGAATGCAACATTGGATAGCAAACGCAACGAATCAACGGACCGCTACGAGACTTCGATTCCTACATGCTTACGAATGAGCCATAGAAGTCATAGTCACTCATCGCATTGAGATCACTACGAGCGGGCGGTCGGCAATGAGGCACTAATATGCTATATATATAGATATATATATATATGTGTGTGTGTGTGTCTATAACGGAGGTGGGCTGAGGCGATAGAGGGTGCACGTCTGCACGGGCTCGCGCGAGCAACGAGCAAAAACGATTTGAACTTCCGCAGAATGCTGCGAATCGATCGAGGCAGCACGTGCGTTCGGGTTATGCTGCCAAGCTGTCACGGAAATAAGGCGAAGATGGCCACTCTCTACGAGCAAACCAAAAACGAATTGAGTGACTTGGCCGCCCTACACTGGCGTCCGTCGTCGGCCGACGACGATGGTGATGTTTCGATGTTGAAACAGGCAAAGAACACTGATACGACGTCTTGTTCTCGTTGTGATGCACATATCATATCGATTTGTTTGTATATATATATATATATATATATATATATATATAGTAACCATAGCCGTGCTATGTACAAAGTGTGCTATCGTCTATCTATGGTGCTCGCAGTTAGATCTCGACAAATCGTCATTGTCGATACAATATCAGAAGACACGCTCGTGCTTGCTGCGCACACCAACGGGGTGGCCAGGAGCGGCAAAATCAACAATATCACGAACAACTGCGGCACGAAGCAGCAGCTGGCATAATTTGAATTTCCCACCGAACGATAGAACGATATAAGTGAGCAATGGCGAGCAGCCCAGTTGGCTTTGCTCATAACCACAATGACGACTACGATTGGTAACTCCACTTCGCCGATATAGGGTGTGGTATCACCTATATGCACGCAGTGATCATTTATATGAATTTTCTGTCACGATCCTCAGCCGACGGCCGACAGACGTATTTTCGGCGATAACAACTGCACGTGTAACTGACAGTGTGCGTGGACGCTATGGACACCTAGCTGGCTATTGACGCCTAGCTGTGGTCCACACGATGATAATCTTGTGAAGACGCAATGGTGAAATGAGGGGCATAGACGCATGACTATACAGTCCTTACGGAAATCGACCTGACAGAGAAGGTGGCGGTGGCGACTGCAGCAGTTAATTGCAGTGTCGCTAACCTGTGGGGGACGCTACCGGCTATCGTGCGACGACGTTAGTACAACGGAACAGGTTTCGTGCGCTCGGTAGAAAAAAAACCGCAGATACGTACTCAAGCACAACGCCAGCACCATGCGCACAATATCTGGGAAATGTGTCATATCACGAACATCGAGGCGGCGGTGGCGGCGGCGATCTGATCATCGGGAGTGTGGATTACAGTTCGTATAACTACGGCTGTTATGAATACCGCAAGCAACGACGATTGATGATTACACCCATTCGCGCTGTTTCACTCCACCTTCTTCTTGGAGCGCAAATTAAACTCATGAGTTGACGATTCATGGTAATGCATGCCGCGTCTATCTTGTCACATCATGCTAAGGTATATCAAGTGTTAGCCAATAGAAGCAAAACCGGGCGCAGGGCGCATTACCTCAACCACCTTCATGAACCTAAAGATTCGCTTGGTTCGATGTTCTGTTTGCGCCCCTACGCGAGATCATGCGTTTCTTTATTGTGTGTCAGCAGAATCGAAAACTAAGAATGGTCGTTGAGAGCTGGGTATGTCCGCCTCATCGAGTCCGGCGACGTAGCGCATTCGTGCACGTTTGCCATGCAACCGGGCGTGCAATACGTCGGTGAACACAGTCACACAGGCTCGATACCCACCGTTGCACATTTACATTTAGGGATCTGCCTTACGAAGCAATGCAAGAGCAACACCGTGGATGTGAAATGTTCGATGCTGAGAGTCCACCCAAAAGCATTTAGGTCAGGTACACTGCCCGAATCCTCGTCGGTAGGCGCAAAATCGAGGTTAGAAGCTGAGCCTCTACAGGGGCGCCCTGGTAACGACGAACGAATCTTGAAAAAAAAAAAAAAAACAGGGACAAATTTCAACGCGGACTATCATCACTAGAACTTCGATCGTATCCGGTGGTCGCCGTCACATGATCAGACCGTCTCCCCATTTGACAGCCAGGCCGTAGCGAGCGCCACTCGTGGTTGCGGCTGTTTGTACAGTAATATGATAAATCACCAATAGATCAGCCGAGACAATCGCCACAAGCAGGAGACATGTGATATCATGCGCCGTTCAGGGACCGCGACCGAGTAGAATAATTAGGAATAAGTGGAAATACGATAATTGTATTTTTCACTGGATAATAGACGAACCATAGTTGCAACAGGTTAGCTTAATGGACAACTCGTAGAAAGCCGCGTCTCGTAGAAATCGGTGAGAAACAACTCGCTAATGTTACAATCTATCAATGCTATATGTTCATATCATGATTCGCGATGAGCAGCGTCAAAGGATCATAGCGACGGCATCAGCAGCAGCAGAAGCCTACGATCAGCTATAATATAATAGAATCTATGAACCGTCAACGCGGAGCGAGTATTTCCGCTGGGGCGGCATTTAGGCAGGTAACACTCAATCAACCCAGCCAGTCACTGCTTCTATGTACACGTATATATATATATATATATATATATATTCTATACATATATATATATATACTATCCCGAGGCAGGCGTCGGTGATGTGACGTGCGTTAATGGAAACGTAATGGAAATGCAGTGAATAGGTTGAATTTAGACGGGAGGCTTACGCTCGTTTTCTCTAGGATAGATAAACCGAAAAGCGATTTACACGAAATGTCACCGACCGGGGCGTATCTGTACAACAATAATGATATTAATACGGCCGGTGAGTTAGGGCGTACAGATTAGTAGCCAGTTATATATGAAATATCTCTGCCGTTCTCGGCCAGCGCAATACGGGCGATTATCCTCTGCAGGGGGAACACTGTGAGTGCCATCGACAAATCTGCAAACGGGCTTACGTTCGAAAGCGACGTCGATGACATTTTCGAAGCCAAAGCTGGATTTAGATAGAAATAAACCCTGCCCCTTTATTTCGAATGGATCATCTGTATGTCGATAAGAATCATAATGATAGGAGTACGAGTAGTTATAATAATAATAATTATCATTATTATTAGTATTATTACATTATTACAGCTATGACTCGTACCTACCCGACGTAACTGACTAAAATGTAGTAGTAACTGACCAAAGTATAATGAAAATGCTGATCGATATCAGGTGAGTATCTGACACTTGAAGTCAAATCTTGATAGAATTTTGCAGTCTAACTCAGATTTTGCAACATCCTATAAAATGAATAGCCGGATGTCGCAGTCGCTCGAGTCCCGCTGACTCGCAGCCAACACTTAATACGTCCACGGAACAACTGCTTTCGGCATTGCATCATAAGATGGAGTGCCCCTTAAATGCAAATGTGCAACGGTGGCGATTGAACCCGTCCACCTACGATTGTCCCATCCAATTGCAAGGCGCACACGAATGGACCCCACCAGGCCACCGGGCACGAGACCCCCGACCTGGTGACTTATAAGTGAACTTAATAGTCGCGGGAAATTGCGCTTCCTTTAATAAAGAAATAAATAAAACCAATAAACCAAGTACTAATACACTCGAATACATAATGGACTGATTTGAACTGCACAATATACAGTCTAAGCTCATCATACATTGCATCGTTAGCCTAATGGCTCATTATTACGTTTCATATGAGCAGCTGACTCGCTGGCCCGCTCGGTAGGGAAACGCTCAACAAAGCAATGTATTTCTAGAGAGCAAGCACAGGCAACCGCACAGACGAGAACAAACGAACACATATTCAATTGGTGTTCGGGATTCGATTGCCGCGCGTATGCCGTATTTCTACTCTTGATCGCCCAAACATTTTCACCACGCTGCTACATTATCGCATCACGAGTGCTGGGATATGGGGGCAAATCACCGCGGCATGCCTAGATTGCTGACTGAGCGTCCGAGGTTTCAGTCCATGACATACACGTCTCGCTTACGTTGGCCACGTCCCGGCCCACGAGTCGTCATTATTACCTGCAATGAATAAATATTAACCGTACGTTAGTTTATTAGTTAGCTTTTGCTGTTGCCCCTTTTTTTTTTTTGGTTACTGCCTCGTACAACGATTTGTCACAAGGTGAGATACATTTTGTGAGAAATATCGCCAACTCGCACGTAACGCATAAACGTGGCTACGTGGATGTCCGCAACGTCTATTCAAGCCGCGTACGATATCGGTCTCGATGCGACACTTGGTGCACGGCGAGAACGACGAGACGGCAGAATATGCACGATCAGAAGCTATGATCGTTAGTTGACTGCTCGACACTCGGACTGAATAGTGATAGGAAGTTCTCATCATTTCAACGTCAGTCGACCGGGCGAAACAGCCCCTCTGGGCCAGGCCCCAGCCAATAGAGTTGTCGTGTCGATACTATTGTTCTGCAGCGCTGCCTTTGTTGAATCTAGCCGTTGAACTCTGTCATTGACCGAATATGATGATGGTGATGATCGCCGCCGTTGGCTGGTGGTATCGCGTGTTTTTTCTGCTGCTGCTGCTGCTGCTTCTGATGTCGCACCGTATATCTAATAGAATATGGTATCATAAACGAGCACGTTAGCTATGAGTAATAACCATCTATCGTCGAAATTCGCAGCGTCTATGACCAGCTCGACACGTACACCCGCGTGTGCCATTCATGCGTCGTCGTCAGGATAAGTGCTGCTTCATCCCGACAACAGCCAACACTGGGGTAGTCAATAACATAATCCAGCCGCATCAGCAGCCGCAGCAGCAGCAGGATCTGTGACGCTCTTCATGGTTAAGGTGCGCCCTAGCTACGCACGCTGGGCAAAAACAACAACAACAACAACAGCAAACGGACAAAGATGCAGACACGCCGCTGGTAAAAAGAATAGCTCGAATAGACGAGGAAGCTTTAACCAGCAGCAAGTGCACTGTACCTATGCAGCGGACGGCTGGTAATAGTGCTAGTATTGGTTAGTTGTTGTAGTTATTACTGGCATTGCAGTCATCGTTGTTGTTATTGCGTTGCTGTTGTTGCAGTCAAACGACTATGTCGCCAACTGCATGGCAATCAGACTCAACAGCCATCTCGCAAGTGGCCCGCATGCAGGCTTTACTTGTCTCTCCCCCGATGGCGACTACCCACCAATCCTCACGGTACCGGTTTTCTAGCATTTGATCGACCTTCATTGTCTGACTGATTGGTATTGTATATCATGGATAGATGGTATATACGAATATGCTTATGCAAAATCCAATCCAGCCCAACGCAACGTGCGTGTCAGCAACACCACCGTAAGCGACCATCGCGTACCGTGCGTCGCTATCATGAGCTAACAACCGGCGTATGGATGCACACATGAACATTGCCACTTGATATTGTATTGAATTGTGTTGCATATACATACTCGCGACGCTACGATACTTGGTCAGGGACTTGGACCTGGCGGGGTTTGGCGGCGTGCTGTGGAAGTGGCCGGGCTGCTGTCTTTTATTTCGTATTTCTTTCGTTGTCATCCATGATTCGCTGCTGCTGCTGCTATTTCTGCTGTTTGATTATCATCATCCTCATTGTTGTTGTTGTTGTTGCTGGCATTGTTATTATTATTATTATTATTATTCTTCTTAAGAGAAGCCCTGTGGGACTATTTAGCAGAACGGACGGCAGTGGTAACATCGGACAGAAGAAGACCCTTGAGAACAACAAGCAGAAGTGGACCCAGCGCGAGACGTGACGAACATTGATCATGTGAACGACCACGATGACACCGGCGATGCTGGTGGCGACCGCTGACCGATAGCACGGCCGACGAAGATGAGATGATGTAATTTCAAACAGACGCATTACAGCGTTCGTCGTTGAACGCGCGCGTGCTGGCCTTTTTTTTTTGGCTGCAGAAAAAATCCTCCCGCTTTTATTGAATTGCATTCGATATCAAAGGAAGAAGATTCGGCCGAAATCCGCCGAACAGAGAGAAATACGCCATGGGTATCCCTCCCTCTCTCTCTCTCTCTCTCTCTGTCTCTATCTTTGTCTGTGGTGATTGCATGTGACGATGGACTTGCGTCGGCGGCGGCGGCGGCGGAGTCGGCGGTGGCGGCGACTGTCGCTTTTAGCCCAAGGCTGCTGATTTTTTGATCATTTTATTGTCCGATGATTTAGCTAACTAACAGCAGCGGCTGCTGTTCGTCGTGGCGGTGATGGTACTGACGGATTAGGAAGGGCGCCTATTATTTTTCATCTTGGCGATGTTCTCGCATCTCTTTGTTCCTAAGACGCTGCGAAAGTTAGCTCGAAGGCAAGTAAACGGTAGACCATACCTGAACTGTGCGCATCTACCACTCGTACTAGGCATTTCGTAGCGTGCTGGTGGCGAGATCTGAATCGACGATATCCTTGCGGACAGACCGGTCTAATTGATATTGACCAGTTTAATTGTTATTATAAAATCCCCATGTGATGGCATGTGGAACTCACTGCGTTCGCGGAGCCGCGTACGCCGATGACAGAGAGAGAGAGAGAGACATCCACCGAATCATGATATAACCCGTATTATCTATCACAGCTGTATACACACGCACACAGCCAAAACTTTTACCAGCCGGCCGATAGCCATCACTATTCATTAGTCGAGTCAATTAACCTTGATACTTTGCGTTCATTTATTGATCGCTCACTGACGCATCGTGTTTCAAACGCGAGCTTTCAAATACCTGATCAACAGGTGCGTTAATTAAGCCATTCGATCGATATTATCGCTCCCTGACTCCCTTGATGCTGCCGCAGGGTGGTTTCTTGTTACGGAGCCGCGCACGACATAGTTGTCATTCTCATCACCGCAGTGACGGCTTGTGCGTTTCTTCTTGAACACGCACTTACCCCTCAAGCCGAATTGCGATTAGGCGAATATCAAGCGCAGCGTTGCCACTCGCTCCGCGGCTCGATTCTCTCACCAAGCAGCGTTAACCGTTCGTTACCCGCAGCCCGCGGAAGCAGCAGTGGACGGACGCCCATGCCCCGCTAATGTTCTCGTAGTACCAACGATACATACGGCTCAACATATCAACGAACGGGCTGGCTCGCTCGAGGCTCTGGCTGCCTCGGCGACAGCGTACTTTGTCACTGTGTTAACGATCAAAAATGACAGGAAATCAAGAAGCACGCGTTCAAATACGCACACACGCGCATCGACATGTGTTGTATATATATATATATATATATATACACGTTTCCCCCGGGCAGGGCGTCAGGATGAGCGACATATTTTTGCCCCACCGCAATCGTTGGCTGACGCCGTTGGCAACGGCCGACGGAGTCGTGAAGTCGACGCGGGCGTACAGCTGCAGTCATTGGCGCAGCCTAACGGTTTTACGTGTTTACGACAAAAACAAACATCAGCCAAAAGGAAATGCCAACAGGAGACGTTTGACGACATTCAGCGGGCCGTCGTCAGACGAGCCGAGCGGCGGCGGCCGCCGCCAGCCGTTGGCCGGGGAGGAGCGTGTTCGGAGCGACGTGAAATTTTGAAGAAGAACAACTGCGTTGATAGCCACACACCGCCTCGCCAATCGCAAGTTGCAACATGCAACCGTTGCCCAGTCTAGATATGTGCACACAACAATAACAAATCACAACATGAGAGACAGAGGCGACGGACATTGCTAACGACATCTATCCATCCATCTGCGATGGCTCCCTCATTGCGGGGGTTCTGTTGCCATCGGCAGCAGATCCAGAGCGCGAGAGATGGTGGCATGCCACCGGTGTGACTCGGTGTCGGATGTGAGCTGTCGGTTGGTGCGACCGGGCACGCCGACATGGACTCCCCTCCGGATGGAGCTAATGCCAACATTGACACCCATGTCCTGTCCCGGGGGCTTTTCGGGCCAAGGTGGCGGGGGCTCGATCGATGTCAACAGCACAAATCGCTCTGAGCGGCTAAGCGGCAAAATCACGTGGGTGTACTTTGATTTGCCCATCGATCTGTTACTGAACGCGTGCGTGTTGGCTCGAGACGAGGCGAGACGAGGCGGTGATGATGGAGATGACGATTTCTTTCGCTTTGGGACATTTTTCCCCATGGGTTAGATACATTCGAGCAAAGGTGGGAAGCGTTGGGTGGATGAATTGACTGGACGAATCTGCTTGGGACGACGGAAGTGATGCCATGGTGAGTACCCTCGCGAGTGCTGTTGGCCCGTGAGTTTGGTATGGGGTGTACGGTTTTTGTCAGAGTGCGCTCATACGCGTATGATACGATTGAGGAGATGCGGATGTCGTCAAAACGCTGGTGAAGTCGTCGCATTTGGGCTGGTGCATGTATAAACGGTCGAGTATTTGGAGCAAATTGGAGATTTCAATAGTAAGTGTCTGGCTGAACGTTCTGAGCGCCCGTGCAATCAATACTAACAGGCAGAAGCCGTTCTAGCATCGTTGTAAACGACGTTCATGATGAGCTCGCCACTAGAACACGATCTCGCTCTCTCTCTCTCTCGATATTTTCCCAGTAACGAGTTCATCCTTGTCACAATATAAGAAAGACGCAGATTCGAACTCCGTGACGTGCCACAACCTTTCAAAATAAAAGGTGCTATTGAAACTATATATGCGACGGATATTCAGCTTCGAAAGGTACATGTACGCATTCCTTTCTACCTGGCAAACACGTATCCATTAATCATTTCAGCACCTCACCTGTCATTCAAACAGGTACTGATTTCACCACCTGCCTCCCAGCCGAGATCACAACATTGCTTGGGTAAACACAGAAAACCGTCCCCGTTGTGCGTGATCTGCTCCCTGAAAGTAACACCCCCACAAACGTAAGCTAAGCTAGCTAACCAGTATATTAAGCATACAAATTGTTTCTCCTGCTTCTCGCGCCAGTAAAAATATTCTGCCCGCCCCGCTCCTATGCGCCTATATTTAACGAACGGAGACACACGCGAGACATGACTAGCGGGGGGAAGCCCCAGCAGCGCGCCGCGTGCAAACCTGCCCGTGCGGAGGCTATCGCAGCGGCCGATACTGGGCAGTAGCAACGCTGCGTGCAGCAGCCCTGACTGCAACAAAAAACGACGAAGTGCTTTTCATAAAAAGCGCGGCAGCAGCGGTGGCGGCAGCTGCCACCGTTGTAGGGACCCCAGGGGGAACGTCTAGTAGAAGTCAAAAGTCGAGACAAGAAAAACAACATTTCTATTACTAACATTGCCACGACCACCTCTGTTGCTTATGCAGCTACAGAATGCTGCGTATACGCCTTTCTGTTTTAGCTACCTCTATGTATCTGTCTATCTTCAGTATAAACAAATGAATCGCAGCATGAGGAGCACACGGCGATGCTGACTGCAACGGCCCATTATTGGCAAATCACACTCAGTAAAGCTCGCGCGCAACCGCTTACAGGGTGAGTCGATAATGTACTGCCCAGTTGCTGCCCGCCACCGTCGCGCACTGCTGGTGCCGCCACCAGCCGTTGGAGCGCCGCAGCCTGGGCTGCTGCAGCAGCACCAGCACCAGACGTCAACGTAGCCTGTGAAGAAAATGAACGGACTGCGAAACAAGAGCCGCTCGCTCTATCGTTCGAATTCTCAGTCGCCTGCTACCGGTTGCCCACTGCCAAAGTGAATGCCGCCCACCCACCCATTGGACTGACGGACTGCTCCTGGCTGATTGACTGAGTGAGTAGTGTCTGTGCAGAAAACTAACTGTACATTTAGCCTCCAGTTGTTAGAAGTTTCCGCCGCCGCCCCCGCTGCTGTTTTCCCTAGAAAGCGTAGCTGCCGTGGACACTAGCGCTACGACACCTGTTCGCGTATTGCCAGCGACGGGGTGCTCGCAATCGGTCACAACTACTACTGCTGCTGTTGTTGTTGCTCTAGCAGCAGCAGCGGCGGCAGCCGGGGATCCATTTTGCTCGATTTTGAACAGATGGACAGATTCGTTTTTCTCTCGAACAGCAGCAGCCGTTGCCCGCGTCTCGTTGCCCCACTCGTCGACTGGACACCAGACGAAAGAGTTAAAAGTAAATTTCTGGGTTTTGTTTTCTTGCCATTTTTGTCTCCTGGCTCTTTTTATCGTCGAACACTCGCGCCTGCTAGATTCAACTTCATGCCACTATTCAAGTCTGCCACCGTTGTTCTTGTTGTTGTTGTTCATTGATTTTGTTGTTGTAGTTGTTGTTGCTGTTACCCGGTCCTTCGGTGGTATTTTTCTCGTTAGTTGACTACGTGGACTATCAGCTGCTTGCTACCCGTGTTCCGCTCCACTCTGGATCACTCCCCCATTTGCCGATGCGTGTGTCAATCAACACAGATGTGTGTGCTTGCGAGGACGAAAGCGCCGGTTGCCTTGCTTGAGTCCACCTACCCAGGGCGGCGGGGGGCGGGGGGGTCTAAATTCAGTTTTCACTGCAGTTTTTTACAGCGACACGAAGAATAGAAAGCCTACACGATGTTGCCAGCTGCGGGAACGCTTTTAGTGGCTACCGGCATTTGTATCGTGTCGCTTGTTGCCTGGCCGACGTTGCCTCAGTTATTTCTCTTTGTGCCGCGAGTCTCCATTGCTTTTTCGTGCAATTATTAATGGTCATATTGTCGTAGCCACCACCATCGTCGTCGTCGTCGTCGTTCTTGTCGCCGAACGCTCGAACAATAGAGACTGTAAAATGGCATTGCACGCTTTTTTACGCGCGGTATACAGCAGCGTTGCGCTGGCATACACGACCGCCTGTCAAGTGATGACCGCTGCTAAACATTACGCCTGCTAATCATATTCATAACTTGCACTGAGTGGCATTGTACCAGAAATATAATACTGCTGCATGGGTCATTTGAGGGATTTACGATCGAGTTATAATGAGTTAGCAAGGAACGGTCTCTGCGTATGTACGCAGGTGATGTTGAAGTGCCGATTTTTAATAGACAATATACCTTTCGTTATTTTTACACGACGGGCATTCCACCCTTCAAGCTTGTATTGTCATGGGGGATATAATAACACAATTATAGATTGAAGCCCCTAATTAAAAATGCTCTGCTTTATTAAATTAAAAATCTCTCTCTCTCTCTCTCTCCCTCTCTCTCTGACTAGCAGATGGTACAAATACATTTGTATACTTTGCATAGCATCATCTTCACGGTCTCACCTCTCTGATACAGCTACCAACCACAACAACAACACAAAAAGCCGACAAGGATGAAACCCACTGTCTGTCGTTATAACTTACGAATATCAACCATGAGCAAGTGGACGCATCGACGCTCGAATATTTTCCGCCACCGTCATTGTGTGTCGTGTAACGGGGTAGCGATTCAGCGAGTTATTGTGCTTCAACTCCATGCTACTAGATGTTTCCTTTTTGATGTGAATCTGTCCCCCCCCACACCACCACGGGGTCCGTTCCAACGGTTTGGCCAGCTAGTCGAACCTATCATCTCTTCAATCATTTTTCGGCATCAGTTGCAGCGGGCTGTTCCTCCACCGCCGACTCGATAAACTCGCACGGTAGTGCCACGATCAGAAAGCTTACCGCCGAGGTAGCTGCTGACCGGATCCACCGATTTACTGCTGCAGCAACGATCGCTTCGATTCAAGCGTCTGTGTTTTCTAGTCCGCTGGGTAGCTATTACGCGATATGTTACACCCGATCTCTCTCTCTCTCTCTACCTCGTTCGACGTCCCCCCAGGCGATCCAGATATAGATTTGTTCTGCTTCTTCGTTTACTTTTGATTCCCTTCACAGCTGGCGGCCCGAGACAAACCCGATACAAAAGCTCCGCTATTACGCCACAGCGCGACTTCCTCCGGCTAGATAGAGGCGATCCATCTCGTTCAGACCCTCCACCGTTTGATGGTGTTGAATAAGAATACAGCCAGCGTGGTGGTGTTTTTTTCTTTCCTCCACTTGTAGCCTCTTTGTCGAATGATGACACGGTGCTACAATGTTGAACCTTAAGCCGCGAAAAAAACTCTGTGCACCCGAGGACCCACAGCGGCCGCGGGCGCCGGCCCCCCAGGTCCGACAAAGGTCCGACGAAGCATGCGCCCGTCAGGAGAGAAACTAAGGGGAAGCTTCTATACTTGCTATAATGCAGACGACCCATTGAACGGTGCGCGACTGGAAATGACTTCCGCTGCTTAGACAGAGAATGGACGTCTCGGTCGGCAGCCTGCAGAAGCGGCAGGATTCGCCGCCTATCTCATATGGAAATGTGTGGACGATTAATTAGTGATATCCTATGCGTGCACCTAGATGGTGAGGGATGACGATCATTTGAGATTCAAAGATTGACTGTGGTAGGTGTATCAATGACCATTGATATCACAGATCCATGAGCAGACCTAGTCCGCTATGCATGATATGCATCTCCAACTGAACACCTAAGCCCCATAGGTCGCCCCATGCAGGAAGGTCCGCTAAGTTGGACTAACGGGGCCTTCCCGCCCCCGAGGAAGAGGGATGCATGAAATCGACGTTTTATTTATGAAAGCGCCTACTGCATGTTGAGCGCCCCATCCGGTGAGCTTTCCGTTGCGCAGCGCAACACAATTGGCAGTTGTGAATTCCGGGTAATTGTGTGGCCATTAGTGGTGGTGGTCACGTCGCCTCACTGATGGACGGGTGGCCGCGTCGAAGACGTATTGCAGGATACATGTGCTATTCCATTCTCGGCTCGGTCGTGCCTTGATTCTTGCTGGATAACTTAGCTTGCCGTACCCGGATTCAGCGGGGGCCGTATATCACCAAGTGGAACGGGCAGTTCTAGGAGAAGATGCGTGCGAAGCGGAACTTTGAGCCCCCTGACGACAACGCCAATCATAATGATAATGATACTAATAATGCCAATGAATGAGCTTCAACCGGTCTCTTCGTGTGTTTGTCCACGTAATGAGGACGCTAATAATTAGAATAATAATAATAATAATAAATAATAAGCCAACGTTGGGTGGTTGCTTGTTGATCACTTGTTGGTGAATAGTCGGCCAGGCTGAACTGAATGATTGATGTTGCTGCCGGACAAGTTCTAACCTCCCCCCTATCCGGCTTGCAAACACGTAATGATCGAACATCGTCTGTTGTTCTTCGACGCTCTTGTGGTCGTTACAAACATCGCCCCTGAAAGGTGCGCACTTGTCATTTGAAAGTGTCTTTGTACACCTTCAGTCGGTTGGTCGTCAGACGGTGGCCCTCCGAGTGCTCGGAAACTCGCTGTCCTGCGTCGGCCACAGAAACCGGCTCATTACATTGCCGCCGTAATGAGCGGTACTAAACGCTAGTACGCTAGACCTGCGCATGCTGATGGCAGGATACGGGAAACTCATGAATACCCCGATATATCCAATAGATATAGCCGATGCGGCTGCGCGTCCGAGACAACCAGTTCAACCTGCAGCGGGTACCCACAACACGAACACGCTACAGAGAATAATATATATATATATATATATATATATGCACATCAACACTTGAACCTTACCACAAGAAGACCGACAACCAGGAGAAGAAGAAGAAGAAGAAGAACAACAACAACAACACCACCACCAGAGATAAGAACAATGAATCGTTAACGATGTGTCACGGCTTAGCACACGCCAGTACGTATTTACAACGCATTGCTTTGTACGGCGTCAGCCGAACCATCACCGACCGACGAACGTGTGACCACTTTCATTTCTCAATCAATTCGTCCGCATGGAGACTTCATTCAGAAATACAACAACAAAAAAAAAAAAGGAAACCTCGACACAAAAACTGGAATATCACCTTTCGGTTCGGTTACCTGTTGTTCTTCCGTGCCTCCAGATCGGACGTTCAGAGGCGCCGTTCGCCGATTCGGATGAATATTTCCTTTTCGGCGAGTTCTGCCGCCGTTGTGTACTCTCACGCCGTCGGCTTGGCGGCCCGTGATTGCGTACGACCCACTGTCGTTTGGACGTTCGGTGTGCACGCAATTGCCACAACGCAATAGGACAACAAACATAACAGCCGGATCGTTTGTTCTTTAACCACCCATCCTCATCACTATCGAAGTACACCATCGTTGCTGTCGTCGCTGCTGTTGTTGTTGTTGCTGCTGCTGCTGTTGTTGTTGCTGTTGTTGTCGTTTGGTCTTCCCGCGAAGTGCAGCGACTGCGCTCGCCGGTGACGCAGACCTGCGGATCTCTGCGTGCGTGTTCGTTTGTGCTCGTTGTTGTTGTTGCTGCTGCTGCTGTTGTTGTTCTGTTCCTGCGGCTGCTCTGGGCTGCACAGAGCGTCGGTGGCAAAGTCGATGAGCTGCTCGTCGTCGTGGACCATTTTGCCGATGAGTGTTAATCCTTGTCTGCTTGTGCACTCTCTCTCTCGCTCTCGTTAGCCTTCGTCTGCCGCTTAACTCCCGTCGCTCGTGATGCTGGAGGTATTTGGCACCGATCGCTAAAACCCGGAACAGAAACTGTTGTATGCGGCAGCTAGTTGAGATGGAATCGCTGGTGGTGGCGGCGGCTGCCGTGTAAACCGAAAATTGACGACAACACGGGGCCAGCAGCAGCAGCAGCAACAAACGGCACATAGACAAACAGACAGAGCGGCCGTAGTATAGTAAGTTGTCGACAAACAGCTACGAAACAACAGCAGTTGATCAAAGAGAATGAAGAGACCAGAGCCGAGCGTGTGTACACTCGTTCAGAAGACGAAGCGCAAAGGGAGATGTAGTCAATAGTGGGACCGCTTTGCGCAACGCGTTGTGCGCGACCACGAGGGAATTGTAGAAGAGCAACTAGGTAGTGTGAAAGTTCGAACGTTCATATATAGGAGCAGAATGACGATGACAACTAGACGCAACAACAAATACGCGCCCGCAACTGCCAACGCCCCCCCCCCCCCGCCAATCGCCGGCTGCCAACGTGCCAACGCTAATCCGTGGTCGACCTACGGAGAAGAGGAAGATATCCGTGGCACAAAAGAGGTCGGCTTCTTGCTTGCTGGGGCTAAAACTACTACTCGCCTCTTCTGGTGGATCTCTGCCCAGCAGCGAGTCACCAGGTCCGCGAATCCGCCGCGGTTACCGGCGCGCATCCACCGCACGCAGCGATTTCGTGCCTGAGTGCAGACTGCGCTGCAGCATGAATTCGCCGTACAACCGTAAGCTTGCCGCCGCCGCCCCACGTTCTGGATCTTCGTCTCTGTCCCTCGGTGTCTGTATGTCCACATGCACGGGTATACGACTCAAGTCGATGGCGAACGGAACCGCTGGAAAGTCTGTGGACGAACATTATCGACAACTGCAGTACACCGCACCACATCGCGGCGGTAGAGGCGACTTTATATGGGACTGCTAATAGCAGCCAGCGTTAGTGCTATGCAATTTACAAATGCACGGGAGGCATCTGCCAGAAACCGGCGAACTGATTCTCCCATGAAGGGAGCGCCGTGTAATGACTCGTCCACCGGACAACACGTTGAACGGCGCGTAATAGTGTTAGATATACGAGCAATACTTGAATGAGCCTCCATCCAGCTCGCATAGCGTAGCTGCGTGAATCATCTATGTTAGCTCAACCTATGTAAGCGAAGTAGTGGATTACGTTATGACGGTAATCCTGCCGGGACATCACTGAGGCATATCAACTCAAAATAGAAAATCCGGAACTCGACCTGGCCAGTTTTGCCGCATCCCTACCCAGCCTCGTCTCTAGGACGATATTCACCACAATTATGTTTAGTATATTTGACCTTAATACTGACAAAGATGATGATAAGATCATTTGACCTTCATCACATTGGGTGACAACTATCCTCTATATAAGGCGCGTTCGCCTACGCCTGTTTCGATGCCTGTTGCTGATAGAGGTAATCGGTTCCGAGAGAACGTCGGAGTGCGGTTACCGCTGATTTCGCAGCCTGACTCCGTAAAAATCACAGAACCGGGGTAAGCCATTCCCGACCGTTGCACTGTACGGTCCCTTGACATATATATCCACTTACGAATACTTACTCATACGCAGAATATATATATATATATATATATATATATATATATATATATATATATATATGTCTGAATGTTCACGCATGCTTGACGCCTCTCGTTGCCTGCATCTTGTCTATCCGTATGCTAGAACCGACCACACTCGGCCTCACCTCGCCTCGAGAGCTAACACCAGAAATCTCTTCTACACACAGAAGACGTGTTCGGTGATCATCCAAGCAGTGATTTCAGCCGCTGTCAACGCAACAATGACACAAGTGATCGAAACAAACAGTTGTTTGAATTTGATTGTTGTATACTTAGTTGCAAATCGCAAATACGCCCATCATCCATATCCTAATCTTTTCGTCCGAAGGTGGACAATATCGTTCTGCCAGTCGCGCTAACAGCGGAAGTCAACGTAACGTCATTTTGTGAAATTACACGTTGCCAAGCACACACGATTGCCAACTGACGAATCGCTGAAGCGACGACTTCAAATCTCTCCATCTATCCATTGCTATTTCGCCACTTCATTGGTGTCCTGCAGCTGTCCTCAATGCGCTGCTCGTATCGAAGCGATTTGCTCAGCGTCAACGAATCTCCGTCTATGACAAAATGTGCGGGGCTATTCAATACGCTGCTCAAACTAGAGAGCGAGAGACGGCGAGAGAGAGAGAGAGCCAAGTGCCAATTATAGTGTTGCAGTTTCTTCTCAAGTGTGGCGTACGCGCCGCAACAGTGGGTATACGGCGGAGACAAAGGGACAAATGTCATCGAGCAAAACATCGGCTCTTGTGTTAGCAAGTCGCACATCCAGAATATTCAGTCATTCATTCGCGCATTCAGTGGCTAACAACAATAAGCGCATGGTCGAGAAGCGAACGCGCGCGGGAAACACATAGAAAGATGGGGAGGCGGCGAGACAGCTCATTGAGAACAGTTGAATTCTGGCTGCTTGAGCGATTCCGCCCGCCGATATTGATTTATTTACTGGTGAATCAGATTCATCTCGGTGTTCATCGTTTGGACGCTTGTGGTTCCCCATACGGCCGCAGGCTGTGTGTGCATTTCGAGTGGGGTTTTATCTAAACACAGGGCCGGTTATTCTCTCTCTCTCTCTCTTAGCGGCGTTCTCAGACCGTGGCGAGAGGAGATTAGAGGGGCCTCGTGGGTTAACTGCTGTGCGATTCGCGTGGATAAATCGGAATGAGTCAATCTCTAAATAGGGTTAATTTTCGAGTGACTGCGCGAGTGACC
Source organism: Stratiolaelaps scimitus (assembly GCA_019614645.1). Classification (NCBI taxonomy): domain Eukaryota; kingdom Metazoa; phylum Arthropoda; class Arachnida; order Mesostigmata; family Laelapidae; genus Stratiolaelaps; species Stratiolaelaps scimitus. Next base: position 407,888 of record JABWDB010000019.1, read on the forward strand.
GTCGCACTGCTGTTGATTCCATAAGTAGGTAGAAGCTGTTACACACGTACCGTACAACGGCGCTACGCTATTGTACGTTAAGATGTGAGGAACGTGGCTATTAAATGAATACATGAATTGACGGTATATCTTCTATGTCGAGCTAGGACAAAGCCAACTAGCAAAGGTCATATTATCAGTGACTTCAGTCTGCTGTATCTGTCTATTTTGTTCTGCGTAAGCAAAACCTAATACCCGCATCTAATTATGATTGATTAGCTATTGATAGCGTCAATAGCAATTTCCATGTCGCCACCACCGGCGCCGCAGCGGCCGCCGTCGCCGCATGAGGTCACCAAGACAAGTATCATGTCTTCCTCGTTGTCTTTTGAAAAGCGCCGTTGGAAACTCGCCGACGGAGACCTGTTCCGATGATGATGACCACAGCAGCAGCAGCAGCAGTAGCAGCCGCCGCCGCCGTTGCCACCAACACAAAGGCAGCATCGCACTGGCGTACGACGAACAGTTCATTTACTGAAAGTAGGTAGGTACAGTGCTTGTATTGTGTGTGTATTTATGGATGTATGTCTGGACGAATTGTCAGGAAGGCCGTACGGGATCGTCATCGCGTAGCGATCACTGGCCACTGGACCCGGCAGGCGGGGGGCCATCCTCTTCGTCAGGTTCATAGTCAGCTATCGGCCGCTCACAAAGTCATGGCCAGTTCTTCCCCCCCCCCCCCACACACACCCCCGGCTCACCGGACATACGAACCCTCAAGGACCGCACCGCAAATCGTTCACCACCAACGAAATACCGCAGCAATATCTGTAACGACCCTCGGAAACGGCCGCAGCGAACGGTCGCTCGACGACGTGACCAGCGCTTCACGAGAGCTGGCAGTCCAGGCTGCCCTAGCGGAACAGCTTAGTAGACCACGTCGAGCGTTCGGCATATCCACCGCGCTGAGCTACCGTTTGCTTTAACCGCGAATCGCCGTAGCCAACAGCAACGACATCGGACAGACAGAAGAAGCTAAAGTTGGCCCGGCAGCAGCAGCAGCCTTTCGCGCCACTGAGCCACGCAATTCACGAATACGCGAGACGCTCATACGCCAGAGGCTAGCCGCCTTTAGTCTATCTCGTCTTTACCACCACCAGCAGTAACAATCAGCGGTGCATAAATATAATGGGGTATGGTGGTATCCGTCAATCGTCCGTCATTCGTAGCCATATCATCACCAACATCTCTCGTTCGTGTTTCGAATCAAGTAGCATCTATCTATCTGGCGTCGTTTTTTTTTCTTTCTCCCATGACAATTCTCCGACGACCCCCACACGCTAAAAGCAGCCACACGAGGCGGCCTAAACGCGGCGATATATGCAGGTATCGTCCGCAGTGTAGACACCATTAACAACAGTTGCTTATACTCGGCGCTTCGGCTCGTCTCGATTTTCGCACACGCACACACACACAGACACTATACACGTTCGCTTAGCTCGCATTCGTGTTTTTTTCCTCAGGGTGAATGTCATTGTTTCAGAGAAAAAGAAAATACACGAAATAGTATCACCGCAACGAATTATCGAGTATTTCGTTTTCTGGCCCTGGTGGCGGATACCGGGCCGCCGTCGACACCCGGGGACGGCATGGGAGGCCGCCGTAGCCGAGCGGCCAGCAGCGAACTTCTGCCGGAAAATAGCCGCCAGGCGAAATTGCATTTCGGGATCATCGTCACATCGTTAAGCACCGTTCGACTCCTACGGGGATAATCGAGTATCAACGATCATTTCGCATAAAAGACGCTTCGTACGACGACGACGACGACGGCTGGTGGACAAAGAACAATAGCTCGCGGAATATCATATACGGATATCATCTCGACAACTGTTCAGTGTCATCATACCCGACGGCAACAGCAGAGGGAGAGGGCGCATAGCATTCGTCAGGTAACGTACGAGCATGTCTGAATGAATGCATGTTACCCTTGAAGTCGTATCAAGATGAAGTGTATACGGCTTGTTCGTGCGCATGGCTGTGGGGATTTGGCGGCGTGGCGCGGCAACGGCAACAACAAGAACAAGAACAACAACAACAGACAACAACAACATAAAAAAGAAGACAAGTAGAAGAAGTGAAATGAAAACTTCGAACTGTCGAATTCAATGATATTCTATTCGTGATGATTGGCCCTTGCCGTCGATATATCGATTTGTGTCACTGAAATGGCTATATACCGTTGCTACTGTTGCTGCTGTTTCGGCTGCTGGCGGTGTCAGGTCGGCGGACGTCTTTTGTTGCGCAAGGCCTTTTGTTCGTTTACTGCCAACAGCAAATATATATATATATATATATATATATGCGTTATTGCCTATGTATATATGGCGTGTAGGCTAATTCATCTCATGAGCAGGGGTATCATCGTGTTCATGTTGCGTATCATGATATGCTTACATATGTATGTATATATATATATGTGATCTGTACTGCTAAATCACCACCAGCCACCACCTTCTTATGCAAATAAAAGAGTTTATATATATATATATAAATCCACTCATAAGGACCTAACCCCGTTAAGCAGGTTTTGTAACTGTAGTCACCCATTCAATTGCACGCAATGTAACCACATTGCGCGATCACAGCATATATATATATATATATAGCATCCCGCACTAGGGAATATTATCATGTAAATTGAAACATTTCATATAGGTAACGTATGTATGATACATTGACCACGTTGTCGTTCCTTTTCATATTCTACACCTTTCCAATTTTTTGCATTTTGATCGCACCCGTTGCTGTCAAAATAGCCAGATGCGTGACAAACAAGCGACCCGTCAGCGCTCGCAGACAGCCAATTCGCGGGGGTTAGAGGGAGTACCGCTGTAGATACGACAACCGGTAGCGTGCCTCCACAGCACCACCTACCGCCTGGACACTGTCGTACATCTCTTCCGTAGAACAACGTCGAACGTAACGGTCAGACAGCGGCAGACAGCCTTCTCGGGCGTTCACCCGTTAACATTACTATGAAAGGCACAGCGTGGTGCAGTAGTCTCAAATAGCCTTTGGGTTCCGCATGCCAGACGCGGCAGAGGCAGGAAGACCCTACAAAGTTCTCCTGGATGCCACCCTTTGACAGACAACGGCTATCAAGTACACCGCCGATACAGATGGACTGACCGCAGGATGATGATCGTGTCGATTAGCGACGCGACGGATTCAGCGGTACGCGGGATACGGGATTCCGTTAGCGCAGCAGCTGGAAAGGCTTCAACACTATGGCTGCGAGAGGACTATAGTCCACAACTTTCACTGCTGGTGCCGCCACCGCCACTGCCGCCGCCGCTATGGCGGAAATGACATGCGCGATCCTATATACATCTGTTATATATCGTGTAACATCAGCAGCAGCAGCAGCAGCAGCACTATCACCACGACGACGACGTCATCCAGCGATATAAAAACACAATATATGGAAGCGGGATATATCGATGTCAATGAAGTGAGAGTTATTGATGACGATGACGTCCGTGATGGTTATGGCTGATGGTGATAATGACGACTTCGCTGTCGATGACGCCGACCGACAGCGGCTGATGGTTGATGCCGATAGAAGAGAGAACACATAGCCTCGGACAAAGACAAAAGGATCGACGGTCAGCTGAAGAAAGGCCCCCTTTTTCCCCCCATTTCTATTATTATTATAGCATGTTTCCAGCAGCAGCAGCAGCAGCAACGATGGCGGCGGCCGCAGCAGTAACCGCCATATCATCATTTGGCCGGCAGTTTACCCACTCTCGGCTGCTGCAAAGTGAACGAGAGTGGAATAGACATACTGCTACAATCGCCTTTCAGCGGCAACAGCAGCAGCAATACTACGTAAAGTACGTCGACTGCCGCTTCCACTGCTAGCTTTAGTGTTCATCTTTCCTGTCTAACGTCGAGCGTTCGGGACGGCTGTGTCGTTTACGCTGGGTTTGCTGTGGCAGCGGCGGCGGCTGCGGCTGCCTCTCAATTGCAGATTCTCTCAGCGGCAGGCCGAACAGCCAGAAGAAGTCGAAGGGCCACACGGGTGGACAGAACGCTAGCTCGTTCCGCGCTAACAACGCGGTAGAAAACCTGCAACGGCCAAGTCGACAGTCATGAGAACAGCCGCAGCGATGACAACGACGGCGGCGGCGACCTCAGCCGCAACCGCCAATCACCGCAACGGCGGGCACGATAACAAGAAATGATACACGGGCCGAAAGAACCAATGGAATATATAGGGGAGAACTATTTGGAAGAGAGAAGTCATTTTTCTCCTGGGAAGAAATTCTTCACGTATAGAATATATTTCTCCCCTCGCCGTTGCCGTGGGGTCCCCGGAACGATAACGTCCACCTGCATTGGACGCCATCCCATCAGATCACGTTCGAACCTCGCGCCAGTCCATGGTATTCCTTCCCAAAAATCGCAATGATTTGCTTGGTTGTGGCGATCCGCGAAATATGTAGATACATAGCTTACTCAGCAGTATCAGCAGCAGGATCGTCATACTGGGGGGTAGTTGCAGTCGAAGTGGCTTCAGTGCGAACAGCAACAATAACCGAGAAAGGTATTATGCAGCTGCCACCGAAAATGTGTGTGTGTGTGTGTATAATCGTGTGGGTCTGTGTTGTTCTCGCATTTGATCCCTCTGCCTGATTAATCCGTCGATGATAATTCGACACGGTGGAGATGAACGGTGCGCCCATGGTTGGCGAACACCCTTTTAATGATTGCACTAATAGAACTTACAATGATTATTATTAATAATAATGATGATTATTATTATTGTTATTAAGGTGTTCCGTGTTAGCTATAAGGCTCGATAGTAAGTACGTAATGATCGTTACAATGTGTATATGAGTATCGACGTTGTTATGGAACAACCATTCACAGGACGAAACGTACAAAGAGTCAACGGCAGCAGAAACAACAGTCTATATATTCTATATGCGCATGCAGTTCATAAGATGACATTTCGTTTTCCTGATCCAAATCGTCCATTGTCTTCTAGCTCGGATAATCAGTTCAATCACTCTGGGACGCGTTCAGAGAACTTCGGTGTTGTGGCAGCCTCCGTTTCTATCGATCACGACGTCATGCCACCAACAGCAGCAGCAACAGCAACAACAACAACACCACGTTCAACTACGCCATGTCATGATTAGCATCGCTATTGAGCGGTGTCGACAAGTAAACAACATTGTTGTATTATGACTAACGGAAGGAAATCCTGCCGTCTTTGCTACTGGTGCTGAGCACGAAGAAGGCCCAAAGCATCTTGTTTTGTTCGCCGTAATAAATACCCTTCCCTCTGGTCTAATCTGAAAAGCATTTTATTACCATTAATCATTCAGTAACCAGTATATATATATATATATATATATACTCGCGAACTGGCATAGGGCTACAGACAAAAAAAATACATTTGTCTAGCAATCGTTCATCTTCAGTTAACTCCTTAGTTCTCTACGTATCTGCTGTTATTAATAGATAGCTGCTGTAAACGTGTCCACATGAACTCACGTAGAAAGCGATCCGCAAGCACAAAGTGCATCATTATATGTTGTCCACGACAAACTCATAACCATTATCGTAATTCGCGTCACGACCGCTCTTATTCGCCCGTGAACAAGCAAACCCGTTCGAACTCATCTCTCTCTCTCTCTCTCTCTTTCTACATCTATCTAACTTCTATCGCAGTGTTAATCCAATCTGACTCTGAACAAATGCACGACATCCCATATTAGAGCGGAGTAGGAGGAACGGACACGTACACAAAACACGATAATTTTGTTAATGGTGCCTGCCTCTTTTGCCACCACCTTCCCAAGCGTCGTTACCCTTACAACTTACATTATCCGTATTTAGCATATATACGTGTATATATATACATATATATATACATATATATATATATATATATATATATATATATATATATATATATACATATATATATATATATATATATATATATATACATATATATATATATATATATATATATATATATTTATACAACGTGCCATATCATTACCCTTGAGTAGCTTGTTGATTATGTTGTACTCGTTGTTGTCGTCTGTTCTTGTCGTTCTCCATTAGCAGTCGGCTAATTATCGCTTCTGCCCGTCGTTGTTATTCGTCGTGATATTTTCTAACGCTTTCACTTCTCGTTGATCATCGCCACCACCACCACAACTTGGTATACAACTTGGTCTCCTGCTGCTGCCGTGGCCGTTTGCGGCGTCATCCACGATGGGTCACCATTAACTACACGATGTAACAAGCGATGTAGGTAGCAATATCGTAATATAATGATAACACCTTATTAACTGACTGGTGATGTTGTATTTGCACGATGTCGAGAGAGAGACAGAGCTTAATGGCATTAATAGAGCTGTTGATTGGCTCGCCAAGCTTCAGCGCGAAATTCAGAGGTCGCAGCTCGGTGTACAAACAATCCAAGGAGTACAATGGCTCAGAGAGTGAATGCAGCAGCCTAAAAGTGGAAGTTCGCTACTAAGAGTATATAGATTTGGCCGAAATATAGATGTGTACGAGTGGCAACAATGGTACACGTGCCTTGCAGCGATACCTGACGTATAAAACGCCGAAAGCGTATCTCAATGCTCCTAATGACGTCGGAGGGATCGAGATTTCGAATAGTTGGCCAGGTGATGTCGACAAAGCGGAATCGAATGCCAACTTGTAATTAAATCATACCCACTCTCAGCTGAGTTGTGGACGTTTTTGGGCGTCAACGCAGCAGTCTAAGAATAATTAGATTCATTCATCCTCTAAAAAATGACTTAATTAAAAAATAACGACGCCCACGTGCATAAATGAATGCCATACATACGTATCTGCTAATGTTTATGCGAACACATGCTCATAAACGAACACATGCTAATTACAGAGCGAGACGTCGTCTCGAGTGAGTAAACTGCTTCCATGCACAGCATCATCAGCGCACAGGACAATAACAGCACCTAAACAGCATCCACAACAAAAGTATCATATATATAATATATAAGTTTAGAAGGCCCATAGAGGACTCCTGCCAAAATGAACTTATACACGCAATATGCGCATAGATATCCTTGTAACTAGACGACATCGGCTGTTAGATCTCTCAAGCGTATAGTAAATTCTATCATACACACGTACGTCGAGACTAGCGAGTTAGTCTATACGTTTCACGATACTGCCTCATTTCGTTTAGGTGTACTCACCGACATTGCGTGCGCGTTTGCGAAATGGCGAATTGTGGTTTTAATCAATTCTGTGCACACGAACACGGACCACTGCCAAATAGCAGCCCGTCATGTAGACATGGGAATAACAACGACAGCAACAAAGGTCTGGTGCGTTTGTTGCTGCTGCTGCTGCCTGCTGCTGCCATGTTGGCGTTGTTGTTCTGTATATTGCTGTTCGAGGAGTTCTTATTGCTCCACCGTCAACAACAACAGCAGCAGCAGCAGCAATGACAACCACAACAACAACAACAACAACAACAGCAAAAAGTGAGAGTTGCGTAAAGAGAAAAATCGCATTTGGCTCCCATCGGAAAGGCAACATGCTGGGTAGCAACAGCAGCTACAGCAGCAGCAGCAGCAATGACTATAATAGGGGCAGAATTACGTTGCTCACGCTGAGCCTCGCGTCCCCGAGTATCCGATCCACCGCACGGATCGCGGGAACCGCTGGGAACACCGGGGCAAAATACCAACCCCAGCTCGTCATGGCATATGCGTATTATAGTAATGTGCGACCCACTGAACCACAGCTGGCTGGAAGTTATAATAGCTATATATATATATATATACATATATATATATATATATATATATATATATATACGATGTGTGTGTGTGTGTATGAGAGTGCTTGTACTTATATGCTCACTGTCCGTGTGTACTTGTGTTTGCACCTTTGGCATTTTCTGCCCCAGCCGCTTCAAACACAGCGGCGTCTACTGCTGGCGCAGCTATCACCAGCGAAAAATTGCGCTGTGCGCTCGCTCCCAGACACGATTACGAGCAAACCGCGGTTCTTGGCCGAATGTCAACTGAACGAATGACTATCCGGCCGCCAACAAACAACAATGTGCCGACGATACCACCGACAAGGATATAGCATATACCCGCGTATGACACAGGACGATTCTACGAAGGCCATGCTGAAGCTGGCGGGAACAGCCCCCTGTTCCCGCAAGCGGCGTGAGGAGTTACATCGCTCGACGGATGCGCTCGTTGGCAGCAGCAGCAGCTCGTGGTCACCGATTAGAATTGATATGACATACAATGCGCCATAGCACCCGTATGTATGTGACCGCACCGAGACCTCGCTGGCCGGTAATTGCCACCAGACGAAGCTACCTGCACACACACACACACATATATATATATATATAAAAAAAAAAATATATATATATATACGGCTGAGTACAACATGCCGCCTATAATGATTGGTCGGCAACACTTGCGAATCGCAGTAAACGCTTTTGTACTAGTGTCTACCTCTGTTTGTGTTTGTGTGTGTGTATATGAGTGGTATTTTTGATTCGCCACCTCGTTGCCGACCAGATCGAGAGATGGAGACACAAAGATATACGAGAGATGGTCACCGGTGGAAATAAGTCCAATTATATATTATAAAATATTAATTAATCGATGAAGAAACGCACGTCGGAAACTGAAATCAACCGAACTCTTAATAGTAGTAGAGTGATCCAAAGTATTTCATCTGCGGCGCCTTCGGTAACGTTCGATTCGAAAATATCCACGCAATCCACGCATCCATCAATTCCTCGATCTACCTATACATAAATATGTTGGTATGCGTGAATGGCTGTGTTCAAACCGACATCGCCCAGTATAATACCCAGATGAAGACATATCATCGCCTTCACTGCAGCACACGGCAGTTGCTACTCCAGTGGTGCCTGCCCTGAACCCCTGACGTTGACTTCGTTCCGAGATTCCCCAGGATGTCAACGGTTAACAAGATTGCCTTGCAGGCCAGGATTGTCACTGTTGTTGCTGCTGCTACTGCTGGCGTCGTTGTTATTAATAATTATAACATCGCTACACTATTATATATGCGGCATACGGTCACGTGCGGCATGGTGCTTTGGTGGATGCGCGCAGATGCTGCCTGCTAATGAAAACGAGGAAAAAAATAGAAGAAGAAACAGCAGCCACCTCCAACAGCAAACGTCAGATTGACATATAGGTCGAGGGGTCGCGTAGATCTGCGGGCAGACGCTTGGCGGCGCGAGAGTTCGCCGCGGCCAACCCGTCCCGCTCGGCGGCCCCTCATCGCTCCCAGTGATACAAGCGTGGCTGTTGTTAACAGACATTTGTCATATAGAGATGTAGTACTGCCTACGCCTCGTGTGACTGGTGCTAATTATTCTTCTGTCCCACTGGGGCTTGGGTTGCAATTGCCCCGTCTAAGCAAGGCTACTGGCAAGATGTCAACGACTTCTGACATCGTTAGGGGATATCTCCACCTGCGGGGTGGATAGCAGTGGCTTTCATATTTATTTCATTATTGTAATATGACGGAGGCGGCTGGTAGCACGTAACCATCTCGCGATCATTCGTTGGACTTCGGCTGGAAGATGAATCAAGGTGAGCGGTTCTGCTTAGCGCTCCTTATCTCGGAGCTGTATAACGCCGTACATCTACGTTGACCCGATACCGCGATGTCGTTCTCGACGAATTCCGGGATGTTTTTCGCCGTTTCAAGATGAAATGTGTGATTCTATCAATGAACTACGTTTTCAAACAAAATATCAATAGTAATAGTAAGGATAATAGTTGCACGTATTGGCTGTGAGTCAGCCAGAAAAATTCATTTTTAATAGTACGTGTTTGATACTCGGGCAACTTATTCCGGTAGCAAGCGTCGAATTGATTGCAACGTGAAGGTTCGAAGAGCAATGGGTGATCGCATTGATGCCCCATTGTGTTTACCCATTAGAATTACGACACGAATTGTCATATGCGCAGACATTTTGTCTTCCCCGACAGTTCCTCGCACAGTTCGCCGTGGTGAGTTCGACTAGATACAGGCTATACACGGATACCGAACAACCTATACATATATATATATCTCACGACAGTAAACCATCATTCAGCATCGTTTGTGCAATAGGCGGAGGCCACAACTCGAAGTCAAGATAGCAAGCTGCCAACACAATCACCCAGCCAAATAGCAGGTGGTCTCGTATATTCCATTGTGTACATGGCGCGCACGCGCGGTAACTCATTTTGTGAGCGGGGGTCTCGTGGTGTTTGTCTTACGTCATGGTGTGCTCACATATATATATAATATATCCACTCGCAAGGGTCCAACCTCACGCAGGTTTTGTAACAGGTAGCCGCCCATTCAATCGCGTACATTGTGCCGATATTGCGCCTATATTATATATATATATATACATATCTATATATATATATATATATATATATATATAAAGAGAGAGAGAGATCAGCAGGCAGTCGTCCAATCGATTTCACTATCGATACAATATATTATCGTGTACCATTATAAATCTATTGATCGCACAATCGAAGCGGCCTGGTGTTTGTCGAACGACACAAGTTTGCCGGAAAGCTACAACAAAAGGAATTGTATGCTGTGGAACTATGGAGCAGCCCAACCCCAATTGATGCCTCTGTCCTCGGCAGCTTCTCACCCAGCGCCCCCCTTCTACTGATTCTCTCCTCTGACGTCGTTGTTTGTTCCACCGGCGCCGGCGAAAGCGCCGCCCCCCCCCGCCCCCCCCGAAGTCTGTTCTCGTTGGCCGCCGGAGCTGGTGAATCGTCGTTAGAATTTCGTGTCGATCGAGCGAAAATCTCGCTCACGGCGAATTGTCGCCTCGTTCTGATTGGCCGGGTATTGTCGATAATCCTCGCGGTGACGCCACAGCAGGTGAGACAGACGCGGCGCTGATATGAATCGTTCTCGGAGACAAATGCGTCGTTGCAAGGCCGAATTTTGGCAGCGGCACAGCCGTGTTCGATACCGTTCGAAATTGAGGCGCTATTCGGCCCTCTGCGGTTGATCTGTGATGAAAATTCGTCGTGTTGATCTGTCGAATCGATTTCACTGACGATCGCTATCAATTGTGATGACCGAACCGAACGGAGCCCAACCCACAGCAACGACAATCGGAAGATGTGTGTGTGTGTGTCTGAGTATGATGATTGGGCAACCGCGCGGCGGGCCAGCGCTGTAGAACATTGGAGTTCGAAAGGGTACTGGATTGTCTTGTGTTTGATTCTGATATCGGATGTATCTGCGGATGTCGCAACGTGTTTGCTCAGTGGAAAACCCAGTGGTCTGGTATATATATATATATATATATATATAATCAATGAATAATGGAAGCGTTATATATAGAGAGAGAGAGAGTGAGATTTGTTGTTTATTGTCACAGTAGTATTTATCAAAAAATGCTGTGCAACTTTGCAGTAGTGTCTCGAAACGGCTTGATAACTTAGAACTTCGCGCACTTTGTGTCTGCGCCGTTATATTGGACATATCTATTTTCAAATCGGTAGCTATGTAAATACATTTCACTGTTCGTTGACTTTAATGCGCACCTATTCGTTCCTGCCATTTGGAAATTCGGGCAGAAAATTCATCAGTTACTCGACTCGGCCAGCTGCAGCGGCTCCCGAAACTGATTTGGCCACAGTCGCTCCATGCCAATGAGCAGTGGACAGTGCGTGCTTAACACGCCGGTGGAAATGATCATTTCGCAACAGTAGAGCGGTCATATATATATATATATATTAGTATCTATTCTAGATTCTAGTTGATCAGCGAAGCGATCCAAATGATGAATTAGGTCCCGCAAAGACCGCCACTGCAGTGGCAAGTTTCTGAGCAGTTATAGGGGAAGAAAGCTCTCGCCAAGATTCGTAATAACAATTAGGAATATAGCTGTTTCGACCTCATTGTTGCCGTATTTTAGCTACGCACAGGACAAGATTTGATCGTCGACTAGCCACAAACAGCATTTGCCACTCGCGCAGTAACTCGCTGTAACTCCGAGGGAATATCTCGGGGTTAGAACTTTGATCAGCAATTGAACACGTTCGACGTTTGTACGCTTGATTCGAACTCCGACCGGAGTTCGCGGGCAGCGCTTTTTTCAATGAACATCGTAACTAGGCGCGGTTTCTTCACTACAGCTCAGGTACCCATGGTTCATTTGAGGTCATGATGCGTTCATTATTTCCAAGATGTTCGTATCATGTTAACAGTTGTAAAACTTAAGTTCAACGCTTTTTTTGTCCATTTGACTGAGCATGCGTCATTCGCTTGGGCGAGGCTACAATTTCTGTTGATTCGGTAACAATAAGTCGTACTAAAAAGATAATTTCATTTTTATGATTATATCATACGTCTGCGTTGATCATTTGATATGTATTATATTTAGAATTAGAACTTCGCTAGCAACCGCGGCACCTTCATTTTACGTGATCGTTTCGAACTTAGCCACGATTTAACCAACGATTCGACTACCCAGCAATGTGTTCGTTATCATTGTGACTTCCTCTTAGCGAACTTCGTGCCGTGCCAGTTAAGTACGACACTCTACTAAAGCTGAACGGGCGGATTGGCCACCCGGCAGACCGATGGACTGGGCCAACAGAGCCAACTAATATTGAATGCCACCTCAGTCGCTGACCCTCGTAGCCATCGAGCTTCGACTCGCGTCAATACGCTGACGCAACACGCACTAACTCAATTAACTATTTTCAGTTCGTTCTTGCCGCGCAACTGCCTGACCACTCCGACCTCCCTGTATCCCTTTTAATCCAATCATAACAGCGTTCCGCAGGCAACTCCGCCTGTCGAGGAATAATTCGATATATTCAAAATAATTCGATATGTTCGAAATAATTCAATATAATTCTACACAATTCTACCACCGGACAGATATAGCCAGTGATCTCGTCGCGTGGGGCGGGGAAGAACGCTAGAAGCAGTGTATCCCTTTGAAATGATCATCGATCATCGTCGCCGCCGCCGCCGCCGCCACTTCGCGGCGGCCAGCACACCATTGTGCTTGCTCTGTGCTTACGGAACGATGGGGCATGACACGGCCTCAGCAGGCGTTGTTGTCCGACGTGAGCGTGCCATGTTGTGTCGGAACCAGTAGTAACAGACAACGTCCAATTAATTCACCCAGTGATTCGTCCATCAATCAATCGACCTGTCTGGCGTATTGATGCTTCCTCTCTGATTGGGCCGCGCGAGGCGGTGACGTTTGGAGGGTCCGAGGGCGAGCGAGCGAGCGGGCGATTGGATGCGATTTCTTCCCTCGATTCATTCATTCATTTACCTATCAATCACTTGATTGTATCCACACACGCACTAGTGCCAGTGTCGCTAACCGTGGCATCACGTGGTGACCTTGAAAATAGCCCGCCGCCATATATGATATCTGCCGGCTCCACGTCCCCAACACTAAATAGAATGAGACCCCAATGAGCTAAAGTCTGAAGTCGTTCTCTAGCTATATATCTATCTCTCGCGTGCTGCCTCTCTCTCTGTCGCGCCTCCTGCGGCTCTCGCTGGATTGAAATCTAAGCAGAATTCTGCTCGCGTGGCTTCTACTACTGCTGCTGATGCTGCCAATGTGGCCGCAGCCCGACGAGCTTCAGTCGCAGCCATTTCATTCAATTGAAATAATTGTAATAATGACGACAATAATGTAATTGTGAGTGACGTAATCGTGCACGGTGAGCGAAGACGAAATGAAGACTACAAGCTAAGTGACTTCGTCTTTGGCTTCTGCGCTGCGCCGGTAGCGGCCGCAGCAGCTAGCCTCGGAGCGCCAGCTCGGGGCACCAGCAACACAACGGGGTCTGGACACGAAGCCTATATAGTTACAAACGTCATTTGTTGTTCGTAACCGTCGTTGTCGTCGTCGTTCTCCGTGCCCAGCAAAAAGGTCTCAGCAGCAGACAGCGCCCTATGGAGGGGGAATTCAGATGCGCGCTGTTCGTCGCCGCTTGCTTTTTCTTCGCGGGCTCTCCCTCCGCGATCTGGTACAGCGCGCCACACCACCACCACCATCGCTCAGGGTCCATTATGGTGGTCGACCTATGGCCGGTATTCGATGATCTTGGTGACCATCGAGACGATGGGGAGCCAGCCGACCACTCAATAACTGTGGCACCGACTGGGCCAGTTCAGTTCAGACAGGAGCGGCGGTTCACAGACAAAGCGCATTACCGAAGGCAGCTTACCGCGGGCTCCGGCCGGACAGCGCTTCTGATGCAAGCGGACACAGCAGACAACAACAACAGCAACAGCTCAAGGGGCAGCAGTCATTTCTCTACGCACACTGCTACAATACTTCTGCAGCAGCAGCTTCATGAGCTGCCGCAGCTGATTCCACCGTTACTGCTCGTGTAGTAGTCGAGTTACTACAGGTGCGCGCATAGCGGCGGGGCCAGCAATGACGACGGCAACAACGGTAGCGGCTGCGGGTCCTATTATAGTCAACGATATCACTCATGGTCCATGTGCCCTTATATATATATATATATATATATATATATATGTGTGGATATATTGGTCTAACGAATGCCAGAGTATATCTGCTTGACGCCACCACCCCTGTCCCCGGCAGCGACCAGCCCGCTTAGTGAAAAGTGGCTCCATTTTGCTGCTGCTGCTGATGGTTTTTTGTAGCCGGCCACCGTAATGCTTCAGATATTCGAATCTCCCTTAGACCATGTGGTATCTAGTATAACTACATATGGGTTCTAGACGGAACAAACAGTGACAGATAGACATTCATTTAGATGGAACGATGCAGAGCCCTCAAGAGGTTGCCCGGGGGCCGGGGTCACATTGTCCGCCGGACAAAGCCAATACTATTTACCTATAATAATAATAATAATCGAGTAGAATGTAGCTAGCATGCTTACGATGAAATCAAACTAGTGTTGCTACATGCAACATTCGTGATGATTACGAGAAGGAGTGTGACACGGTCGTTCGCTGTGGGTTGAATACAGATGACGGAGTAGATCGATCCAGGGAGGCGAACGGCAGAAGAACCAGCCGAATCTGAATAGTGTTTACGTACAGATTCTGCCTCTGTCTGTGAACGAAGCTTTCGACGTTACGACGTCTGTTGGGAGAAACGAGTGAATTGTGTGTTGAAGAGTACGCCGCTCACAGAGCTGTGCAGTACCACAGCCAGTGAAAAGGACAAATGAGGTAGGCTGCAATTTACGTGTGAAAACTGCGCTTCGACATCGCCACACGCCAACGTACGGTATTGCGTTCGCATTGAAATGAGGCGCTTTCTCATTAGAGAGAATTAATAACTGATTGTGGCGCTATGGGTATTATTATGGGCCAGGGATAGCGGGTAGCAGCATTGTCTCGTAGCGTGGTGAGCTCGCCACGCGGTTCTAGCATCGAAACCGCCCGGTCGAGGTGAGTCCACCCATTGGCTATGCATTTTCGACTTGAGAAGCTTAGACCCCGAGTTATATAAATATGCACTAACGAGTACACAATCCCTTCCCGGATAGGCGCTGTTGGTGCTGCTGTTGAATAGCATATGCTTTCACAAGTGCACACAGCCGATTTGTATTCCATGAGCTCAATTGACGGCGGATCCTGCGCGCGTAAGATCTTGCCAAACCAAGCACACACGCTATGGTAGACGCCTAGACACATAGCGCTGCTAATTGGAAGTGAATAGCGAATGCTAGCATTAGGCGGCATATTCTGTCCTAATCTCGTCGACCACAGTCTGGCACGATTGTCACCAGAGCTGGGGGGTATCAGATAGCGAGAACAAAAACGAGAAATTTCTCAATTCGACGCCCCCCCCCCCGCAACTCTTCAACCTTCCCCTGCTCAAGCACAAACTTCATCTGTGGACAATGCAACAAAACAACGGTAGACGGCCGCGCCGCCACATTGGCTCAAAAGGATGCTGCTATCTCAGGTGTTGACGCCTGCGAATCGTCAGGTATCCAGACAAAAGATCACACACGTTGTGGTCGGTTGTGGCAGTTAAAAACAGCTCTATCTATTCGCGTGTATGTGTATCGTTTTCGAAACGGATCCGGCATTGTCTAATCACACGTACTCTGCGTTTTGCTTTGTGCGTTTTTTTTGTTTGTTTTTGTTATTTTTTAGAAAACCGATGTGCATACTAATATGTCTCGCTTAAATTAGCGCAACCCCATTTTCGACGCAATACGCGATCAGCTTATAATTATTTGGCATATTGCTATCGAATGCTTGGATGAGGTGAAACAGTTAGTGGCGAAAAGAACATTTTGTCCAAAGTACTCGAAAGCAATGATGGTCGTTGAAACACCAATGCCAACGTCAGCATGAAGATTGAACTCAACTGAGTGGAGCACTACTAGTGAAAAATGTTATCGAGTACATGTGTTCTGCTATTGCACACGCCTCTCATTATCTTGGCTGACCTTGAGTTCTGTAGTGGCTGTTTGCCAGCCGGGACGCAGACCATCGATCTCTCATCATGGCATAAATAGACCATGGCTAGTGTTCCATATTATATATATATATATATATATATATATATATATATAATATGTATTATATATATATGCGATGCTCGCGAAGTGTCGCAAGAGATTAATTGCAAATTACGACAATCGGTCCATGCACCGAATTCATGTAATCGAAGACATAACCCATTGGAACGCCATCGATCTCTTGGCGCCAGCGGCAGCATCAGCCGCAGCAGATCCCGCCAGAGTTTTCAATCGATGGGATCGGTCCAAGTCAACCCACGCGCGTGCAAATCGGGCTACGGACATTTTGCCCTGTTCTATTCACAGTCTGTTCGGTCACGAGCGTTACTCACCACTCCAATTGAAAGATCGCTGTTCAACTCACACACACAGATATATACTCACGCGGACATACATACACTACACAGGTACGGGTGTTTAGGTGGACGGAACCCCGACAATCCTTACAAATGTATTGCACTTTCTATCTCGCTATCTAACGGTGACGAAATCTCGTTGACAATGGACTCGGACGTGCAGCCACCGGCCCACATGGCGATGATTCGACCGAGCAATCTGGTACATCTCGTCTGCACCACTGTTACTTTTCTTTTCTTTACGACTTTTTGTTGTTGTTGCTTCTGTTGTTGTTATTGTTGTTGCTGTGGTTGTTGCGGTTGTTGTTGTTGTTGTTGCTAATATCGAAACAGCAATAAAAGCGGCGACAGCGAAGCTAATCTACGAATCGATGTTCACTCTCGCTTGCCCCACCACCCACACTCACCTGGAACGCATCAAACAGAACACAATGCGTACGTTTTTTGTTAGTTATCGATTGCAATTTCGTCCATTCTGTACGTTCTGTTCCTGTATAATCGTTATTACGATATTGTTGTTTTGTTGTTGTTGTTGTCATATGCGAAATGAAGTGACGTCATAGGCAGTGTATACGATAGCCTATTTTCCTGCAATGCTTATATTTGTAGGTAGGGAACAGAAATAGAAATTAATATGATAAAGATTGACGTCACGTCCGAGGGTATTGTCGGCACTGTGGGGATTCGCAAACCCCACTAAAGCCTTTTGGGGGTGGAAGGCCGCCCCCAAGGTTCGGAAGTGCGTTTGTCAGTACTTCAGCAGCGCATTGAAGCGGCAACGGTGTCTTACTCCTTGCTACGTTGTGTCTACTCTTCACGGTGTGCCTGCGCCGCCGGATACAGCACCGATGCGGCCACTGCTTCTCGGGCTCAGGGGACGTCAAGACACCCCTAATACCGACGTATACCCTCGTTAGTATTATTCAACGATATACTAATTATATCTGATAGCATCTGTATAGCATACGCATAGCTGTAGAATAGTTTGGTCGATAGTTAAAGTTAACTCACGACAGGATACTGCTAAGCGACGGAATTGATCAGATGTATGGTGGGACTATGACGTTCAATGACGCCTTCAGCGGAGTGATTTCGCCTCAGCTGCCACCATAATATATCTATAGATATAGGGGCCACCAGGGTTGCCCATATTGCCAACGAGATCCGTAATCGCCTTATTACTGATTAATGGCGTCGCTGTTTGCTCAGTCATGTTGCGTCGATGGGGGCGGTCGGTGCCAGCCGCGCTATTAATTGTCAACGACAGTGTAATTAGATGCAGGTGATATTTGCTCACCGTTCGCTTTGTTTTTCTCAGCCTTGTGCCTGCTGGCTTACCGGCGCATGCGGGGGCAGATATCTCACGGTGGTGACCCCGAGAGGGTCAGGCATTGTGCAAGGTGCAATATATTTCCAGCATTGCCACGCTCAATGGTGGTAATCGTAATTCCACTTCACTCTCTTCCCTGGTCGATTCTCTCGCGTCCGGGCTCACGCCCACGTTCCCCTCTCGCTCGTAGGGGGTTACATGAGCGTTACCCTGCTGCTGCTGGTGCTGCTGCTACTGCAGTGCAATCAATTGTGATATCGACACCGTGCACGGTTTTATGGCCGGCAACCCGCCAGTGACAGCTGTCCAGTATACAGCGGAGTACAGTCATTGGTGGACCGGAAGACAGTAATTGGCAGCGCGGGTAATGCCGGCTCGGGGGCTTCGGCGGGGTGAGTGGAGGCACCGACCGGAATTTGCGTGTGTATGGGGCTCTGGCCCCAGCATCTCACTCGTCACCACCTACGCGGCGTGACGCTGTTCGGGGTACCATGTGTACTGCGGTGCCGTTGCCTGTCGAAGCGTTCTCTCACACTCACAGCCATTGACAAACGGACACTCAGAGGCATCCGTCACAAGCAACCGCTGCCTACGCGGTTGCTTGTGACGGTTTTAGGCTGGTGACCAACACTAAAACGCTGGTTACACTGACTCTTGTTGCTGCTGTTGCTGTTGCTGTCGTTGTCTTGTCCGGTGCGGCGCAGAGTTAATGAGACACGGAAGGCGGAGGTTGAATAGCCGGCATAAAATGTTAGAGTGGACATAGAAAATCAACAACAAGAGCGGCACTTAATTCGCAGGCGGACGGGGACGGTCACAAAGCTTTTCGCATACAGTGCCGGTAGATGCACCGGCAGATCTGCTGCAATTAGTTGCGAATTGTTACAGACAAAAGGACGAATGCTCACTCATGGCTGAGCTGGCTCTTGCTGGTACACGCGGACGGACACCACTTTGTCGAATGGGGCAATATGATGACGTATGGTACCTCATCAACCTCGCGTCGTAATGCGCGAGTCGACGTTGTAGTGGACGTCAGAGATGTGTTCTTTTTTCTTTCTTGCTGTGCCGCTGCCTACAGTTTACTTTTTGTCAACTGCATCACGGGCTTGTACTATGGCGACAATGACGGGCCGGGACCACTCTGCAGGAGTCACTTCAACCGCAAACGTATATATGAGCGTAAGTACGATAACATGGACACGTTTCGCTATTCAGAAACAAAGTCACTTGACAGTGTTGTTGTAGTGCTGCCTCCTACTACTATTATAATACTACTACAGTGAATGCTACTCTGCGAATACGACCAATATAAATCGTGTGTACTGCGACACTTAGGTCGAAGGTTGAGTCGCTGAGCTAAAGTTGTCGGGGGTGTCATTAGCAGGCGGCCGAGCCCGAGAGCCGTCGATACCCCGCGCCACCGGCAGTTGGACTCACAGTTAAAGACACTGCGAAATGGTCACTCCCTAACCGCCCCCCCCCCCCCCCCACCCCACACTTGAGATAAGCGACAAGCAGCACAAAAAAATTGCCGCCTCCGTTATTTTCGCCCCCATCATCTCACGCAGTGGCAACACAGTCGATGCAGGGTGCTCGTGGCGGGTTCCGTCTCTCCGTCTGTCCGGCCATTCAGGCGACGCAAATACATTCAAACGGTAGCTAGCTGGGTGGTCCGTCGCATTAGCAGCGGTAGTTACAATTGTTGTTGTTGCTGTCGCCGCCACCGCCACCGCCGCCACCGCGTCGACCACCAGCATCAACGCCTGGCCCCGCTGGCCCCTATTATTGCCGTTGTCGTGCACAAAGACAAAACGGCCGACAGCGACAACGACAAATGACTATGCATCGCCGCAGAAAGTGATTCTGTACGCGAAGGTCGAGTTCGCGAAGCTAGAGCGAGCTCGATTGGACGCTTGGGCCACTCGGCGCTCCGTAGCAGTCATCGTAGAATTCGGTCGTTTGCTATAGCTGCTGCTGCTGCTGTCGTTGTCAGCGACAACAGCAGCAGCGACGGTGTTGGCCAGGATGTATCATACTTATGATTCTGGATGTCGTTACTCGCTCAGTTTGTCTGATCCGGTTCGGTGTTGCTCATTGGCCAGCCGCATCCAATTTTCAGTCAAGGGGCAGGAGAGTTACACCAATGTTGTGCCTGTCTACAAACACTGTCAGTACTGCCAGCATTAGACTATTGTTAGAAGAAGTCCAGGCGGCGGGGTAAGGCGAGACGCAATAAGGCACTGCACAGGTCGCTCGTTTTTTACGCAGCTGTCGTGCTATCGTCCACGCAGCAATATACGTCGATTTGCGGACGAGTCCGTTTCTATATAGAAGTGTGCGCTGATATTTTGTCACGTTTTTATAGGCCTTTATAGACAAAGGGAGGAGAGCTATGCTTTGGAAATCTTCGAAGGCAGGCTGACTGAACAGAGTGGGAGATTATTCGCACGCATCGCGTAAACAGCAGTTCGTGGAGGACAGGTAGCAGGACTGACGCCGCTGGACGTTGAAGGTATTCACATTTGACGATAGCTTACATTTGAATGGACAATTAAGGGAGAGCCCTCAGGGTGGCAGCGTATCATATCTCCACGGCGCGTATTCGTTAACCATTCTAGATTTAAGTTAATTCATTCCATACGATGCCTATGTGAATATGTGAATGTCTATACACAGGTGATCCACAATCGTATACTATGAGCGTACGAATTTGGTTGACCTGTGCATGTCACCAGCTCACCGTTAATAGGTAGCCGAGCATTTGGCTAATGTTTACAGATATTGTCTTTCTCCAGGATTCCGAGAATACGCCTGTCCTCCTCCAACATCCAAGCGACCTTCCATACACCATGTCTTGTCCCCTTGTAGGGGATCTATATCGCACACGGACTAAGACACACGCAGACACGTAGACACTGTCTCTATCAGTCGAATGTGATGCACACCGAGATTGATCACTGGTTATTTCGTCCTTTTATCCATCTATTCACTATTGTTCCGAGCCAAGTCGTGATTCTCGTGACATCACTCGTGGATATTGTAACAGCGAGACGAACAGAGACGAGAGAACGGGCAGTCATAGTCAACTATGAGATTAACGCATAAATCAAGTAAAATCTACCGCACGCACGCATGCAAACGCACAAACAGACAAACACTCACCCACCCATTCATAGATTATGCCAGAATACTCAGCCAGTATGAAAGGCTCCACTTATCACCGCGAATCACTTCGAATGAGCACGGCGAGCTGGCCACTTGCAGATACCTATGTGGCAGTAGAGGTAACCTGCCGATAGTATCGCGGGTCATAGATATTAATGGCCGTACATTACACCGATGTTACTGTGGAACAGGCGAGAATCGTCGGCTCAGAAAGCCAGCCAGCACCCGCCAGCTGGAAGATCCTCTGCGCGACGGCCGCTTCGCGCTTGGTGATCTATTGTAACGATGAACAAACCTCACGCGAAGAATGCGTCATTTTTACTGGTTGACGTTGGACCCGATTGTCTGCAGACAGCTGTGTGTGATGTTTTCGTTCAGCTGAGATTCACAGATGATTTTTCGGCGATTTCAACGATTCTGATGTCGTTCGTTTAGGTATGAAGTAAGACACGTAACTCCAGTGGATTGTATGTGGTTACTTTTGGGAACGAACATGATCAAACAATCTCGTGTTTGTCGGGGTGCTCGCCGTATCGAGCTGTTTTTTTGCCAAAACGGATTCAGCAGCAGCAGCAACAGCGGCTACAGCTAGGTTTCGCAACACGTCTACGTGCGTGTACTTTATCCACATACGAAAACTCGCGAGCATGACCATGCCGTCATCACGCATAGAGACGCACAGTGGTGGCTAGTTGTTACTGGGATCGCGTACGAAATACTGCGGCGACAACTGCGCTGCCGGTGCAGCAGCGCAGTGGGATTGGCCCCTTGGGGTGCTATCGGCGGGCGCTATAAATTATCAAATGGACCAACTTCTCCTCATTTGCTATTGTTGTCGCCCTGTTCTCCGTCTCTGGATATATGTTATATATATATATATATATATATATACATTTTCGAAGGCAACATATGAATGAATGGCTGCTCGGTATCACCTATAGATGGTGCGGCTGGCATTGTTGTAAAACCCGTATTTCATGAGCGGCAGTTAATTGTATCATTGCGATGGCTGCAAGCGCACTCGAATAGAATAAAGGGTAGTTATCGATCCGGCTCATCGATCCGCCCAATGACTTACCTCGCTGCTAAGTTGGCTCGTTGAACAACTTCGAGAACTTTATCTTCTGGAATGAAGGCCCGCCTCACCTCACGTTATCCAACTCCCTTCATGGATGGACTCATCGCTGTCTACTTCTTAACAAATACGCCATTGCGCGGTACTGGTGGATGCTGTATTACTACAACGATTGTCGTGCGCGCACAATGTTCACATATGCACATAGACAACACTGAATGTGCACATGATTGCGGTGGCAATCGAGCCAAAAGACCTGTGCTAGTTTGATGAGAGGAACCGTCTAGCTACGTAAAAAAAACTTGGAATAAAACCTCCTGACAAAGAAAGCGTGCTGGCTTGTTTCATCTTTACCCTTAATTACAACGAGTGATCAACAAATATCCTATATATATATATATATATATATATATATATATATATATATATATATATATATATATATATATATATATATATATATATACGCGTGTGTGGCTTGTCGCAGTACATACGTACCACTGTAGGCCCGTGCAATTTCAAAATGAGTCGACACATAACGGTAAGATCAGCATACTAACTACACGCTTGAGACTCAGTCCGCCACGAGATATTACGCCGTTCTATCCATACCGCTGCAGCAATATGACATGCGCTAGCACCTATGGGGAGTCACAATGGGGCGGCTTGCCCAGTCGGCTAGTTTTAAGTTCCTTGAAACGGGCTCACCCTCCGTGGCTTGGATGCATACGCCGGCCATTAGAGGCCAGCCGCAGTATAGACGCCAACACGAAAAGGCACCAGAAGTGGGATGGTGGCACATCGCGTCGCCCCGGGGGTGTCACATCGAGCGAGATATGGTGGGTCGTCTTCTTTTTCAGCGTCCTGTCCGCGAAGGGGCCGGGGGAGCTATTGTTTGAAACGAGCCTGCCCGTCAATAGCCCGTCAAAAGGCGTAAATTGCACCAGGGCCGGGTGCTGGTGGTCGCGGTAGCTCTAGACTACTCCACTGCTATGGCTACTTCTGCTGATAGTTCTGTTACTTCGTGTGTGTGTGTGTGTGATCATCGTATTCATCAACCGCTGTGACCTTCAATCGAATCAATGTGCACCATCTGCGGAGATCTGAACTGCACGCGGGGACTTCTCGCGGTCCACGCCTGCACTCGTTACAGCAGGGTATCTGCTCGCGTAAATATCACATCATGGTTGTGGCTAGCTGTCTGGCTGGCTAAATATTGGCAGAACTTGATTCAAGAGTTATCCGTTGTCGTCACAGGTGGCGTTCGTATTCGTGGCGCCAGCACCAGCAATATCATAGAGTAATTATATATATATATATATATATATATATATATATATATATATACATATATATATGAGTAGTCAGCCAACCACTCACACAATTGACAGTAACGGTGGCTGCGGCAGCGACCGTGGCCGTCCCGGTGTCCTGCTAGAAACTTGATAATTAATCACTCGTAACTTGATCATCACGTTTATTCTAAACGTAAACCTGTTCGTAGATCATAAAAGTGAGTGAGTTGTAATTCAGTCCGATGGAAAGCCGGAGCAGTAGCAGCAGTAAAGACGGCAGCTGAGAAGAAGCCCAGATTTAAAACAACGTAATGCCACACACGCTATATACACACTAATGGATGTAATATATACCACACCGAATATGTGTCAGATGTCATGAACTCATCAGGCTCATCGGCTCTCTCGTTCTCGCACTTGCCACAGTCGAGAACTGGCGATGCAAACTGTACCCAATATATCTAGCAGCATTCGCCACCGGCGCCTCGTCGTGCCTATTAGAGCAAGCTTACAATTAGCTCCATGTGACCAGAGTTGTTTTAATGCTTATGTAAATATGCATTACGCAAAACAGGGTGGGATGATGTTTGGCGAAAGTGATTACCCTTATCCTACCGTAATTGTTTTACTATTCTGATTATCGATAATTAATTTCATGGTCGCTGTGCACTAACGGCATTGCGCCGCTACCAGGGATTCAACATATGGTATCGATGAAGCCTGCTCGATCTTTTTGTTTCGATTAGAATTATTTATGTTTCATTTTTCACTAATGTTTTAGAGGTTCGTGTTTGCTGGTTTATCTGTTACAACGTGACACATTGTCGAACGTTTCGATCTTTACAAAAAGCCTCATAAGTCCAGTTACATCTTGATCGATGGTATATGCCAGTACCGTGGACGTGAAATGTTGGCTGTGGGTCAGCCCGGAGAATTTGCTTAAATATATATATATGTATATATATATGTGTGTGTGTGTGTCTAATCTTAGCAACACACACCGAAAGACTTAATTAAACCTGTCGTACAAAGCCTTTCATTATCGCTGTCTGCGATTAATCACCGTTACATACACGATGTTCAGCGAACACCTGAATGGCTGAACGCGGCCAAAAGGAATGATCACAGTACAGCTGCCATCCCGAGATGGCTCTTCGCTAAATAAGTCGATCGCTAAAAGCGAACAACTTCGCTATGAGTAATATCCATTATTCGTCCCCTCGTTCTTCTGCCGTACACGCGTCAGCCATTACCGAAATACCGCATCTTTGTATTGTATTGTATATATATATATATATACATTATCTGTCCATTTTATTTAGCTAATCTTCCATTCATCGTGTGTCATTTCGCATAATTCATTGTTTCATTATTATTGCACATTATCTCTTTAGTTCGTTCTCTCTCTCTCTCTCCCGGCCTCTCTTTCTTCGCGGCACTGATTCTCGTTGTTGCTCCAATGCTCGTATCTATCTGCTCTACGCAACTGTATGTATAATATAATACGTGTGCATGTCTGTGTCTTCTTTTCTTCTGCGATATGTTTGTTCCCTATCAATCAAGGATAGTTCACGCCATGAACTTCACGTGGCTCGCCGTGAACAGGCTGTGGCAGCAGCAGCAACAACAACAGCAGCAACAGTGGAAACCAACGACCAACGCGGGTGAAACTGAACCACTGGCTCTGATACTGCTGTTGTTGCTACTGATTCTCTCCGCCTCCCAAAGCCAATCCGACCCGACCCGACGCACAACGAGTCAAGGTCCCGCCAAGTTCTCCCTGCTGCTGCTTGCCGCCGCCGCCGCCGCTGTTATTGCTGTTGGTATCGTCACATTACACGGGGGCATTGGAGCATCGTGTGTGCGCCAACCGCGAGCAATAGAAGCTAACATGGAATCATGGCAGCACAGGCGAGCGCCGTAGTTACAGTAGGAAAGCGACCGAATAGACGAACAGAGACACTGGGACCCATACCCGATCCGCGGGCCCGTTCGACTTGGAATTCTCTTCGATATATATATATATATATATTTGTGTTTTTTTCTGAGCTGACCGTCAGCTGTTCGTCTATGTGACAGGCCTGGGCACTTAACCATTAGGTGTGACTATGAGGTAATGCTATACTATTATATATATACTGGGAAACAGCGGTAATCGTGGTGACTGTTTGGCGTGACCTATCTCGCTCGGTCTATGGCGGCGGGTAATTCCAATGCGGAGTGGGACGGCGGCAGAAGATTCCGGTAGGACAGTTCGAGGAGAACGAATACGAAAACAGCGTAAGATATATTGATATTCACGCTTCGTGCAGACAAAAATGAGACAAATGGATGACCACTATTGAAGAGGACACCCCAGCCAAAAAGACATCTAGACCCCTCAGCCGCCCCTCCGACCGCGCGAGACATTTGAGTGATGCCCATCCACCTTTGCCCGTCTCTGACGCGCTCTTCTAGTCCCTTGGACAGAATGCTATGGCTTGACTGCCGATTTGCCGGACATCCCCGGCGGCGGCAGCAGCAGCGATCCAAACGCTAGCCCCGTCGACGTCTTCGCTGCTGAATTCTGATAACATCAGACTACTGTCACTTGCCATCACTAGCCGCAAGATCATCGTCACCATTACACACCAACTCTATTACCACCACCACGACGACGACGGCGGCGTCTGACCGTCAAATCGTCGATGGCCGCGTATCGATGCGCAGCGATTCGCGCGGGCTTGCGGACCGCCGTCCCCCTTGTACAAGACAAGATTATCTACACCCTGCTAGTACCGTACAAACTGACGATTGACATCACATCTCTCTCTCTCTATCTCTCGGCACCATTCTACCTCTTTCGCGGGCGAGTTGCTACACGAGGCAAAGCAGCAATCAACGCCGAGACAACGAAATTGATGCTCGAACAACAAAAAAAAACAAGCAACCACAACTGCGGCCGTATTTCGTTGTTACCGCTCTGTGGCTCGCTCGCTCGCTTCGCAGACGTTGACGAATATCGTCCACGAGTCAACGGGCCCATGCCCGTTGTTGTTGGGTGCGTTTGCGCGGTGATCGCTATTGATGAAGTGGATATTGATGACGCGACGCGATGACAGGTAGAGGGCGACTCTTTGCCCCCGCGTTGATGCTCGGTAGCATTGTGTTCACTGACGCTACTTTCACTGCGTCCGGGACGAATGGGTACACCTGCCGGAAATTTTGTGCACGAATTCGCCGCAACTGGCCGGCAAAAGAAAGAGGTTGAATATAGATGAGATTGTCTGTGGTTCCGATCAACGTCATATTCGTCGTATTGTAGTACTCGCTCGGCTGTCGGTTTTGTTTTTGTGGCTGTTGTGTTTCGGCGTGGGCTTACCGTTCTAAAAATATCTTCCTCGGTTATTGCTCATTGTATTTTGTTGCGTATTTCTTGCTGGAAGCTGTCGCTCGGCAAAAGACGAATTAGTATTGGGGGTTTGCGTGTGTGTGTGTTTGTGTTTTCAGCTTTCGAGGAGAGCCAGCACGGAGACGGGAACCCTTCATTGAGACGGTCTTAATATTTAAGAACATCCTCACAGGAGCATCGAGTCAGATACGTTCTCCAAGTCGAGCGTTACTTTTCGTCAAACGGAACCTGATCATGAGAAATACGTTGCTCCGTTTGCTGTCACCGTTTTCTGCGCAGCCGCCCGGGGGTGGCGGTTCGATTTTGATCCTGGATGATTTACGGCGTTGTTAGATGTCATTTCCAGAGAATCCAAAGTCAGGTCGGGGAACAGGCCTCGACGGTGAATGATAATCTTACCGGAAAGAAGCCAAGCGCTAACTTTGGCTGCTGAAAGCGACGGACTTACAGGCGGAGCTTCGCAGCGAAGCTTTATACGACATCTTGGATAATCGTGATCCGCTAAGCTGGCTGACGTTCGCGACAGTGTTCCGAGAGCGTTATATTTATTTATATACATCGTCTATCGCGGGACGCGGCAACTGACGGAGTTTGAACGTGTGAGTTATGAAAAGCTAAGACGAGCTGAGACGCAACAGCGGATACGGTCCCGGAAGTATTACAATAAATAAAGTGGTTTCAGTTGATTTCAACAACGGCCAGTGATGGGTGTGATTCACAAGCGGCACGGTTTGTACGTGAAATGGTGTAAAAAAACACAATTGGTCCATTCATATTAGCGCTTGAAAAGTGTACACACAACTATATTCCAGCGCACAAAATGCGCACCCATGCCATCTCAGTAAATATCCGTATTATATATATATATATAAAATATAAAAAAATAACAAATGTTCTCTTTTTGGAAGGAGTATTATACTTTATATATTTGATTTATTATATTTTACGTCTGGATTGAAACGAATATAAAAAAACCATTCCAATTACCGGACAACAAGAAATATATATATACCGGCGCGCGACCTCAATCGTAAGACAGAAAACACACTTGGCAGATCTAGGCTCGCCAGAGCTAAGTGGCAGCCTTCATTGCGGATCGACTCAGCCGACGAAGAAGTCAACGAAATGTGGCCGGGAATTGTATTTTCCCGAGCACAAAAATCGCACATTTCTACTTTCCAGTGTACTATTCACAAACAAAGCCTGTACGAGCTAGTGAACCAGCATTACTGCCGTAAATAATAGATTATCTAGAGGGATGATTTCGGCTACATCCCGCACCCATGCACCAAATATCACCATGGCATTTGTACCTCGCCGGTGGAGGGAGGGATCCTGGCCACGCAGTTGTGCCCTGCCATAGTGCCCGATTACTTGCTCTAACTAATGTAACTAGTGAGTGTGTAGATACTTGAACTCATGGCGCTTCCATCATAGAGGAGTGGATTCTCACAGTTGCTGAGCATTTCATTGCGACGAGCTTACCTGAAAGAGAGACGAATTTCGCTTGTTAGAGAAATCAATGTTTAATCATGACCATACTATGGCTACTACGCACCCTCGGCCAGTCCGAGGAGTAACATTTCGCTCTAGAAGAGTGGTCCAATTATTACGCGTATAAACTCGGTGCGGTGACAGACACGCGGACCAATCTCACCAGCTTTTCAACAGGCTCCGTTTGTTCGGCAGGAGACAAAAATGGCTCTCCCCATATATTTTTCATCAGGCTACTGGCCGAGGACATCAGGACAACGATACACCATTCGATTACTCCTTGTAACAGTTTAGCAATAAACTCATCCACGGGTTCGCCCCCGAAAGAAACATCCCTCACGGGCAGATTCGGTCAGCGTCCGCAGGAAAAACAAGAAGAAGAACAACAACAACAATGAAACACGCGTTACAGCCCAAAAAGATGACGATGCCTCATTCATCAATAGCGTATATCATACAATTCTATTTATAGCGGTCGGCACATGGCATCGACCATCGTATCGCGCAGTTTGCGGGCAGCGTTTCGACCTCGAATTCACTAACTAGCCGGCGCTCGCTATTTTTTTTTTTGTCTTTCAACAAGCGTCGGCAATGTTTCCAACATGCGTCATGAGCATGCGCCACCCCGGCGAACAACGAGATATGGAACCTCCCAAAAATTCATCATGGTGGCGGGTGGCTATTTTGCTGGCATTTCGATAGGTTGCCCGTTGGCTTCTGTCAATTTTGCGATAATAGTAATCATAATGCGAGGTATTGTGTCGTCATTGGATGGCATGACGTCGCCAATGATCACCGGCTGTGGCGGGCGATCCGCGCTGGCAACACGCTAGAGATGGTTAAGTGGGTCCCGTTTGCAGGTGTGCGTAATTTTTTTCTCGATCATTGGTCGAGCACTTTTCAACGTCACTGAGCACTTGCGCGTCAGGCTCTCTCTCGCCACAGACACACTGATGACAGTGGTATCCTGTCGGCTGTCACGCCGGTCGAACGGCCGTACCGCGCGTGGTCAAACCTCGCGGCACGGTTTTGTCTGTGTGCGCGTTTGCACGCGCCCGCCATTCACGGATACGATACACAAATAGCCAGTGTCCAATGGCAGGTTCATTTAGCCCTCGTATAGACAAGGTACACCACGCAAGGCTCTCATCATCATTGACCGTTCCAGCCGCCGCCGCCGCCATCACCGTATATTCGTTACGTTGAAGTTAAGGTCGACCAGCACACATGGCTGGCATGCACGGCCAACCGGACTGTGCCGTCGCCGCTGTTAACCAGATCAGCAATTGCAGCCCCCTGAACAGCTCAACTGGCGGTTTAACTGCAGCCTTGCCGCTGTCTCTGTTGTTGCTACCTTGTTAGTTGTTGGCGTCGGTATTGGCTTTTGGTGCTGCCGCCGCCGCCGCCGCCGCCGTCACACAAGCGGATACCGACACCACTGTGCACAACACATATGGCAAATAGTATGTGTGTGTATATATATATCTACCAGCTATACGGCCACTGCTGCTGCGGCGGCTGCAGCTGCTGCTGGCGCTGTTGGTGCTGGCCAGGTTCACTCGTCGTAGAAGTGGTCAAGGAAAGCAGGATGTATTTGGTCTCCCGCTGCCCCGTGACGACTTCGACGGCGCCGCAGCCGCATTCGCTGGCGCTCGAATACAGCCGAATAATAATAATAATCATAAAGATAATAATAGTGCCAATCGTAAAACAACGGCATCGTCGTCGCTGGCGGCGGCGGCGGCGGCGGAGCTAAAATCAAGAAAGACGGACGGCCGCCGCTGCTGCTGCGACCACTTATGAAGCTCGTCCGACATTCGTCCGTTGTCGTCGCCTCCTTGTTGACGCTGTCTCCTGGCCGTTGTTCGATGGGAGAAGGTGAATAGTTCGACTTGCTCGATACCACCGGCAGAAAACGCACTGACGCCACCGCCGCCGCCGCCGCCGCCGCCGCCGCCAAGCAGTCCAAAGTTAAATATGGCGAACAAGTTGATGGCCTTCTACTACACTTGCTGGCTACGTCGCCGCCGCCGCCGTTGAAGTGAATCCTTCACGCTTGTATTCGCATCTTATAAGCATCAGCTTATGATGCTATTATGAGCCTGGCCGAAGAATGGCGAATTACCTGCGTATCGACGCCAGGGGTTCTCGACGAGAGGTATTACGAGGGGGATTCGATTGAGGTGCATTGTGGATATTGAGGCAGCTATCTTTGTCTTTCCTGCTTGGCTACCCCTCGAGCGGGATTGATGCTACAGCTATCAGCTACAAGGGGGCTGCTGACGATCTGTCTGTGCTGATCAGTCGCAGTATCGGATATTTTTGGTAACGCGGCTGATAGGATGTTAGAATGGCAATTCTGTACGAAGGCTGAAGGTTTGCATTCGCCATTGAGAGGTGGTGGACCAGCGGTAGGGTTAAGGGGACGAGGTGCCTATCCTGTGGGTGGGTGTTTTTTTTAGACTGCAAGGAAAGCCTAGCAGCCATGATACGAAGACATCTCAAAGACGTATTTACATACGCCCCGTATATGTGGATAGGGCTAACTGGCGTTGTCAGATGTGTACGCTTAGCTCCAACGAACTTGAATAAGGTCAGTTTGCATTTGCGTTCCGCTCAAGTATACGTATCGTAGAACGGGCGTGCTTCAGGGGGACGCTTGAAATGTGTGCCGTTCAAAAATGAACGCAAGAATACTAACAATAAAATTGATACCAACCACTTGATGCATTGGTCACAACGATGTAATTAAATTTATAGTGAACTCTCCATTTGCAAGACAACCCTGTTGTTAGAGCCGAAAACTGCTGCGCGATTAGGCCAATTAGCATACAAACATTTTCTTCATGCTGAACTTCGAGTACCACTTATACGATTCTGCGGACAGGACCAGTGGCCTGTTGTGAACACCTATCAACAAACGCGCAAAAACGCAATCAGTTTTCATGAATGCGCCGCACAACGCGGGCAATATCATTTTCGTTTCTTTCTGTAGTAAATATTTTAGTAGCAGTTTTACTTCCGGTCTATCTAGCTACGTGGCTACCGGGCTATCCCTGTGTAAATACGTATTGACATTTGAGCAAGTTCACGTTGTTACGCAAGCTGTTCGTTGTCTCAGTGAAGCCTCATACAAAGTCATAAAACAGGGAACAAATTTGGTATCATGATGGGACGGGATGTCATAATCAGCTCATTTGGGTGTGTGCGTGTGTGTGTGTGTGTGGAGTGTATATGGGGTGTCTCCGGCCGGCGTATGCCTCTGTACACGTTGCTCGTTCCAGACGGATCGTCTTAGATGGATTCACCATTGACCGTTGACAACGCATTGTGCGTGGTTAGACAAACGGCGTGAATGGACAACACGGAGACACGGCAGTAATTAATCTGTCGCAATGGTCACTCGCATCTGCAGCGGTTGACTCTGCTGAGAAGACAAATGTGCATTAGATGTAGTTGTAGTAGCAGGCGTCGACCGCAACTGGCCGTGTTCTACACCGCCATCCAATTTTAATTATTATCGTTTACTGCTTCGCGCCGCCTTCTCCAGGGGGCGCGGAACTCCGTTGAGCTGCCGAAGTGTCTGTAGGTGAGACGGATTGCCGCTGTTGTCACTGTCACCTGCCGAAGCTGAGCACGTTGAGCACCCCAGTGGAGTACAGTGACGCGAAGCGTGGCGGCGTTCTCACGCCCGAGCAGGTCGTGTCCAACACCACAAGCAAACATCCGTATGTGGACAGACAGAGCCCCAGATACACCCGGACACTAAAGTCTGCCCCGCTCATCTGTCTCTCGTTAACTAACTATAGTGGTACAGCATTTCATCGTCTGGCCGGAACCAACCCACCAGCCGCCAGCCAGCCAGCCAGCCAGCCAAGCAGATTGTGCTATGCTGCAGCTCAGCTGTCCTGAGAAGGTGTTCAGTCCCGTTATCCGAAGAGCGTCTTTCTCATTGTCAATGTATGCGTTTCTATATTCTCCTATGCGCCGAACGGATGCGCTAAAGCCAGCACACGTTAATCACACTGAAGTCGTTTTAGCGGTTAATGCCGCCATGGTAGCCGCTGCAGAAACTGTGGTGACAGGACCTTCCGTCGAACGGGCGGACGCATGGATGTGGTTGCCCTTCCTCGGACCGCGGGATACTTCGCGACCGAGTCTACTATGCGATATACGGTGGCGCTGTCACTGTAAACATATATTGTCCAGTGTTGTTGACTTGCGCTCAGGCACAAGCAGCGGCCGCTTCGGTGAAGGTCTGCGGCCGGTCCGACCAGGCTGGTCTCGGACGTCGGAACGCCGTGAAGAAGTCGCTATGGAACACAGTGATCAGCCGCTCTGCTCGAGCTGGTCGTCGCGTTGGTTCCCGTCACGCCAAAAAGGAAAAACAAGATGTCGCCGACGCTAATGCCCACTGCGACCACTCGACGATGTTGAGCACCTCATCAGCAGCTGTCTGGCGGCAGATGATCTTAATGGGAAGTCAACAACGACAATAACCCAGTGCCGCTGCTCGTGCTGTTCGACGCGCAACACGAACGAGCAGGGAGGCAACACAATGTGTGCCGGTCAGCTGCGCCGGCTTTTCCAGCGAAAAACAAACACACGGCCGCAACATGGATGTACATGCCACAACATGGATCGGGTGCCACTATGAACCTGCTGTTTGTTATGGTACCCGTAGGCGGATTGCCTTTCCTTTCATAGAACGGACGGGGCTGGCTACCGGGGTTGGCTAGCGGATTTTGAATGCCCTGATCAATCAACATTATGACTCCCATCAGCATCGTCACCGCTGCTTGAACTTGTTAGAGCCCACGATGCCAATGGAGTTGAAGGAATCACCGAGAGAGAGAAAGAAAGCAGGAGAGAAGTGGAGAATCGGTGATTATGTATTGTTTTCCTATGGTAGAGGTACACGCTTTTAAAAAGCAAGCAGCCTCGGTAGCAACAGCCGAGGTTTTGTTGCTGGTGGTGATGGTGTTTGCTATCGCCCTGTGTGGCATTGTATGTTTTCGACAATGGGTCTAAGTGACTAAGCGGACAACCGGCCAGTGCTACATTAATTGCTGTTTGCTTTGCTCAGCACTGCTCTAGATGGTGGTTGTGATGAAACTCGCTGGCACCGCCGCCTACATTAAACTTAAGTCCAACGATCATGGCTCGATTGTGTTGAGATGGCTAATGTCCACTAATGTTTAATGTAATGTCGTCGAATATGACTATGTCTAACTAGCTGATGAATTGAATGGAGTGAACATCGCTATGTTTAAGCGCATTCTGTTGTCTTGTTGATGGTGTCCGTCTCCAATGAAGTGTCTATAGGGTTCTCACCTGCCAAAGCGGATGAATGGCGGACCAATTGAATGATTGGGTGAATAGATGTGCTCACCAGTTGGCAATTGCTTGACATTTCGTACAAAGCGTAAAGTGAGGATACCTTTGAGTTCGAGCTCCCCTTAAATCGTCCGTGTAACGTAATCCCTTCCAGGCACATCCGTCATAGCAGACAAGAGCCTCGAGTTACCGGATTTCCACATAACGTTCAGACACACACACACAGACAGGTACCACCAGAGTGTGTCATGAATCGCGAGGTAGTACCACTCTTCACAAGGTCTAGAGCTAACCGGCAATTCGACAAAGCCGTCAACAACAGTGCCAACGACAACGGCGTCATCAGCCAATACAGCGAGCCGACTGGCCGGTCGGTCGAAGTGCCTAGCAGGGCATGTTGAATAGTGTTGGATTCTCACCCATCGCCGGTGGGTGTCATAACACCGCCACTGAGGGGACTTCTGTACAAATGTGCAACTAATCATCACGTTCCCATTGTCTCCGCTAGCCCCCTATGTGTCTATTCCTGTCTGGGTGAGTTTGCGCGGGTGCTGAGCAACAGCAGCAAACCTAATCAGCAGCCGGAGACATTTGTCAATGAACGCCACGAATACACAGACACACATATATATATATATATATATATACAGAGATGGATAGATAGCGAGGCACATGGTGGTTTCATCGACATACAATACGCAGGTGGAAGTACCTTCTTCTTCTTCGCGGCCACCACGGCGTAATGCAGATGCGGCTTGGAGGGGGGCTTGGGAGAAAGAAATCTACGATGTGTTTGAATGTTACAGATACGACCAGTTCCAAAGGCATCATCACGCAGGAGGGCGGTCGGGCGGTCTTACGCTCGGCAACAAACGCCCGACCATTTGTTATTTGTCGGTCGGTTATATTATGCTATTTATCGCCGTCGTTGTCACCATCATCGTCGTCGACACCGGGCCGGCAACTCCGCATGCGTTGCATGAGCTGGTTGTTCTTGTTGTTGCTGTTGTTGTGGTTACCGTCGCTGCCGCCGCGTCGCGCTGCTGCGCCGTCGTCTAGTTGAATTTCAGCTCGAGCTCAATAGCTATTGAATGCAATGCGATCCGCCACAGCGCCATCAGCGTTGTGTCGCTGGTATAAGGGTGTGCGGGGAGAAATTCCGTGGACCTTGGGGCAAAGTTGGGGATCGCTGGCGCCGGCCAGCCCAGTGGATTGGGAATCTGTCCGTCCGCTAGGGAGTGCCAGATTTCACGAGATTGTCGCTAGCAGCAGCAGCAGCAGCAACTCTTTTGTTTTCACGATTACCGCTGTCGTTGTCGTTATCTTCGTCGGCGGCGGCGGCGGCGACGACAACGTCTTCGTCGTGGTTTTCGCCCTGATGGTGATTACGGCGGCGGCGGCGGCGGCGACTTTAGCTGTCATCGGGGCCTTTCAAGCTACTGGCGACGCCGGAGGGGGCGTGGTAACACGAACACAGCCGCTGCCGAATGGACCCACGAAATCAAACGGAGTGACCGCGTGCGGCATTTGTCCAACAAACGGCCACTGTTCGAAATCTTCACAAGCTGTTGTCTTCGTCGTTGTCGTCCGGCTAATCTTCGCAAGCCGGCCTGTCGAGCAGGAGTTATGTCATCACGGCCAGCAGGCATCGCCGGTGAGTGCGTCTCAAACAAACTCACACATCTCGACCAGTCGACCACAGGCCTACGTCACGAGCATTTACAGCCTCGTCATTCACGGCACAATGATGTCCTACCGGCGACGGCACGCACTAGGCAATGACGGATGAGCCCGCGGGGAAGACGATGCTCTTGCTACATACGATGCCACGGCAGGTCGAGTTAAGCTGAGCTGAGCTAAGCAGAGCAAGGCAGGGGCCGACCGGAGGCATCACTTGCACAGCTGCAGTTCGAGTTGCGGCATACGTAACGGCAGTAGCGGCAGCTGCTGACGCCGTCGTGACAGGTGACGATAATACAGGGGTGGAGAAGATGAAGCAGATGCTGAATGAACACCGGCCGTCGTCGTTAAGGCCTACGGCGCTTAGTGTCATTCCGTGGATTCAGCGGTGTGACGCCTTATTTTTTCCGTTATGTTGCACTTTGAACTGATTTGTATTGTACGGCACAGGCGCACACAACCAGATGTATTCTGCCTATCAATAGGCGGAACTTATAATCTGATATCGAAATTGAGAGATGGTGAATTTGGCCAGTCGTTACAGTAAGTCAATAATCGTCATGTGCTCATCAACAGACTGATTGTATAATATATTCATCAAGATTCATTACACGTCCTACGGGACCCTCTAAGGGACATCGCAGGTACGACACGCGATTGTGGAGGAGTATTGTTCCTTTAATTAATATGATCGTTTCATCTAATCTAGGGACACGGTATCTGCTTAGTTCATTTCAAGTTAAGTTGCGTAATAGGTTACACGTCCTGGAAGAATCGAATCTTCAGTCTTCAACTGCCTGTCTATACTATGAGATACGCAAATCTCTCTTCTTCGGCTAACTAATCTTAACGAGCAATAAGGAAAATGGACAGAGTGAGGATAGCCAAGGGCAGCCATGGACCCGCATGACCATGTTGGAGACGAAAGCACTACGTAGAGTCACACAGTATATGTAGTTGGTCGTCACTGACCGACAGCAGCCCTGTTCAACTGGCTATGTTATACATGTCATCAGTTAGAAACTGTACGATACACAGTGTCTCACTAACAATAATCATCCCTTAGTAGAGCGAGTGCAAAGGCGAGACAAAAATTGACAATTGGCGGTATATATATATATATATATATTGTATTTAGCTCTTCACGACAGCCGCTGGCGTTAACGAGCGACAACCTATACACGACCACCACCACCCCCATTGGCTGCGTACGGTGCAGCGCACACATTGTGGAAACTCTCAGCAGGGAAGAACAACACTTGTAAAAGTAACAACATTGAGCCGAAGTGAGATTAAACCGTGAAATTAAAGCGACGCCCAACGAATTTTGTAGCCCACTTTTCTCCTTGTTCGTCCGTTCGTAGATGAGGAGTCACTTGCACCGCCGTTTATCTCAAACGTGTTATATATATGATTATTGTCTTGTGTCTAAGCCTATAGCTTAGATCCATGTAGCTTGTCTCGGAGGGCCGTCTTACATAACTCTTCCTTACTTAATGATGATATAAGTGAGACATAACAATTCTATGAGACGTTACGTTGGGGCCATCCTGATATTAAGTGCTCGCCGTCCGCTCATCTCATGTATTAGCCGCGGCAACGGGAAACAATCGCATTGAGCTGGCGAACGCTACAACGACGAGCTAAGCTGGGTGTCATTCATTTCAGCGGCGGTCAACAACGAACGGGACCGACCGGCCACCCCTGTCGTGCCGTAGTAATGACCGTTCACATATGTATTATAATTGTTTTACTATTAACAAAAAAAATCCCTCATCTCCCCTCTCGCGTCTCTTCGGCCGACTCCGGTGTACGTGGCGACCGAGCAGCGACCCTCACGGCTTAGTCTGATGATGACGACCATGTAGAAATGCGGCGCGATGTTGAACAGTGTCGGTAGTTAGTAGCATTCGTTTTTGTCTGTGTGCTACATGATTGTAAATGATTCGGCAGCCGCCGCCGCCACAGCAGCATCAGCAGGAGGGCATGACCAGCGGCAACCAGCGTTAATACGTAGCGAGGATGGAGTGGTATGATAGTTTTCAAGCTAAATGAAGACAGCGTTAACAGATCCGTCTACCGGCGGCTGTGTTGACGACGGTCAGTTACACCGCGGCCATTTTTTAGATACATATATCTCTCTTCGCTTTTTGCACATGATAACTACTATCATAATAATGATAACCTATAGTCCATGTCAGCTTACGAGGTCTAACGAGGTGACAAAATGAATACCCAATAGAAATACTTAATGTCTTGCCACTAAAAGTGTTTTTTTTTTTCGCATCGAACAAACCACGATCCTAATCCTTCGCACCTAAACCCCAACGGCGAAAACCCTCGAACAAAATCATTGTCATAAATAACTTATTTTTGCATAATCACCTTGACCGCGATCGTCATATCGCTGCAGCGTAGAGCAACACGTCGCTCCTTGCTAACGTGATACCCAGCGGTATTGTTGTTGTTATTGTTGTTGCTGCTGCTATTGTTGTTGTTGTTGCTGCTATTGTTGTTGTTGCTGTCCGAATATTGTCGATCTCTGCCCGCTGGCTCGTGCAGGGTTCATCTAATAAATATATGGGTGATAATTCCATCTGGTCGAGAGTACCGCTAGTCGTACAATGTGTGTTACTATAGCGTAACAAGCGGCGAATTGGCGGCGGCGGCGGCGGCTGCCGTCCGAAGACCACAAGCCAGCCGTCGAAAGCAAAGCGCTCGTCTCTGCCGGGTCGAAGATGAACATCATCGTCGAAGGCATGACCGCAAACACAAATATTATAATATGTCGATAGATACGTACACATCATTAATCAGTTGAATGGCGGGTGTCTGTAATGAACAGCGAACTAATCTGGTGCCGATATCGGCGAGAAACGAACCAACAACAAAAACGAGCATTTGCAAATTCAGATGCACAGCGACAACAGCGGCGACGACAATGCTGAACAACCCCCTCCGCCGCCACCGCAAACGAACTAATATAACATATATATATATATATATATGATCACTTGACTATTGCGCAGTAACGTATGCAGCTGCAGGTCTTAAAGGTGACCATTCACACAAATCATCATAGTAAAAAAGAATAATATAAAATTACTATGTGAAGTAATCCCGTATATATATATATATATATATATATATATATATGTATATATATATATACGTTAGCACCTGTGCTTTGTCCTTATTGCTTGTGGTGTGTCGTTTTCGTTGGTTTTGCCTATGGGCTCCTTTGTTTGCTTGTTTGTACGATGTGATGCATTTCTTGAATGCATGTTAGGTGCATTGGGGTGAATTTGTACCATCTCATTATTGCACTAGTGCAATAACGGCAATTATACGATTGTTTGCCCATCACTGATCATCCGGCTGATCTCTTTGAACATCATCACTGTACTTATGTGCGATGCATCATTTTGCGCCCCCATTCGTTAGAAAGAAAAGATTACCAACAACAACAACCACACAATAATTATTTTGTGCGGTTCGCGCAGGCGATGAGCTGATGTTCACCAGTGACCATCGCTGTCCCGTACCAGCTGTGCGTGCATGTCCTCCCGCCAAAATTGATCGGATGCGTTTTTCATCATTGGTCAATCGTCAGAGGCGAATGATGGGTTTTTCGATCAATTCATCGTTCGTCTGTCATCTGTCTCCACAGTGGCCTACACATGCATACACACGGTAGTATGCCGATGAATGGCCATATATATATCTCTCTATCTATCTACCAATTCATTTATCTAGTCTAGTCCAGCTCGTTGAAATGGTGCCGCTGATCAAGGTGAACAAGATGACAACAAGGTGAACGGACGAAGTGTGCCTGACCGCTCGAAACGAGCGAGCACGTTCAGCGGGCCAGGCGGCCAGCGGTCATAACAGCTAGAGCAGGCGGGGAGCATCACAAAATATACAATTACAATTAGATAAATAGTACGCATAAATACATATGCAGCAGCAGCAACAACAACAACAAATAAACGAAAAGTAATTGACCTCCGCCGGTGCGTTCTTCATCATTACGTTCACCGCGTTTTCATCCGTCTGCCATGGCCATCATGCCGCTGTCGTCAAAACGCCAAAGCCAACATCCCCCAGCGCCAATGACCACGACCTGTATGTGGTGCTAGTTAAAGTAGCAGCAGCCGCCGAGCCTGGCTACAGCTGAAGGTGACCGTCACGGTAATAATCAGATGAATGTTCGATTTTGTCGGACGGCCGAAAGCGAATGAGGTTCATTGGGACACAGTGTGGTAGCTCTCCTCCCATGGAATCGATTCCAATAGAGAACCACGTCTGTGGGTATCAGCCGCTGAACTCGTGGACGTTAAATGTTGGCTGTGGTTGGTTCAGCCCGGAAAATTGATTCGGTGGACATCAGCCTCAGGAATTCGGGGGTGCCCACCAGAGATCTCGAATCTGAGCTGCTGGCGGTGGCACTTGCTAATGAGCTATTGAGTCTGGAAGAAATCATAGGGGCAAAAGAGGGTCCACATTTTAGAATTACCCTATGGGTCGCATCGGAGCAGCAACAATCTACGGGGACGTCCTTGAGGGCGTATGGCAGCCGACTGGTTTACAACTTCTATAAGTAATTAATAGTTTACTGTCGTTCTTCGCGGGGGCCTTGTGCTGGCTTCGTTCATTGCCTGCTGCTGACAAATACGAAAATGACGCCGCACCATCTGGCCAAAGTGATCACTGGCCAGTCGATCCACTTTTTTCTTTCTCCAGCGAAATTCTGAAGCTCTGAAGAACCTGTTTGCATATCATCATGTTGTATAATCTGCACCATTAGTGCTCCACTACACGTTTGCGCAGTTGTCCTCCATTGAGCATTGCGTTCAATATTTCACATTGTTCAATTATCATCGTATCGAATCGTAAAACCATTTCACGTTCGCTCGTTTGCCAGCAGCACTCGTCATCGACATCCGTCATTATCATAAGGCATCGCAATCAGCGAGGCCAAAACAACGGAGGCGACTTGCGACCGAAGGGATTTGCCCCGAGAACGTCCCAAGGGAAGCACCCCAAGGAGCAAAACGCCACCTGTGACGTCCAGTTAGATGTCCGTCGCGGAGTAGAACACGGTCACAGGGGCGCAGGCGATGAACCGTTGTTACCGTTGCCAGATGGCAGAGGTTATGGCGTCAAGCCAAGTTCAACGGTCACTTCCCCAAACAAGACCGCCGCAGCAACATCACCACTGCGGTCGCCGCGGCTGCTGCTGCTGCTATCGTCAGCCGAACAGCAACCGCCATAGTCGTTTCTCTTCCTGCCTGTCTCTCTCCCCCTCATCATAGAACGATGCCTGCCCGTTACATTCAACATATGGCGATTGGTGTTCGCGCGACAGCAGCTGCAGGAAAAGTTTCTGCTGCTGCGACTGCTCATATCGAGCGGACAAAGCAGTGGTGCTCTGCCGTTGCGACTGACCATCTCTCCTCCCGGGGACTCGAGCACATTGACGAAAGACAACAAGAAATCAACGCACAATGCTGATGTGGCTTGCTTGAGTTGCTGCGACGTGCGATGTTGATGCGGCGGAGGCGGCGGTGGCGGTGGTGGCGGTTGCTGGTGTTATGGGTGCCGTTGTTGGTTGCAACGTGCTTAGTTCCTATGTCGATTGCGTCGTGTTCCAGTGGCCGCCCCTGTCCACCTGAAGCACGAAATATTCTGGAAGAAGCGGCCCATTGCCCATCCCAGATCACACAGCGCTTTGAACGAATGAACGCTAAGTTCACATGGGGGGTACTTGAGGCATTGCATTTTTGGGCGTCGAGCCGCAGCGGCGGCTCCAATATACCCATCTGATATATTAGGAGTAGAGGTGATCGTCAAGTATCATCAGTGGTATAAGAGAGAGCCTATCAATAAGGCACCCCATGGATGATCAGTGCGCTCCCGCAACGTCGATCGGCCGCAGCACATCAGTTGGGTGGCGATGTCGGCGGCGGCGGCGGCGGCGATGGTGATCATCACGCCGGTTGTGTCGTGGGTGAACCGATTCATCTGACGCAGTCGACAGGGGCGCTGGAAGCTGAGCGGTTGGCGATGATCGACGGCTGAGTGCTATCATACTAGGTAATGGTCCCAGGCGACCCCGAAAGGCTCGCAATGACCATTTTGGGCAGAAGCCGCTACTCGCTGGAGGCGGTACGAGGGTGAGTGGAATCGAGTCGAGGGGGAGGTCAGGATAAGAATTGTGCATTGCGCATTGGGCCAATTGCCGTTAACATAATCATCCCGGCCACTGGTGCCGCATCGACAAAGCTACTCAAAGAGGCAGCGTTCACAGAGAACGGTGGCGGCAGTTGGGAGGAAATCTTGCTGTTGTATCATCAGCATCGTCTCTGCGTGCTGTGTGTCACCTTCTGGAATCGTTGTACGTGCACACATAGTGAGTGCTGGACATCACTGCTCCCGGGAGGTCTCTTGGCAATAGCTTGCGGGTACGGTCTACGGTAAACTCTGTAAAATGAACCGTAAGAGACTGTTGTCGTTATCAACAGTTCGCTCGGAACTCATTCATTTCTTCAATGAGTGGTGTCAAACCTCTATGAATGCAGTGGTGCGAATTGACAGCGAACAGTGCAAGGAAATTGACGAAGCTTCAAAGAGCATCATCACCAACTCGTCTGTGAACACAGAGGATTTCTAAGCCGACCGACTTCCCTTATGGACAGACAGCCGCGAAGGGAGAGCTACAGAGAGAAAGTGAGAGAGAGAGAGATATATGATCACGGGGCAGTGGTCTAAAGCAGTCGACGTCTGTATCCAGGCTTGTTTTTTGCCGCAATCTACAAGCTATTGACTATTCCAATCAGGCGTACATATTTATCGACGATACTCGTCACCTCGATGGTATATGCCACGGGCAAATCGACATGATACGCGTTTGCGTTCACTGGAAAACGGCTCCCCGTGTCAATCAAATGAAGCGAGGAATGCAAATTGAGTGTTTCCAACCCCAAAAACGGACGTCGTGTCTACGCGATACAGCCCCCAACTGATCGGACCGACCGCTGTTTCGCTCAGATCATGTAAATTCTATGATACAATGCCCTCTTTGCTGCGTTCGATTCGAATCAATTCAAGTGGCAACCGCGGTGTCGAGTGAAGGCCTATGTGTATCT
This sequence comes from Stratiolaelaps scimitus, assembly GCA_019614645.1. Taxonomy (NCBI): domain Eukaryota; kingdom Metazoa; phylum Arthropoda; class Arachnida; order Mesostigmata; family Laelapidae; genus Stratiolaelaps; species Stratiolaelaps scimitus. The sequence goes on from JABWDB010000019.1 coordinate 450,745, forward strand.
GTCTAGCATGTGTTCTGGCGATTCGTCCACAACATCGCACGTTAGTTGCAAGCTGCCCTTCCGCTTATTTATATATATATATATATATATGTGTGTATAGTCAATATAGTAATTGGCGGAATGTTCGCGCCGACTATTTCCGATCATAGTATGTACTATGCAAATCCAGCTAAGATACCTTCGTTTCCCGGTGCAAAGAAGCGTCTCTCAGATGAAAACACAGCGGAATTCAGCTGCTTGAATTGTGGCGCAATAGATGTCATAGCCACATAAATAAATAAATGAAATATCAATAGCAATTAATCAGGCTTAATTATAGGAACAGGAGCGGTTATTTCATCGTCTTTCCATCCGCTTACAGCAATGCAAAGAAAACGATACTTCTCCGCGGCGCACTGCTCAGGGTCACTGGACTCGTAGGATGCCAGCTGATTCATGGGAGCACATCCCGTTTCCAACGACACTCAGATATCGTACAGTGAAAATGGTTCGCATGCGAAACTAAGCTGAGTCACTAGACGACATACGGCCCAAATGAATCTCATATCAATTCATCAACAATTCATCGGTGCATTTACCTGTATCTTCGACAACGGGGCTTGAACGTGTCAAGCTTTGACCATCTGTACTAACAGATATTGTTTTCTAATTCTGTCGTAATTTCACTGCGCACGCTCTCAGTTCGTCATCGAATTTCACACTAATCAGCAGTAGCCAAAAACAGCAGTGGCCATCGCCCAATATTCTCATTCCCTCCTGTGATATGCGAAATTTCACCAATGACAAAAAGGGCCCGCGGGCAGAACGGCGTACCTTGAATGCACGTCACAATATTTGTAACCAAAGTGACTGCGTCTGTGTCCTACCCTGCATTTGCCACCATTACCGATGCTTTTACATGCTGCTATTATTACATAATAAATTATCTGTCCGTCGAAGGCGGGTTTTCTGATCGCTGGGTGTCGATACTTTTGAACACGAGCACCAAAACGCCGCCGCCGCCAGAGACCTGCGCTTGTACTGACATGTACTTAGTGCACGGCACCGCCACCGAAGTCGTATCACAACCCATATCGAAGCCAAGTGTCGCGCCGGGCGAATCGTCCCGTGTTACCAGCGACGCTCAAGATAACTACCACTGATATCCGAGATTTCTGTCGTGTGGTACGCGCTTTATCGCCGATGGTGCCAAGTCGTCGGAGCCGACTGTTCCCGTGATACCGGAATGGAGGAAGTTGTACATCGACGGATCATTGTGTAGGTGGCGCAAATATTCCGAGTAAAGTTCTCGATCGATATAGTGATATGGCACATTGGCAACGAAATATGAAGTCTTGTACAGGACACGAGTACGCTGTTCTGTCGCCCCCCGAATCACAAGAGGCATCGTGAGTCCGAGTAGCGAGCACAAACACACCGGTAGTATAAAGAAATATACATACAAAACGATGACTATGTTATGTATGTATATTTTGAGATAAACGATGAGTTAAGACCACCAGCGGCTCGATATAATGTGATGGGTGACTCGATCGATAGATGCATATAATAGATAGATAAATGGAAGAAACTATGCTTCTTTTGTTGTAATTATAGTATAATAGTATACTTATTACTGAAGTATGTAGTACTACAAGTACCATACATCCTTTCGCTAAAGACCTGCTGGTAGGATATAGTTCTATCTTCACTTGATTCGTATGATACCATATGCGTCACATAGATTTCAAATTGAACGCCCCAATTTGAATTCGGGACCCCAATTTAGTTTCTAGGAATACACGTTGCTAGGCATAGTCCTATTTATACAATAGTTGTCCGATTTTCTAATAAATCGAAAAATTTGGACACAAGTCGCGTCCACCAATATATATATATATATCTAAGTAGCCGTTGGAATGACCACAGTTTACTTTCCCCACCCCCAAATGTACGCAGACAGCACATTAAAGTTATATACATATATATAACTTGACTGCTGTCTGCTTCGCTACAGGTTTATTAGCCGACTAATAAGGGCAAGATGCGAATGACAGCTCTCGTATGCGGAGCCGTCCCACAATTACTCAAAACGATCAAGAGTGGATAGATCTCCGAAAGGAGCAACCAGCGGCCTATGCGCATTTCCGGCCGGGCGCACTTCACACTCTCCCATTCGAAATCTGTGCCTCGTTCGCACGGTAGCTTTGAATAACAGCTAAAAGCACCAACTAAGTCTCCCTGATTCACTGGAACTCCGAAGGCGCAATCTGATCTAGTTATGGGGTGCACCTATTTCTTGTTCGGACACGTGTAAACGAGGTGGGTATCCACCGTTGTCCATTGTCGTTGTTCCGTGATTGGCTCATACACATGATCACACATGAACGCGGGATGTGTATCATTCAGATCCCTTCCGACATTATTATTCGACTCACTCGACAACGTTATTCTCACTAAACCAATAGTTACTTAAAGGGGGACTTCGCTAGTGTTGGCGTGAAATCGCAGCTGATGTCGGGATGGAACACTGCGAAGCGTCGGCCGCAGCCGCATCCGCCGCCGCTGTCCCTGCTGAATCAGCCGTCCCTCCAGCACTTTTCGGCTTTTCGGATCGACGTCAATGGCTGCTAACAGGGAACCCGTTACGGCCGAAAGTGCGATTCAAACCGAACGGTTAAAGCGATAAAATGCCGGTGGGCGAATCGCGTTTCGGCCGCTGTTAACAAACGAAAGCGTCTCTCGCGCCGTTGGTGACGCGCGGAGGGCGCGCGTGTGGCCACTCACGAACGGCTCTCCACTCGCTCCTGGCGCCTGACACCGCGGGCGATGCTGTCTGTGTGTGTGAGTGATTCAGAAAATCTTCAACTTCGGTGCTTGATATATGTCTGTCGGGCTGTCCGCCTATCCATCTGTATCCATGTTAGTCGGCTTGTGGCATCTCTTCTGACGAGTCTGTTCACGAGCTGCACCGCGAACCCCTGTTACGTGCCCGTTAACTGAGCCGCTGGCTATCGCCTCCTGCGATCGGCGATAGCAGGCGGTGGTCCCCGTCGCGCCTCTTCTTTGGAAGCCGCCTTGGTTGGCCCATTCGAATTTTTGCGGTACGCTCTTCGGGCTGCGTTGTTGTTCGGCGCTTGCGCGGGCGGATGACCGCCGTGGACGGAGGTACTTTGCAGTGCTTTGCCGCAGCGTCCCCTGAACGCTATCGGAAGTGTTTAATCCGAAGTAGCGGCAGCAACAATGCCTCTGTGTGTGTGGGACTGGCGCCAGAATAAAGGCGACTTTGACGGAGGAAGACACACCGCGAAGAAAGCCGCCGAAGAACGAAGTCTCTGAGCAGAGCCCCATCAGTGACAGATCCATGGTGCCAAACATCCATTCGCACGTGGATGACGCGGACCCAGAGACAAAGTTGGGCGACCGCTACCACCACCAGCGAGGAAAGAGGAGAAGCGAGCTGCGAGCAGCAGCAGCAGCGACGAATCGACGAAGGAAAAGCCCAAAGGAAGATACAATTTTCGTTGTTTTTCTTCGTCGTCTTTTGTGGTAGAAAGAGAAAAAGAAACGAGACAGAACGGGCCCCCCCGCCCCCCGGTCGGGGTGGCTTAGGCGTGTAAGGGGTCTGCACGGCGAAAATTCGGTCAACGCGTGAACAAAAGGTAGGGAAGGGCACTCCCTCGCTCACCTGGGGTTCGGGGGATTCACCGCCGCCACCGCCGCCACCAGAACGACTGTGAAGAAAGAAAAGAAAAGATTGCCCCCATTTGTGGGATTCTATGCGCACTGACATCACAGTGTTGTTGCACCAGTCAGCACAGGCGTTATGCGTGCCTCGGTGCGATTGTGTGCGGTGGCCTGGCGGGTTCTATCGGCACGCACCGTTTGACGATGGATCGTACCCATAAATTGCGACCACCTGCTATTACATTGTAGATAGATCCCTTGTTGTGTTTCGGAATCTATTTTTGTCGTCTCATTCTCTCGTGTGATTTATTTACGTGATTCCTATAAAGTATCGATGTATTGTATCAATGATACTGGGCCAAGCGTGCCCAGTATCATTGGTATCATTGAATCCACGCAATCGCGAGGTCCGAACAATTGCAGCCGGCCAAATAGGATCTCCATTGCAAGAAGATAGCAGCGGTTAGGATTGTCTGCGTCAACGATTATTTTCGAGGTATGATACATGCCTTAAAAATCTTCATATTTCGATCAAGTAAACTCTCAACAAAGCGTTCCTTTTATCAGGGGCTATTTATTATTAAAAATCCCCTCGATATTAGCCGAATGAAGGTAGATATTCTTCCCTTATTGACTATGACGATACGCGAAATTGTTTACTCTACGAAAATAGAAGCTTGGAGGAGCATATTTAGTGGGTATGTCTAGCTGGAGACAGAATGGGCGACTGTGAACACCTTCGGGAAGCTGATGCGGAAGGATACCCAACATTGGTTAGAAACTGTTTTCGCTATGGAGCCCAGAAGCTGGAAGAGAGCTGGGGTTTCACGCGGAAGCATTATGTCCATCGTAACAGCATATCTTAACTATGTCGGTATTCAGCTATTCTAGGGAACTTACAGTAGGAACTCAGGAATAAACGCAGCCGTATTGAAATAGTATCCATTATAGGCACGGTATAAAGGAGCATCTATTATTTATGTCTGTTTCGTCCATGCCCAGATGGCATAGAATAGCACATTGCTTTTAAAGGATTCTTCGATGACTCCTTAGTGTTCCACAGGGGGCCAATCTAATTGCTAGTCGCTGTCTGCTAGTCACACAAGATGTACCCTTGAGTGAACTCTCGACATGACACGACATGAGTACACGGGGCTCGTTTTTTTCCATGGCTGGCGTTAATTCGATTCCGGTGAACTAATTTATATTTTGATGTTAAAATTTCATTGTGAGACATCTACTGCTTAATGATGTTGATGACTAAATTGTAACTAATCGAAGGATCAGTAATGAATTCATTCAAAATCTTGAAAATAGTGCTTTCATTATATCTCTCTGCTATATTGCATCTTCTGTTTGTTATAAGGGTGATAGGTTCTCCCACTGTGAGCTTGTAATACCCATCCAGCTTGAAAGGAGGCCTAGCTCTATTTTTATTGATAATATAAACACCATCGGACTATGTGGCCTTCAGAGGTCAGCGCTTAACTTCTTGGTTATTATTTCGAAAGCAACACTCAAACATTCTCCGACAGTAAGACTGCAGTCCGTTATTTCTGATCTGTATTCAACCGAGGACAGGCGCAGAGACTTCCCGTTGACTTAAGACTGACAAGACGCTGTCAAACAATTAAATGTTACGCCATCATGGGTAATTAGTGAATTATATATGAGGGGCGAACACACACGCTCACTACGACGATATATATATATATATATATATATATATAATGCATGAGAACAGTGCTTCAAGCAGACACACAGCACATTAAATGGGCATTATGAGTGTTAGGAAGGCCCCCGAAGGTCGTGTTCAGGTCATCGGCGACGACCTTGCTACGATCTTACCAATGTGCAGAGTGCTTCACACGATGCACTGGTTGCTGGTTGTAATTGTTGCGTTCGCGTCAAATTCGTCGGACCATTCCGCCTGTCCAAGGGCTTGTAGAGATTACTGTAGCGTATACATATGCACGTTGTTCATAACTTCATTGACACCTGCACGTGTTACACTCATCTTCACTTCAATCTAGCAGAATCTACCGGCAGTGTCCGTCGGTCAAGTCCAGTACAGGACAGGCACAAGCCATGAGTCAAGGTGACCTTGGCTCATTTCGACTGGCTTGTCAAGCGCAACGCCTTGCGGAGAATATAGAGTGTGACCTTCAACAACCACAACGCTGAGCTACGTTTGATTCGATTTTCTCTAAAGAGAGCAATCAAATATTCCACATACAAATCAAATCTATCTATATATATATATACATGTTCTTTCCTATACCCTATCATATACACACGTTGATGTCCTTATCCACCAACGATTAATCAGCAACACCACAAACATGTATGTAAGAAGATGACAATATGTTTAAACGTGTAGATAACATCACCAAAATGAGGTGTGCAGCCGCCAATGTTTTATACTTGCAAACGCAGCTTTCGTCCACTTTTCTCTATCTCTCTCTCTCTCTCAATTTGGAAGTTAGTCGTTAAAAACATGAATTCACTCAGCCTTTACGGCTTCCAATGGCTACTAACTCGCCGTTCGGTCTTCGCTGTCGAAACAGCTCTACATGGCACCCTAATCAGACTAGATGCGCTACGGCCAATGCGGTTGATATGGCTGCCATTTTTTCTCTTTTACCTTGTGCCTACAGCTGCTGCTGCTGCCGTTCCTTCTGCGTGATATATATTAGTGTAGTTGACGAACGATAGGTTCTCCGAGCGATCCATTTTGGCACATACCACCCAAAATGCCACAGGCAGCATCGACATCGAATTAGCGAGGCGATCACCAGCCAGCCAGCCAGTCGGTCGGTCAGTCAGTCAACCAGCCGGTAACGCAAACAGTTTCGCACACATGATTTCGTCTTCTCTCCATCATCGTTTTGTCTCTCCTCATCTCTCTCTCTTCATCTCTGTCTTCGCAGACAGAGCACAGTGTCGGCGGCAGCGAGGGCAGCCGGAAAATTCGCCAAGCGAACAGCGCTAGCTAGCTAGCTAACTGCGGTTTTGGCGGACTGCAACAGTGATACACGCGTGCGATATATGGCGCAGTAGCAGCGCGAACGGTGCTAGAAGCAACTCTGGCTAACTATCTGACTGAGTAAGCGAGCGAGCGAGTTTCGCAAAAAAGCATTAAACAAATATGTATCTATATAATAGATCTGACCGCAGCGCGGCCGTTGCGTCGGCGTAGCGCTCGCCGTGATTATTCTCACGGAGCGTTTAGAGCGATTCAACGTCGCCGACGACAGCAGCAGCAACCGCAGCATCAGCGGCTGTTGCGATTTTCAGCAGCAACAGTAATGGTGACACGAGTGGTAGCGATGCTGGTAGCTGTTAGCAATGCTGGTGGTGGCGGTGGTCGCGGTGGCGGTTGGCGACTTCTATCGATGACTGTCGATCCAACGGACGGGGTACGAGGGGTACTGAGAGCAGTCGCGCTGCCGTAGCTGAACAACACCTGACGATTATATCTACGGATAGCGTTCGACATTTAGCTAGTGGACACTCACTGACGTTCGTTGTAATCGCAGAGGAACATCTTCGCATTTGTTTGTTTGTTTGTTGATTTATTTCTTGATCTGTCGATGTGCCTACGTTTAACAACTTTACCGGCCCCTCGGCCAACAAACAAACCCACGGGTGTGATGACCAAATGCCACATATATATAATAACGACAACAGCAACAAAAACAAGAACAACAATAAAACCAACAACTACACAACCACCAGCAACAACAACAACAAAAGCACCAATAACTGTTGCTACTATCACTATAAAACTACGACTAGATGTTCATGGGCTCCTGTGTATATATATATATATATATGGATCCACGTTCATTACTTCTACAGAAGCGCGGCGGCGGGGGCGAAGAAGAATTGTCACGGTAGCCGTGGTTGCGGTCAGGTGCGGGTGCAGGTAATACCTGCTGACGGGAACAAAGTTGCCGATTTTTGCGTGGATCGCGACCATTGCCGCCGCTGTTACTACCGAATCGACAAAGAAATTGCTCTTACGATAGCCCGTCAAACAGTTAAGTAAGCATCCGATGGGCAAGTATTTATGTGATGGTGTGGTTGAACGCCGTCTGCCTGAACCTTGTCAGGTTTCGAGTTATGTAAATGTGTATCCCATGTAAACGATATGGGATACGCTTGCGATTTAATAATGTGTTTTGCTCTTATTTCGCACTTAATGTGTAAGTGTTTTAACATCATGCTTAGATGAGAAGTTCTTTTCAGTTCGCGGGGCCGTGCTGAAACCAAAAAGTAACAACAACAATAAAAATAATAATAATAGTAACAAGAAACACAAAAATAATCGTACAAATAGCAAACAGCAATAGAAAAGCTTTCAAATTGTCCGTAAACGATAACTCAACCTTTTGCAAGCTTCGGCTTGGTTGCTTCGTAATGTCACGAGGCAAATTCAGATACAAACGATAGGGGTAGAAATGATTCCTTCCAGCTTAGCTCGAATCCAGCTTATGTGCGTACAATGGCAACGCCATTACTGTCACGATACAAGGTTCTGGCGAGATTGTAGTTGATGATCAACATCGCATTTGCCTGATATGTGAACGAGTCTGATTACTGCGGCACCGGCTCAGCCCGGCTCATTCGAATTATTATATTATATAGGGTCCCCGTCAATCAGCGTCGACAAACAAATCGGATTCTAGTGCTAACCCACTTCCAGCTATCTTCAATGACCACTAGCGTTCGTCTATTCTACGTACACTATGGTCGATCATACCCCGTTCTCTCTGTCTCTGTTTCTTATATATCATTACATTATTTGGCAACATTGTCGCATCCAATTGAAAATGTACCGATTGAAATGAACCGTTACGATATGCCACCCATTCGTTCGATTGGGTCGTCGCAACGTCGTGCGAGCAACGCAAGTAGAACCTCAACTCCACTGGGCTGCCGTGGTGGCCAGTCCGGGTACGGTTGTATTCAATGTAACGTAGTCATTCTACAAATCGAGTGATCCGCAATGGTGGTGGTGGTGGTGCTGATCGAGACGTTTGTAGGTGCTACGAGTGAGGATGCGCTTGTGTCTTCTCCGTCGGATATACAATAGATCGAAATAGCATCGAGCAACAACACACACGAATACATTTTTTTGGGCGCGCGTGGTTGCTCACTTGCATCTGTTTTCGTTGTCAGGTTTCGATTATTCTAGTTGCTACTTGATTCTTGACTTTGGCAACGACGGCGTTTAGTGGAGCTTTGTATCGATACTTCGGTGGACGACTCCTCTCCGTCGGATACCCGGACAGCATTAAGTGGTCCTTCGGCCAGGGGAACATCGTGAGCGGGTACTGGCCACCGTTGAATACCATCCCGTGAGCCAACGTGTGCTATGTTCCTGTGTGTCGAACACCGGTCACAACAGCCGCTACTCAAATTGTTGATAGCCACATTTCAGCTAAGGGGCAATACCAATCGTGGCACGGAGCTCCTTTGGCTTTGACTACTGCAAGCATCGCCATAACCGCTCGCCGGTTTCACCCCCAGGACGATCAAGAAATCATCGGGGGTCACTTGTCCAACCGGCTACCGTTGGCTTGGCAGGGTGGTTAGCGAAATTTTCTAACACAAGAAGCCGTGGCGTGGTATTGAACGCTTACGCTTCCCTGTGATGCCAGGCTATTTCGGCTCAGCTGTCACTAGGTGGTGCTAAAACGAACCCGTCAATGCCTTAACCAATGTGGAGATTTCATCGACACATTATACACACAGATACACAACCATTAATAGCAGCAGCAACAACAACACACGTGAGATGCAAATACACGCAAACATTCCCGGCGCTAACGGCGTGCCAGCAATTCTGGTGTCCAGCCGATCGTGTGTGATAACGAATGATGAACATGGATATCGCGCCATCATCGCTCGAAATCGCCCACGATATCGGCACTTATGCATTTCAATCGAACGGCGACTTGTTGCCAAACGGTCAACGTCATCTTAGCCAACGGTCGATACGATGCGCGCAATATTGCCAGGCCACAGAAGGATGAAGACCCAGCCATGTGGTTAGAGAAATGAGGAGGCCGAAGCGGTACTTGACTCGTGCTGATAACGATATTCTCAGTCAGCAACGTACCGCACAGCTGCGTGGCGCGAGGGCGGAGGGCAGCGGATGTACATGTGGCCGTCTCTTATTTCTTGCGCTTCTTCTCTTCCACTTCAAAATAATAAATAATGAAAAAAAGAAAAAAGAACAAGAAGATAATTATCACCCCTGCCCGGGGTCAAGCCAACACGCAGGCTCTTTACAGAGGTCTATGAAATAGGTGTCATAATGTTTGTTGCGTGCCGCTTCATTCGATCCTCGCTCGCCGATTTGCTGTATCTTCGCATCGTGTTTGGCATCATCTTCGCCGTGGGGCTGTCTTCGCCGGCTACTCTCCCTACAGTGGGGGGCAGATTAGCACGGATCGACGGTGGGGCGACTAGGGGCCACCGGGGGGTTTAGGGGTTTGGCTGTGCTGTGGCTCGCTCGCTCGCTCGCTCGTTCGCTTGATGGATTGCGTGCTGCTTTCTTTTTTAGATTTTGACACTCATGTCTTCTTGCTATTTACCTGATGTCACAGAATGGATTGCGAAGCTGACGCTACCAGAGGGAGTAGGAGCGGCGGCGGCAGCAGCAGCTACAAGAAAAGAAAACTCGACTAATAATTCGTTCCTGTAGAGCCGAGAGAAAGAGAGAGCGAGCGAGAGAGAGAGAAAGAGATATATTGCTAGCACTATATGCATGTCATCAACATCATACGATGCCATTGCATGCATATCTTATTGCGGAACATAGCCGCAATCGACCTATCGTTGGCTGGACATGTTGTTTACGTATTTACATCGGGTATCATCGCTGAATGACGTCGGGTCGAATGTTGTTGTCACATCGGCGCAGGGGATCAGATCGGATGTGCAATAAGTGACGCAGTGAAAAAAACAACCGGATTGTTTGAACCGGCGCTTCGTGTCCTTCAGAATCAACTTCTAGCGTGTAATAAGGAGCTTCATTAATAATTTTACTACGAAACTATGCCGAGACGTATTTATGGAGATGTTCTCAAATTTGCTGTGGGCATCTTGACAGGGTCAGTTAGGCGGCATAATATGACCATAATTCCAACTCTTGGCGCGTCGTACACTGTGAGCAATCCTGCGACGTCACTGCGGACGAAAGTGAACTAAATACGATTATCAAAAGCTCAGACTAATTGTTTGATGAGAGAAGTTATTAGCTGGTGCGTGGCTCATATCGATGATGAGTGAAACAGAACTGATTAATTCATACTGAGAGCAACGCCACGGGTTTGTTTTCTAATATTCTATCCACATTCATTACACTAATGAAACAGGTGAAACGCTGAATGGCGTAAGATATTTGGCGCTCTTTAACACAGACCCAACTGTGCAAGGCGTCAGCAGTTATCTTTAACGCACACGTTCATTGTTTGTCGTTGGAGCTCAAGTTCAGTTCCGCAAACATCCCCAACGTTGGTATACGTCCACTTCGAGCGTTGGCTAGCCATTTTCATCGTTAGCGACTTTAGCTGCCGCCGCCGCCTACTGGCTGTCAGCGTCACTAGTTCGGCTCGAATCGCTCCTCACCCACGCGAGTATAAACTATTGACTTTGAATTTGTTTCATTTTTTATAGGGTTTAATCTACCGTCGTCTAGAGCAACGATCCTATATCGATATTTTGTATTTTGATGGAGACGTTTCAACGCTACCAGATCGATCGCTGCAACGGACGCGGACACAAGAGCGATTATGTCACCATCGGCGATTGGGCAACACACCTGCTGACATTCAAAAATCAATATCATAGTAAATATTGCCTTGTGTGAAGTAGATTAACTATTTCGGGTAGAGTTTAAAGCCCTTTTAGATATATAGAATTATGATCGTATCCTTGATATATATATATATATATATATATATCAGCATATTGTTGTATCCTAATGGCTACTGTGATTACTATAAAAGTACTGTCCCTATTTTATTTTGACATAAAGGTCGGCCCTTTTTATGCTGGAGTTTCGACTAATCTGCTAGTTCAACATTTACGCTATGTTTTAACGCAAAAAAAAGAGGTCTCGCTCCACTGTATACTACTCGTTAGCATCCAACGCGCGGACGACGATATTTTTAGTCGAGTATTGGTACCGACACTTCGAAATATTACATCATAAGGAAGTTTGTTAGAAATGTGCCAACGTATGTGGTGATAAAGCAAGATGGAACAAGTAAAATTCGCTCACTGTGTGTATTCCCGTTCGCTATTGATAATAATAATAATAGTATTGCGATTATTAATATTATCATCTGAATATAGCAATACATTTTAAGGAAGCTCCCAGTCATTTTAAAAAAAATGTATAACTGTAAACGTATATATTTGGCTTATGTATGATACGTCAAAAACACCATTAGCGCTCACAGACGGTAGCTGGCAGTATGCCAAGACAACGGCTTTACGAGATCCGCTCAGAATATGTTCGTCCGTCTATTTGACTGCATGCGTCAATTCTGTTAATCTTTATGCATCATTTTCACAGACCGTATTACCGTTTTTGCGTACGTAGAATTCTACTCGAAACATTAATCGTAAAGCGCAGCAGATGTAATTGATGACATGCTACATGAATAGTCTGCTGGTTGCGATCCAATTATAAGCATGCATACGATGATGATTATTATTATTATCATTATTGGCAAAAATCGGCAGCAGATTTCGCAGCGTACATGTGCTGGGGTACCACACACACCACGGTGACACAAGTACAAACCATAGACAAGCGTCATTCATTAGTCATTTTTTGGGCGAACTTGAGCAAACTATCGACAGGAGTTACTGACGAACAACTCGTAGCAAAGCAAAAGTGTTCGGCAACAGCCAAGTGTTCGCCATGGTAGTCAATGCAGAATCGTTCGGCGTTTCAAAAGAAAAACCATTCGTTCTAAATCGAATCTCTCGCCTTAGTGTCACTTGCCATACTCCGTTCCTCTACCTTCGAATCCCTCCCAGTTGAAACTGACAGCCTTCATCTGTTTTCAGGGCTGGCCTTCCATTCACATGATGAACAACACACATGTGAAATTGCTTTGAGATTTCACACATCTCGTGCAATTCGTTCGTGGCACCAACCTAACCCCTACATTGCCGTACCTTGCCCACAGTGCACCGGCATCGGCGGCCGTTTTAGTCCATGAACCTGCGCGTCTGGCACGAGGCGCAGATCAATGATGCCGATGCTGTCGTCATCATCAATAGAATATGATACGTCGATATTTTAATCTATAATGATTATCGTTTATTATATGACCACTTATTTTATTGTATGTGGTGTCGTCTTTATTTCGTATTATCCTCAGTCGGGTGTATCTATCCAAGATCTCTCTCTTTCTCTCTCCCTATATACATATATAGATCTTCTATATTTTGGAGCACCTCTCCCGCATCTCGTATTGCGTCTTGCGTTGTCGAGCATTCTACTCGAACAATTCAGTGTGGCTGCCACGCCAGGGTCCGGCGTGTCACTGAGTAGTCTCCGGCGGCGGGCGGCCACTTCCTTCCTCCGGACATTGTGAATTACTGTCGTGGCGCGCCACGAATTGATTTCGACGGCTGCAAATGCCTCCTCATCGGCCACCCCACAACCAAGAGTAGAATAGCTTCGCGCTGACGATAAGAAATATCGAAATAATGCCGCACGCCGGCTCCTACGCACTGTAATCGAATTCAATAATAACACTAAGTAAATACACAATGATGACAATAGGCCCACACAGTAATGGCAGATGACAAAAACGAAAAGCTGCATTGATCCACAATTGAAGGAACTGTGAGTGAGTTGCGCCTGCCTGCGATGCACTAAAGATATTGGGCACTGTGTCGAGTGGCAATAAACAACTGATTGATGCACGGGGGTTCTCCTTCTGACGTATTCCGTGAGCGGTAGCTGCTGCCGGCGTCCGATCGATTATTACGTTACTGTTATTATGGTTATTACTATTGTTCGATTGTGTTTTGCGTTGGAAATGACGATGGTATGCCACCCTTGTAGAGTTCGCCCCGGCCGCAAGATCTGTCTGCCATCGCTGAGAGACTCGGATCGGCCATCGCTCGAGGCAGTTCAGCGACGCCACTACCGTGGCTTCGTTCGGTCGAGCTATGATGGATGTTTGATGTATTAATGGATTTCAGCTCGGATGTTCCGAGGTTTCCCTTCGAGACAAATTTGCACGTATCGAATGACTCCGTAGGACTGGATACATCGGCGCGTGCCGACAATACGCTCCTCGATGTATGTAATGGTTAACAGCATCTGACGTTGACCTGTTGCAACAGTGTGGAGATTAGCAGCATGAGAAGCAGTTACAGCAATCCCGTATCATGCATGATCACAAGATGATGATAAATGATCGCAGAGTGACCCACGTTAGCATGGTACAGGTGGAGTCGCTCGTACCGTCAGTGATATTTCCAATGAAGGTCGCTGCCAGCACAACAACGTACCAATGATGTCGTTCCCTTAAGAGTGACCAGCTAGGTCTTCCTCGGTCATCTTAAGGTATCCCGCGCAGCAGATATGAGAACGTAATGTTAGCCTATGTGCGGTCGATATCGTGTCAAGCACGCCCCGTATGATAGCGTATGTATAACTTGGCCATTGATCTCTTTTCCGCTGCGCCAAACTGTCGTTGCCCGTGCGAATATATAGAATACTATAATATTTATGCGTCGTCAACCTCACCCAACTCTGATTGGCGATTCGGTGCGGGATTCGGGCGACAACAACACCTGTGGGACACTGTTATTGTGGCCCTTTGACTTGTCGTAGTTCAGCAACCTCCACCTTAGCATACTTGCCTCGGCAATCACCAGCACCACCATCAGCGACGCGAGGCTCGCTAAATAAAGGTAATACAATATATATATATATATATATATATATACATGGACACAAATGAATAACTCTAGCTTTGAGTGGTGAGTGACAATAAAGTGAAAGCGTAACAGTGGAAAAAACTGAACCTCGCGGTGGAATAAAAAATAAAGGAGGGTTTGGTTCGGACTTTACGTCACTACCGAGTTTCACGACGACGACAACGACGACGATGGCGGCGAACCGAGTGACGATCTGAAGAAGATCATCGCTTCTTGCTCAACTAACATAGGGTCGGTCCGACTTTTGCTTCTATCAAAGTTTTGCTCAACGGCCGGGCCCACCTTGGGACTTACCGAGGGTACAACGCAACATCAGTTGCCTCGCTGTCGATTTTCGCCGGGGCTGGGATCACCGAATTGTGGCATTTCTCTCCACTCCCGTAGCCGCCGCCGCCGCAGCGAAGGAGAAATAGAACTGAATCAAGGTGGCCACACACCGTATCTCTGGTGTGGACAATTCGGGAATCACTGCGTTATTGACTCGCTGGGTGTTTCTCGTGAGTTGTTCTTGCTTGTATGTATCCCCCAACGATAGAGCGATGTCATGATGCCTGATGGATGACATCGTTTGAACGTTAGATCTCCGCGTCTTTCTGCGGCTGAGCCATGTCCGCCAGCGCATTCATGTAGCAGTATGGTGGTGTGTTAAATACGCGAATAAATTGTGAAAACACACAGATTTGTCAGATCACGAGAACAATCTGCTAAACGTATTCATGTCTTGTTGCGCTGCTCACTTCTGTTGATCACAAACTCGTTATCCGGCTCGGGAGGGCTCGACTGTCGCCGCATCGTCGACTAAAGCGACTTCGGTGGCCGTCCTTTATCGGACCTATTATCATGTGGTGCGTTTTGCGACAACAGCCGCGACTTTCGATGAATGAGTCTATGAGTGAACGATCGGCTGGTGGTGGTAGCAGCACCTTAAAAAAAACATTGAAATAGATACACCCGAAGCGTTTCTGCGAGCATTCCTTCGAACGCATGGCCCTTCGGCGGTTTCACGCTCTGATGATACTAGCCACAGTGTTTCCTACGTATAAATTAGAATACAAAGCAAATGAACACGTTGCACAAACGGATAAATCCAATGTTCGATTCGTCATTCGCTCTCTCCCGATAGTTTGCCTGTCTGCCGGCCTGCATCTGCGTCGATGAAAAGCTCCTCGTGTGTCGCGGGCATGTCGTTCGTCGTCGTCGGTCTTATGGCAGTTCTCCTGGCCGGGCGTCATTTTCGGCTCTGTCATCTTCATCCTTCTCTCCGCATACAATCTAAATATATTAGGGTAGTCTTGCGGGAAAGAGAGAGAGACGTAGACACGCACATACACACAAAAAACTGTATCGCTTTGTGCATATGCACTTCTTCTACATGCGCTAACACTTGAGTGTGAACACTTCGGGGCGGGTAGGTTGGTGGGGTGTTGCAATATCTGCTGCACAGCCGGCGGTGATCGTAGTCGCCGGCGCGTGAGCGCACAACGGTACGTTTGCTTCGCCACCGGTGAACACAGTTGCTAGCGGCCACAAGTGGTTTGCTGCGCGACTCTGCGCTCAGCCCCCGGCCGGAGCAGGCTGGACGTAGGCCGACCCGTTACGCACAAATGGCAAATACAACAGCAACAACTCGACGTAGGCTGCAACGGACAAAATTTCTGGCTGTTCGTCATATTCGCATTTTGTACGTCCCAAACGGCGAATCGGAAGACAGCCAAGAGATTAATCGTGGAGAAATCTCCCGGACGCGGTGCGTGCATATTGATCGGAGGCCAATTCGGACCAATGAGCAGAGATGACCATAGCAATGCTTATGTAAAGTGACAACCAGATAAGGCTGAGGCAACAGTTAAGCCATGGGAGCGACACCGAATGCGGTGTGTTACGCAGAAACTGCTCGCCGATTCAGTAATTAATCCTGTTGCTGGGCTCCCCCCCAGCTCAACGTCGAGTAAACGACGTTTACAAGTGTCGCATTTTACTGTGCTGTTTGTTTTATTCAAGAGTACACTCAAGAGCACGATGTTCAACGAGATCTTCCGTTACGTTTTCCAATTGAAAGAGCAGATTCTCCGCTGTTCTCGCAACCTTGCTGCTATATAATCGTTGTTCGAAAATCAGCTCAGCTTAGATATGAGCTAAATTAACAGTAATTACGTCGCGCCAAGAAATTTCGCACCGGGTGAACAACGCCATTGAAGCGTTCACTTCGTAAGGCCACGCGATCGCGGCAGGGACACCCGGTATGATCCGACATCAGAGTTAGCCAAAGGTCGCGCACGTTTTCCAGCGGGGACGTCCGGGCAAAAACGTCTGACGTACCTATGAAAAGTGGCCGAATATAGTGTTTTTAACATAATATCATCATTTCTTCGATCGTCACCGCCCAATACTCGGATTGTTCCACGCGAGAATTCAGCAGAGAGTATCACTCATTAGCTGTATGCATGAACACGCGTTTGCCGTTGCCTCCAGCATTGATGGCTCCTGTCAGCGCGATCAACTTTTCGAAAATGAATGTCGTTCGCATTCGCTATAACATATCTATTATGGATTATATTATTATGATGCCTGACACCCACCGTGATGGCGGACATGATGGCTGACGCTCAGATACTACTAATAATAATAATAATCGTCATAGTGTGATCATTACCTACACAATATCTATACGGTAGCGTAGGGAGGCGACAACAACGTCCTGGTCATCGGGCAGAAAACCTTCACATGTCACGAACACGAGATGCATCGCCACGCGAGCATCAGGTAGCTAGATTTCGATGCGCAGCAATCGATCGCGTTTCTGCGTTCGCCGATCGGGCACAAATTTGAGAACAAGAAGGGCGACTCCACACGCCGCTGCGATGATATGTCGTCGTTCGTCCGTTGTCTAACACGCTCGTGCGGACCGGCTGCAAACGATCCGGCGTCGATGAGCGGTTGCCGCTCACCCTGTAGCGGCAATGGCCTCCGTGCGCAGTGGCAACGTCGACAGCCACGACAACACCGGACAGCTGTCTCACCTCGGCAATTTTACAGCAAAAAACACCCTTGGCAAGATTCCACCAACCCGCTCACCGAACGCTGTAGGGAAGAATTGGCCAGAAGACTCGAAGTGCGTCCCAGTGAAGGATCCGCGACTCATTCGTGAGCGACGAACGGCTCAGCTACATGTTACGATTTCATTTGTTTCGCATAGGGTACAATCATTGCCCTCATCATCGTCATGGAGCGTCGTCGTTTGTGCGTGTGTGCTATTGCACCCTTGTTGTTATTGAATTCTAGTGTGTTAGTAGTAGTCGTTGTTGTTGTTGTCGTCTTCGTCACTGTAATATTACGGGAATACAGCATCTGATACTCGATGCTAAATACCCCCTATGCTCGCTATCGACACTTACATATATATGTATATATATATATCTATATATATATATATATATATATATATATATTGAAGGGAAGACGAGCTGGAGCAGCGATCAGACCAGCGTCGATCAAACAACACCAGCCAGATTTGGCTTGCACACAAACATCTCTCGTTCGCTCAACCATAGTACTACCAAAGCTTCGGCTAGCGGCTGCTGCTCTTCGATGTGCCAATAATACAATAGGCATATGCAAATCTATCGGTGACCACTACCGTTACGGTTACAACCGGCTAGAACTGCAACCTGATTGAGTCAATTTTTAGGGGTGCTCTTGTGAGTATGTGTTAGTGTTCTGTATGTGTGTGTGTATGGTACGCCTGATGCATTCCAGATTTTGACGTGGTTAGTTAATATTGGAGCAATCCTATCTACTCGTTGAGTCGCTTGTATTCCGCTGCTGCTTTGGGCAGATTTTTTCTATGACCGTAAGAATAACAAGCACAGTGAGACCATTATTATAGTAATAATAATAATAATAATCAGCAGCCAACTGGCTCGCCAATAGCCACAGGTCAGTTGGTGATTCTAGGAGGAAACCGAATACCCTCGTCAGACGACAGGAGCCAACAGAAGTAGAGAGTTGGACAACAACGACAAAACGTTATTTTGTGACGTACCCTCGATATTTTGTCGAAAGACCACCACCACCACCGCCACCACTGGGCGTATCGTATCTCGAACGTCAATGAGCGCCAGTAACGGCAAATCGACCGCCGACGTCAATCAACGTGATATCAATCGTGACTCCGAAAAATGAACATAAAACTGTACACACACATATATATATATATATATATATATATAGTGATAGGTACACATGGGAAATCCACCGACTTCACCATGTCGGGGTATGTATGACTCGATACAGCACACCCCTCGTATGTGTATTATCGATCCAGCCCGATCTTCGGTATGTTCGCGTGCGCTTCGCAGTCACCCATCGAGTCGTCAGCGACATCACACGAGAATAATAGCAGCCAGAATCACGGCTGCATTGCTACAATCGTTCGGTACTGCCTCGCTCGTGCTTTCGAGAGGACGTTGAAAAAGGTCCCACTGTTCTGTTGTATCGACATACGTAAGGCTTTCGATGCGGCTGTTTTAT
This sequence comes from Stratiolaelaps scimitus, assembly GCA_019614645.1. Classification (NCBI taxonomy): domain Eukaryota; kingdom Metazoa; phylum Arthropoda; class Arachnida; order Mesostigmata; family Laelapidae; genus Stratiolaelaps; species Stratiolaelaps scimitus. The sequence goes on from JABWDB010000019.1 coordinate 469,927, forward strand.
ATCGGGCAAACAACGAACCGTTGTCAGCGGAAATAGATTAGGCAGCAGCAGCGGTAACAGAAGCACGGACATAAGCGCAGCAGCAGACGTGTTGTTCATTGGCGACGAAGATACGCCACTGTTGAGCATGGACACGTAACCGACCGATCCCCGGCGTTCAGTTGCTAATACGAATCGGTATTCGGTGATACAATATTCGGGTGGCCATCGCCCAAGCGCTGCCCTGCCTACGACACGCTGCTCTTTGCGGCGGGACGCATGATTCGTCCTGAAGCAATTCGATCTGCAGATGTGCTCCTAGATGCTATTGCCGACTTCCCTTCAGCCGGAGCGTTGGATCAATTAAGTAGATAAAATCAATTGAATAAATAATAACACAAACAATAATAGAACGGTGTAACCGGAATAATCATAAACGAAATGACAGAGAACTGAATACCGGGGCAGATTACAAAGACGGACATTTGGACGGGGATGCCGGCGTGTGCCTGTGTCTGTGTATAGGGTTGTACGCCGATAGATACATCCATGTGCACATATATTCCATATGGGTAGAATATTATTTAAATCTAGTTTCCGGGGTCTCGGGTGCGCAGCGTTGATTGTAATAATCGGCTCGGTTTGGGGTGCTTCATTTTCGTGTACACACTTAAAAATGGATGATTCACACACACACACAAGCAACGCCACAAAATATATATTAGATATATAAAAAAAAAATATATATATATATATGTAAAACAATTTTTGGTCGCCGAAAATTGGGAGCTAGCGAACGTTATTCTGTCGTCTGTGAAAAATTGTTTTTCCGAAATATAGTGGCTATATATATATATATATATATATATATATATATACGTATTTGAAATCTATTGCTCGGCTACTTGGAATTGTGAATCCTATGTGTGTTTCTGGTTCTGCGATTTCGACTTGGTATTCTGTTTCTGCTCGATGATTGCTTCGCCTAGAAGAAAGAACCTTGGCTTTGATAATGCCGAACTGTCCCTCTCACCCGACTCTCTGGCCAGCTGATACGTCATTTCTTCGACTCTGCACCGCGGGGCGCGAGCGATCGAGCCTCGCTATGCTCGTTCGGCGCCGTCGCAACGTGTGACCACTTCGGCCACGACACTGAACGGCCGCCTGCTAAATAGCATCGAATGTGTGACGTTTTTAATCGTCCACCCGTAGCAACAGCAGCGGCAGCAACAGCAGCAGGAGCACCAACAGTAACGCAAACAGTGGATCAGTGGATCTCGTTGCATCACCGTCGGCTCTTGTCAGTAGACTCGTCCCGTGGGAAGGTAGGCTCGTAGCTTATTTCTCACCTGTAATCGAAACACAACGGATCGTTTTTCTTTAGTGAAACTGCAGCCCGGTCCAGAAAGATAGCCCACTTATGTAGCGAACAACAGCATATAATAATTAATTAGTCGATAAAATATATATATATATATATATATATATAGATTAAGTCGAACGAAGCGGTGTTGTGGCCTGACGAACACTTTTGCCGGACAAACAGAAGACTTGGAGAAGACTCATATCGAGGTATCACACAAATCGACCGTTTAAGGTTGATCGGCACATGTCACGATTCGACAGCTCACCTGATTACATTTCTTCAATAGCAAATTATAGACGAGGCGCTAGGGTGGACACGATCGGTCGAAAAGTTGCTCGTTCAAGGTGAGTGCGGTTGAAGGCGTGGCAATTTTTTTTTTTGTTAGCAATTTTGACAGATCTTCCCTCTTGCTCGCTAGTCTGTTACTTTACAAGGCAGACTATACCCAGCGTGTAACGACGTGGATCCAAAGCAGTAGAAAATAAAAGGTAAAGGTTGTATTGGTTTATTAAAGGAGCCGCAATTTTACAACGCTTAAGCTCTCTTATATGTCCTGAGGCGGGGCTCGAACCTGTAAATACATGTTCGTCCTCCACCTCGTCCCGCAGTACCACTACGAAGGAACTCCACTGAAATCGTTTCGGTGAAGTTCGCCACGCGAAGGTTTTACCTCTGCTTGCGTTCCATTTATATCGCAGTGTTCACATCTCGTATGAACTCTGCCTGCATTTTCGGGGCAGACACCGCCACCGGATGCTGTACCGCTCGTCCAACTTGTTCCTGCTGTCGCCCCATCTCTATTGGCAATATCGGCATTGTCATAAACACAGATAAAACACGCTGCCGGCGGTGGTTAGCTCAAGACGCATTCGCCGACGATCTAGCCAGATCTACCGAAGAGTTACCGTCCGATTTCACCCAGTTTAGCGGCAAGCAAGTCAGTCCGTTCGTACGTGATCAGTCCGACCGGCGTCTATTTGCCTCGGTCGGTGTGCCCTCGTCGTCCATGGCCGGCGCTAGTTATACCCAGACGACACATACATCTGTCTGCAACACATGTACAGGTATGCGTGTGTGTGTCTCTCTCTCTCTCTCTCTCTTGTGTGTTTATGTCTGTAAGTAAGTCAGTAAGTAAATGTTAATAATATTGTTCTTCTCGCTCACTTGCCGTTGGTTGAGCTGTTGCTGTTGCTGCTGCTTCGACAACGCTGGTTGCGGCAGCACTGCTGATATCAGCGACGGCGGGAGCTAGACCTGCTCTGGCAGTGCCAGTACCGATGCCGGTTCACAACGTCATCCGTAGAAACAAACGAATGAAGTTTTCGTCGCTACTCTATCGATTCGTCGCCGTGCTGCCGTATTGTTCCGGCTGCGTTTCTTTCATTCATTTCACCGCCGCCGCCCCGTCGATGTCGCTGGCGGCTGTAACGGTGGTGGCGGCAGCGACCATCACCATTGCCACCATCACCATTTCACGCTCACACTACTTGGTGTCCATGTGTACCATTTGCCGTCCAAACGATTAGCTCTGGTTACATTACAATTATCGCTGTTGCTACGGCTGACGCGGCCGCCGCCGCCGCCGCCGCTGCCACCGCGGCTGCTACATTCAGTTGCCAGTACAAGCGCGCGAGGGCGCGAACGCGGACCACCGTGTTCTATGATGGTTACAGCGAGGGGCAACCAATTGCGACAACTACTGCTGCTATTGCTACTATAAAACCAGCAGCATAATTGTCTCGGATAGCTGCACATCTTCTTCCCAGCGGTTGAGCATGTACGACCGACTGGTGGCACCCACGATCACAGCCACCCTCTCACGTATACAAACATGTTCACAGATACGCACAGTACAGACTGACTAGCGCTCCGACACAGATACGCAGAGCACGAACATGCATCGTGCACTTGGCAATACGGCCGCCGCACATCATGCATAAGAGATGATACACGATGCGCGGGAGAACGCAAAGATGATAGGTCATGATAGATATATAGAGAGAGACAGTACAGCTAAGGAGCCACAGACAAAATCGTCAGATCAGAGCGAGTCTATGGAATGACCACTGCGTTCGTTTATGTATTTGCTACGGAAATGAAATCAAACCGTACAAAGCTTTTGTTGACGGTGGGCGTTTGTCACAGCTAATAGATCACATCTCATATTTTTTCGCCCAGGAGCTGATCCCGCAGTTAACTTCCTGCCGCGATCATCTCATTAATCTCTCTCTCCCCCGCATCGTCTCCATATCTATTTATTTGTTCTTGACGTATTTCGACCGTAACTCGTAGGTGATCGATTTTGCAGCGTTTTTAGTTTTGTGATACCAGCTTCGATACGGGGATCGAGAGGGGAGTCGCGCAGTCGTTGTCGTCACATCGTTGACAGGCTGTTCTGGCCATCCCCAGCTGTTGTTTTTGTTGTATTATTATTATTATTATTCTCATTATTATTGTTATTACTATTGTTATTAGTGTTCTAACGATGATCAGACACTGCCACATGCCACCTGAGCGACAACGAAGGTGTTATTCGAACGGTTCTTCGCCCGGTTCGAGCGGTTGACAACAGCTCGTTTTCTTGCTCGATCTCGCTACAACCACAATCGACCAGCTTTCTCTGGTCCAGCGTCGTGTAACAGCTATATAACGGTCCATTACAGTTACTGTCATCAGCAGTGTCGGATCGCGTTGACGCAGGGGAGCAGCAGCAGCAGCAGCGGCGGCGGCAATATTAGCAACAATAAATAGATGTTTAGCGATTTGATGTGTGTGTCTGTGTGTGTACGTGTCCACATGTATTCTGCCTGTTGTATGGAGACGCTTCGTCCTCACGCAGCATTACACGGTAGCATCGTGCTGCCGGCAGCTGGAGCGACTGTTTATTTTGGGTTGTTCTTGTTGCGTTTTTGCGCGATCGAAGGGGCCCTCTGCCGCTCAGTGTTACGACTGATGTCGGCGGTGTCTCAGCGCCACAGCGACAACCACCACTTGGCAGAGCACACATGAGCGCAGGTAAATGCTGCTGCTGCTGCTGCTACTGGTTGGTGCTGGCAGATGACATTTGCGTTTTGCCTCCGAGGGGCGCGATACCCCGGTGCTGTATACCGGTTTCGGTCCACCGCTTGCCTCCGTTCCAGCCGTCGCCGCCAGCAAGCAGCAAGCAGCAGCAACAACAACAGCAACAGCAGCAGGAGCCTCCGTCGCGGCGACTGGCGCCACCACCAGCTCTAAGCGACGCTCTGAAAATCCCGCGTTACAGCCACGCCGCGCAGTGGCAAAGAGAAGTGCTATGCGGAGAAGGGCTCTCACAGCCGACGTCGCCAGCGACGTCGCAAGCTGATGGCGGCGATCGCGGCCAAGCCAACGGCACAGCCAAACCATGATCAACCGCTAATTCGAATACAGCAGCAGCAACAGCAGCAGCAGCAGCTATCGGCTGCAACGAAGCTGCAATCGACGAATCCGACAACGAAGGGAGCTCCGGCTGTTCAACTCGGGCTTTCTTGCTCGGGTCCGGTTAACCACGGTTACCGGCGCAACTGGCCGCATGGCTGTCCGTCGTCGGAGGCGCCCGACGCGAGGAGAACAACCTTACGCACAAGAGCGTTTCGCAGTTCGCGTTGGTGCGGTAGTCGGTACCGGAGGAGCGGACGCTACGATCGACAACAGCGGCAGCAGCAGCAGCAGCGGCAGTGACTACGCGAGCGGCCTTGGGGAACGCCTCGCCCAGTAGAAAACGTTGTTATTAGTATTCGTTGACGGAGACGAATGCTGCGTTATTATTATTATTATTTTGTAGTAGAAATTGCTTGGTTTTTGTGCGTATCGTTGTTAATAATTATTAGTTACTCTAGTATTCGATCCCGCGACTGCTGTCCTCATTGGCGGGCTATGAATATATAGATAATAATAATAATAATATTATTGCTATTATTATAATTATTATTACTAATAATAGCATTGTTACTAGTATAATTAAATATTATTATTACGATCATAATTATTGCTGTTATTATTATTATTATTATGGTATCTCCAGCCGTAACGTTATATGGCCTGGCCGATTCTGCGGTGGGTGCTCTCAGGGGGTGACTCCATTGCGGGAACAATTGAGCAACCGAAAGCTCAAATCGACAACGGCGACGACAGCAACAACAGGTTGTCACCAGCCATTGCTGTTGATGTATGGGATTGGCAACTTAGTGGGGGCAATTACCAGGCGCCGCGTCTCGAGGCCTACGCATTTGACAGGTTGTACTTTTTAGCTCTCGTGTGTGTGTGTGTGTGTGTGTGTGTATGTGTGGCATGTACAGTTTATGTATCTTTCTATGCGCATGTAATAGATCACCAATCCACGATGATATGTTTGATCAGCAAATATTATTGTTATGTTTCATAGGGCATTGGGGTGCCAGTCAAGTACAGTAGATCAATTAATATATATATATATATATACAGAGAATAAATACAAATCTTGGTTGAGTGATTGACCTGCCGCCGAGTGGCGGGTTCTGATAACGATTCACTTGAGTTACATGTTGGACACTGGTATTGGATTTTGACGAGCTGCAATCTCGTTAAGCGTATTGCAAAGCTGACGATAAAGATGTAACAGTCTTCAAATATGGGAGTGTCCGTGGTTAATAGCACAATGACGAAACGATCTATAAAAGAGTTAATAAATAGGTTGTGCTGCAGATCACGTATGGACAATCACGCTATATATATTGGACACGGGTCGACAGACGGCTAGCATTGGCTGTGCCTCCTTTATGCTAGCATATCGAGTTAAATAGTTCATATGCAATTGAATACACATTCAACATTTGCTCTCTCCGTGTTACCTATTACCTTATAAAATAAATAGTTTATTATTTACTTTATTTATTTGTCTAACGCCTCAATCATGTTGGGTAGGCGTGCGTCATGGATAGACCTGAATCCGCGTTTTGTACCTTTTCACAGGCAGAGACCGAGCCGTTCAAGCCACCGCGCGCGCTTCACCTTGATTAGCTTCTTATCGTACTTAGTTATTGACGTATATTAACCTAAACAGATCGGGTCTACGAGAACTTCCCAGCGGTGTCCAAAGCTCCGAGGACGCCTTCCTTCATGTGCTCGTAGAGCTTTACGGCGATTACGGCGTCCAAATGAGCCGGGACCGCTGTTGAAATCGAATGGTACTATACAATCATCGCGTTGTGAACGTCCACTATTATGAAACTCCGCTCACATTATAAAATATAACAACCGTCTATCCATATTAGCCAAGCAGAGCTAGCAGTATCGTTTGCGCTTACCGCGAGCAAATCCACGCAAAAATCGTCACGTTGCACGCGGACCACTGACATTGTGTCATGCAATTGTAGAGGCGAGGTAATTTTATGCTGCTTGGGTTGGGTCCCGCTTCGATTCGACATTGTCGATTTCGACCAAAAATCGCTCTAGTTCATGAAGTGATGTGATTGATATATAGATATATATATATATATATATATATATAACTATAACATCTATTGATATAGTGACTGATAGTGCTTTCGGCAAGGGGGAGAGAAGGCCACTTCGTCGTGCTGGGTCACTTGGTTAAATACAACGCAACACTATTGTGCTATACTACAGCGTAGATAGTTATCGTCATGTATCGCTTATGATCTAATGTCCGCTTACTTATTTCTATTCTTAAATTTCTCTTCCCACTTCGATCTATACAATTGTCTGCCTTGTCATTGCTAATGCACAATATCGTATTCATGCCAGCCGAACGATTGATGCACTACACAGCCGGAGTGGGCGTCTAGCGCCGACTGAACTTCCCTGTCCTGAACTTCGCCACGCAGCTGAAGATCGACGTGGACAATAATCGAATGATGACTTACACCTTGGTCAGTTCGCAATCTGAGTATTGGCCATCGAGAACAACGCTGGCACTGCAACGTTCACTTAACATACGTACGATCTACAAAGCTCTCCATATTACCTAGCTACCCTTCTCCTCATTGTGACAACGTTTAGCGCGTACACATCGCATAGAAAGAACAGGTAACGGATAGTGTCTCACAGCTTGATCGACTTGCTTGTAGATATGCTGTGATATGTCGCCGTATCAGAGGTAATTATCTTGCCGGTAATACCCTGATGATCGACTGCTCGCTTCTGGCTTGCACTGACCATCGCTAATATGATATCTATGACGTCCTTTGTGCTACTGCTGCTACTGTTTCTGTCATTGGAACATGAAATCACATTAGTCGTCATAATAGCTTTGGCCACCGTCGCCAAACGCTGCCAGACGCCTGAGTATACTCGACGCGGCTCACTAGCGCGACATCGTCGAGATGGCTCTTGGAGTCATTCGTATGTTTTTCTGACCGCTGTTTCATGTAAATGGGTACATTTCATTCTGTGTGCCTATCTGGTTGTACCTCTCTTGATTAGCTTGATACTAACATCGTTGACAATGGCAACGATAGCAACAGCATCAATGTGACGCGAGGCGGCTACCGGATGCCATTTTTCAATGGGTCGCGTTCACGTCATTAACGCGCTGCTGTTTAGCATCAGCCAGTGCATCAACTATTACTATTGAAGCAATGCTATTAACATCAGCATATATAAGTGCATCGATAGTTATAACGGCCAGTCGTTCTATTGTAGCACGGGCGCCCTGTGTGATAACGCGAGAAACATCTTGGTGAGACTATTCTGATTTTTTCAGCCATGTATGCCTATTGTCATTGCACACTTCGAGCGTGTTGATGACGAAGCGATTCATTAGTAAGCGATTCCTGTTTAATTTAATTAGATAGCTATATTAAACGACGCTGCTGATTGAAGCCATGTGCTCATTTGCAGCGTGCGCGGAGCTAGGGTGCATTAGCCGTATGCGGCGTGGGGTAAGGCGTCCCCGATGATTTTATGTCTTCTATTAGACGACGGGGTCTGATATTCGAACAACGAATCGATTCCTCTTTTGCATTCGGTCCGCCCCGTAATTGCTTCAGCTAGAGACATGATCTGTCGCGAACATCGTGGACGAAATCATCGCGAGGAGAGGATATCGTGTTTCCAAAGCTTGATGCGTTGGGTCTATTTTTGGATATTGACATCTGGCTAGCGGACGATGATTTGATTTCTACATTGGAACACAGCAATAGCGTAACGCGTTTAGTGGTAGCACGATCGCTTATCAATATGATCGATCGACCACATTCGAGTTCGCGTCTCTTCGAAAAAAAAAGCTGAAAACCTGTTGAATGTTCACGTGATGGCCGTTCCGGTTTGCCAGAACCAGCCATTACCCAATACGGGCGTCACATCCAGTGTGAGGCCAACCAGTGACAAACAAAGCGTCGATAAGTGTATGGTAAACGCTCATAACTAAATGATATTCTTCTATACTTTTTCTCCTGAAGAGATATGTCACACACGCACACACTCACATCAATATTTACATAATCTCTTACTAACCGGAACAGAGCATGTTGCTTCTGAACATCGTAGCGAATCCCGGCAACCTGACATACAGACACAAGCGTTCCTCATGCTAATGTGCCATCAGAGTGGTATTATATTATTTAATACAATGGTACGTTTTATTTTTTTACTTCTATGTGGTTGGTCTAACGTTAATTTGTCACGCGATGCTCAATCCATCTGTCTTGTCAATTGGCCTTATATATATATAGAAATAAATATATATATATATATATATATATATATGTGTGTGTGTTGATATAGCGAATCAAACAAAACGCCACTGTACCGTGTACAATTGAGTATCATCACCAGGATGCACTTATTATTTGGAGTGCCCAATTTACTTGTACATCTCTCCGTGTTCATTACGTCTAGCAGGTGGTTGTTGGTATAATACCACCACCGGCATCATCTCTAGTGCCGCCGCGATCGTTTGCTCGCATTGCTACTCATTACGATATTCAATGGTCTTTACATTACAATATGAATACATTATATCCTTACGACCACAATATGATCTTTAGCCATCATCGCAAATATTGTGGCAGCGAGTGATCTGCTCAGGGCGACCGCTCACTCGTCCTCATTTTTATTTTTATGAGAATCGCAGTATTCAACACCGGCCGCTGACAATGACGACGTCGAACGAGGATGGCGGGTGCAGACGTCGCGAGGGAGTTCAACATCTATATATATATATATATATCCCGGTATATCGGTTATATATCATTCGAATACGGTATTCGAATTAAGACGAGTGACGATCATCGTCCGACGGGGGCAGTCAGAACAAACCGCTGCATTGCTCATTTGTCGGCAGTGGTCGCTGTCCACGACAATAACAACGGTTTATTACGGCGACGGCTGTTCACTATTCGCCGTTGTCCAGTTCATCGAGCAAAGAAAAACAAAAAGGCCAAGACCCTCGTGACTCGTTAACAAACAATATGTATGTATTCTATATATAAATATATATGCATTTGTTTGTCACTTCGTATCTGATGTTTGGTTTGTATTGTCGAAAGGGAGAGATAAAGATGGAGAATAAGATGCACCGGATGTTGAAATCATATATATATATATATATATATATATATGTGTGTGTGTGTGTATGTGTGCATTGCTGTGCGCCTACACCATAAGTCACAAGTCAGCTGGCCACAAGTCTTCTATTATATCAGAACGCTTTTGTCTTTTTTGTCGAGCGATTTGAATATGGCAAAATGAACGAAGTCACCGAATCAGCAACTAGCCGCTCGCTCGCTCGACGCCACCAATATTAGAAGCAACATGGCAACAATACGCTCACAGGCCGGCCCGTTCGTTGCGGCAGGGATCCAGAACGGGGTTGATGTCGATGATTCAGGGCATCAATGCGCAATGTACATATGTATGCTTTCTACCTGATCAATGGATGAATGCGCGGACGAGCCCAGACAATATGAACACAGCAACAACAACAATAATATATGTTGACTGTAATTGTCCGTTTGTGTCGACCACAGGTCCATAGGATCATGTGCTGATTTCACCGCTAATCGGCAGACGAAATTCATGAACTGCTGTCGGTGCTGTGTGATATGTATGCGGTGAATTAAGTTGATCTAATGAATAATATGCTTGTCTTGTGCATAGACCAGTGTGCATCAGATAACATTTAGATATATATATATATATGCGGTGAGGCTTGCTGTGTTCATTGTCAACGCGATATCTGGCCGCGTAGTAGACAATGCTGCTTGCTTGTCACAAATGCTATCTAATTACTAATTACGACTCGTGTTGCTCCCCTAACAACGCTTTTCACTAATAACAATAAACTGGTTATAATAATAATAATAATTATTATTATCTGCACTATGCAATTGTACTGCTGATCTCAGCTAGTGACACGACAGTTAGGAAAGCATTATAGCGCAAGTTGACAAGTTGGGCATTGCCGAGAGAGCGATAGTCCAAGAATAAATGAAGAGAAACCCGTCAAAGATTGAAGCAAAAATGGGTGAATTTATCCACTTTAACGTGGTACAATGCTAGCCTCAAGTACAACGTCTATTCTAGTAGTTTTAATTAGAATGCACTGTCCACGCAATAGTTCAACGATACTCGATCGGTTGACTACGAAAAAAACGTCTGACAGTACATAAGTCTCCTATGCACTCTAACACAGATCGATTGTCTTCTAGTGCAATTAACAGAAAATCGAACAAATTACACAAATCGATGCACATACACACACACACACACACGCACATAAACACGAATACGCGGTTACGTATAACCAGCGAATTCATGCATCGCACGCTCTCAGAATCACCTGCAGTATATTCGAGAGGCGACAACAAGCTTGTATTGTGCATCCCGGGTATCGCTTCAAGTCCGCACAATATCAACTACTATCAGACTGATCAGATGCGTGAGCAATCACCATTAGTGCTACCCAAAAGTCCATTAATAATCCGATAACAGTGTGCGATTTTGCGCAATTTAACTATATTGCGCCATGGTTGGCATGATACAGTGTTCTTCTTCTTCCCAGTGAGTAGAAGCACCTGCCAATCAGCTGGTTGAACGATTCAACGCCTTGATCAGACGGTCACACAAAACCTGATATAGAGTTATGATTGGTGGAGCCGATGCAGCCCATCGGTAACGACAAAAAAAAAACCATGCAAAATAATAATAACAATCCCAGTATTTGGCTGAGTACACGCGGTTCGGCCGGCCGCTTCCACTCGAAATTACACGAGGGTAATTTCCGCAGTGAGAGTCGCTTAACGATAATAACTCCCTTCGTAACAATAGGGTCCCTCGAGGCGCTACGGCCGTCTTTGGCGTGACGGGCAGATATCGATCACCTGGCGATAATTATCTTGTGCCTGCACTGTATCCGTTCGCAATTTGCTGTCAGTGTATTAGGTGTCATTACTGCGCCAGAAGAAATAAAACACGTCTCAAACTATCTCCAAAAAAAAATACACTCGAAAACAATGACAATCAAAATTAGAATAATGCCTATGTGTACCACGTAGGCATAAACGAATGTGTGTCTATGCCCCGAGCTTAATCGGAGACAACGCGCGGATTCTCGTTGCGTCACGCTTGTTCGTTGTCGCCAAAAACAGCGATGTCGAAATGGGACGGCTGATAGTCCATTCGTCTTTGTTCGCCTATTTTGAAGGCCACGAGGTTGAGTATGTACGTGCTGCAAAATACTGTACCTCCACATTCACTGATATTCGCTATGCATAGTATTATTGTAGCCATTAGAACATGCTTCCCTCTGGACGACCGCCTTACCTGAACGAGGTTGATGTAGGTGTCCATTACTGACAGGCGATATCATCGGAGTGGCGAATTTCTGCGCGTACATTTGTTGCTTGAACAGCAACAATCGTGGTAAGATAATAGCAATAATTACGCCGGAGGATACAGATATCTATATATATATATATATATATATATATATGCGTGTGTAGGGTGTTCCTGGCTGTCTCGCTTGCCGCAATGGGGGTTTTGGCTGGTCGGTTACTAGGAGCCTGCCGGGTGCATAGATATACCATTGAGTAGATAGGTGTCACATACGCCGTATACGGTACGAAGAAATCTGTATTAAATATAAATAGTGTCCGTAGGCGCGGTGCCGCAACATGTATACATATATATATATATATATATATATATATATTGCCGCTGCCGTTATCGCTGGCGTCGACGACCGACAATGAAGTCCTGTGCGCGTACTAACACCACCCAGGGCAGGCCACGGCAAAGCAGAAGCAGGCCAAGCCAGGGCGAGCTAGGCCTGACTTGACGGCAGACTTATCTATCATTGTTGTCCTCGTTGTTGTCGTTGTCGTCGTTTCGCTTATGGTTTGTGTGGTCTGTACACCACCCTGAATGTGGTGTACACCGCCCAGCCCCCCGGGGGTTTTGCTTCTTCTGTCGCCAGCTTCGGTCAGAAGCAATCACTGGAACAGAGCAATGGTCTCCTGAGCGCCCTTCCCGCATCTCCTTCAATTTCGTTCAGCCTTTTGGCTGGATTTTATTGCTCCACCAAACGATTTGCATACGGTAGATTCATTCATTAATTTCAGTGTGGCCAACGCATGCGTGAGACACACAGTAACACACGCACAGGGACGAAGCCATATTCTCTAGAAAATAAGCAGCAGCTGTAGCAGGAGTCAGTCAGCCGTCGAACGATATGCAATATGCCTCTTGTGCTATACATATATTAGCTATATTAGGCGTCGTCCAGATACAGCAAAACTAATCACAATAATGATAATAGTCTTAAGCATTATTATATTGCTATTATTATTAATATTAATATTATTATTATTATTATTATTAATTATTATATTGATATTATTATTATTAATAATATTATTATCATTACTATTCTATTAGTAGACATATTATTATTATTATCTTCGATAGAATTTATAGGAAATACATGTCTGTTTCGCGCGGTCGCGTTATGCCCACCCGTGATGTGGTAGTTAATTCCACGGATCGTTTAATAATTGTCTAGTTTCCGAACGACCCGAAGCAGTGGCGATTAGTTTCCATCGAGATCAACGCCAACTATTCGCTATTCGTCAGCCAGAGCGGCTGACGTATGGATCGAATTCTTGTTGTCCCTACAAACGCGAGCAGTTCGTTCGTTAGTCGTGCGCATGTATAGCACATATGATATGGCGAGACAACAGTGCCGCTGTCAGACGCGTTACACGAAGCGCATTTGCGAATTTCGTTCGGATCCATTCGACGACAGTTGTACGGCCGACACAGGCCTAAACTTATCGGTGCGGCATCGCCGTCTGGGCGAGGTGTTCGTTCTCATTGTGCGGCTCCATTCATCGTTATATAATAGCCGCGCTGGCAGTTCGATGCAGCTCCGCAACTCTGTGTGTGTGTGTCTCTCTCTCTCTGTCATTGGCACAATTACTGACGATGTGTTCTTGCCCAGTGTGAGCACCAGTGTGAAGTGTCCTATCAATGAACGCTTGACCACCACCCGATCACTGAGCTGGAAGTCCTCTCACACACAAGAAGTATTGCTGCTGCTGCTGCTGCTGTAGTTGTCGTTGTTGTTGTTATTGTTGTTTCTCGGTTGGCTGAGAACGTCAGCCCGTGCGATGCGGCGCGACACGACGACACGCAGCTTTTGGCAGCGAGAAGTATCGAACCCGTCATAATCGTCGTCGTCACCATGACAGTCGTCGTTGAACAATGCACACGTGTACCGACGACGAGACGAGATTTGCCCAACCAAGCCGCCATTGTATCCCCGCTATCGGTAGCAAAATAATGGTCGACCGTCTAGTTGCGCTATGGTTGGAGAGCAATTTGAGCGATTTAAATCAACGGCAGTCGTTCTGCGACCGTTGTGACGCAATCGCTCTCATCAATGCCGATTGTTGACTTCTGCTGACAGAAGGTTGACACCACCAATTCTCAGTAGCGTTAATAACAGCCAATAATGGCGAGGACTGTGACTGCAACAGCAGCTCGAGCGATTGCAGAATCCGACCGGTAACACTTATTGTGATGATTAAAATAAGGAGTTCTGTTCACCTATTCCATTCATAAAAGTCTGGTGGTGGCAGTTTTTTGATATTGCTGAAGTTTTCTGTGAGCGCCTTACCTCCGGCTCTCTGTGGGGGTACCTCGCCTCGTCCGGGCGCCGCAGGAGAAAGCCATCCACGGAGTGGCTTGCCTCCACCGGCCAACTGAGGAACGACACAATACGGGAAGCCCGAGGGGAATTGGACTGATCGAGAAGAAAAAACAACGACAGAAATCGCCGCCCGAGCAGAAGCTCGTTTTTTACATATACTATATGTATATATATAAAAAAAATTTGGCATACGTCATGATACGCTCCCTCCGTTGCAGTCGAGTCTCACTTCGTTAGGCGTCAGCTAAAAACGATTCTTGTCTCTAAGTTCCAACGCGCTCGTTGTATCTCGTGCCGAGGCTTGCTCACTCGCGTGGCGATTATTCTGATGTCCAAATAGCCTAGCTGGACTGGGCCGGCGGGGGCGAAGGACACGCGGCAAACAACTGGGCATTTTTCTATTATACTTTCTCATTGGAAGAAACTGCGCGCTCCTTACCTCGATTGTCAGCCGTTAGACTCACTTATGTCGGCGAGGAGACCACTGAGCAGAGTTGGGTTCGTCCGATTCAACCGACCGGAGGATAGCCTGTCGGAGCTAATATTTATCGTATACCAAAATCTAGTGGATTCTAGGGGACGTGCTCATATCGAATTGTTGCAATGATAACGATGCAGCGACTGTGGCAAAAGCGACAAGAACAAAACATAAAAGCTATCGATCGGTCAAACATGTTGCCCACTGCTCTCGGTTTGCATCTGATGGTATATATCCATATATACATAAATACCTTGCAAACGAAACCGCTTCACGGACGCAGACACAGCCGTATATCATCAGCGATAAGCTGATGCAGGTGGGAAAACCGGTGTTAACGCTAACGTCGATACTGCAGTCTGCGGTCACCATCGACAATCCATCAGCAGTATTCGATCTCATCTACAATTTCTCCCTCATTCTCGCCATCTCTCTCTCTCTCTCTGTCCCGTTCACCTCGCGTCGCTGCGATTGCGGGTGTTTGGCAATTCCTACACGATGTGTGATGTTTCCATTTGACACAGTGCGTGTGTTTGGTGTGTGTCTATGTGTGTGTGTGTGTGTATCTGGCCACATTCATCTCATATTTCAGCGTTCATTTCGTCCATCGTCGAACTACGTCGATTGCTGATCGCTCCCGTTCTTCATATTGCAGTCCGCAATTGCTGGCCGTAATTACCATCGCAGTCGTACTCCTGTAGCAGTGCTTGTAATAATAATAGTTGTTGTTGTTGTTGTTGCTGCTTTAGGCGGTTGCCGCTAGAAAGAAGCTAAAAACGGTTGCGGCGAACCCAACCCCGGCCGGGGTTGACGCTGACAAGCGAACCTAGATCGAGGAAGGATTCATGGCGCTTCGACTCAGTTGCGAGACTCGATCGAATCAAGCTGCTCGCATTTACAGCCACTGCGACACGCAGGGCGTCACGGAGCGTCACACCGCACCAGCCGTGCCAGCTGCTTCACTGCGCCGCTTTTGAAGCCCTGCGGCTGCCGTTACTGCTGCCGCCGCCACCCCCAAGATATTATATAAGGCAAATTACTGTGACGTTATGCATCTGTTTGTACTTCGCTTCTCTTCTGCTTTTGCTACATACTGATGGATGCGGTTGTCGCTGCGCTATCAGCGTTCTGATATCATCGCCCTCATCGCCACCCCCAAAACTCATCCAGCATCATCGTCACCATCATCTGCTGTGCTCTGGATCGGCTGTAGCTGCTGCCGCCTGCTCCGATTTGTTTGAACGTGCTTTGCTCGCTGTATGCGTGTGTCCACTCACATCACCGCAACAGCAGAAGGAGCTGTAACAACAGCAACAATGGAAATACGTGTTGACAAGAAGCGCTCGAAAAAGCGTTGTCTTTGCTACATATTGTTGCGTTGCGGTGAAGGCGTCACAGCGATTAGGATGCAGTCATCAGCGCCCGTGGTGATCGACACGACCGCGCCTCACTGCCGCTAACCTAAGAATCACAGGCGCAGCTGCTCGCGCCCCCTTGGTCTCTGCTTCACCTGTGGCAGCGTCGGACAGCAGCTGCAGACGGATGACAACGACAGCAGTTGCGGCAAATATTGCCTAGAAGAACCTGCCCGCATGCGACGATAAACGTTCGACACGCCGCAAGCGCCTTACACACAGCGGCACATAGCGTCGATGATCGCCTCGCTGAATGGAACGGCACCAAGCCGATCACGTAACAAGAGTTGTCTTGGTGACAAACTAGTTTTTAAGCGATGCCCCCATTGCGGTAAGCACCACCCTAGCGAGTGCACTTAAGTGAGCAAGCACTCTACCAAGCAAGCGCCGATCTAGCAGCAACAGCTATGCAAGCAAAATTTCCCACAGCAATACATCCCACAGCTCAACGGAGCCATATGAAAGTTGCTGTTGAGGCTGCTGTTACCGCCGATGCGTGCGTTAAGCGGCATGGGACAGGAAAGGCAAGGAAGATATCGTGGATAAGCCAGCACCACCACTACCGCCATTTGAGATGAAGGAGAGCAAATGTCGCGCAAAGTATGGAGGGGCTCCCGTATCAGGACGCCGGTTCGACCAACCGTTCGGCATCGTAGTGTCGGGGCTGGCAAAACGTTGAGTCAACGTGGAGTCCTTCACTCGTTCCTGTGGGACTTCGTTGGCGGCCCTCTCTCCCCTGAGCCGAATGTAGTGCTCAATAACCATACTGGTCCCATCTGGCAACGGCTGATCTTGATGCTGCGATTTCCACAACAAAAAAAAAAAAGACACGTCAAAAGCCTTGCTGACTCGGGCTTGTGCCACCGCCGTCCACTGCTGCCGTTTACGGTTCACCTGAAAGGACAAATGTCCACAGTGGCTGCCTGCCTACCTGGGTCCGGCGCCAACTTCTCCCGAAGATTGCGGCGTACTGCTGATGTAGCCCTGCTCAAAAACGCTCCTCGCGCCCTTTCTCGCCCCATCTCGCCGGGCTGATTGGCTCGACGCCGGATCGCTGTTCGTTCGCCTTGCGGGCCCTTATCAATCTTCTGGTGAATATTCCTGCTGGGTTTAAGCAACTAAATTTAACCAAACCCTTATATATTATATATTAACAAGATGGTTGTCTGGAATCACTGGAATTGTGCTGAAGCAGCCAGCTCAATGTATTCGCTCTGCTGAACAGCTAGAGTGTAATTGAGTAAGATATACCCACTTATCGCTGGGCAGCGAGGGCATAGCTTGCTCCATTATACTCTTCGCATCAACAGTCGTTGTGGAGTGCAGGGCGGAGTCGACGCCCAATTGGCGCTCTGCACCTTCTGGCTATCTTCTTGCAGCCGGATCACTACGAGCGCAATGTACAATGCATCTCAAACGTCGCCGTAACATAAGTGATTCACTGAAAGCCACTTCAATTCATTTGTTAGAAAAACCACGAGGGTCTGACACGTCACGAGAATTATTAACACCTGATATATGTACATTGTTCGCTATTCACAGCCACAGCCTCAGAAGAGGTCACGATTGAGGTGGTGAAAAAGCGCGGGACACGGACGCCCGTTACCGCCCGTCTGTTAACGAACCTCAGTGGATTGGACTTCCGGCGTTGGATATGCACAGCTTGACACAATCTCGGCTTGTTCCAAACGTAATGTAACAAAGGGCGTCGCGGTAACAAAATCCTAGTTCTTCCAGCTCGATCCATTTGTGAAGGGATGTCCCAGGAAGACTAACAGGTGCCGGCATCTCAAGCGACTAAGATAACCTGCAGCGTTGACAGTTCAGGCAAATCTTACACAGGAGATCTTGGGGGAGGGGGGTCGGTCGATTAACCATCTGTCCACTACAAGCTATTGTAACACAGACGAGTGACGTGGTTTTATTATCGACAAGTGAGGTCGAATGTGCGAATTCGAAGGGCCAGTCAGTACCAGCCGTTACGACAACCAGATCTGTTGCCGTGCTAGAGGGCGGTTGAGCGATATCAAAACAAAAGAAATGCTTATCACATCTTCCTTCCTGTTAGTGGCAATGCGGCCGCTGTTCTGTGGCGAACTATTATACTAATGCACTATACCTATTGGAAACAACATCCCCCAGTCGCCGTTAACAAGCCCCGTCTAGCGAGTCCGGAAAATGATTATGTCTACTTCCCGCGGCATTCACCTACCTCGTCCGCTAAATCCTTCTCAACGCCTAACAGGATCTGGGCTATTCTGTATAGATTCGTTTGATCAAACGAACTACCCAAACAGTTCGGCTATCCAGCACAATTCGATCGCTCTTTCTTTCACTACCGGCGCCGCAAATCCCCATCACCGCGCCAAGGCGTAGTGAGCCCTTAGATAACCACCACCAACTAACGTGAGGTGACTAACCACACCACATGGGCTGCGGCGGCGGCGGCTACCGTCCATGTAACGGTGTGCGTATGTATGCGTGGATGCCTCGTCATCGCCGTCGAATCGGCCCGCCTTTAATGTGCTGGCAACCGCGGTCGGCCCGCAATCCGCAGTTCGCTACGGCTTGGCGGCGTCCGGAGCTGGCTTTGGCTGCGCGACAAGTCTTGCGCAACAGCACGAGACGAGCGACAGGAACGGGAGCAGACGATCTAAGAGGTAGGAACGCTTCAGGATGGCTTGTTGCTGTCACAGCTGCTGCTGCTGATGTTGACTACTTTGCGCGTAGACAGCAAATATTGCGGCCACCACCACGACGACTACTGCTGCCACTACAATTACCCCTATCAGACTACGGTGACGGTAGTGGCTAACATTTGTTGTAGTCGTTGTTGTTGTCGCCGCCGCCGCCGCTGCTGCTGCTACTGTTGTCACTGCAGTGACACCGTCAACAGCGAGTTGCGCTTGCCTTCAAATTCGCGCTTCGGCCATCGCGGCTGGAAAGGTGAGGTGCTCTGGGGACGGTCCATGAAGCCGTCTCTCTGAGCGGCTAGACACCGTAGCTCTTGTACGGTGCAAACCGGTAACGCTCGTAAGGTACGTGCATGTCCCGTGTCCCCTGATGGACACTAACCGCCAGGATGGTTCTAACGCTGTTAAGAATGATCTGACACCGATTTACGACGCCTGCTGGTTAGATGATAATGCGAGTGTGTCTGCTGCTGCCGCTGCGGCAGGAACAGTTCACTGGACGGGTTATAGCTACGCGGTGACGACACATAATTTTATACGTTTGTAATGTATATATGCGATATAGATTGATGCAGAGCCTGGCGAACGGATGCGTTTGGCCGAATCTTGAGTCAGTTTACGGTAAGGCGGCAACTGTAGCCGGGAAACAGCGTCAAGAATCACAATAATATATTGTTAAAAATAATTCTCCTGTAGTGCTGGTCGTCATTGTATTCTAGTGGTCTTTGCTATAGTTGCTTATATAGAGCTCAACTGTTGTTATTATTATTTTTACTGCCGTTTACGTAGACGATGCAGCTGTTACTATGGCGAGTCATTACGAAAATTCAATATCCTAATTGCACCAGCATAAGCAGAGGCACAGAGAGAGAGAGAGAGAGGAATGAAACAAAAGGGTGAGACTATATATATATATATATATATACATATATCTATATATATATATATATATATATATATATATATATATATATATTCGCTAGTTAGATGCGTTAGGGCAACACGCAGCTATGTTTCGCGTCGTACGAAGACGAAGACGACGGCTCATCGAGCCGAACACAAAGTAGCAAAAAGTCTGGCTGCAACTTTCAGCTTGCTGCGGCTTTCGAAAACATCTCCATCTCATAGGTGGTAGTAGTGGTAGTAGTAGTGTTTCATCGTCGTCGTCGTCATCGTCCAGCTCCTCCCTCATCTTCTTTTCCTTGATGCTGCTGTGCTCGTGGCCGGGCCGCAGGCTTCAGCCAATCCAACGTTGGCGCTCGACTGCGTGTAGACAAACCCGTCGTTGTTGGCGTCATTCTCACTAGACAGCACCACAACAGCAGCAACAGCAACAACAACGGCTTTAATCCGCCTTGCGCCTGTATATAGATACTTGGCCCATGGTACGCGACGCCATTTCTCCTCATATTGCCTCCCGCAATCTTATCCCTCCCCCCGTCGGCTTCGGATCTAATTACTATCAAGCTGTCCGCACGGATGATAATGTTGCTGTGGCTGCCGCCGATGACGGCGCAAGCAGGACACACCGGTCTGGCATTGGGCCGCCTAAGCAGCCATCAGTGCGTTGTCTAGTGCTACCAGCAAGCTGTGCAGCAAGTAATGAGGGAACTACTGCCGCCGCGGCCGCCGCCGACAGAACGCAATGCAAACCAAAGGCAACGCAGCAAAAGCTGACCCCATATCGACCCCAGCGGACCAACCGAACGTCTCGTCCTCCATTGCTCGTGCCGTTCTCAGAGCGAGCCGGCGTCTCATGTCCGTTGACTTGTGTGCCTCGTCGGCTGGCGCGGTTGTCGAAGCTCTACGGAAGCGAGTTATCGTACGGTACGGTGACCACGAACGATAGCGAGGAATACAGCAATTTCGAATGGTAGTAGTACTAGTAGTGGTGGTCGTGGTGCGCGAATGATGATTCGCCCGAAGTGGCCCCTGCCAGTCAAAAGCCTCTGCTAAGTCAACGAGGTCAACGAATTGATCTACGTCGAGCCAAACGCTTGTCGCTGTGCTGCGATACCAAGTCGACCACGGCTGTGTGATCCACTGGCGTTAATTGCTGTCGTGGCTGCTGTTGTCGTTGTGGTTACCCGTTTAGTGAACGGCAAACGTGGTGCAAACGCCGAACGGCCGATCAATCCATCGTTTAGCTTTAGCTGTAGCTGCAGCTGCAGCTGCTCTTATTTCCGGTCGTTAAAATCTATGAATCACTCGATTTTACGTCGTTTCTGTGCCAATACCTGGCCGATCTATCGTCGTTCTGCGGGAGACCGTAGTGCACTGCCTTCTCAGTTACATTTTGCTACAGAGGAACTGGGCCGTCTCGGTGGCAACCGACGGTGGCTTGCTAACCAATCTGCCGCAGGGGTTTATCTACTCGTTTGCAGCCGCGAATGACACTACGATCTTGAGTCAATGGTGAAGCAGCGTGGACATCAGCACAATATAATCGAAACACATGATAAATCTATTGCACTACTTGCCGAACGCCGCTGTCGATGTGTACGGGGTGTGGCGTGCACTAAGCATGCGTTACTGACTATTATTAACGTCGCCATTAGCTGGACTCATTCGCGACGAATTTCTGAAGACCGCTTCGAGTGGAACGAATTGAACATAAATCTCCCGACCGAAAGCTTAGTCTAATTGGTGTATGCGCGCGTGCGTGCGTGCGTGTAATAATACATGCGCCTTGTCTGTGATCTACAATACATTCAGACAATATCACACTACAGCGTAAATGAAATGTTAACTCATAGTGTTCGAACACGTCTCACCCGAAGTTCGTGCCAGCGTGCCGCATTGACAAATATCGTTGTCTCATTCGCATCCGTACGGACACTCGTATCCATCAGCATTAGGCTGTCGAGCGTAGCAACAACAAAAAAAAAGCGACGACATTTGTTGTTGAGTAGTCACGGGCGAAACGATCTTCAACTTGTTCTTGTGTAAGAATTCTACAATTTCGTCATACGAAAACATGAATGTGTCTGTTTTGATTTTCCAGTCAATGGCGCGCCGACGAGACGACACTTTACGAAAGGCGATGACATCCGTCATCGACTCAATAATACTTAGTAAGCAAGAACTCCATTGCCGTCGACGCCCCGAGGAGTATTGATTGATTGGCTGGTTATAGAATAGCGGGACGGCAAGTTCGATCGGTCTGGCAGCGACTTCTGGTGATGCAACGCCAAGTGCCACCCTCTCGAACTTTCTGGTACCGAACGAATCCTGATAAATAAGCTGCTGCTACAATCCACAAGTCTAACGCAAGATGATACATGGCGCCGTCGAAGCTAGTTGGCTGACTCGGTCAGCAGCTGCTACTTGGAATAATGCTTAAAATGAACAGCCTTAATGGGTATTCTTGCGTGTGTGTGTGTGTGTATGTGTGTTGGTGTGTGTGCTTGTACGTCTGTGTGTATAATAGATGGGCGGGCATGTTCGTCTGTGTGAGTTTCATGAAATTGCAAGTTCGCCGCATAGGTTAGCGAATGTATCACACTGTATGGCTGTGTAAGAATATCAAGTCAACGAACAGTAATTGGTGTATGGCCGTCTTACACGGGTGGGCGTTCACGACTTAGATTAAATCAAACAAAATCTTGTCACTCGTTCTCCTCGCCGACGAGTTGTCCCGTACCCACAAGTAGCAGCTTACCAATCAAGTGGACGGCCGCCGATTGGAGTCGTCCCAACATATTCATGATTGTGGATGAAACACCTACAGCTGTGGCTCGCCGTGGTGAAAACGCTCACGTGGAATAGCCGGGCATAAATTCTACGCTATCGATTCTACTGGGCCACCTGTGGTCGATCGATGATGATAAGATCTACATCGAGACATCTAGCCAGCGCGCTCTTGTTTGTTTAACAAGTACAAACGATTTAGTAATATATTACAATGGTTCTATGATCAGATAGAAATACAGATTCCGCATCAAATTATCATCTACCCTACTCAATTAGTCTGCTGCTGCTGCTACCTTTGGTCAAAAGTGCTTCTGGTCAGTAGCAGCGTTCAGCCGGTTAGCTGACTATTGAACGTTGTTGTTGTCGTCGTCGTCGTCGACCAAATCGATCAATTGATTGCATCTGGGAAACCCAACCAATGGACGGCGCGCACAATCTGAGACCCATGTATATGTGAGACTGTATATATGCGTCTGTGTGTGGGGGGGGGGCGGAGGGTCTATGTATGGCACTGGAAGTCGGTTTCAGTCCAGGTGTTCCTGCCGACCGGGTACCGGTGCGGCTGGAGTGTCGATGTGACCAGTGGACTTGTCTGTCTATAGATGAATAGATCAATATTCATGGGCATATGCGAAGCAGTGAGGTCGCCAGTCAGTATTGGTCAGAGGTCCTAATCTGTGCGCCTGCTCTGATCTGGTCTGCATGCCTGGCTCGATATCGTCCAGTTCGGTCACTTGCCACGCCCTGTTGACAGTTGCCACTGCTGCCAGAAAAGCTGTGGGGCGGGTCCTCACAGTACCGCTCACGGGCTACGGCGGCAACGGGGTGCAATCAATTAACAGATCGATTTATTGGAGGGAGGTTGAATCGATGCCCGACGACATCGGCCGCGCCGTTACTGTCACCGTTGTCGTTGACTGCTGGGCGCCGTCAAAAGAATGGTTCGAGGGAGTCCACCCTGCGAGCAGCAAGGGCGGTCGGGCCGGCAAGTAGACCCCGTTGGCAAGCAATAGCAGCAGCAGGCGAGCGTTTTGCTTGTTTTTTTGTTTTGTTTTTTTTATAAAGGTGACGACGACACCTCGCGTCCACAGTCGCAGCGGGCTCTGGATTCATTGCTACAACCACAACCTTTGACAATACCTACAACATGAACGTGAGTGGCCAAGTTGCGATATCTCGAGGCTTAAGCAGCAGACATAATCGTCTGCGCCGCCGCCGCCGCCGCCGTCGTCGTAGTTATCCACTAGCCAGCAGGCACCGCACTGGCCGATGCATTGGTCGGCTGGATAACGTCGATATGGACACCGTACCCCGAGCACTACATATCACTCGTTGTAGTAATAACGCGCCAGCATAGCTCAACGGCGAATTCTCCTTATGCAGTGGTAGAGAGCTGGCAAACGATCCCTGGGGACAAATCATCACAAAGCTTCGGCGATGTACGTCATTTAGCCGAAGTCACCACGGTTTCGGATACGGCTATAGCCGATCTAGCGGTGGTCCATGCGAGTGAGTACGTATTCACGTACTGTGCTGACGTACGTGCAAGTAATTGAAGGGGAACAAAACTCAAGGGCATTGAATGCTTGTAATTGTCTTCGTAAAAAGACAACGGCTGGCCGCCCATTCAGCCGCATACGCTCGAATGAATAATGGTCAGAGCGAGCAGCGGCCACAGGCGAGAGGGACTGTCAAGGTGGTTGTCGTTGTGTGCAGTGTCTATGAAGTGCGCGAATAGCAATTCGTTCGATTCTGCTTTATTCAGCTTGTTTTTTTGTTTGATTTTATTTGCATATTTGAATAAACCTTCGAGGAACGAGATCCTCTCTAGAGACCAGCTCAGTGAAGCTCTACTTCTTATCGACCATTTGCGAAATATATCTAGGTATTATCTCAGCCAATCTCTAACACTATGAGCAGCTTGAACAGCAGATGAAACGCGTCACAACGACTGTCGATTGTAGACGACAGCAATGAAAGCAACAATACTAACCGGTGAGGCAACGGCCCAGAGCAAAACAACACCCCAGCGAGTCTAATGGCAGGGGTCCATTGGCGTTTCGCTACATCCATATGACTGCCATGGGATGAGCGTGCTGACCGACAGGAACAGTGTATGCTGACCGCTGAGAACGCCTCAGTATGAGTACCTCGCCGGAGGGAAAACATTTCAAGGCATGCACAGATTTCCTTTTGACCATCTGCTGTTGCTTGACGCTGTTCCGTGAAGCCGTTACCATCCAATGCAGGTGGCGGCCAGCGCTAACGATGGACCGCGGCGCCGAAGACGACGAAAGCCTCATCAGAGAAGACCCCGTCACGTGTTGTGAGCGACGACAAGACGCCAGGGTTAACCGCTATAAAACGCTGACGGCTTCCTGACTGAAGTGTCACCCAGAGTGATTTCACACTGGGAATTTTCCCCCGCGGCCCTCAAAACAACCGCCCTGAATTTGCCCCCACCGTGGCGATTATTCGGCGTCCGGCTAAAAACGTCTGCCCGCCCAACTACGTATATAGTGCTCGCAGTAGATAAAAACAATTGAATCTTCCCCGAGACGTGCCCTTCTCTTGTCTGTGTCTGCGTTTAAGACGATGACTATCGCATCATTCATCTATGTCGAATAGGATGGTAGTACATGCAAGGCAGGACGTTGAACCATTCGGTGAAGAACAAAAGCATACACTTGTAGCATATTAGACAGTGCGAAGCAAAAAAACATGTGTTAATCATGTAACAGCCATAACCGATTAACATTTTATGATGGAGTACGTACACGAACAAAGCTGCCAGATTCATAGTACCGCTATATTTGCAGTAATCATCATTCGGCGATAAATATATAGATATATATATATATATATATAATTTTTTTCTCCCTCTCGCAGCAGTCATGTGTAATAAACGCATGGACGGCGGGTACTATGATTTGACGAGCATAGAAAAGTGCTTCCAATTTCCTAGGTTCTAGAGCGTTATTCATTCTTATTTGCCCCTAATCTTCAGCGTGTTCGTATACTAGACAGATATCGTTGAGTTTTGATGGCTCTAATATGTGGATGCCCCTTCTCAATACGTTGCGCGTTCACGTCCATGATCCCTAAATATTCTGCTGCCACTAGTACTACTATTGCCAGTGTGAATGCGGCCAGTCGAATCATCATTCCTCATCAAATGCGCCGGCCGACAACGCGCGGTAATCGTCGTCTGTGGGACCATCATATCGGTGATAATCGAACCTCGATCGTGCTGGATACCCCGATCTTCGCGGAGAGAAATCTGTGTCTTTCTCTCGGACGGACTTACGGGGCCATTCATATCTTCGTTGGAAGCAGCATCGATTCTTGTTTTTCGCCTTCGTTTGACATTTTTCGATATCTTTTTTCGGTCAGATGATGACAACGCCGTGAATGGACATCAGAGCAGCAGCAGCAGCCGTAGCAGCAAATCGAATCGGACGCGATACAAGAGCGAAGCCCAGCTGGAGGGCGAATCGTGTTTCCACCTGCCGAAATTTTTGAGATACTTTTAAGATGTTCAACACGAACGTAGCAAAAAAAACAGGGCCGAAAGAAACTAGCCACTTGTCCGGGATCTCAAAGGCCGCATGGATATCGTGTCCTTGTCATCGGGGCAGAATGCTGTTCGCTCTGCCAGATCATGGTGTTCATAGCTCCCGCCTAATGTGCCGTTATGCCTCGCCGGCTGATATCTAGCTAATAGACAAACCGGCTGACGTTGTCGATGTGATGAATTCGATGGATTTGAGACAGATGATTTTGATTCATTTCTTCGATCAATGGATGCTGCTGCTACCGCCCTCATCATCGCAGCAGCAACAGCAGCTTCATCGGGTGCGTGAACGCAAGCCGTATCCGTTTCTGTTGTTCCTGGTGCTGCTGCTGCTGCTGTTGCTGCTACAGAGCAAGCGGAGAAGACGTGATAGTTGCCGCTCTGGGTATGTTACTCGCTTTCGAAAGAGCTTTCTCTCGAATCGTTCCATGATTGCTCTGCGAATTGAGCTGCGAATTGACGCACGACAAACGCGCCCTAACGGTATCACTCTGGCGGAGCTGCCTAACAACAGCAACAGCCACAGTATCAGCCACAACAGTGCGCTTCGGTTGTGATTCGCCGTGGAGTTCCCAGCGATGAATGGCACAGATCAGCACCTATGCAGTATATTCTATAATATATAGAATAATAAAATATAATAACAGATGAAATTTTGTCGGAGCCCCACGAGCCCCTTTTTCAGCTCTGCTCGATTCGTCGCTGTGTCGAGCGATGGATGTGTGTGAGTCCGGCCCCCCGTGCGTCGATCGCTGCACACACCGACGTGTGTCACCTAGCAGCAGTAGCAGCTGCCAGCGTCAGTGGAAGTGTCATGTAGAGCGATTACACTGCATTCGATACAATACAATCCATCTGTCGTTGCCCCCGCCTCTGTCCCGTCTCTACATTTAAGCGAGTCAGCGATGGTCGTGATTCACAGAAGAATCCACTCACACATGAATCGAAGCGAGTCAGTCAGTCGGCCGTCAGTCAGTCAGGCAGGCAGCCCCGGGGGGTGAGGGGGGGGGGGGGTCGCTCACGTAGCTCCACTGCACACTACACCACCACGTGTGGTACGTGACCGAGCTGTTGGCGCGGCGGCAGCTGCAGCAGCAGCAACAACAACAACAATAGGATCAGACGACGCAGCGCTCAGCGACCGGGCCGGATAGTACCGGCGGCAGCCGCTGTTCTAAACGCCCAGTAATGTTGCAGATTTCCAGCGGGGGTGGTCGTCTGAGCAGAGGGACCTCGGGGACGAGGGATCGGTTTGGCGGAAAGAAAGTGCGCGGTCGAATGCTAAATGCGCGAGATCTCCTGTTTCGTCCAGCGGAGTGACAGCAGTAACAGATGACGACAACGTCGATCATCACACCGTTCGATCGGGAACCGACAAACTATAACTCGCTGGCCCGTAGCAGACAATATTAGCACGATAATGACACAGCAATAATACTACATACGTATAACAAAAGCATAATATTATAATACATCTTGAATATGCTAGGGATATTCTATGCGTCCCACAACGGCCGGCGCCATCAAAACGGCGTATTTTTTCTGCGCGAAACGCATAAAATAGCACGTCAATGGTGGCAACAGCAGCAGCAGCAGTAAAAGAAGATATACACGAATGCCACTGGCAGACCACTCCTTCAATCTTTTAGCCGAATTTATCGTCACCCGATCTAAAAGCTAATCGCGCATATGAACAGCTCTGAGGCGAGGGTCTATCGTATATATATATATATATATATATATATATGTATATATCTCTCAACTAAACAGCACTACTATAGTAGAGTCGTTGCAAAGTGACGGCTCACTGCGCCAGCTGTCCGTGAGCAGAGAGAGAAAAAACGAAATCAATCCTTTACAATATATATATATATATATATACACGCTAGTGGAGGTTGGGTGACGGCGGTCGCCGTGCGAACCGAATTCGACTCAGAAGTTTCTATCTGGAGCAACGATGATGGCGGCGGCGGAGGCAAGAAGCACGAAAATTGGCAGGGCATCTTCTCAAGGATCACATCGGGAAATAAGGCTCCGAAGAAAATATGGTTGTCAATCTTATCATCGTGATACGGTTGTGTCCTAATGAACATGTGTCTTGTATACGAATACAGAGAATGCATACAATGTGTATATATATTTGTTTAATTTTTATAAATACAAAAATACAGCCACAGTCGTGAACGAGTGGGCTTCTATGTAGAATATGTCGAGATCGGTGTGCTTTATCTTGTACCGGAATAGCAATCTAAACGTGGCAAAAGTAGTTAGGTATATATACCGTTGTATTGGGCAGTGCATATATTATACATTACTGATAGCAATGGAACACGAGCTTCAGATGATTGAGATAATATTAGAAATTCTCAGAATATTTAATTGATCATTTGATTTAAGCCGTGTTTGGTTTTTTTTCTACCTATTCATAAGGTGTTCGACATGTTTGTTCCACTGCGGCGTCTCCCATATTAGCGCAATCTGCCTTAACGAAAGCCTTAATTAAGATGAATTTTGATGGTTGCCTTTCGAGCGTATCCCCCGCTTCTCGTTTGTCGTCACCACTGATTGCTGATTGAAAACGGTATAGCTCACAAGCGTTCCCCGCTGCTCGTGATTTCCGCGATTGAAATATGAAGAATCACTCCTACAGCGAGAGTGTTACCAAATGTAGTGTCTTGTGTACCCATCGCGAGTTAACAACAATCAGTGAATAGAGCATATCGAAAATCGGAGCATATAAGTTACACAAGGAAAAAATTATTTATATATATATATATATATATATAGGCGAGGCGAGTCTCTTTTTGAAAGCAAGCTCATTGTTTGACAAATGAAACACGTTCGTGGTGGAACCAGCACACCAGTGGTGGGCATTCCTCGAAGTAGAAGAAGTCAATTCTGTTGGCGGAAGCCAGGATTTCTACCGCTGTTCATTATTGTCCAACGCTCGCTGGGTACAGCCCAGCTGAAACTGAAATGCGCTGATTTCTCCCGTTTGATAATCATAATCGTTGTGAGAGGCAATTTTTTTCTCGTCGATTTTTTTTTTGACAGTTTGATATAGTTCTTCAATTCGTATCGGTCGTTCATATTCACTCGTTCGGTTGGCTGACGCTCAGCAATGCCAACTATACCGCATTGGAGCTCTATAATAATAATAATAATAATAATAACGAATTTCCGATATCGCTCGTGGACGACAAGGAAATCTTGCTATTTGTTGTTCTGGTGGCTGCCGCCGACAATCCACCGATCGAACGAGGGGCCAACGAGGTGCTCCATCGTATCAGCTATTCATAGATATCTCTCATTTTTTTTTTCATAAAAAATTACAGCTGTTTGCACTTTGTATTATGTTCGCTAATACCCGCTTCCTTCCGTGTTCACTAAATAATTTTAAGTAATTGATGATTGAGGCGGCTTTAGGGCGACGCAAGCAGATCTTTCGCAGCCGACGGCGAGCGGCTCTGAGCGCTGTTAGAGACATTGCTATGTGTAAGCATGCCGACACGAGATACACGCACACATGGACAAGCATTGTTGTTTTGGCTTGACGCCGTACAGATGACCTCGAAAGGGTTTTTGGGCGGGTCGAAATTTCGAGCTCCGCCGTCGGACATGCTGCGATCATTTTGTTCGAAAGCTGGAATGAAACAAGGGTGCTTGAGCAGTTTCAAGTTTTTTAGTCGATCCGGTCGCCACAATTCGATGATGCCAATATTACGAGCATGCAGGGTGTCACGAAAGTCACTCTGCGCTAATGGGTGACCGACGAAACTTCAGCGGTGGTAGCTTTCAACGAAAAACCTCCTTACGCTAAGTAGGGCGGAGGAATAGCATGAAGAAAATACAGACGGAGGGGAACGATAAACTCTGCTGAAAATCCATCTAGAGTTTCATCAATTTCTATTCAGCTATTGGCGGAAACTCAAAGAAAAACAGGTCGATCTGAGTGACTTTCCGAACACGCTGTACTATGTTTTACTTCGCGCAAACTTGTTATTCACAAGCGGGCATAATCATGTCTATCAAAGAAGTGGCAAAAATCGATAGTGTAATTTTTTTAATGCTTTTTGTTCTAAACCAACCAACGTAAAGATACGCCCCCACCCGCCCTGCCCCGACAGCTCATGCGGCAACTCAAATAAACAAATAAACGTAGATCTAATTCAGGTTATCTATAGTATAAATGTTCTTAAATTCAGCATAAGCCTGTTCGAGCCGTTTTGCAAAGCGACACGATTATTTCCAGCACCACTATTAATATATTAATTAGCATGCGTGCCTTGCTTCACATTGAGACAATCGAATAAATATCGATTAGCTCTAGTGGTAGTATTTTGCATTAAACATTGTTTTCTTAGCTGTCTCTGCTCGTTATTAAGCATTCGCCATTTACAGCACACACGGCGTAGCGTGAGCGGCGTTCGGCAAAGTCGTAGCCAGCAGGTTGCATCTCCTCCAGCTCGCGTTAAATGGTCAATCGTTCAAGAGGGTGGAAGTACCTTGATATAGGAATATTTCAGTGACAATAACAACGACACACAGTAACAATAATAGACAGCGGTCATATTGACGGCGGTGTCTCCGGTAGTCAGAGCTGGCCATACAGACAAAAATGATCTAGCTCCTGCAGCAGCTAGAAGAGAACGAGCGAATATATATATATATATATATAAGAATGGCGCGCGTGGTCCGGTGCAGTGTGTAGCGCCATCAGCCGACAACAGCGTTTACCACAGTGCTACCGGTTCTGAGCGACGTCTAGTGAACCACGCTGACTGCAGTTTGAACGATAATTAACCTTGTTAATGATGAAGCGGGAACAGCTACAGTTACTATTAGCTACAGTGGCGCTGGCAGGCTGCTAGCATAGCGCCATAGGATGATTGAGGCGCTCGGGATTGCTCTTGCTGGGCGAAGGAGATCTGTGCTGTTGACGTTGGATACCGGCTGCCGGGGCGCCGTCCCGTTCACTTAACCAGATCAGCAATGGCAGCGTTAGCAGGCAGTGAATTGATTCGTCGTCAAACGTTGTCGTCGAACGCGCGAACACCAACGAATGACACCATCGAACGATAGATATCCTGGGGGAGGTGGGCTGTCAGACGATCTGCTGGTAGCACTCTATTGCGGCGTTCGTGTCGACGACGACGACGGTGCTGCTACTGCTGCTGCTGATGTTGTCGTTCTGCTGTGTCGCGTACTGGAAGGAGTCCAGGCGTGCGCCAGGATGGCGGAGGACAAGACACCTACCGGCTGTACCGTTCGTGCCTTATCGCACCGAGATCCCCTCGCCCAGATCGGCGCAGCAGCAGCAGCAGCCGCTGCCGCTGCCGCCGCTGCCGCCACCAACAGTAACAACACCAACAGCAGAAGTGGTGGAGGCAGACATAACGGTTCTGCTTAAAACGCCTGCTAGCTATATTGGCAAACTGACTCGCGGACACACGGACGACTATACTACGGCAGTGTTCTCGGATATCGATAGGCCCAATAGGCGCTATATGTATCGTTGTATGTATATGTGTGTGATATAGCGAAAAATTTTAGTCGAAAACAACAAATCTTTGTGTAATCTACATATCTGGCGGCATAGGGTGGCCGCCAACTTGTTTTTGTTGTCGTGTGCGCATATTGTTACCTACGTTGATCATGATTGTTGCTTCGAATCGTTTTTTGGCCGTCGACGACGTCTCGGGGCCGCATGCCTGCTTAAGCGCAAAGCGGCTAAGGCAAGCCAGCTGGGTTTAGCTAACAAGCAGCCGTTTGTAGCCGTTGTTGGCTTTTCGGTGATATACTATTATATATAATACTAATGTAATTAATAAGTACAACATGGTATTGGTTGACGGGGGAGCTTGTCGTTCTGAGAGTGAACACACTAGTGTGCTATAATAACTATTAAACTGCATAAGGTAGAAGGATATCTCTGGTGATATTCGCTCTGGCAGATTCTGGTCATATCTAGCGGATCATATGGTAATACGTGGGCATATGGTACTCGCAGTTCAGATAATAGTTTTGACGACCAGGAAAGATTGCAGGAAGATTGCAGCGTTTCGTTAAAGATTCCACCAATCAAAATCGAAAACCATAAAGACAAAAGCAGTGCAGTACGCAGCGGCTGAAATGCCAGCCAGTGGGAACTGCTGGCTCCGGGTCAAATTCTAATGTGGCAACCCACAAGTCGTATGGACAATTCGGTTTAATTTTGATGAGTAGATCAATTAATGTATTACTTAGATTGATGACGCAGCTGAGGGTACTGAAATGGCCATCCGCCCTTATGCACTTGCTGCCAGGGTCGCTCATGCGCTAAAGATAAGACTGTTGATAACTGATATGATCACGATACGTCGTTCCGATCTCGTACCGAATACCATCCGGACAGCTTGAACTATCAATTTTACAATGCGACACCATTCGGTAAAAGGCCATTCAGGCGTGAATCGCTCAGAGACTGGTAGATGATTTAACCAGGCTCCAGTACACCGGTCATGAATAAGCGCTACTGGTGATCAATAGCAGAGGACAGCCATGGCCGAATTTATTATCTTCAATTCTCAATCCATTTTGACAATGGACCACAACGATATGTGCGTACGGCATAGCCGAAACATACGCTGAATTGAGCCACATGTGAACGGAAGCTGTGCCCAACGAATCGTGTATTTCTTAGCATGTTTTCCTACAATACGTTACGGCGCCTGGTCATTCTTCGATGAGATATCTGCTAACAACAAGGGACACGACATACGTCAATCACACACACACACACACATATATATATATATATATATATATATATATGTATATACAAGAAGTGGGATTTCCGTCACGGCAAGATCATAGTCGTAAATTCCGTCAGCGCAAGTGGACCAATTCGGCACCCCCAAACAATATCAAACTCACACAAACACAATAACATAGATGGCCCTAGCTCGATTTGACAGACCCTTTCCCAGCGAGCACCTCTTCGAAGGATGGTTGGTGTACCTCTTCGACGACGACACCCGAATGAAATCAAGTCACGAATAAAAGAAAAAATAAACTTTTTCTTCTCCAGAAACTCGCCCAATTACTCATGTATATTCTAGATAGGTGGATAGATCGATAGATGACGTTGATGTGTGATTACATCAAAAAGGCTAAATCCACAGTTACGAGTTCCACCCTCAATGGTCCTGCGAGGGCGCGTGCGCGCGCCTAATCGATGCCGTTGTCTCTTGCGCGTCTTCCGTGACTGGCGCCGAGACTTTGGCCGAAGCGGGAACGTTCGCAGCTGAAAGCAGACGTCCACGTGTGTTCCTCCTTAGCGAAACATCGTCCACCCCTTTCGATTACAGCGTCTACGAGGCCAGAATCGTATTTAAGATTCGCCTGAGTATTTGATTGATCGCTGGGCAGCAACGCCGGCAAGGCGTCACACTTCGCGTCAGCTGGCGGCCCCAAGTCGCCCCGAACTCTGTTGTATTTTTGACTCTGAACGAAAAGGATAGTGTGTACGACAGTCTCTCGCCACCGCCGCACTGTGACATGAGCATCGTCACTGGCCGCCGCGTTTCAGAACTACCCAAATGACCCTGGTCCAATGGCGACGCCGATGATGTACGGACACTGTCATTGTACATTGGCCGGCCGGTGATCACTCGTATGGGACGGCATTTCGCTCACTTAGCGTACAAATGCATCCAGAAAGAAAGGATTGGTTCATGGGGGTTGCCGGCTTGGGAGGGAGAGCCTCGCTGCCTGGCGGCCAATGCCTGCACTTAATGTTAGCTGCTCACGCGGCGATATGGAGTTTGCCATACGGCTGGTACGTTCAGACGGTTCGGGCCGCCTCGACTACACAGCAATATATATATATATATATATATATATATATATATATATATATATATATATATATATTTATAGACAGCAGCAGCACCAGCAGCAACACAACGACGTGCAGCGTGCAACGTCACTGGCCATATACTCCACTTGGCGTTCGATGAAGCCCGAGTAGAGCGGGGACGATGGCGGCGACGAAGAAGGGAGAAACGCCACCAAGGAGAAGTCGACTAACGGCGACTCTTCGTTTCGTTGTTGCTGTTGCTGTTGTAGTGATGATGGTAGTTGAGAGAATCATCGGCACACTGCAGCGACGCGTCAGCTCAGCGGGGCTGTACTATCTGCAGTACTAGATATAAAGCCACCCCATCGAATCATAAGTGACATTGTCTAAGAGATTGTGCCGCCGTGCGTAGACGCCCCTCTTCGACTCAGGCCGCGCATAGCCCCGGCAGACTTTGACATTGTTGTCGAGGCTCGATCGCTTGCTCGTAAGTGACAGACGTGAATCAGCCCGCAGGGCCGACGCTGGACGGCGCGACAGTGGAGGACAGAGAGAGGTCAGAAGTAGCTGTATTGTTATGGCAACAACAGCAACAAGAAGTACAACTCCCAACTCACAGGATCTAGTAAACAATTTGCTTACGATATTATAAGGGAATATAAATGGAAATTCGAAGACTAATTCGAATATATATATATATATATATATATATATATTTATGTTTAGATATATGGTTCTATATGAGTAAGGCAGAGAATAAGCAAAGGTGGCCCCGACAGGTCCTCATAGTAATACCTAAAGGTTAAGAGCTATATGGTTAAGAGATATATGGTTCAACATGAGAAGGTTAACTACAACTACACTGCGATTTTCTTGATCCAAATTGAGCACGATACTGGCACCAATTGCAATTTTCAGAACGGTTTTTGAATCACTCTCGCATCTTGTTGCGTATCGCGGGCAAAAGTCATATCCGTCATCTTTAGAGCCCATTTCATGGACGCGTTTTGAAGGGAAGGCGATAGATGATAGCCTGTCCAGGGATGAATTGCCTTCAAACCGGACGTATCAGACTGCACCCTTGGTCTTTCCGCAGTCATTATATTATGACATGTATTCAGGTTTGCGTCTGCTAGAGGTCATCAACGAGCCAAGATCGTATTGAATTTGTTGACTAAAACGAAATTGCTTTCACCATCGTCATCTGAAATTGCACGACGTTATCATAACACTATGCTATTTAAAGGTTAACCAGTGTTAGTGAAATCGGCCGCGGCAACGGAACGCTTTCCAACAATTGTATTAAATCTATCTTGCATTAGCATGACTAATGAGCCATATGCTAATTGCCGCACGTGTGCCTCTCCCTGCGATACGGTAAAGGCATGATTCCGCTAAGAATCACGTTGTGAGAAAAATCCCCGATTTGGCATTATGAATTCTTAATGGCGCACAAAAACATTGACAAACACACACTGCATAAGGTACCACAGGATCACACAGTGTCATGCATCGCCACCTGTGTGCAATGTGGTACTGCCGACGGTCTTGGTAAATTGGCACAATTATTCGCTCTGTTTCGTTTCATTAGCTAGCAGCAATAATCATGCTAATAACTAGTAATACTATTAATAATAGTAATGCTAATGTTGTTAGATAATTGAATTACTATCATTGTATTATAGTTAGAATTATTCTGACCATGGAATCTTAGGGGGTCACCCGATGCAGGAGTGGCCGTTTTTACTTCATTCATTGCATTATGCC
Source organism: Stratiolaelaps scimitus (assembly GCA_019614645.1). Taxonomy (NCBI): domain Eukaryota; kingdom Metazoa; phylum Arthropoda; class Arachnida; order Mesostigmata; family Laelapidae; genus Stratiolaelaps; species Stratiolaelaps scimitus. The sequence continues at coordinate 505,900 of JABWDB010000019.1, forward strand.
ATATTGATAATGGTAATGATATCATAGTAAAATATAACTGTGAATGACAATAGCTGTCTAATGATGATGGCGGTGCCAGACAGAGTGCCTGCACGACTCACTACCTCCAACCTCACCCTATGAACACATCGAGATTTAGGGCGTACTTGTCTACTAGTCTCTTTGATAATGCTGCAATCTCAGCTGGATCAGCATTGTCGCATAATTGTCAACCGCAATCCTTACGAACACAGCCACATACTCACGATCGAGTTCCCTAGCAGCACGATCTGATTGGGATAGCTGCGCGGATAGAGCGGGGGCGGTTGGCCACAGACAAAATCCCATTGAGTGCGTGCATATGTGTGTGTGTACAATACATCTATCGCGGGTGGTACAGGTGTCGCTGGTGGGTACTCCCTCTGCAGTTGGACTATCAGGAGGATCCGGCGAACGCTCAGACCGGATGGACGGGTGGATGGTCGGACGGACGCGTCAGACGCACACGCTTGACACCAACGGAAGTCGTCCGAATGAGAACATTGCCCCTGAATCCTGCATCTGTCGTCCGTTGGTCCATAGCAGCTGCGTACGACAACGCTCCAGATACACTGATATCTAATATATGCCAGCTCGACACGAACACCGATGTCATCATATAATGTCTATACATGAATTCAAGTGTGAATACGTCGATCATGTCAGCATCGACGAACGCCACCTTCAGCCGATATCGATCGAGAGCCGGCAACGGAGCATCACTTCGCGCCCATCGTCGAAGATCGCGTTACTTCAATTGCACAGAAGGTTGCAGATACGTGCTTACGGCAGATGGACATTGCCGACACGCATCGACAACGCGGGAAAACATCAATGGATACTTGAATGTAGGTGAACAGGCTGCCCTTGATCGTGGCCTGTTGTTGCCGTCCTGTTATCGATATGTTCGACGATGCCCCCGTCCAGCGTATCGTCTATGTATCCCGTTCAGCCTTTGCGCGTTCAGGTCTCGCGCACGAGGACCCTGCCAAGATTTTACGTGCCATTGTACGCATGTGGTGCGATGTGAAGTTCTCGCAAAGTGTTTCTTTCTCTCATCGGGCGACGATGACACCACAGTAAATGGGGTGGCAAAGCCGAGCCTGCTGATTGACACACGATGGAAACGAGGTCCTATGGATAGATACTTCGCTTGCTGGCTGACTGACTGACAGGATAGGCAGACGAATAGTGACTGTGTCACGAGGACAACATCCACTGGTCGAGGTCATTGTTTCGCCGTCGCCGACTGTGTTATATTCTGTATTGAAAAACGAAACATTTTTATATATAAAGATATATATACATATACATATATACAGATATATTTCAAGTACCCTATGCGGGGGCATACTTGTAGCTTCTTTCTGTGTTTAATAATATCCACTGCTGTCACTGAGGACAGGTACATACGAAGTCGGAATAAGCGTAGAAACAAACGCTCTTATTGTTGTTGCTGTTGTCGCTCTTGGTCGTCTTCTTGTTGTAGGTGTTATTGCTGATATTGCTGTTAGCACTGAGCTATCCAACCGGCCGATTCAGTCCATTCGAACAGGCCATTGCAGTGATCGCCTCCCAGCGCCATCTGCTAACCCCTAGTGGCGACACGAACAGGTCCACTTCTTCAACGTTTTCTCGAAATCAAACATCGTGTTCGACTTGGCAAAACGGAAACAAAATTTGTCATTAGCCGTAGTTATTGTTGTCGTTGTGAGTTCTTCTTGCCCACGAACAGGATGACGAAGAAAAGGCCGCGGCCAGCTCGGTCCATCATCACGGAAGCATCTCGCTTCGGTCCTGCGGGAGGCCTTCTGATCTAGCCATCATTTCCGACGATACTCGGTCAACATCCAGTTTTGACACCGTCAGCAGCAGCAGCAAGGGTTCCCGTCATTCGCATGCCCATCTCGCCGCGCGGAACCAAAGAGACGCTTGCGACGTTCATTAGCGGCTCGTTCTTGCCGAGCGTATATCCGATCGCCGGCAACATGCCGCCTATGAGCAGCGTTCTCATCATTGTATTGTGGAAATGTGTCGCGGTCACAGGGCTTCACACCGCTGACAAGGAAGCGATTAGCTCATCTTGCACACGACGATCGATCAGCATCCACCGTCACTATTATAGTAAACGATTGTTAAACAGCACTGGCCAAAGAGAATCCCCCAGCGATCGTAATTAGCGTGTCCACCCATCATTTTGTTCGTTTCGCTGTCCCTGAGCGGGCGCCGTTTGACCGCGGCGAGAACGAATCGTTGACAAACTCGACTTGGATACAAACGGAAGCTGTCCCAAATGTCACCCTGCCTCTGAGCATCATGCCATACGGCAACATTATACAAAACTCAGCCATCGAGAGTCGGGCCAGCTGCCCAGTCACCTCTATGCCAAGCCGTTAGGTGACCCTCATTAGAACCCACACCCCACTGCACACGGTCATGTGATGCCGTATGTTTTTGTTGGATGAGTTGCCGCTGTTGTCCACGCACGCAACCACGGCCCCCAACGGACACCAGAATAATAAGAACAACAACAACAGCAGCAGCAGGAATACGTAGATAGCACTGCTGCAGCCGTCTTCATGAGCAGCGGTAGCGTGGAGTCACACTTGGCCACGGCCGCCGTAGCAGCGTCACGCAGAAGTGGCCCAAGAAAAAGGCTTTTCTATTAAATTAGCAAGTGACTGCTGTCAGCTGCATCGTTCGCTTGCTTCGGGCTGTAAGTGCCGCTTAGATCGCCTATTACTTGTGGATAGTAACGATCGTTTGTTGTAGTTGGAGTAGTAGTAGTGGTAGCAGCAGTGATGGTAGTGGCGACTGGGTGACTCTGGGCCTCTGATGGCAGAGATACGGTCACATTGGTAGAGTCTAGCATACGGAGAGCTCAAGCCCGGCTTCATCGTGACTCTCCTTGGCGAACCTTGTTGGGGGTCCAGCTGTACGCAACGTAGCTGGCAGAGCTCGACGACTAGGTCGACTGCACAGCCTTCTGCCAGCATCGTTTGCCAGATTGCTTAGCCATTATGGCTATTAGGCGGTAGCGCTTAACAACGACGCGAGCGGCAACCGCAGCCGTGGCCATTGCCGCTGTTCGACTGCGGTCTCCTCGTTGACGCCGCGGTGTTCCCGGCGAACGCGGATACGCTCAGTGCACGCAGAACAAAGTTTGTTATGCGGCTAGCCAAGAAACCAACCAACCAACCAACCACCTATCGAACCAGCCACCGTTTCTGAGTTAGCGAACGACGCGGCGGTCGAGCAAATGCATGAGTGTCGCTAGCTAAGGAAAGGCAAGGCGACAAGTGAGCGAGTCAGTCAAGTCAGATGGCACGAAAACAACAGTCAGAATGCAGCAGCAGCAGGTGTAGAACAGCGCGGCAAACTTCTTGCCATGGCCCCGGTCATCGGTTGTCGGCTGTTGTTGTCAAGGTCGTCGAAACTGAACCGTCAACGCTTGACGAGCGGGCGGTCAAGTTCAAATCGGAGCGCCAGGCTTATGTCGGTGCCCGGCAGCAGCAGCAGCAGCAGTCGCTGCAGAGAGACTGTAGGACACGAACAGTGACACGAGCGACCCGCAACAGAAACCTGCTAACGACGAACGGGTTTCTCTAACCGGACAGAACCCCGTTAACGATTTGATCTTGTTGGTGAAAACGGCGGCAGTGGCCGCGGCGGCGGCCACATCAACGTACCAGCACCAACCGATAGCGATCATATGAGCGGGTTAGGCGTATGTGTTCAAGCGAAAAAGACGTGTTGTCGTCAATCCCAATCGAGGGTGTCTTCAGCCCCAGAAGATGTTTGTTGTCACTCAGGTTGTCGTGTTGTCCGACACCCAACTCCCCCCCCCCGGACACAACATTGCAACCCCATCAGTCTTCATAGGACTTCGTACGACTTCGCCCAGGATTCACGCGTCGCCGATCTTCACGACTTGGCGTACACGCACACATACACACGCGCTGCATAGGCAAATTGGGTAGTCGAGACATTTTCACGTGAATCCCCACCCGGCCGGTCATCGAGTAATTTGGCCAGACACAGAATGCCATGGATAATTCGCTTGTTCTACCTCTCAGAGCGGGAGCGAACGCTAGGGTGATGATATTCATCGTACGATGCAATCATCAGAAAAATCTAACGGGTATATATACCAGCTGACCGCACGAAGGTTGCTCGGACAGGCGAAATTCTGCCCGAAATTTGAGCTAATATTCGAATGTAAATGTGCTTGATTTTCCAGCCGTCGGAATTTTGGGCTGAATTCCGCCCTGCCTGAATGAGCATTGCCATGATTCTTTGTGGCGTAGCCGGCGCGTTCCTCGCAAACGTGCCGACGATCTTCGTATTGGAAACACTTGAAAGCTAGCCAAGGAGTTGGTCAGCTGGTCGAATAATTCCATGACGAATGTTACCTCTGAGGAAATTCGCTAATTAGTAGAATTGTGTTGGGATGTTTATGTGATTTCATTGTATCAACCCACTCAAAGTGTCTACAGACACATTCGTCGAATATTGAGTGCTAATTAAGTCGAAGGTTGAAACGAAAGCGGCGAAAAGGGTTTCATTGCAATTCACATAACATGGTAGATTTAAGTCAACGACAAAGTGGCCAATCCCCACATGACGGAGCCGCTTCAATGAATCAATATATGACGAGGAAAAAAAGGGAGACATGAGGACTAATCCGCTGTGGGCAGGCCAAGAAGTCTCAGGCCGAGTTAGGCTTCGTAAGGCGCACCCCTAAATGCAAATGTGCAACGGTGGGGATCGAACCCGTGCACCTACGTGTCTTCTCCTATTCTGTTAGTCCAACTACCAGAATTAGCTATAGAATCGAAAGGGAGCTAAAAGTATCTGGTGGCGGCCAAGAAGAAAACGAACACTAGACACACTTCGTTCCGTCAGCCCGAAAATCTTAGGCCGAGTTGGGCCTACAGCTGAAAGTCAGGCGTGATACGAATCTCCGCACCATCGATAGGCCGCATCCGCTAACAGGTATTGAACGTGAGGTGCAAACGATTACGAGCCTCTTCAACGTTGTGCCATAGAACAAGGTGGGTCTCAAAACAATTAAACAATGAAGCAAACATCAATAACGAGATCACCATTGTAGCTTTTTTTTTTTTTTTTTTAGAGGAGGAAATTTTCTTCAAACGCACGGTCCCCACCGGAGACATTCCAATCTCCATGAAAGTGGGCCGATCCAGTGCAGGGTTGACGTGGATGACAAAACGCCTCTGCCTGCTAAAACCATCCTCTGCTGAATCACCATTGTAGCTATTTGCACTCATCTGTACACGAAAACAAATAAACTATTACACTCGTGGCGTACAACGAGTGACAAAACAAAGCCTCGTAATTCGCTTCGTAACACACACATATATATATATATATATGTATATATATATATATGCACCCTCTGGACAGTTTGGCCGAGGTCACAACGAATGCAAACTGGAGCTGCAAACCTGCCCTTACTATAGCAAGCCGTTGCGCAGACCGCTGCTGTTATACGGGTTATAACAAGCTAATAGCCAGCAACTCAGATGAAAATGATTTCGCGAACGCTTGATAAGCAAAAACACAACAAATTAGTTCCGTTTGTACATCTGTTCGCTATTTAGAAGCGCGTCCGTGGGGGAATGTTTATGTTTGATGCTTCGAGCCACTCTGACAGACAAATCGTGGGAAATGATCACATGCTTCTGCCGGAGATCTTGCCATGTGAACGACTCACTTAGTGTGGCGCGTCCTTGTACTTGGCTGTGCACTTATGTGGCTGCTCTGAGAACAAGAAGCACCACTCGTGCGAACGACAATAATAATAATGATCATACTAATAATAGTAATAATAACGATCGTAGAATACAAATGAGACTTTCGAGAAGAATTAACCTAAGCAGGTAATTATCACAAATCAGTCGCTACTTCCAACCTCGCACCCCCCCCCTCCCCCGAACCTCAATTCGGTGGACACATCATTCTGCGCAGCAAGTTGCGCCCTGTACAACTTCGCATTTTAGTTCGCTTACAAACAACGCTACTAACGGAACATCTGGAGCAAAGATGCTTGTAACGGGCGGTATGAATCGACAAAAACACACACACACACGCCGCACACACCTCTTAATAGGTTCTCTTTTGAGCTCGATATTATATAACAGATATATCAATCAACTCGAATTTCGACACTTTCTCATTGTCTACAGTAGGATAGCTGTTTTTTTTCTCGAGGCCTCGCTATTTCTGCTTCTCATTTCGCTCACGAACATGAAAAACGATCACAACAGAGCAACGAAAACAATTTAACGCTTAATGTGCGTCTGTGTTTATGTGTGTGTGTGCACTAATGAGTATTGCGACGAAGCGACGCCGTTGGGCGTCACGCGAACCTTGATAAAATATAGCTAAACTTCGTTATCGTGTGGGATGATCTTCGTCTAACGGGACAGCCAATAAGCAGGGAGGGCTTTACACTTCCGAGTATTATGGACTACGTCTGCGACTACTATACTGCTATGATTTCAGCTTAATCACTATTTCATATGTGAATGTCTGATAGTAATAATAATAATAATAATATATAATAATAATAATAATAATAATAATAATAATAATAATAATAATAAGGACTGGTAAAAAGACTAAGCAGCCCCCTCTACCCGCCTTTGAAGAAATGTTGCAAATGAGACGCGAACGAAGTTGACTCAAAACGTAAATGTAAAGGTGAGGTGACGAGTCCTCAAATTCGCATTGGCCACCCCTCGCCCTAATAATTCTCTCCTCGGGATGTTCCCTTCGATGCTTGTCATTGGAGCATGTTCACATGCATCCTTGTACACTAATTATAATGTATATACAAATCTATATATATATGTATTAACACGAGACAAAATCTCTCGAGATATAGTTGCGATATAGACATGCGCCTGATCTGATTGCATATTCTGTCGCATACGGCTGCGCGCCGGTATTCGACCGTTCCGCATCTCCTACCTGTGTCCCGTACGAATGCATGTGCCATTCGCTAGCTATTTGCGTGTTCCGACGATTTGGCCTCTGTATAGAGAAATCATTCTATCTGTTAATGTGCCCCCCACCCATCCCCCCTGTGTAGATGGATGCCCGCTCCGATAGAGGCGAAATATGGCGTGGCGAACACCACTCGATCACCACAACTATGTATGGCTATGCATGTCCATTAGATAATTTCAAGATCAACAGCTAATCTATTATATATTTAGAACCGTGTTCGCTTCCACTGTATCCAGACGTATACTACAATATATATATATATATATATATATATATATATATTACTGTGGTACAGCTGTGGCTTGAGTGGAAGCGAACATAGTTCTGTTAGTCCAACTACCAGAATTAGCTATAGAATCGAAAGGGAGCTAAAAGTATCTGGTGGCGGCCAAGAAGAAAACGAACACTAGACACACTTCGTTCCGTTTAGCCGGACCGATGGCTAATATTAGCACCAGCACATGAATACGGCCTCAAAATGAGAATAGTCTGGCCGAGCATCGTTGCAACATACACACGCTCCTGTTCACCGGGGTAAATTGGCTGCCGAGAGCGTTAAGCCCACCCCCGTTCGATTTGTGATACCATATGCATGGTTTAGGTTCCGTTGATATGGGCCAAGTCAGTGTATGAATCACAAATATAACCATTTCTATAATGCACGCCATCTTTTAATCTTGGTTTTCTGTCGATTTGACTATGGTTTAAAATAATAAAGACTATTATTGGCTAGAGGACCGATGCTGACCCCGACGATAGAGCTAGCACACTTTCACCGTTTCAATGATTCGTTTCAATTTCAGTGGTGGGGTGGTGAGGTGGTGGAGGAAGACGATCAACTAGCCGTTCTGGGAAACAGATGATGCTTCATGACCATGTCATACTGTGGCCAACCTGCGCGGATTCGCCGCAACTCTACGGTCCATTGTACGTTCGAGTAATGCCCCCATGCGTCAATCACTCTGGCAGACCCCGATCGATTCTCGCCAGGAAGCCACGCATGATGCGCACACGGCCGCGCATTATATCAGAGACATTTCACAATTACAGTCGATCTGATCCAACCCTATCCTGTCCAATCTGGCGTACGGTGCCGTTCCGACCTGTCCTCCGTGTATTTACGTGACGTTACGCTGCTATTGTGGCCACAACTCGTTTATTATGAGGGGACGGACCCCTCCCCCCTCGGTTACGTGCGAAGAGGTCATCATTGCTCCTGCGTTGTGGTTTCACGCGCGAACTTGTCAAGAAAAAGAGAGAGAAAAGATCTTCATTCATTTCTCTGTAATAACAACAACAACGACAGCAGCGGCGGCAAATCAAATAGAAATCGATAACCGATAAGTAAGTCTAGTCCAGACATGAGACCACCCGACCACCGCCAGCCACAAGCGGCAGCCAGCGACTTGTGCCGTGATCGTTACGCGTTCTGCTGCTCGATGCTGGACGGATTGTCCCGCACCGCATCGGACTCAACTGTCACAGCGGTGCTGTTGTGCTACGATGTTATATTCATCGTCTTCAACAGTCCTCCTGCACTTGTCGTTGTTGTGCCCGTTGAGCTGAGCGTTGTCGCATCGACGTCGGTGAAGATACGTTCGATTCTATGCTCTGCCATGCTGGAGGTGTGTGCATGTATGTAAGCTGTTCTTGTTGTGCTTGCTGCTGCTGCTGCTGTTGTTGCTTCTACTGACGTTGTTGTTACCATCAGTTGTCCAGAAATGTAGCGGCGTTTCAGCCGGTTGAGACGGCTGCTGCTACTGCTGCTGTTGTTGTCTGCTGGCCTGTACAGCGTGGCATGGCCGTATCATGGCTAGCCTACGTATCGTATGGATACAAACACCTAGCTGGCGTTGCCCGTGCGCTGGCACCGTTGAAAAGAACCAGCAAGATGCCACGGGGCGACAAACACAATAACGACAGTAGTATTAACAATTATAAAAAAAAAATAATAATAATAATACTACTACTACTACTAACAATAGTTATAATAATAACAATAATGCCACCAACCAGTACGACCGGTAGTATTGTACAAAGCATGACAGCAGTACAACATTGTCGTTGGATGACATGGAGACAAACCGACATCCGAAGATGTTGCGAGCAACGCCGAACGAACGACACCCAAAAGACACGAGGCCCTGAGTGTCGAGCTGAAGGCCTGAGCGCGGGGCCATTTGTGGTGGCTGATCGGCGGCGACGGCAGCAGCAGCCAGTGAGCCACGCAAGGAACCAGTCACCGAGCTAAATACAACCCCCATAGACGCTACCGTACGCAGCACGTCACAGCCGCAGCAGCAGCAGACTGTTCTTTCGTTCGTATGCAATAGATGATGCGTCAGCTCGTCGTCACACGGCGATGACGGCGGTGGCGGATTCATCCGCTGTTTAAATGTTGGCATTCTCCCCGAAGCGGAATATCGTCGTAGAAAACAGCATGAGCTAGCTGTACAGCTGACGAGTGCAGACGATACACGACGTCATGTCAATAAATGACACCACAATTAATAACGGCTAATATAATAAGAATAATAATAATAACAATGATGATGATGATGTAACAACGACTCATGCAATTAACTGTGTGCTGCACAATCAAATGCACGCGGATGGCCAACAACACCGTTGTGTGTGTGTATTTTTTTTTTGATGAGTAGGTGTATAGAAAACGATCGTTCACTCGACAACCGTCAACAGTTTATGACTATTTTTTTGAAGCCTTGCCTGATTGAGGTTGTTCCTACATTTGAAGTGGTAGGATATCGACTCTCTGTTCGGCTGCTGACCGTGCGAATCATGCTTTTGATCGCTCCCGCGATCAGAGCACCTTACTTCTGGTTTCTGTCGTATTGTTTTTTTTTTTAGCTTTTTCGTAAAAGTTAGAAGGCGACGTCGGTTGGAAACGAATCCGCCTCAATCCTCCGTATAAATAAGGTACGAGTCTGTGTTTGTGTCTACAAACGTGTCTGATCGTCTCACGTCGAGTAAGATCGCTCATACTGGCTCTCTCTCTCCTGCAAGTCGTCATACACATGTCACTGTGCTCGACCTACCTGTGATTCCGAGGAGGGCGATGAGAACTGCTGTAATTGGGGTCCGCATGTTGAACAGTATCCTGTGGTGCTCAAATCGTTCGATGGTGCCGACCGACCGCCTTCGTCGTCTGGGGAAAAAAGGCCTCTCCAGCGAAGGCCGCGGACGCACAGTCTGTACAGATCACCACTGCAAAGGGACGCGGTGCACGGAACCGCACAGAAAGCGGTAGACTATAACATACAGAGAGTCGTTATCATGTAAACGTTCACATATAGAGGACCTCTCAAGCTACCAGGCGCTGCCCGAAACGCCGGGGGATGGAGCTCCCAAAGATCAGCCGCACTTAGTCACTTGCGGGGATCACGGCTTCAGCCACCTGTGCGGCTGTCTGGCAAGCTGCGTAGGGACCCTCCTCGTTTATTTGATGCAACCAAATCAGTGGTAGACACTCGACAAAATGGCGAGCAGCGTATTCACAGACACACAAACACAAGGTCGACGTTGGTCGACGCAGCTGACGGTGGTGGAAGTATCCTCTCGTTGGCTGACTCGTCTCATAAACTCCGATTGAATCGCCTAGCTTCTCGTATAGCACCGCTGTCATATAACACGCAAGGTATAATCCATAGACTGGTCACAGCGTCGCGGTCACTCGTAGGGCTTGGTTCGAATTTGCAAGCAACGACGCGACTGCTGACAGAGTCGCAGCGAATCAATCCGGGTTAGCACAGGCGTCACGGCTGCAATCGCTGTATTACGAAGATACCTTTTGTGGTTCACAATCAACGGGACATGTACACGCGATGTGGCGGCAATGGAGCAGAAAATGTATGGTGTTTTTTTTTTCTTTCGACGAGTTTGCAACGACGGTGGCCTACGGCGCGGGTGACCGTTGACGAGGAGGCGGAACTTTAGGTAAGTAGAGGACTATTTCATTGAAGTTTGGCAGCCGTTAATTTTTTTGTTCTTCATACTTATATTATGCGTTTAGCGGATAAAAGAGGTGCTTTTCAAGGCGGATATTTTTAAGCGAGAATCGGAAACAATCTCGAGGGCAGTTTTAGCGATTAATCGGTATGGGGTGATAGTCGTGCCACCAGTAACAGTCCAGTTGAAAGATTGGCGACAGCAAGCTACGACGAAGACAACGATAATCACGGCCAATTGTAGAGTTAGTTACAAGGGGGTGGTCGCGACGAACGGCGTAAAGTGGAATGATTAATAAATGAATGAATTAATGGGTGGATGAAGGAATCAACGAATTAACAAAAAGAGCACTGGACAAACGAGAGAGTTAGAGAGACAGACACGTCGTCACCAAACAGAAATAACAGGGGAAACAGGGACATGAACGCGATCGAATTCAGATCATTGTGGCACAACACCTACGCGGGGTGGGGGGGGGGGGAAGATGAACAAGGAAAGACATTAATGGACAATGACAAGAGTGCGTAACTGGGCCGAATGGTGCCTAGTGCATCGTCGCGGGTTGGCCGCCGTCGAAGCTCTGATGCAGTTCGGCGCCAGACGGGACCGCTGCTTCCCGCGACCGCCAAAGGGGCGAGAACGAGCCAGAACCGCACTTACCGTTAGCGGAGAGGAGATGCAACGGTTCCCTTACCGCGCAACGGACGCCCGTTCGTGCAACGGACACACAGCGTGGTATTGTGGTATCCGTAGATCGTGGACAATGCGAACTGCGCCAGGCCGAAACGGGAATCCTGCTCCTCGTACTGGACAAATTTCGTAGGGCTGAACAGCTAGATCGCTGGCTAGCCACGCAGATGCCATATAGAGTATGCAATATCGATCGGTAAAGCTGAGGCGAAGGCAACGCGGTCCGGCGCGATCTGACCGCGAGGAGGCTTGTGTCGCTCATCTGCAGTTGGTGCTCAGTATCTGGTTAATGAGAATTGAGGCGGTAGTGAGAAATCGAGTTGAGTTGCTGATTTGTTTGTAGCTGCTGCAGTATAGCTATTATTAAAAATGAATAAAGCAACTAATGTTGATAGCGGAGAAGGCCGTTTATAGTTGGGGTTTGAAAGAAAGTAACTGAGAGAATATAGATATATATATATGGACAAACTTCCATGAGATATCACGATCTCGCAGATACTAGCCTGAGATACATTAGTGAGATAGGCCACCACAAATCGTCGGGTCAACCGTGTTATTCCTCAAAATACCGGTCCGTTCGTTCGCGTCCGTTAGCTACTGAAACCACTCGTTTTAACCACCGTTGATCATCTACGTGTAATGCAATGAAATGGCACTTTTTGTCTACTGTCCGCCTATTGAATCCAGACGATATTGACCGTGTCCCCAGCCCTAACTGCTGCCACGAACTAATAATTAACGATCCGTATTTTGTTGAACGTATTTTCAATCATTTTGTATCTACGCCCGATCAAAATACTTGTCTCTGCTCGGGGGATCGGTTGATGACAACTTTGTTACAAAGCAACGCGTCGCTTACCGCCCAGTTACGCACTCCTGTCATTGCATTACGAATCAGATCCGTATCACTCCGCCACCGTTCCGACTGCTACAACCGCAATTAAAATGGGCTGCACAGCCAATTTGCAACACTGCCGTGTTATAATGCTTACCCATTTTATTTACTCAGATGAAGAAAAAAACAAACAAATAAATAAATAGTTAACTGGCTGACCGCTTGAGCAGTTGATTTGTTGGCGGTCGTACGTCGTGGGCGTCATACCGCCCATCTTGAAGAGATCCTTCTCCTCGATTAGCGACAAGCAGCAGCAGCGGCGGCGGCGGCGGCGGTGGTGTCCGATAGCGCAACGCTAGACCACGTTGACACGCCGGCCATCAATTCGTGGACACTGCATCTAGCTATCGGCACACGCCTCAGTCAATACTAAATTTAGACCTGTTCCTCCTACCCACAAATTCCGGGATTTAGCTGGCCACCGTCAGACGATAGCGACTAATTCACCAATCGTAACAGAGCACCACGTCAGCAAAAGGCCAGCGCGTCGCAAATCGCTACGTACTCTCTGCGTTCATCTGGTACGATTCACGGTACGGTACTCCCTTAGCAAAACGACACTGCGGCTTGACGCTTAGTTCTGTTCTCGTATAGTTCTACTTACTATTATAGATATGGGCCCGAGTCGACCGTCTCCGATAATCGTCGTTTGAGAGGTTTGGGGCAAGGCTCGTGCATAAATCAGGACATGTGAAGCTGTCCTGCTTTGTCTCCGTGTTCTTGCTTAGCTCGAAATGGTCGTTTGAGTTTTCCCTCGCGATTACCATGCAAGTTGGCCTTAACACGTGCCCTAACGACAACAGCGGCGGACGGTGATCCGCGGTTAGCTCCGCGACAGATATGTTGTAGCATGGGTACGATTCGTCGATCTGGCTGTCGTATACAGGACCGGTGGACATGTTCTCAGACTCGGTTGACAATCAACTTCCTTACTTGCTTGATGATGATAATCATAATTAGATGATGGCACTATGTATATACTGGCGTACAGCAGCAGTGCGATCATTGGGTAGCGGTAGCCGTGGCCGATAATATGTAGTGAAACGATTTATCACAGTTGCGATATGCAGTATACACATGCATGCGTGCTGGCGTTTGTGTACAGAGACACATTATGTAATTAGTTATCTAATAAGGCGGTACTTATTACATTTCATTATTAAACACAGAGACAAAAAGCGAAATAGACAGAGAGAGAGAGAGGAATATACTGCAGGTGGGTAATAACGAACGTAATGAAGTTTGTATAGCTGGGTATATCTGCTCGAGAGCTCGAGGTGGACAGATCAACAACATGCTATGTGCGAATAGCTACCGGGGCGCTGTGTTGAGTGCTCGCCTAAATAAATCGATGAAGCGGACACAGGCGTCCGTATTAATCGAGCATGAAGGTCAGAGACGCAATCGCAGGGCAATATGAAGAATGTGAACACCTCTGCTATAATATCATCGATAATATCGGTACTGTTATACTGTCCCGTCTGTGCGATATACCCAGCTAACTTCCTGTAATCATAATCATCTTTGTTTATTTATGTAAAACGTATATATGTGCAGCCGGCACGCGCATGCATATCCGCTAGAATCGATTAGCACTGATGTCGAGTTCCTGAACCAATTTCGAGTAGGGAGCATCCCGAGCGCTGTCGTGGGCACAGTTGACGCGCACCGCTGAAGAAGGTGGCCCGATGTGACGCCACTCGGACGGTCGTGCGCCTTTTCGCTTCTAACGAGAACCAAATTTGTTCTTATTTCATCGAAGAACATACTGCGTCCGTCCATAATATCTAGTGGTCGTATGTCGTCTCCCCCGAGATGGCGGGTACGGCACCCAGCGTTATCTGCATCATACGGTATCATTATACTTTAGCACAGCTTACTACAGCGCTTGTTTGACCCACAACTGTTGTTGTTGCTGCTGCGGCTATTGCTGCTCACCAAGCGCAACCAAAGAAACCAGACGATTCTGTTTCTCCGCGCGCCCGCGCGCGCCCCCACTGAATCAATGTGACCGAGCGGCTGATCAAGCCAGCGGCCGAATACCAAAACTGATCACAGAATGCGAACAAACGCCGCGTTCGCGCCAGCCAGGGCTGCACGGGCGACGCTGGCCGGCCGATCACAGTCGAACGGTAACCAATGTGACCTTCATCAGCTGTGGTGGTGGTGCTGCTGCTGCTGCTGATGATGGTGATGGCCGGTGGCGGCGGCGGCGGCGTTGGCATTTCTTCGTGCTGCCATGGGAATTGGTCATGAACACTGGTGGACAGTTTTGACTTCTCGCGAGAAGCAACAAATTCTTACCGCGGAGTCCAGCCGAGCTGCGGTCGCCGCCACACTCGCCTGGCCGCTCACTTACCAAGAGGTCAATCGGCTTATGCCGGTGGATAAGCGATAGCAAAATGGTTGAAGGCACACTTTCTGTCGATTCGGTGGCCGAGGAGATCCCTGCTAGCGGAGCGGTCGTGCTCGTGAGCGTCATGAGCAATCGTCTCTCATCAATCTTTGATGAAGCTTCGCTCCTTTGTCATGCTGTACATACGTGCACACACACACACACACGTACGTATGTCAGTTGTGTGACGTCGCCGAATGCAAACGTGCAGAACAAAAACCAGGCGGTTGACGACCTCGTGAGCAGGCAAAATGTCACCCAGATGAATGTTTGGTCGCGGTCAGAATTGGTCAAGTGCTTCACTGAACTGTACACAGCAATCATCTACATACATCACTCAGTTGACCGGCACGCAGCATCCGGGATATATAGCTGCTGGCGTGCGTCTCACAGGCAGACACCGTAATAGGCTAGCACCCTGTATAGAGACAGTGCGGCAGGCGTACAGGCGATGAGAATACGAACCTGATGCGGGACGAAGCCGCGACCCGTGAACAGCCCCCAGAGGTGAATCGACAAATGAATACTACGCAACTCAGTAACCGCGTGCATGGTCATCCAGAAGGAATCTCACAAATTTCGTCGACGCAATTTCTCTTAGTAATAATAATCACTTTTATTGCACAGCGCTGCCCCCTGTTGATTCAATTGTGGCTGCGTGCTATTGCGCGAAATAGGGCCGTGGTTTAGGTGGTATAATAAGTTGCATTATGTCTACGCACTTCCAACGGGGGCGAATTGTAACATCGATGGGCTGCCCATACGCCATACGGCAAGGTCTGATAAAGGCAATAAGAAATCCAGAAGGACATTGCTCTGCACCGCGTCCCTTCTCTGCATCACCAATATATACAAGCGGCTGTCAGCTGTCACATCCTTCACACTCCTATATCATTATACGTTATACCTCTCTATACCTCACCTATATATATATATTTTTTTTTATATATATATATATATATATATGTTCGTGAGTCTCTCGTGAATTATGTGCACAGACAAGGTCCGGACGTCGTAGGGTAATGCTATTCCAGCGTTGTTGCGCATAGAACGCGTCTCTGTCTGTGTTATCCAGTTAATCAATTGATGATACCAGGGACACCCTCGATCGGCTTCCTCCTCCGCTCTAGCCACAAAATACCGCCCCGCGGAGACATCTCCGCGACACGCGCTCATCTTCAGAATGTCTACCATATATACATATATATATATATATATATATATATACATATATATATGTATAATAGAATAGCGCACAGTGGCGCCATTAGTTGACATCGTCTACCTCCTCGTTACTTCACCTTCTCTTGCTCATCATCGACCTGATGTCTCCCCTCTGGTTGTTGTGTCTTCATTTCAGAGATCATCAGACAGGTAGACAGCTACGCAGATACGTGAAGAGAGGTGCAATTTCACCCCTGCGGCGTACGCTGTCCAATGAACTGCTTGTCTGCCAGTTTGATTAGCGAATGTTGCCGCGGCTGTTGGCTCCACTGTTGTTATGTTGCTGTCGTCGTCGTCGTTCGTGTTAATCGTTGTTGTTACGTTGTAATTGTTGTTGTTGTTGCTGTTATTCCTGTTGTTGCTGGATGAAACTGGCTGATAATGAAACCGCGATGATCGGACGTAGGCAAACCGGACCCGATCGGACCAGGGCAACAGTGGCAACAGGACAGCAAACAACCCCTCGCAGCCCCCCCCCCCCCTGTGCTCCGCTCGTCTCCTCTGCCCGTGTCCATCTGGAACGTTGCCGATGACGGGGACTTGCGCTGGACCGGCTATCTTGCGAAGGGTGAGCGAGAGAGGGAGCCTGTGTTGCGCGTGTCTCACGGGTAGCGCCTAATGGTATCAACGGCGACGCAAGCGACGATTCGATCTGCGGATCGCTCGTTCGTCTGCCATCGTGTCCGTCTTCGGACGGCGCCTCTGGAATGGCGCCTCGGGGCCGCCGGCAAGGTCAGCGCATCAGCGACGGCACCAGCACGGCAACTGCCGCCGCCGCCGCCGCGTCCGTCGACGCCACCACCACCACCATTGCTGCTGGTGCTTCTGCAACTTCTTCATCGGGATTCCGGTGTCGATATGCGCCATCTCGATTCTTCTGACCGTCATCTCCCCCCTCTCTCTCTCACTCTCTCTTTCTCTCTTGTGCGTCGACTTTTGCTGCATTTGTCATTCCTTCTCCTCCTCTTCGTCATTTTCGTTCGTTCCTCTGTGGCCACCGCCGCCGCCGCCGCTGATGCTCCTGCTTGTGCTTGACCGTTGCCTATCGTCGTTGTTGCTGCTGTTATTGTTGCCTTCCCATTGCTTTGTTTCTTCCAGTTTCGCCCCCCGTGTTCTGTGTGGCGCTGTTGTGCATAGCGACCCCCAGCTTCGACGGCGCAGGCGCTACAAACACACATACACACACACACACATTCGCGATACAGGCGCGATCTCCACCTTGGCGTGTTCATTGCGGCCTGGGGCAGTCACCGCCACCTCTTGATAACGATGCATCAATGATGTATTATTAGGTATTTGCTGTGTGAGTTTGTTTGTGAGTTCGTGTGACCGCGCGAGGGTCTGTACAACTATGAGGGCATGTGTGTGCGTATATATGTAAGTATGCATGTGAGCGTTGATGTGTGATATTATTTTTGCTTTGCAGGCATGGCCGTTGCCTCGTTGTGTCCATCCACGCTACTCCGACGGATGAGCACGGATGAGCAATCTTGGCGGTGCGCTCTTTCCAGCTTGCCCGATCAGCTCGATTGAGGTCGCTTCTAAATTGGCGATTGCGTCGATCTCCACGAAGTAAGTAGCAAGCAGCGAGACAGCAACTGAGGATGAACCCGCTAATCGAAGGCGGTGCTCCTGGAAGAATATACATTGACAGTATAATGCATGATGAAGAACGAAGTGTGTTAACATGACACCCTGTAGGAGAAAGAGAAGACTAACAAATTCACAGTCAAACGTGGACTAGAGCAGAAGGCAGAACAAGCGACGGATGATGATGATGATGGGTGTAGTGTCATATCTTCGTCCACCGTTAGAGGCCGCTGTCAGCAGGGAGCCAAGGGAAACCGGTTGGATTTTCATAGTGTCGCCTTGAGGGATTGTTGGGGGTTACGTCGCTAAATCCCCGAGTGTGGGGATCTGATGATCTGGCGGCGGCGGTTACGATAATAATGATAATAATAATAATAACGAAAAGTCATTGAAGTTGACCAGCAGACAAGAATGATTTCGCAGAATCGCTGAAGGACAGCCTTGGTAGAACACTTTTTTTTGCTACGAACTTTTGCTCACAGAAACAAATATTGACCCAATGACTCAAGCTGTAAGTACATATTTGGCCACGGTTTCAGCGTCGTCAAAAGGAACTTACTGACCAACAAAATGGACAACATCCAGGCATGAGGCAATAACATAAACGAGTGATAGAACAAATAAGTTATATATATAATAATAATAATAAGGATAAAAATAATGAAACCCAATGCATTCATCCTACTGCCAAGCAAGTTTTACCGGCAAATTCGTAACCGCCGTAGTGCAAGCTCACAGTTAGCAACACATTAAACTGTACATATAGATGCGCGGATCTTCTCCAAATTGACCCGGCGCACACATACACATGAAGACCTAATAGCTATGCACGCTACGAAACTTCTTATCACGTCGGTTGGTGCGTGATTAGCCAGCACATCCACTACATATATATATATATATTGTATTCACGTACAACATTTATTTCATTACGTAGTTTACATTTTCTGTAAATGCCATGTGAATCAGTTACTCCCACGACTGTTTTTGGCAGCCGTGAGACCGCCACCGTCTATCGAATAGATCGTCATGATGTGTGTGAAGCTGTCCATCTGAATTTCAATGTTCCCACTTAGGCGCCGAAGCTCTTTTCGATAACCTGAACGCATCGAGGCATTTGGGTGTGCATCGGACGACACGTAGACGATCGTTCGTAACTAACGAACGCATTTGTTGTATCCATGAAAGAAGGGACAATCAAAATGACTTGATGCTTCGACGAGATCTCACTCTCGCGGTTGGCCGCATACAGCCCACGGATGGCATTGTTTGATCTTCATTTGGTGTTTACCGATCCCAACGAGACGACTGGCAGAATCATGCTAATCGAGTGACCTTTAGAGGAATCCGGCGAGTTAAATACGAAACAGGGAATCTATCAAAAGATGATCACAGGCAAAAACACTGCGGTAAAACAATGAGAAAGGAGACAATTGTCATGTGGCCGTGGTTCGCCTTTCGGTCGGCCACAGATGTATCTACCTGGCCGACGATCGACCTCAGTTCTTCGGTTGGGGTCGTGTCGCAGGCAAACGTACAATGCAGGCTAACACTGATAGAGCTATAATGGCAGACGAAACCCAAAAATTATATTATGCAGTATGCCTGTTGTGTATGCTTATGGTAGCGAAATCATTTGTGTCTGTTCGACTCAGCAGCTCAAATCGCTGGCGGACGATGAGACCCAGCGTGGTTTCTCTCGTTCCTCGAAATTGTCTCCTCTCTCAAAACGCATGCCATGTTATGGCATATTTTGAATTTCGTCAAAAGAACAATTCGTGTTTTACGCGTTTTGGGATTCGAGAGAAGGTGCAGATTAGGAACATGAGCGGGCTGTGTTGCTATACGCTACTTTACATAAGGGAGATATCCGTTATGTGAGGCCACCGCACAAGTGAAGGTCTAATATTATCAGGGCGTGGCTGACGACTGGGTTCAAGGTTTTGTCGTTTCGAAAGCGTGTTGTTGAAAACAGGAAATGCTCAGATCATGGAATTATGTTAAAGCTCACCACACTGTAGATGCACTTATGTGTAACAGAAGCTTAACAGAAGGCAGACTCCGGAGATTCCGGTTCCAGGGGATCAAAGCAAGGCCTCGTCTGTAGACGCAGTCCTGAATGCTATTGCCGCTCTGATCGCCACCGCCCTCTGTATTTTGAGAAGAGTTCTTCTGTTCTTTATTCTGGTCAGGGCTACCTCAAGGCCTACAAGGCGCCGTACAAAGCTACCGATTCGGCCACGGAGGCCAGCAGGCGCCTCGAGACTCCTGATGGTCCTCTGACACTCGGCATACGCCTGGTAAGATTTCGCGCTCTCTTGAGTGCTTTCCCGGTAGCATATTCTGCGTAGGTTGTCCCTGTGTGCCCTGTGTCCAGAATGACACCGAAGTATTTGACTTGAGTTGACTCTTAAGTTGTATCCGATTGCTTCCTATAGCCACCACAATTTCGCCAACTTTCTTCCGGCCGGTAATCAGGATGGCTTCACTTTTTTCCGGTGCCACCTGTAGTGAGTGGTCCTTCATCCAATCTGTTGTGGCAGCAAGGGCCTCGTTGGCTCTGGCTGCTAATTCGGCCTCAGTCCGGGCCGTGGTGACAAGGGCCAGATCATCGGCATACGCGATGCTAAGTACTAGGTTCCGGAGTTTGCCTTCTGTTAAGACAGACTCGGGCTAAACTCAATCAATACCTGTCCATCTCACGGATATATATATATATATATATATATATTTTATAGTATACTACGTTTGGAAAGGGTTACGTCCTTTCAGTCGTCCAACTGTCGGAATGCTGATACCACTTTCGCCGAATGATAACCTAACCAATTGAGTGGGCCATTAAAGGATAGGCTCGCGTGCAAACGTATACAGAATCAAATATAGTAACTCCCGAGTGAATTGGCAACGGTCAGCAGCATATATCATCGACCAACATGGCGGATTTGACCAACACAACAAACGCTGTTAACTATCCATAGTCAGTTGAAATGATTTGTGCTGCTTGTATTATATAGGTTAGTTGTACAGGTAATACAAGAGCTGAATATCGTTAGTTAGCGATGCGTACATATGGATATCTAATCTAAACCTGTCACATTCATTTCATTACTATCTAATTATGTCTACATGTTAATTAGTGCTATTCTCGGTCACAGTTTTGTTGCCAAATATTTAGAAAATCAAATATAATCAACCAATTGACTTCACTACGTCCGCGGCAGGTGTCTCTCCTGTGATCGCTCGAACGAAAACTTCCGTTGCAGCGCCAAACGACTGCTCTGCGGGTCCTGCTTTCCAAACGGCCGAAGTGGGTCGAACGGCGGTGTGTGTCGTCTGCACCCCATTTTATCCCAGAGTCGGGGTAGTTTACTAATCTTAATAATTAATTTCCTTCAAACGTCCCAGCTGCAACGGCGTTAATCACGCCATAAAGCAGCGATAATGCACATAGTATGTTATCTATATATATATATATATATATATATATAGAAATGCGATATCGCACAGTGCGAAGCTTCGCGTCGACGATTAGTTCCAATCAGAAAAAGAGCTACGCCTCGCCCCCAGCCTCGCCATTTTCTCCGAACACTGCACGTTTCCCATTCGAGTGTTTTTTTTCTTCGCATCGAAAGGCAACCAGCATTTTCAGGTTTGCCCAGCCGGACTGCTTCTAGCGGACGTTGGCGCCGAGAAGAGACACACACACAGCCACGCGTACGCGGCCACCACATTAGCCAAACGCTTGCCTGTTTGGGCCCGTTACTGGAGCATATAAAGCTCTATAAAGTAAACATAACATGGTTCGCATGCGGCGGGCAGCTGTAAATGCCTACAAACGACTATGGCTTGATGGTTACGAATCGTAATTGAATGAACGACAACAGGTAGATGGCGTATTATTAACTATTTCGTTTACGTCAGGATGAGATTCTTTCTCTCTTATCTGCATTTCTATTAGTCATTTCAAATGTTACTTGAAAATGTGTAATAACAACGGGCGAAGGTTCTACTCGAACGGAATGCCATGTTCAATTAAGGATGGACACCAACTATTATATGATTATGATTGCGTCTATCGTGTGCGTGTATTTTTTAGCAGGGTACTTGATTCGTTGAGCGTTAGACACACTTGTAAGGGGTTGATCGTGGATGGCTTCAGGGTCGCGGTGCATCCAAAAATGTTGCAGATAGCGCAGCGGGTAATCAGGCACAAAACACATACAAAGTGATTTTGTTGATGAGTGTATGTAATATATATATATAGATATATATATATATGAACTCAATATGAACTTTTAATTACTTAATGTTCATATCAAATATGAATAATTACGAGAAACGATATTGCAACAACCGTCTGTGATACCAATCATGTGTCCTTCAAAATATCGAATCCGCACGTACACGTATACGCACGCGCTCTTGGAAACAACAGTATAGCGTTCTCAAGTCCCTTTAAAGGACTTCACACCGGCTGTCTCAATGCATACCTGACGTCATTTGATCATCATTCTCGATGCATTCGTATGGGTAGCCAGTGAATCAGGTGGCGAATGCGGCAGCTGAATTGTACTGTAGCATTGTAGCCAGGCCATATCGCCGCAGCAGAATGCCCTATAGAAAGTGTGCGAATAGGTGTACATACATGCATAATTCGTTAAAGAATCAATGTCGTTCGATACTATTTTGCATAGGGACTGAAACAGCGGATCTTCTCCCGGATCTTCTGTCCGGCAAGGCCAGCCGACACGTTCGTATCGATATGGTGTCAGAATATTGAGTATATTGAGGTGTTGTACGGTAATGTATTTCTACGGCGACAGCGGCCGCGATCGCGATACTCAACACAATTAATGCGTAGGACAGCTCCGCGATATTTGTTGTGGGGTATCGATGCCAATTATGATCTCTACGTTGACGCACATATGCACCTCCCGCCTTGCGAGGACTATACCATACGGCTGTCGAGTGGTATATGCCCATACTGGAGAAAGAAATATAGCACCATTCGAAAGAAATATAGATGCGTATTTTGTGAATCGAACAACAACAACAGCCCAACTGACTCTTTTATATGTATGAAATTCCTGTTTAAATGAGAAATACGAGATTAATGGTTGTTGTTCTCCGTCGTGGTGGCTATCCGCATTTATTGTTATTTAGCTTTGTGTTAGAACACAATGCATGTCGTGTACAAGATTGATCAACGATCGACAATCAACAGCATACTGCGAATGATGTATCACGGCGAGTGGACGAGATCCATAAGAATCCATTGGTTGCCCTGCGAACGCTGGCGGAGTGCAGGATATTAGCCGTTTTTGGGTAGGGTTTAGTTGTTTCGCTTTCATGTCTCGTCGTTCCCACTGTACTCGACCAGGCTGAACTTCGTGAGAGTGGCGGGGAGCTCCGCCACTTATTAGGCGATTAAAATGAAGACAACGCTCCACTAATTAAGCGATTAAAATGAAGACAAAGCGCCATTAATTAAGCGATTAAAATGAAGGCCAATTACAATGGCCGAATGGGGAAATTCATGCTGGAACGCTCGGAATGAATTTTTGGGATATGGATGTGGGCGACAATGCCAAAAGCGTCAAGGAAGAAGCTGAAATCAATCAATGTGCGCCGTGCTGAGACAACCATGAAATTTGTTGTCAAAACATTGGTGTGAACCATCTGGCGGGATACTTGTACAGTAAATGACAGCGGGTGGTGGCGATCTCAATAAGTGTTAGTCCTGATAGACTTTTGGTCAACGATGGTCTCTTGTTTAAAACAGGGAGAACTTCTTGATTGCTCTCTCGTCATAGGCGGGTATGACGTCGACCATATATCTGGTCGTCTCGTTTATCTATTGAATATATTTAGCCCCATATACGTTACGATACTAGCCAAAATCACAGTAGTGTTCAATGACAACAACAGCAGCAGCAGCAGCAGAAGCAACAATAACAACAACAGCAACATATACCAAAGGATCTTAATAAAGAAGATGATTGATGGACAGAAATGAAGAATGCTGGAGAACTTGTAACAAGACTTTACGACAAGCAGCTGGATGCGTCCAACCGCAGGTAAATCGACCAAGCACAAAACAAACCTTTGGTATCTTCGCAAAAGGAAGGGACAGACAGAGCGAGAGAGCGAGAGGCGTAGTCTTCAGCGATCGTTTTGTTTATTAGCTACTCGTTACGGCAACAACTGCCGCTGCTGCTGCTGCTGCTGCATCGGTGCAATCAGACGACGATCCGGCTTCTCGCGTTTCTGTTCTATGTATTTGTTATTAATTTCTTGACGACGAACCGCGATGACGGCGGCCATACGCTGCTGTTTGTGGTCAGCACATCGCATCGCGCTCATCTCGACAGCCAGACCCGCCGTAGTCGTGAACGACATGACGACCCGCTGCAAGACGCCGAGCAAGAGCTACCAGTCGCGGGTCGAATGCCGGGGTACATCCAGTGTCGTCCAGCCCAAAATATCGCTGCCACCTGCAATGCCGCCGAGATACGATGGCGGATCGGCCGCTGCACAGAAGTGAGATTGCTAATGGAGCAACTCGTTTGTTAATAATATATTAATAATAATAATAAAGCCGCATATACGGGCACGAAATATAGATTGTGTATTAAGTCCTTATTCATCGAATTGAAGAATGGATGAGGAAGGCGGGGGAAGAGAGAGAAAGGGAGGGATTGGCTAATTTGACTGTGCTTAATTTGCCTTATATTGTATTTATATAGATGTTGATGCTGTGCGGCCGAGCTGCTGTTTACGTAACGTGTTCAAGCTAATGGAGTCGAGCTGCGGTAGAAAATAATGGTCATCGCTCATACTAATAATAATAATAATCATAGCACTAATCATTCGTAACGGCCGGACCACCTGATAGGTGAATGTGTCCGTTGATTGGCACACACATAAATATGAGATACATATATATATATATATATACTAGACGAATAAACAGTAGGGGGTTTAATGGGCTGACGAGATAAAGGATGATGCCAAGCGTAGATAAATATCTGCACAGAATAGATTGTATCTCGGCGCAATGCTAATGGAAGACTGGGACTATTTCGGAGGGAAACTGGACGAAATGTCGAATACGAAACAGCAGATTCGACATCAATGTAACGGACAACGACTTCGGATGCCCGGTAAAATGATGAGCCTCACTAATGCTAAGTGCAGTATGGATGTAACGTATAACGAACGGGGCATAATGGCTCTATTGGTATTAGGCTGCGGCTCGTGCAGAGAACAGCATTCTGCAGTGCGTAGGCAGTTCGATACGAAATTGCATACGCAGGTCGAAGGATAAATACATAGACGCTTTTGTCGATTGCGGTACCCTTTCTCTAGGACAAATGGCGATAGTGGCCTGTTAATATTTAGATCAGTGTACTCCAATGATGTATGATATATACCGTGTGTTCTAAACATTCAATAAAGAGCCTATATCACAGGGAATCGACCCCTTGAGCTCTTCTCTAATCAGTCAAGATATTACAAGACATGTACCGAGGTGACTGAGAACTCCATTTTGAGGATAGGGACATTGTTCCCTTCGTAGATTCAATTCGAGGCTCGTAGATTCAATTCCCAGGTTACGCACGGTAGTTTCTTCAGGTCGATAATGCCTTTTTCAAATTATGGTCACCATTCATTATTCAAATGGTTCCCACCAATCCCAAAGCAACCAAGTACAAGCTTAGCGTACGCGTAACGTTGTCTGTGAGGGTCCGATTTGACGAACCAGATCGATTTAGCGACGCCAACATACAACGTCACATGGGGCCATATGAGTGTACTCTACACATCGCAGCCATTCGTTCCGTCGCAGACAGAATCGCCAGAACAGGTGACATTAATAACACTTCAGCAGAACGACAGTATTGGACACTTCGTGCCTGAGCTCGACGTCCACGTTTGCCCGCTGGGATTTGTCGTTGAACGAGGACGGGACGTTTTTCGATTTTTTCCCTGTGCTTCGTCTGCGACTCGCCGCCGCGCCGCTTGAATGAATAACTGACTTCTGTTGCGATCGGTGAGGAATAATACCTATATACGGAGCGGATAAGCTTAAAAAAATCTGCCCATCAGGAAGAGAAGGTATTGGCCATTCTCGATGATGGCCACACATCAGCTTAAGCAGTTCAAGCCGAGTTAACGGCGGACGGTCGATCGGTTCGACGCTGACCGGTTGAATTCGATTCTCTCACGCTCGCTAACGATGTTTATACATTGTTACTATTGTTATTCTCATCTGCTTTATTTAGCAGTGTTCGTCCAACACTAGAAGCACTAAAGGCGAAGAATTAGCTTCAACTAAACATCATTGCAGTGGCTTCTACCCTTTCTCACTCGATCAGGAACGTCGCTTGAGAACGAACGCTCCTGCTCTTCTAACGCGGCCGTACCTACTCACGACGCAGATACATCAATCAGGAAGTGTCGTTCTGTTCTGAAATTCAATTGAAATCTCGATACGGGCAGCCAATTCTGAGTGCTTCCCACGTATATCTTGGCTGGCATTTGCTTTCCATCGAACGTTTAGAAGTTTACCTTTGACGGATGGCCGGGAAGCATAAAAACAAAAAAACAACAACAAGCCGGAACAGCAGCGACGCCCATAGACAAACAAATGCAGCGAAGGTCAGTAATAACTGCGAAAAAAACATATGCAGGTGTGTAATTGAAAAGTATCTGAAAGTTGCTCATCTCTGGATGTATCGCCAAGAGCCAACTTCAGGATAGGATGAGGTGCTGCGAAAATTAATGTAACAGGGCAATAATAATGCTGTCAACTATTTTTATTATTATTATTATTATCATCAGCAGCAGCTTATTAGGAGCACGAGATTGATTTAACAAAAAAATGCAATACAATTCACCCTATCCTGGTCGAAATGACCGCACCGGCCTCCTCTCGAGACTGACCGTTGCTATATCCCCAGCATTGATCTCTGCAGCTGGGTGCTTCTAGGCCGCTGTCATCTTATTTATTTATTATATTTATTTGTATTTCATCGAAGCATGTCACGACGATTTTTTTCTGTGGAGATAATTAGACATTTAAACGAAAACCTACGGATGAACAATGTTGCGCGGATGTGAACTTGTCTATGTCCACCAACGTGTTCGACTCTTTTTCGTATCCTGCTTATGTATCGGCCCCGAGCTGATCTCGGACTGTCCCATTGTAAAAGCAAAACACTCGGCGGTCAGTAGCTCTTGCACTCGTGATGATTTTGCGCCAAAATTGCATTAGACTCAATTCATTCAATGTCGCTGCTGCTGTTGCCGCTGCCGTTGTCGTTCATGCTGTTGGTCGGCCGTTACGTAAGCCAATGAGATCAGCCAACCCACCGGCACCCCGATAAAGGTGTGGACGCATCAGCCCGTCGCCGTTATATTAGCCGAAATAGTACTGCTCACCTGTTTGTGGTAGGGCACGTGAACAAAACAAGAAGAAATCTGTTAAATCAAACGAAAAAGACTGTGGGAATCTCGCACACCGCAGACGCGGCAGTGGCCTTTTGACGCTTCGGCCAAATCACTATGGATGTCGGGCAATAGAGTTACAGTCAATGTGAGCACTACACTATTTTGTTAGACAGTCGACCTCACACATATATATATATATATATATATATAGTGCAAATGTCGAGATGATCATGGACAAGATAATTTTCGCCTTCGCGTTCACCGGTCGTGGCCATTTCACGGTGGGATATCAGGGAGCAGGGACTGCTGGCCTCCATTGGCCGCCACTCGTCTACCGGAGGGCATCGCAGCAACCATGAGAATCGTATCAGTCTCACTAGCAATAACAATAATAAAAGCCTAAATGGAACGTTTTCAACAGTTTCTATTAGCAGCAGAATGAGCCGGCAAAACAGCCGAACCAAACAACCGTCTTACCAGCATTGTACAGACCCCCCCGCCCCCCGCAGCAGTGAACGTATAGTTACCAGGGGACGGCGGCTGGGGCGGATTTCTTACGGCTCGCAGTGGGGTGCGATTGTAAAAATGCCTCTGACTTTACATGTTGATTTCATTGTTTCTTGTTATTACACACAAAGTGTATTTGTCCATCACCTTTTTTGCGTTGGCTGGCTAGCTGGCTGGCTGGCTGTCTCCCGGATGCACAGCGGTTGGACGAGCTTTCGCTCATAATATTTAGCAACAATAGCGACAGATGTGTTTGTGGCTGTTTTGAAGAACAACAAGCGGCCAATTTGCAACGCGATACTTACCGTTATTATTACTGGCCTCATCATTACTAATATTGTTACCATATCATGTGGTTGAATTTTGTGCCCGCTCTGAATGTGAGAAGGTATGTCGTCGTTCGTCGATGTAACAATTTCGACCACGACTGCTGTCAGTGGAATCATATTGTCGAGATAATTTTTCGACCTATGTATTCTCATAATAAGCATTTTTATGTGTTGCTGCTACCGACATGAACGCCAGTGAGGACATTATCATCGCGTGTCGATTAGCAGTCGACCTGAACCACTCGAGCTGATTCGTGTTTCACCCATCCATACTGGTATAACAGTCTAGCGTTCGCGGAGACTTTCGTATCTTCAAGAAGTCAGACGCTTACGTCGAACGTCCCCCAAACACAGTCACAAACAGGGCAGTTACAAGTGAACACCATAAAACTACCGCTTGTCCAGGTGGTGCAAAAATACCCCAATGAAACCAAATGAAAAACTCCGCCTAGATGCCACCACCAGCACCAGCAGCACCACCACCACCCGCAGAAGCAACGAAATCATACCTAACACGGGCGTGTTCTACGGAAGCTGTTTGTGCATATGTCATTCATGACTTAGAAATAAGCAGGCGGCACTTGGCTGCTACTGCTGCTGCTGCTGCTGAGGCAGCAGCAGCCGCAGCCGCCGCCGCAAAAATCTTAGCTCTGCCAAAGTGTCCAGATGAATAGTGCTCTTATAGTAATACTAGCAGCTGGTGTGCAGCAACTTTTTTCTCTCGTAACCGCTGCACGGGTTGACCACTATTCAACCGCTATACGATATTTGTCGTGTCACCAGCATCGCTCACTCGAGACAACGCGTTCGTTGCGTCCCAGAAATATATTCTATCTATAGGATACGATTGCCACGATACAACTAGATCATTCTGTCTTCGACTTACACTCGAGTAGTAGTATTATTATTATTATTACTACTACTCTACCATTATTATTTTTAGTAGGCATTTGAGCAAAGCAGCAGCAGCAACCGCAGCATCCCTATGTATTATTATCGGTCTATATAGATAGATAGATGTGGATACGAGTGCTGCTCATACTGAGAGAAAAAAAGAGCAAGCAGAAGGAGTTTCTTCACCCTCTCATTCTAGTTTCTTGGACAGCCCCTTGACAGCTGTTTGGGCGATAGATCGGAGGTAGAGCCGCTTCGAGTTGCATCGAGTTGTTCGACTCGCCGCCCCGCTGCTCATATACCCTCTAGCGGTTTGGCTATCTCACCTGCACCAATTGGCGATTGCAGCAGCAGCAATAGAATGCATGGTGGTGGCAGTTCGTCATTTGTTCGTCTGCTGCCGCAAACAGCAACTGTCATCGAGACAATTGGATTTGGAGCCAGCCAAAAAATGTACTGATATTCTGATATATATATATATATATGTATGCACATACATTCCGGTGTACATACATATGAGCCCAAATATATATACACACACACACGCACAACGCTGTGATGAGTTATCTGAATGCGTTCGTTGGTAGATTGACAGAAATGGATTTTTATCCAAGGTCACTACTGTTCACTATTCATCTCGGAGAAGCCTGGGTGGGCGTTCGAGAGGAACGACTCGGTAGGCATAGCTGATGCGTGGATGCTTAGATTTATCGAGTGATTGAGTGGTTCACGTACGATTAACGACTGCATCGACGTATCCTCGATGTCGTTGTTTCTATTGTTGCTGCTATTGTTGCTGTTGTTGTCGTTTTCATCGTATTGCTCGGCTTGACCACTTGCTGTGTGTGTGTGTGTGTTTTTTTTGTATAACGACCGCTGGGCAAAAACGCCCTAGTCGTTGATAATATTGAATCCGTTGAAAGCATTAGAATCTATTGTCGCTGGAGACTAGCCCAAGAGCGTGCAAGAAGCGATGACGCCAGAAGCGCGTTTGAAGGCAGAAGAAAAAATGCCCCGTTAGCAATTTATCGAACTCATGCCAAACGGTACTCTCGTATTTAGCCGTTATTAGATATTAGTAACAAACAAACAAACAAAACAATTGTCTCTGTTTCTTTCTTTGTTAAATGTGTTCCCGTAGCTGTGTGTATGTGTGTCTGTGTAGACTTCGACGCGTTTTAGAATCAACATTTGTATATTATGTACTTTGTGCTGCTTGTCGTCACAGACACTCTGTGAATCGCACTTGCTGTTCGTATATGTTGTTGTAAACTGTGAGCTCACTGTTCAATTTTAAATCATTGAAAATTAGTAAAGGCATTCTCAAGTTGTCTGCCGTTAGTCGGTACGCCCCGGAGCGCGTTCAACGATAGCCCTCCCTCAAGAATTACCTGGCTGCTGCTATTTACTGTGATGATGCTGTGATGTTCTGTGCGCTCACAGGGATCTGCTTTGTGATCGTGACAGGTAGTACTCCGTTCTTTAGTTCGTCCACAGCCTAAAACAAAAACAGCTATTCATTTACTGATATTTCAGCTGGTTCGTGAATCGGTCGTTCGAATCGCTGTCGCCTCACAAATTTAGCCGCGTTCGCAGTTGAATCGTGCCCTCGATTCCAGGTGAACCGGCGTGGGTCATCGCAAGGAGAGAGCATACCGTCCGATTCCTTACCGACGATCAGGTCGTCTCGTCAGTATCTGGATGTCAGCAACGAGAACAGGTCGTGATGGTGGACATGGCACTGGTAGATGAGAATTCGATTCGCAGAATGCGCACACTCGCTTGCGATTGTTAACGACTCATAGCTTTTGATTGTCTCTTTGCAGACCTTTTTTTGCATGCGGCGATAGACGCCCATGGCGGAAGCACTTCGATTTTTCTGTCTCAATTCGCCCGCTCTCCCCCTCGCCGCCATAACAGGCCCACCTGATCCATTTCAAGCCCTATCAGGACCTAGGTTGTGTGACACTGTTGGGCAGTTGCTCGAACCTCGCTGCTCTGTTGCACTCTCCATTGTTGTCCCATTGTTTAGCGATTCAACTCTAGGTTATTATTCGCGGAAGTCTTTATTTTTACACGGCTGAGGGCAAAATGCATCATGCAGATCAGACTTTACGACGAGGTATTCATCTGCCACTGTGGGACTTTCGCCCACTAAAACCCTGAACCTCTGGGTGTTTGGACACGGTTTGGGACCACTTGCGTATTACTTCGAACCTTCGTGTCTTGCAGGGACAGACTCGATTGAATCATTTAGATGCACAGTGTGTGATCCGGTCCATCCTCGCTAATGCCGGTTCGTCTCTGCTGGATGGTGGAGGGTACCCTGGTGGTCGGCTGTAGTGTTCCGCTATTTCCTTGTCACGCATGACATACTCAACAAATGAAGCAATGGGTCTGTCAAGTCTCTTCGCTCTCGAGCATGATCATCACCATGTCGTCCACTGTGAAGGGTCGCCGACGTTTTCTCTCAAGGGCAGCCTTTTTCTCCTCGAACCGTGAGCAGCGCTCAAGCGTATGATAAACACCGTCGCTTTCGCCTGTGTCACAGAGCACGCAGGCCGGACTGGCTAGCTTCTTGGCTATCTCGTGGAGACACACCCGGAAGCACCCATGGCCTGTCAGTACCTGCGTGAGATGGTATGACAAGTCGCCATGAGGTCGCTTGTACCACGCTTTGATATCCCTTATCAGGCGCCTCGTCAACTTGCTTGACTCAGCCGCGGCTCTCCTGTCCTGCTACCACAGTTCGAGGGTCTCATTCCCTACTTTCCCTGGGGTTTCCCGACGCTGAGTTTCTGTACTGCTTCGCTCTTTCGCGGACTGCTATTTCTCACGGCATCGTCCTAGCTAGGACAAGTGCGGCCGATGTTAGTAGGCCACTGTCCTGTAGGCTCCGCAGATCCGCAGGGCCAGTGCCCGTAGGGTGCTGCAAAGCAACCCTATGTTCCACTCCGACTTCATCGCCTGTTCCCAGCCGGGCACAAGTCTATTCTGCGGGCATCAGTCTCCTACCCCGTCTGTTCTGGGCATCAGTCTGGTGAGACCCGCCACTGCCTTGGCAGCTTCGCTGATTCGCTGAAGTCTAACTCTTCGAAGCTCTCCACAAAGCCTGTTATATGCCGCTTCAACATTGTATATCAGTATGCTCATCCAAAGTCGATCACGACACGCTCAGGTTCAGTTACATCAATCTTAAAACAAAAAGCTATTATTCATTAGCAGATAGTTCACCTCCTGCGTACTATCATCGGCGGACGTGATCCAACTTGAATTTCTGTTGCCGACATTGTTGTTCTACAAGGGATGGCAGCGACGGCGATAGACATTCAGCGATTATTTCTAATTTGCTTCTTTTGCGGTCTCATAGACGATCACCTATTATTCTTCTTCTTCTTATTATTATTATTCTTATCTTTATCACGACGCGTTATCCAATGGCACTGATCCGGCGAGGATTCTCATCCAATGCATAGGGGCTTGTTCACGTTGTTGGTGGCTTCCCGGTAGAGGACTCCTCTCTTGCTCCGGTCAAAAGTTTAATTTCGACACAAACCTTCCCGCCAATCCCGCACTGTGGCGGTTTCATCGCTCGTAATCGATGCAAAATCGCCAACAATCACCACCAACAACATCAGCGTCTGCCGCCGCCGCCATCGCCAACACTAACATAGACTTCAACCTTCAACTTTGATTACATGCCACTTATTTGATTCCCTCCCGACAGCAGCAGCCGCGTCAACGTCGACAGTGGTGAGCCTACCACGTCTTGTAGCCGTCGCAGCTGTAATTAACGTGCGTAATGATCGCTTGCATAGGCAAGCAAAGAAATTCTCCTTGGCGAAATCTCTCGCGCGCTCTGTGCCCAATAGGACATCTCAACGTTGTGCTGATTTGATAACCGTATAAGATAGTTGGACTGAGAGATCCCATCGACTCTTTGGCGTGTTTTTGTGTGCTGCTGTTGTTAACTTACGTAGATATGAATCGAGGAGCATATTTTCTAACCGTAACGATTCCAGAACAGTACTCACATACACATATATATATATATATATATATATATATATATATATATATATATATATATATATATATATATATATATATATATATATATATATATATATATATATATATAATATATATATATATATATATATATACAGTGTGTGAATGCGTTTATAATCGACTTGGATTATTCAAACGGTTTACTCGCCACAGAATCATAATAATGAAGCTAGTGATTAGCTAGTGAATTATCCCGATTATAGGAAGCAAAGAGAATAAAAAGAACTCTAACTGATAAATACTTTCGTGAGACAACATGTTTTGCATACATATACGATATATATATATATATATATATATGAATGAGATGTAGGAAGTGATTGATTCGATGTAATGAAGCCGTAAGATCCAGATATTACCATCATCATTAATGCTATAATATAAAACACTCGTCGTCGTCGTCACAAATTTCTAGTGCGGAGACCGAGCTTCTGTCGCCGCTCGATACTCAAGATTATCATCGTATTCCAATCGGGGCCGAAATCTCCGGGGGCTGTTATGTGATCGATATCTGATCTCTATCGCACTGGGTTAGCTTTGGTGGCACCCACTTGTTATCCAGTGTCATTCATTGTGTCTGGACCACATATTTGTTCCCATAATAAATTGCTTAGGAAGTTCTGCCGTGTTCGTTGTTGTTGTTGTTGGGAGCATCCCTCTTTCGCAGTGCTCTTCATCACTGCCGGATTTCTGCAGGATTTCAGCAAAGATATTCTCGTCATGCCAGGCCAACAAAACATAAAATAACACATGACATAATCAGTTCTCCCCGCTTCAATATATATATATATATATATATACAAAAAAAAATATATATATATATATGTATACAATATAGATAATCGCTTGAGAGAAAAGGGTAGCTTGGGTAGCCACCTGGAAGTCGATGATTTACCTCCATAAAGCTGTTCTTGCTCTACTGTCTATATCTGATTTATCTGACCCTTATATCGCCTAATAGTGAACACAATTAACACATAAATATTATGTCAGTGATACAATGACCAGACCGAACGTTAAGCTATCGAACCTCAAAGATGGCTTAAATTACTTAACGGAGTTTCGTCTGATATCCGCTACGCGATATGATGACTAGGTGAAGAGGCAACATTAGCTGAACACTTCGCTCGATTCCTAACGCTACCAGTCTTCAAACAAACGAGCGGACTCTCAGGGATCGTTGCTGGTATCCAGCCTCGCTCATTACGCCATCTCATTAACCATCAGTTTCTTCTTCAACTTTCTTCGCATGATCCGAGGAAGTAATTCCACTTCTGTGCCGCTCTGCGGCCACCGCCGCTGAAGATGACAGTGATCTTCGAAACGATAGTGCGAAATAACAGCCACACCATACGCGCACACCGCACCGGCATTAAACTACTCTCACAAATACGAAAAGACATACACATGCATTCAGATGTTGTTTTCATCATTATGCATAGTAATCACTGTTACGGCGAATGCGGATGATTCGACCTCTGCCGATCGACGATAAGCTGAAACGGCAATGGTTTCTCTACTTCTTTAGCATCGGCCGCTGGAAACGCCGCTCGATTTGATAACTAAGTTGTGTTACTATGCCACTTTGACTTATTACGTTGAGCTCCATCGATATATATATATATATATATATATATATATATATATGCATAATGATGTAAATGACTCTGCGGTGATTCTGATGAACACCTGACTGATTGCGATCATTAGTAGTCACTCTTCATCTTTCCTTTTCTTCTTCTTGGCGGTCTTCAACGCAAAGCAGCTATCGATAACAACTCTTCGAATCACACACACCACACACACATATATATATAACGATACTCCCACACACAATAAGTAGAGACACGCCCGCTGCCAACGAGCAGGCAAAAACGCAAGCAACCAAGCAACACTCACTTAGCCAGATATATAGACAGATCAGCAAAGTGACCCTTGACATATCGTTGTCAATACGGAAATTACCCTCATAGGTGAATGGCTTGTTTTTGCAGCAGATAACAAATCTAATTGCTACAGATGCCGCCTTGTCCATATCCGGCAAACGGAACAGAATTCGAATCTGCAGCAACTGCTTACACGTTACTCGCATAACGTAACTCTGGTTTCTGTGAACGATAACAGGAGAAATAGAGATAGAGAGAGACAGAGCGTGTATGGTCGGCGTATTGCAGTATCGGTTCCGCCGTATAAATAGACAGTACCGTTATGTAAACGCCTAACCCAACCCAATGATCAGCTTGTTACGGACACCCCCGCTTACGAGGTCTGTCCGTAGCGATGTCAGAGCGCGCCATTTGTTCTGTTGTTACCCGACGCCCTGAGGTCAAATGGTATTAATCGGATCGTTACAGTCTGTTCAGTACAGCGTGTCCGCCTGCTAGCTCGTCAGCTTGTCCGACGAGCGTCTGGACAACTAGCCAAGGCAGGAACATCGCGAGACCGGCGGGACGAGTTATTCTGGGCCTGACGCATGACTCACGTTGCCTCTCTATCGGGGCCTGCACTCGTCGTTCTAGGCACTGCCGCTTGTCATAGGACAGCAGTGTTTCTGGTCACTTTTGCTGTTCCCTGTCAGCATAAAGCGAAATTACGTGTAAGCATTACTAGGTAGGACATGTCAACAGCAGCATGCAGCACCCATGAGTTGAGTGAGTGAACCAGCTGAGTCTCTGGCTGTAAAAAGCCAGAGGCCGCAGGTTCGAATCCCGTTGCATGACATATAAGAGAACTTAAGCATTCTATGCAGTTCCTTTAATAAATCAATGAAGCCTTACCTTACCTTACCCAGTCAAGAGAGGACACACGAGACGAAACTGACGCCGCGAAGAACAAGTCGACAGGGTTTCTAGTGCATTCAAAGTGAGCCAACTTCGAACTGAGCTATTGTTTGTTCGGCCGTGTAAAACAATACAAAAAAAACATACACCTACACACTCACACAGAATACAACATGAAACATGAAGCTCGCTTTATTTACGGAAGTGCTATTTTGGAACGCTTTAGTTCTCATAGAACTAATAATAATAATAATAAAGACGTGTCGCAATGCATTATACATATAATATAACACAAGACATTCACGCCATCATTAAATGCAATTATTTACAATACAAATTATTTCGACATATGTTGTGTACGTAATTGTTCGGACTGTGTCATAGTCAAATACTATCGCCGCATGTACCGAACTATATATATGTATATATATATATACATATGTAAAAGAGATGATGGATTCGTAAAAACCACCACGATGCCTGAATCACTGAGCAGGCATCTCTGCAGAGACGTACGTC
Organism: Stratiolaelaps scimitus; assembly: GCA_019614645.1. Classification (NCBI taxonomy): domain Eukaryota; kingdom Metazoa; phylum Arthropoda; class Arachnida; order Mesostigmata; family Laelapidae; genus Stratiolaelaps; species Stratiolaelaps scimitus. The sequence continues at coordinate 542,266 of JABWDB010000019.1, forward strand.
CACACAGATCTGCAGGATACAACAACGTCTGCCCATCGCCGCATGCAGCTCATTTGCGTTTTGCGATATGTATTTTGGAAGACTCATACGGGCGAATATCGATTATGCGAGATATGGCGAATGAGTGCATAGTTATTATAGTATTCATTGTTACGGCAACGGCGACGAACTGTGTTAAACACAATTATTACTACTATTATTGTGTTTCCGTTCGTGGTTAGGTAACACGGGGTGGTTATGATATGATTGTGTGGCCTCTCCTGTGCAACCAGCACGATGACTAGAAAAGACAAGGACTGCTTCTAGTTACAATTCCATTTTATGCTAAGGCAATCGTAACAATGATGAAGGTCGGAGGAAAAACAAGGAACACCTGTGAATTTAGATTTTGACATAAGAACCGCTCTCGGCGACGTTCCAGCTAAAATCGAACCTGTGTGGCTAGATGATGATGATTATTATTATTATTGACTAGGCCGCTGTGCAATCTCAGAAACGATTGCAGTTCATGCAAATCTAAGGAGGAATCAATAGTTTTAATATCATTAGCGATATTGTTTGCCTATGTATGTGTGTGTGTTTGTGTTTCTAACGACAGAAAGCGATTCATCGTGTCTATTCACTGATGGCATTTCGCTGACGGGAGGGGAAGTCCATTGATTCGACTCGATCCAACACTAGATTGTCGATATATCACAGCTGGGTGTGTGCGTTAATCAATCTAAGTTGATTGTGTTGCGGTTACCGGAGCCAAGACGCGTTCTAACTGGAAAACTAATGAGCTTCCATTTGTGCCCTAATCGATAACGGGATGACGGCATCGGACTCACGTGATCAAACCACAGACCCAGACAGACACACGCTCATAGGGAGGCGCCAATTGTAACTGATACGATCGCAACATAATGGAATTTGATAAACTGTATATATATATTATATATATATATATATATATATATATATATATATATATATATATATATATATATATCTATATATATATATATATATATATATATAATGTATGTATAATATTGGTAAGATGTACATATGTATATCATCCAAGTGGCACGAAGGCCCGCTCAGCATGACATATAGACAATGGCTTGAGTGCCTATGTGGCATGATACATAAAACTGTTCACGGGGCGTACTATATCAACGATTGCATCGATCAGCTGCTCTTACCTCGTATCTGCCAAAGGCAAATCGTGGTCGAGGTTGGATGGGACGAAATGGAACAAAAATAAAATGACGGCGTGTTGTTCGAGCTGCCACTGAGGCCTTGGCCCTGACCAAGGACCCAGGTAGGTTTTGACGTTTACATAGACGAGAAGACTACGTGTTAAAATCCACTCAAATGTTCACATGGCTTTTCGACCGTCTTACCTATCTTGCGTTGCTCTCAATGTTGTTCCGTTTCTAGGGGACTAATCGTTTCGATTAGGTAACTTTTAGACATTGCGCTCCTGGATCCTTCTTCAACGTGGTTTTTTACTAGGCAGAACACAGCCATGCAAATCGCTCGAGTGAACATACAGTTGTGACGTAGCCACCTCGCGGGATAACAGAATAATAATTAAAAACAAGTTTCAATTATAGGTGACAATATAGGAAATATATATTGCATTTTCCTATACATATATATATATATATAGGAAGATGCAACTAAGCGAAAAGGAACAGTACGGAATACAACGAGTTGCTGCCGTGGATATCAGCATTGTTGCCATTCGACGGCTGTATTGATTGGAGAACGCTTAGCTAAGAAGAGTTCAACGAGGAGTTCAACGAAAAATCGGTTCGATGCAACTACGATGTCAGGTATCGTTTAAGTAAAACATATTGTTTTACTTAAACGATACCTGACATCGTAGTTGCATCGAACCGATTTTTCTTGCATGCACTGTGGTTCTCGTAATCAGGTGGACTCGACTCCCCCTACATGTCCGCCTTGACCCTCCCGCTATTCAGAGCTTGACTGAACCCGAGCGTATTCGTATCGACACGCTTTCTGATACCTTCGCTAATTTTCGCAATCGAAATGCCGTCGTAATGAGAGGCCACGCCTTTGAGGTGCACAAGTTATAGCACGCTCGAGCAATGTTAGCATTATGCGCCGTCTGTGGCGTCAACCTCGAGGCTGGAAGCGACTCTGATCCAATAGCTTCGAATAGCAGCGCACACAGTTCGTCTAGGAAATGGTGTCTTCGACACCATTATGATTATTGCTCCATTCGTTCGTTTGTTCACGATTTTTACGGTCAACCAATTCGAGCTTTGCATTGCAGCCACACAGCTATGCTTGGATTACAACGCCACTCAGTGTGAGCGACATGGTCACCATTTGCTACCATGCAACTAATTCCCCTTTGCTCGTCGTGTCAGCCAAGACGTTCTGGTCGAACAGCGAGACATCCCACGAGATACATCCCGAGCTGGCAATTCGACGAGACCCAACTCCTCGTTTGTCTAGGCTGGTGTCTGTGGCTACCGGTGACAGATAGTTTCGTGTTCATACGGCAAGCGCGGCCGGCCATGATCGAGCTGAGCTACATCGGCCTGGCATAATACATGCCATGCACGTCAGGTGGTTACAGCATCCCATCGTTCTTATATGTGTACAAGGCCAGGTCAGTGTCAAAGGCCGCCTACGGAAGCTCGGCGAGGCGCTGGAAACGGGCACAAGGATCAGCCCAGACAGGAACGGTCATGCGCGAACTCATGGCACTGCTAAATCAAGTGTTCGACAAATTTCTCGATGTGATGTATTATACGTGAAGGCGTCCTGCCTGCTGTATCCTCGATCAGTCATCGTAGCTCCAAGGACACGGTGGATGGGATCCTTAGTTTGTTCACCCTTGTTGGTCATATGCTGGTCCTCGGCTTGCACAGGCAGTGATATCATATCGTGTCTGCCGTCGAACAGCATTTCGCCTGATCTCGACTCGGCTGCAGCTATCGACGCAGGGCAAGTAAAATTTTCTCAGCAGGAACTGGTGTCCTTCGATTGACAGTTAGACGCGACAGGGACAAAAAATCTGTATAAAAAATAAGCAAAGCGGCAACCGATTGAGGCTAATTGGCCTGATTATAGCCTGCATACGATACAAAGGACGTGATACATGAAAAGCACCACGCCACGCAGTGGCCATCGGGCGAATCACTTCTGAGAATAACTTAGCATGGGATTGCAATTTTAGGTCGTATACAATTTAACTGAATAGTGCGTAATGATAGACACAGTAAAAAAAAATTCCGGGACGCGCTACATATATATATAATATAATAATTGATCCTAAGTCTACCTATAGACCATTTAGATATGTATATATATATATATATATTACTAAGCCTTATCAGCATTATAATTATTCTAATAATAATTAGTGTCTGTGTGTGCGTTCATAGAAACATGCAATCAAAAAATGTCTCAGCAGAAGCTTCGTGCTATCGCGGTGTCTTCACGTCAATATCATTATTGCTACGACTCCCTCGTAGACGATACTAATGCGCCTTTTCTTACTCTTGACTGTGTTTCTGCGTGAATTGTGTCTGGCCTAAACATATAAGTGTAATTTATTTATTGTGATTTCAAATAGGCCCATCCTCTCCGAGTTGCTCCTTGTTACCAATAGGCGATTACTGTTTATCGGCAGAACTCCCTCCACGATTGCAAGAGCCTGGCCAAGCTTCGAGTCGCGGTTACGTCTCAAATCGTCGAACGATGGTCAAGTTGACGACTGGTCATCACTCTGGGATCATCTCGACGGCCTGGCTTATCGTTGCTCCACTGTTGGACTACGAATAAAACAGCATACGCTAGAAAAATTATCTATGAAAATCTATCGAAATCAGTGTAGAAAAATTGACGCTATCCCATTTCTTCCTCCAATCCGAATGCCTCGATCCAAGCAACCATAACACGCGACTCCCATATTACACCGCACCTCCTACTACGACTCTCTATGTCGCCCCCCGGGTCTAGGAGACATAAATGAGATAATATTTCTAGGATTTCCTTCCTGGTCAATGAAAGTCACTGATGATGACTATGGCGGTCGTGCTAATAAGCACAATGCAATACTCGAAATGTAATTCTGCTATTTGATTTTTTCCACGATATTGTGCTATCACAAACCCATTTATTTCAATTTTTACACATTTTCTTTCATAATCGTTCGCGTGTACCTTCATATATTTTCATGGGACATTTTGTTGCTGCTGCTGTTGTGTCCGTGTGTTCTCTTTCTCTCTCTTTCTCTGTGTTTCTACCTCTTTAGGAATTATTCTTGCACATTTAATTAATAATGGCTCATTTTTCATTTATTAAATAATAATGTTCATTTATACATTTCGCTGCAGTGTTTCCTGTTAGTTTCGTTTCGTTCCAGCATTATTGCCGATGCTATAATTCCATATACAATCGATTTACAAGAAGACAGAGAACTCTTGCTTCCCTTCGACAATAAACATCGATGAGAGTGATTAACATAACGCATTGTGTATCCATCAATTATGGATATGTATCACCTCGATTATTACCCTTTTATTACGAATTATGCTGGTGCTCACATCTTCATGCCAATGTGCTACTGCTGCTGCTGTGTTTGTTAGCATACCTTGTGTGTGTGTGATCATGTCCGAGACTCTAATGGTACTTGGTAATCTTGAACCTGTTACACTGACAGTGTTCGTTTTTTTTGTTGTTGTTTAGTTTCTACTGTTCCATTTCCTCATTTTTCGGTCTTGAAATTCTCTACAAATGTGTGTGTGCATGGTGCCGAGATTGTTTTTTTTTCTTGTTCTTTGAACTCTTGCCAGCCTCGTCATAGTGTATTCCGCTGTGTCATCCAATCTCGTCTTGTTTCCTGTACAAAGATAAGGGTATCTTTTCACATGGAGCTTCGATATCGCTCTCTCTCTGTCTTTTCGTCTCTCAGCGACACAATGGTTAATGGATTTCTCAGTATATTCGCCTCATACTATAGCATATATATATATATATATATATATATATATGTATATATATATTGTACAATGAACCGATGAATTCTAGCTTGCTCGCTTACAACTCTGCCCAAATGCTATATGTCGTAAAACGCACGGTAGAACTTACGGGGGGGGGAGGGGGCGGTGTGCTGAAAGGTCGCAGTAGAATTTTCCGAGGCGGCGTAGTCTGGGCCAGAGTTTGTACTAATAAAATCATGTTGAAGTTGTTCAATGTCTCCCCCGCCCCGCCGCCGCTCTCCGATTCAGCTGAAGCTTCACTAGTGAAGGCATGATAATCACTCAACGAAACAAATTCGCGGCCGTTCCCGTGCACTGGGTGGCGTAAGGCAGCTACATTTTGGTAGACATTTCTCGGATACAGAGCGAACATAGAAGACGCTTTGAAAACAACAATAATCATCATTTTGCAGCTATCGAACGATATATATATATATATTCGTCTGCGTCTGTGAGAAGAGCCAAGGTATCACACGAGTCTCTGATTTTCTCTTCCGTCAATAGCACGCCAGTTAGCCAGAACTCCTGTTAAGACCGTAATTTGTTGGGGAGCATTTTGTTGGGGCACACTCGCGTGACTGAATATGCTGTGCCTTTTGAACTTCTATTGAACGTCTACGCCACTCGACAGAGATTATCTCATATTCTATCGAGGTTTTCAGAGATTTGTCTCAACGATATGATTCTGCTAATGGTGTATCAATTCTGTCGGCTTTGATGACTTTGTTTCGCATCTATTTCCGAGTCGTGTTTTTTTTTCTTTCATTTATAACGGCTTTATAAGCAACTTCATTTCTACACACGACATTTTCCCTAATTTTTCAGAAGTTTTGTTTCGGTATGCCGCACATACAAGTTGATTCGTACGCCGCTGACGTCTGCAATTTTGCAAAATGAGGTGCATATGACGTAAGGCGTGACATTAGGCTTTTCGAGCGCACACGAAACTAGAGGGTCACAAAAATCATGCTGGCTTCCTCTACCATCTACGATTTTCACAGATGAATGCATGAATGAGCATGTGTAACGATTGGTATATATATATATATTTCTATATATTAATTCAAAGTTACCTAGGTGCGTCACACAACGCAGCGTATTATGCTGGAAATCTAGGTGTGTTCCTTGTGTTTATATATGTACATGCTCATTAGGCTGGGTAGGTCGTCATTACCAACGAACTGAGTCGAACCGAAAACGCGCAACAGGCGCGATTTCTAGATGAGGGACAGACACGATCGTCGCCTGTTGCCTCTGTGAAATTAATTAATCACTCTGGCTACTCTGGGTTTAGAATTACGTTTGGACCCTTCTTGCTTCTACTGTTAAATGAATTCCCCACTCGATGATCAGACGTAATTAATTAGGTACGTCGTCTGTGTTGAGTCAGCACCAGCCAGCAAATTTCTAACATGCTAGAATTATTATGCGCCAAAAATGGGAAGTGGCTACTCCCCAATGTTACTATAGCACATTACCAAACGCGGTGGTCACATGCGCAAAGTAGATAAAGCTGTAAGAAAGCCAACAAACAGAAAGATCACTCACTTTTCATAACGGAGCTGTTCAATTAGAGATTTCAAATTATCGCACTCTCAAGCAAATTCGTTCGTCCATCTAATCCGTACAACAAGTAAGCCCCATAGACAAACCAAACAGAATACCGAGCTGCCTTACTATCCTAAATGATTTGAAATTTGCAAATCTGTTCCGAGCATTCAATTCACATGACAAGTTGCGTACAACGTCTCTTCTTCTCAGCAAGTTTTCATGCATGATCGATGTTACCATATACACTAACACAGCGGCCCGAACGGATTTCTCGCTAATTGCGTTACAATGAGACGTCTGCTCAACAAATTCATCGCTGGTATAAGACTAATAGAACGCGTTAAATTGAAATAAGACAAAAACAAATTAGCATTATTGTTATCATCATCATCAACTAGAAACTGAGAATACGATCCGTTCGACTTTTTGACATAGGAAAAAAAAACCACCAGGATATTCAGCACCTAGATTTATGTAACATTCTGTCAATGTTTAGCACAGACGATTGTAGACCCTCATGATGAAATTTACACGATCACTTCGATCGCGGTTCGTGTTGCGTTCTATGCCCGTGTTTTCCTTTATCCATCATTCATTGTGTGCCATCGCTATCGTCTGATTCCTGTTGCTTTTAATACACAGACACATACACGCACACATTTCGCCCACACACAGAGAGGGACACAGCCTGAAAAACCATCACAGTATACGACATGCGTACATAGGCGTAATATGTACAGTTACATCATATATATATATATATATATATATATATATACGCGCACTAAGTGCTTATCGTCAGCATTGTCAACGTCATCATTGTCATCGTCATCAGTCAAATATCTATCACGTAGAGTTAGATGTGTGTTATTCGTGTGTTGTTTGTCATAGGGTCAAATCGTTGTCACGCGCACTAGTTTCGTCTCGGACTCATACGATTTCGTTCACATAGCGAAATCGCAGGGAAATCCCCCGCCTGTGATTGCCGATGAGATTAATCGGTTGGAGGGAGACGGGTCCGTTCGGGGTTCACAGACGAACACTACCGCTGCTGACGTGGCCAGACGCCGAGGCCAGACACCTCCCCCGCCACGCCATCAATCAATCGGCATAAATCGCTGTTCGCCACTCGTTAGTCCTTTCATCCAGATGCTTCTATGCTGTCACTCGCGCCCATGCGATTGGAAAAATCCATAAAATCCCCCTATCTCGCCCACTACCGTGCTGTGTCCGTGCAGATATTTTCTATCATTAGCATTATTATTTGTGGTTTCTTTTTCTGAGGCAAATCGCCATCCCCTTGCCACCTGTTTCGACTCGGCGTGCGATTTTCGTGCGTACAATTTATTTTCACATCTGTTCTAGTTACACAGTGCGAGAGGGAGAGAGACAGAGATATACAGAAGTGAAGAGTGGAGAAGAGAAGGACATCTCTTTTGTTCGCTCCTGTGGCGGTGCGTTTTTGCTTTTTCATGGAGTTGGTGGCGATTTTGTTTTTTATCGTTGACGTTTTTGTGCTTTTATTTCTTCTTGATCACTGTCGCCCTTTTGTCCATTGTTTGCTGGTTTATCATCACCATTAGCGTCCTCATTAAAATTCGAAAAAAAAAAAACGAAAGAAAAGTATTCAATAGTAAGACTACTAATATAACTATATAACTAAGAACTTAAGAAACCTTCTTATATATATATATATATATGTATGTATACGTGTGTGTTTGTATAATAAAACGGAGGAAAATTGCTAGATGCTTCAATATCAAACTGAAATATCACCAAAGACTCGCCCAGACGCACGAGCCTCTATGTCGTAAAGCGCGGCCCCCTCTCGAATGCGGCCAGTTACAGCACAGCACGCGTTTGCCACCGCTGCAGAAGCTACTGTGCGGTGTCATCGTCCATCATCATCCCCATCATCATCCCCATCATTATGTGAAAATAATCTTCCTTTGTTTTCTCTTCTTCAATTTTTCTTCTATATGTTGCCCGCTGTCGTCGTTGTCTCTCTGCCAATATTCCGATACATCTTCTGTATCTGACCATAGCGTCGCCATTGTATTGCCATTACTTCGCGTTTGTGTTCTTCAATTCGATTGATTTTACTAAGCATTATCGCATTGTACATATATAGACAAATAGATATATATATATATATATATATATAAACCACAAAACGAAAAACATATGTACCGTCTTGAACAGAGTCGTAATCGAAATCAATTTTGCGTGTGATCTATGCGTGAACCTATCAAATGTATAAGGGACGGGAGCATCCACTGCGACCGTCGAGTGATTTACATGAGTGACGAACGCAATGGTTGCGCTCCGCGCAACTCAACGATTTCACGGTTCTCATCGATCTCGGTGAGAGCTCCGCAGCTGGTGATTCGCTATTTTCGGGCCGGTTTCTACAACTGCAACCTTCAACCCTTCACTCCTTTATCCGCCGTGTGTCCATTCAATTTTTCATTGTTATCATTCATCTATCACTGAACACCTCGAACAACTCACCCGGATGGCTCCCACTATCACTTCCGGCACCTATGTCCGTTCACTGGACGAGTGCGGGCCTTATCTAGTTGACAATAGAATTCGAATTACCCTCCCCCGGGGCGTGCGCTGGGTCACTCGTCGAATGTTGACGAATTCACGGGAAACTTGGCGTGCGTGAAGTTGACCTTCGTCTTCGACAGCTGCATGAATATGCCCTCTCGATGAAGTTCAGCACACTCTTACACACATATACAGGTTAATTATTACTGAATGTTGCTGTTGTTGCTGTTGCTGCTGCTTCTATCTTCTATCTGTTATACTGAAGTAATCATCTTTTACACCTCTCCAGCGTGTCTATGTGTTGCCTATGCATTTTGTCATCCCACACTCCCACTGCTCCCAAACCGTTCTTGGCGGGTCACGACATCTCGAAAATGACGAATCCACGAGGGATCCTAAAATCTAATAGCTATGTAGAATTATTTACAGGTATATTTCTTCGAACGATATCATGGACTTCGTGTTAAAAACCTTATCCGGAACCTTCCATATTTTGTATTATCGGCTAGCTGTTCGCCTCGTGCGGCTGTGTCCTTACCATGCCGGCATCGGGACATTGTCCCTGGAGAACGGCGAGCCTGCCGACAACGCACCGTTCAAAGCGATCAACAACGCTAGCGGTCTTGCAGGCATTGAAACAACCCTGTGTATAGAATAGAATATACGACTAGCTGCTTAGGGCAACAGCAAACGCGGCAGGGCGACGTCTTCATCGAATGCAACCTGCAACCGCCCGCCCCAGCCCCGGCGTTCATTCACAAGAATCGCAATGTGGGCTGGCAGCAAGCGACCGCCTGAGCGGCCTGTGAACTTAAACCAAGTTGTAACAACGTTGAGGAACAGGTCTGTTACGCCCATTGAACACAAGCTGATTCGAATGGCAGCAACTCGAGCCAGCCGGCGCCACCCGTCGCCGTTGCGATATTGCCTCTTTGCTGCAGACATGTATCGTTGTCCGCCCATGGTCAGACTGCGATTGCATTCGGTTTTCGCTGCCGCCCCCGAGAGACGACAGCTTCTCCCTGCTACGGACGCGTGTTCGTACTCTTCCAGCCTTCTCATGGCGTCTGATACGATGAAAGCAGGGCGGCGTCTACAGGCTCGAGGCATGACGGACACGTCAGGGAGCGCAGAAGCCAATCATCAATACACTCGACGTGGTAGCAGTGAAGACACGGAAGGAAGCGGACGGGCTCTCCGACGGTCAGCTCGCCCATGCAGATTGGACACTCCTTGCCACCCTTGCCATCGAAGGGACCCTGAAATCAGCAATTGGGTATAGCAAGGACAGAACGGGGCGAAATACATTCATTAGAACTGTGTGCACTCGTACGCTGATCAATATATATATATATATATATATATATATATATATTATACGTATATAACTTAGTTGGGAAAATTTTCAGTATGCCGTGCACAGGACGAGGATTGCAAGGTAGGATTCCACGCGTGTACCATAAATACATCAATCAACCCGAAAAAAGTTTAACGTTATTATCCTGATGAATGAAACCTAAATAGAGTTGATACACGCGGTCGTTCTCATGATATATATATATATATATATGTATATATATATATATATATACGATAGCCAGAAGAAGTTATCAAGGCATGCAAACGAACAATGTGTTCCGTCAACAAAGTTCACTCAATATGTGAATGGATCATCTGCATGGACGCTCATGGTCTATACACCGATCAGATATTTATTCATTAGAAAGTATAATGAGCTTAAGTTGCAATACTATGTATTGATCTAGTCCAGGTCTATCTAAAAAGTCGATTACCGGTACACCGAACGTCGTTATCCCCTATTGAGGCCAACGATGAGATGTAGCAGTTTCGCATCCGAGGTAAACAAATCTGTTAACGATTAGTTGAACGACCACTATAATCCACTGTAGAGATTTGGCCAAGAGCCCACCCTTACGTCGAGCACATTCCCGGAAGCTGCTCATAGGATTAGTATTACCCCAAGTCTGTTCGGGACAGTCAAAAGTCCTCGAGTAAAAGCTCTCTGCGCCGGCAAGGGAGGAGAAACGTCCAAAGGACTCAGTCGGCCACGTGTTGCTGGTGTACCACTCCCAGTGACCGAATCGAAAGACGACTTCGTTCGTGTACTGAATAAGGCAACGCCCAAAAATCTGTATTGCCAGCAAGCGAATGAGGACAGCAATGTTACAAAATAACGCTATGAGGTCCCTGAAGGTCTCAGTGAGCATCAATCAAGAGTAAAACGATCTGTCTCTCTTGGCGTCGAATATCGCCGGTGAACAGTTCCCCCTCGCACGCAGGCAGGTAGAAATAGATTGCCGCGTCCCGCGTCCCGTTAGCTTGCCTTTCACGCGCCACAGCTTCTACGCGGTATCATCCACAGGGCCGGAGGATACAGACAAACGCCACCAGTGGGAAGGCGTAGACTTGATAGTCCATAATCAATTGCGGCAAATTCGTGTCCACGCACGAATTGTTTGCGGCTGCGGCGTCCGCGCCAATGATCCCCCCGATATGATACGATTCGCATATCGCCAATCGACTGTTGCTATACGCAGTAGCAACAATAGCTGTGAGCATTTCGAGCAGATCGAGTACGCGAGCTATATAGAAAGAACTACGGAAACTCCACACAATGAAACTTATCAAGCAAGCAATCTTTCAAGCTCTTTCTTCCTCGTCATTGCCTCGCCTAGAGCAAACCGACACTTTGGTACGGTGAATGTAGATCCACCAGTTCTGTCAATGAATCCCTTCTGCTCATTACGTGCGATGCTATCGTCTCCAAAAATAGCCACACTTCCATCTAAATATAGTAACACGCCAGATAAAGTCCCTCCCTAAGAATTTATTAGTCAACTATAAAAGTGGGCGACAATTGTACCCACTGAACGTGAAATACATCTTACAGCAGCTTCCTTCTATATATGATTAATATAATATCTAGAAGAAGGAGTGCCAAAAATAGAAATTGCGTTGCCCCTTTGTATATCGAAGGAAAATGGTTGCATTCGAAATTCAGTTGCACTTGATTCACCTGTAGCGGATGCTAACCTTTCTAGTAATATCTGAAGAACGTCTAATATTTGTATCCCCGGCTCCCCCCCAATGTTTCGTAGGCTACAGGTCTAAATTAGTACTCATTCATCAAAGGGGTGTATTTTCTCTTCTTGGCTTGTGCGGCTGTATTGGCTGCATGACCAGACTGTGTTGCTCCGCGACTGGCATAAGAAAGTGCTAAAGTGCCAGCCACAATGAAATCCCAAACCAGAATTTTGACCTCTAGAAAAGGAGATTAGATGAATAGATGTGGAGCGAAGAGCTCTGGCCAAAGTCTCGTTTAATAGAGAGTGTCGAGGGCCACGACCCGCACTTTTTATACACGAGAGTTCATGACGACCAACAGAATCAACCGGTTCTCCACAGCAACAGGAATATGGGGAAACTAGATTACCTCCCAAGCTTAAACCGACTGCAAGACGGGTACATTGATTATCAGGTAAAGTTCCCATACGAGGGGAGGGCACAACATTAAACCAGGCTCCCACCTAAGGCCTATTAAAGGCATTCAACCTGGCCCGTCCTAAGCTGCTCGAAGCCTCATCAAGGAGAAACAGTTAAACCGATTCATGGTAAAGCTGCATCCATTTGCATAGAATCCCCAGATCTTCTAACTGTATCTTGTTAGGTTGGTTAAGTTTCGCATTAGGTTCATCTCTCGTTGACACAAAGTGCTTCCAAGTAATTCCCTCCCTTCTTCTATAAACAGGGATCTGAATCTATTTACGAGCCGCTGCAACACATCGTCGAGAAATCGTACGATGAGGGCGTTGTACCATCTGACAGGCAAACGTAGGCCAATCTTTGAACCGGGGAAAAAGTCCCAGGTATACTCACACCCTCATCTGCGCTCTATAGACTTCATCATTTTCTACAAAATCTTAATCGATCGCAAATCGCACACTCGGCCATGTAGCACTACAATACTATATTAGGATGTTTCGTTGAAAAACGAATGACCTGTCTTCCACACTGCTTTATACAAAACGCTGGTGTTACCTAAGGAATTACGATGCTGCGAGGTATATAGGAAACCTAACAACGAAGTGAGTACGGAGTACATATATTCGAAATCCATTTAAATGATTGGAAAATTCAATCAGGCAACATTGAGCTGCCAAGCATTTTAGATTTTTATAGGAAGGCGGAGAACCTGTCAATGTACTATTGTTTGAGACGGGCAGGGCTTGAACTTTGGGTGTTTGTACTTAATGACAGGGACCTCCGGAACCGACCCAATCTAAGAACTGTTGAAATAGCAACGACAGTGTAAATGGTGTTTCTTGACTACTGGGCGATCGTTCGATTCAGCCACAATGTACATATATATATACAATAACGACAAAACGCCAATACTAATAATGACCAAATTGTGGCGCTTTGGAGTAACTGATATGGTACACAGTGGTATGTTTGCTCTACGATTGTACGATGATACCCTTCATGTTTACTAGAGGCTTTAATAAAGGTGAGCTCGAATTGCAATTGAATTAGATGCGAACTATCCGTGATGGCGATTACGGCAAACTAACGTGAAGGTTACAATACGCTCTCTCTCTCTACCCTTGATACCACCTTAGGTAAGTGTCGGATGAATCCTTGTCTTTGGGCATGTTTAATCTCCTCCTCGAGTTCCTGTGTACTCCTGGGTGTGCCACCAACAGATACAACGGGTGCACCCGCTGGATGCGAAGGAGCCGGCGTTGATAGAAATTGCGGTAGATGTACCGACTCCTGTAACAAGCAATACGCATTAATCCATAAAGAGTTAGGAGAGACCTAGTGAGCTTCCAGTTACAATCTGATTGGTAAGCTGATCTTATGAACATGAAAATATCAATGTTGCTATTTAACATACGCCGTCCTGCAAATGTGCATCATTATAGACATCCACTTATCAGAAAAAGAACACAAAAACAAAATTAGTGCCTTTAATAGATCGTCCGCATAAACGTGTGACGGTAGGCCTACTTTACAAGCAACAATAGGAATAATAACAGGCTCGTTGCCTTAATCAAAACCAACACACATCTTGAGTATCACTAGCATAATACCAGTACCGCAGGCGATTTCTATCGTAAATTATTCATTTGATTCATTGTCCTTGTATGCTATGCGATGCTTCTAACCTTACAACACCGACACCTCCAAAAATATTTAGCTGGGGTGACATCAATTAGCCATCACTCACATGTGTTAATTGGTACGGCGGCGGCGGTCCCAATGCATCTCCTGGTGAGCTCAATGAATCTCTTGGCTCGCGTAGAAGTGAAAGGCTATCTCCTCCGACGCCTTTCAAACAGTTCCCCATGGCTGAAACCGAAAATTTAGCCTCGTAACCTTTGCTTCGACAACGTCAACGGGTGATTTCAACCGAAATGCGACGGACGCTCAATTGGCTGACGTTGAGGTGCTTTTCAAACAAGCTGTTCAGGCAGCCAGGAACGGCGAAGGGCGTTCACACCAGGGGGTCGCGGACACGAGTAGATCTCAGCGCGGAATTAAGCCGAAGTCACCAATTCTGCATAGAATTACAGCGACTCGGCGACCACTGGGTCAACGGCGATCGAAAAGAACACTCTGAGAACTTCAACATCGCACCTGCAACGTAAAGGCAAACACATAGAAATGCATTGCGTTAGATTGCATACACTGTCACAGTTGTCAAAAGGTGAGCGGAGCTTCTGGGAGCTGGTGGTAGATCCAGCCAACGTAACCTACGATAGGACGCTGGTAACGAAACGTTACATCTGAGGTCCTCGTCTTTCCCGAATTTACAAAGAAGAAGAAAGGAAGAAGCCAGCAGAAACTCAAATCGAGACTGGCGTTCGTTTTCAGCGATCTGTGCAACTGCTCACATCAAGCAGACGTCGACACATGCACACGACAAACCGGCCATGAATGAATAAAATAGAAAATTAGAAAAAATATTAAAAAAATCAATACTAGCCCAGCCAAATATAGAGGAAATTCGTTGAGCATATTGCGTACGGGTGGAACAACGTACCGTCGAAGACATATTGAAAAATGTGTAAGGCGTCAATTTCGCTTGCTCTGATACAAATGGACCTGTGGCCAATGAAGAGCATCCGTATTTCTAATGTATTCCCTTTATATGCGATTCGTTAGACATATTTCACCTATTGTTAGGCAGATATCTATGAGAAAGGGTATGCATGCGCAAAAACAGATCGAGACCAATACGATCGGCGTGGTCGAGCTGCCCCTCAAATGTGAACAATTTGAATTACTATGCATGCAATCGTTAGTTTCTTGTTGCTGTCGTAGTGTTGTTGTTATTGCTGTTGTTGTTGTCGTCCTGGTCGACAACAAAAATTATACCGGCAAACGCAGGAGGCTACCATACTCCAGTTGGCTATCCTCTCATCGCATATTGCATTGTTGTTGCTCGTATGTAAGCACGAACGCCAACACAAAACATATACACACACACACACAAACATTCGGATAGCTCTTCCCAGAAAAACAGAGGGATCGAATTGTTGCATGACAACAAAACGCGACAGGAGGGGGCACAGTGCGTATTAGCTGGCGTGGTACAATTGGCGACTGGACTAGCCAATCGGATCGATTTGATTCAGCTGCTGGGAAATTGGTTCTCCCCAGCTAAGAACCAGCAGCAGCGGCAACAGCAGCACCAGTAATCGGCTTATCTCATCGACGAATCGCTACAGCTGGCAAACCCCAGTTAACCACAGCTGCGGCAGTCAAATTGAGACAGGAACTCGGGGGAGGTACTCGATATTAGGCTAAATAAGGCCGGGCGGAGCGGTCGTCCGTCGACTCGCAATGAGTCGTTTGTGTGCGGTCGGTGTCCGACAAGTGGCTTATGTCTCTGGTGGTGTCCGGGCGTTTGAAGAAAATGTCCTCCTCTCAAAAAAAAGAACTGGGACACCAGCGAAGGTGTTATTCAATCTCCGTAGTCGAATTGACCTCGGAGTCGTTTTCTCTGGCAGCCATCGGGCCTGCGTGGGATTTGTTGCACGGATTCTGGCAGATCAAAGATTCAGCTCAGACCAGAATGAACTCATCGATCGATTCTCCATTCCGGAGATTCAAAGCCATTGATTTGTCTTGCCTGAGCAGTAATCCACATTGGTACCACGAATTCATTAATGACACCTATTAAACGTCATGAGCCTATAGGAATCGTAGCCTCTCCGTCCATTGTAGATTATTCCGCCACAGCGCATCTGTACAATCTATTGACGAAGAAGAAACAGATTACTTTTTTGTGTGTGACGTGAGCACAGCCGTAGCAATTAGTTCGTGTGCTCTTGACACGTTTAATGAGCGAGATAATATTCATTATTTCACCATCCATACAACAGACATCGCTGGAAATTGTCATTTGCGCGCGAGATCTATCACAAACGCAACCGTTTAGCCAATCGCGTTTGATACGGAGTACCCTCATTATTTAGTATCATAAGGCAAATGCCAGTCTAACCTACATATCCCTGTTGGTCTGGCCGATATTAGAAAGATGAATATGACGCCCTCTGACAGGGCGGCGGCTGCAGCTGCTGCTCGTTGCGCTAGACTCAGTCTCGCTAGCATATATCAGGCGACCCGAACAGGTACGAGCCAATGGAGATTGCTGGTTGATTACCCACGGGCAGGGCAATCGCTGGGCAGAGTCGGGACAGAGAGCAAACCTGCTACTGCTAACGGAAACTTTCATGTGCCCTGTACCCTTAATATAATATCATGGATCGTGTGCACATTCAGCCTCGCTGGCTCACTCAGACGCTATCAATGCTAACCTCACCGAAGGCTATGCACACCTCTCCCTCTCTCATATATATATATATATATATATATATATATATATATATACACAATTTGTGAATTAAATTGTATTTGGCGTAACAGTGATGATAATTGAATAATTTTGTTGTTAGCGAGTATTGCCACTTCGTGAATTTCTCGTTATTGAGTTGCATCATAATAATAAATCATAATGAAAGAGATATATTTTAAGACGATATTACTCTACTCAATCATGTGCTCTAGTTTGAAACTGCCGTCTGTAAAACATATTTTCTCACTGTATTAGCAAATCAAGTTATGGGCGGCCTTTATGTCCACATGGCACACCTGCCTCGCGTCAAACCAGCAATAAAGCAATTGGTTAACGAGCAGAAACTCATACTCGACACATACTAATTGTGTACTGATCACAAACGGCCGACTAGCCTTCGAAGGTAGCTCACCACTAACACCTCTGCCGGGAAGCTACCATAGGATCCAACGGCACGAAGATCAATTCCGATTAGCACCGCATTCAACGTAGATTGCTGTGCAGATGTATATGTGCACATACCATAATACAACGCTAATTAATTTAATTAGTTTGTGTGGCATGCTGACCTGCTTGCGCGCGAAACGCGAACATTACCCCTGCTAAGAGCTAGCTAGGCGGCGTTCGTTAGAAAGCACATACATATATAGAAGAGGTAAGGCAGTAGAAAAAGGGCGATAAAAATCTAGATTTTCTGAGGGTACTTTAAGTCCGCAAGGAGATTTCTCTTGAATACGAAGACGGAAGGCGTAACGGCTTAAATGAAGCCCTAATTAATCTTCGCTAGCAAGCTGCTCAATACGCCAGTCCGTCAGGCCACCATTATTTTAGTTCAGCAATGGACACAATACATAAGCAAATAAATGAATACAAACGATATACCGTTTACGTAAACCAGCTTCGCGAAGTCACCTCTTATACAGTCAGCGTTCGTTCATATCCCCAAAACCTACAACGCTTATGTTTGCGACACAATAACCCCCGCTATGGATTGGCGACACAGATGACGACAACATAGACCATGCATTTTGTGTGTGTGTCACAATATTTCTCTCTCTCGCTCTCTTTACATATATATATATATATATATATATATATATATATATATATATATATATATATATACATATATATATATATATATATATATATATATATATATATATATATATGTATCAGTGCGTGCCGGCAGCACGGGTGACATCAGAATTGAGTCTATGCGCGTCTGAGAGACACCGCCCGGCTGACTTCGTTCGGCCGATTGACGGCCGCTCCACTAGGCTTTCCCATGGCTAGCTAGCTGCTGCAGCAGTAGTAGTAGTAGCTCCTATTGCTGTTTGCTATTCTCGATCTGGCCGGCACGAAACACCACCTATGGAACGAACCCAGTCATCACGGTGTGTGCGCGCGTATCTGTGTCTGATCTCTGCGAACAGACGTTTGATAGCGGCAGCGCCAATAGCAGCAGTAGCAGCGAAGCACAGCGAACATTACTCACTTATGTCCCCAGAGTAAGCTACAGTGTAAAAAAAGCAACTGACGAGTCTCTTTCTTGCAAGCGGCACTCGTCGTCCGCTTGAGAAAAACACACGACATCGAACGAACTATAATAGAATGAAAATGACACGCATTTGTGAGCTGCTGGTCAAAGGGGGCGAGGCGCGGGGGAAATCGGCGAATGCGTCGAGGAGCCGACAGTGGGTGCGACGTTGTGGCACCCATTGTCGGCTCCTCGACGCATTAGCTGTATTGCGATATATAGAGCGCCATCGACATTTCGTTCTCCAAGTTTTTAAGGAGATTTCGTCTTATTTGTCGTGTTAACGCGCCAAAGTCACCACCACAGCGTGCTGTTCGATGCGGCAAGCTTGGCGCTGACTCACGCCAGATATGAGCAGCACTTTCGGGTATCGAATCGTTCTTATGTAGGATCTCTGCCAAACGGCAGTGTCCGTTTATGGTAGCCAGTGTATTGCAACACACACACACACGCAGGTGTATTCTTGTGATTACTTGATCATTGTATGATCCTCTAGAATTATTGTCTATTCGAGAGTGCGTTGTAATACACTGGCGTCCACAAACGGACACGAGCTGCCGTCACGGCAGCTCATGTCAGGGTATGTCAATTTGAGAGAGTGCCTTTACATTATCAACAATCGAACAGTCCAGCCGAACAAAGCTGCTCTGACCACTCGAAGTCGAGTTCATACATCACGTCGAGACGCTAAAGAACAATACTCACTGGCCGGCTTTACTTTCGGCGACCCACTCTCGAACCACCCACCATGATAATTATGTCACCTTCTTAGAAACGAAATTGTATGGCCAATAGACAATTGTCGCGAGTGACCTGTCTATTAAACTGCACGCAAGCCTCTCGCGATTCAGGACGCCGTTCGCCCTCTCGCTACCTTTTGCACTTTGCACAGCATTATTTGATAGGTTAGATGGTTCGGTCATTCCTCCCATCTGTCCGCGTGTTCCAGCTCATCCAGAAGCTGTTGTCAGATCTATCAGCTATCCTCCTCTTCAACATTGATTGCCTTCTGTAGGCGACTCTCACACAGCGATAGGGCACATGCATAGGCGACGTAAGTACCTCACACTGGCCCAGTAGTCGATCGAACTGATTTTTAGCTTCATCGATCAAGCATACAAGCTGAGTGTGAGATATATGACAGCTGAATTGCCTCATTTCGCCCGGCATCGAGAATGTCATTACAAGGGTAGATTATTAGACATCATGGTAGCATTCTATTATCTAGGCATCGCTAAGACTGAAAATTGCTGCGCTGCTGGTTGCGATCCATAGTGGCCTTGGCGAAATCCGAAAGTGGCTCAGCTCAGCTTGGCGAGCAGCAATTGCCGGCGGTAGTTGCTCTATCATATTATACCAGCAGGTTAGATCGCGTCCATGCTGTATGGGCTGGCCGCTGTTTGTTGGACAAGACGCGGTTTGCTTGCCGACGCATACGCCCCAGTGTCGATGAAGTCGAAACAAACAACGGCCAAACGACCGTCGAAGTTACTTCGTGTGAGACTTCCACCAGCCACTAGCCGGGCCGCAAAGTTGCCGGCTTCGCAAAGTAGGCATCCGTCAATCGCGGACAGTTTGTGCCTGGAACCAGCTGTTACATTACGGCGCCACTACGCTGCGTGCGACCACCGGTCTGCTGTCGTGCTTTGTGCCTGGTTCCCAATGCTCGTCGGCTAGGAATTAGACGTTATCCGTACACTGGAAGTTGGCAGCGGCCACCTCGCTTAGCGCTATCGAGACGTTATGTCGACGACTAGCTGTGCTAACTGTGACAAAAAAAAAATATATATACATGTGCATATACCTATCTTTACACTATAACCCTTTTGTGCGCAGTTCACCTACACAGCGGCGTGCAAACGCTAGACGGAGATGCGTGGGCTCGGCTACGGCAGAACGAAAGCACAAACGAACAAAAAAAAATTGACTCCCTTCCCATAAGATCCGACAACTGAAACCGAAAGAACTGCGCCGGCAACCAGAAGGTACGCTGATATCATGATCACTGTCGGGTCCGCCCTGCCACTGGACGATTTAATCATTTCACTGTGTTGTACGGCCTGCGTGAGTGCAGTGAACGTCTCGTTTGTGCATTCAAACGGAGACAAGCGCCGCAGCAGCAGGCAACCACGACAACAACAAGACAGAGAAACTCCACGATGAATAAACCAAGGCAAGGAACGGTGTGGCAACTGCTAATACATATCGACGGACCGCCCTGGACAACAGAAAAACAGCCGGATAGAGATACGAGTGTAACTAAGTCCGCCCGCGTCACTCTCATTCCGGAGGAGCAGCGTGTCCACCTTCAGTAGCGTCGGCGCAATGCGGCCGTCTGCATTTACTGATACAGAGGAGACAAGGGGAACAGACGGGACGACAAACCCACGACTAAACAGATGATACATATGCGATGTGATAGACGCATAAGAAAACGGGGGGGGGAAGGGGGGGGCAGGCAGGCACATTAAACAAATAAACAAACAAACGCGCCACGGCCGCCAGCACATTCAGTCAGTCAGTGCTAGCGATGAACGAGAGCAGCGGCCGCAGCGACGGCAGGCGGCGACTAGGCAGTCGCAGTCCCATTGCAAGCTGGTGCCACTGATGCTGCTGCTGATGCTGCTGTTTGGAGGCGGCGGCGGCGGCGGCGGCGACAGCAACAACACTGAATGCCACCATTTGATAGTCAGTCAGACAGCGCGGAGTGTCTGTCGGCGGCGGCGGCGGTTGGTTGCCTTGAAAGGACCCTGAACCCAGCAACAACGGCAGCGGCAAGAGCTGCAGTGGTCGTCGTCGTCGTCGTTGTCGAGTAAAACGTTACCACGACGGACTGGCCAAGCGAATGGCTGACTATAGCTTGCTTGTCGTTCAGAGGGATTATGGTCGCTTTGTTGGTGAGTCTTTACTGGACAATGCCAGCGGCAGCAGCAGCAGCTGCCTAGCAGCAGTGCAATCGTGGAAATACAGTGGCAACAACGATACGGACGACGATATATTAAGAACAGCTGCTGCTGTTGTTGCTGCTGCTGCTGTTGCTGCTAATGCCGGCCGTTCAACGACGGAGACAGCAAGCAGCCGATTGGAGAGCATCGAGACAGCACTCACTGAGGGTACAGTCGGTCTGCTGCAGCGGCAGGGATGGCAGCAGCAATCGGCAGCAGTGAAGAATGACTACAGCACGTCACAGCAACGAGAATTCGATGACAATGATGGTAAAGAAAACGAAGAATATCGTATCTTCTCTCTCGTTCTCGCCTCTCCTCAAGCGGCGGCGGGGGTAAAGAACAACGAGAGAACAGCAACAACAAACAGTCATCGTGCGACAATACGATGCTGTTGGCAACAATAAAAATACGAATAATAATAATTGCAATGATGACGGGAATAATGATAATATTATAATAATAATAATGCTGGCCAAGCGATGCACTGCTGCAACTTGACGATATAACAGGTGTTTGAACACCTGTGTGTTAGAATCGGTAAATATTCTCGTGGCGTCAAATCATTGTGTTACGCAATCAAATGTGGCAGAGCAACAACGAAATACAAAGCAGTGCACGACGGTGGTTTCAGGTCCGATTTCAGCTTTCGATAGGGGGTTTGCAACCAGAAGAAGAAAAACAAACATGTATAGAAATATATAAGAGCAAAAGCAATGTAGAGGTCAAGGGAGAAGAAAATTAGTTCTATTCGAGATCAAAGCGAGACTTGCAACAAGGCGAAGTCGTTTGCCTGTGGTACGACACCCGGCCAAGTGGCAGGGCAATGTCGTTGACAATGTGAATAAGCGTCTCTACACAAGATATGAGAGAGAGAGAGAGAGAGATTTTTCATTAATTCCTATGTGTGACCACTGCTAATGACTTCTTTCGCGGATGCGCGACGCCCAGTATGCAGTACGCCGGCGAACGACGCAATACCCGTGCTGCGTACGCGCAATCCTGTAGGGTACAGAGAAGCCAAACAGCTAAAAAGAGGACAAAAACCACATCACAGTCATCTGAGTCGTTCGGAGGACACAATCGGCCCGAGTCGTGTCTGGCCAAAAGCAGCCTATGCACCCTGTTACACTGTCAGCGAATCAGTGACGAACTGACGGACTGTCCGACGTCGCGAATCGCCACAGCCAAGCAACGCAAGAGAAAACGGCGGCAGACAGTTACGGACAGCACACGGTGAATAGGTGGGATAGAAAGGCGCCCCCCCCCCCCGTTTGGTTGTCGCGCCGAAAAAAGAACGCACTGATTCTGATTGGGAGGCGACGCGACGGAGTTGGCCAGCGGCGGCGGCGGCGGTAACAACGACGATGACAACGATGTCCATGACGAAACAACAGCAGCAGCAGCAGCAGATGGGTGGAATCAGCTGGCGAAATCTGCTTGTCAGTTTCGACCCAATTGGGTTCATTGGAAGCGAGAGCGAGCATTGTTTGCCTCTCCCAGACCTCAAAACGCTGGTAAGCAGTGGTACCGGAGCTACTGGGAAGAGGACACCGAGCCGAGTGGTGATTTGAGAAGCTGAGTTGTCGTGGATGACATCGTCTCTAACCATATCTCCAGCAATCCTGACTGAAACTGTCATCGCAATTGCGGTTGAAAATCGCACCCGTCCACAGCTTCATGGCCCGCCGGCTCCCTAGCTCGCGGCAGCGCTAGCTGTCCACTCGACTCGACTCCGCACAGAGGCAGACGAGGCACTCATAGACAGATGCCCACGACGAATCGAGTTCAACGTAAACGCCCTGTTCAAGTGGGGGACAGATGATACTGAGAGCAGCAGTGGATGAAACCCAGCATGCGTAAAGCAACACGAACAACTAGCAGCAACAGCAGCAGCAGCATGATTGCGTACTGGCAGCGCGAATTTAACACACACTAAGCTAGCTGCCACAGTTAACGACGGACCAACTTGACCTCCGATTGAATAAATCAAATATCCCAATGGATTGCATTTCGATTGCGCCCCATGCATATCATTCTCGTTGTTGTTCCTGTCATCGGCGACGCCTGGCAGTAAAGTCGCATAATGGGAGAAATTGCGCGCAGCGTCTATTGCCAGGCGATACGTAATCGCGTATAGGACAAGCAGCAATGACGATTCGGTGTTCAGACGGACAAACGACGACACATAAAGGCCCCTCTCTCTCTCTCTCTCTCTCTCTCTCACGCAGGCGTTTTTTGCAGCGTTGCCAATCGACTAACCCGCTGTCCCAGATACCCCCGAACTTTTGGCCTCGCTCGTACACTTACCGCCGCTGATGTCCGTGTAGTGGCCGTTCGCAGAAACAGCAGGTATTGCTGATAACTGGGCTTCGTTTTTCTGGAGGCCACTGATGATGAAGTGGGTGACAAAACAAGCCTTCTATCCTGAACGTAGAAATAACGCAGTACACCAAACGAACACGGGCATCGACACAGAGCAGAAGTGCAGCCCTGGAGAACTCCGTCACATGAGTCCAATCGACCAGATCAGCGCCCGTCTCCTCTTCAGCTGCTTCTGAGCTTGATTCCGATGGCAGCTATGAGGATGACAATGACGACAAATCCGCAATTGATGATGGATGCACTACACTGCAAGATCCTGCGGCGATGAGAGATCGACTATGACCACTGCCTCGATTGATTGTTTCGACAGCGGTCGCTTCTCGTTCGTTCCCTGCTCTCGCGGACTCACTGGCTTGCCTGCTTGTAGCTGGCGGTTGACTGACTCGCAGGCAGCTAGACCGACAGACCGAGGGCCAGCCAGATGATACACAGCAGTGCGATGCACCACTACGACAGCCACTCGCCACTGGTAGATATATCGAGTGGTAGAGATACTTCTACAACAACACGCACGCAGACAGAGAGAGAGAGATGACGGGCAGACACTTAGGCTCGCCGCTCTCTAACTATATATTGTTTCTGCTCCTCTGCTGCTGCTGTGGGCAACCAGCTGAAACAGTAGCTAGCAGCAGCAGCAGCAGCGACGACGACGACGATGATAATGTCCCTACGATGTGCTTGAGTCTGTATGCGTGAGAGTGCCTGACTGTGTGTGTCTCTGTGTGTGGACAACAACAGCGGCGGCCGCAGCATACAGCAATGTTATG
Organism: Stratiolaelaps scimitus; assembly: GCA_019614645.1. Classification (NCBI taxonomy): domain Eukaryota; kingdom Metazoa; phylum Arthropoda; class Arachnida; order Mesostigmata; family Laelapidae; genus Stratiolaelaps; species Stratiolaelaps scimitus. The sequence continues at coordinate 566,901 of JABWDB010000019.1, forward strand.
GTCACCACATAGAACACATCCAGACGCAGAGGCTAGAGAGACCTACCCAGGCAGACAATCTGGACACAGCTCGCCCGAGCCCGCTGCCGACACCACAATGAATGTTGTGTGCCGACTGCTGCTGCAGCTGCTGCTGCTGTTGTTGCTAATGCTGTGTTGTGTAGTCAGCGCAGTCAGGTACACAAGGCTCCCTTCTCTAACTCGACAGCGATATCATCATCATCCAGCAGGAGCTGCTGCACAGAGGCTCCAGCAGCAGCAGCAGCTGACGACGACGACAAGGCAAATGGAGAGAAATAAAATGACAACGAAGTGGAGAGGGTGGACAGCGGCCGCGACGGCAGCGTTGGATGAACGAATGGCTCAATCATTGCGATGGTTTCTGCTAAACGACAACAAGCGGCGCGATGGGTCCGGGCGACCAGTGCCGTCGCCTAGACAAGGGGATGTATTTTGTATATTATACTGTTTATCATGTATGATACAGTTTACGCTTTACAGTTTGCTAATTGAACTATGAGTGCCTCTGGCAGACCTTTCGTCCGAATTCGCGAAGTGGTCACTCATCCGCACCAGCGGCACCGAAGGCGTATTAAAGAAAGTAGATGAAAATAGATGAGCGTCCCCCCCCCGGGTGGTGAATTGGGGAGTATCTAGTGAGGTGACGACACTCTGCGACTGATTTTTTTTTGCTGTCAATGGAGCCATGAAGCGCTGGTGAACGCTTAATTCTTTTTTCGTTATGGAACTCCAATGAAGGCTACATGTACGAGAATTGGCCCCGGTGAACCTACAGCATGAAACATATTAAATCGTATTGGGTTGAAAAATCCCTCTGTGCATACTCTACGTTCTTAGACCCGCGTGAAAATCCCAAGAATATGATAGGCGTTTTCCTCGCAATTGGCAATCCTCGCTATATGGATTGGTAACTGGCGAACGAGGTGAGCAATAACAGTAGCTGTTTCAAGTTGCATGTAACGGTGATCAGATGCCACTTATTAAATCCTGTGTTACCAGATACCAAGTGATTCGAATCAAACAACGCTAAACCGATGCCAAAATCTAAGATTTGACATTGCTCAGGGCAGCTCGCATGTAGCTCGCTAACGTAGTCCAGGCTCTCTCTCTCGGTCATTGCCATGCGAGATGTAACGCCTAGAAGGACGAAGTGGCTACGCAGTTAATACATTGAATAAAATGCCGATCTCAAAGAAAAAATTGGCACATTCTAATCAATTGCTCCTTGTGTCCAGTTCTATCTATACAATAGTATATTACATGACTTCAAGGACTTCAAATCTCCGGGCGAATAAGAATGAGACGCGGCACGGGTTTGCCGTTCGTTTGCAGAGAAGTTTAAATTTAGGCGCCACGGGAGTGGCATCCGGTTTCGGACTAGATTCAAATTTGATTCTGTCACTGACTGGCGGCAGAGCGATATCATATCAGAGGCGGATTTCGGTCAGAGTTAAAACCCGTTTGTTTGATGCACTGAGAATAGATCATTGTTCTTCTTGGTCAAGTTGTTTAAACGGTGTATGAACTTGTGTACTCCTCGTGTGAATTAGTTAACAGTTGTGCAGAATGGCCAGTTTACGGCCTTCAAAGGCCCAGTCTGGAAGCAGCATGCTACCAACTTCAATAACGACTCGCGTAAGTTAGAATTTGTTCATTGGAACCTTTTGTCGATATAGCTCTTGAAGTCCACTTTTGCCTAGGCAAAGTGCCTACGTAAAGATGCGACTCGAAATTAAAAGCGTAAAATACTCTACAGTGGCCCGATAGTTGATTTGAGCTAAAACCGTTTGGCACGCTTAACGAAGAATGCTTACTCATTATTCATAACGCATAAACCCATAGCTTAACACGGACAGCATTTTGTATCAGGAGTCAACGATCTATAAAGGAAACAAAAACGTCTTAGTGGAATTGAATTTCGCTTGACGAATTCGCAGCTGACAATTCACTCCGCAGTCGTTTGACATGCGTTATTGTTATTGGGCAGAAACAATCAATAGAATTGCTACCAGTCGTTTAATTAGAGAGAGCACTTAATGCACCCCGGAAAATTCACCCCGTAACCCCGCGCTCGATGATATTTCGAAATGTACAGCTAGTGTACTCGGTTAAAAGCTTACGAACCAATGGAATGAACAGTTTTCATTGATGTTTGCTGTCAATTCTCGCCGTGTAACGTCTTCGTATTATACAGAAGTAAAATGACATCAAAGTGGTGACCGGCGGTGGTCGCGGTGAAACCATGCCCGAATCAACGTCACTCGTTCTTCGAATCTAGAAGGCAGATGCAGCTCGCTGGTGGCGTTCGATTGAGCAAACTACAATATGTCGGTTTGACGCATGCATGCACGACGGATTGTGTACAGCCGTAGAAGGCGTTGAAACAATCTTCCCGTGACTTTTCACAGGCGTGTCATTATCCAAATGGGGACTAACAGACTTTAGAATGGGGCCGCCCTTGTAGGTCTACGATGTTCGGTGGACGCCACCGATACACTCCTGCTGGAGTTCTAATAAAAGATGTCCGATGTATTAAGTGCTCAAGGCGTGTACGAGAATATTCCTTCTAAATGTTTTCCGCCAGCGTTCAAGTGCGCGACGACCTGTTGTGTGTAATATATATTATATATTATATATATATATATATATATATGTAGAGCGTGGCAAAACCACATGACAATGTGTGCACATTTGCTTTCAGGGAACCGCCGCGCCCCAAATCGGAACGGCACCAAAGCTAAAGAGACCTTTAAGCCAATCAGATATAAATTGCGGTAAGTGGTCGTTATCGTTTTGATTATTTTTTTTATTATTATTATTATTATATGATGAAAATAATCATCCAGAGTCCAAAGTCTTTTCTTCAGAAAGAGCAAAGTGTAATGTGTACCTTTTTTCGTATATTACCAGGGTTAAGCTGCACTAGAAATGGAGTGTGTATCTAACATATAACCTGGACACAATAATTTGTTCCGCCTATTCTCGGGCATATGCAGCAGATCCGAAAAAGTCGCGGCCAGGGGCCACGAAACCACCGGGTCGGACGACTCCTGCACGGATGCTCGCAGCAGGACGTAATCTTACCGGCCCAACAGGACGTAATCGCGCCGGGCCAACAGGCCGACCCGGTGGTGGAATGGGCCTAACGCGGGCGGCATCAGCGTCATCTGTAGAAAAAACCACAGCAGGCACTCGAGCCGGATTCGCTGGCAGGGCCGCGGCGGGAAATCGAGGTGAGTTGCTTAACGGGACAGATGTATAATCGACAAGGAGTCGTCGATTTGTCATTGATTCTATGACGCAGATGTGTTCATATTATCCAGCTTTGACCTAGAACATAGGTATACGGCAGTATGCATATGGCAGAATGTTTGAGCAATATTACGGCCGATATATCTTTTTTTAAACACTTGACCCGCAGATACAGACGACACCTCCTCCTTCGGAAGAAGGCGACATTGAGGTCATTACTAGTTCGTAAGTTGTCGATATGTTGTCTTGCAGGCGCTCCCCAGTGGTCGCAAAAGGAAATCTGCGAGAAGTTGGCTGCCCTTGAGAAACAGATGGTTGAAAACAATCAGGTTTGTCATCTCTCTGAGTGATTAACTGGCGTTGATGATTGTGTTACCGGCAGCAGACGCTCTCACCTGTGCTTGCGGTGTCGGTGGCACTGGCTTATCGCGGGTTTTATGAACACAAACGATATACCGTTTACGTAAACCAGCTTCGCGAAGTCACCTCTTATACAGTCACCGTTCGTTCATATTCCCCAAAAACTACAGCGCTTATCTTTGCGACACAATAACCCCCGCTATGGATTGGCGACACAGATGACGACAACATAGACGATGCATTTTGTGTGTGTCACAATATTTCTCTCTCTCTCGCTCTCTCTCTTTCTCTATATATATTTAGAATATATAATTAAGTCCCCATGTACTGTGGCGTCCACTCGTTTAACTCGATCTGTCTACAAATGCAATCGGCTCGCTGAAATAAGGATTATTTTTGGGGAATCTTCCAAGTGTGTGAATCCAACCCAGTCCACGTTGATGAGCACAGAAGGATAAACCTCAGAAACAATGAAATTGAAATTCAGATTAAATTCATATTTCAATTAAGTTCTGTCCTAATACCCAGTGTCCGGCAACAGTAAAACGTACAACAAACCTATGGCCTGTCTTCCCAATCTGTGAACAATTACAGCTTTCCGGCACCCCTCACAAACTGTTCGGTCTGTCACCTCGAAAACCCGTAGCCTCGGTTAGTTGAGAATGGATCTATCTATAGTCGACGAATAAACGAACACGCCTTTATCAATCGATATCACACAACGGCGTATGATGATCTCGGTGATATCAGTTGTGTGTAACATAAGCGACTAGGGTTGATTGGCTATCTCACCCAATTATCTATAGGTTTCGCTCGCTCTAGCCCCAAATGTTTGTGACAGCAACTCAATGACCATGACACGTATAAGTATAATGCTACTATGTTGACTATCCGCATGTGAGAAAGTGATGAGAACAATGACGCTGAGATGCTCAAGCTATTAGACGTAACGGTGCTTTTACGATAACACCACGCGCCGCGTATCGAGAATGACCGGTAACGTTGCCTGGCTGCATGCACCACTTGGGAAGTTGGTGTTTTCGTCTGGGAATCATCTTGCATGCCCAGCAAATTTAGGTAGAGATTCGCCACGTGAAGGCACCGCATCCGTACAAGGTTGGGGTGGCGATGCGGAGGTACTCCTCGGTGAAGTTTTATGCAAGCGGGTTCATCCGGTAGCATTTGGATTTCTCTAAAATTGGAAGCATGATTATGTTGACGTTACATACTCTCGTCAATAGGTGGCCAAAGAGCAGGCTGATCAACTGACACGAGAGAAGCAAGAAATAACGGCCGAATCTTCACGCTATCGGGAGGATCTCCAGGAGCGCATCGAGGAGATTGGGTGAGCATGCGTTTGATAGGCGAGACAATATATATATATATATATATTATATATAAGCTAAATATATTAGTAATGATAATTATTTGTATATATGTATATACAACTAGTGTTCAACGTTATATATTCGATGACTAAACAAATATCGTTACTATTATAATTAGCTTATTATTATTAGAGCTAAGCAAGAAAAGATATCAGCCCATGCTGTTCGCTCCGTCATCTTCAACGAGCGGCACACGCAAATCATCATGTGATAGTTGGCGGGGAACTCAACAGACTTTCTATACTCGTTGATGTCTCTCATGAAATGTTCGTACATGTGTGCGGATTTCGTTATGATCCGATCAGCCCTACGTCATAAATTAATCCGCATATTAATACCGACGCACGTTCGTCATTAAATGCACGTCGTATACATTAATTCACTGATGGATTGATTCTGCAGGAGCCTGAAACGTGACAATATGACGCTGAGTGGTCAAGTTGAAGATTTGCAAAGCGAGGTCGGCCGACTAAAGAGTCGCCTCGAATCGAAAACAATCGAACTTGAGACACTTGAGAAAAGCTATCAACTGCTCGACCGAGAGCACCGTTCATTTAAGCGCGACATGGATGTGAAAGAAGCTGAGAATAAGCGGCTGGGCGGACTCCTCGAGAACGAACGCAACGAGTCGAAGCGGCTAGGCACCGAGATCGATGACGCCGTCCGCGAACGCGAGGCGGCCAAGGCCCGTATGCGCGAGAACGAGACCCGCCTACGCTATATCCATAACCAGATGCTCGAGCTGAAGGGGAATATCCGTGTTTTCGCCAGGGTGCGGCCAATCGCCGAGGAGGAGGGCGAGCCGGCGGTGACCGTCGCTCCGGAAGAGACGCTCACGGTGGCCAAAGCCAACCAGAAACCTGGCGGTAAGCCGATCCCCGTGCCGTTCCAGTTCGATCGAGTCCTCAGTGCCGACGTCACCCAGCTCGACGTGTTCGAAGAGGTTGAACAGCTCGTCATTTCAGCGCTGGACGGTTACAACGTGTGCATTTTCGCGTATGGTCAGACGGGCTCCGGCAAAACGTACACGATGGAGGGTCCGCCAGGACTCGAGTTCGAGGACGAATCGCAGGAGCGGCACTTTGGAATTATTCCACGCTCGCTGCATCGCGTGTTCCAGCTGACCGAGGAGCGGCGCGAGTTCGGCTGGGAGTATACGCTCGAGGCGTCGTTCCTCGAGATCTACAACGAGACAATTCAAGATCTGCTCGACAAGAACAAATCGAAGGAGTGTAACATCCGCCAGACGACGGATCCGAAGAAGGGCGAGGTTGTATTCGTCGAGAACCTGGTGTCGATTTCGGTGAAGTCGATTCGACAGATCGCCCAACTAATGGAGAAGGCCAGAAACAATCGGTCGGTTGCAGCGACCAAGTGCAATGAGCGGTCGTCGCGCTCGCACTGCGTATTCCAGCTGCGCATCACGGCGCGTAACTCGATCAATGAGGTGCACCGCGAGAGTACGCTTAATCTCGTGGACTTGGCTGGATCAGAGCGGGTGAAGGAGTCCGGCGCCGAGGGGGCGCGTTTCACCGAAACAAAGAACATCAACTCGTCGCTGACGCAACTCTCGACGGTTATGATGAGCCTTGGAAATAAAGTAAGTCGATCACGTAGTCGATTAGCATACGCCACATTGTGTGTTGTTGATACGACACAATAGTAATATCTCCCTAGACGAATCCGTTTAGCTAGATCAGTATTGTATGATATAATGGATAATGAATAATAATACTAATAATCGAAAAGAAATGCAATGTTCTGCTCAGATGTTGATGATGCATGCGTACAGATTGATGCGTTGTCTAACTGAGCAATAGCCGGAAGAACTGCTCGACAACGGTGACGAAGTGCTTGAAGGTGTTCGTCCTCTCTAACACGAATTTACTTCTTCCTAACAAGAATTCATGTATCTGATCCATCCTGCTTGAAAAAATATCGCATTTGTCAGCAGCTCCCGAGGGTCAGACCTTCTCATCCATGTGGGGTGGTGAACAATTTCGATACAGCACCAAGTTGTTTTATGCAGAAACAATTCTTATCATATGGAACACGGGTTTCGATTCAATTTGATCTCATACTGCTTAATATTTCTTTCATTATTTAGTTACAATCTTGTTTCGTTGCATCTCACTCTAGGCGGCCCATATTCCTTACCGGAACTCGAAGCTCACCCATCTGCTTTCAACGTCGTTGGGCGGCAATTCGAAGACGCTCATGTTTGTCAACGTATCGCCCGCCACGGGCCACGTGAACGAGACTCTCAATTCGTTGAAGTTCGCCCAGAAGGTCAACGAGGTTCACATCGGCCCCGCCTCTAAGAACAGCAAGTCCTAAGTCAACGGCCGGCCGCCCCGGGGGAAACTAGTATTTGTTTCTGTATTTCGTCTCTAGAGGTCAGCGATACTGACCGAAATTGTGAACCATTAGCTCCGAAACACCCTGGCCAACACCAGTCCCTTCAACGCGCGTGCTAATGACTAATGTGACCACGCGTGAAGGGCTAAAACACAACATACGACCCTTGGGAAGCGAATTTCAATTGGACAAAATGCCCCCCCCCGCCCCCTTCCTCCACCCAAGACTGAGCGGACACATCTGCGTTAGGCACTGTATATATTTGTAATGTGCATGTATTTCATATCAGTAATGGACGCGACACGGCACCCCTCCCCCAACGAGCCCTGCATCTAGCATTTTGTGTGGTATGCTTTTAAGCATATATATATATATATATATACATATATAGCGCTTACATATTTGTCTTATTGTTGTTCCTAAGTAGATATTGTGGAATTGCGCTGAGGACAAACAAACACAGGGCACTAAAACAATAAGAGAATACACATGCATTTGGAGAAGAGAGTCTAATATTTGTTGTTTTATTTATGCATCATTGTTTGTTGTCGTATCAAACAACATTGGCTTCTCTCGACTTCCACAGAGGTGTCAGCTACGGCTGGTGCTGACACTTCCTCGGTAGCTGTAGACAAAACATAAGCGATGTAATATTTGCTGTAATCTTTGATTATATTGATAGCGCACACGGTCGATCTGGCAACATCTAGTAGATCCACTTGAGGCGTATCTACCGCTGCAACAGAGGCCACCAGTTTAGGTATTGGTTATTCTTGGTAAAACTGTGTAAAACAAAAGCAAAAGTTGAGGTATTTGAATAAATATGGCAATATGCCATATTATATAATGTAGAATATGACCATGTTTCCTTTCGAGTCGATATAACAGAGGTGTCTGAAGTACAATGGTGTTTAGAGGAAGTTTTTCGGGCAGGGAGACAATATGTAATCGAATGTTTCCGGGGACCCAGTCATCCGTTCATTCATCAGCACTCATCTATGATAAAGATGATATGTGCTCCCTCTGGATGGCAGCACACAGTAGCAGAGTCCGATCGACATTCGCACATCGTTGACCCTTACATCTTTACTTCATACACCTTGTCCAGCCTGGGTGAGCAGCGTTGATCGATGCTTATGGCGAACAAGTTTAGTCCGGTTGGCAGTTGTTGTTCCTGAGCGGATCATGCTGCTCAAGGTAGATACGGTGAGTCACTCCTGGCAACGTGTGCGCTCGCGGCGACAGCGCTGCCCGTCAGACACCAACCTTAACGGTACCCCTTCTAATCGTTCCAACACAGCGAGAAACGGATACGAGTTTGCACTTCTTGCCACGAATACACCGCTCGATATTCAATGGTGAGTCGTTTCATTTGTCTCTGTTCTGTGTGAGTGTTTGTCACAAGGAAACGTGAGATATATATAGAATGCTTGGTTTTGGTTCATATATTGTTAGCACCTGGACCATATATATATATGTATGATAGAGAGCCTTCTACTAAGAGAAGTAAATCACACATTGGCTAATATCAATCCGGATTCGTTTGTCCCGCTTCAGGTGAATTACAAAAACAGATGAATAAACTACGCTGGTCCTTACAATTTCTCCTATTCTCGGTGGTCGCTGAACGAAATCGCATGTCGTCCATAGCAATATATTGTCTAATCAGGTTGTGTGTGCATTGCTTCAAAGATAGTGTTTTGGATATATGTTAAGTACAAAATTTATTATAGTTCGATTTTTTTTCTGTTGCTTACGTTGTTAGTGTGGGTAGAGACGGTTTTCAATAGTCATTATTACACCTTGATATTTCCATAGAAACGAACGCCACCTAAATTTACTTGTGCGGTAGTCGTCGCACGAGCTTTCCTTTACAAAATTAAGGAGAAATAGCATACAGCTATTTGGTCGAAGTGCGCCATATCATATTATACAGTACAGCTGGGATGATTGTCTTGACTGTTGCTGGCTGGCCGGCGAGTTTGCTTTGAACGATGGATCAATTACATTTTCACCAGCAAACAGGAACGTTCGTTTGTCCTCCTGTGACAGCATCGAACTGCAAAAGTTGCACGAGTTCGAGGGCGAAAGCTTCGCCAGTTGCTCAACAGTAAATTGCTCATGGGCAATACACGGGCCTACATCGCGCGAGATCTGTTATAGACGAGTACCTGCAATTTTGTCTACACGATGCTGTGACCATGAACAGCGACACTGACAAGCTAAATAGTTCGGTTGCATACGCGAACAGTGCTAAATGCCGTTACAACTGTTTGTATATCACTTCTTTGATGAAGCGCGCAACGATTTGTGCAGCAGCTACATTATCAACGCTAAAGGCACAGCTCGTCAATCCGAGCCCATCAATAAATGACGCATTCTCTCGGTGCACATAACGTTCAAACTGTTCCACACTACGTACGCTTCCCGTACGCACCTCCGCAAACATATTCGAAGGTCGATGATCGGGGGGCGCCAACTAAACAAAATCCCATTCCCCTTTATGAAAATAAACGAAATTTATTTCTAATCAATTCTCAAGTGTTTCTTCCATTTCATTTATTCAATTCGACATAACAGTGACGATTTTTCCTTCTGTCCAATACCATCAGACGGATGTACGTTTTTCCCTCAAGCAGGGGCCACAATATAAAAAGGCGAGTCCCTAGCTATTCCTTTGGATAAATACTGCTTGTGTTATATATATATATATATATCTATATATATATATATGTGATACTTCTATAATAGCTGTCAGCCCATGCTATATATTCGACCTTCCTAAAGATGCACTGTTTGTCAAGTTTGCTGGCGAAGACATCAAACGCTATCAAACGTTGCCCCTGTTGTAATCCGGCCGTCTGCCCAATCTCCATCGTTGTCTGTAGCTCTCCAATCTGCTGCTGCATTTCGCTGTCTATCGCACACCACGTACCCACCTCGAAGTCAACAGGGGTCGTGGGTCACGATTAGCGAGCAGGGCCGATAACTTCGTTTTTCACCTCGTTACGTCTGCTCCTTCGCGATACTTTCGTCGATTTTCCTTAGTTATAATCATAATCTGCCGTACAGCTGGCGTTAGTGTGACTAACCCACTTACGGCTGCCAACAAATTACAGCGTTGATGCCCAACGCCAACATCGGGATTCTAACCCGAACCGAAAACCAGAACAGCGAATGCTACTGCAACAACAACAACAACATATTCAACTTTGCTATGAATATGCGCCTCCCAGCGACGTCTCTATTTCTCTCGTGTTTACGCGCCTAGTCGTCGGGTGCCCGCGTCCAGCAGCCAACGAGTGCCGTTGGGTGCAGAGATGCGGGCGGCGGCGGCGGCGGCGGCGGCTAAGTGAGTGGTGAGTGCCGTTTCGGCGAGGAGGAGACGAGGAGCGCCGCGTGGAAAGGGTCACAACAACTGTTTGAAATAAACAGTCGCCTTTCTTCGTTCAGCTTTCGTGGTGCTCACACGGGCGCACGAGCAGACGACGTCAACAGACTAGACCGTCCGTCCGTGTGTCTGTCGTGTCCAAGGAGGAACGGCGGCGGCAGCAGCAGCCGCAGCAGCCGCAGCGGCACCGCCAGTAGTAACAGCGACCATCAGCAGAGCAACCTGAGCGATAGAGCGCTTCGTTGGCAAGCAGCATTCGGGCCAACAGCTAACGAAGCAGCGGCAGCGACCAGCTGCCTGCTGCAGGATGGCGATCACAGCAGCGGTGTCAACGTTGTCACCCCTCGCTCCGCATATGAGAGGAGCTTCTCGGCCGAGATGTGTATGAACACAGGCGTATCGTATAATATCGGGTGTGTTCGGGTGTGTGTGTGTGTGTCTGATGTGTCTCTGTGGTGTGAACGAGCAATAAGTAGTGCTTCTATGACAACGACAACGACGAGATCCACAGCGTGATCCTGGTTACCGTGACGGCGGTGCCGGACAACGATTTGTAGAAAGACGATCGCGGCTGATCAGCGACGACGACGATGGCGGCGGCGGGCTTCTGGAAGGCAGAACGGGAGGTGGCTCCGATGAGGCAACGCAATCTCATCAGTATCATTACCACAGTCGGTTGATACATAGTCGACTGCGTCTGTTCATCAGCGTCCGCTGTCTCACGGGGTAAAATATTCGTGCGACTGTTATCGAGCGACGATATTACAACGATACATGACGATGACGAAATCGTCTGATTGAGGCCAGTGGTGGCAAACATGTAGAGAGCTCAAAGGAATGCTTGTTCTGGTTAGGATCCTGATTCACGGCATCTTACACTTCCCACAGCCAGTTCTACTTCGGTGATGTGTTCCTTATGTGGGTATGTAGGTGTACATGTTTACATGATGTGATCGTGCAGTTAATGTGAGAGCCAGCTATCTTCGCTCAATCTGAATGTGTGGCCTGTTTTCTGGAAGTGTGGCCTATTCCTCTTCCCCTTGAGACGAATCCTATTCTCCCTCGATTGAGAGGAGAGCCAATGTGAATACATTGGCACATTGGCCGCCGCTCGAATACATGATTCGTGCAGCGGGACAGACTTATCCGAGGTGCCAGGTTGTGCCGACAAGGTATCGACTGTAGATTTCGCCAAAATTCCAGCCGGAGTGAGAGCGCATCCTGCCTTGGCAAGGGTGATGGTCGGGCTAGCGGCAGCCTCCAAGTTCGTCAACAGTGACAGCTACAATACGGAAGCAGCTGTGCTTCTGTTCCACCCAGCGATCGTCGAAGCAGGCTCGTTTCGTGCCTCATCAATAGCATCGCTAACGGGAGGAGCTGCAGAAGCTACTGTTACATGTGCCACCAGCATTATAGGCGGCCACTGTCATAGGACCGCCTGTCAGCTGTGCAGCAATCACATTACGGAATCTTTGGAGGTGGGGACAGCCGCGACGACGGCGATAGCGGTGGCGGAGCTCAGGGAGGTGTTTGACCGCGTCTCGGGCTCAGGATGTCGGGAAGAATGGGTGAATGGAGCCTCAAGCTTCCCTACGATGCAAAACCGATTCGGTTGCAGCCTTCGATGATCTTCGTCGGCCGGAGCGAGTGCGATATCGTTGTGAATTCAACGACCGTGGATAAGCGGCACGCGGTGATCTACTTCAATCAGCATGATCAGCAATTCCATATTAAGGACCTCAACACACTTAGTGGTAAGTTGGCGGAACTAACTTAAACAACAACAACAATAATTCCCAGTTGACGAAATATGATAAAGAAACCGGAAGTTTCGCTAAGGAGTCTGGCAGGATTCGAACTTAAGCCCCATGTCGCCCCCGTCTACTCAATCCAAGACGCTCACCACTTACGAGACTGGTGGAGCTACCTGCCTACCGACCGACTACCTATGTATATATATATATATATACATCGTGTTGCCTGTAGTGGTTTACCCCGTTCCGTCTACGAACGAATAGCTCGTATACGACAGGGCCCAGTGTGCGTGTCTATGCGCGGAGAAATGTATACGGTAGCCTGCGTTCGTTTCGCGGCAGCAGATTTATATCGGATTCTCGGTTGTTGGGCCTTGTCTGTAGCACTTTGATTTTCACATACGAAGGCTCGAATATTTCGTACCGAGTGGCTCAAAAGCTTAAAGGTAAAGCTTTAGCGATTTATTAAAGGAGCTGCAATTGGGTTGGGTATTGCTAATTTTCGTCATGAGTGATAAGATAGTTAGGTGTTTTCGTTGTTTGGTCAAGCCCGATTCCGCCCAAGGCTGAAATCCTTTCTCATTTAGCGTTCAAAATGGGTCCGCTTGTGGAATGCCAATTCCTGGCTGGCTATGTCTTGCGTTAATGCCGAATCCTCAGGACCTTTTCGATAAGATAGCAGGTACGCTTCGATCGGATCGATTTACCAGCAGCAGATACGTGCCACTGATTTAACGGACTTGTTCTCGAACAGCGTTCAGAGCGAAAAGATTACCCTCATAGTCAGCTTAATTTTCTATCGGCTCACCATGACATAAGCCTGTACTTCTGGCATTCGGGTCGGTACGGGTCCCTCCCTGTATACGAGTCGACCCATCGACGTAAGTTTTCTCTGCGGGCACTTCTAAGAATTGCTAAAAAATGTGGTCCATCAAGAATATTTTAGGATCAATAGGAAAGCATAACACTGGAGTTGTAGCAATTTCCGGCTAACGTACAACTTAGTCCGTTTGAGCAACAGAGGCTGAGCCAATGAAGCAGCGTCCCTTTTACTGCAACTGGTGTCATTGCCATGTGCAGGGAGGAAACGAGATTGTCGTACTGGATATTACCATGCCTGCTTGGTCTGCCAGAACTGATGAATGTTCGTATAAAAAGACCGCTGTCTTGACTACGTTTGCACAAGACAATTGTAAGACTATTGCATTTCAATTAAGGAGTATAGATTGAGTTCGATACGAATCCTGTCTAGGAACACATTGGTAGAATTTCATGATCCACATCCATCAAATTTTATCGTATCTATATGCAAGTGAGGATTCTTGTTGAACACTATTAGAAGTGATAGTCCTATGCTGAATCGATGCTTCTGTAACTTTCATAGACATTGTTTGAATGCGTGCTTTGAGTATCTTTGATTTCATGAGTTGTTTTTTTTATTTTGAGTCGATTTTAATGAGATATCTATCATCCCGTCGTTGTCTGAATGCAACATCCAAAGTCCAGAGTTCCTCGATGAGGCTATCTGCATCTGTCCATTTCATTGATACTGTGATTACGAGAGCGGCTCTCCTTCTTTGATTCATTTATCTGATGTTATTGGTCACAAATGCGTCATTGTCAAACGCATAAACAGGCAGATCGACTGAAGGTGACCACACGAGCAGGATAATAAAATTATAGTTCGACTGTCACCGCGGTCGGCTTGGACGGCTGAGTCTCTGGCTGTAAATAGCCAGAGGCCGCAGGTTCGAATCCTGTTGCATGACGTATAAGAGAACTTAAGCGTTGTATGCAGTTGCTTTAATAAATCAATAAAGTCTTACCTTTACAATAATATAACATGCTTCATTCGACCAACGGGCAACAAGCGCATGTATTTGCCACTTGCTCACATATCAGATGCTCTTTATGCAGTTTTTGTTTATTGTCTAGAATAGGAAGGCTATTTTTTGCAAATGTTCTCCTTCGAACGCGCGCATTGGATGCATCGTAGACGATAGATATCTACATACGCGTTCTGAGTTCGCTGGTCTATTATGAAGCCGGCTAGGAGCACTATCCGTTTTGCGGAATAGTCCCCGTCTGTGGCCACAGCGGCCATTAGCCCAACGTTCTTTTGGAAGCCTTTGTCGTCCATTCATTAGCGCCCGTCCTCTTTAGGGCGCCCTGCATCTGCTGCCATTGTAGGGACTTTGTGTTGGGCCCAACGAATCCCAACGGAGATGTGGGAAAGATGAGATCTCGGATCTCAGAACGCCGGACGCTCTGCAACATTCTGCCCTGTTCTGGGCACAGAGCTGTTTGCGTTTGCAACGGCTACAGCGGAGAGTTGCGTGATGATACGTTTTATCGGATCGGATTAAACGTAACCGTAGTGCGCTAGAAATCGCTCGTTTCTGATAATGGTAATTGATCAGGTGTCATAGTTCCCATAGTACAAACTTAGCCTATTTGTATTATGATGTTCGACTCGCTCAGTGAGAGCAAATCAGATATATGGCAATTGTCCAAACAAGCCAGACATGGGGGGTTGTCCACTGTGAGCATTACCACGCTGTCCGTCGTGCGTAGACATTAGCAATATGGAAAGTTTCTATATGAAAAACTGACCGGAACTTTTTTATGCTATTCGCGTCGCTGTGTGAGTCATTCCAAGACGTCCATTATACCAGCTCTACAGGCTGTTCATTTCACAGACGCATCCGGCGGTGTGGCAATTCGTTGCGAGGGAAGGCACCGCACCGCTCCAACGTGTGTTGCGTATGGAAGTTCCGTCTACGAGCAGAAGGAGCAGAAGTTTCCTTTATATGTCTCTCGGCGAACTTACTTTTTCCTATCGGATGAGCATATAATGTGAGTGTTTAAGACGCATGGGCAGTTCCGGTGGCCAGAAGTCCAATGAAAAACATTTTCTTATTGTTGAACATCTAGTTCTGCTGGACTTTCCAAACAATGGGTGGCACATTGCCTCGTCGAGCCAAATGTATTATAGTTTTTAAAGACTAAACCCTGAAAGACGTTGAAGTACGATCATACCGAACGGTACTTTGTAGCCTGGTATACTGCACTCGGTTAATATCTTCTCTTATACTCGAAGCAGGTCATTCATATGCAATTGGATATAGACGAAATAAAGCCTCCTCATTGAACGTTGCAAACAGTCGCAATAGATTATCCCTCTGTCACTTTGATCTTGGGAACGGAATACAAAAGTTAGTTCATCTCGCGAGCTCCACACAATAGGCAAATCGTTCGATAGGTTTGACAAACATATATGTTGCTCTTGTCCCGAACTAGATGATGTTTGCTAAGCAGCGAGAGAGGTCGTAATAAGCGAACGGGATAAGGCTGACAAAGCAGAATGGTATAACTGCTGCCGGCCGTCACCGGATGACTGGCAAATGGAGACGGTGGAGTAATTTGATTAAGTTAATTGAGTAAGCGCATCAAGACAACGGAATTACTGTGACAGAACTGCTGGAGCACTCGGCTCCAGGGGATAGCAGCATTGATTGGTGATCGAATGACTCGAACAATGCAATGAATGGCCGAACTGAAATACGCTAACGGAGTAGCTTCGATCATGGAGGCGTAGTAATGTCAACGAAACAATTCTGCAAACTGAAACATATCTAGCGGCGGGATTAATGCAACAAGCTGAGAGGAAACTAAGAGATTAACTAGCTCTCGGTCAAATCAACCAGGTCCAGCTTACGATTGATTGGAACTTGTGGCAAATGGATGTTAACATAATAGCAAGCACACGAACAGTTATTAGAAACGGGCCGATTATCAAAATTTACTATTGCATTTGTTGCCGTTGTTGTTATTGTTGTTGTTGTAGGTGCTATTATTGTTATTGTTGCTATTGTTCTCGCAACTTCAGGCTGTTGTTACGTCTGGTCGACTTGAAACAGCCTACCATCTATTACCGATTAGCTGGCGTTGACACGGAAACCAAACGATCGATTCGGCCAAGTTACAGCCGTAACAAACAGCTGCCCCCAATAGCTAGACACCAATAGGCAATTTTCACCTTTCAAACGATGTTTTTGCGTCAAATGTTTTTTATTTTTTTGTTGTTTTCTTCCTCACGCCTCGATCCCTTCGATTCCGCCGCTGGCCTTTGTATGAACCGCTAAGTTTCTTCGCGTTCCCGCCATTTCGACAGCAAAGGTAACAATGCTCCACTTTGAGCAGCAGCAGCAGCAGTCCAACTTGCCCACGTCGCGAATGGCTCAAGTTCGCTGCGTCGGTTAGCTCCCGGCACGTTTTTTTTCTCCTTCACGTAGTCCCATGCGCGTCGCCCGAATCGTCGGGTTCGTCACGGCTGGGGATGGTATCAGCACCGGCAGTAGCAACAGCCGTGGCACCTGCACCAGCGGCTTTGATGCTCGTCGTTTGACGCGCCCAGCTGACTAAGCGTTGCGACTGAACTGCGAGCCTGACTGGCTTCCCGGCTGACTCGCTGGCCCGAACGATGCCAGGCGAACCATTCCATTCCGGCCGAAGGCGGTTCGAAGCCAAAGGCTAAAGAGGCGAATCAAGCGGTCTGTCTGGCCAGGTAGCCTGCGACGACACGCAGTGCTTGCACGCTCGCTCAGCTGCTCACTGACGAGTAACGATCGCCATCAAGGAACGCCGATACCTGTGTGCCGGCGACGGCGGCACCAGCAGCTCTGCCATAGCACTGGAGTTGTTGCAGTTGTAGCAGGTTTAGCTCTCATGGCGTGCTTGTGCTCCGGCTGTATCGCGGTCGATGTGCAGTGGCTGCTGACGCAGCTGGAGCAGTTGAGAGCAGTTTCCGCCGCTCATGCTGAAGTCGCTGATGCCGCTATGTAAGAAAGCTTAATGGTCATTGGTTGCCTGTTGTGCAAAGTCACCACCAGTAACGCGACTGAATAGCATCACTTCGGCCGAACTGCTGCTGCTGTCTCTAGCCACTGCGACAACGGCAGCCGCCTCGGAAGCAGCAGCAGTAGTCCAACAGCAACCAGCAGCGTTTTCGACGATGGCGGTCTCTCGTTCAATGGCAGCCGCCTTCGGCTCCGGTAGCCAGCTCCCTATGGCTACCACCTGAACACGGCGTTCTGCTGCACCGACGGCAAGCTCAGAATGACCGAGCTGAGCTGCCTCACCTGCGCTGCTGCTGCTGCTGCTGCTGTTGGCCGTTTGGGCCGTCGCACTATGCGCGCGAGCCTCAGTCAACGGACCGACGGATGAGTCACCAGCGGCGAGCATCAACACAGCCATTGCAGGCAATGCTGCATTGGTCATTGCAGTCGCCTCGTGTTAGCAAGTTGTCCATTAACGACACACATATATGCAAGCCCGCTGGGACTGGAGCGCAGGCAGAATAGTTTGGCTGTTCAACAGCCACTTGGCAGGTCCATTCGACGTCGGTGTTGTCGTCGTCGTCTGCGCAGTTGTCCTACGCTATCTGTTGTTGTTGTTGTTGTTGGAGGAGGCGGCTGTCAGATGCATCTCTTGTCGCTGGTGACTTTTGAATGTCAGCAGCAGCAGCAGCAACAACCCCAACCACAACAACAACAGATGAAATTCTGATGAGCAACGTTGGCTGATAGCAGCAATTGCTGCAACTGCTTGCAATGCGCGAAGGGCAGACCGCTAGCACTGGCGTTGGTTCCACTTCTGACCGATACTATTGCGGTGGGGGACGGAACGGACTTTGTCTTCCTTTCGTGGCCGGTTGCCTGTCGCTCTGTTTACCTGTAGATGCTAGTTGAGTCCAGTCAGCCATATGGCACAGATCGTCCTCGTTACGAACGGTGGCTTGACTATGCTTTTCTTTCACTGTGGGAGCTGCGCTCGTGGCGGCAAGTTTGCATTGAGTTCTTCATGCGGTGGCCTGCCCGCCACCGCTCAATACAACCATGCATGGAACGACTCCACAGCTCGGGCGATTCAGCGCCGAACGCCAGCTTGCCACGCAAAGCTAGCAAACGCGAGCTTCGTGCGCAAGCTCTCGTTGCTGCTGCGTTCGTTGATGGTGGCGAATCTCGAATACGCTATGCTGCCCTGTTCTTCATCTCGGAGCATCAGCCGGGAGGCAAGCAGTCACATACAAGTTGCGTGCTACCGCGGTCAGTATCTTCTGTCGCTGAGCTGCTTCGCATTCGTGGCCGTCTGTCCCGCCGAAGTGTTCGTGTCTTGTCTCCGTCAGCCAACCGCCAGTGGCACTATAGTCGTGTGACTCTCACACAAGTTACACACAGAGTGTAGCCTGGCCGTTGCTACACTTCTGTTACTGCTCCTACTCATTGGCAGGTTGCCCCGTATCTGGTTGTCTGGCCGGAGTTGAACGGCGTTCGACTTCGTGTTCGTGACATGCTTGCTCCGGATTTGTTGTTGCTTGTTGTTAAGTTGAGCAGTCGGCATGTTAATACCACCTCTAGCTGGCGCTCAACTCGCGTTAGCAAGAGCCGCGCTTCACGTACCCGGTCATATTGCTGACGAGCGAGACGACGATGATGAACAGGCGCTCGCCAGTTTTACCTCGTCACCGGCTTCGCCGGGTCGATGTCTTGACGTTGTTGGCCATTGCCGGCTGCTTTGTTGTGTTCAGCGAGCGGTAGCGGTGGTGGCCGTTCCAGAACCGCCAGCGTCATCATCAGGAGCAGCAGCAGCTGGGAGAGTCTGAAGTTCAGCAGGGAGACCTGACTGACCGACCGCCTCCGAGAACAGACCAATAACAAGAACCAGCACTAGCATCGGCGGCGGTGGCGCGAGCATCAACTGCCATTCTGGCGTCGCCAGCGACACCAGAATGAATGTATGGGCATTGCGGACACGAGCATTTGAGCATCGAGCACACAGATCAACGGGCAGGTAAACAAACACACACAGACGCGCGGAGATCTACGCACGGGAAGACCTGCAGACAGTCCATAGTCTAGGCGAGCCCATAGTGTAGGCGGGAGTCGACTACTGTGTGGCTGCTAGGGAAGACACGGTGAATACCGCCCGTCTCGGTCAGCTCCTGTGTGCTGCGTCTCGCGCCTGGAGGCATAACAACCTGTTATCCCAGCGCATCGAGCCTACACACACGAAGCCGAAGGCGCAACGCCTGACAATCGGTCTGGCTGTCCATTGTGGGCCACCGAACTGGCTGAAGAAAGGCCTGATTCGATAGATTCCTCCTGCTGGTAACATTGAACTGTAAATTGTAGGTGCACTATATAGCTGTGCGCAGTTGCGTAGACGCCGGTAAGGACTAATTTCGATGGTAATCAACGAAACTAGAGGATAGCAAAAACAGCGAACATCATGTTGTAGCCAATTCACCTGCGTGATCATGACCCTGGATCAAGCTTCGGATGTGCTCTGCGTAGTGGGCGTGGTGTGCTGCTGAGTGCTGTTCAATTCGCGAGATAGTATCGCTATCTTCGAAGTAACGTGCTGGCAATGTGACAAAGTTTACATTGGATCCAATTACGAAATTGGAAAATGTGTAGTGGGGTTCAAGGCAAATGCATTCCCGTAACAGTCGGTCACGAAATCCTTCGGATAGCGAATAACAGATTGGCCTGAATATATCTGTTATTTTCAACAGTGAAAATGGTGCGTTTGCGGTTTCAGTGACGAATTCTGTTCTGTGCTGTGTCATCTGTGTACACAGGGCGAGAGATAGAGAGAGAGAGAGAGAAACATTGCTGACGGATTTGCACACGTCGTTGCCGTTCAAGCTGTCGAGCTAGCCGAGGACTAACTGCTAATGTGCCAATGGAGTATATATAGTATTTATGGATTATTAGTCTACGTTCAGATGAAGCAAACGCCGCGATTGCTCCGGGATGGTCCAGTGGTGAGCGTGGTGTTTACTGCTGGACGGCTTTGCTTGACCTGTTGGCTGGCTTGTGTAAGCTCAAATACTATCGAACGGTGTAGAGAATCTTCGGTGTTCTTTCTTTATCTGTGTTTTTTTATCTGTGGTTAGTTGCCGGGTGTGGGATCGGAGAGTCAGCTCAAAAATACGTCAGGCATTGCGATTGAAACATAAGCAGCAATGGGCACTGACTGTTTTGTATCGAACGCCTCGGGGGAATCTCTCGAACTCGATCCATCAAATGAATGATTATTCCCTTCCGGTTTAGCGAAGTACACCCTGTACACCCTCGTGCCATATGCGCCATGAACTTCATTCATAGCATATAGCCGCACTCCATTTTCACTACACTCCCAGCCTGACTAACAAATTAACAGTGAATTTTCACAAGCGCCTCGCGGCGCTCATTGTAAATGTTCCTAATCAGTCCAGCTATGAAAAGTAACGTTTTGAAAGCCGATATAACAAAGCCACCACCGGTAATAGCTCTATATTAATACAGCATTATCGTTCGTCAAACGTCGAGTAGGGTACACTTTTTTCAGCCGAAAACGTCACTTGGTCAGTGCTTCGTTCCCACGTCGGGTGATGTAACATCTCGACTTTCAACGATACCACCAGTAGAGCATCTCCTCTCGACCCTTTCAGTAGCCGTTGTTCGGCGCGCAGATCGTGACATGGGGCCAATGGTCGCCAAATATACTCACCAGCGCGTATTTTTTCACCTACGTAAGTGACCCGAGCCGGTCAGATCGAAGCCAACACTTAAGACACGTATGCTACGAGTATGAGATATATATTCAATCGATCTCGCGTCTACCGTAAAGGCATTCCGTAATTACACCGCACGCGCAGCGTCTCACCGCAGCATCGCGGTCGAGCACGGTGCCGTTGCTGCCGCTAGCAGTGATGCTACCAGCGGGTCGCTTCGCGTTTGTGGGCAAGGCCGCCGCGCTCCTCGTGATCGGTTTCATCGGTGATCTTCTATTGTATTATTCGTTATTGGCTGGCTCGTTCGTCCGTCGCTCACATCCGCGTGTCACTCGAGCCGTCCGCTGATTGTGGCCAACTATTCGCGCGTTGGTGAGCTTCGCTGCGGACGACGATCCGAGAGCCACTCAATAACAGATGACAATGCGCCGACAACTCATCGGGTCCAAGTACGCGGCAATGTTGACAGCAGCAGCAGCAGTAGCCAATGGCTGAATGACGTAACAGTGGAAAAAACGTCAAACCACGATAAAAATGTACGACTCGATCATACCGAGACAAACGAGGGAAAGTTGATGCGTGAGTATACCGATATACGACAGTGATAAGTCGGCCAAGGGCCGTTGGGGATACTCTGGGATGTATGCAAGTGAGATTGTCCAGTGAGTGCCCTCTATCTCGCGCCAATTTTTGTGGAGCTTCTTATATTCTTCTATATATATACACACACCTTATAGCAATATATATATATATATATATATATATTGCTGTAAGGCTGGTAGTTGAGACAAGACGAGAAAGTCAGACATTGGCAAGCCGCAGGTGGTTGAGGCATGCGCACAGATGACGTGGAGCCGGATAGCAGCACGCCATAACGTGTAAAAGCTAATAAAACAGTCAGGTATGAGAGATAATGATATTAGTGTGTCTATATATGTAACCAAGACACATGGGACGTCTGTGGCTAAGGAGTAAGCAGATGATTCGTTCCTTTGTGCTGCACGAATGACCACCCATCATTCTGGCTGGCCGCGAAACCTGATCAGCTCCAAAGAGGACGGTCTAGTGCGAAATTACTATTATTATTATTATTATTATCATCATTGCACCGAGAGAAATAATCAGAGTGGATTTGCTATGTTCGCGGCGCAACATTTCAGCCGGTTGCTCTTCTAAGTGGTACGCTTCAATGCGTCGGGTAATCGCTTGGCCATGTTTAAATACCAAGTGTTTAATGCAGCCCGTTGTGATTTTAGCGTTTAACACTTTCTTCTGAGATTTCGCTCCTGCCCAGCCGCGTAGCTTTTGCCACCACTTGAGCAGGTCGGGTCAGCGTGTTTCAGCTTTCTGTCGTTTAGCAGAAGGTCATCGAGAAAATGAAGAGCACATTTAGTCTTCTGTTGGCTAAGCTGAACAACGGAGCAGATTCGAGAGTCCGCCGCAGTACGCTTCCACTAGATCTATAACGTTGGCGCTTGGCCCGAAACAGTTCGTGATGTCTGTTTATGATAGGATACTCAAGTAGATCTGGGAATTGTAGATATGTTTACAAGCACAAAACAAATTGGGCTCAAGTTATCCATGACCGTATGGCGATCACGAGCACCTACGGTGTGAGTCATTTAAGCGCTTGTTATTATATAAATATATATATTATATAAATATATAATAGTAAGTATATAAAGAAGATATAAATAGAACCAGGTAGAAAAAAGGACCTTCTGGACGCAACGAAAACACAGACGAACGAACAAGGTCAATGCTGTTTAGTCTCTAGTGTTGACTCGGTACTATTTCGGTGCTTGACTGGCCACATAAACACATAACACTTGACTTTCTTGATTATCAGAACACCAACCATTCTTCGATGTTGGGCCACCCAGCCGAGTGGGATAAATTGTAATTAACTCCAGTAGAAAACACTAACCGGGCACGACTAGCGGTCCGCTCTGTAGACAGAAGGTGGCTGTCATTATGTTGTTCGAACTAGGCGAGATAGAGTTGTCGAGAGGCAAGGACAGATTTCTGTTTCGATGTCCGCCTTTGGTTACTAGGTCATTAGCTAGTGATTCAACGGCAATCAAGACCCATTGAGGTGATGACCTTGAGTTAAATACTCCCTACCTTGTATTGATTGCGGGTGGCTTCGATAAACATAAGTCGTAATACCCCGAAATGGTTTCGTCAAGGACACCTGAGACCCACCTGTCAAAGTTTCAAGCAGCAGCAGTGATAAACCTGGGCAACTTCGAACTAATCTCATGTTCGACACTCGCTGGCCAGAGGGTGTCCGGTTGTGTTTTTTTTTCTACGAAATTTCTAATTATATTTTCCTGTCTAGAATAATTTGCTAATAATATTTTATCCTACTAAGGTCGATTTCGACCAAATGCACGGTGCGTTTCTGAGCAACAGCGATTAGCTACGATTTCCGCTCCGGTCGCTGAAACACAAAGGGTTCACTTTCGGCCTTAATACAAACCAGCTCCTTTGTCGTCTCGCGACGTGGTCACCAAGCGACATAACATATGGAACATCACTTTCACTTGACGCCACGACGAACGCCAGCATAGACATCCATTGTACTCGGCTTGTATATCCAACGTCACTGGACACGTATCTCAAATTGAAGTTGTCCATCTGTAGCAGCTGTGCCGACGATTATTTTTGTCTTGGAGTCATTTCCTTGGCAAAGTTTGCGGACGCCACCGAGTCGAGCACTGCCCTTGCATCGACGGCCTTCGCTCGTCGATTGCTGCCGACACCGTGTGTCGGTGAACATTTGATTTGCAATTGAAAGCAGCACTGATTTGTTACTGATCTAGAAGAGTCGGAACACAAAGACGACATAGGCGAGGACAGGGTCGACGTACTAAGCCTGCCGCTTTTCGCTTAACAACGCGGCAGATCGATGTTGCGTCGAACCAATTCTACTGGCTGAATTCCCTGCTTGAACAAGGCAACCCCTACGGCTCCGTTTTATTGTCTATGAATTATTTATTATACCAAGGTATGTGAGAGCACCCAAATGATTTAAAGGCAGCGAGAGAGAGAGAGGGAACAAGAGTGGACGTATTCAGGAGTCGCTTTATATAAGCAGTCGAATCGACAAACCGTAATCCGCAAAGCCAGGAAGCGGGTTCTCGTATAAATTCAAGCATTAATTACGTTTTTATCGGGATCATTTTTTTCGGTATAAGTACAACGAACAATAGAATACATGTGTACAAACGGTGTCCATTATATATAGGAGCCATTTTGCTGGACGTATTCTACAGGACAGGTGCTACAGAAACACAAAGTTGTTATCATCTTCAAGTGTTTATAATGTATGAACAACGATTGTGTTATATTTATTATAGGGGTAACGTTCAAGATTGATTATGAAACACACGCACACACACACACACATACACATTGGAATAATCGCAGCAATATAAAGTTATTAAAATTATTCCGTTGTAGGCGCGTCGTTACGAATTACACCCGCCGCTGAAACGGATACGCCTGTTTGATCAGTGTTCTCGTTCTCTGGTGATACCGCACAGTACTACAAACTACTGTACCCATTTTTCAAGGTCGTCAGCAAAAAACAAACACGCTCGTATTTCGTACGAGCTTTTCATTATAGCATTGCCCTCTTTGAACTCCCTCATCATCAATTTGCGCTCAACACCCGACTGTGGCCATCGGAACAGCAAAAAAATAGACCCAAACAACAACATTAATCAGTCTCATCAATTACATACGTATCTTACATGGAAAGTGCACGCGTTGTTTGTTGCTTGCTCATTGAAGTTGAATACCTTGTACGGCACCAGTACCATCATCTCGAACCGCGTACTCAGATAAAACCCCATGCCACAATTAGCTAGGTATGAATCAACAACAGGCTAGCACACTTAGGTAGCTGTAGACGACAGTAGACATTCAGTGTTTCCACTGTATCATCTACTCGCGGTGTCTACTTTCGCGCCTTCAGCGCCGCGACGCCAAAGCAATACGACGTCGAGCAGCGGCGGCGGCGGTGGTTCTGCTTCAACAATTTGCCATTTTCGATTCGTTGCCCTTGGTAGCGCTGTAGCGTTGAAATTATTCACTTATGCTAAACTAAGCGATACTTTTGCAGGCTAACTCCCTGCCTGAAACATTTAACGGCCACGGAACCGCTCGTGCAGTGACTCGTAAGGGGGATTCCTTAAACGGAAAATGGGGGGTGGGGTGGTACATGGAATCCGCTTATGCCGCCACAAGTGCAACTAATAATAATAATAATATGTCTTATTCATTCATACCTAAGAAAATGGAATTTCTCGACATTAGCCGAATTCGAACATTCAGCTAGATGCGTATATTGATTGAGAGCGTGGAGAAAACCCTTCGTAGAATATCATCTATGCCAACAAGCAATTTGGCGCAACTCGTCAACTCAGCCGGCGTAGTTCGCTGGTCGGACGCACTGATGGATGAATCGATGGTCGCCAAACTTTGACAGTGACGAATTCGGTCAACCACAGCTCGAGGGGCGAGTGGTGTTTGAAATTGATTGTATTGTATAATTCTCACTGGCGCCGAGGCATCTCGCGTCATTTGCCTCGCTTGATGATCGATAGAAATAACGGTTAGAAACAAGTGAAATTTCGAGAGAAAACGCACCAATGTACATTCATAGAATCTGCCATCCGCTAGTTCCTGTTGGTCCGCAAGTTGTCTTTGATTTCATTTTATGCTTCTGATCGAACAGACTGAGATCGAGAGAGCGCGCGAGGCGGGGCCGAACCCGCTCATTGCGTAGAGAGACGGATGTCGAATTTGAGATACATTATATTACATATATATATATATATATATATATATATATATATATATATAATGCAAATAGTCCATCATATGTACATGTTATATACCTGTCATGGCAACGAAATGCAGGGTGTCCGTCTGCCCTGCCGCATGATCAACGATCAGCCCACCGACGTTCATACGACGACATCTGTTAAACTCGTTCATTTGTTCGTTGTCGGCGGTTTTTGTTTGTTTTCCGCTCCTGCGTTGCCACGAATACTATTATTGTCGTTGTTGGGAAAAATCGGCTAACTTTGACAGCCCGCACATTTTATCCACGCGAGCGGCTTGAACGATGACGAGCTAGACCAAGGGGCGTATCATCCGTATCGCCATCATCAGCATTGCTGATAGATCCAATTCGTTGCTGACATTTGCTTGGCTATCCCTGGTCGAGTCGTCCACCTCGTGGGGTTCGTATGTATGTCAATTTCTGGGGCTGCTCTGATGGGACAAGCCTGTATTGGTCCGCAGATAGCAGCGGTGGCGGTGGCGGCGTTGTGGTAAGCGTGAAATTTGCGATTTAGCACGGAGCAACAGCAAACATAGAAACAGCAACAAATGGCAGCAGAACGTCAACGGGACCTACTAATTAGAATAATAATAATAATTGTCGTAATGCGGTTCACTAGTTGATGCCATGTTCATTAACATGGCTGATATACATGACCGGGAGGGAGAGATACCTGAATTTGGTGAAGTTCACCTCCCGAGGTTCGTTGTCCCACAAAATATTGTGCGACGAGAACTACAGCGTCTGGCCAGGCAAGGCAAGATATCTGCGGTGCTAAGTTCGGGTGCGACGTCCCACCAGTAAGTCGTGCGTCGGGGTAAGGTGATCACAAGGTGTCGCGTTGTTGCTGTTGTTGTCGTCGCGGGCGATCAGTCACGACTGGCATGCAAAAAGATCGGCGACTCCTCCGCGCAGCGGCTGCGCAGGCTACCCGACAACATATACGGCGAGCATCAGATCCTGTTGTTTCGTTGCTTGGCGTGGCCCATTTTGGTGGCCGCCACTGCCGTCGAGCTTTGCGGCTTCGCCCGTTAGCCTCATGCCAATAAGCAGATACGATGCGACTGGCCTTACAGCTGCTCGCTGCGAACGCTCGAACGGTCTTGCGATCGCGGGCAGTACAGAATTTCTCGAAGCGTTGTTTCACGGCGGCTGAGCCAGCGGCTAGTTACAAATGCTGCTGCTGCTGCTGCTGTTGCTGCCGCTGCTACTCGCGTAGTGAGGAGCGACAGCAGCCGTAGGCTAGAGTGTCCTCGGACGTAAATAGTACAATTGTATTTCGCTAGAAGGCAAGGAGAGCCTGCCAAGCGAACTACTGCCTGCAACTGCGCGCGAAACAACCAAGGAGTTAGTTGGCTGGTTGGGGGTGCGCTCGCGCGCGCGATCCAACTCGTCGCTCGCTGGCAGCGACGAAGGACGTTGGCCGTCAGTCTGTCTGCACATCACGAACGGTCTATTTTGCGGGTTGCGGTTTGACGCGTTCGAAATGTACTTGCCTCTTACGCGATTATTATGTTTGTATCGATGCAGCGCAGGCGGACGGCGGATGTAGTTTATAGAACCATCACAAAGTGATGTCGCCCGGATGAAGCTTGTTTGGAGCTTACTTCGCCACCTGTAATGGAGTGCAAATATGATTATAAAATGCTGTTGACGTGAACGCGTTGACTGCTGTGCACGATGTTGACGAAAGAACGATTTCAGCCACTTAACCTTGTTCTCCCTTATCTCTCTCTGTATCGGTCTCTCTCTCTCTCTCTCGCCTTGGTCGTCTCGCTGATGAATTTGTTTGCTATGTAGCGATACTTGCTGGTTTGTTTGGACGGATTGAACTTGGTATTGAACTTGGTACACTGGTAAATAATGAATAACAATGATTGTTGAACAATCGAAGTGGCTGTGATCACACAGCTGGCAAGCGTTCGAACCACTTCTATTTATAATAAGAATAATAATAATATCTCTAATTTTGCCCGTGAGCCTCGTCTGTGCCAGCATGTTATGCGAGTTCCAGTTGACGTGGTACACGCATTAATTTCAGCGGCATATCCAGGCCGTTCTTCGTGGCGTGCTCAATAATCCTGTCAGGCAGGGTCGACGATGCTTGCTTAACATCAAAGTGTCATAAGTCCGTTTCATGTCGTTCCAATCATGATGTCGAAGTGGTGATGCCGAAAACCAGACCGATATTGTCGCCACGGGTTTCAGCGCGCCATTCGTTATGGCGCGGTCGTTGTCTTCTTGTCATGCTTAGCCGAATGTCATGTTTAGTTGGCTAGCTATTATAGATAACCAGAGGCTAAACCAAATAGTCAAGTGTCATGAAACAAACAATTTTTCAATGTACCAACAACGACAGGCACTTAGCTGATTTGTATATATATATATTATATATATATATATATATATGTAACTGATGGTTACAGAAAATAGTGCCAAACGGCAATGATACCACCGACCACGCTTTCGTTGGCTTGTCCGCGTCCGATGCCTAGATCCGAACCACTTTCGCGTAGCACCAGCAGCAGCCGATGCAGTACTGCGACACCCGGATGCACGGGAAAGCTTATGCATCCGGGTTGTGTACGTCTGGACACCGGTGCCGTGCGCCGTCGAGTGGAGAGCGGTCGCCGTTACCGTTGCCGTTGTCAGACTTCTCACGGGGAGTGGGTGAAACAGACTGGACCAAATGACCATGGAGTCGGTTACTCAGTCACTCGGCTTCGGTCAGCTGTTGGCCAGGCAAAGGCAGATAGTGAACGCCATTATCACCGGCGTAGCGGCGACCCAGCGTTCACTGGCAGGCTGGTGCGAGGCAGCCAGAACAGAAGGATTCGTCCGGCGGCGACATTCGGCGCATGATCACTGGATGTCAGTATGACTCGATCAGAAGCAGATTGGCAGAACAGGAGAATCACTCGGGAGTAGCGCCGCAACAGCAGATAACAGGGTATAAGCGACGGCCGGGAACGGTTGAAGAGGCCAAATGGTCATTGACGAACACGGCGCGCGCGCGAGCGAGACAGAGAGAGCCCAGTTCCACGGCCGAATCGGTACAACGCCACGGAACAGGGCGACACAGCAGAACGCCAACGTCATCGTATCGCAGTGGTATGCGCAGATGTCAGAAACAAGCCGATGCGTTCAAGGGGAGGAGAGAAGCTGTCTTCAGCGATTGCACGTCGTTGCTAACGGTAATCTGGACGACTGGGCGTAAGCTAATTGACGATACGAGCAAAATGATCGTGAAGTGGCAATGTGTTGATACCGCTCTTGCTGCTGCTGCAGCGTGACCGGGGGAATCCGTTGGAGTTTCGGCCAAGCTGATGGCGGTCCTGATTCGGGAAGCGCCTAGCGTTGCTGGTGCTGCATACGGGCGTCTATTTCTGGATGCGTACTGGATGGAATAGGATATCTACAAGGGTAGAAACAACTGATGAGGAGGAGGAGGAGGCGTGGAAGGAGATTGTGGAAATGTGGAGAAAAATCCTGTTCGGTCTACATATCATCGTTACGGGTTATAAATTCATGTCTAATCGAATGAGTGGTAGCTTCGAGCGGTGTCTCCTTGTTGTTCGAATATTGATTAGTTTATGAATCTGGAGCACGGCGAGCAGAGCTAGTTCAAGGCTGATTATTCGGGCATCCACTATAACGTATGCAACGATGCAACATTGGCTCTTCAGTATGATGGTCTGGACGGTTCCGGCCCGTGCGTATGTGCACATAAGCCTAGCGAATTATTTTTGCTATCACAGCTTCATACACGTTTCAGTGAGAAACGCTGAACATGTGGACAGTTCGGAGTCTTGCTATGAGCCGAAAAGAAATACTAGCCAGTAAAATTGCAATAAATGCTACACGTAGCATTCTAGTAACATAAAAACGCAAAACACAAATTTAGTACCAACGACATTAATGCATTGTTAGCAGTCGAGCAGAGCGGACGGACAGAGCAAAAGGAGAACGCTGGTGAAATGTTATGGAACATTTCATGGCTTGCGAAATTAGACTCAGAATTCGCAATGTTTCGGCGCCGCCGGCTGCGGACCCCTCTGTCTCACGACGTTCACGTCAGTATGACGTTGCACCAGAGGCGGACGTTGCGTCGCGGTGCGGTTGAGAAATTGAGAGATGCTGCGATTTCTAGAAGCACACACCCGCTGCGAGAAAGCAGAACCCAAACAATTATCGTTGGGTATCAACCCATTTGAAGACGCTGAAAACTAATCTTGCAAAAAAGAGCTACTTAGTTAAAACAGCTACTTAACAATCATCTGTTCGGCACATTTCGAACAGATTAAAGAGCCTATAATAATAATAATAACAATACATCATGAGATACATATGTCACAATAGATGTATTGTGACATAAAGTCGTTCGTATTTATGTATTATGTTCAGCAATCTGGCTATTCTCCTCGGACACGAAATAAAAAATAAATACACGATTATAACTAAAATTGTTACTATATTCCCGGTAGAAAATATTAACGTTCCTGTGATTTGGATTTCTGTTGCGTTAATTTTTTTGCACATTTATAGTATATATTATTCGTACACGTTCGCCCAACGAAAAAAACTGTCCCTGTTCCATGCGAGAGGTATTTTGAAATGAACAACCAGACCGGAACATTCCAAACCCGAGCCGTCCTCTATGGCGGATGTGTGGAGGATGCGACGGCCCAATTGAAGGCCCGAGACAGCTCCGAGGTCCTGTGGCCTCTGTACGCATTTGGGGGTGTGGTCCTGGCGCCAGGATAGCAAGATAAGAATGGGTCGCAGTTTGCAGTGGAAGGAGCCGCTGCAAATTTGGTGGACGCGTGCTGCTGTATGGAAATAAGGCCTCGACAAAGGCAATTTCCAAGGCTGAGTGAATTGGGTGTCATTGTGGCTAGAAGCGAGAAATCGCGCACTCTGCGCGTGGTTCACGCGATTGGTCGCGACGACGCGACGAGGTTCGTGTGTTCGATGTGACAAGCGTGTTTGTGTAGTTCGGGAAGCCCATCAACGAAATATATCGGACGACAGAGTAAGCCTTGGCATCGTCTCATAGCGACTCATTCAACTGGGGGCGTGTGTAACATTTAGTAGGCTTTTATCATAGCCGAGCGTTGATGCTGTTGCTGCTGTTATCGCGTTTTTACGTCAACCCGCATCGCTTCGTTTGTCTGGCGTATTGTGTATCTAATGTATAAGGTGGCATGTGACGAATGCACGACATGTTCAGTGGGACGTCTGACTGTTCCGACTGAAAATCCCAGTAATACCCAAGCGTCAATAAACAAATAGCACAACTAGATAGCTAGGGTTTGCATGTCCAGCTAAAATGATCTGTGCAAACACGATCGATCAGGCCAAGATCAGATCTTAGTAATCATACTATATGAGGCAAATGTGCCGGTTGAAACTATATATATCTCTGCTTCGCTGACGCTCAAGACACTAGCAGCGTTGGTATTACGGGCTGCAAGATGTCGGTATTGTGCGTATTCTCGAGTTAATTGACACTACGGCCAGATTGGATATCAAGTAGTGTTTCGGCTCGCCCAATGGCTATTACATTCGTGATTACCATATTCATAGACAGAACGCTGCCTGCTCTCGACACAAGTCACGGTGCACAGCATACATCGCTAAGGATGAAATCTGAGCGCGAGCAGCCTGTAATGAACCTAAAGCAATCATGTCCGAGATATCCAGTGTTGTCTTGTGGCTGGCCAGCAGTGCACAGGTTCTTCCTATCGTTACAATGGCCACGAATTGTCAGAAATAACCACACATCAAACATTCCTACTAGTAATTATAAAGCTAAATGCACAAAAAATCGTGCCTAAACGAACAACAGCGAACGACGTTTGATTCGAGCGTGTATCTTTTTTGTCTTTTTTCTTTACTATCGTGTCATCTATTATATACGACGTGCCTAACAAACCATTTCCTGCCTTGTTGAATTAGGTTGACAGAAGAATCTCGATTTTTAATCAATTGTTGGTGACAGTAATTCGAGCAGTGAGCGGATCGTTGTTGTTTAATGAACACGGACATCGTTCTCAAGTGTATAACACGATGTGAGAGTATCGATCGCGTGATGATACCTGCATACACATTAGGCCACATGCAACTTGGCTGCCATCACCTCTGCCCATTTGTGCGGATAATACTTTTGCTGACGTGTTGTTAATATATAATATGTGCTCTTTAAAACATTGCCTTTCTCAGACATGAGCTTGCAAGGCATCGCCTTTATTTCTCCGAAATGAGACGTGCTTTCCCGCCCGCCACTAACTGAGCTATTGTAGTTATCCAGCATGTCGTAATCGGGTGGAGCTTGGGATACGTGAATCGAGAGGTGGAGGTCGGCCCAGGGGGACAGCCTCTCAGTGATTGTCCAAACTGAGTTTCCGCCATTCTTTTCTACGAGAGCCCATTCACGTGCGGACGACGCGGGGGGTACGTATAGCTAGCAATGAGGCATTACGCGGGACGAGGACAACGCCCAATCAAGTCGATCCCCCTGAACGCCGATCGCACTAAGATTTTCGAAGAAGCTTCGTTGGTCGAACAGCCTACAGCTTACTCAGCCGATATCGCGAACAAAATTGGTAGTTTGACCACTTGGATATGAAGTGTCGTAAGGAGGCGACACTCTCGATAATGTGAGCAGAACTAAGGATAACTGTTAAAAATAATTGATCAATTTGGGTGGCGTTCCGGCGTCTACCAATAATTCGGTATCGTATAACAATTGCATGGAGAGCACATATAAGGCAAAGAAGAACGCGGTTATGTGAGAATCAAAATAATAATAATAACAATAATAACGTAATAGCTAGCCCCACACATGCTACAATGAAGTCAGTCATCGAGACTTATATAGATGAGATACAGATCGAATGCACACTCAGCAATAGGACACTATATCAAATAGGCAACCTCCTAATAGTAATCTGTATGTATTGTTATATATACTGCTAGCACCATGCGAACGGATGCGAAGTCCCCCGTTCCGTTTTTTTTCTGTTACACGTAATCGTCTTCTCGCCCCATGCCATAGTACGGGGAGTTCGTAGTTAGTGGTGTAGTGGTGAATTCTTCTCCATTGTCGTCGTCAAGCCGGTGGCTCAGCAGCAACTCCGAACAGAAGACTCCAGTCGGGATTTGCACTTGATCTGCGGCAGAGGGAACGTCGATGGCCACGTTTAAAACCGTAACATAACCGCACATTGTCATATGGCTGCTAATGTATTCTATGTATGGTAATAATAACTGCTCGGCGGTTCTTCCCACAGCGTTTCCTGTTTGTTTCGTCTGTTGCGCAAAAAGAAAACGCACAGCCGTCGAGGCACTGTGAATAGAGGGATGCCGAGATTGTGTCTCTAAGGACAGGCGGCATTACGACTTTTGCACCTTGTATCGATATTCAATGAACGGCGGTGTTTCTATTTCGTTCTTCATAGTGGTTAGCTGTAGCATTTTTCGGCGCGTTATTCGCGACGAGAAAGAGAACTTTGAATGCGTTGAAGCCATCATAGAAAGGTGGCAATGATAATGGCGGAGGATAAGCTAAAGGCAACAGAGACTGAGGACATCGATGTTAGCCGCTTAAATAAATCCAGGTTTGTCGTCGACTTGCTGGAGGAAGAGCCACGAAGATAGAGCATGTGTATGCTTCGAAAATCCGTTGCCACAGACAAGCGACCAAACGGAATGGTATACTTGTGGCCGACAAGGCCTGTTCGTGCGTTTGCTTGTAAACGGGAGGGGGATATATATATATATATATATATCTATTTGTATGTGTCCACATAACGTTTGAGCGAGTAGCACTGCTACACTGATCTGTGGGGATTTATGATGGCTGACGAACGTACATCTACGGTTATTCTAATGTTTTAAAACGTATAGGAGAAACGATATCTAGCGACACAATTTCTGCCTAAAATATATGCCTGTCTATGAAGGGAGTTGTATGAAGTTGTTTGGATCGCCGTAAGCAGCTTCGGGAATATTGGCGAATGTTCGAAAGTTCCACGTTCTTATTAAGAAGGTTGATTATTAATTATTATTATTTAAGAAGGCAATGATTCCAATGCGCAAATGGCTCCATATGACGTTACCTTGTAGCAAATTGTAGATCTTTTTTTCCTCCCTAGTGTTTATTAATTGTAGCCTGATAACCTGATTCGATTTGAATCTAATTGGTATCATTGGTTAATTATTCTCTCTATCTGTTTCACTCACAACAGCTTTTAGCCCAAGGATTTATTGGATGTCTCGACTACTCACGTTAGTTCAAGCTTAGCAACTTCTTCCCAACGTTAATAGGCTACGAAAGGACGAACTGACCACGCGCTCAGCGATGAGCAACGGTTCTGAATTATTAAAATTGTCTTGGAAACCACCATAGTTGCGGCGTATCAGTGAACGTACCCGTATAACGTGTACGCTAATACAAACCGAATTTTCTTCTACGTTCTTATCGTAATTATACGGAATCTTAAGAAGCGCATGCAGGTCGGAGAAATCTCGTCTGCATTGGACCCCGCTTGGCAGAGCGAGAGTCTGCTCGTATTAAATTGTCACAAACCTGCTAATTTCAATCAAACACACACATGTAGTTCGATGGCTCGACAGCTAAGAGCTACGTATGTAATCACAAAGCGTGTCATTCTCGGTTCACGATCGACTCACAACATCGGTCGTTAGCCACAGTCTAATATTCATTTTTTTCAATTTTTTTCTCTTTCGTTGATTCACAATGAAAACGCACTTTTCACCATTGCTCTAAACGATCAGCAAGCTAAGGCAGCTGTACTGACGGGGGAGGCTTCGACCGACCGCGTGGTAGATAACAGTTAACTTTCCTCTCAGCGCTGGGGCTGGATCGTCGCCTTCACAAGGTTCGCCGTGCAGATCCTTCGTTCGGGGACCCTGCACGCTAAGCCTGGGTCGAGCCTATCAACCTTAACCTATTATTGACATTGTACGAACAGGGTAGACATTGACGTCGACGGTCACCTTTCGCGGTACAGACTCCCACGCGGACATATCATAGGGGAGCATGCAGCGTGCTCCGCTCTCATCTGTCAATGAGTTTGTTGACGGTAGTGAATGGTTGCTGTCATCGCCTGTCTGTTGACATCGGGTGTCAGCGCGAATACAGGATGTTTTTGTCCGCTTTTGCCGCTATGAGACAACTTTGCTCAAGCAATATGTATTAGATCGGCTAGATCGAAATTCACAGAAGAAGAAAAATCATACTTACAGAAATACTTTAAAGCTGAACGAGCCTGCGGCTGGCCAACCCAATACTTTCTCCAGAACGGAATCAGTGCTTTATAACGAAACTCTGTCGTATGATCGTTGCTAAAATATAGACTAAATGTCACCCCGCGCATTCGGAAGTTTTCTGATTTTTCTATGAGTCGATATGTTACTCGTTGTTCGACGTCATTCTGCCCATCCGATACACGAGTTGTAACGCCGTGGATCATCGTGTGTTTTTAATAGAAAATGTAGCTTTCTCTCGACTGGCAACAGCCACCGATCGTAATTACGCAATTGATGCAGAGGTGGATTTCATGTACTAGCTCCCGATTCACGGCGTAACGAAAACACTCTGCAGTAATCTCCGCGCCTGCGATCAAACGTCGCAGCAGACAGCGGCTGTTTCCGCAACGTAGGTATTTTGATTTCGTTTAATATCTCGCCGAGGATCGATGATGTACGTCTATTAGCCCTGGAGATTTCTGCATTCACCAGTACAACTGCATGCTGGTGATGCAGATGTCAGGCAATTGTTTTTCGACTCGGATTCAGCGTCGTTAGTATGGGCCTCTATATTTAAATATAATTATTCCATTTGTCATATATCGAAGGTTAGCTTTACAACACCGACGAGTGAATTGATCGGAGACTTGACGAAGATACATTAGCTTGTCACAGGTTAAACGGCTGTTCGTGTTCCGTTCGAACTGGATGTTCGAACTTGCTTGTCTACTCGGAAATCACTTCACCTCGGGCGATTCTACACAATCAGTCTCCCTTCCTGCTCCTGACAGAGATGTAGCGTCTCGCATTACGCAACCAATTACGTGACAACAGATTTACACACACACTCACACGTACAAACACGCACACGAGCGTAATCACCATCGCACAGCATCTTAACAAAGGGCAGTAGACAATGAAAAGCAACAACAACGGCAGCAGCAAAACGCCGACGTAAATATTCGACGCAAATTGTAGCCATTTGTCGACACGAACGCGTGCCCGGGGACGAGAGTCTTTCTCACAACGATATTTACACAACGAGGAGGGATCACATAGCGAGGTCGCCGGTTCTCACACTTTTGACATGTTGACAGCCCGCGTGATATCGCCACAGCCACGACGACTCGGCGACAACCTCAGATCTGTAGTACTTCGTACCGTGTGACTCACCTATAGCGTAATGTAATGCTCATGCACATTCATTTAGCTAGAATCGCCAACGATGTTTGTGTTTTGCCAGCGACATCTAGAGATTACATGGAACACAGCGTGTTTGCTTTGTTAGGACTCGTGGATTCGCGTACGTTCCAAATGTATCCGGGGCATAACGAAATCACCCAACGATCAGGACCAAATACTTCTGATACATTAACATGGCTCCATATCCGAGGGTGCAAAGATAAAGAGCAACGAAAGCGGTGCACGTGGTGATACGCTTGTAATAATAATCATAATAATAATAATAACGTTTATGAAACCCTCACAGAGCAGAAACATTGCTGCCACATATGAATGATACGTGTATGCCAGCCAAATCTTGAACTATTATCATGCCATAATAGCTAGGATGGTAAATAGTTGCCCATATTGCCTCTGGCTGTTGCTCGAGTCGTTGGCAATGTTGGCTGTGCTGATTTCGCTGAACAAAAAAAAATATCAACAACAACAACAGCTGGTACCGCCATCAGCTTCGCCACCCCCGCCCTTGCTTCACTTCTCTCTCTCTCTCTATCTCTCGTTCGTTCCCCTGACCGCATCTGTACACAGAACAACGTCGTTACGAGGACAGATCACATCGGGACAACTTCGGCTCGACGCGGAGTCGCCACCAAAAGTCGGTGTCTGTATCTGTTTCAGTCCATTGGACGAGCGTTTCACTAAACAGCAACTCGAGTGTCGACGATCACCAGCACCAGCAGCACGCTTACGCTTAAACGCTGCTTCAACGTTATAGTGAAGCATTACGCCACCGAACGGCGGCGGGGACGTGGTCGCTATCCAGCCGGCACACAAGAAAGATTAAATATATATATATCTATATATATATATATATATATATATATATATACGGGACGATGCCAAAAGCCGGTGGCCGGCCGGGCGGCCGACTGATTCGTTCGCTTGCCTGCTCTGCTTATTGCCAACTTAAGTTCGTTTGGTCTAGCGAAAATACACAATATACAATCACTTATATATACATACACACACACACATATATATATATATATATATATATAATGTATTACAACAAGCATCCCTTCGGGTGGCGTCAAATGGAGACCGACAGAGAGAGAGAGATATTACGGGCGTGCGACGCAGACCATGGCGAGCAGGGCATGATCATGTATTATTGTACATTAATCCAGAGATGGAATTTAGCTGAAGTTCGTAGGGTTTTAATGGCGTTAGTGGACATAAGCGCAAAAATCGCCGTCCAGCAGAAACCATGACAAAGTGCCACTTAGCAGCCATATAGGGCGAGGGGACCCCTGCACAAATTGTAAGTGTGTGTATATGCGTTTGTGCCTCTATGCCATACTGTATACACAACCTTTATGTACGCGCGGCTTTCACACGATGACGTGAGCGGCGACTGGCGACTACCGCGGGTGCTGCCAAATCGGTGTGTGTATAACAATGATCGTTGTCGAAAGCACGAAGGCCCAGAGAGAGAGAGAGAGAGAAAGGCAATTAGCTGGGACGGGATCTCGCTCGACGATCATTCAATTGCACCACGACCCACTGTGTAACTAACTACCCCTGACGATTCACGCGAGAACTAAGACGGGTAGCTTACCAGCATTCAGTGGTTCGACTTTAACGGCGAGAGGGCCTCTATCAAAATCCCCTCCCTTACCGCTTGAGACAATTTACTCTTGGACAGAACAGATACTGTAGCGTATCATATCGCCACGAGTAGTTTGCTCCGGAGGGATTCCTTTCTTGAGCTCGTGTACCGTCTACCTGGCTGCCTGCCTGCCCGCCGGCTCGATCGATCGATTCATCGTTTATACGCCATAGCGAATCGTGGCGAATGGCAACGCCTTCAGCCAGTTGTAGCCAGTCGTTTATACTTCATAGGGAGGGATCTATTCAAAGCTCTAATTTGCGAACTCTTTGACAAAGTGAAATTGAACAACCCGTTAACTTTTAGCTATGTAGGAGTATGTTGCTTTGAACAGAGGCGTATCTATCGGATACAGCATCACTGTTTATGCTGGCTAAGTCCCAACGATATTTAACTACAACAGAAATCACTGTATTGCGTACGCAAATCACTGTTCGCCGCATTGCCCTTGAATAAACCAGACTATCAGATCGATTTCAAGCTTGTTTAATGACCCTTCCTGTATTTAAATGGGTCGCTGCTTGTTTAGCTATTTAATACAATATTTTGTTGTTCTTTTCCCATGCAGAGTGAGGCAGAATATATATATATATATATATATATATATATATACATGAGTTTCGGCCTCCTACCTTTGGCAGGTTTGTACAGCTCACTGTTGGCATTCATTAATATCAGGGCCCGTGTAAATGATTAGAGCCACCGGGTGCTTTCATTCCGCGCAGTGTACCGAGCTAACAGCGATGCAAGCCGTCGTTCAAAATCCACTGATCTGACCGCACGGCGAATTAGCCGTTCTGCAACTAATCTGTGCGTCCGTACTCCGATTTGTATTGAGTGACTCACGTGATGATTAACGGGAGAAATAAGGCGGGGGTTTACCAGAATTCAGTGCTTCGGTTCCAACGGGTGCCGGTATTAAAAGCCGAGCAAAGGTCCCCTTGCTCTTGAGACAATTCACTTCTGAACAGAAGAATATCTGTATCGTACCATAACGTCGTGAAGGGCTCTCTGTCTCTCTCTCTCTCTCTCTCTCTCTCTGAGGGATTTCGCGAGCGTAGTCGTACGGTGTAGACGTCCATTATTCTACTATAATATGAATCTCCCCGCCACACTTACTGCTCCGAATTCTATTTACTTACAGGCGTGTGTACACAGATCCACTCATCGGCATCGGTGGACATAGATCTCATACTCATATGGGGGTACACATGTGTATCCACGCATAGTAAACGCCACACATGCGTCAACAGTGACGTTACCTCCATGGAAAGTAATCGGCTTATCTAACATTGTTGTGCGACGGACGTGTACGTGCAAGTATACGGAGCGGCACGCTCGTGCACGAGATTCTCGGACACGACTGGGGCGCGGGGGGCGGGGATATTGTGCAACTGGGAGATTGTATAATAATGATCGTGTCACCGATACAATGTGTACAAACTGAGTGACACTCTGTTCTATTTCTCATTCCGCCGGTCTCTGCTCTACGCACCGGTGACGTCAACAGCAGTTGTGACATCGCTATCGGCTACCAACGTTTAGTCAGTAGCGGTTAGCGGCAGCACAGTTGGTGCTATCGGGCCACTGTGACCGTTACAAGGTGTTTGTTGAAGGCTTTGCTGCGGCTGCGGCGGCGGCGGCGACGACGTCGGTAACGGAGGCGGCACCGATGACATGAGACCTACCCCGGAACCCGTCATTCTTTCCTTTAGTATTGTACACTGTGTTGTATAACAGTATAAGCATCTTAGAATGCCACAGACATCCACACAGGCGTGTGGAGTTAACAGCGCACAGCTGAGTGTGGCATCTTGGAAAGATTAGCTAGATTCACCCGGGCTCTCTTTGGGAGATTGGCATGGTATGCTGGTCGCATTGAAAGTTAAACCACTAGGAGTCCGCAAAAGTCTAAAAATAGACCGCTTTCGGCAAATTATTCCAGAGGTTCAGTGTCGCCAGCTCGAGACAATATTATTCACCGTGTTATCATCTGCCGCACGACGTATACGACAGTGACAAAAAAAAACAACCCGCTGGGAACGTGTGCACTTTACGTGTGTGGACTTTCTAGGAATTCACC
Source organism: Stratiolaelaps scimitus (assembly GCA_019614645.1). NCBI lineage: Eukaryota > Metazoa > Arthropoda > Arachnida > Mesostigmata > Laelapidae > Stratiolaelaps > Stratiolaelaps scimitus. The sequence goes on from JABWDB010000019.1 coordinate 607,047, forward strand.
AAAGACGGATTTCGCTTCCAACAACGTGAACGAATTGAAATGCTAGACCGGTCACAAGAACCGATAGTCTGCGTACATATGTATATAATACATATGTACACGCGCGGTCATTTATATGTCTGCACCGTCAACCGACAACCGAACAGTTTTAGCCGAGCTGCTGGATGTCGCACAAAAGCGCTAGATGCCCCTAGATGGATACCCCGCTTGATACGGAGATAATTACGTAGTACGGGGTTTGCTTTTGTAACTCGACCTATGCACCCATTAGTCCATCTTCTGAAGTGAAGCAGCGCGTCCATGCTTCTATGGCACGTTGTCACCGGCGATCGGCCACTGCCACAAAGCAGAAACTACAACGGGCATAGTCACGTTCAAGGTGGTCGTCTTGTCTCGGCCTGGCGTTCCCGCCGTGGCCCTGGTACAATGAGTCATTGGAGCCAGCGGCCGTCGCGCAGCAGTGCCGTGTAGACGATGATCGCACCGTCTGTGTGTATATATGTCTGGTCGGCGTATATCGCTCTGGCTGTTCGTCTGACCGTGATTCGGGGCCCAGCCACCGTTCATCGCTTGTCCTCGTGCTCCCATCGTCGCCGTCTGATCCTGTTGCTCACGATCGATTCTCACGCGAGCTCGGCCCGGACCAGTATTGGCACGGCCAGCGTGGGTGTGAACGGACCGGCCAATGGGGCGAACCACTTTCAGCTGCGTCATTCGCTTCTTCTGCAACCGCTGAGCAGAAACACCCGCCGCCCCTCCGTCGGTGTAAATGTGCCACTACTAGCACTTTCACGCCGTGTGGAGGTTGACGTTGGCTGGCCACCGGCTCGCTCGCCTGTTTCCTTGTTTGTTTGCCTCTTCTGTGGGCTTTTGCTGTAGCCACTTTCGCCTCTCGGCGGATGCGAAGTGACTAAGGGACGAATGGAGAATTCATCGTTTTGATCCACGCATTGATGATATGTGTACTGTATGATGATTCGGCTTGTCGTGCGAATCCCTATCTTGCTCTGTGCTGCTAAATGTCTACAATCGGCAGGCCAATGTTATTCTACATGACGACGATGCTACGGCTACCGGCACCAACACTTCGAACTTAGTGATCTTGGTGCGGCCCGTCGACAAAAGCGTGTGGACGCCATGTCGATGACGGTATCGCTTATTCCTATAATGTCTTGATCACTAATGGGGGTTTAACCCGTAGTTTGGCCCTGCTAATGAGCAACGATGTATAATGTTTAACTAAAGTTTGCTCATTATCGCGGTAACCAGATTGAAATTACTGATATCCTACTGAGTCCATGCGCTTCTTTGGTGGTTCAGCATTTCAAGGATACACTTGATATATATATATATATATATATATATGGCACATCTCATCGATCGTTATATAATACATGTCCAATACGCACTGAGTATGACCGCTGATGAACATCTGACAACATTGCATCCTTTGATTAACACTTATGGCAGCTGCGGCCGTCCTCAGCTTTTACGGGGTCCTCCTTCAACGTCCAGAAACGAAACGGACGATTTCAGCTTAAATTCTGTAGACACCGCGCGTACAGAGCCTCTGTCGATAGCCCCTTGGCCCCTGTGGGCCGTGTGAGCAATACAGATCTCATCAACAGCCATTGTGCACCAATTTGATCACACATCTCATGACACTCTGAAGCTATTAACACTGTTCTGGCATTCGGTGATACTCAGCGGAGTCACCGAACGCTAGAGCCGCCGTCATTGTAAATGCCTACGAACGAGGGAACGATTGACCTCGTTTATTTCTGTGTGTCAATAAAACGTCATCTGTATTATGAAGATCTCGCCCCCGTCTCGGGTTTTGATAAACACCACCACTGTTAAATTGCATAGCGAAGCATGGTGTACGGGTGAATATGATTGCCCGAATTGATAGAGTGTTTGTATTGGAGCATTGTGTATTATGGTGAGTTCATTAAAAACAAACAGCATTTGCATCGGTCTGCTGCATTGACCCGAATGCATACGCCGCGTAGAGATACGATCATAAACAATGCGTGTCTATATGTGTATAAAATAAAGAAGTGCTAGTGACAGCGATCAAACTAGATTTGATATGGTGACTCGAACGGCACGGGAGAAACAGCGGCGAACAGGACTTGAGCAAAAAATGGGTTCACCCAATATAAATAATTCGACCCATTATTATTATTACTAGTGGCCGATCTACTTTGTGTTTATGTAATACGTATCCAACACTTGAATTGATACGAAATAATGTTCGTTGTGCAAACGATTGAAACGCATGCAGGTTGGCGCGCTTATTCTACAATATACAAATTCATATTGGACCATGCCATGGCATCGTCCACGCGCGGCCGCTTCCGAGCTGAGCCTGATCAGACAAGAGCAGATCCGCCGTCGAAGGCCGAAGGGCAAGTACACCGAACTTCGAACATACATCGAGAGTCGACCCCCCCCCCCCCAGCACACTTCAATTCACTCTACACCACGCTCGCGGTAGTGGTGCGGTGCTTGTGGTGTCCGCTGTTTCGATCTGCCCCGATGGCTCCTTCACTCTGGGGCTCTTTTACGGCCAACCCCCCAGCCTAAACCTCAGACCCCAGCAGCCGCAGACAGCCCCCGGAACCGCTGACTGAATGAGTGTCGCAGTGTTCCTATGGCGGAATTGACTCATCGGTGTAGAGATATACAGAGACATCGAGAGAGAGAGAGAGAGCGAGACCTGTACGTAAAATTGGGATCGTTCGTTAGATGACGTTTTTGATCGAGACTCTAACCCACACCTGCGGCTGACAGCGAATCCATCCGAATGGGACGACACCGAGAAGCTTAGTTCCGCTCGACCGCTGCATCGGTCATTGATAGCACGAAGGTCGGCAGATGGCTCAGACGCAACGGGAAAATTGCCACAATTCGGACGCCTCGTCCTCCTCCTCCCCGACGCTACTAACGGGGGCCCCGGCAGGCAGGGCCGACCTCGGGGGCCGGTGGGGACATACACAGATAGATGATGGTTCAAATAAAAAGGTCTTTGTATTATGCCCCTCGTGTTGCTATGGTGATTGCTTGCCAGTAAAATTCGCGAAAGCATGGCTACCGATGTGAGCGTGTTCTAGCTCTCGCGGGTTGGTGACCCTTGGCCGGTGACCAAACAGACGTTTGTTATATTGAGTGAGAGAGTGAGATAATATATATATATATATATATATATAGAGAGAGAGAGAGAGAGAGAGAGAGAGAGAGAGAGAGAGAGAGAAATAAAGCTTGTGAGGGAAGCGAGTTGGGCTTTGGATGAAATCTCCGAGGACTCTTACAAATGATGCTCGTGTTCCTTGCGGGGAGGGTTTAAAATGTGACTATAATTACAATTATATATTTCAGATTATCCTGGTCACGGTATGTCTCCGACTATCCTGACGACGTTGTAAGTCAGATTATCCTGACCGTGTTATAAGTCAGATTATCCTGACCTGGTTTTATATACACCTTTTAGTCAAATTTTTTTTTGCGAGAACATAAGCATTGTGAAACTGCAGTTCCGAAAATAAACCACTAATGAAATGAAATGAAATGTTGGCGTGTGTTGTTACTTGGACGGATTGTTTGTTCACCATTGCGTAGCATGGCAGCCGTCGAAGCGACGCGACAGATGTCTTGTTACAATTGGCTGTTGACAAATGAATTCGTTTAACCTTCGGCGATTTAATTGGTTTTTTTTTTGTTTTCTGCTCTCTATTTCGGCCGCATCCTATCGTCAGGCACGTACGTGAATGGTACCCGTATACCGGAACAGTCCTACGTGAAACTCGAGCACGGCGATCAAATCCGGTTCGGCTACCACAAGCAGGCGTTCGAGATGCAGCTATCAAGGGGGAGCGATGAGATCGATACGGCGAAATCGCCGATAGCAGGAGCGGCGGCCGCGACACCGCTCGATGACGACGATTCACTCAACGAATCGGCCATGTCCGTCATAAGCAACAGTGCAACTATCCACGGACAACAACAGCAGCAGCAGCAACAACAACAACAACAGCAGCAGCTTCTGCTGCTGCAGCAGCAACGACAGGTAAGGTCCAATGTGTAACAGGTTGAGCTTATGCCGTCAATTGCGCTTCTTCGGTTTCGAAATATGAAATGTACAATACGCTTGTGTCTATTTGTGGATATATTATTTTGCATGTGTGTTTCTGTGTGTCCAATAGAAGGCTCTTGTTGAATTTAGATGTTGTATTTGAACTTTCCATTGCGTCGTTCAAATCTCTGTAGAATACATTCCGTCTACAGGGGGTTTTCCTCTCGTCGAGAAGTAACTCCCACTATTAGCACTACTGTATAAAGAGTATGACGATAATGACTTCTAACAGAGAGGCCCTTTCAGCAGACGAGCCCAATGAAAGGCAGCGACTCACTGGAAGACGTCACAATGGGCATCGCTCCTCGGCCACCGGTCCAACGCGGCGAACTCCACAAGAACCACTCAGTGCCTACGCTCGAATCACCTGCATCGCCTCTATCGGATGGCCCACCTGGGGGTCCGCTAAGAAGGGCGGGAGCGCATGTCCCAAGGGACCTCCCGTTAGGCGGCATGGTCGCATCGTATCACGCCGCTCCTGTGCGTTCACCCAGCGAGCCGCAGATCGACAACCGCATGATTGCGTCGTCGCTATGGGACCAAGAGGTCAAACGGAGCCCGCAACGAAGCTGTGCCGGCGTCGGATTCGGCGTCGGCGGGGCTGACCGCGAGCGTCCAGCAGGCGGCGGCGGCGGTGGCGGCGGCGGCGGCAGCGCAACTCGCCGACCGGTGGCCATGACCATTCCGGCGGATGCTCGAGAGCCCTCCGTCACGTCGCCAATTGGCCGAGGAGGATTCAACAATAATCACCACCATCATCATCAACAACAAAACAACAACACTAACAATAATAACAACGGTAGCGCTGCTGGGCAGCTACAAAGCAACGGGACGCTCCATATTGGACCAAACGCGAGCGGTGGCGGTGCCGCTACTGGTGGTAGCAATGTCAATAATGAACTTGCTGGTAGCCCGTAAGTATGACATAACACAATATATATACCACTCATCAAACAGCGAGGTTTCACCGCAGCTTGATTTCTTTCCGCTTGGAATCATCATCGTGCAATAGTTAGGCTAGTCTAGGCTGTCAATCATATCTAGCTATACATATATGTGTACGCAGATGTCAACATCGGTAATAGTGGATGCCCTTCTTCCATTAAGTTTAGCTGTTTGTGTATATGTTTTGTGAATACAGCCATCGTCGCGTAATGCCTAGATGCTTATTATGTCGCCAACACCAGCTAACTTTAGCAATAGAGAGAAGTAGACAAGAAAGCAACGAGCCGATTTAACTGCTCCAATCGGTCTGCGGTCGCTATTCAGCACAGTTGTTCACTTGACAATGTTTGCGGTGCGACATTGTCCGAAATTGTCGCTGCCTCCGCCTGCTGCTGCTGTTGCTGGTCCGCTATTCCTGTGTTCGCCGGCCGAGCCTTTCTTGCTGCACCACCGCTATCTCTCTGTGTATAATATAATAGAATATTTTGCCCGCGGGACTCTATCGATTGAGCGGCCCTGGCCTGCCTGCCTGTGGCTAGCCACGGGGATTATTACCCACCTGGATTGACGGGCCACTGCCAACTGAGTCATCGGCTGGCCTTCCCTCTCTCTCTCGATCTCTCTCGCTCTGTCCTGAGCTTGAGCTAAGCTCAGTAGCATCGCGTCTGCTTGTAACGTGTGTCTGGCCACGAGCAAGCAGTTTCTGTCACGCTAACGACGGTGCGTTTTTCACATCCATACAAGAAGTGTTCATCGGTCGATGTTGTGTAGCGGGTGGCGCGAGGCTCTTCCACTGTTTGTGTTGTTTTTATTTTGTTTGTATTCGATTGGTGACGGCTGCGCCGCGGTTACGATAGTGCTCGTTACTGTTCGGCGGCGGCGGCCTCATCGCGTCGACAGCGACAGGCCTGGCCGATAACATTCTCGTTTGCTGTGCGTGGGACGCCTGGGCCGCGTTCACCTGTCACGCTTTTTTTTTCTCTCTCGTAGATTCGCCCGGCTGTGTGCCCCGGCGATTTGGCCGTTGTAGTACAGCTGCTTATGTGCCGTAGTTGATTTAGCGTGGCGGTCTAGCGAAGCGTCGCCTTCGATTTGACGGCAACCAATTAACGAGAACGTGGCAACGAAAATTGGTGCCAATACATTGGCCAGACCATAGACACACGTGCACATATATATATATATATATATATATATACGTGGTCATTATATATAGTTATGAGGGCATAGCTGACATTGTAAAGTTAACCTACGTATACCGACAACGTATGCTACGACAATTCATTGGATCCCTTAGTACACGAATCTCATGTAGATCTCGTCCAGTTGTGACATGGTCGTCTCCGACAATGTCTCCGCTTCGCCACCGGCTGTTAACTATAGCAGTACCTATTTCATTCATCGGGCAGCACCGGCTAATCCTGTGTCAGCGGGGTATGTGCCCGTCTCGGTCAGTTCCCTCCGGGGGGACTGGGACCAACGCAAGGTTACACAAAAGTTCGACTTCATTTGCGAATCATGTTGCACTCGTTGTCATATGGCTTTTCCCAGTAAGTGTTTCATAACGTATGCAGGCGAACGTTAACAAGCTTTCTCCAATGAGAATAGTCTTCCTTAACATCCATATATATCCCTTGCATCGATTGGGCAGCGAATATAATCGCTTTTCAAAAGCAATTCTGTTCGTGGCTCTCGAAAAACCAAGTTACGGTGTATTTGACCCGGCTTGCTTCGGGGCCCTCGAGATCGTTCAGAGGCTTTTCGACTTTCGAAGGTAAGATGAGTTGAACGTTTGTTGGTGCAATAAACGAGCTGCAATTTGGAGGTAGTCGGATGGCGCGAGATCGGGCGGGTAGCGTGGTTTCGGCAGAACTTACCAATTGATTCGTGTTATGGTCTCTCGCGCCACTCGCCGAACAGGTGGCCTGGCTTTGCCATATTGCAAGATGACGCCTCTTCTTGATGCAAGGCTAGGGGCTTGCTTACGGCGGACAGCAGCCTCAACTCTCTCGAGTGAGAAAAGTGTATTTCGCCCATGATCACCTCTCCAGGTTTTGTAGTAATAAATGCAGGCGGCACCAGTAGGAGTTGTTTTTGTTGTTGCTGTTCATGCTGCAGGCTATCCATTCGGAATCATCCGCACCAGTCATTTTGACTGGTCCAACCCAACACGGCGTTGTCTCGTTGCTGACGCTGGTATGCTTTCAACCATCATCACGGCGACCGACGGCGCTCGGAGTTCGATGCAGCCACGCAGGAGGCGGGTAACGCTGATGATCAGACTGTTGACGGCCAGTGACTGCTGTGTAATGTCTACGCTTGCAAGGCATCTGATGATGCCATCCGCAACCGTCGACGTATCCGACTGCTAATGATGACCTGCACATATAAATAGACAGTTGCGTCCATAGATGTATATATATATATATATATATATATAATAACGTAGATCTGTGGACTAATTTTCTGCTGGCGCAGTGTTGCCTTTTGCTTTTCGTGCTTTGCCTCGTGGTTATCGCACTTCCGCTATTTCGCCGCGCGGTCCGATGTGGTCAGACCGGACGCGAACGCCAGCGCCGGTGTTGCACGACACGATGCTACCGCACCTGCTCATGTCCATCGAGTCACACACACTGTAACTTGATTCTAGACAAGGCTAGACTGTGTTATTATTATTATTATTACTATAGATAGAATGTTGAAGGGGCAGAGCCAGACGCGCAGACCGGCGAGGCTCTGCGAAAATTCGACACAGCAAACAACAACAACAACAGATGTACGAGGACGGGGAAGAAATAGATACAGAGCGAGAGAGAGAGAAAGAGGAAGTGTATGGGTAATTGCTTGCATGCGTTTGTCGATTTGCCTGACCATGCCGTTATTCAACCACAAACAACATAATTGCTAGCGCATTAAGTCATACCGATCATAATATACCATCCATGTGTACTAACTAGTACTGTACTAGAACGAGACGGGGCGGTGCGGGGAGGCGAAAAACTACAGTACAATATAGGTAGCAACAACAGCAAAACAGTTAGCCGAAAATGGCCTACTCACGGCTGACTCATTCCACGCGCCACCGATCGAAGGACTTCGGATCGTTGAATGGACGGACGTTTCGCTTGCGAATTCATTGAGGGAGACAAATGGATCCCTCGCCGGCGTCGATCCGGGCACACGCCCGCGTCCATCTCTTCCACGTTGTTTCTCTGTCGTTTGACTCATCGTCCTTGGCACAGGCGGGCAGATGGACAATCGGCTAACGGATGCCCTCATCGCCGTAACGGTTATGTCCCGCGACTCTCACTGGCGGGACTGGCAGGCAGAATTAGCGATACACACGATTCGTGTGTGCGTGTCGTGCCGATCATCCGCAGCGTGCTCATTCACCGACGACGATAATTACCCGGGGGAAAGCTGAAATGGGATGGTGCACACGAATGGGAGGTGTAACAGGAGCAAGTATCAAGTACGTGGCTCCCCTCACCTCTCCCCCCTATTGTGTGTTCACTGGCAGAACATGTTGCGTGTTTAGCGGCGCTATTGAGTTGTTCGTCATCTGTTTTAGCCCTGTCATTCCCGTATTTCCATTCCCAGCGTGAATATCATAATAATCATCATCATCATTCGCGGGTCCGATCGGTTCGTTGTTTCTCATGGTTTTTGTTTGAACAACGAACTGTGGTCGACTTCGTGGAAGAGCCGGCGCAGAAGACGGACGGGAGTATACTCGCGTGGGTTGACCGTAATGCTTAGTAACGCTGGGTTGGACACGTACACGTGGTCGGATCAAGAATCAGGACAGTCACCGTAGGCAGTCATCGTAAAGCGATTGCCCGCACTCGGCTTACATTCGCGTGAGCACTTGTGCTCGTATATCTCTGCTAGCCATATGGGCAAGACTCTGACGAGCATTTTTGACCACTTCGTCGCGGGAGAAAGAGAGAGCTCACTGGTGGGACTTGCAAATCACTTCGTGCAGCTTTTGCCACATTCATGGTGAGTTGTTGACGGAGGAATCCTCTGCCGATCGCCGTCGGGCAGCTGCTGGCAAAATCACCTCAACCGAGTTGCATATTCTCGCTTGTGTTGTGCTGTAGTTGCACGACGAATTCGGAAGTTCGACCCTGCCGCGACGACGCCGCGTTCTCTCCGGCTGCGATCCCCTGTTGCTGTTATTGTTGACAAGGTCTGTTTTTGTTCGACGGTGGCGCCCGTTGGCTGCCCCGCTTGTTTACACTATTTGACGTCTACCTTTGCGTGTCCATGGTGGCCAGGAGACTCTCGTCTGCCGAGCAATACTGACGTGAACTCCGCTCGGATATGTTGCTAAGCACACGACTAACTTGGACTTGATTGTTCCACCCAAAATTTTTCTCAGCGAGCAGCAGAGAAGACGATCGTCTCGTCTGTGATGATGTGACTGCTTGTGCATGACGTCGTGTTTATGTGCGGCATGTGTTTGTTGAGCCTACGGAATTGACCTATCAGGCTCTCTCTCTCTCTCTCACATACTCTCTCTCTCTCTGTCAGCCGCCGGCCCAATGAGGCCACCGGTTTGTTGGGGTATCCCCATCGGCTTCGCTAATAAAACCAGCCTGGCCATTGCAAGCACCACCACCACCACCACCACCGCTCAGATGTGTCACCACCGCTGCGAACGGCAGCCGAGCGGGCAGAGAAAGAATGAATCACCGAGGAGCCAGACTGTTGGCATCCATATAGCAGCTGTTGCGTTCTGTTGTTCTAGCTGCGTTACGCTATGTTGGTAGAGCAGTTGGGTTTTTGCGTCAGCCAGCCAGTGTGTCAGTCACAACGACTGTCTATCTGCCGCCACCGCCACCGCCGATGCCCTGGCTATTTTGCAAGAGGAGTGAGTGCGCGATCACCACTCGGGCGACGGCAGTGAGAGGGTGGTCCACATTGAAAGCAGAAGGAGATATGGACGAAGTCGTTGTTAGGCCATCACTGCTCAATGAATGGACAAATACAAAAGACAAAAGGGTTCCCGCGCTGATGGTGGACGGCCAGTTTGTGGGGATGTTGTGCGAGCCAGATGTCGGGCTCAGCTAGACCAATGGTTGCGTGGTGATCGTCGTAGACGGCACTGGTGCTCGTTAGACGGACGCCGTTAGCTAAAGGCAGTAAGTTCTCCTGATCCGAAATCGTCACAGTCGTAGCGGTTGGTTCAATCTTTCGAAGTATTAGTTAAATCGAAAGTAACATGACTTTGTGTGTGTGAGCGAGAGAGAGAGAGAGAGAGAGGCCAGTGTAAGTGTTCAGATCATGTGATCATTTGAAATGTGCCCAAAATCAGCTTCGAGAGATATTATCACGGCCTATACTCGAGGATCATTTGGCCTGGATCAATCTCGGCCAGCCAGGCCACAAACGTCAATCGTATCAGCTCGTCGTCAGGCTCCGTGAGCCTCGCCTCTGGTGTCGAAGGGCCGAGTTAAGACGGGTGCGCGTGTGTACACGGTAACGCGGACAGCCGAAATTGTCGCTAACACATTCGATCAAGCGAAACAAAAACCTCTCTTGCCAGTATTGACGTGCGTATGTCGACGTGATCGGGCCCCATGATGGGATTCTTTATCAGCTTTGCCCCTCCTTCTTGTAGGAAAAAGTCCCCTCCGGGAACGAAGACGGAGGACAACCACAGCGGTATTCATTCCGCGTCGAGAGACAAAGAAAAAGCCAAAGCCTTTGTGATTAACTTCGACGAGCCAAAGAGGCGTGCCTCGATCCCGCAGAGTGTGCTCCAGCGACGCGAGTTGGCCGCTCGCACCAAAGAGGAGGAGTGCCGTGTGAGCGAGTTCAGTGGGGACTCGACGGGAACTGGGGGCACCGTTCAGAATGGCCTTAACGGCAGCCTCTCGGAGAGTGCCAACTTTCTCATTCAGAAGATGCTGCAGAGCAACAACGACGGAACGAATCTCGAGTGAGTACTACGCAACAAAATCGCTGAATTATAGATACGCGTCACTGACTTATTATATATATATATATATATTCAACACACACACACACAATAGGTTTATAGTGGGATACATTTTTGTAAGTCGGAAATAGAGACTTGTAGTAAATGGCTCAAGTGACCACAGTAATTTCCCCATATATATATATATATATATATATATATATATATATATATATATATATATATATATATATATATATATATAAGGGAACATTACTGTGGTCATGATAATGATACATGTGACAGCGATCTACTATAGATTCATAGTTATCCATGCAATCCTCTTAATACTTCTTCTCGAAAGCAGATTTTTGTTCATTGACAGTTGGGATTTCCTTGCAAACTATTCCATTCTACTGTACATCATTCTCTAGTTTGAAATAGAAATACCTCTCACCTGCGTCTCTCAATAAGCAATGTACGTAGCCTAGCAAAGCGGCAATCTGCTACAATCGATTAGGCAACAATGATTGGTTCATCGTTTGCGATGTGTCTAATGCTTAACCTGGTTGTGATCGGTGCGTGTGTGTGTCCTCGACTGCGTTATGATACACAGCGGTGACGATGAGGAGAAAGCCGATGAAGCTGAGGAGGATGGAGATCACCGTAGCGAGGCAGGCACCTATACGGTGGACGACCCCCAAGCACGCGAGGCCCGAAGGAAGATTGATCAGGTGTTCGGTGTACATGGACAGCGGCCAGCCGCTGGTGAAACCGAGGATAGCAATGCCTTTAATGACTATCAAAATCGCACAAGAACGTTTAGCAAAGCCAGTAAACACAACGTTCCAGTAACTAGAGTAAGTGGGCGAACGGAACAGGTCGACGATTCATGATCGTGGTAATATTTGATTAACTGTGACATCGACGCATATTCTACACTAGCTGGTGCGATTTGAGTTCTCAGTTGAGTCTTATTGATTAAGGCATACATGATATACATTGGTAAATCATTTTCCGAGCGGGGACCGGAATCGTATTAGTAATCAGTTTGTAGTAGAGCTCGTCTAGACAAGAGACACGTATTGCACGATAAAGCCAACATTATACATACCTTCTCCAGTTACTGAGTGTGTGGGCTACCTTTTATGCACGCGTGCATCTATTTATGCGATTTAAGTTCCACTCCTGCCTTAACATATATCCATTTGATTCTACCTCAATCATTTTTTTCTCTCTCTCTCTCTTTCTCTCTCCCTTTTTAGACACAACCAGTTGTAGCTCCACCACGGCGCAACCGAACAACCTCTTCATCCACTTTCCTGGCCTCGTCGGTGCCAGCGTCGTCAAATCTCATGACCGACTCGATGATGTCTTCCACGATCAGCTCCGGTTCGTCGACCGGAGGTCTGCCTTCGAAGCCCGTCGTCGTTCGAGCCAAGACCTCCACTGCCAAAACTGCCGGCGCGTCGTCCGCATCGGCCAAGGTTCGCAGGCCGTCAAGTTCGGGCGTATCTCGACCACCAAGTGCACGATCTACTGTGTCGACGACTGCTGGATACGGGCCGCGTGAGCCCATCTCTGCTGGCGCTGCCGGTCGAAATGGCAGCGCACCGAAAAGCGCGGTAGCAGGCGTCACCTCGACGCTAAGAAGAGGCACTTACGGCGGGTCGGACTTTAGCCTCGAGTCGTCCAACTCATCTGGATCGCATCTAACCGGCGGGGACTCCATGAAGATGAATCGAGCCTTTGCCCTGAGGAGAGCACGGTTGGGTCTGCAAGAGCCTGTTGTCTCCCAGAAGGCTCACCTTCTGACCGGAAGCAACCCGAACCTCTTCTCAAGGCAGGACGGGGGTCGCTTCTCGATGAGGCTGCCCTCGGCCAAACAGCGCACTCGACCCGGTGCTGATCTGAACCAGCCGACGATGTCCGGATCGGTTTCGGGCGCGAATGCGGCCGGATTACTCGACGCTAGTAGAGCCTCCCCTCGAAATTGCAGGTGAGCACATTCTCGTCCGTAACAAACAAAGGTTGTGTTTAAATGAATACATATACAAATAAACATGTGTCGATAAAACAATTCCGTTAAGGGCACGTCCATGGAAATCTTTCACAGCTAGCTAATTGGCTAACGACCTCTCATTACAGACGTAATGAAAGCGACCCATGCAACATCAACCTGTTAGGTCAGGAATCCGACGATGGACACGACACGACGATGATGATGATGGATATGAGGCCTGAGCTTCGACCCCCGCGAGGCGTCGATCCTCTTAGTCAGTCGACGTTTGAGCCCAGCACGCAGGAACGAGATCTACTTCGTGACGCTATTGTCGACATGTGCCGTAGCGCGTCATTCAACGCTCATCCCGATGCACGGGATAGAGAAATACGGGCAGGTACGAGTAGCCCGCTCCTGCAGAGAAAGGAGACCTTCCTTAAGCAGCATACCAGCCCACAGCATCAGCCCTTGGTGAGTATTCTGGTGTGGGGCGTCCGTGAACTATTCCTTACTTTGCTACTATACAGATACAATACAACGTTTTGGTTTATGTACTAAGGGAACTTTTGCAGTTTTTCTTACAACTCTTAAGTTTTGATAACATATGACCACATTATCTAGGTGATCGGTTGTGTCCCTTTTGTAAGTAGGCGATATTTTTGTCACTTTTTACAAGCCATATATTTTGTATACCATATGCAATATTCAACCATATTTTCGTGAGCCGTCAACCTGAATACCGTCTATTGGCTGTCTGTTGCATTGAGCGGGAAGATCACTAACGAAGCGTAGCTCATTTGTTTAGTTCATTAGTCCTACGTACACAGTAAAAAATAGACAGACACTTACACACATTATAGTTAGACCGAATCCGTCTCATTTTTACAATGATGGGAATAGCGTTTTTTGTAGCTTGCTTGTGTTATGAAATGATTTACGAATGTGCATGTAAGTCATACGTGATCCATTGAGTGGGAGGCATTTTTGCACATCTCTCTGATTCAGCCCACACTATTTGTGTGGCCTTGAGGGGCTAGAGAAATGCAGAGCTAACGGTAGCTAACCATGTGTTGTGCCACACACACACACATGTCCTGCGAACATATTGCGTACAAGTTTCTCTCGGAAGTCGCTTGCCTACTCTTATATAATATTCCACCTAAATCTACACCGCCTTGATCATATCTCGAATTGCCTTTCGATGGTCCCATTCATGACTATATGCATTGTATTTTTTTACCATCGCATTGCAGGAGGATCGCGCCATGGGAACGACTCCTGCAAGATCTGGCTGTATCGGGCGAACTGCGAGCCCGTCCCGTTCGGCGTTCTCGCCGCAGCTGCAAAGGAGGGCACCGCTGGGGTCGCCGTTATCGCCCCAGATTGCCCGGAAGGTGCTCCCCTCTCCGCAGGCCTCGCCGTGCCGCCAGAAGCCGCCGACGGGTCACCCGCCAGCAGGACTAGCCGGTGCCGATAAGGAGCGCCAACAGCCCGCCCTGTCGGCCCTAGATACGCTTGTCGTACAGGCAATCTCGCAACTTTCCGGAAAGCTCCGGTTCAGCGCGCGCGCCCTTGTGGAACGCGAGAGCCAGAGGTATCCTGAGGGAAGTGATGCCCTGCTGACGATTCAGGAGCTGCTATCCTCGACGCCAGCGGCGGTGGCGTCGTCGGCGGCCAATGCAGGCGACATCTCGAAAGAACTATCAGGCATACTGCGGAACTTGCGCAACATCGAGCAGTCACTAAGTCTGCTGTCAGCTCTGGAGCCTGGTCCTCCCATTCCGGCCGAGGAGCCCGAACCCGAGCAGGACCCCGAGTTGGAGCCAAAACAGTTGCCGAACGCTGAAAGTCTGGGGGACACGGTGCCGAGAGGCTTCTTTACAGTTTCCTTTTAAAGCTAGATCTCGAGCTACGATTATTGTGTGTGTTTGATTGTGCGTTTTTTGGGTGGGGCGGTCGAAAGCAAAACAAACAAAAATACACAAGAATTACTTCTTGATTCCTAGCTGCTGACAGGCACAAGCAGAGCGTTATTGCAGCCCCCGGACGTTGCTGTGTGACGCGCAAAACTCGAATGTGACGATGCAAATGAAAGATCAGGGATCAAGTGCCGGATTTATTACTATTATTATTATTATTATTACCTAATTATTAATATGAATATATGCATTAGAAAGTGTTTATAAAACCTGAAGAAGAAGATGAAGTAATTTTTCTGGGCCCAGGTTACTCTGCGGCCTTTTCGCTTGTAGCCAACGGCAATTCGTCAACTCTGGCCAGCGGCCACTGAGCCAGAGGTGTCTACACGGGCCGCTTGAAGTAACATGTGATTGACGCTGGTCCGAGTTCTTTCGTTGGGCTCGCCACAGTCGATGGCGGCGGTCAATCGGAGGGCCGAATTTTTTGCAAAGAATGATCGCTTGACTGATTGATTGATTGACTGATGCATTCCTCGATGAGTGATAATAATGATCAGACCACTTTCACATCTGAACGCGGCCACTTGACGATCGATCGATCAAACATACAAACAAATAGACTGCTAGATGTGTCCCCTTTTGTAAAATGGATGTTATTATTTTACAGCAATTTATGTTCGTTGTATCTTTACGTATAATGTTTAATATATCATGATGATAATGATGATTTTTACCTTTTCTCGTCAAGGGTTCTTTCTCCTCCAAGAGGCTTGCCTCGCCGTACTTCAAGAGACGTTCTCATTTTTAGGCTGCAACAAATAGAAAAAATCGACGGTGGCATGCACATCGAACGTCAAACGGAATCTCAAGACGGCGTAGAAATGCAGAAACAAATATATTATATATATATATATAACAAAGGAAATATATATATATATATAATACAATATTAACAATGCGAAGGCAATATGACACGTAGAAAGTGCAATGTAAATCTTATGTAACGAATCTTCTGTGAAAATAAAAGTCAAACTGATGCACACGTGCACGTATAACATTAAGCGAATGAAACGAGGGGGACGATGGGATGCATCTAACGGGGGATAATAATAATGCTATTATTAGAATATAAGAAAAGACGATGTGTCGTCGTCGTCCGAATGCGGATAGACAACCATCGACGAATGGTCCAAACGCGCCATTGTGACACGATCGTAACTTCTCGCTTCGGGTGGTGTGTTGAATTTTATCGACGCGATCGAAATCGAAGCACGAAAGCTGAACTCCACGAAGAGCCGCATTAAATATTTCTATACGATATATATATATATATATATATATATACGTATACATAGTGAGGTTGATGTTGACTCTCTCGACGCTCCGAGGGATGGTTGTGCTCTGGTACGAGTTTGTTAGTCGAAAGCAAACCGGTGCCGTTGCCACAATTGGTATTCATTGCGAGATAAATGCGAGATGAAATTTCGGTCAGAGGATGAAACTATATATATATGAGGTGTGTTGTCATTGGGCTAGCTGCCGTAGGATAGCTTTGTAGTGTAATGGGCAAATCGTCGCTTGTAATGTATCTTTATTCGGTTGCCTGAATAACATGATTATGTGTGCACGGTGTTCGTAGGGGAAGTGTGGTGGGGATTTGGTGGATTTCTTATTTAATAATAATATGTAGCTGTTGTAGGAACAAAATTCGTATTCGAAGCAGACGCGCAAATACGTGTTGGTCCAAATAGATCCTGTTGTGAGTGTTTGAGCATTTAGTAATGTCCCCTGGATGGTCTAGTGGTGAGCGTTTTAGACTACTAGACCGGAGGGACACGTGTGTGTTGGGTTCAAATCCTGTCAGACGCGGAGAATCTTTGGGGTTAGGTACGAGTGAGGAAGAGAATAAGCAAAGGTGGCCCCGACAGGTCCTCATAGTAATACCTAAAGGTTAAGAGCTGAGGCCTGTCAGATAGGGGAACAGCTGAGGGTCAGCTGGAAAAAAAAAAGCATTTAGTAATGTTTAGAGCAATATTTCTGAGAACGAATTTCGCAAGTATGTCCGCTATATGTAGACATTTTGAGGCTCGGTATTATCTTAGGTGTGCGCGAAGAAATATAACACTTAGGGGTCCCAGTAGCTGAGTAGGGTTATGCGGTTGACAATGATACACCCTTGTCATTTTTATCCCGCATCCGTTAGTTACCGTTTCGATGTGATTTGTCCAAACTTTCGTTATTACACACAGATCACATATGTGTATATCGTATCATAGGGCTTGAGCCAGCGACTCAATGTCCTCTCTATTGCTTAAGCTCGCATCATAATGACTAAAAATCGACATTCGTTTGCGGCGTACGGTCCCCAGCAGCCCCGCTCGCATAAGCATCAGCATCTCTCGGTACTGGGTGTCCGTATGGCGACAATACTACGAGGAGATCCCGGATCGAAAAATCCATTCACACTTCACTGAGGCCTAGTCATGGCCTGATTTGCCAGCCTGCGACCTGCGACATCTAAAACCCTGCTCTCGTAGCCGGCGCGACAACTGTTCAATCATTTAAACACATGACTTCTATGGTACGTCCCTCTCCACACGTCGACGTGGCTTCGTTCTTCTCGTCTTGCCGTGAATATACCATCGTCCATGGTACGACTCTCCGCCGCCGCCGCCGCTACCGCTGTATTTTCTGGATGAACGCCACAGGGGTGTGTCCACCACTCGGCCAAGAGGGTCACTTTGGCCATGTACGTTGCTTCTGCCCTAGCTGTTATAAAGGGTAGTCATCTAATGTGTTTTTGGCGAGGCAAGCCGAAAAAATCAAAACAAGCTGAATGATGTTGTTCTGCGTCGCGACGACCCGCTGTCCGACGTCCGGCTTTACACGATGTTGATAGTTTGTCGATTGGTTGATATCACTTGTTAGTCTGGAAAGGATTCGTTTGGCCATTTTGCCAAACTCTTGGTGATTTGGTTCCGACCATTAGTTGAAAGTGGGATCCACCGTTCATTTTCTATTGTTGCTGTACAAACGAAACGAACAGCTCGCTTTCAGCGATTTATGTGTCACCATCGTGGACTTTTTATCAAACTGTCCCCAATAGAAATATGACCATTTATTTATATAATACTCAATAATATTATAGATATATATATATATATATATATGATAGGCCTAGTTGTCTTATTATTTTACTAAATACCATACGCTAACATCGTCAGCTTCTAGTCAGCACTGTTGTGGAATTCACGAGTACTTACATGTAATAAGTTACTTCAATTATAGCCGCTTCACCATTCAGCTTCACCAGCTTGTGGTACAGAGACCCCTGATTTCTGCTGTCATGTCCGCAACGAATACGTATACGTTGTTTCTAGTGTATGATTTGAAAGCTCTATGGCACAATTTCAATAGAGAAAAAATACTCTAAATTTCTATTTTCTATTTCTATAAATTTCTATCAACAAGAACCAGATTGAGCATTGCAAAACCGACCTCCACTGTATCTGTTGTCACGGCAACCTTCAGTTAGGATCATCGCTAAAAGTGCTACGACTGCCCCACCTCCTATCAGAACAAATGTCTGTCAAAATCGAAAATCAACTCATTTGATAGACAAACCTCGTCAAGGTCTAACGTCCTTCGTCCAACGGAACCAGCATTCAACCGAAACACAAAAGAGAGATGGACGCACACATCCACAAACGCGCGTAATCTATCTACAAATGAACAGAACCACATGTTTTTAAGTATAAAATGTTTTATTTACAATGATTTTTCTCTTCCGTCTTTATTGTGTCTCTTAATAGTTCTCAACTCGTCGTCAAAGTTACGACTTATTTCAGAATCTTCCTCGATTTCGTGGCTCTCATTTTCTTCTCTGATTCTTCTCTCTCTCTCTCTCTCTCGGTCTCGATTACTATCATCGTTATGAGCGGCCGCCGCCCGACGAATCTCTCTCTCGATGAACGTGGCATCATCTTTGATTCTGTCGTCGATGATTGGCTCAATATCTCATTCCACAAGCACCCGACTTCCATGATCAACATCGGTTCACGTACGAAATTCGACGTTCTCACACGACAGCCACTACGGAGCTGAGTTTGTTGTTGGGCTCGTACCAACGAACCAACCGGCCGCTTTGATCGGCCGGCCCGATCCCAACTAGCCGAACGTCATCTGCTCCGCATGGCGTCATCGGACTTATTTCACTCAGCTAGTCGCTCTTCGCTTGTGAACCGATTCCCTATTTCAAATTGATCCCGTGTTATGTTCCAGCCATCGAACAAACTTTCGTTCGTCTTTTTGCGCGCCAAACCTCTCTTCATTCCCTTCAAACTCGAGCCGTATTCACTCCTGGTGACATCTCTGTCTCTCCCTCCCTCCTTAGTTCCCTGTGTTGCACTCAAGCCCACCCCTGTCTCGTCTGAGATTCCGCAAGCTCTCTCTCTGTTCTACAAACATCGTTATATATATATATTTCTCGTACAGTGGAACGGCACGCTTGATATTTGTTCATGTTCATGGTCATCCTGCCTCATCTGCACATCATCCTCGGTGTATTCTCCGTTAATAAAAGGGATTCAATTATCGTCCATCGACAACTCCCGCCTCGCCTCCTTCATCGCCCTGGGCGGCGGGCGATACAACTATCGACTACTGCGCAGGCGTCAATGAACGAGGAGTTCGCCGCTTCCGATACGTATAGATATATACATACACATTCATTCACGCTGTATTGACACCCAATGAAGATATGTTATTTGCATCATCGTATAGTAGTCATCTCGTCGTCATCGTCGTCGAAATAATTTATTTAAATGAGCGTTTTCGCAGCACGACCGGCTGCATGCAGCATTGACACCATAATCGTTTAGCTTTCCGCTGTTAGGGTGGTGCGACTGCCCTGTCATGTGTACTGCCTCGATGAATTCTGTTTGCGTGTCTTGGTGTGTGTCCATGCGAGTGTCTCGGTGTGTCAGGGTACGTACTGAGACTGATGTCTGGCTATTCTTCTGTAGAGGAAACTCGCTACTTGACAAGGCTCGAGTTGCAGGATTCGACAGAAAGCAACAACAAATATACGAAAAGGTCCCCTTATCCATTTAGCCTTTATATCATCACCCAGATGTAATAACAACTCCGCTGGCAAGTCTGTACGTACCAATACCCCGCTTCGATTCGTGGCCACCCTGAGCGATTCGGCCCTGTGTGCTTCCCATTTCCCGCCGTCTCCCCCAAAGCCATATCCCGTTGGAATGATGTATTAACTTCCGAGTTTCTTGAGCTGTCTGTCACCTTCATGAGTGTGTGTCGTCCCTCCGTGTCTCTGTTCGTCGGGTAGTTCGTTTCTATCGCGTTGTGTCTATATCAAGTGAATGCTGTGAAGGAGCTCCGAAGCCCCCGCTGAGGCAACGATTGGGCGACTATGGCACTCCCAAACAATGCGAAAGTATAAATATTTCGTTCCTCTCTTTCTCTCTCTCTCTCTCTGTCTCGCTATATACCTCCCATGGATCGGACTTCTCATACACTCGAACAAGCACACATTAACATGCACACTATGTAACTATTTATATATATATATATAACTATGCATACGTTCCACTCTAACATGCATTCCCCTTGCGGATTCTCTCTATATTTATTTCTCTCTCGTTATTCTTTTCTCTGTTATGGAAACCATCCCAGTTTCATTAGCTTCCCTTTAGTAACAAACGTGACCTTGTGCTCTGTCCCTTGTAGACAGACTCGTCTTCAACAGTAACCTTCGCATACTTGCTTATTTTTACCAGACCGGCTTCCCTCGCCCATATTATAGTATAACATATCCTCGGATAATAGTATGTATGTATATATATATATATATATATATATATATATACTGGACATGGTGACTAACGACTTCGACGTGCCTGTCCAAGGGCACAAGATGCTCGAGTATAATGAACTCAAGTTCGTCATTGTAGCTTCGAAATTTGGCAATCGTTCGGCTTGTTTCGATTCTATTCTGGATTCGCTTGGGCAGCCAGCTTGCTCACGTAATTGAAGGCGAATGGGGAACGATATTGTAATATCATAACTATTTCAGGGTTCCTCTCAAATGCACGAGATATATATATATATATGTATATATATATATATATATATATATATATATATATGGGCCGCATATAAGACTTGTTTTACAGTCATAGTTGCAACGACAGCTACGTATATCGTGCTGCTTCGAAATAAATAGTGGGATCAATTTCAGCCACGATTTCAGCGGGTCACCGCACTTTATGGGAAAGTTAAAAATTGCTGGCCCTTTTTTTATTCTCCAGCGGGTTCGGTGCATTGCAGAATTGCACTGTCCCGTAACAGCGTGCCCACCCCCGACATCCCCAATGGTATCCCTTACATGATATATCGCTTCAATATTATATATCGCATTGTTCGCCTTGATTTTCCGTTATTTTATCTCTGGGCGGGACGCCTCCCCTCCAACCGGGATAGCTCGGCTCCGGTCTCACCCTTCGGGCTGGCTCTTGTTTGGCACGCGTTTGGGGGCGCCCGCCATATCTATTCTGGCTGATTATGGTCTCACCATCCTTATATATGTTACTCGATTCGTTTCTGTGTGAACAATTCTACAGATGTCCCCTTATGGCCAGCAGTGAGATGGCCACGGTGTCAACGATGCGAATATGCTATAACCCGCTGCAATGTCTCCCGAAGTTCTTTTCTTTCCGTGTCTCGATGAGCCTTTCGTTTGTGTCGACTATGCTTCCCACAACCCACCCACCCACCCACCCCCCGCCCGCCTGTACCCGCACTCACGAACCAACCGCCGCTCTTCGCCCACTCATCAGCACTGTCATCAATTATAACTTGTGACGTATATATATATACAGCATATACAATTGGCCAATGGCGACCGACGTCCAACAGAGGGTCGGCTCATTTGCCATAACTCGTATCATTCACCAGCGAACGGCATCGGCAATTCGTTCTAAGGCAACCTGTACAAATTGAAAAACTAGTTCAACCACACCAAAACCATCGCTGGAACCGGACCGGAGTTTTGTGTCCTCGTTAGCTCGGAGCCTGCAGCGGACGGGACCACCAGTTAGCCAACATCTGTCTGGCTCATCTGAGTGTATGGCTTCAGCCTCTCGCGTTGCCCCCTATGCATGGGGGCGCAACATGCCGAGTGCAAGCCGCTAATCTGGGAACAGCCATCCGTCCGGTTCCATTGCACGGGCAACGTTGCGATATCGTACGCTCTCTATAGGAGATAACCATCTGGAACCCTCTGTTCGATCGGAAACCGCACAGGTCCGACGGCAAATCGGTTGCTTTGCTCGTTTGGCGGCCTCAAGTTCCGATGTTTGTCTCTTATCTCTCTCTCTCTCTCTCCATCTCTCGGTTATAGCTTTTTTCTGTATGAAATATCTGCATATCTGCTTGCATGTGCGCCTTAGTGTTGAGAAGCAGTCAGATGTGTGTTGCCCCAGGATAGTGATTCCTACTCAGACGATGATCTCTCGTACCACCCTCCGTTGGCCGTTGGTTTGCACCGAGTCGACGGACTCGTTGCAGTTCACCTGCTGCTCGGGGTGTTGTCCTCCCATCGGATTTGGTGTGTGACCTAGATAGTGACCTTGGACGAGGTCATCGGTCGTTCCATAGGGGTTTGGCAAGCCCGACACGTCGTAATGCATGCCATTGTCCGCTAGTCCATGATCCTCGGGGTAGCCGAAATATCCGGGATTCGGGTCGTAAGCTGTGGAAGCACAGAGTATAATAAGATCTCGTAAGCAAAAAGGGGGACACATCTGGAAATCGAATAATACAATACAGGTGCTATGCGGAGATCGGATGTAACATTCGATAGGTTCGAAATGCTATCGAAACAATACGACAAGACATAAGATGACTGATGACATACTCATTATTCAGTAGATCTCAGTGTTATCTACATGTACGCGCATATCCCTATTTACAAAGATCAGGGAAACTGTGGAGAAGATATGGCGAGTTCACTTACGAGAATAGGGATCCTGTTTACCAATGTAGTAGTCATTGGTGTTCATCATCGTTCCGTACATCGGGTCGTGATCGAGGTACTGCGGCTGAGCGTGGACAAAGCCCCCGTTGACTGGTTGCTCCGCGGCAGGAACGGCCCCGTTACTCTTCACTGGTTCATCCATGGCGGTCTCAACGATGCCCGACTTCGTCATCGTGTCGTAATAGCAAGGTGGTTGTGTGCTGGCGATCGTCGAGTTCAGTTGAGCGTTGTAGTCCTTCTTCTCTGTTTGCTGGCTGTTCGAGTGTCTCTTCCAGCAGCAGCAGAGGAGGACGAGCACTACACAGAACAGGCCGAGGCCGACGCAGATTGTCACAATCATGGAGATCGTCGACAGCGACGAATTTGCCGCCTGGGTCGAGATCCAGTTCTCGTGGTTGAACGGCTCAGCAGGACGCGCTTCGCCACACCACGTCAGGTTGCTCTGCAGGCAGACCATTACCCTAACGTCAGATAGCTGGTTCGGGTCGATTTGATCGGCGGACGCATCAACTTCAACCTGCGATCGGCTGGCATCGATCGGGATGCCCTCACGGAGCATTCGCCAGTTCTCCTCACCGCGGACGCGAGCCTCTAGCCGGATGACGAAATGCTCGAGCGACGCTTGATGCGGCAGGTCGTTCATACTGATGTACACCATGCCGTTGGTGCTGTCGTACTGTGCCATGACGGGACGGGGCATCTCCTTGAGTGCCAACTTCGTGAGAATATGCGCCGGCTCCGAGTAGTCCGAGAAGCCACGAGGGTTCGAGGCAAGCACCTTGAACGTGTAGCGGGTTAGCGGATCAAGGCCGTTGACGGTGCACGGGTTCGACTGGTGGCAGGATTCATTCTTCTCACGTTCGTTGGTGGCATCGACGAAGTTCACGATGTACTGGGTCTCCTTATAGCCGCCGTTGAATCCTGGCTTCCAGGCCAGCGTGGCGCGGTCCGACTGAATATCCACGGAGGTGACATCGGTAGGCCGGTCTGGCTGGCTCTTCTTCACCAGCTTGATAATCGTCTTCTTGTCTTGGCCGACGAGGTTGTACGCTCGGCAGGTGTAGTCGCCATAGTCATCTTCCTTGATCTTGCCGATGCTCAACAGGCCATTGTAAAGATCGTCGCCAATTTCTGTCGTATTCGTCGAGTACTGCTTGTACGAGTCGAGAATGCGGCCGCGGAACATCCACTCGAACGTCGGCTCCGGATACGCCTGCATGCGACACTCGAGAATGGCGTCCTCACCAGTATCAAACGCAACACGATTGTACGTGTGGCGAACCTCAGGCGAGTGCTCGACCCGGAGACTCATCTCGGATACCGCCTCCCCACCGAAGCCGTTCGTGAAATGGCAAGCATATTCGCCACGCTCGTTAGCCGTTAGCGGTTCGACGAAGGTCAGGGTCGAGCTGACGGTGACCGCTTTGTTGGCCTCTGCTTTCTCACTCGTGGCCACGCTGAATCGCTGATCTGCGGCGGAAATGTTTTGTCCATTGTGGGTCCAGCGCACGTACGGCTTCGGCTTCCCCTTGGCGTGGCAAGTGACCTGCGGTGTGGTGTCGCCTATCCTATGGACATTCTGCAGGCGTAGGAACTTTGTGATGGTAGCTGCTTCGTTCACCTGCAGATGAACCTTCGCCACGGTGCCCTCCCCGAGAGGATTCGACGGCTGGCAGTAGTAAGTGTCCTCGTGGCTTTGGTGTACGTTGACAATCGTATAGTTGGCAAGCCGTGAGAGAACGGTGTGCTCACTACCCTCACGCCACCAACGGTAGGACGGCTGCGGGAAGCCCTTCGGATCCGAGGTGCACTGCAGGGTGACGGCGCTGTTGGCGACAGCGATCGGGTTAATGGGTAGAATGCGGGTCTCGCCAGGAGCATCTGTAATGCACATCGATAAGATATCGTCAGATATGGAGATCGAGATACAGAGATTAAAGGGTGATGTTACCATGTTGACAGGGTGCTACTTTGTGCTGCAGGAAAGGTCATCTGTTGGCGTCACTTCGATCAGAGTGGTTGCCCGGGTATGACGTGGTAACACATTACTATCTGTTTGTAGAAAACATCAGCCCTCGCTCAGCAAGGCGAGCAAGGAAGCGACTTATCCGCTGTGGTATAATGTAAATAGCTAACTTCATTATATTCTCCATTTAAAAACGATACTCACGTTTCACGTTCAGCTGCAGGGTGGCGTTGCCCACCACCTTCGATTCAAAGTTCTGTCGGCTCATCGTCGACGGCACCATCGTGACCTCGGCGACACAGAAATACAGGCCGGTGTCTCTGGGCACAGCGCGTTCGATGTTTAGAACGGGTCCTTCCTGACGGAAATCGTCACCCTCACGAACCCAGTAGACTCTCGACGGCTCGGGGTTCGACTCGACCTGGCAGTTGACTGTCACCCGATCGTTTTGGTTAGCTTCGCGTTCCGATGGAACCTGCACGCGAGGGCCATATAGGACGTCCAAACGCACCGTGGCCTTGCCGTCAGGCTTGACCCCGTTGTGCGCAACACAGGTGTACTCGTTCGAGTCGTTCGGGGTGACGGCCTTGAGGACATGCGAGCCGCTGTTGCTTACCAGCTGCTTGCCACGATACCATTTGATGTCGCCAGCCTCAGGATTGGCGTCGGCCTTGCAGTTAAGTACGGCGTTCTCACCCTGCATCACTCGCAAGACCTCGTCACCCACCGATACCTTCGGGGCATACGATACCCTGAGGGACACTTTGGAGTCGAGGTGCGTCCCGGAGGGTAGGGCTCGACTGCGAACCATGCACGTGTACTGGCTGCGATCATCGTCCTTTGTCGGGGTCAGAGTGAGGACTGCATTGGTGGGAGTACCTCGTTGGCCGCCTTGCTTCAGCTCCGACGGAACCTCCTGGCCGTCCTTAACCCACATTATATCAGGATCGGGACTGCCTCCAACCGATGAACAGGTGAGATTGTACGTCTTACCTTCCTCAGTGAACAGCGGCGACGGGCGAATTTTCGGCTCGCCGGGCGCCAGCAGTATCGTGACACGGTGATCTTTAGCGTACATGATCTTCCCCGTGCCCTTTTCTCTCGCCTCGCAGCGGAACACGCCGTCGTCACGTTCATAGTCGGCCCCATCGATCTCCAGCTTGTACATGTCTTCGTCGAGGGTTACCGAGTACCCACTGTCGAGGG
Organism: Stratiolaelaps scimitus; assembly: GCA_019614645.1. Classification (NCBI taxonomy): domain Eukaryota; kingdom Metazoa; phylum Arthropoda; class Arachnida; order Mesostigmata; family Laelapidae; genus Stratiolaelaps; species Stratiolaelaps scimitus. Next base: position 633,202 of record JABWDB010000019.1, read on the forward strand.
ATGTCTCGCCCACCGCAGCGTTCGTTGTTGTCTGACCTGACAATCTTCGCGTCCAGAAGAGAACTGCATTTTGCTCCGATGTGTATTTATTAATGCGGGGACACTCGAGGACGACGTTGTCGCCTTCAAGAAGATCATGTTCCTCCACCGAATTCACTGAAAACGTCACAAAGGCGACAATACATAACAATGTCTGTTAGAAGGGTTGTGCATTTTGTATGCTCTACATACGATAGAAATTGAACGTATACGAAGAAAACATGTTAAACAGGGCAGCCAATTTAAGTAGATGCTATTCGCTGGGTACCTACACACATTTCTTGGGACCTATCTTCTCGTCGTCGTCGTCGACGGCGGCGACACAATGATGTACACAACAGAACAGGTCCAGCTTTGGTGCGGTTATTTATATATATTATTATCATCTGCCTTCCTAGCGTCACATCGTACGCATATATATATATATATATATATATATGTATATATATATATATATATATATATATATATATGTTGACTGCATGTTCTGTTATATGTTGCCTGCGCGGTAGCTTTCAATGGGAAGCATTTCCCACATTTTTGTTGTCTGTGTGTATGTAACATACACATGTTCATGTGTGTTTTTGTTATTGTCGTTGTTCGCTGTTGTTGTCAGCTGTTCTTAGCGCTAACAACTTTGTATCTGCTGCTGCCGCTGCTGCGGCTAGAACCAGCAGGGGGATTTTCCGGTTCCGCGATCTGCCAGCGGCGAGTAGCCAGGTCAGGGTACGCTGAGTGTCGCGCCAGGTAGGTCAGTATGGTGGTCGATAATATCGTCGCGCCCAGCTGGCACCGCACCGTAGCCTTTGGCGACATCATTCCCCCCCGCTTACACTGGGAGATTTCCCACACCGTGTTCACGAATGTGTGAGAGAGCACGCTGATGGTGATACCCTAATTCACTTTCAGAAGAAAAAAAACACCACACACTAAGAAAATAACTATCCGCGCCAGAAGATGAAAAAGTCTCTGCTGCAATCGACGTCGCCCAGTCTCGGAAACGGTGTCGGCACCCCGCTGCCTTCTATCCGCTGATGTGATCGCCGCGCCGTGTGAGCTAGAGCCGCGGCCGCACTTACATATATATATATATATATATCCACGTATATTTCGCTACAGACAGACACTGACACACTCAGGGAGAGAGATACACACAGCGAATTCATGTGGTCAAAAGAAACACCTTTGGATTATCTCTTATCGTCTCGGATCTCTGCGCTTGTGATGACAGTGCGATAATATCCCCACACGCCGCTAGACCCCCGCCTCAGCCGCCGCCGCCCCCGGTTATGTTACCAGCTCCGATCTGCCCTGCAGCCGCGTGAGCTGCCGCCGCCGCTAGTGAACTAGAAGCAAATCTAGAGTCTAGTAACCTCACACAGTATCTTGGGTGTCTCTGCTTGTGTCTGTCAGCCAGTTAGCGTGTGACTACGAGCACCACCATCACCAGTTCGGTGTGCATGTGTGTGCGCGCGTATCTGCTCTTAGCATCGGCCGGTGCTGTTGTTGTTGTTGTTGCTATATTTTTTTTGTTCTGCGTTACGAGGGCAGTCCGTCAACCGCAGAATCCACGGCAGCAGCGGAGAGAGGTAAAGCAAAAAACGCCATTTTTCCAGTGGCAACACCGCACCAGTGATCACCACGCGTCGAAGTCTGGGACTACGTCAGCTGCTGCTGCTGCCGTTGTCGTCGCATTAACCCAGAACAGAGTTGTAGCGAGAGTTGCTACTGCTGCAGGGACGCTGCTGCGGCACAGGCCCACTGAATGACTTTGACTCACTTCATTGCCGGTGGAACCACTAGAGAGCTTCACACCATCTGTGCTATGCTTTAGTAGAATATGGCCGCAAAGAAGTGAATCTAACTGACCACCATTATGACGAATAGTTATATATATATATATATATATATATATATATCATACTTTCACTTCACTGCACCAGGGCTGATAACGACTACAACGAGCGTATCAGCGCGACCAGCAGTGGCACGTTGTAAAGAAGGTGGAATCCTCGCCTTTTGATTCGCTCACTATGCCGTCTCCTTCCGTTCGCTCGGCGATCCCGGTGATCACGAGAACCACCTGTCCCTTATATTATTAATATTATCAGTGTCAGTCGGTCTATCGACCACGGTGGCCGTTTTGGTGTCAGTTTCACCATCCGTACTCCTGCTGCTGTTGCTATACACATACAGCAGTCATACGTGTGCGATGTGTGCAGCCCGAATACCCTGCACTGACGCGGCGACCACACCGTTGCGTTGCGCGTCAGACCCCGCGCGACCACGGTGGCGGACAGACTAGCTGTGTAGCAAACACTATTTGTGTGGCGGTGCAGGGCAGCCAATGAGCGACCTGTCGGCTGATTGGTCCCCCTCGTCGGTCCGCTCAGACAGCACTGACTTCGTACGTCCCGCTTATTCGTTAGTGCAGAAGCAGCAGCAGCAGCAACAGCAGGGAGCGAGCGTTCGTCGTTCGTTGCGTCCACTGCGAATGTTCGTCGTTGCCGGCTTATCGAACTTCGTCAATGAGACAAAAGGCCGGCGACTGGTGGCGGCGATCAAGTGAAGAAGGCCCGGAAGACAGACGCCACTCGATCGTAGCTGCCATCACGGCAGCACCGCCAGTCTCATTGGCTGCTGCTGCCAGTCACCGCCGGCGTACCTTGTACTACGGTCCCGTCACATAACTGCTGCTACACAAACCAGCCGCCGTCAGCCTGTTCGCCGCTTCGTGACTTCGGTAGCAGTTGGCCCATATTGGAAAATATAGACTGACAAACACAGACCCAGAGGGAGGGAGAGAGAGAGAGAGGCTGATAGATAGATATATACATGTATGATGATTATCAGCGCTGTCGCTAAGCTACGATCCGTTCGGTGCCGTCCGCCGGAGGCGCCAAGCACCGAGCGACCGGGATAGCTGAGATGGTGCATTTCCGCCCGTGCACTGCCGCTGCGCCGCCGCCGCCATCACACATGCATCGTGCACAACGATTGCTCAGGATGCCCGGAGCATCGAGTCGAGGCATCCAGGTGGACGAAGACACGAACGAAGATAGACGCTAATTGGCCCGTTAGGGCAATACCATCTTCGTCATCGTATGAGTAGCTGCTGTTCCGGGCACTGTGATGGTGGCGGCGGCAGCGGGTGATGCCTGCTGTTGCTTAGTCACCCGGTGCTTTATACGACGTCAAGCAACTGCTACGAGAAACAACAGCGGCAGCAGGAACAGTATCGGCGAGATCAGAAATCAAAGGAATTATCCGGAATAGCGAACAGTGAATCGGCTGGCTGTGCCTGTCGCATCATAACAGGAAGCCAAATTAAGATGCTCATTCACTCGCGTTGGCGATAATGCATATATATATATATATATATACAATGGGTACTCTCACACACGTATGCAGCTGCAGATACAATAAATGATCACGATGGTGCTAATAAAAGACCGATGATAATGATCATAATCAGCAGTATCCGAGCCGTCATAATCGCATAACCATTATTGCCTGTATTCGACAAAACTTGATAAACCAAATAGAACGAAGCGCGTCGTGTTGAAAATATGAGCACAAGAGATCGCAGACTTGAAGATCGTCTGTGCGTGCTCGTGTGAGATTGTTTCTTTACAAATAGAGAGACACTCGACATCGAGATATAAAAGGCTGCCTGAAGAGAAGACTGCAGGGTAGATATAGCTAGCACATAGGGTAGATAAGTAGAAGCTCAAACGCATGGACTATTGTAGAGATTTGAGTGTAAATGATACACTTCCTTCATGGGCGACGCTTGTTCAAGGAGAATCGGCATCTTTAGTAGAAGATGCTTGAGTTAGAGGGCGTTCGACAGTGGAGAGAGACAAGTTGTCAGAGACAGACCGTCCTGGGTGCTCCGTAACGCGTTCCACAGCATAGGGAACGCAGGCTTCCTGTTGCTGAACCACCACAACCACCCCGCTATTGGAGCAGTGGTAGGAGTCAGCAGCAGCAGCAGCGGACTACGGATCGGGGAATTGTCACCAGCAAAAAAAAAGAACTATGCCAACTTCCTACCACTGTGAACGCCGGCATCGACGATGGGTCGGCTCTCTATGATCCATGCATGCATCCACTTAATCGTGGCCACCTTCTCCTCGTCCAGATCTAGCCAGTGAAACGAAGAACGGATGGAACACACGGACAGATTTTCGTTGGAAATGCAGCTTCTAGGCTACCTACCGAGTTTAGACTTTCCGTGTCCACTAGAAAGACAACAGATATAGATAGATATACAGATAGGTACAATAGGTAGAATCCGGCGAGCACCACCAGACCGGCTAATGCTGCCGGCGGGATGCGGTGTTTCAGCATCGTTGTCCCAACCTCATTTACAGACCCACGAGGATCTGGAGCAGGACGAGGAGAAGGCTAAGCAGGCAGCAGGTTCCCACGACAAAACACGCGGAACCAGGACATACCCCCCTACCCGAGACACACTCACAAAACACGGACTGTTGTTCGTCAGTGTTGGCGGCAAAGCGACCGATTGCTACCAACTCAAGCACAGTTCCACGTTTGGCGATCTCGTTTCGTCTCTGGCTTCTTCTTCATTTCATCTCGAGACAAATGGACAACCGACGAAAAACCGGTTTCTCGGCCCCGAGTTCTAAACGGTCCTGAGCAGGCAGAGCGGCCTAAGGGCTGGCTAAGCTTCAGCCGAAGAAGATCAGAGATGCAGCGGTTGCAGCCTGAATCCGACCGGCGGCATCTGACCAAGTCGCTTGGGACTGTACCGGGTAGATGTATCCAGCCGCATGCTATTTCATCTGCTGCTGCTGCTGCTGTTGTAACGAAACCCCGAAATCCACTGGGAACAGCGGTGCTTGCAGTAGTAGCGGTTGTGACTGGACAGATATACGGGTAAGTACAATAGCTAGCTCAGTCGTTGAACCACGCTCGGATCTCTTCATCAGCCTTCTCGCAGAGTGGCCGCCCAGTCATGCGTCGCTTATGCCGTTCCGTTCGTAAAAGGAAGGTGTCGGTCGCATCGTCTGTCGACATCACCACCGCCATCAGCAGTAACAGCAGCAGCAGCAGCGGCTGCATCAACTAAATGATGACGGCAGCAACAGACTGCTAGAAAACACAATGATCGTCATCAGTATCAGAAAAAAATTGCCGGGCCCCGATGCTGCCGCTGTCGCTGTCGCTGCCGCGCGGCGGCCACCACCGCCAGCATGAAAAAGAATACAGCAGACGTCAAAGGATGGACGATTCCAACTCGGATTTGTGCTGTGTGTCGCGGACAGTAGAACAAAGCTAGCCGCAAAAGATGCCCGGAGGAGGGCAAGAGGCGACGAGCCGCGCTCATATTCAGCGCTGCACATCATCAGCTCTCAGCGAAGCTGTCACGTCACTGCTGCTGTTGTGGCAACGCTCGGTACGTGTCGGGTCGGTTGGGTGAGCGACAACGCCGGACGGCCTCGGCAGCTTAAGCGAAGCGAGCGCGGCAAGTCCCTGGAAGAATTTCGCCCCGACTTGGCCATCGGTGAATTCGTCGAGGAGGACGAGTCGCAATACTACAACATTGCGAGTACTACTACTTCTACCTCAACGAAGTCGTACCCGCTTCGTACTTCGTCGTTCTTCACTTTTTCAACCCTCTACAGCATCATTGAGCTTGACTCTTCCTGTCGCTCTGTGTGTGTTCCTGTTCGACGGCTCTTCCATAGAGCTGCTTGTTCGAATTTCCACTGGATCGTTGCCAAGCCGGCCTCGACGGCGCTCGTTCAAGTAGCTGCTGCTGCTGCTCACTGAAGCCAACAACAGTCTTCGACTGACTTCCATACCTTCGATGTGTTGTTGTGAACGCTGTCGGCGTGTACTGCTCGTGGCGCGATGAGCTGTCTGGAATGACTCGGCCTGGAATGACTCACCACTATCTTGTCCACCGCCAGCAGCACTACAACACCGCGATACAACATTCATTCTATCGGACGTGCTGTTCGGCCAGGTACCCGCTCGCTTATCGGCTTGTATTCACCTATATATATATATATATATATATATATATATATATGTGCGTATCTGTGTGTCTGTTTGTCGACGTATTCCCGGTCGTCGTCGTCGACTGTTCGTCCTCCTGCTCTTCGGCTGTTGCATCGAATTGCGATAAACGAGCGAGCGAGCGGGCGCCTGATGGACTGACTGACTGGCGCTCCGTCGGGTCCCTCCCTGCGTATTCATGATGCACAAGGGTGGCTCGTTGCCTGCTCTCCCCCGTTCTCAGCCCCGCTCGCCGGCTCAATTGCCGCTGTTGCCGAAATCAATGATATTATATATATATATATATATATATACATATATGAAGGCAAATAGGCAGGTAGGTGGATATAATGCAGGTATCATGGTGGCGATGATGATGATGATGATGATAATGATGATGACGCGACAGCAGTATCAATGCCGAAGCGGTTTCGTGGTAACAGCGAACGGACGAAGGTAGGATGGAGGCAGGAGGCGGGCAGCCAATTACACAGGCAGACCCTAATCAGCCGCTGGTTGAATTCAATTTGCTTCTCGACTGGCGCTATTTCGGCTGGGACAGCTTTCGCGATTTCACTTCGTCGCCGTCGACGCCGTCGCCGCCGAGTCCTACTCCTTTTTTCAGCGGTTATTTTCTTCTTCTTCTTCAGCAGAAATGCTGGCGCGGCCTGCATACATTATATGTATATATATATATATCCATCCCTTGTCTCCGTTTTTTTTTTCGATGACTTCAGAATTGACGGTCTATTGCCGGCAGAGACCGAGGATCGTCCCTGCTCTCTTGGTCAGCTTTCTCGCTGTGGTTGCACTACCACGGCCGCCGCCGCCGCAGCTGCTGCGTTTCCAGCAGCTGATTTCGTTGCTGCCGCCGTCGCTGCCGCCGAACAGTCAAGTCGGGCCTCGGTGACGACAACCACGAATATATTGAGTCAGCTCCACGCAGCGGCGTGTCCAGCCGCGGCGAAGATGGGGCCAACGCCAGCGGAGTCGTCGTACATCCGCAGCTTGAGGCAAACGAAATCGAAAGTTGGCGGTAACGAATACTTCGGAGATAGGCCGACATCAATACGAGAAAGAGGATCTATGATGAATGTTGTTTGTGCGTGTGGGGCGCGGGGGGTGTCTGCACGCGCGTCTGCGCGACTGACAGAGCGAATATTTGGCTTTTCCTGTCAATAATTCAGCGTATTATCTAGACGTTGAATACTAGGACGTGTCATAATAATAATAATAATAACACGATTCGTATTGTATGGTTCGTGGTTCTTCTCGGTGCCACTTTGACGTGTGTCTTTATTTATTTGTTCGTTTTTTTCTCGAGATTCCACGGCGCGCACATAGTCATTTGCTTCCCGGCCCGTTCCGCCAAACAATTTTATTCCACTCGATAAAATTACCTATTAATGCGGAGCAGCAGCAGCAGCCAGCATCACTATGGTAAAGATAGAAGAAGCAGAAGCAGCAATTTAACGACACCCGGTGTCGTTCCAGCTCTACCTGATAGACCTTCCCCAGTGGTTGTCATAGATAGCCTTTGTCCATCTATTACTAATATAATACTACCCATTCTCTTTGTCTCTCTCTCTCTCTCGCTCTCTCACGCGCGCTTGTCTTCTGTCATTGAATTCGACTAAAAACTCAAGATACCTAACAACAAAGCAAGTGAATCCTGCGACCGGCCTCTCTCTCTCCTTCTCGATATATATATATATATATATATATATATTATAATAACAGAACACAAACGAAGCTGTTCTCGCATATAGCGTCCCACTCTTTCTCCGCGAGTGACTTGATAGGCCCCACAAGTCTGAATCAGAGGCAAGAACTCGTACACGCGCGTTCTGCCCTAGGGCACCCACATTCGTCTCCATGTCACCATATATATATATCTATATATATATATATATATATATATACACATATATATGGATAGAAAGAAATTGATTCGCGAGAATCGTCTTCGAATGCAACAACCACCACCGCCGCCGCCACCGCCGATATCCGCCCACTGCTTCAGGATCGAACTGTTTGTGTCACTGGCATAAACAGCAATACAGCATGAGGAAGCGTCTGTTGGCCGCAGCACGCAGATGTCCCCTGGAAGAATCGGCTGCTGAAATAGTGACCCACGAGCAATCGACCAAAGAGCCTCAGCGCCAAAGAGATCGAGCCGATTTCGTAGCACGCACCGACGAAAAAGAGAGATGCTGATACCACTGTCAATGGTACTGCTGACGGCGCACAGCAATGAAACGAAATGACACTGTCGCTTCCTACCCTTGATTCCCAGCAGCAGCAGTAACAGCGGCGGCGGCGGCGGCAGCCTGTGGAGAATGAATAGGACCATCAAACACGGCAGTCAGCGGCACAGCCAGCCCTGAAGGCTGCTGCGGTCGCAGCCTGCAGCCTTGTTTTTCCGACTGGTCGTGCTAAGACGTTAGCACTTCTTCTGCCGCTAATGGATATCGCGTATAGTGGAGATATATCGGCATCGTCACCGGCCCACAGTGTGGGCCTTCTCTCGGCGTCGCCCGCGCGAGCTGGCTCTGCCGACGCGATCGCCAACGAGACAGCACCGCGATGTCGACAAGTTCCACTGAGTCAACGACGTTGTGTGGGCTTAATCGATCCCTCTTTATTTTTACTCTGTTTATCTCAGGCGTCCGCCACAGCGGTCAGCACTCTCCACCTCCGTAGTCGATTACAGCAAAGGATAGAGTGCAATACCGTCAAGTGATATCTCCCTCCAGCTCTGCCGCTGAAACTCTCTGTATTCGGCGTGGTGTGCCTGTTTGTTTGTTTGTCTCGGTGTCTTCGAAGGCTTTTGACGTGTTCGATTTCTGCGTATCGCTCTGGTCCACGCTCTCCTGCGCTCGGATATGCTACAATAACACAAAAATCAATGGACGACGTTGACGTTGTCAGGCATCGAGTGCCGAGCCCCAGTTGTATCACCAATAGGCAATTGACCGCGAGGAGCGGTGTGTGAGGTGGGGAGTGTGACAGGACAGCCTTCCTGTGTTGGCTAGCGACGAGATAGGCAATTGAAGATTGACTATGGTCGACGTTCTCGCGACAGGGTCGATCGAACTCGACGATCATCACGTGCGGCGTACGGCAATCTGATGACAAGGCAACGCCGTTCGTCTTCGCCGGCTGCGTCCCATGAGCGAATGTCGACACGATGGTCCCTCGGATGCGCACCCGATACAACATGACAACATTCTCATAACACACTTCGACTCTCGACTCGATATTATTGCCAGCTAATGCACGACGTCGTTCGCGTCCAAGATGCTTTTCGCTCAAATGGTGCGTTCACGTGACAGCCGCCTCTCGCTTGATTCCACTGCCGAGTTCGTGGATGCGTTGCCGCGCCTGTTCCATCGCCATCGCGCTCAATGCCAATCTCTTCTAAACACTTCGTAGCAAATTAGCCGCAACAGCAACAGCAGCACGAGTCATAATTGCACAACGACACTAAACTCGCGTTGACAAACCGAATCAAACCAATGCGCCAATATACGTCTTTGTCATCGCCGTGGCTGCCGCTTCTGCTGTCGGGTGCAGGTTGTTGTCGTTCACCGCCGCCGTTTTCATGTAACCGATGCTGATGATAGGCAGGTCAGAGCGGCACCGTGCGGTCTGTGATTCTACTATATGTCGTTAGCGCATAAGGGCATAATGTAACTGATATATATATGTATATATATATATATTCGAAGCAACCTGAGCGACGGAACGAATGCCCAGAACGATCCCAGGGGAATCAGCAACCACAGCCACAACAACAACAGCAGCAGCAGCCGCAGCGAGTTCGTGTGTCAACGACGCTCTCATCTTTCGTTCAACGGCCAAAGGTGACAAGCTACCGTTCTATGTCACTTCATTGTTCAGCGGCGGCGGCGGCGGCGGCGGTTGTGGTGGCGGTGGCGGCGGCGGCCGTTGCCGCCGTGGCAGATATAAAGTGGCAGTTCTCAAACAAATGCGGCCGCCGAGTTGGTCGCAGCACAAAGAGCAGACGTCGGTCACCTCGTCAACGGGCATAGAGCACGATTGAGATGTTGGTCTATGCACACATCTACATATAGACACACACACACACCAAACGTTCAGACCCACTCAGACAGATCTGGCATTTAGCTGCTCAGTCCGACTTCGACGCGCTGCTCGGATCGCAGGAGTCGTCACGTCATGAAGCAATGAGCGGCGGCGGCGGCAGAAAAATGAGAAAAAAAAATACAGAAAATGAGTCGTTCTCATGGTCTCGTATTGTGCCGCTCGTGGGATTTTCCTTCTATTTATATATCATGTGTTTTCGTCGAGTGCGCGTTGATGATCACTCCATCATAGGTTCTCTTCTCCAGGTTCCTCTTGGACTCTTCATATTCTTCTTCTCCGAGAGCGTTTGTGTCGACCCCTTTGTTCCATCTGCTATTTCATCTCGCAGTGACGATCATCGTCGACGATTATCGCCAGCAGCGTCAACATCAACAACGATTTCTTTGGCTGATTCAGGATTCTGCGAGTGTCCTCAACCAGTTTATACTACAAGAGATGATAACAACAATCGAACGACGTTCTAATGAGGTTATTACGGGAAATGTCGACGGACAACAGCAGCAGCCGCAGTATCAACTCTATCGCGATCGCAACCGCAAACCTTTTGATAAAATATGGCGAACAGATCGGCAGAGTGACGTGGAAGAGGACGATGCACAAATTCGCCAACAGCAACAACAGCAGCAGCAGCAGCACGCCGAGATGACAACGCACAAATTAGCCACCTCAACAGCAAAAACAACAACAGCAGAGAAGCGTAAGTGTCATCAGCCAGCTAACCGGGCAACGTCAGCTACAGCTGCACCAGCACTAACAGTGAGAAATACGAGGCTAGCAAAGAAAAACCATCGCATTGGCGATGAAAGCACGGGTCCGAACGCGACAACAATCACAATAACTTAGCAACAATGAGCGGAGGTGTTCGCATCGGTTTTGTTGTCCTTCAGCTGGTGATGAATGTTGAGAGAACATTGATCAACCATCGTAGTTCAACGATGGTCAGAGTGTACTTGTGCCGAACAAGCAACAATGTATATACATATATATATATATGTGCATTGTTTGTGTGTGTGTGTGTATATACGTCATAGTAAGCTATAGTTAACTATATAGTCCAGTGCGGTTGGGTTGGGCCTAGTGGGGTGGTGACAGAGTCTACGTATCGATTGAGCGCTCCCTTGCCCCATAAAGCAATTCGAAGTGGGGCTTGTTTCCACGATCGACGCCCGTGCCGCCCCGTATCGGCCAACTCGTGTACAATGGTCTTATACAACGAGTGGGCCACTGCATTGGTTACTATCTATTGGATGTATTGGCCATCTTCAAGTCGCCGTATTAATTTTCGTCTTCGAGACAGCCGCTTTGACACATGGAGATGCATGTACACGCTTGCATTGTTGTATGGCTACGCTGTGGCCGTGAATATATGTATGTATGTGTACGTTTGCAAGGCACGTCGGGCGTACAGATTGTATAGGCCTATGCTCGAAACGGCACTTCGCCTCGTCGCTATCAGCCGCTATCGGGGTTTGCTGTTGGAACCGCTTGTCGAGAAAGAGAGTGAGAGAAAAAAGCACTTAATGCCAGTAACAGCAAGCAAGACTACGTTGGTTTGCTTACAGCCGTCGCCGCCGCCACCGCCGCCGCTAGAAAACCGCCAACCCATTGACTTTGCTGACGCCAGCAACCAGCAGCCACTGATCGATGTTTTGCAGATCTGTTTTTACAGATACAGCAGCCGTACCAACTGCTGCCGCAACAACAAGAAGAGCTAGGGCAGCGGCAGCAGCAGCAAGCAAGCAACAAGAAGCGACATTATCAACAACCAGCCACTTTCAACCACCGTCAGCGCCATCACGTGTGTCTGCGTGTGTGTGCAGATCCAGTGAGTATCCAGGAAGGCGGGGAACCAGTACGTAGCTCTCTAGCTTAAACACGGCTCGGTAGAGCTATGTAGCTAGTAGCGTGCGGGAATAGCATACAAGAATACCACGACCGCAGCTATCAGCAGCAGCAGCAGCGCAATCGCCGATATGTATACGTTATATATATCAGGTCATACATACATACAGCGGCTCGCAAATAGGCAATATTGTTGGTCAACGTCGTTGGCTGGTCGCTTGGCGACTTCGCCGGGGCTGATGGCCTGCCAATTTGAAACTCGCACAGCGGTGTCAGCAACATTAACATCCACCATCAGCAGCAGCAGCAGCACCACCACGGTGGACAGCAGCAACGGGAACGAACAAACCAATTGCAGCAGTGCCGACCAAACGCGGCTAGCTAAAACATCAACGAAGGAGAAACGCAGCAGCAGCAGCAAGCACGACAGGGCCTGCCATCATTTAGCACTGCCGCAAGCGGACACTTGCTAGATGGAAAGAACAGCCAGCGATCGGTGAACGGGCCAACCGTCAGAGTGGAGTCGGAGTGGAATCCTGGGTGCGGTTCGTAGCAGCAACAGCAGCAGCAGCTCGACAGACGTGGCTTGTCTCTTCCATTGCATCCATTCGCCGTGAGGATTCAGAGTCAGGACGACAGGTAGGTACGCGACGCTCTGAAGGTGCCCCCGTACCGATGAGATGCGCACGTTGCGAGCAACAGCAGCAACAGCATCAGCGGCACCATAACATTGCATCGCATTAGCGACCATGAGCGGTACGGGACACCCGAATCGCGGCTCCAGAGGCGGAAAGGGACCAAGCCTCAAAACGACTCCACCCGGAATAACGAGACGAAGCAAAAATTAGACGAGGACAGCGAACAAGCATCAACAACAACAACAACAACAACAACAAAAAAAAAGTAGAACGGTCGAACCAGCGAAAACATCTACACCCCACCATCGCCAGCGCGTAGCAAGCAGTCTACCTGTGGCATTATACCATCAGGGCCACCGCCGCTAAATCGATGATGTGACTGATTCGATTCACTCCTCCCCTACCGCGGACAATGGCTGAGTATGATAGCAGGCGCTGGCGGGCGCCCAGACCCACGACGGCGGCGGCAGCGGCGGCGGCTGCCGCTGCTGGCTCGTTGTTCGTCATCATCGTCGTTGTCTATTGAATATTGCTACAGCAGTTATAGTCGTCGCAGTAGGCTACTAGATCATGAAGTGGTTGCTGCTTTGGCAGCGATTAGAGAAACTGTCGTTGGAGCGGACATTGGCAGACTTCGCTTGGTTTCTCTGCTTGCTTGTCTAGCGCGAACGCCGGCTACGCTGCTGGGCCGGCGTGGTCTTTCGGGTGGGTTGATCAATCGATCGATCGATACATTGGCAACGGGAGGGGGGGGCAGCGGAACATTGGCATCGGATACAGGTGTACCTTCATTCCGCTTGAGGTTTCGCCTTAGGCATGAGACAGGCAGCAGCGTTGGAAATCCGCGCTACTTAGCTGATGACGGACATGCGTGTCAGGCCGATCCTGATACTGACAGTAGCTCGTCAGGGATAATCAAATCTATGATTGGTGTTAGCTAAGTCTGCGCACAGAGTTTGAATAGCGCATGCGCTGACGAATGTGGCGTCGTTAGATTACGTTGACGCACGGAACAATAACAACGTGGTGGGGCAGATCGCTTGCCCTGAGAGTGACTACTCTGAAGAATTAAGCCGCACAAGGATAATACTGGCGCAAGTGATGAAGTATCTGGCGATCTGGCCGCCGCGAGAACCTCCGCACGACGAAGGCGTTTCGGCCGGTTTAGTTCGACGTGAACGCGCGCGGATCCGCATCGGTGTTGTAATTCGAAGAGGGCTTTATCTCGTCGACACCTGCCACCTCTCCGGCTGTCGCCGCCGCCGCCACCACGGCGATGACTCCAAAACTAAAAGTATATATATATATATATATATATAAATCGTGTAACACTATGCTGTAGCCTGTGGCTGGTCTGTACACCGTTGGAACCGATGTTCGTTTGACGCGGCTGGAAGCCAGCGTCCCTTCGAAACGGCACTGAACCGCAGTCGAAGCTAAAACAGCAGCCAACTACATGACCAGCAGACTCCGACGTGGAAGTTGCCTTCGCTGTCCGCCGTCGCCGCCGCCGAAGTACAGGCGCGGACAAAGAAAGACACTGAAACGAAGGGAGTGATATTTCTCTTCTCCTCACGAACAAAACGCCAACCCGATGACAGTCTTCCCGGTTCGGCCGCCGCTCTCACGTTTGGCCGCAGCAACCCGCCGGATGGGGATGTGCCGTTTGCTAGCTAATTTAGTTTTTCGACTCGGGGCTTAGCGGCACCGCTAATGCGGGCGTCATGGGGGCCACGCTTCGATCTTCGTTTCGTTTGCGCTTGTGCCTGTCTCCACGGTGGGTTTTGCCATCGCCGCCGCCGCCGCCGCCGCCGACGCCGACGCTAGCAACTGCCGATGAATTGACGGCAGACACCAGCGGCTTCGCTGGCGGCCGCCGCCGCCGCCGTTGTTGGCGGGAGCGACGCGACGACAAGAAGATGAAGAGCGAACTCTCTATATTTCGTGTTCATCCATGAAACAACGTTCATGTGTTCGTGCAACAGCGTTGATTTTCCCCGCTCCGGCGACGGCGATATACGGGGAACATCGGGCTGAGTTCTATGAACGAGGCTTTCGACGCTGCAAAATTATTCGCAGAGGCCGTATCACAATCGAATGATGTGTGAACGTCCATATGCAACAGTGCAACTCGTACTAGTACTTCTTTTTTAGTACTAATTAATTAATTTATTAATACGAGTATTACTACTACTACTACTGATAATAATGAGAATAATAATAATAATAATAACAGTTTACTAACGTTCTATACAATTCGGCGAGCAAGCAGTATGTGTAGGATGAGACAAATGACGACAATAACAAAATCAACAAGTATAGGTCGATATTTCGGACCGGTGAAGGATGATGTAAGCCCGCCCAGGTCGACAACAAACACTGTATGTATGTATATATGTGTGTGTGTGTGTGTATATCAATAACAAACACTGAACAGCCGAATTGGTCAAGCAAGGGTTCAGCATCGCGTTTGCTCGGCCCGAATTCGTTCTCTCGCGGTTTGGCGCCGTGATATCGCTCCAGTTGATTGCCGAGCCATTTGCATACCAATACCAACGATAGCAGCAGCAGCGCGGTGTTCTATTTACAGTGAGCTGCCGCTGCTGCTGCTGCTGCTGTAAGTGAGATACGCATGGAGCTGCCGCGGGTTGCTCACAGCGCTCTGCCACATTGTCACTATTGCTACGGGGTTGACCTGCCATCGAAACGGTATCGGTCGTTTAGCTGCTGGTGCTGTTGCTGGCTATATATGCGCGTATATGCCGCCACCAAGCATCGCTCTGACGTCAACGGAACGATAACGGCTGCGTTACCACACGATAACGGGAGACAGCAACAGCGGCAGAAGCCGACCGGTATTGCATTTCGGTTTCCACAACTGCTGCTCCATAATCTGTCCCTGTTCGATCTCTCTCTCTCTCTCTCACACACAACTCCATGATCTGCCCCTCGCAGCTAAGCGTCACCGGCGTTCCAATAGCCGTTATAACGTTTGCACCACCGTATGCACGCCAGCTTGTATGCAATGCGATATGGCAGTTCGTCCAGTTGGTTTCCGCTTTCCCTTGGGCCTACTAAGCATGGTCTCCTCATATACACGGCTCTGTCGCTATGTGTCGCTGCAGCTACGTATCCAGCCACAGCTACAAAAGACGCCTAACTGAAAAACCAATATTGACAACGTGACGAGCTCCGTTAGCGCGCACGACCGTCCCTTGGGCAGTGCGACGACCAGTGAAGGGGTCGTTGGAGAGTCGCAGCATTGCCTGTGCCGTTGCTCTTGACGATGGTCAGCGGCAACAGCAGCAGGAGCTACAACAGCAGGACCGAGGTGCAGTTGATGTCTGTCCATAGCACAGCCAACGGGCATAGGGTATTACTCCACAGCAACGTATGTACGAGCTGCATCGAACGATAGAAGAATAAGGGAAATGCCGTCATTGTCTTAAAGGTTCAATTGCTTTCCGTCGATGGGGGGTCTACGCTTGTCGTTCTTGGTCGTGCTCGTTGGCTGATGTTGGTCGGACTAACGTTCGTCCAGAGAAGAAAACGCAGGCCGTTGCGCTTCTTGAAGCTTTGGCTGGGGCAGAGAGAAACTGCTACACCCGTTCGGGGTTTTGCAAAACCACAGATGACTTTGGACCAGTTTGTCGTGGACCAACACGGGCTAGACCTTCCCGCTGTGTCTATCGCTTCGTGCTGGCGAAATTCGCTTCGTCTGTCTGTGGACTTATTTGGTGCATTCGCCGTGTTCAACCGTGACGGTTACAGGCAAGAACGAGCGAGTTGACGAGCCCGATAATCGAGGTATATGCTCTACGAGGAAACCGAGACCAACGCCAATCGGCTCTGATTGGCGTTGTCGTCAGTGGACGTCATGTTTGCGAACCCCGGCTCGCTAGTTCTCTCATGGCTGGGTTTTCTTAGTGGACATAGATTATATCTATGTTAGGCATACACTCACTCACTCCTCACAAAGTTGCCTCTAATTGCAATTGGTTAACTGGCAAATATACCGACATTTGTTGATCTAAAATATAACATACGAAACAATCGGAAACGGTCGACACTGGAACTATTCTACCTTCCCGCCAGCTGGATCCCGTCCACTATCGCACATCCGGGAGAGTGATCCTACCGATACTTTGGATGGATTTCTTCTGCTTCGCCCCTACAAATTGCGCCTATCCTCAGCACTTGCCTACATCAACGTCGATAATCATCCAATTCCAGTCCATTACGGCAAATGGCGGGACGATTTCGCGTAAATAGACACATCGCTATATAGACACAGACGTCTCTTACAGATACCACTGCACCTAAGTGCCAATGCGCTGCGTTTCATACTCGAACACAAACCATGACAATCATCATCGTCAGCATCAGCAGCGTCTGTTCCCTCGCTGTCCCCCGGACGTCAACCCCCCCGTCGATCTGTTTAGCAACACTTTTCTCCAGTGTTCGGTACGGACCCGTTTCGGGAGAATTTCGCTACTGCTCTGCTGCTTCTGCTGCTGCAGTGGCTGCTGTGTTCGTTGTTTCTTGTCCTCATTGCGTCATCGGTCTTCGTTGCCTCTTGTTCGTCTGTTGAGATGTTGACTTCGTTCGAGACCAAGCTAGTTTTTTTTTTGTCTCGACGACTCGGTCTTCCCTACGCAAGTTCTAGCCACATATCGTGTGACGACGGTTTAGCCAGCCAGCCAGCCAGCCAGCCAGCGAGCTAGCGGGGCAGGCGACGGAGCGAGCTAGCCGCGAAGAGATTGCTGGCGCGAACGAAGAAATCGCGCCGAAGTCACAAACGGGGACACCACCGCGACAACTCCCTTCACCGCAGCACCATTATGTCGTGGTTCTCCAGAACCTCCGGGAGAACGCCTCTGTGCACGGTTCTCGTTGACATGGACGCAGCGTTGGGCATCTTCGCCAACGCAAGCCATCGTTCGCCGACAACCACCAGTAGCAGCAGTCATTCTGTTGCCGAGAGCGAGACGCTCAGCACGACGAAGGCGTCTGCAGACAGAAACACAAGATTATTTTCTGGTCGTTCTCTCCCGTGTTTTCTGTTCGTTGCTGTCGCCAGCGGGGTTGCGACACCCAGCGACTTTGCTATTTGCTATGTCGCGGAGGACTGCACCACCGATCTCAGCGTTCGCCTCCGTTTTGCTATGGTGCTGCTGCAAGCTACCGTGGTTCCCCACCTTTTAAACCCTCTCTCTTTCTTTCCAACCAATTTCATCCCTCAGTGTCTCTTATCGATTTTATTTTTTCGCCATATTTTCGCAATGTCGCACCGATCACCCCATGTGTACACACACGACCAGTCTATTCATATCAGGCCAGCTACACCACTACCACCATCACCACGGCCACGTTGTAATTCTAAGTGTCCCCCGCCCCCCCGCCCCGGCTACTGTTGACTCTATAGCATTTTGCTGGGTCTTCCTGACGCACCCTTTCCTCGATGTGATTTTCTCGTACTTTCTTTTCGACCCGTCTTCGCCTTCCACCCGCTTACTCCATGTCCTCTACCATTTAGCTGCAGACCCCTTCTAGCAGCGCGCACATTCCTCTCTCTCTCTCTCTCTCTCTCTGTCAGCCACCCGGTTTTGTCGTGGTCGTCTAATTACTTCTTCTTGCCACCATCTCACCGACGAATGAGGTGGCACTCGCAGACGACGGTTTGGTTTTGTCGTTGCCTGTGCCGACTCAGTCCGTCGTTGAGCGGCGTGGCGGCCTCCAGCCGCCGCCGCCGCCGCCGCTACCACTACGACGACGTCAACAACATCAGCAGCGACAGCAACAACAGTGTTGGCCTGGCGGCCGCCGCCGCCAGCGGAACTGCTACCACCACTGCCGCCGCCGCCGCCTGAGGAGCGCTAGTTGGAACGGTCAAACGGCTGTTGCCAGCCACTAGCGGCACTATTTCGCACTTGCTTTCGCTGCGGTCTTCGTCCGCTGCCGCCTCTTCGACTCCGCCGCCGTTCGCCTATTATGCTGCCTCTGCTACCATCTCTCGCCGCCGCCGCCGCCATCGTTTTAATGCGGCCGCGTTGTGTACGTACGCGAACGGCACGGAGGACGCTCCGTTCTACCTCATCATCGCCACCGTCATGGCAGGCCGTCGTTCTCCAGCAATCGCTGCTGCTGCTGCTGGCGGACTTGCTCGGATTCTAGCGCCCGTGTACGCCGCTGGTGGACGCCGCTCCTACGGACCGCTCGAGTCGAGAGCCGCTCGCCGTCTCATCGCTCAGACCCTCCCATCCCCAACTGTTCATCATCGAGAGGTCGAACGAAGCAACAACTTGTTCTTGCTTCCCTGACTCCTCTCGCTGTCTCTCCCTCTCTCTCTCTCTGAATCGCCTTGCGGCAGTGTCTCTTGCTACCATCTGCCTGCTCCTCTTTTTTATTTCGGCTTCGGTTTTTTCAGCCTCTTCGTCGTCGTCGTCTTCTTCTTCGACCAGCTTCGGCGCGTATAGCGTATTCCAGCGAGAAAAAATGAGAGAGAGAGAGAGAGCGAGGGAGAGAGAGACAGAACTGCAGCTACTACTGCTGCTGCTGCTGCATACTACCACCAGTACCACTAGCACTACTACTACCACTACCATGGACTGTCGACTCTTCGGCAGAACGAGCGACGAAGTCGACTCTTTAGACGAAGTCATCGCTTCGCCATTTCTTCTTCACGTCTTCGTCTATGCCCCGTGTTTTTCTATCTTTTGCTGATACTCGCTATTTCACCGTAGCTGTCGCTGTTCGGTTCGTCTTCGGCGCGTACTTCGTTTCTTTGCTGCTGCCGCAGCATTGCCATCGTAGAGCAACAGCAAAAGCGTCAACAGCAGCTGCTGCTGCTGCGACTCTGGGTCGGTCGGGTCCGGAGCATTGGGTTGTTGTTCTTCATCTGTGTTGTTGTTGTTGTTGTTGGTGATGTTGTTGTTGTTGTTGATGTCGTCCCCTCATCCACACGCTCGCCCCATCTCTCCTCCATTGGTATCACTTCTGTCGTCTTCTGCCAGCAGCAGCAGCAGCGGCAGCGCCGGTGGAGCCGACGGCGGCGGCGAAGGCAGCAGCCGCTTCGCTGCCGTTCCGAGCTGGCGGGCCGACTTCGCTTCGACCGGCTTCACTTCGACTGTTCGACTTCGGCGTCAGGGCCGGGGCCGGCCCTTCTTCGGCATCATCTTCATCGGCTTTCGTCGTTTCGCTGCGTCGGTGTTCCAATGTTCGGCCGCCGAACGAAGGGGTCAGTCAGCAGTCGTTGATTTCGTCGTTGCCGGCCGATCCGAAGCAGACGTCTCGTCCACGGCGTCCGTCGTAACATCGATGAACGATGCGCGATGCGAGAACTGGCGGCGACGGCCAGCCCGCATCCACGGCCAGTACACATATACGAGTCGGAACTCCATCTTGTTCGTTAGTGTGTATATATATATATATATATATATGATTGAGCGGATGATGGAATTTAAAACAAAGTACACAAAGCAAGATAATACAGAGCCTGAGTCCGCCAAATAGTACAATGCATACTTAAAGCGACATGGATCCACAATTAGAGTCGACAGGTGACAGTCGTTAGAAAAAAATTGTATAATTTTGCAAATGTTATACAATACAATAGATCAGTACACAGAGGTATATACGTGTGTAGCGTACAGCGACAGCATAAGGTAGGCGTCACGGGAGATTGGTTGAAGGGTAACGGATTGAGGAATAATCCCTTCGTATGATCGACGAGATTGAGCCAAATATTATATATGATATCTATTTATTATATTATTATCATCATTATATTTTGAGACTGTCGTCGGCAATAATTGTATCGTATAAATCGGATTTTTCATGACATGCCGATGAGGACAAAATGCAAGTTAGAAATTTTTATCAGCGAGCAAAGTGAGCAGGAAAACAAAAGTATATTCTTGAGTTTCGTATCGGAATCAGCCGTCTCGAGAAACGGGTAGAAAGACTCGAATCGAATTCGGCACCGCTCGTCTTGCCTACATCGTTCATTGCACAACGATCAGAACTCCGCTGCGCGCCACTCCGCGCCGTTCCGCTCAGACTAAGTACTGCTAAGATGAGACCAATACCGGTCATCTCGTCTCCGCTTCACCGTGGCCATCATCGTCATCTGAATCTCCAGCATGAGTAACATTAGGGTTCGCCGTCATTACGTCGCCCGAACAGTCTTGCTGGTAGCGGCTGTGGCAGCGCCGGCGCCGTTGATGCGGCTGCGGCAGCGATGGCGCACGCGCTGCTGTTGGACACATAGTCGGTTGGCTGTTCACTGGTGACCAAACTGAACCAAGAGCGGGTCTGCAGGACAACCGAGCCGGGTTTGCCGGACGCAGTCGACCAGGCGCCGGACGCAACAAGAAGATCAAGCCAGCGCCCGGTGGCGACATGTTCGGTGTCGGCGCAGCCGCCGTACGATTAGTCGCACATTGAGCGCAATGTGTATCGCAGTTGTTGTTTTGGTTGTTGTTGTTGTTGTCGTCGTCGCCATTGGCCGATCGAGTCGACGAACATACAAAAGCTAAGAACTGGCTGGTCGGGGCACCGCAGCCGCCGCAGGATGAGTGGGCCCGGCGTGGTCTCATTGCCGGTCCGCCGGCTCACATCGGCGACGACTTCGCGGCAGCGCTGGCGACGAACAGCTGATGATGGGACTTCGTCGTCGACTTCTGCTGCTCGCCTCAGCTTCGTTGAATTTGGTGACCACTTGTTCAGTTTTGGCCAGGTCGATTTCTTTCGTCTTTGGCGTTGTTGTCGTCGTCGTCGTCGTTTTTGCCATTGAGATTGCGATCATCGCAGCCGTCCCGTCAAGCAAGCAGTTCGAGTTCGCGCAGAGACTCATTACTGCAGCTGCCGTCGCCGCCGTCGCCGCCGTCGATGCTGCTGCATGGCGCGTAGCATCCTCGTCCGAAGCCGAGACGCTTGCAGGGTCGGCTACGACTTCGGCTTCCGACGGCCGGCTGAGATGATGTCGCTCTCCGTCGGCTGAGTTTCGTCCCGGGGCGCACATCGTCATTTTCTTCATCGTTCGAGCTCTTTCTCTCGCTCTCGTTTCTTGGCTGTTCCCCGCCTCCGCTAGCTGGTCGCCTATCAATCCACAGCTCCAGCGCGCCTCTCCCTTATAATATATTATATATGCTGTGCCGGGTGTACGCGTGCGCGAACGTCGACTGCAAATGACGGTGTTGATTTGTCTGCGTATTCTATTTGTGTTTGAAACTCGTAATCACTGCCGCGGCACTAGGGCCGCGACGATGGGTACCGCTGATGAGAAAGAGCGCGGGGCCGTGTAGGCTCGCCATGCAGAACGCTCCATGTGGCGGCAGGGCGCCACTCGCAAAAACAGCCTAGAACTCTGCTAGTGGCGGTAGGTTGGGACCGGTTTTTTTTTGGTGCATTTCAGCTGGTGTGACGCCCATGGCACCGCTATAGTTTACGATTCCCGGCAAGCTCCTACCCCTGTCATGCAATGGTATCTGTCTCATCGACAATTGCGTCAGCCGAAGTTGTTCGCTGGAGAACAAAAAAAAGTGGCTCAAATATGCTATTGGAAAAAGTAGTCGCTAGAGCTCTGGTAGATGATACCTACCCCCCCCCCCCTATATATATTTCCTGCTTCTCTGATTTCCAATGTTTGCTGTCTGCCGCCGTCCCCAATTCGCCCTCTCTCATGCTTCCCATCTATCTATCTCACTGTTTTAGCAACAGCTCAAATGCAGCTCAGCGACAGGTCCAGTGTAGCTGTAGCGGACGTTAACGTCAAATCGTTGCTGTTGTTGTTGGTGTTGTTATTATTATTATGATTATTATTGGTTCTGCCTCAGCAGAATCGGCAGACGACAAAAGGCGACTTCAATTTCCAGCCCTCTTCTATTGGATGAATTTCGCTTGTCCACCTCTTTCTCTCTCTCTCTCTCTCTCCTCTGTGTCTGTGTGTGTCTGCGTGTCTGATCACTTTCCGAGTGAATCACATCGAAACGAAGCCGGCCAAAGCAGCAGCAGCCGCCGCCGCCACCGTCGTTGCCACCGCCAAAAAGAAGGACAGAAGTGGAGCCGACTCGGCAACAAGCTGGGACAGCAGCGACACTCAGCTGACGTCGGCCGACTGAGCTGACTCGGAGCTTGGCTTGATTCGCTCGGCGGCAGCAGCAGTAGTGGTAGTGGCGGCGGCATAAGAAGCGAATCAAATCACGAAATCCTCAAGCGATGCCTGCCGATTGGCAATCTATTTCCATCGCTGCTGCTGCTGCTGCTGCTGTCGCTGTCGTTTTAGCTCTCTGTGAATGAGATGCTGCGCCTCGGCTGTGTGCCGTTGCTCTTGCGGCACTTGGTGCTGCGTATATCGATGCCGCCGCCGCTGCTGTTGATGCAAAATGCAGAAGCGAAGAAACGAATACACCAGCGTCTTATGTCTTCTTCCGCCCTTCTTCAACGGAATCGGTAGACAACGATAGGTGGAGAGGATGGAGACGGCAAATCGCGGATCGCATACGGCCATCGCATTGAGCCCGAAGCCCGGAGCCAAAGCCCAGACGGCTGCGCTTCGCAATGGCGAAGAAACATAACGCAATAGGAGTTCGAACGCCGACTGACGCAGCATGCTGCTGCTGCTGCTGTTTCGTGTCCACCGTCGCGGCGCGAAGCTGGTGTTCCCCACCTGGAGCCGCGAAGCCGAAGTGACTATCCAGACAGAAGGTTCTTGGCCCTTGCGCGCTCTCACCTCGGCCAGCTGATGCTGTTGTAATCGAGTGGTGCTAGTTGCGTATCTATATATATATATATATATATATATATGTGTAGTCGAGGGGTTGCAGCCCGTCGTTGGTCGCCGTACGTAGCCCGTAGGCCGCAGCTCGCTACGACTCACAACGCGCTTACATAGCCGCATGGCAGGTGGTCCTCGATCCAGCAGACTATGGCGTTTCCTACGCGAGAGAACTACGGGATACCGGCACCGAAAAGCAGCGGCATCAGCTACGTCGGACTCGAGTCGCTACTGCTGCTGGCGTCAAGTCACAGGTCGGCTGAGATCGGTCGGCGAAATCGCGCGCGACCGATCGACGATTAGACCGACGTCATAGGTCGACACAGAAAGGGAGAGACACACAGATTTAGCTACGTATTTGATGGCAGATGATAAATAGAGAGAGAGAGAGAGAGAGATAGAGAGGTTCTTGAGACCAAAGACGACCAACCATCTGCTGGTAGGGCGACAGGCTGCCTCGGATCTTTCGAGCGCCCTTCATGATTGTCCCCCTTGATAGAAATAGGTGGTGATGTCACTAAAGCCGTTGTTGCTGCAACAATCGTCATTAGTCGACGACGTCTGAACTCCTGGTATACGGCTGGTAAATTGTATATACCACAGGGAAGCTCTGTCTCTCTCTCTCTCTCCCTAACGTGACGCGATGTATCTGTCTAAAGAGTTGAAGTACAATGGTGTGTTTGCGTACATGGATGGATGGTTGAAAGCCGTATCGATAATGGTCTTGTCAGGTTTGCCGCAGTCCTGTTCTGAGACCCATGTAGCATTCTAAAGTGATCTGCGTGGTCAATACGAGCGATGTGCATGGCGGCGAGCGATAGTCAGCGAATTGAAAATGTACACCGGTTACAGCGAGGTGTTTAACATCCACAGTCGATAACGAACTCCCCATCAGAGTTGCCGTCGTCGGTCCGAATGCGAACGCATAATTTGAATTCACGGAAACACGCTGCTGCTTCTGCCATCGCCGTGATTATTCGCACAGTCAGCAACATCACGCCCAAGATTTCGAACAATACCGTGCCGGTTGATTGGAAACCATGTTCAGAATGAAAAATTGATGGTCAAACTGGGATTGTTGGCAATCTTCACTGCTGAAGACACGCCAATGCTGTTCATAGGAGGGGAGCGATTTCAAACATCGAGGATGTATGAAGTATGGCTGGTGCAGCTCTTCGAGCCCTCTATGTATCCAAGCGTCGTTGACCAACATGTAACTGCGAGCGGTTTATTGCGAGAGCAGCATTGTGGCCCGCCTAATGCTAGGAACCCTTTACGAACTTTAACTATTATAGTTTGCATGCTAAACACAAAACGAGTATGTTCCCTTGTAACCGACACGAGTCAGCCGTCGCTGACGCATACGAGAGCGCTGATGCCGGTCTAGATGGGGGTGGGACTCAGCTGAAACCACATAGGCGTTCGAGCTTGTCGATGCTGTGGCCAGTTAGCTGAGGGTGGCCGACACACCGGCTCGAATCCCATGTTACGACGACACGTACGTCATGGTCATTCCACATTTTTGGGTTTGCAGTCTTTTTCATAACGAACAACAGCGAAGGAATGAATTTCCCACAAAACCTACCGATGTTGGTGATCCCATCGGAGGTGCCACACCGGCATCGGAGGCAGTCCGCGACAAACGGACGGAGCGACGACAGACGCCGGTCCCATACCGTTTTGCAAATACGAAGCGAATTCTCTTTCTGACCTCGTCAGCATTTGTATTTCTCTATGATGCGCTGATCCGCTTGCGGAACGACGCGGCGCCAGAACCGCTACAACGGCCGTGGCTGGACGGAGTCAATTCGTCGTCGCCATCGACTACAGCTATCCCCGTATTAGTATATTGGCAAGCGGCGCCGATTTCGTCTCGGCCTCTCCCTTAACGACGATGACTTCGGGCTCGTTCGTTTGACGACGCCTCGCTTTGACGTTGTTTCGCTGCGCCCCGATTGTCTTCAGCAAGGCAGGCACAGGCAAGCGTCGGGCTCCGCCAGCCACCTCCAGCGAAAATACAACGCCGAAGGCAGCACGAGGCAACGAGGCTTACCACTCGTATAACTTCGGATGGTATCAGCCACCGGGGACGCTGCTGCTGCTGCTGGTGGTTAGCGTTTAGCTGGTGGCTGGCCGCAGTTGGTTCTGACATTAACTCACTATAAGCCTGTTTTATCCTTCATAACGTACTCACACGTACGGTCTGACGCTTTTTCTCTCTCTCTCGCTCTCTCATTTCTGCTATTTACCACAACATCAACAACAACAGCAACAACAACAACTAGCTACGGGCCGAAGCAGGAGAGGCGGACGGAACTCATCGGGGCTTGCCGGCTAAAGGCAGTCGCAGTGGCGGGCTTGGGCCGCGAGGGAGCGAACCCCGGATCCAAATCCAGTTTCGAAGAAGGAGGAAGAACAGCCAGAGCTGACTGGCTGGCTAACTGCCGCCGCTTCACGAACGGAGCGATCGGCGGCCGAGTCAGCAGCCGAAACTGACATATCCGGCGTCGTATTTTCACCCTCTCTCTCCCTCTCTCTCATCGATGGCACCGACGAGGGAACCGATGTACGGGGCTATGAGGAACTGTCGAATGGCGGCGTTCTACCAGCGGACGATTGCTGGCTCACTTCGATAGTATAACAAGGACAATGACAACAACTAATACAACTGTTATTCTACTACAACGGCAACCACTGCAGCGTCTGCGGGGACTTCTGGGGGCCGATAGTCACATCGAGACGTGTCCTTCTCTCCCATCATTCGGAATAGCGGACATCTTACACGGACATCACCACACCACGGCACTGCATCGTCGTCGACGTCGTCGTCGACGTCGTCGTCGTCGTCGCCGGCTACCGCATTTCAGAAGATGGCTTCATTGATCTAGCAGCAACAGCATCGGCAGTAGCAGGAACAGCAGCCCAAATCGTACAAATGGAGGGCTGGCCGGACTAACGCCGGCCACGAGAACGGCTATAACAAGAACATATATATATATATATATATATATATATATATATAATATATTTCGTATGGCTGTACCACAATGTGGAAACTTGCCAACAAGGCAAGTCTCGTATATCAAGTAAACGGAGAAGCGAAAAGCCAATGGGGAGTAGCAACATCTGACGAGCCTGTCTGACCTAATATTTATATATATATATATATATAAATACACAAATATATATTGTATATACATAAATATATATTGTGTTTCTAGTTATCTATTATTAGTACGATATCATAACACTCTACGTACCATAGAATATTTTTCAGCTACCATTTATTTATACGTTATATATGTATGGCCGGCACTGATCCCGCGAGATAGTGTATTTTTGCCACTTCAGCGAGATCTTCCACCCTGAGCGCCCATTCAACTTTATGACTAGTGAGATTCGATATACATCTCTTCCTATCAATTCAACAACAATCACTCATCACTCAAGCACCGAGGGTGCAATTATTCCCTCATTGAAAATCTCCATAGGGCGCATGGAGAATGCTTCTCCACTGGCACTCGAAGCGACAGCAGTGACCAGCCATTGCACGCGGACGCAATACTAGTTCTACAACAATCGATGCACAGCACCAGGGCACCCTATAGACGCCCATAAACCACCAGCCTTGCAGCACAAAGCCTTGCGGAGCAGACACTCGCGAGCTAGGTTCGAGCCATGAAATAATTCGCTCGACTGCGAACGATTTCTCTCTCCCTCTTTCTCTCCGTCTCTCGGCGCGTTTCGTACGCGATTGCCAATTTCTACGCTAGTGCTAAATCTAAGCGTTCGTCATCGGTTGCACGTCGTCGTCTTCGGGCGTGGGCTCCTCTTCTCCGTGGAGCGATTCAGTCATCCGCCGCAAGTACGCCGCCTTGTCGCCCGTCCGCTGGATTCTGTCCGGCAACAACATTATCCCCACCACCACAACCACCCTCCCGTCGTCTGATTCCCGCCGTTCGTGTGTTGTCGTCGTCGTCGTCAGCATCGTCGCGTCCGTCTTGTTCTTAGCGGATTTTTGCGTTTTCTGAATCTGCCTCGCGGCCGCCACCACCGCCGCCGCCGCTCTTCTCTATTTCTCTGCTTGACTCCATACGAGCGATGAGCCCGAAGCCGAACCCTCGGCGATCGTTGGCGATGATGATCGCCTTTGGCGTGGCTATTTCTGCTGTTGTTTCGGCTGCTGTTGCGGCCGAGAGAGTGGGCAGCAGCAGCAGCAGCAGCAACAGCAACAACGCTAAACGCTGAGTGCCGAGAACGAGGGGTCGCTCGAACGCTGACCCTGTACCATCTTCGTCCTGTTCGTCGGCGGCTATTTCTGCCACTGCGCTCTGTGCGGTCTGCGCCCGGACAACTGAACAGAACTGAGCAGAACTGAGCAGCGGAGCAACGAAATGAACAACGCACTGAGCGGACAACGATGACGACGACGAGGACGAGTATGCAATGAAGAAAGATGACAGGCGATGATCAATCGAGAGAGAGAGAGAGAGATCACGCGGCCGAATCTACGTGGAGAGGATGTACGTGCGCATCATGTATCACATCGGGTACAGCTAACTCAAGACGTTCTCAATAAACAGCAGCACTAGCCAGCAGCAACGATAACAACGCGGACGATAGCAACTCTTCGTAACGTCAACGCGCATCTAATAAAATGTTGTTGTTCATCGTCAAGATGGCGGGCAGCATCGTCCATTAGCAGCACCAGCGGCAGCATGGCGAGAGCGATCTTACAGCAGCAGCAGCAGCAGCAGCAACAATCACAACAACAATAACATGCTCAGAGCTTGGGTAATCTGAGCCTTCCTCAATCGTTCGTCTTTCGAGCCGCTACTCTTATTTAGAGTCGTTGTTGTTGCTGTTGTTGCTGCTGTTGTTCTTGTTGCTGTTGTTGTTGCTGCTGCTGCTGCTGTTGTTGTTGTTGGTTGCTTATACCAAGATACGAATGGCGCATGAACGTATAATGTGCGCGTTATTCGCGACACGATGCGACACGCCACGTTGGGCATTGCAGACCTGCCAGCGTGTGCTACTCTCGGTCTATCGGCTCATTCTGTATTACATATTATATGTATATATTGGACGTAAAAATCCCATCCCGAGGATATTGGTTTGCAGTTCCGAAGAAGCGCGAGACAATCACACACACGCACAGACAGAACGAATAACGAAAGCGTTCAAAAGAAGCGGCGGCGGCGGCGCGTTCGTTCGCTGGTCGCTTCACGTTTCTCAAGAGAGTGTCGTCTCTCGCCTGGAACTCACTCACGTTAGTCACTTTAGTGGTTATCCACTCCAACCCAGCAGCCCCCCATACGTATGTATATCTGCCACTAACCGCACGTGATACTTGATATCCGTCTGGGCAACGCTGCCGCCCAGACGCATGCTCCTGCATGAGTGTACATATATATATATATATATATATATATATATATATATATATATATATATATATGCAATGTGATAACGATGGTAGCGTTGAACAGAGGCCGCTCGGTCGATCCATCGATTGATCGGGTCAGTCTGGTTCTTCACTCCGTCATGTGCACTCGTTCCATTGACCAGGTTGGAATCGCTATGGACAAGCATATCGAATGGCATTTGCATCATCGTTATATTCGCATCGTAGCACTACAAATAGAGAAATAAGTATCGTCTCCTGGACTCCGCCGACAGGCACAGACGGACGTGAGGAAATTTACACACACACATATGCATATATATATATATATATATATATGTATATGTGATATCGATAGATATTTAGCACCGCCAGCCATTCGCGACTTGAGGCCGTAGGCGCGTCCGATGCCCTCGACGGGATCCATAAGAACAGGAGCAGTTGACGAGCTGCTGTTCACTGTGTGCGAGCATTAGACACGTTTTCCCTTCAGATGAGAGCGTCAGTCCGACTCGACACAGCCCTCAATCTATTCTCGCTCGAGTTCATTCGTTTTCACTTGCCTACTCTCGGGTTCACATTATCATTCGGTAATAATCATAAGGGAAGACCTGTAAACAATGGTTGCTTGTTACTGCTGTCGCTCGATCGTCCGTCCAAGCGACCGTCAACAAACGATGTGAGCAAGTGACATTGATCTTCTCTGATCAGCTTTCCCCGACCGGGGATGGGATGTCAATTTTATTGGCAGCCGCCTTGGTCTCCGGCGGATCCAGCGCAAAACGGACAGCGGAAAGATGACGGCTAAGATTTAAGACGTCTGAAAGCTGTTGAGAAAGACAGTCGACGCGAAGAACACAAATCGAAGTGACCGCAGCAATGACGCGATTTCGCAACGACTGAGCGCTGCCGTGAATTCATTTCAGTTCGTTGTTCACCGCCGCCGCCGCCGCCGCTGCTGTCGCTGTGGTACTCGCATTGGATACGGACAAACGAGACAGCAGTCAGCATCTCAGCATTTCTCGAATGTGGCACTGATCCGACTGAAAACTGCTTCGTCTTCTGCTATGATGGCCATGCCCCGCCTCTTCTGGATCAGTGGTCGTTACACAAAGCCACAAGCAGGGAAGAAACTGCCGAACGAGAGCGCGTCAGGCCACAAGCCACTTAGTCTAATGCACCTTTATGGCTCGCCGCCGCTGCTGAGCGCTTATGCACGTATACAGACATAGGTTCGGCTGGCTACGGGCTGCTGAGGCTCGGAGTAAAGGTGTCGCAGGTACAGTTATGTGTTGGCGTAGCCTACGTTGGACTGAGCTGTTTGTCCGCTGTGTCGTTTCGTTGTTCGTTTAGTGCTTGCTCGGTGCTTGGCTATTCTCTGCTCGTGTATGCGATCGATCGATCGATCTGGCGAGTTAGCAAAATAGCAGAAAAACATACCTGGCTACGTCTGCGGGAAACTGTGCAGCTTGTTTAGATGGGTTCTCTGTGGGTATTTGTAGGGTGCGGGTGCGCGGCTGTGCACGCACATACATATATATATATATATATATATATATATATATATATATATATATATATATATATATATATATATATATATATATATATATACACAATACCTAGGTATATTTCTATCTATCGACTGTGGCCCCCCGCGCCTATTGGCGACATCGACGTCCCACCTGAGGTGAGTGGCTGGCCAGTGGAGAGCTGCCTACCAGCGTCTCAGGCAGCACGATCTTAGGACAACAGCAGGCGACAACGACGAGGTTTGGGCGACGATGACGAAGAAAACAACGCTAGCTGAAACATGCTAGCAGTATACGAGCCGAGACGAGAGGGGGCAGACGATCCCCGCCTCTCTTGACTAAGCCCTGCCGGCAAGAAGATGCTGGCAGATAATGGCATCATAGGTGCATAGCGTCAGTAGCTACTGCGGACCGGCTGTTTGGGGCGACAGTGGAGGGCCAGCCAGCCAGCCATCCAGCCAAGCTAAGCTCTGCTCATCTCAGTGCTCGATGTTGTGGTGATCGGCTCAGGTGTGCGGGGTGCCTCAAGGGGCCAGAAGAAGAAGATGGAGAGAGAAAGAGCACGTAGAGCATAGATCCCCCCACCAACTAACTCACAGGTCCGAAAAACAGCAGAAGCAGAAATAACTAGCAGCAGCAGCTTCAAGAGAACGAAATTGTCGAAGAAAGGCGAGCGAAAGCAATGACCGTCTAAGAAGACTCCGTCCTCAACTAGGAGGAATAAAAAAGTCGCCGAGAAGGCTGCTGCTGCTGCCGCCGCCGCCGCAGCCGCCGCGGCGAATTGACTCGTCAGCGATCGAACGCCAACTAGCCCCCCACGTCAGCTGTCTAGGCCTCATATATATATATTTTTGGCTGGTTGGCGGCCCTCTGCCAGCTGACGCGGCTGGATTGAGCTGCCGCCAACAAAGTTTGAGACAAAACGTGCATCTGTACTCAACACCGAGACTTACAGAAGAAGGTAACGCGGCCACGCCACACAAATCATAACAATGATAGTGTGAGCGAGGAATCGATAAAACGAACGGACAGCGGACGAAGATCGACTGACATGGCGGCGCCACCGCCGCTGCCAACCGGCGATGAACAGAAAATGAGCCAAATCAAGCCGTCAATTCTCTGCGACTTGGCTCGTATACGGGGATAGCGGACGGTCTGCGTGAGGGTAGCGAGTATATCTAGCGGGAACAACGGCGGTTCGTCAAGCGAGTGACAGAGCGACCGAGAGAGAGAGAGAGAGAGAGGACAGCAGCATCGATCGAGCTTTCTTTATGCGAAGATCTTTGTCGATTGAACGGAGCAGAGAACATAAATGTGGGGCATCTCAGTTGGTCAGCAGCAGCAGCAGCAGCGGCGGACGAGAGAGTGGTCGTCATCGAATTCGATTGGTGATGTTAATGCCGTTGCTGTCTGATCTGACGGTGATGGGCCTGCGCGACATACTATTAGACAATGCGCACGATAATCTTGGAGGGCAACAACAGCAGCAACAGCAGCAGCAGCACCTTCAATCGCAGAGCAAGGAATTCAGATTAGGGGCTCCCTAGCCAGGCAGGATGAGTGAGACTGCCCTTAGATTTCGGCTCAAGCTCAAGCTCAAGCTCAAAGCAACGACGTCCCGCCTCCGTCCCTGTTTGGGCCGCGCTCTGGTAACTGTCGACGTAATTAGTGCGTGAGTGAGTGAATAAGCAAGCTAGCCAGCCGGACGTTCGTCCTGACAGCTACGCGCCCCGGGGTGATGTTGAGCGACCGGCCTCGGTGGCTGTAATGGAGCCAATCCCGCGGACAGATTCATGCCGAAGTGAATGTCAATTGACTGCATCGTCATCACCGTCAATTCGACGTCACCCCTCTTCGACACGTTCGGAAATCGAGTCAACGATGCTGATTCTGATGACGACTTTATCGACGGCAACTCGCTCAATTCGTGCCATCGGACGTCTCGGTGATGGCGTGCGAGAACGCGACGATGCCGTTCGCGATTGCACGATTGATATTGCTCGTCATTTCTCTCTATATTCATCAGCCAGTTCACATGTAGCGATCGACCTTACCATGGCCGGGTTGGTCCAACCGACGGCTCTCGCTCGGCCCAAACGAACACACCTCTCGCGAACAGAGCGAAAAAGATGAAATCTCGTCTCGAGATCTACTTCTATTTCTCTCAGGTTCTTGACGGCGGCAAGAAGACGGTGGCTGTTGCCCGTTGGCGCGGCCAGATATATATATATATATATATATACATTAGAATAGATACAAATAATTATATACCGAGACAAAACAGACAGCGGACATTCGAGGCGAGGATGACGCTTTGCTCCGTCCGACACTAACGGCCTCAGCATCCTCCTATGCGGAGCGGACGGCCGTCATGGCACCGACATGTGGGATACTTCGGCGCGTTGCGTCCGCTCCGATCGACGTCCCGTCTACTCGGATTGATGGGGACAGCGCGAGATGGGGACCTTGGCCAGCGGATTCATCGACGAAAAAACGAACGCTGACAGGCAATATTGCTCGCAATGTGGCGAGAATGGCCGAACGACCACGCCGCGGTTCGATGACGGCCAAAGTCAGCTGGCAGGCTCATCATTCGTCTCAGTCAACAGAAGCTGTTGTTGCAGCCTCCTCGTACAGCTACTCCCGCTTGTGCTGACGCGGCCGCTTGTGCAATACACGAGCAGAGGGGGATCGTTAGCAGCAACAGCTACAACGACGACGGAGACGGCATCGACACGAGTCGACCAGGTCAATAACAATAGCCGAATCTACACATGGGTAGGTGGCATAAAGGACAAGAGAGAGAGAGAGCGAGAGAGGTCGCGAGAGAAAGAGAATTGGTCCGCATTTACTCCGTCATCGGGTGTGGGAAAGCCCTGACTGCGATCCCGTCCGAGGCCCGTCAATGATGTCTTATTTTCTCACCTGTAGTTTTTTCGTCGTCGTCGTCCCTTGTACCTGCCCGGCCACCGGGAGATTTTCACCACTCGGCGGAGGATCCAATCCCCGTTTGGCCAGCCGTCCCTTCGAAGTACCGACCGGCCGACTGGTCACCCGTGCTGGTTCGTTCTTATCGACGCCCCCCCCCCCCCCCCTGCCCAGGAGCGCGGTCACATGTTGAACGAAGCAGACCGAAATGCACCGATATCTATGGCGACGCTTATAAATCGTTGCCAACTCCCTTACTTTTATTCTTATTTTTCTTTGTTTGTCCTCACATTGAGTAACAACAGTGTGATCACGAGCCTGCGTTCACCCAAACGTTAACGGCGATCGCATCTCAAGTCATCAATAATCACCGGGGGTCTGGCCCAAGTCTCGAAACCCCACGTCCGCTCGATATGGGAACCGAGCTCTAAGCAAGAGTTCGTTACAGTTTAAAATCGCTCACATCGCCCATCTGTAGGAATATATTCGATGGTCAGACATCGATCGGGTAGCAGTCATTGAGAACATCCTCCAAGCCCATCAACAGCCAGCGACGCCGCAGTCGCCATTGGCGGTATCCACAAGCTGTTGGCAGTACAACGACACGATGTTGTTTTCCCCCGAGCCGCATTTCTTGATCAACTATCGTATTCGCCGATCGCACATAGTCTCGCCTGTTCGCCGGCGTCGAATCGCTACTCAGGACAAGCGCCCATCGATTTACCTCCTGGCTGCTGCCTGCGCTGGTTGCCTACAAATCCACGTAGGCGCGTACTGTCTCTGTCAGTAGAATCTATCAAAAGCCAGCCATCGACTGGATGAGCCACCTAAGCACTGTAGGGGTGCTGATTCAATGATTGACAACGCGCATTACAGAGGCGCCTGCCGTGAGGTTGTGCGAGCAGCCCTTCCGACGATGGACGATGCGTCTGCCCTTGTCACTGCTGACTGGCGGCGTCCGTGCGTGCGTGCGTGTGTGTACGCTTCCAAATCAACGGTTGCCTATGATAATCTCGTTGTTGCTCTCGCTGGTGTTGGGATCATTTGCTGTTGGCTATAATCGGTAGACAATAGCGATATATAGTGGAGAACCGCACCCTGCTTCAAGTCTCTGGTGGTGCACATACGTATAAATAAATACAATAAACTAGTCCATACTGCCCCGTAGTTAAACAGTGGATCTGCTCCGCTAGCACATTCCGTTCTGTCTGGGAAAGCCGACCCCAACGGGGCTGTAGTCCTTGGCTGAGCCTCCATTTCGCATGTTGCAGGTTCTACAGGTCCATATGGCTCTACCATCGCGCTATCGAGACAGCACCCCCGAACTCGCTTGCTGCGCCGGCAAATGTCCCTCGAATGAACAGCCTCATCATCCACTCAGACCTGTACCCCGTCCATACCCCACTATCAAGGTGGTGATCTCCAGGCGTCGAAGAGCTCGGTGCACCAGTCGAGGATCGCACACTCCAATCTCCACATTCCAGCCAGAGGCCCACAAAAGATCGCGATATTACTTTTTCGTTCTTTGGAGGTGATGTCAGCGAGAGACAGGGAGAGAGAGAGAGAGAGAGAGCGAGGGGGAGAGAAAAAATGCGCTTGTGTATGTGTGCGCTACAAAGGAACATAAAGATATGAGATTCGAGCTGAGAACGAGAGATCGCGGGCCAGAGGAGGGTCCGACCTCCACTATCCATAAGCACCTATGCATGTACTCGTGCTGCTCGGACGCTAGAGCTGAGCCCTACACGTCTGCCACTTCTGCGAGCGATCGCTGGTGGTCAGGTGGTTTCCCATAGGAGATTCCCGCCCTGTCTGCGCCGTCAGCGACGGTTTCTAGATGATTACTAGATCACATCTCGGCACTAGTCACATTATGAGAAGTTTTGAGAGCCACCTGCTCGAAGCAGAGCTGTGTGTAGGTTATGTGTGTGTGTGTGTGTGTGTTGCAGAACTCGGTCAGGCGATGCGATGAGATACGATATCAGGGCCGGGTGGAAGAACTAATAGTTAAACGCTTCAGCGGTTAGAATTAGTCGAACCCTCGACGATCGGATACGATATATCATCAGCGACACTACTGTGCAGATGTCTCGCGTCGATCTCAGCGCGTTGTTAATCTATCCGATTGGATCAGATCGAATGAATATAGAAGACGATGTTTGCATTTCATGTTTTGTCAGACACTCCCGAATTTTGTTTGCTCTCGAACTGACGCGGGATTATGTTGCTGCATGTTCGCTAGCATACATAGTTAGGCATCTAGCCATAACGGCAGCCGGGCAAAGCTGCTCTCTCGCATACGTCGACCTGTGGGTCGACTCGACCTGGCGAAATCCGCTTGGATTGATCGCTCTCCCACTGTTTCAGGCTGTTTACGTTACGTTGTCATATTTCGCTTAGCTGCACATACGGCGAGACGGCTACACAAAAACACCGCATATGCTCACGTACACAACAGCATAACGCGACCAAGACAACGTTCAAGTGCACGGGGAGTGGCTGTGCTCAGTAGTGCTCGCTTCGCACGGCCACATCGGCCAATGCGGGGAGGCGAAGAAGCTGAGGCGTCATAGGTCAGGTCAAGTCAAGCCGAGCAGAGCAGAGCCTAGCTAACCGAAGAGCGCCAGCGTACTCCGACCGTCGAGTCCAGAGGTCACCCGCCGTGTACAGGACGAACAATCACAATAGAACAGGTCTTTCGCCAGCAAACGCTGTATAATAAATAAGAGCGAGAAAATGAGAAACAGCACACCACTACGGCCTCCACCCCCGCCAGCTCCACATCGCCATAGCGTTCTAGCACGATGGCCCGGTCTATCGCGCATGTTGTGCTCGAGTCGAAGAGGTCCAAGGCGAATCGTGAATATCCCCGGTGCTCGAGCAGCGTTTTAGTGCGTATCCTTGAGAGGTATCATCTTGCGGGCGAAATCGTTTCTTTGAAGGAGTCTACGAGCAGCAACAGAAGTAGAAATCCACCCGTAGGTTGAGCGGACTATTCGTTGTTGTATGCGCGTTGCTTCGCGCCAACCGACGTCGAACCGCTGCCACCGATCAGGCTGGTATCGCCAAGACAGGCCGGCCGTAGTGGACTGTGAGATAGCACGCTCTCCACATCACGCTGCTGGTGTGGCACTAACTCGCGATCGACGCCCCAGGAGTCACTACCACAATGCCTTGCTGGTACAGAAAAATAGAGCGGGCAGCAAGCTACCCCGCTACGGTCAGGCCCCGGAAGGCGACCCGAGAACCAGCCCACATCCCCTGTTCTCCCAGCAAGACCTTCTGCATCGTCTTAGGCCATTGGGCGCCTTTTGCTCAATCGTTCTACGCAAGGAACGAGTTTGCGCGGGCAGATTTTGGCGCGGAAACTCTACGCAGCGACGTCGGCCCACATGTCGGGCGATGTCGACATCGGGGTTCAAACATCGATAGGGGACCATTCGCGCGGGCTGACATGAGGCGCCAAAGATTTCTGGAGCGACGAACGTCGCCGTCAGTTTCGCGGCGTTTCGCGACTCCTTCGAACTTGACGCCACGACCCGTATCGTCAACTACGTTGGCTCCAGCCCCCCCCCTTTGATTATCTTCGCGAGATAGATGGCTATCTTCTGCTGCGATCTTCACTAACCATTGCTGTTCAGCAACAGCCAACAACTGTCAGGCTAACTGTCCCCTGTGCCGATCTGAATCCTCACCGAATCCTCTTAGAACGCTGGCCAGTGCCTCCGGCGAAGATAGGTAATCATCTCGCCGAGCCAATCATGGCACCGCAGCGAGCATCACGCATCAGCCACCTGGGCAATTGTGCCCCAGCCCGTTCGACCTCCCGACGTTCGCCGGAGGAGGCCCAGGTGATCGCGTATCGACGACCGAACATCAACGTTTGGTTAGCGGAATAAAGGTAGCAAGACATTCACGGCTGCATTTACTCATTGTATATTTTGCTGTCAGCAGTTATAGTTTGAGAACGGCGTGTATCAGCGAGCTGCTGCCCTCCACTCACTCAGTGTACACGCCAATGTACGTCCCTTATGCTTATTTCATGAAAGACGCAGATTTGCCTCGCTTCTTACTAGAATAGTGTCGATACGCCACCTCCAGCACCCTTAACCTATGCAGCTCGCTTCCTGTTCCCGTATACCATTCCAGGACGTGCAGGAACATACGTCGATCGCTGTGGTCAAAGTTGCTTCTGCCGCAACGAGCAAACGGCGAGCGAACAAAAGATTTCGCCATCAACAAGGAGCAGCCGTCACAGCAGCAGCAGCAGATTCTTAGTGAATGAGGGGCATATTCTAAACGGGGGGACCTCTACTGCTGTTGTGGCTGCGGCCCTTGTTGATAATGTTAATAATGACTGGCGATGTTGGATGACTGGCTGGCTGGCGTTCTCACCTACCCGGTTCGTCAGGTACTTAACAGCTTTTACATACAATCAACGTTCGCTCGCTCGCTTGCTTGCCTGCATAAGTCCTCGTCATCCACATCGCGTCGTCATCGTTGCTCACCGTTAGACACAAGGCGCGCGGGGAGGAGGAGGAGGGGGGTGATGGCTAAATGAACTGAGCGAGACTGAGGTGAAAACGGCGCCAGAAAATAGCCACTGAAACAACGTTATTCTATTCAACTCAGTGGTCGCACAGCCGCAACGACTGCCGTTGTGCTGGATAGCCCAAACATCGTTCGGCCGCATATATCTTGGTGCATACGAAGTCATCAGCCCTTTGTAGTTTACAAACTAGCTTCTTGTTTATTCTATTTTCTGTCCATATAAATATATATATATATATATACTACAATCGCTATTAATAGAACACGTTTACAAAGGTACCTCGACGTCTTGTGCCTCTGCGTTAAGCTGACAATGTCAGCGCTTTCGACGATCGCTCCCTCTGCGGTTTCAAGCTGACTCGGTTTGCCTCAAAAGGGCAAAGGTAGCTGATGATCGGGTAAACCTGCTCGCAGCAGTCTGCCAAGAGACGGCGACTATGTCGCATTAAACGTTGGGAGCGACAACTGTGAACAACGGCGACGGGCGGACAAGACAGGCAAAGACAGCAACAACAACAACAACAACAACAACAACAAATACAGCAACAACAGCAGCAGCAGCAGCAACAACAACAACAACGTGACCGAAGGCGCCGAACTACTGGGGCAACCTCAGGTAGCCCTCCGCCAGTTTGCTAGTGCCTTGATGCGGTTGGCCCCGGGGGTCTGTTGTCAGCGGTGTCATTCTGTCATTCGTGCAGCGAGTCACTGCTCTGGCTCGAGCTGTCCGCTCCCGTTTGTCTGTCTATACCCAACCACGTAGTGTTGTCATTATGTGTCTCTCGTGGCTGTGAGCTTTCGTCGGCAACAGCTGCAACCGGTTGGAAGCTTGCCGCGACTGCTGCTTTGCT
Source organism: Stratiolaelaps scimitus (assembly GCA_019614645.1). Lineage (NCBI taxonomy): Eukaryota > Metazoa > Arthropoda > Arachnida > Mesostigmata > Laelapidae > Stratiolaelaps > Stratiolaelaps scimitus. Next base: position 671,919 of record JABWDB010000019.1, read on the forward strand.
GAAAATTGCCAGTGAATTTCGATGGAGTGCGATGCTCTCAACAGACAGAGTATCGAATGCATTTATGCATAGAATACCGAGGAGAAAAATACAAGTATAACATAATAACACATATGATATAGTACCACATCTGTTTCAAGTCAAGTGGCCGTAGAGACTGGTCGCTATCGTAGCGGAGGTCTATCTGTCTACACGAGGCCAGTCCACGACGCCGTAGCTCCTACAGCTGTGAGCCGGCCAGCTTCTCTCTTCTGCAACTGAGGCCGCCGCCGTTGCCGATGTCGCTGGCAGCAGACAAACTGAAGGTAGAACCGGTGAGCGAACCGACGCAAGCGGGGCAACGATGCCAGCGGGTGAAAGGTGAGACTACGGGTCGCTAATCGCCAACCATCCAGCCAGCGAGCCAGGAATCGACCCAAGCAAGCAACCAGCCCGATGCTGATGCGGGCAGCAGCAGCAGCAGCAGTGGTCACGGTGACCGCGACCACGATGGCTGCTGGTACTGCTGGGCGCGGCGGCGGCCGCGGCGCAGTGCCTCTGTGGGGTTCTGCGCTGGCCCGGCGTACTGGCAGTAGCTGTGGTCAGTCACATAGCGGCGGTGGCGGTGGCCAGTGGTCGTAAGTGGTAGCCGCGGTAGCAAACTAACCTGTACGTGTACATGTGTGCCGCGAAGAAGTCCATTTACCCGGGGAAGCCGTATAATATTTATGTCGTGCCGGTGGACCGGACCCTAGACGAAAGCGCAGCAACTGTTTCGAGTCTCGCGCCGGCCGGCCAGCCAGCCAGCCTCACAAGCTAGAAGACCAAGGAAAAATGGTCGAGAAGCGAGCGGAACTCACGATGCAAACACGAAGAAAAGATGGCAGAGCACAGGGTAAATTGACAGAGACAAGAATACGCTGCCGCCGCCGCCGTCGTCGTCGTCGTCAGCGACACCGCTCCTTCTGTAACAGCATCAGCAGCAGAAGCTGACGAAGTGGACGAGCAGATGTAGAGAAATAAAATGTAGATGATAACGTCGACTCCGCTGGCGCTTGCCGACGACACCACGACGGCCGTCAACCAGCAGCGCCAGCTATCATGATTCGCGCGGCGGCGGCGGCAGCGGCGGCGGCGCCGTTGGACACAACCGGACCGAAAAGCGCGGACCGCTTGCCGGTCCGCTTGCGAACAGAAGAGGCTCAGTCTTATTTAATTGGGCAAAACTGACCCCAAATATATGAGCCGTACGGCGGCGAGCTCGCCGTCGACTGAACACCAGTCAACCGACGTGGACGGTCAATCAGCAGACGACGCAGCGAAGGGAGCCGAGACAACGGAGCCATGCGAACAACGGTACGCGCCACCATATGATGATGATACGAACAGGTTGCCAAGGAAGCAACCAACTACCCGAGTGAGCAAACGGCGGCGGCGGCGGCCGGCTACAACAGCTCCGCGACCACCATTGCGTTGGCCAGTTGACGAGAAACAGCGAACGGCGTTGTGGCAGGAGCCACAACGCTGGCCACACTCCGCCAGTGACTGAGTGATTGACTGCTTATCGTCGTATCGAATACGGCGGTGGAGGTTACCGCTGTAAGTAGTAGTAGTGGTTGTACACAAAAAAAACGCACACACACGCACATACACACAACAATACGCAGAATCGTATGCTGGTGAATAGAGGTTGTTCACTTTTATCGTTCAGCACCAACAGCAACAACAGCATTATCATCATCAATGCGTCCACCGTTACACGCGGATGGACGTCCACACGAGGAGATGAGATCAACTTCATCAGTGACATCGGCGACATTAGGAGCCGTTGAAACAGCTACAGCGGCCTGTGATGATGAACTGCAACCCTTATTGTATTACTATACCCGTAATTATTGCTATATATATATATATATATATATATATATATATATATATATATATATATATACTGGCTGTGGTGGCACCAGTAATAGTAGTCGTTGTACTCATGAAAGCCGCATTTATACTTATGTATATTACGTATGTATGATATTTAGAAGAAGTATGCACTGGAAGATAAGTGTCATCTCATCTCATGTCTACCGTTGGACGTATACCACAGATTATATATATACATATATATATACATTAATAATCATTCCGGCTTTGCTTTGTCCATATCGGCTTGCTGTGCTATTGCTACTTGTTGATGCTGTCAATTATTTCAAGTGGCGCGAACCAATCCCGCCCTAGTCGCGTTCCACGCGCGCACTCGCGTCGAGGCTCTCACTTTGCTGTGGTTAGATCTTTTTCCATTCATTCGTTCTCTCTATCTGCTTTTGAATACCGTACGCGACGGCGTACACAAAGCATAAATGGAACGGCTAAATAACGAACGGTGGCCAGGAGCGTTTGAGTCGCCATCGTTTAACAGCGCGCAGTGCCGCAAGTATTATTTACATCGCGTGAATCACGCCATCACTGAAACACCGAGCAACCAGTACCAGCGCCACACCGAGCACACAGTTCGACCGCAACATTCGTCTGACATCGTTCCAAGCAGAATAATCTGCAAGGCGCAATAACTACAGCGGCACAATATTCAGCTGTTAGCAATTCTGTCCCCCGTTCCGAGCCAGTGTTATCGTGGCTGGCTAATCGGCGGTCGCTGCCGAACCCAGATATCGTACGATGAAAGAAAGGCGTCAATGCGTCGTACCCGCCGCGTTCGAGCCAAGCGGCGTCCTGGTACAAACATCGAAACGCCGTACGCAAGCCATCACACACATGCGATCATCATGCGCTTTTTGGCTACGCGAGCGGCGGGTGCGTATGCGGGCGGCTCGTATACGATACGTGAGCCGGGGGCCTGAGCCGGCTGGAATCAGCTGAAATCACTCCGGTGTCCCCGCCACTTCGCGGGACACTTGGTCTGCGCCAAGTCAGCGACAGCCTGTAACTAAGTAAGTAAGTCAGTTAGTAAGCAGAACGCCCTCGCAGTATCAACGACATTCGAGAATCTGTGGCCGCCTGACTTGAGCAGCGCTTTCTGGCCGACCGACTCACTGTACAGTCATTCCCCAGTTTGCTACCGCGACCATCAATGTGGATCGCGGCGCGCGCGCGCGCGCAGCCCACCCTGTCCTGGCAACGAAGTGCGACTTTGCTGTATCCAATCGCGTATACATTATTATAGAATATGTGATGGATTTGTTATAGTGCATAGCACACGTTTAGTAAGATGGCCGTTATCGTCGCTGAGCAGATTCATGATTGAGAGCGCATGCGATGGATGGGCAGAGAGTCGTCCGCGTGGAACGAACCAGCCGACTTCAACGGTCGAATGGCCAGAAAAGCGTCAGTTGAATGGTCATCTGGCGACGCAAGTTGCACGCGTTGGGACCCACTCGTTGGCTGACTCCGAACTGAATCGGCCCACGGGAGCAGCGTGACACACTCCGGGCCACGGAGACACGAAGGCAAGCGTACCAAGCCTCTCAGGCAAGTGGCCAAGTTGTCTCTAGCTGTGGGAGCCGGAGGCCGCAGCTTCCGAGTCCAGCGACCTGCTGACATACAGAGAACTCGAACGTTGTAAGATACTGCAGTTCCGCTAATAAACGAGTATAATATGGACCACCACTGGTAGCCAAGAGAGGACAGTGCACGATCGCTGTGGCGTCAAGTCGCATTGTCTTCTCGACTTCCACACGAATTGAGCTAGTCGAAGTGGGACAACGGAGTGCAGCTGGTGATACTGCTGCTGCTGTTGCTGCTGTTGTTGGCCCTACTGTTGGTGCTCGTCATTCTACAGCGATATGCCGTTATATGATAGTCGATTGCACTGTTCGCACCACTAACTACTTCGATATTGAACAGAACACGGAACGCGGAACAAATGGACCCTGCTCAGAGACACGTTTTTGCTGGCGCAAAAAAACAAAAACACGTGCCCGAGCAGCAAAGCAGCTCGTGAAGCGAGCCGGCCACGCAAACGACGACAAGCAGCGTCAGCAGTATAGCAAACTAGATAGAATATGATAGCTGGTACAGCTGGTCGGTCGGTCGGTCGGCCGGTTATTGCAAGCACCTTTCGTTGTTGTGTGCCACCGGCACGAGCGCCGGCAGCAGGGCACTTCTTAACATTTTTCGACATTGACAACTCGAGCCGGTAAAATCACCAGGGCGGTCAGCGCCCGCTAGCTAACTAGCGGCTGACTTCGGTGGTCAGCTTATTGCTGCTGCTGCTGCTGCTGCTGCTGCGGTGGCGGCACCAGCAGCAGCAGCAGCTGTTGAACACGGCGGCGCATTCATTCGTCCGCTCGCTCTTCAGTCGCTTCGGGAGTCGCATTGCCTTCGCTGTCCAGCCGTCGTCACGTCCGCGATGCCCGTTCCCGTTGCGCGGATTTTATGGCGACGATGGTGGTGGTGGCATTTGATGGCCGTCGCCGTGGTGGTGCTAACGGCAGCGGTGGTCAACGCCAGTCGAGCAGACTTCGGCGACGGGCAACCGCGACGAACTCGCCTCCCTCCCCCCCCGCCCAACAGAGCAGCAAAAAGCGCAGACAACAAGACGAGTAGTTAAATGTCCGCACGAGACTGCTGACATCTCGGCGCCGACGAGCATCGATCCGCGGCGTCGTTCGCGCCGTTAGCGCCGAAATTCGGCACAGAGAGAACATGGAAACGAGCGGAGCCATGATGATGATGGCGGCGACGACAATGACGACGGTGAAGCATATCTATCCTGCGATATGCACAGCTATTCGGCGGGGATCGGAAGTGCAAGGTGTTGAAAGCAATTGGCTGTGGAGTCACTCTCCGCTTCGCCCGTCGGTCTGTCGGGCATCCGTCTGCTGGGCACGCGTTTGTAGCGGTTAGACATCGGCGACGACCCCCCCCGCCCCCCCTGGACAATTCATTCGTCCGTCACTCACGTTCGAAAGCTGGGTGGAGAGTCGATCTATACATAATATATGTGTATCCGTATATTGTATTATTTGTGGGGGTATTGGCCGCGAGGATCGACTTCACTTCTACTCCTACAAAAAATAAAGGTTTTCAGCCAACGTTTAACACTACTGCTGCTATTATACTACTACTGCGCCTACGATTGGCGATTGACTTTCGGAAATTGAAATGGAATTTTCGCCACGAACGGACGAGACCTGCATGAACTTCTTGTTTTTTAATGGGGACACCTCTCTTGCTGGTTATTTGCATCAATAAGGGGAGCACAAGTCAGTACGGGCAGCAGGGCGACAGCATAATTTGTTGGAAGCAATTAGCGCATCACCAATAACGTCCTACAAATGTCTCATTGAAGCAAAGGTCTTTAACGCTTCATAAGCTCGTAGGTGTTATGTACACTTGCTTGTATGGTACCTCACGTTTCGTGGCCGACCTAATCGTGGGTCGTTGGCAGCACGCCAGGTTTGATACCTTGAACACCATTGGATGTGTGATGACAGCGGTGTAATCTACGGGAAAGCTCCGAGTCGCTTCGAGACATTATTACAGAGATTCCGCTAAAGCACTCACCTGTAAGCAACAAACGAAGAGCAAACATTGTTAACTGTCCGTTGTAACGACAAAAAACCGTCAGACTACATATAATAGTATATAAAGCGTCGCTCGGCGATCAGCCTCAACAGGCACGAGATCAACTGTCAAGCATACATCGTTCGTCCATTCATCTTACGCATAGAAACGCATACGGCGCATTGCACCAAAACGACTGTCGGAAATAGTATTTTCGTTACATACGGATCTTTCGTAATAGCGCACACAGCGGCACCACGCCGATTGGCTCCGATTCATCGGGGTCTGACCGGTTCATAGCGATGGACTGGTAGAGTTATAATATAGAGATGTTCTGATGAGGCGCAAGCCCCAGGTTTCAGCCCGCCCGTTCAGGTAAGCCCAGACGCCGGCAGCGGCCTCGATCGCAGCGGCAACAACAACCACCTCAACTCAGCTGAGGTTCCCCTGGCGTTTCGCTAAATCTGCTTGATACTTCGCGTTGCTAGTTTATGCATCGCGAAATGATGGACGCGCTCTGGGTCCAAGACGAAGAAAGTGGCAGGTGTTCAAGGAGGAAGCCAAAATTGAATGAGCGGCCCTGCCGCTCTCAGCCGCTGTCCAGCAGCTTCAACCGTGTCGATCGCCCATGCCCTCGGGACAGCCGACTCGCCCTTGTACCTGTGATCTACGAAACATACGAACGAGCTCAAGCTAGACAGAGCTGACAAGGACGCGCTCGTTTGAGCGAGGCAGCAACAGAGCGAGGCTTACTCTCTGCTTCGTTCCGCTGTTCTATTCGACTCAGTTGATGAGTGCGGGCCGTGACTCCAGGGGCGTACGGCAGGCAATCGCCTCCTTCGGCTCGCCTACAGCAAGAAGCGAGCTCCCGCTCCCATAAGGCCGCACACTCTTCACGACGAAGATGCTTGCCGCTTGCTGAATAGGCGCTGTCTGTCGAGGCTGGCCGAGTAGCACGTAAGAGACGAAACGATCACGGGAGAGACAGGTAAACGCTAGCGATGAAGAGAGCTAGGGAGGTACAGAACTAGAAAGTACGCCTGATCCACGAACGAAGCGAACGGCTTCTGATCTTGGTCGGCTTCTTCGCTAGGCCTCGGAGCGGGTCGCGGGGCAGGGGGAGGTCGGAGCTCTTCGGCATGAGAAGAACAAGGAAGAAGAAAATAACGAACGGATAGGTACCTATAAACGAAGACGAATATAGCCAGACGAAGAAGCAGAAAGCATATGGCGTTCGAGGGGTTCACACGCTCGGTGCTGCTGTTGCTGTTGTTGCTGCTGCTGTTGCTGCTGATGCTGGTCTATGGTCGACTACCTACTAAGGTCTCGCGGCACAAGGGTCGATGGGCTAGTCGCTCCGGGGGTGGGCGGATGACTGAACCTGCGCTCCAGACTGATCTGTGCGCTGGTGTGAGCGCGTTTAGGGACAAACGAGTGACGCGATCGTTCTGGTGGCGATCAGGTCACCAGGACGATCCGAGCCGACGGCAGGTAGCGCGCTAGGGTCCAGCACGAAAGTCACCACGGAGAAAGGTTATCCACCGGCTGTGCCAGCGATCGACCGACTCACGCGGACAGATAATAACAAAAACACACTGTCAACCAAATGCCTAGAGGTACATTTATGTCAGCGACGCACCTGTGCTGTTCCCGCCGCTGCTGTAGCGCTGTTGTTGTGCGACATCTTTCCTCTCTCTCTCTGTCTCTCTGTCTGTTGCTGTCTCGAAAAACTAAGAAGGAAGAACGAGTCGTAATGCCCTGGTTGACTGAAAGCTTTCATACATATTGAGATTAGAAGGACCGCGTATTCGTTCGCGAACAGCAATTCAACAGCAGTTGTGCCGGCGCAGGGACGGCTGCTACTGGACCAGTTGCTGTTACACGAAAATAACTGCTGCCTGAATCAGTTGATGATCTAATGTCTCACGGCAGGCGATTTTACAAGCACGTTGCTGTCGCTACTGCGGCTGGAGCTGCAGCAGCAGCAGCAGCCGCAGCAGCAGATACCACCGCGTATGTATTTCCTTGATGTTCAACCATCTCGTCCTCTTGTCTGTGGTGCGGTTGTTTCAGCGTTGTCCACGTTTCTCTTCGCTGTTCCGAAGAACTGAGACAGCTAACGCCACCGTTGTGCTGATATAGGCTTCTGCGCTACCGACTGATCCAGCGACGGGCTAACTGGCTGGACGCACTGAGTGACTACTCTGACGTTAACGCCATCAGCAGCTGTCGCTGCTGCTGCTGTCGCGCCTTCTACTGTTGAAGAAAAGGCAGATGACATCGTCGCCAGCAGCAGCGGCGGCGGCGGCATCTCGACCCTCACGTCATCACGAGAGCTCATTGTTTTCTTGTGTTCGTTGTCGTCGACGATGGACGACAGCCACCTCTTCGTTGCTAAGAAGTAGCCACTGTCCACACAACACAGCGGAGGATAGCAGCAGCAGCAGCAGCAACCCGTGGACCCGACTTACAATCGCGAACGACTCGCAAATATATAATATATATACACATACCCATATATATATATATATATATGTATATATAACGAAGAAACGTTGCCATTGAGGATTTTCGGTTGCTCTGCCAGTTTCTTTCGCTTTCGTTTTGAAGTCTACTTTAAATGCTGCTACAGCCGCCGCTGCAGCAGCAGCATAAGCAAATGACCATCGTCGAGGTGAACGTCGTAGCCTGCGTCGACGACGACGACACGACGCTAGCTGCCATTGCGATTGTATTACAGTTAGCACAGACAAGTGCATGACAGACGAATGCACCCCGCACGGACCAGCAAGAGGAGAGGAGCGAGGTTCAACGCTACGGCGGGACTCTCCCGGGAAAGTGGACGTACCCGATGAATACCACATGTACATGTTCCCTGTTGACTGGACGTCGCATTGCGTCATCAGCATCGTCCAACCTGCGCAAGGATAGCCACAAAACGGAAGCGAGCTGCATCGTCGGGACGCTGAAGTCGTCTGATTGACGGCGGGAATCGACTTCGCCGACTTCGATGTGTGCTTCTCGTTGTCTAGCAGCTCAGGCAGAAAGCCCGTTGCGGCTGGCACCGCACGTCAACACACGCACACACACACGTTCGATAAATTTTTGCTGACAGCTTTAATATACTTCATAGATTCGCGTTCCTACCGCCACCTACATATATATATATCATATATATATATATATATATATATGTACCTTTGAGATGTACCCCTACACTCTCGCATGGGAGGGCCGGGGACCGAGCGTGGGGAGATGCGTACAGTCTGTAAGTTCGCAAAGGCTGCTCTACGCAAGGAGAAATGCTCTTCAAAGCACTTCAAGTGTTTGAAAGCTTCTTTCATCGTTTGGACAGAGCCCCCAGGTGGTCTTGCGCTGTCTGATCACAACAACTTTTACGCTTGCTAGAAAATTGGCGGGCTATGACTGTCTGGCCGAACGCTCGAAGCAAAATAATGTTATGGCCAAGCGCACACAGCGACTGCCTCTCTCGTGTGGGCAGTCGGGATTGCTGATCGACGTCTATATTTGCCGAAGCGGCTCATCCCCATTGGGCGAAAAAACTGACCGCGCTCTGCCGAGAGACAGACGCTAACAAAGATTTACCCTTTAATGTAACTTGATTGTTGCTTCAGTTGCGGTGAAATTGTCGTCGGTCAGTAAAGCTCTCGTTGTCTAAGGCCACCTTCGAGTAAAGCGCATCCGACGCACCACGCAATGCGGCTATACTACCGCCAGTACTACTACAACTACCACAACAACAGTCTTAATTATGACTTGGCGTAACTTGGTGCTGACGTGCGTCTAAGTCGAACATCAGTTGCGTGTGTGTGCGTGTATGCGCGATGTTTACGTCAAGCTGCGATGACTAAGCAGGCGCCCACTGCTGACCGGCAGACCCTACCGCAGCTGTGATAGCATACTTCGGAGAGGGTGCACACTGTCTCATTCAGCGTCATTCGCTCCGCCATTGGCCGCGGCGACGAGCGGGCCGAATCGCTGGTGACGCGCAACTCGGCCCACGAGCGAGAACAGGCTGCCGTTTGTCAGCCCCCCCCCCCCCCTCCTGCCGATGACACCCGCGGCACGATTTGAATTCGAATTCGAGAACAACTCAAAAATATGCAGACAATTTCAATCCCCCGCGTTCGTACAGTGATCATCATATGGTGGTGGTGTCTCTGTAAGTCTAGTTGGTGACGTTCGGCTAAGAGACATCCTCAGGCGTTCACCTCTACGGGGGAAAACGCGCAGAAACATATTGAATTTGTTTCACGAAAATTCGTAGGCGTACGATCGCTCTATCGGCAATCAGACGCAACTTTCAACCTCAACGTCGGCCTACCCGCCACTCAGTAGCAGGTATCTAGCTCGATAGCCCGTGGCCAATTAGCAGCTGCTGTCAAATATCGATATGAGGCCGGCCATTGCGGCTCGCACCACCGAAACACGAACGCCTGGCGTTAGCGTTGTTTGCCGTTTTGAGGACGTCTTCCTTCGAGGCATCGCAGCGCGAACTGGGAGCGATCACTGTTATTATTGCAGAAGCCCGCGGCGCGAAATGAAGTTGGAGCACCAACGCACGCGGCCGGACTCCCCGGACAGGACGATCGGTGGCTCCGAATCGGTGTCAGCGGGTCCAGCCGCCGACACCCGGTCGCGCTCGGGGGCCCGCGGCGCGCGCTTCCATTCAATCGAACAGTGAGCAACAGATCGACACAAGGCGACGGTTTCCACTGGTTTTTATCCTGTGCGTCTCACTGTCGCCGCGGCCGACTCACTCACTGACTGACTGGCTCCACTCCTACGGGTGGCGGCCACGGCATCGTCGACCATTTATTTCTCGATGGCGGCTTCTACGTGTTCGTCTTCTGCTGCCGGCCAGCCAGCCAGCCAGCGATCGAGTCCTCGACTCGCCTTCCAGCGTTCCTCCGTTCGTCGGTCAGCGCTGCCTCTCCCCCGGAGACGAACGATGGCAATGTCTATCATGTTGACTCATTGCCGTGGCTGGTCGTCGTCGAAACCACCACGACCATCGTCATCATCGCCGGCATCGGGATCGTCGTCATTCACCAGTTTAGGTGACTTCATCGAAGAGCGAAACGGTGCCACAGCAACGGCCGGCTGCGAAGAAGAAGCCGTCCCGTCCGTGCGTCCGTCCGTCTCTGCATTCGGCATGCCGAAGGCCGAAAATCACCTCACAGGATTCCGACATCGGTTCGTTTGCGGCCGTCTGGGTTCGTCCGCGACGAAGGCGTCTCGCGGCGTCGTCCGACTTGTACAGTCCGATATTTTTCCACCAAGAGCAAGAGTTGCCACTCGCCGAAGGCTGCGGGCCCCGCGAGGTGCTCCACGCCGCGTCCCAGAAACAGAGAACGTCAACGGGCGCCTGGGTGGAACATCTCAGTGAGTTGCGCGCATGAGAACGTGATGCTGGAACGGGAAGAGAAGTTCCCGAAGTCGCAGCAGCAGCAGCAGCCCCCTGATGTCTAAAGCCCAATTCGAACACGAGCCGGCGAAATCGACGGCCGGCTGCGGACAGCTCGCCGATTGCATTGCCGCCTCATCGAAGCGACCAGCCAGCCGATGGCCACGACCGCGCCCCAGCGACGTTGGCTCGTTTCGACGAACGCTGTGACTGCCGACGCCGTTTGTTCCGCTATTCGGCAATATGCTGCTGTCCTGCAGGACCTCTTGCGTCGGGCCAATCGCATGATGCTGACTGCATCGAGGCACACATGTGAGTAGGGGCGAGCAAAAGACAGACAGAGAGAGAGATATATATATATATACACAGAGAGAAAGGAATAACGCTCCGCTAAATAACGAAACACCAGCAACGGTTGGGTAGTGAGTGAGGCGGTGGTGGTGGCGTGAACGCGCCGAACAACTGGCCGCCGCCGACTCCGCCGCGGTATTCAGAAGGCACAAGGGAAGACGTCATCGCACGAGCAAGGTGTAGCCAAATCAATAGATGGTGGCCATACCGCTGGGACAGGATCGGAGGAAACGGATTTAGCGAGGTGGAGCACGTTGATACAGTAGCAATTCCTCGGAAACAGAAGCGACAGCGGACGTGGACCTGATGACGAAGGCGAGGAGACGGCATGTCACGATGGGAATGAGTCGCTTGCGCATACTATATATTGCAATGGTCGCCACAGCTGGCCGGAGAACCCGCGACAGAGCCGGCCGCAGAGAGTCCTCAAATATACTATATAGTATAGTTCACGTCATGCATGAAGTACCCCTTCCTGTCCTATCGATGGGAATTCGCCGATGGAAGTTCGCCGATGGCTGGATTGACGACGAACGCGTTCTTCGTGCTGGTGAAATCACTGGCGATAGTCCACCTGAGTGGCTGTCGGTCGGTCGCTCGGCCCGTTCGTACATCTTCCTTTCACATCGTCATTCGACCAACAAAACATCGGATGAACGCACCGCCACCCGACGGCAAAACAGCATAGAAATCGCGAAATATAGTTTCGCTCCGTTGTCATTGTCGTCGTTGTTGTTGTTGGTGTTGCCGTAATGTCATCGCCGTCGTCAGCTGCTCGCGACAGTGGCGAGCTCGGTCACCCTCTGTCAAAACAGATAGAGTCAGAGGCACGGACCAATACAAGATAGCACAATGCGAAGGATGATAGCAAACCTGTTTCAAGATTAGACCGCGGCCGATCGAAACGCGGAGGCTAAGATGAGTTCGGCAAGAGGGTAGCACGGAGACAGCTAAACCGTCGGCGAACCGAACGCAAGCCACTTTTTTTGCCGTATCGACTCCTCTTCGCTGCAGTCGCCCTGAGGGTGGGAGGGAGATGCCGCTGTCTCCGGTGGTTGTCTTCGCGGGAAGGCGCATGAAATACACTACCATAGCACCGCCATCGATGTGACTCCGGCGCCTGCTGCTGCTGCTACGGCTTTCAGTAAAACGACGAGAGGGAGAAATGACCGCATTCGTTGTCCTCGGCTAAAGACGACAAAATGAAGACCCTACTTCAAACGCCTCGGACGTACATACGACAGAGGCAAAGTAGCCCCGACAGCAAGCAAGGGGTGTCGCGACAGAAGCTGTTAGTTATTCACTCAGACTCGTCACTTGGGTGGGTTGGGAGATCGCCGCGCGCTGTAGTCTCTGTCGTCTGCGCTGGCAGAGTAGTTCGTCTTCCGTACGCTTTCAAGTCTCACCAGCACCAAAGCAATATATAGGTACCATCAAGTACGCAGGCCGCAGCAGTGTTAAGCGGCGTCGAAGGGGAGGATGGAATTTTCTCCACACACATATCTAATAAATTCGTGCATGCATATATACGGACAAACACACACACACACACACGCACAGCGGCGCTATCCCGTAGCAGTCATTGGGCAGGGGGGGGATGCGTTTCGGGGCAGCGATATCTTGTATATCGAAGTCGCCAGAGATAAGCCCTAGCGCACAGGCGAGAATTACGCCTTCACGGTACACTTAACATTCGGGTGAAGATCGGCCTTCCAGTTCCAGAGATCGGCGCGAGATGCGAGGGACGCGAGTGCTTTGCTAATTGCGCTGGAAGCAGTAGCTACTGCAGAATCGAAATCGCTCTCGTGCAGTCGACATCGGCTATACGCGAATGCCTATATAATTGGGTTTGCAATTTGCCAAGAGAGCTAAACTACTAAGGGGGAGGGGTCACGAATTGAGAACAACAGAATAAACGACGCCGTGTGGCCGTGGTTAATTTCTGTGGCATTTTCTTGTTTCAGTCTAAGCCATCGTGTTTGTGTTCAAGTCTAATCGTGTTTCGCGATCGCATCCGAATCAATCGAGAGGCGAGGTGTTACAGGGATCATGGAAATGGCTTGTCCTAATTTCGAATCCTATTCTGAAGTCACCACCGAGATCAGCCGAGATGATCCGTGGAACGCCGTGCTCGTCATCGTCATCGTACAGGTAGGGAAACACCCTGGAAGTAGTCGAAGTAGACGAAGCCTCGCCGAAGCCTCATGACATATGGTGCAAAAATATGCGCGCTTTTCGCATGTGCATTTGACAGCAGCGGTTGTTTGTTGTCGTGTTGTGTTTTTTTTTCTTCGTTGCTGCTCAGCAGAAATTTGCAATTCACGCGGAGAGCTCGTTTTTTTTTCTTCGGAAGAAAAACGCGAACGAACGGGTTGCCGCGACGAGGGAAGGACATTCTCACCCGGACAAGCGGCGCACAGAGCAGAAATCACTGAAGCGTAATGCGGATTACGGATGGTGATGAGGATGTTGTTCGATTGCAAGACACGTAAAAATCCTTAGCCGAATCGTGGCGACGGGGCCATCACGCGCGAGAGATTCATTGTCATCTAGCGAGCGGGCGGGGGGGGGCCTGCAGTTTTCTGACATACTGCTGCTGCTGCTGCGGCTGCTCCTGCCGCGATCGCATATCGTGTTGTATGATTTGGAGAAGACCCAGAGAAGACCCCCACACGCGCGTTTCCCCGTTCTTCGAAGACGATACGAACGATATGCTGCTGTTTCCGCTGCTGCGCTGCGCTCGACACGGCGTATGGGGTAAGGCGAGCTATTCTCGCTATGAGTTGTGTGCACAGCCGATGCGGAGAGGTGCAGGAAGTACGCTGTGTCGGTGTGTGGTGACATGATGTCGCGGATGACGTTGTGCTGGCGCTAAATTCTATCTCAGATCTAATAGATAACGTACGTCTGATTGATATGGCGTGTGTGTGTGTGTGTGTGTGTCAGGATCAGGGCTGAGCAAGAACACCGTGTGTTGTACGTGGGTTGTCATCTGCCAGCAGCAGATGGGACTGAGTATCTGGAGTGGACAGCCAGATGACGTGTGTTCACATCCGGGGAGCTATCTGAAGTCAGTCTTCTATCTGATCAAACTATAGGTAGATTCCGAAAGTCGACGAGTCAGCCCTTAGATCGATCTAGTACAAACATAATACAATAGTATCGAATGAAAAATCATCCAGCGACATTTGCAAATATCAGAAGGCCTCGATGTGTTTCCGGTGAAATTTCGAAGAGTTGCCCTCCTGCTCCCGGTTCACGGCGGATACCGACAAACAAGTCTGTGTGTACGTGTGCGTGTTGTTGACCAATGCCAGTCTTGCTTCGGTTCCCGCACCTCAGCTTCGCGCACCTCTCCCCGAGACCAGAATAGGCCACTAAGATCTACTGTCTCACACGTGATGATGATAATTCTGGTCAAGGCTCGGCTAGTGGCACCAGAGGCGAATTTGTATTAATTTTTTTCATTTATCAAGGTTGAAGGCAAACTTTCACTTTGACGGTACTGTTCTTCACGATCGCTACATCTGATGACTAGAGTCAAGTCATCGCTCGCTGGGGTCTCTTGCTCACTGGCGCATACAGTGACACGAAGACGAAAGAAACGATATGAACACCCATAGAACACCCCCGCCGCCGCCGCCGCTGCCACGATTATTGTACCAGATTCTCTCGACTCATCAGGCTGACTCGTCAAAGGGAAATTGAGAAGCGGCTATTGTCGCAGCGCTCGAAGATTTCAAAAAGACGATAGCTATCAGCTGATCGAGCGTTCAGCGCCCGAAAACGCTCACAGGCGCGGCTAAGCCAAGCTCGGAGGGCTCTAACTTCGGCCACCGTCGCCACCGCCACCAGCCAGCCAGCCAACCAACCCTGGGCCCAAACCGGCTCACTCACGCAACATTACCGTTTCAACATTCGACACCGACCATTCGTTCAGCTCTGTTCCCCGCTCCTGCGCTTGTGGTTGATCTGCAAGACGTGTATCTCCACGTCTTGAGCCTCTGCAAGATCTGCGCAAGATGATAATGGTGACGGACGTCGGTCCGACATCGTGAGCGACGCTCCGCTCGTCACCGGATTCGCCTCTTCTGTGAGATGTGTTATAGCTGTGTAGTGGTATTGAAACGGTGCGTCACGCTGAAAGGTGGTGGCGCGGCCGGGAGGAGAAAGAGAGCGGACCGAATTGTCGTCGAGGCTGGAACAAAACGATGTCAAGCGAAAATAATGCAAAATTCCGCTGTTGGCGTTACCAACAGCAGCAGCAACACAGCAGTTGACGGCAGCGGTGGCGGCGGCGGCGGCGGCTGTTTGTACATTTCCATTTCCGAACAGCGTTCACGGCCCAACCTCCACAAACCGTCGTCTTGTCTCTTGTCTCGACACCGCCACCCCCGCCCCCCCGAACCGCCAGACCATTTGTTCAGCTCTGCTCGGCGCTGTTCCGTTTTTTGCTCGCTCTTGGCTTTGCCTTGCCACGACGACCACGAAGGACCAACGCGACGAGCAACTGCAGCAGCGGCTGCGGCGGCGGCGGTAAAGCAATCAACCGTTTCAGCTGTCCAGAACAACGCGACGACAATGCGACGCCGACAACGGCTACAACGAACGGATACACCAGAATACAAATGGCTTCCAGCACCAACCGACCGACCGGCCGGCTGGTCGACCGACCGAGCAAGCAAGCATGCACCAACGTCAACGAATTCAGCGGCACAAGAGGCGTATGGCATCGGCGCTGCTGGCGGAGAGTACTTTGATACTGGGGCGTCGTACAAGTGTGAGTTCGTACTGCGTGAAGCCGACTAGTTGGATCGGAGAAATGAGCGAATGGCGGCGGCGGCGAGACTAACAACTCCATCCGACTTCGAATCGGTGATTGGTGATCGACTGTCTCCCGTCGGAAATTCAACTCTGTTCCGATTCTGACGACGTCGTCGTTGTGGCCGTCGACATCGTCGCGTCGACTGGTGAACAAACAAGTGCACCGTATTAATACCCACACGATGTTTTGTCGCTCGCTGTCGCCGCTCGCTACGTGCCAGCCTCGAACTTCGGTCCCGAGGACGAAATCAAGTTGTCATCATTGCCGGGTGTGTGTGTGTACGGATGTGTGCATATATATATATATATATATATATATATATAAATTTGTATGAAGCATTCATTGCTTTAGCTATTGTTGCACCTGGTGGCGTTGCTGTTGTTGTTGTCGTTGCTGCTCTTGCTGCTATTCGCTATGGTGTCAGCTGCTGATGACGCCCGCAAATGAAGAGAAGAAAAAACGAGCAGGAAACCTTGATCGCTGCTTTGCGCCGCCGACTACTGCTGCTGCTGCTGCTGCTATCAACGACGCTAATAACAATGCCGATAATATCAATAGCGGCAAAACATGGCGGCACAGTCAGCCGCTGTGTTCCTCCTGCAACGACCATGGCGGCGGCGGCGGCGGTAGCAGCAGCAGCCGCCTCCGCCGCCGCGGAAAAAAGCGACTCGACCACCCAGCCGGCCTGGACACCCTGCCACCTTCTGGCAGCAGCAGCAGCAGCAGTGATAAACAGTGTAAATAAATAAATAAAAATAAATAAGTAAAGTGACAGCCCCGGTGAAGCCGTGAACGCGGCTGAAGCCAGTGTTCGTTCGTTCGTCCGTCTGTCGGTCTGACTGTCCTTCTTTGTCTATTTCCAGCTGAGGCGGAGGTTTGGGCGGGCTGGAACACTGCCCAGTAACAACTTGATTATTGCTATTATCATTATGATTATTACTATTACCACTCTATTGTATGATACTGTTGTGCTGGTCGTATGTATTCGAGCAGAGTTTGAACAACAGCAACAGAAACCGATCAAATCGAGCCAGCCCGGTAAGATCGACTGCTCGATCGAGCAGGCCGACGGAACCACGGGGCTGCCGCCCGAACACCGTTACCTCCAACGAAATGCCCCTTGTGCGAGGTTTGCCCGCATAGCGTGTGTGCACGACAATCCGAACATGCATTGACACGCGCGGCTCTCGTCATGCGAACGGCTACATATCCAAATGGCGCAATCATATATGTTAAGGTATCGGGTATAGATATCTGTCCCCTCATATACTGGAACATAGATATATAGATATGCACATAGATAGATACTCGTACGGAGAAACAGATCAAGGACAGATCAGGGAATCGATCGATCCGGCTAACTCGTAGAGGCAGCTGCGCGCAGCTGCTGCTGCAGTAACAGAATCACTGTCAATATCCTATTGTTGTTCACTGTTGACCGACACATTGTGAATGGCAAACCGGTTTCAGTCAGGCTGTCCAGCCAACGACGACTACGCCGACGGCGACGCCGCAGCAGAACAACAACAACAGCAACAACAACAACACTGTGCGTCTGGCTGACACAGACCGAGCAGGAAATCAATTGGCAATTCACGCAGCGCCACCTGACAGACAGTGTGTCCAGAACTGCTGACCGAGCCGCGCCGCTCTTCTGCGTTGGGGCTGCCGGCGCTCAGCCCCTTGAGATTTGCTGTCGGGCAGACAGCAATCAATAAACGAACGACTGAACCAACTAACAAATGAATGAGACGAATGCGGAATGGAACAGAATGAAATTGCTGATTGCTTCAGACGCAGCTGCTGCTGCTGCTGCTGTTCCTGAGGTTGATAGATGAACATAGAAAGAGACTTTTTGTCTTTTCATAAATCGACAACGACTACGAGAGCTGCTATTACAACTGCTATTACTACAATTACTTCCACCAGCAGCGATAGGCAGTGCTGACAACGCCTATCGCTACAACAATGGGACTCGCGTAAATACATAGCTGCTGCAGCAGCAGCAGCAATCGCAATCGTACAGAAGACGAGTAAATTGACTCATGTGTGTTGTGTGTTGTGCCGCGGCCGCATTCGAAACAACAGGGTGTTCGTGCGCCTGTGTCTGCCTGAACAACATTTCAACAGCAAGGACGGAAACGGTTCGAAACGGGCCGGATTAATCCTACTGCAGAGCTTCTTCATCTGGCTGGAGCATGCGTGGCAACGCGTGGCAGAACGCGTGGCAGCTCTCGCTACGCGAAGACCAGTTCCATGCAAGAAGCGTACGCCTGAGAATTTACAGCGTACCTCGATTATTAGTACAAGCAAAGCGTACGGGCTCGTCACGTCAGGGTTGTCACGCCGCAGATGGGATATCCGAAGACACGTTTGCGTCACACCTTGTCTACTTCGGCTGAAACAAATTCGTTGTGCGGTTGCACTCGTCTGCATCCGGCTGACTCGTTCTTCACGTCTGTCATGGCCGAAACGTGTCATAGATAAGCAAGGGTATTCTTTCAGGGACGGCAGACAGCCAGCCAAGCGAGCAGCACCGAAGGATTGAATGCAATTGATGGACACACTCAGCAGCAGGAGACAGTGTCGATGATATCGTCAAGTCGGTGTTGACTCGCGAGTCCACACAAATCCGCCGAACACAAGTATGGGTAGAAACCGGGTGAAAGCCGGTTGGTCGCTAACCATAACTGTTGAAGCGGATATTGGTGAATGACGCGTAGAGTATATGTACGTATGTCATCGTAGAGTATATGTACGTCTGTATGCCCATCATCAGCAGCTCTTGAGCCGGCAAGTTTCGCAGTCAGCGGGGAGTCATCTGAAATCATTTTATTTGCGCCTTTCCTGCATTACGAGTGAGCTGTATCTTCCTTTATAGGCTACACGGCCCATTGTTGGTTTCGAGCGGCGCGCGTGCGCCCGGCTGAGACTTCACTCAATGGCACCCAGTGGAGGTTTCTTTCTTTTTTTTTGTTCATTTAAGTTGGCGTTGTTCGACCGTTCAATGTTTGTTTTTGTCGAAGTTTTGTCACCGGTTTCGCGTTCACCACAGGCATTATTGCGTAGTCCGTCCGTCCGTCCGTCCCGCGCAAAAGGTCGCTTCGACTGCCAACGACGGCATTCGAAAGTCGATTCATTCCAACCCATTCAGGTGAGCAGTTGAACTCGCGTTTTGCGCACTGCTGCGCTTGAACTTGCCACTAGTTGGCCACCTTAGCACACTCGCGCACGGCTCAATCCTATATATATATATATATATATATATATATATATGTAGACTTGACTATAAAGCAATGTCACACTGTGCGGCGGCGGCGATGACTGCTGCTGTTGCTCGTCCTGTTGCGAGCGTCTACCTGCCGCACGACTGAAGGAAATAGCCTCATTCTTCTCTATCGAGCGACTCCTACGCTTTGTGTCGCCACTGACCGACTCGACAATATATCGAATATAATACGCTGAATCGGCCGAATAATCGCCTGTCACCGCAGACAGAGGGAGACACAGCGAGTTGTTGGAGCAGCGGCGGCGGTGGTGGTGGCTCTACAGCCGTTACCATCTTCATCGGAAAGAAAAAAAGGATTCACTGGATGAGAGCGGCATGTGTCTTCATTGCGCGTTCTTCATTCGACGAAGTTCAACGTTGTTTGGTTGACTCTAGACAACTCATAGCTCCGAGGAGGCAGAGACAGAGAGAGAGAGAGAGAGAGAGTGAGAAAGACCTCCGCGGCCGGCAGCGTATCGTGGGTCGGCCCGCGTCGTATTGCGTGCGACAGCGCCGCCGAAGAACGCGGACAATATAGAGTTTGGTGCTATATTTTTGCTCTTTGTAACCATTGTGGCCGATCCGGGACACAGACACGCACGCAAACAACAACAATCACAACGGCGGCGGCGGCCGCCGCAGCAGCAACAACAACAACAATAATAACGACGACGACGACGACACAACTGGAAACGGCCAACCGTATGACTAAAAGAGACAGATGAACCCGCCGATGTTTGAGCTGCGCAGACCGCTGGGTGCTTTGTGACAATTTATGGCAATTGGCTCCGATCCGCCTGGTGATTTCGGATCGGAACAGAGCAACGGACGCAGGGAACTAAGGTAGGTGGCGGGGTTATGGGGGGCGAGTTAGCTTGAATGAAGTTGGCCGCCGTGGAAAAAATGTTGACTTTTTTACTGCCCGCATATTTACCGCTGGCTACCGAGACCCTGTCCACTTCAGGGCGAATGCTGGAAAACTTAGTGGAAAAATTGAAACACACGTGGTTCGGGGGGGCGGGGGGGGGTGAAATGACCAGGCAATGGAGTTGCCACCTCTCCAATGGGATGAGTCGGGAACGGCGTGCGGTATGCTCGACGCTGCAGGATGTCACCTGATTGTTTGATCGTGACGTTGAACAAACAAAGCAGGGGATTCTGTCCCGATTTTCTCTCCCGCGGTGAACGGGCCCAGAGTGAGATGTTTACTTACGTCTCTCTGGTGTGAACTCGATTAAGAGGCGTCAAGGTGCCTTGACAACTTAGTGCAGCCGATAACGACTTCCAAACTCGCGCAAACTCGAGATGTGAAAGGTGCGTTTCGGACAATAGGTAGTTCAGAAGTGGTCCCCCTTTTCTATCGAATAGATCTGATCGAGATGTGATCTGCTTTCAATCCGATCCAAATATTTATCTTGACTATACATGCAGCAATATGATCACATTCAACCATGAGACCACATCCATGTCTCGTGGTTTGCCGTACGGAAAGCAAGTGGATTCAGCTGATAAGCTGACTCTGCTCGACGTCACAAATCAATATACACAAATCACTATAAATATTCCATTGAACTGCTACCCATAAACTAATCACGTTTGCTTGCGTTGTCTCGATTCTTCGAAACACGACCAAGCCACCACCGATCTGAGCGGTATCCAAATATACCCCTAGTTCATCAACGATGCCTACCAGCCTTCGAACGGCTAATGATCGTTCTGCAGCACCGTGAGGCAGTGTTTACTTGTGGAGTCAGAAAGCATTTGCAACGGGAACCGACTTATATCATCACGCGGCACTATGACTTCCATTGTTTTCCAATAGCACCTAATAGCTCCGCTGCGCAAGCATCCCACCAGTGGGTTTACTGGTACGCCAATGTCCACTATACTTGCTATAACAGATAAATAATGCTAATAGAACATTACCAAACAAGCGCAATTGAACACAATTGCGTATTGCCCTGACAAACAAGTCCCTCGTGTTTCACATACCTGAAAGCAGACAAATCGAACGACCGCACATGTTAGTGATGATGTTAATAATGATGTTATTATGTCGCGTTAACTCGATACTCAATTCAAACTATAGATAGTCGCTGTAGTGGTGTTTTTTTTTGTGTACACGTTTTAATCTTTTCGATAGATGTTCACATTCGTTCGGGACACTCACAAATCAAAAGGATCAATTACAAACTCACAATTACTGCTACTACCGAGTCGCCTAGATTGCCTTAGCGTAAACAGCCGCACAAGGGCCAACCGTTCCAGACAAATCGCGAAATAGAACCATGTTTCATGCTTGCTCTTTCAGATCATTTCGAGGTTCGTAAGGCATTCGTAAGGCAGGTTCGTTGACCAGCGAATGTGCGATTCAATCTGAACGCCAGGCTGGGCAAGGCAACCTGCAGCGTACACCGGTCCCCGTACGTCAGCACGCAACCGCAGTAGCTGAGGTAGGCGTCGATTGTTATCTTGTTATAGAGAACGTTCGACTGAATCGTTGTTGTCGTCATCATTATAGCTAGCCCAATACAGCTATCTCAGCTCTCCCTCGGTCTCTCTTGCAGCGCAGTCACCGAACGTCCCCAAATCACGGAAACATCAGAGAGCAGTGACAAAAGCAGTTACGGCATTGTTATTACAATGCGGGCGGCCAGCCCGAGCCGATTGCAGCTACAGCACCCGAAGGCCGTAAACGTCGCTAGTATGGCGGAGTCACCGACTGCCCGTCAAAGTCGCCCTG
Source organism: Stratiolaelaps scimitus (assembly GCA_019614645.1). Classification (NCBI taxonomy): domain Eukaryota; kingdom Metazoa; phylum Arthropoda; class Arachnida; order Mesostigmata; family Laelapidae; genus Stratiolaelaps; species Stratiolaelaps scimitus. Next base: position 694,033 of record JABWDB010000019.1, read on the forward strand.
CCATGAATCATATTTGTCGCCTGCTTAGCCGCCGTCGAAGGAGAACAGCCCTGCCATGGATGTGGTCATCGATAAACGGATCGACTGATAGGCTTTCAGGCAGCAGACTTTTCGACCGTTCAGCTACCCCCGCCCAACGATTCTCTTTGTCTCATGGACATATACACAGTATATGTATTCGTTTCTGTCCGACTATAATCCCGCGTCACACAGCTCGTTCTGTTGTGTGACATCCGCCGCCGCCGCCTCCGTACCTCGACGCCAGCTGTTACACAACGTCGATAGCGACAAGAACGACAGCAAGCGCGATAACTAGAGCAGCAGAAAAATATCGATCGGTCGTACGAACTGCTCTTCTCGCCACCCACTTGCCCATTTCTGTTCAGTCTATGATTCGTGAGTGGACGCTTCTCTTCGAGCGTCTCGTCTCTCCTCCCGGCCAGACGGACACGAACACGAACACAAACACACACATGCGCGCAACTGAGATTTAATGTATTTCGATTTTCTGGTCAATTTCACACTCACTGTCCACTGTGGCTGGCGAGCCGTCTGCCTGGCTGCCTGCATTGATTTTCGCTAACGAGACAAAACGAACGCCTTCGGGACTACGTTACGCGAAACGTATAGCGTGGCAACGCTGTAGTAACGCTCAACTCTGTCGCCAGTGCAACTGCTTCCGCCTCGACCTCCCGTTGTTGCTGCTGCTGTTGCCGCCCAATTGCTAGTTCTCAGTGACGAGATACACTCGCTAGCCACCTGCATGTCGCCGTTTATCATCTGGGCTGATCCGTTGTTGGAAACGGTGCGTCTCGAAGTGCTAAGTGAGGCAGGGCGCAGGAGGAGGTAAGGGTACACCAATCAGGACAATTGGCATCACCGCTGGGTGAAGCACAACTCGGCAACAACTATGGACAGCAACCAGAAGTGGCAGCGGTATGTCCGCAATGGCAGGTACCGCTCGCCTGCGCGTGTTAGCTAAAAATCGTGGACACGCCGAAGAACGAGCAGTGCTTGCATGCAGAGATATCAATATTAGTCTACATAGTGTTAGAAATTGGATGGCGGTGTGACACGCCGGTCTAATGCAGTGGATCTGAGGGAGGAAAAGCCGCTTGCCGTCGTTATCAGATCAGATCCGACCAGACCAGATCACACCTTCACGCACCCAGCCAGCCGGCGCTGGCAGGCCAACAATGAACCAATCCTATTTGGGAGTGAGCTGGCGCAGGGGCGAAGACGATCGTCTCCCTCCGACGCGTACTGCTCGTACGAGCCTGACCGCCTGTGATGCTGCCAGCACTTGGAGCCGCTGGCTGCGGTCCTTGCCGACAACGGAGACACGAGAGGCTCGCAGAACGTCGAGATAACGCGCGGCGCCAACCACCGTTTCTCCCGGCAATCAATAGGTGACAGCCCTCACACAGCCGACGCCAAACGCTCGCGATGTGAGCAGCGAACGACACCGACGGATCCAGACAGCCATAAAGGTGGCTAACAACGCGGGCCAAATCTTCTGCGGCGAGACGACCCGATCCAGCCACAAACGGCTGCTGCTGCTGCTGTAGCCATTACGGGGTAGAGGTGTTTGCAGCATATACTATCATACACGGACATAGACGAAGCCACCCCAGAATCTGAAGTCGACAGTGGAAGACCCAAGAAACAACGTCGTCGTCTTGTGGGTCACCCGTACGACGCCCCGTCAACCCGCATAGCACACGAAGTGCAGCAGCGCGAAGTGGCGACGTATTAGCGGCATTGTATGCTAATGTCATACCACAATCACCACAGTCAACATCATCATGAGCAGCAGCAACAGCAACCACTACCAGCAGTAGCTTTATTCTATTTGACCAAATTAGTTCGATAGCTATGCAGCCACGCGATGCATAAATATACGTATGCAGCAGCATAGCAGGGTGGTGGAGATAGTTCACGTTAGATAGGAGCGACCAAAGACATTTGCAGAAGAGCGCTGGCCGCCAACCGAACTCGGCTGTTGCCGAAGCCCAATACTTCGAGCGGATTGCCGACTCAGCGGATAGCTATCTAGAATACATCTCCGTATCGTAATTTGCAGCTGGCGGAGGAAGAAGCTTCTATGTAGTTCGTTTAGTGCCAGTTCACATGCAGCAGAGGAAGCTCCGACCGATTCAGAGCACTCACATCTATAGCCAGCTGACCGATCACAAGCCGTCTACACAGGTTAGACAGCTCTGTTCTGGCGGTCGGAATTTGCGGATACCGCGATTTCAGCATAATTCAGTGCAGAGTTGGGCTTGCAGCCACTAGGTGTTCCATTAATGTACATATATATTAATAACAGCAGGTAGGCTAATGTGGGCATATTGCCAGATATTACTGTCTGTCGTTCGTTTGGTTTGAATCGAACGCGATCAACGAATGAGCACTACCACCGTGGCTGGCTGCCGATCCGTCGATCGAGCGAGATAGTGTAGACACGCTGATGTTGGCTGGAGACTGCGCACTACTTGTTAGTAGTCTATTGTATAATAATAATACAGCTAAACTGTCGACGGTAATGTCGGCTAATCACGCGCCAATCGGCTTGTCCCGTCGCTGCTGTGGCCGATACTCGCGTAGCTGGCAGATGCCGAGTGAGCGTCTCAAGCGCAGCTTGCGTTCTCGCAACCACCAGCGGTTGTTGTCATCAGACTGCGATATACGGCCGTCTGTCGCCGTGAGAATGGCTAGTTAGCTGGATGACGCCAACGAGCTTTATATATATATATCAATTGGACTTCGGCGACGAGCTTCGTTTAGGTTGGCTTTGCGTAGTATTATACCTACATATGTACATTCGTTACTGCAGGTGGAGTAAGAGCCCATAGCTGAAATCGCCTTGATTCGCCTTGCTCTTTCCACAGACCTTCCGCAATAGAAACATGTGCCCTGACTTCGGTTAATCGTCCCAACGGAGCAGCAGCAACAGCAGCAGTAGACGACAACAACGATGACGGACGATGCGGTGACAGCGAATCATGACGCTGACCGTGGTAACTTCAATTGCCGCTGAAGGCAGAAGCTTCACAGCACCGACGCAGTTGTTGCTGTGACGGCCACGACAACGACAGCAACCTCAGCCACCTGTCCCGGTACAGTCACATTGCAGTTAGATTGGACGGTCGGACGCGAATCATTCGTGCCGCGGCATGCTTCCGTCCGACTACACCGTCTACGAACGAATACGCATATCAAACAGTCAGCGGAGCACAGCATGGCCCTGCGCGGACTGATTAAGATGTAGTCACCACCGCCACCAACCGCAACAGCAGCAGCAGCAAGCACTCGGCGACAGGTAGCCGCCGCTGTCAGTGGATGCAACCAACACGCCACCGTCGTGAGGGGCACCGCTGTGCGGATGTATGTGCCATTGTACCGGTTGCTGCACGACCACTCTGGCAGACTTCACATGTGGCGTGTCTCATAGCAAAACGATGACAATACTGGAAGGTCTCATAGCACTTTCCAGTGATTTCAGCTACCAGACATCAGCGGCTCGCTCTGCGTGACTTGACTCTGGGAGCACATCTCGTAGATATCACTTGTGGGGCGTTATGTTATATAAGCTTCACAGTGAGCTTCACCAACCGTACAAGTGCTGTGGCTGTTGCTTATGATGTTGCAGTCTGGTGCTCGATTCTTTTTCTGCATTCGTAATGTGGCCCTTTCACTCAACCCCTCAATGACCCCCCTCGCCCCCCCGCCCAGGGGCTCATTCACTTCGCGCTCGTTGCTGTTGTTGCTGCTGCCCGTACTGATCTAGCTTCAGCCTTTGCCCCGGCTGTCATCACCAAAGGCTAAGGAAGCCCCCCATGCCGCCAGTCAACGCCATGGTTTGACTTATATTGTTTTGTCCTTCACCTCCTTCACACGGCCTTGTGTATCATGATAATAATAATAATTATTATTATTATCTGTTTATTCACTTATTTGAATTTGAATACAGTTGGCGCTGGCTATCGTATATACGTCGTTGCTTCTGTGCAGCGGGGGAGTTCATAGAAGTTCCGTTGTGTTTTGCGTTCGTTTCGAACGTACGTGTAAGCTATAAATGCCATAAAAAGCCCGCATAGAATTTTTAACCACGGCTCACAGTTGCCGAATTATTTCTGTAATAGTGTATCCTTTTACATACAATTAAAAAAATTCAACTATATGGGTGTTAAGTATATATATATATATACTCTTTGAGGAACAAACGCTACCTTCGCAGAAGTCTGTACCGGTCTGCCTAGAGCCCATTGGGTGCTGATGCATGAAGATACACCTGTACTACCTAAAGCGCTCGTCGAGAAGTGGCCGTAGAAGAATCCCATATGGCACAAATACAGTGAAATCAACGGCATGGTATATTCTATCCTGTGTTGGAGGTTATCCGAAATGGCCATGATATCGAATCAATTCAGAATTGTCATTGGTGCTGACGACCCACTCCTCGCCATCCTGCTCGGGTTGCCCGTGGTGCTGCACGTCAAAGGGATTAACTAGTAACTAGCTAGCTAACTAACTAACTGCTAACTAACTAGGCGACCGCCTCTGGCGATCTTCTTCCACCAAAAAGTTTCTATTAGCTGTTTGTCTTCGCCAGCAAGTTTCGCTCATCTGCGGCAGCAGGTGGTTGTGGGACGCGTAAGATCGTCGACACCGGCAGAAGCACAGCCTGTCACGACCATGTCACCAAGCGAGCGACACCTGATGCACGGTGCTGGCTGCTGATATATTATTATCATTTATTATAATCCGAGCCACTTCGGCTCAAGCGCCCCACATCGAGTTCGGTCAGTTCGAAGGTGAACTGGCTGGTCAGCCGGACCGGCAGCCAACAACACAAGCGACGAACCTGGGGAGCTGGTTGAACGCGCGTTGACCATGAGCTACTCATCATCGCTCCCATCATTCCCAGCATTAGAAATAAATAGAGACACAGTCATCCTCGCGGTTATCACTTGTGTTGCGCCATAACGAGGAACAGCGACAGAAGCGATGCGCGAGACGGTGGTAGTAGCGGTGGCGGCGCCGATGGCGACGAAGAAGGTGCCATTGTTTCCAAACCCAATGAGAGGGGAGAGAGGGCGAGAGGTGAAGCACATCGGCGCCGGACACAGCCAGCGTCTCTGCGCAGAACAGCGCTGCACAGCTCAACCGATTTGTATTCTGTGTCCAGTAGCAGCAGCGCGCGCGATAGCCGTAGCTGCTAAGGTGTCTATGATATAACGCCACACAGCGCTGGCAATGCGCGGGTTTTGCAATGAGCGAGAGGCAATAGCGCGGGTGGGGGTCTCCAACACCGCCCGTGGAGCGATTCAGGACGCGGACACTAAGCATGGCACACACGCGCACGACGCCGTTCGTACGGAGTGGTGCTTGTAGTCCTTATCACATCTTGTCCATCAGCTCGTCAAAGAGGGCTTCTGAGACGTGCGCTTTGTCGCGCACTGGGCAGGCATCGCTGCGCGGGCTGTGGGAGAGGATGAACTGGAGGTCGATTTCTCGTAACAAATACAAATAGAGAGAGAATTGTACGATGGCAAATACGGCTGGCGAGCATTCACAGAGTCTGTCCGAGTATTGTGCCTCGGGAGCAGATTCGCGGATAGGAGCTTGATGCGGAGTTATATCTATTATGTATGAAAGAAAGCTCCGGGACACGATACCTAATGCGATGCATAGCGGCACGGCAGACTCGAAGACTAGAAAGCCCATCCGCGTCGAAGGATGGCCGTAAGCTGTGAGCCCGAGAGCGTGCATGTGAACACTAGCGGGACATGTCGATGGTGACGTGCATGGTAGTGGCCGCAGTAAAGAAGGACGCCTTGCTTGGACTGGCCCGCACTGAAGGACAATCAAGCCACCCGGCAACCTTCGTTCACAACCAATCTGGCCCATCTGACCTTAGGGAACATGAGCAGACGCTGGCCCCGAGGGCGCACAATATCTCATGCTGCCAGCAATCGGCCCCAACCGCCAGCCGCTGTTGTGAGCGTGCAGTGTGTTCGAGAAGGCGAACAGAAGTTCTATGATGGGTCATCTATTGTTACCTCGCCTAGAGGCACTGCTTCAGCAGGTTTCGAAAGTAGTGGCTCGTCGACCTTCGCGCCAGACACGATGGCGCTCTGCCCCTCAGGAGCTCTTGCTCATGGCTAGATATTGTCACCCGGGGCATTGGAGCTGCCGCCCTTAGTTAGCCGCTGGGATAGGTTCAGGCGCCAGTACCTCCACAGCAGTCTGTACCTGCTCTTTGTCAGTCGACCAATTCGGAGTTGAATGGAGGCAGAAGCCGATCCGCTCAACTGCTCTTTCTGTCTGTGTGTGATCCGTTCTACGGCTCGGTCCGCCAGCAGCGTTTATCTGATCGGCCGTGTAAACGGTCAGCCATGAACTCCCGCTAAAGACAGCAGAAGATAGCTCTCGGCAAGCCTCGCAGGCGAGCTTTCGCCTTTAGCTTCGTCGATCTCTTCTCCACTCTACTGCTGGCAGCCCCTGATGGGGGTATACTTCGCTGAATGGGGCTTCGTCTGATATTCTGGCAGAATCTCCTCTCGTTGAGCTCAAGCCGCGAAAACGATAGAACTATAATATGATAGGTTGCTGTAGGCTAGTGCTGCCCGAGTCCCGTTTCGGCTGTGCGGCCAGCGGTTCGAACGGAGAGCGACTCCGCTAGTTTGAGCCTGAAGCGCTCACAGGCACGAACTTGTGGCACTTCACAAGGCTGTCTCGTTCACAAGGCTGTTTCTTTCTTGGTCTTCAGCGGGCGTTCTTCATCGTTCAGAAAACAGAAGGAGCTGTTTGAAGAGCCGGAGACGCGTCGACGCGGGCCGGGTCCCGCACGCCTGGGGTGCGGGGAACGCGCGTAGCAGCTCAGAAATCGTGAGTTGCTCCGTCAAGAGACGGAGATGATAGGTACCTCGTGAGGTGCCGCCCAGACGCACGATATCGACATCACACGATATCAACCTAACTAACCACGAAGACCGATCAGCGACCTCGAGATCATGCTATATCAATACACTGTCTTGAAATCGCATCCGCGTATGGCTAGCCAGATCGATGAGCAATACATACAGATGCAGGGAAATGATACTTTACTCAAGATCATCAACAACAGCAAAGATAGAGATGAGTTTCCCCGTCTCAGGGGACCCGGTTGGAGCAATGATATGCGATGATCATCTGATCTTTGTTTGCCTGTACTGTGACCACTGTCAGTGGGTATCAACGTACAATACCACTCGTTAGCATCGCGTTGCTGGCGAGGCCGTAGCGTGTGTGGATTAATGGAGTAAATCCGAGCAGCGGTTGACGGCGACGACAACGATCAAGGGGAACCCAAAGGCGAACACTCCCGAGATGCTTCGTCTTGAAATTGAAATCGAGTAGCGGGAACTGATTTATTTCGTGAATCTCCCTCTATCTCGATCTGTCGCTGTTCCGCATCATCGCCAAAGGCAACTGCAGAGCTCTCGAGGGTGAAATACGAATTGGGCTTCACTAGCGCTGACGAAAATAAACGGTTGCAGCATAGTAATATTCTGAACACACAAACACACACACACATATATATATATATATATATATATATATATATACTACAATCGCGCCTATGTAAGTTGGCGTTGTCGCTCTCGTTGTTGGCTATACGGTGAATTTATCCTGTATATGTTGACGTTTCTTCCAAATGTATCTGAGCGTCTGCTGTGTTCTCTTGGAGCAAGCCGGTTCTTCGTGCTCTGATAGGCTCTGTCAAGGTTGTCACTTTTTTTTTGAAGATTACGGGAATGCCTGATGCGCGCTGAGCGGTCCATCTATGGACAGAGCGAGTGTGGGACTTTCAAACCCACTAAACCAGCGTACGCCCTATCCCGACCCAGATGACTCGGAACGCTTGGCGCATTACTTCGACTGTTCTATCGGAGTCGATCGTACGGTCTTCCACTCAGTCTCTGGGTCTTTAGAAAATCATTTCAAGAAGCGGTGATTTTAGATATCCGACACATGGTCTCCAACCTCGCAGAGGAGGTTTCAGTGAAACGCTCCCGATATGTTGTGACAGATACGCCCTAACTATTACACGATCCGGTCATTAAAGTGTGGTTCGTACTAGGACGCCCCCCACGCGCGCCCAATCAATACTACCTACTATGAATTATTGTGCTAACTACCTATAATCATCACGGCACTCGTCGCATATCGCTTCATATCATAGTGGTGTCGATATCTTGTAGTACACTAAACCTTGTGAGAGAGTTCATCTTCTGCCTACAGTTCTATGGACGACATATATAAGAGCCATCGTGTTATCATCGTCCACTATATATATATATATATATATATATGCCGCGTGCTTCCACGACAACAGCCACCCGTTCTCATTATTGCTATTATTTAGTAAACGACAACTAATAACAGAATGATGAGCGAGAGAGAGAGAGAGAGAGACACACACAGAGAAAATTTCATCGCCACTGGCTGCGCCGGCAAGTTGATGATAATAGTTGATGATGTTCATGGTACACAACCATTTTCCGTCGGACGGTGGTCGGACGAAGCGATTGTTCTCTAGCAGCTCATCTGCTGACCGACTCTGAGCATTGTAAGTCTGTCTCCGTATGTGTTCATTTCTGTCCAACCGCTCAATGTATAGTAGCGCTCCTGACGAGCTAAAGCCAACAGGTCTGCCCGAAGCACTCAAGAAGGCAGGCACGCATGTGCTGTCGGCAACGGCCACCAACGAGAGCTGACTCTGCCGGAGGCGTCCGCGCGCTTATTGAATGACTATTGCGTCAGAGAGAGAGAGAGAGGGAGATCGAGCGAGAAACAGAGAAAGAAACTACATCAGAAGATGATAGTTGCTGTCAAACTTCCCACTGGAAATAAGCCTTTGTGAGCACGCACGCGTTTGTGTTCACGCCAGCTTGTTCTGTCGCCGGCGACGCCGTCGTCGTCAACGTAGCTCGTACGAGCGAATTCAGGTATCATTGCGACTAAAGCTTGAGTGAATTAGTGGGGTTCCCTGTTAGTAATTAGCTGCAATTCTCTAGAAATCTGCCATCATCCAGGTGTCGTTGGGGGGTGAAAATATATTCATATGTTACACAGGCATAGCCGAGAACCGAGAGAGGTTCCATATTGATGTAGCTGATAGCGGGCTGTGGAGAATATCACTAACGACGACGAGATTCACTGAAGGAAATGGCTACATCAGGCTACGGTTCCAATGTGGTTGGTAACGCGCCGTTTACACGGCTGCAATGTCAATAATAAAAGCAGCAGCAGAAGTTCACTGAACGCCAATCAGCTTAGTTTGCGCTATAGGTCTCGTAGCAATTCAACCACCTGCGCGACGGCCGGGCGCGTGCGTGCTTTGCTAAATCCGTTCGTCAGTGTCGTCCGTGTGTCTAATGCGAGTGTCGGACAAATACGAACGTCGCCGAAAGATGGCGATCTGTCATGGCGTAGTTTCAGCGTCAAGCAGCTCTGAATGCTCAGATCGAAATGTGGCTTGATCTGTCGCGTTCGCAACAGCCACACACAGGGAAGTGGGTGCTGCCGCTTATTCGCTTCTGCTGTCGCTGCCGCCGCCGCCGCCGCCGCCATTGATTTGTATTATCTGATTCCATCTATCTACCACTGATACAACTATTATCCTGCCACTATAACATCGATTGAGCTGAAACGACTGCGCAGTGAAGTCGGAAGGGAGCCCGTGTCAGCCGTGAGCCGACAGACAGTGCGAGCCAGCGAACGATCGAGACACTGCGCCACAGTTGCGCTTGAGATAATGCGGCTGATGGTGCAGATGCCATGCAGAAATCATCGAATGCCTGTTTCGCCAGGCCAGAGACGAGTGGCGAGCGTTGCCCGCCTCGATCTGGACGAGCTCCCGCTCTTTTATTGACTTATTTCTTTATCACTTATTTATTCATAGTGTGGGGTGACGTCAGCCCATTCTCATTTGTTTTCGCTCTGAAACGTAGCCGGCTGTCCTTAGTTCCACGTTGCGTCTTCCACGAGCAGCCGGTACACCACACACAAACAGAGAGATATACCCATGCTCATGCTATTGTACATCAATATCACTGCTGTATTTCTGTTAGTGTTACCACAAGCGGCTGGGGTGGCTGCGGCAGCCCTGGGACAAATCGGTTGTGAGCATTATTTCTCATTTGACTAAATTATCCAGAGGCGTGTGTATTATTACACGTACGTAATGTCTGTAATCGATCGTTTGCTCTCCGTCCACATACCGCTGTACAGGTGTACGCGTGTGTGTGTGCGTGTGCGTATACACGCGTCTGTGTAAATGTGAACGCGTCATTCCGCTAACGAGGATGACGGGCAGGCAAAGAATGCCCTTCGTCAACGTCGCCGTCAGCGGATGCAGACGTCAGCTATGAGGCCAGCGAAGGAGTTGGCACGAGATGTGTGCAACCTGTGATGGATACGGGCGACCGAGCCGCCGCCACCACCTCGCCCTTCTCGACGGACGGAACCCAACGCAAGCGTATAGTGACCACCGCAAAGGCTGACAGATGGAGTCCGCGAGAACGTCCATCGTTGCTGCTGGCCGCAAAGCAGCATGAGCTCGAAGCAAAAAAACACGCACAGCAAAAAAACAAAAAGCAGCGCTCCCCATCTCGGCCGCCGGCCGAGAATCATTGGGCGATTGCGCGCGAGTTGCGCCGTCGACAACGATCACGTCGACTAGTCTCGGCTTTCCAAGCGGTCAGTTAGTTAGTTGGCTATCTCGACGACTGCGCCGTTTGAAGAAGTGTCATCTTGTTTCTTTCTTTTTTTTTCTCTCAAAGTGACGATGTCGCGATAGATATTAAGTGTTGCTATGACGCCGCCACGTACCACTGAGGTGTACCGCTCACCGTGCTGATGACAAGATCGGTGATGGCTGCTTCGTTGTCGTTGTCTGGTTGTGTATCATTATTCATAGAATGGGTTCATAGAACGATGCGTATAATAAAGTGATTCATAAATGCTTTTGTATATGGGTTTGAGGCGTTTCTTTCTATATGGGTGTACGTGTATGTCTAAGTGTACTGTATGCGCGTGTGGTCAGCGCAACAGGTTGTTCGCCGTGCCTTTTTTGCGGTTTCTATTCTCGAACTTCGGTGTCTGTCTTTGGCAAGTTGCCTCGTGGGCACGGGCGACCTCATGCGTGTGTCATGCATGAATCTATGTATGTTTGTGTACATGATGTGATAGTACCCACCTGGTGAACCGGCGGTCAGTACGGCGCATAGCACTGCGCCCAGCGCTAGTGCCAACATCTTCGGTGTTTCGGCGTCTCGCGACGGATTCTCCGCTCCGTCGGGTTAAGTTCGTGCGGCCACCGTACGTGTGGCCGATCTCTGATCGGTCCTAACCGAAGATTGATTCCGAGGTATAGATTGTATCCTTAGCAGCACATTCTCCACGTTGCGTGGATAGCGGGCAGAGATAATCCTTCTATAAGAATCCTACTTTTGTTTGTTGCACAACAGAGCGAACAGTTTCACCAGACGCACAGGTTACACGACAAACACACCAAGTGAACAATCCGATCGATATGCTGTATCTATCTCTCTCTTTCTCACCCCGTATATATAATCTCTAAACGTGCTTGACGCACAGCTGTACTGTGGCTTCGTTCGTATAACAGCAGGCTAACAACAACAATTTCAACAGCACACACTTCTTCGTAGATGGCTCACGAATCAAAATCCCTGTGATATCGACGCGCTAGAACAAAATCCACGAGAGGGCAGCAGTTGTACAAGTTGTTCTCGTTGAGTTCACCACCATCGGAGTCAGGCGCGGTTCGACAGGTTAGGCTACTACTAGCTAGCCAGTTCGTCACTGCGGCAACCTGTTGTTTGCCCAGCCCTCGCGTAGCGAATCACTGTCGTTGCTCTGACAGCGATCGCTGGATCTGCTAGACCCACTGTGGCCTGCCGTATTCGTGCTTGGGTTGCTATTCCACTATCTATCTATTCAACATCGGCTTTACGGGAGCGACGTTAGCATGTCCACCCGCGTCCACGGCACGGTGTGATCTGGCGCCTGAGCTACTCTGAGAGAGGGGACCAGACGGGTGCGGCGGCGGCGGCAGCAGCGATGGCAGCCGCCGCAGCAGCAGCCTCAGCAAAAGCAGCCAAGAAAGGGTCGACACATCAGCCGCTCGAGCTGTGGCGGGCGAGGAGGAAGGATCAACGAAAGGAGATGCTGCTGCTGCAGCATCAAGTTGCTGGTGGGGTTGCTGCAGTAGCAGCAACAGCAGTAACACTGCTGCTGTGACCGGCTTTAGAGAGGCTTTTCCATCGGCTTCTACGCTCATGCTGATGCTGCGAAGTGCGCGGAATTCTGCTGTGCGCTTTGATCCGGCTGATGTCGGCAGAGAAGTGGAAGTTTCTTAAATCTTCGGCCCGCAGAGCCGAAGCAAGCCAGCAACGAGACAGGGGTTCGGCAGGTAGCGCCAGCTTGTTGCAATGCCTCCCGCCATCGATCGAGATGCTGCTTCGGTTCTCGACTACAGCGGATTCATCAGAAAGAGAGAAGGTGGAGTTGCCTGGCGCGATCTTCTCGCCGCCGACATCCTTTCGGTCGATGGTCGACTGCTCCATCAGGCTTTGGTCTTGAGACGAGAAATACGTCAAGTAGCCTTTCTGCGAACGGAGGAATTATCGTACCTGCGGTGAAGGCAGGTAGGGATCGTGAGGCAGCAGTACACAGAAGAGATTTGCCTGCAATGAGTGCTTGCAAATTGGAAGAAACAGTAGGCGCGGGACCTTCGAGGAATCGCAAAGATCTCTTTCTCTCTCTCTCTCAGTGTCTTTCAATTGTAAATTCATGGGGGGTACCTTGTAAAGACGGTCTCTTGAGCGCCACGGATCTCACTAAGCGACCGGAAGACGAACGTCGCTGAGGAGGCGAGGCGCTGTTGCACCTCAAAAGTCAAATGGAACTGCACGGGAAATTCTCGTATCAAAGCGGCACCTTTTCAGGAAACAGGGCCATTGCTCTCTCGTTTTTACCTGTCCTTTCCGAAGCTAGAAATTTCACGATTTTGGATATAGTTAAATAATCTTTATGCCGGGCGGATTGTCGAATTCATCCTATCATTCATCAGCCATGCACAAGTCTTCGAGCAGCCGAAAAGTGTAATTAAAACACAGAATACAAGCGCGAGACGTCACGGGACGTCCATGGATAACGAAGGCGCCCGGTAAAGCCTAATCTATGATCAACGACCTTTGCAAGAAGGGCTATCAAAGCCCAGATGCGTGTGACAAAAAAAAACCCACCTGTCCATGACCTGTTCTGTTGAAGGTCAAACCAAAAGTAAAAATGGATGGAAGAAGTTAAGTTCAGGTGGCCGCTGAATAGTGATGTGACCGCCGTCATCGAGGTCTACAAAGCCCCTAAAATATAAAGCCATAATCTTCTATTTTGCCAATGTCTCTCAGGGCCTTCCCGTCAGAGTTTTCTCAGGACTGTCCACAACAATAGGTTTGAGCCGACTCAATACATATAACGTTACCGATGTGCCGAGCGTGGTCATTTTTGTTATTGTTGTTGCTGCTGCTGCTGCTGGTGTTGCGGTACCAGCATTTTCTCCCATTTCTGCATTCAGCCGCATGGTAATGTGGCTCCTTGTGGACAGATCAGACCTAGCCACCAAATATAATAGCTTCCCGCAACGATTTCAGCTTCTTCTTCAACTCCTATTCCTGCAGGGGCATCTTTGGACGGAGCTTTAGCTCGCATCTACTCATCGTCGACGTTCACCTACGTTGTTCGTCCTTGCTTAAGTCACCGTCCGAAGACATTTTATTGAGCTCTCTATTCAGCTTGCCCGTTCTCAAATGGTGGCTGCATGCAGGGGAGCGAGAGAGCGCTCCTGCCAAAGGTTGTGAGGTAGCTGGCTGCCAATAGGGGTGGGCAATACATCTGTGCTCATTCGACTCGCGTGCTCCGTAGCACGACCGCGGAAGGGTCGCGCCGTCAAGAACAGGCGGCTACATCGACCGCGGACGGTCATCAACCAAACACACGCTGACAAACTCAGACAAACAGCATATACAGCGTAGCGAAGGGAACGCTCGATGGACGTCGTTGGCGTCGTTCTTAACTGCTGTTGCTGCCACTGGTGGTGCTACTGCTGCTGCCGCCGCCGCCGCCGCCGCCGCCGCCGTCACTGTTATTCGGAGGGGCCACTTGGGACGTCCCGCAAGGAGGCGAAGGATCATCAGGTAAGGCGTCATCAGACCCATACGAGGAAGATACAGAACATGAGACGGGCGTCGAGCGCCGAGCGGCCCGCTGCCACTGCTTGTGGCAACATCAGCCACAGCAACGTCCACATCAGTGACGGCTGCTGTAACAGGTCCGTAAATACGATGCTGCTGTGAAGTCTGTGGCAACAACGGTTCGAGGTGATGCGCTTGCTGCTGCTGCTACTGATGATGGTAGCTTCGGCTTCTGTTGCTGCTGCTGCTGCTGTTGGTGTCGACGGTGGCACAGAAGTGCTACCGAACAGAAGGTCGTCGTCGTCGTCGAGCGAGACTTTGCCGAAGAAAAGGTTGTGGCCTGCTATTAGCCTAACGGCGGCGGTGGAGTAGGTTGCTCGATGGTTGTTGATCGTCCCTCGCTGGCATAAGAAAATAAAGGCTTCTGCTTTCGGGGTCTGGCAGCGGGGCGCCAACCTGCTCTGGGATGAGCAGAGCAAGGCAGCATGAACACGCATTGCGTCTGTATGCGTGTATGTATGTAGCTAGAAAAAAAAACGCTGAAACGCCTATGATGAAGAAGATCAATCCAACAGCAGCTATAGCACACGATCGTGCATCGTGCGTACAGCGAAGCGTCTACCGTCGCTGTCCAGAACATGGAGAGCGCGTTCGACCTGCGCACCCCTAGGGCGTATTGACGCGATCGCATGGGGGCCTGAAGATCTCCCGCGATACTCCTACCGGGCGCATTGTGCATTGGTCTGCCAGTGAACGTCTTGGAGGGGTTGTAGCATAGTTGATCGCGGTGATGGAGCCGCCGATGGAGGTCTACCCACGGACGGATGGACGGACGTAGTTCGCCAAGTCGCTCGCAGCTCAGATACAGATAGAATAGGCCTCGTATTATAGCTAGGTCTCATCTGCGTAAGTCATACGGAAACACGGCACTGTGGACAGACGAACAGCTACCAGACAGTTATTAGCCGGAGGGGCAGAGGACTTAAGATGAAATAGACCAGAGGAACTAAGTTGGAACTAACCATTCGATGGCCCGTCCCCATATCGCGCTCTCTCTCTCTTTCCCTCTTTCCCGCATGTTGATCGTTGATTAATTTGGATCATTTCGGCCGTTTCACCATAGACAGCGGCTCACCGGAGGGCCACTTTATTACTCGCGCGAGGCATAGTCGAGCAGAGTCGTTCTGTACGTTCAGCGCGGACTCATAACTGAAGAAGAATTAGAGCCTGTATATGTATATATATGTCCGTTATACAATCGGAGAGCAATCACGGGACACGCGCATTGGTGAGACGAGCTTGTCTGATTGTTGCTTTCAGACACAAAAACGAAGAATAAAATGGGGAGATATAATGTATTAGGAACGGAAAAACAGAAGCCCCCAAAAGCAAGAAAGGTAAAAGCCAGTGGAGTGTCTACGGCAGCAAGCCAAGCAATGGGGAATGGTCCATAATGTATGTTTACTGCTGTTCGACGGATGCTGAGAGAGATCCATTTTAACGAGACTGCCGATCGCGGGGTCAGCTGCCCCGCCGAGACGCAGGTGTGCTAATCTCATCACCAACCAGCATCATACGTCTGCATAGCGGAATCGCTTCGTAGGCTGTCTATGTAAGTGCGACCTATACAAGTCGCTGCTAATCGAGCAATAATGGATGCAGTAAAAAATCTCCGAAGAAGCATTGAGAGCTGGTGGCAGAGCTATCAACGTTTCTTCCCGTTCAAATAGAGAACTTCGCCGTTTTGATAGGTGTCTAGCTCGACTGTTAGCGATCTTTTCGAAACGTCACCATATGGAAATGCAGTACAAGGTAGCCCTCGGGCGAGGCTAGTTGCGAGTTCATTTGAGATGATCAAACGAAAAAAATTTGCTTCCAAACAAATGCATCTACAAGTGAGACACTGGTACCTTTTTCTTGCAGGACCTCCTCGAGTGGGCCAACTCAAGCCTCTGGCGGGTACGGAACTGTCTGAGACATCACCAATCGGCAGCCCATCATTACACCTTGGACCTGAGGATTTATGTATGCTGTTTTACATGCTATTAAACGAAATCGCCAGAAATCTATTATATATCGAAATCGGTCGAAACAGATCGAATGCCGGGCCTCGAGACGGGCACGCCGAATGTGGGAGATAGACCTAAGCAGAATTGCCCGCATTAACAAACGCAATCATAAGAATCTCTCACCCTCTCTCTATCTCTCCTTCTCTCTTTTGGTTTCCGATCCGACATTGACATCTCCGAGAGTCGAGGGTTGATGTCAGCTTATACGCGCGCCTACCACGGGCTGCGTACTCTGTACGAAGCACTTCGCGTGACGTTCGTCTGCTGGCGCGTTTTATCGTGTGTGCTCTCTCCTACATAATGCATCAGCTGTTGTTCATCGTCATTTGCGGTGAAGTGGCAGTAAATCCTATTTCGGTGAAGACATTCGCTGGCTGTGGTGGCTAGCTAAACCTCGGAACGCGAGCAACGCTGCCTTGTTGCATTTTCTAGTTGTGTTAGTTTTGAGAGCATCGAACCTCGTTGGCGCACGGGATGCGCTCGGTCCCTTACAAGGCTCTGGTTCAGTGTCATGATTGTCGATTTGGAGATGTGGCCAATAGATCAGGGACCTTCTTTGCCATATGCACGGATAGAGTTGCCACGAAATCGTTGTGTAAAACGTTAATTAATTAATTAATCGAGTGCGGCGATATGTGTCATATGTGTCCACCTTTCTGTCTTCGTTATGTATGTCAGTTTCCAGAAATGGAGCCTAAATGTGCCTAAATGAACAAGCAAGTACGCAATCGTAAATTTTGTTTGCCACCTTTCGACTGATTAATCGAATGAATTCGAGCAACCAACTAAGAAGAATATTACTTAAACCTATTGCGTTTCTTAGCTTGCACACAACGTATCAAAACCTAAAAAGCGCTCAGGGTTGGGACGCCCTAATTCGCCTCGACGACTACATAAACGCTAACCCTCGTCCGTGTGCTAGCCATCTCGTCGTACGCACGGAATAAGCGCGAAGGATATATGCTTTCCCTTGATTTAGAGTCCTATGTAGAATTATCCAGTGCAAATGCTCAGTCAGTGGCTTTGTTGATTGTTGGCCATAATGTAGTCTCAGTAGTCTATGAGTCATCGAAATTGAATGGGACGCCCCGTTCCAGCGATGCAAAACAACCCCCCCTCCTCGATTCGACCGCAGATGGTCGTTGTTCGAGCGTACTTTTCTCTTCTATCGCTACATTACCATAAATCCTACACTTACTTCACTGTTCTTGGGGTTTGCGAGTTTCTCTTGATCTCTACCCGGCGGTTTGTTTTGCTGATTACTCAGATTACTCGCATCGATGGCTGGGCTTGATGTTACGGTCACAGATCTGTTATGTTCGAAAGCAAATATATAAACACAAAATTGATACCGATGGCTCATTTCCCCTTGGTAGCACGACCATCAGTAAACACATACACAAACACACATACACGCACAAACAAACACGTGAGAGAGAAAATCTGTGACATCTAGCAACTCCATAGATCTGTCATCACAACTGTGGGAAATTCAAAAATCAACTCAAATGAAACCTTCTTGGCACTTTCCCGTTTTTTTTTGTTTGCTGCCCTTCGAAGCCATTCAACGGCAACAATCACTCTGCAAACTCAGTTATAACAACTAGTGTTTGAGATACCTCAAGCTCAACCAAATCGTGCCGGCATTTCACGTCTTGAAATTTCAGGGACTACAACACGCTGGGATAAGGCATCCGCGTTAATTGATTTCATGAGCGCACAACTCCACATTGTGTGGATACGTGTCCTGAGATCAGTCAGGTAGGACGAGTCTAGCGTGAACTCTGCAGGTTTCTCACTTGTAGCATTTCGTTGCCAACTACTGATACACCATTACGAAATATGTTTGGCGATTTTGTGCCAGCCGAGACCCCGTTTTGCAGGTATATCCGCTAGCTTTTAGCGGGCAATAGCGCTCGATAGCATTGGCGGTTGTTGTAGTACGAATAGTCGTTACTTTTCTTTGGGCAAACAAGCACCCTTTGTACTGCTCGTTGCGTTTGAGAGACTGTCAACGGTTTGCGATCATTGCTGATACGAACATTTTCGATACAGAATGTCTGCGAGAGGTGTCGATGTTCCGCGATATGGTAGAATCGCTCCGCTCAACGAGCTGCTCCATCAATGATGGCCTCTTGTGGGAGCAAGTACGGCGAGGATGAAGAAAAAGTGTTGGTACCTGTATCAGTAGCGTTGGCTATGATATCCTCCGGTTTCTGTTTTTGGTTCGCAAAGAGAGCGCGCGCGTGGACGGGGGTCTCTAGTGAGAGAAGATGCACTCGACTAATCGAGCAAAGTGAGCGCGGAGGAGGATTGGTTGATATATACATATATATATATATATATATATATCTATACATATATATATATATATATATATATATGAGTCTCGATTTAGGTAATCGGCATCGAGATTGTTAGCACGGGCTTGTTGACATATTTGATTTCAGAGTTAGATACGTACACAGATTGTGTATTGACCGACTATCTACTGTTGGCCATTTGACGAGTCAATTATCGAAAATGGTACAATATTAATTTAGCCAAGTACGAGTGAGTAACACGCCCAAGATAAAAGGTTCGCCTCGAACGTTTTTCCTCGAGGGCCATTTGGTCGGCAGCGACCTAACACGACCTGAGCGATCTCTACAACGACGTCTCGAGTTGAATCAAATTAGCATATGTTAATGTTCAACCCGTCTTTATCTCATTTTCTCCTTCGCTCTCTTCTGTCAGTAGACGTGTACTGTGTTCGCTTACGTACGACATGAACACATTTAGCCGACATCAGCTATTGTAGCTGACTGGACAAGTCCTCTAAATATCCCTATCGACCGGCTGAGTTCGTTGTTCTTGGAAATTCTCGGCGAGCGCGGTTGTCTTTGAGGTTTAACCCGTCCAGCGCCCTTCTGCACAAGAGCGGTATAAGAAAGTTGCCGCGTCAGACAGCAATGGCCCATAAGCAAATAGGAGGACCGCAATTCATTCGGTGGTCGCCGTCGTCGTCGTCGTTGTTCATTAGGCAGAGTCGCATATCGCCTATCTCTGCCGTAAACACGGGTGCGTCGCCGTGGCTTGCCAGCCTTTGTGCCTAGCAACACAAGTGAGTGCGAACCAGCCAAGACGGGACCAGCTGAGAATGAATAAGAAGCAGGATAGTGACCAAGCAAGATAAAGAGGGGAAGGTTGGAGAAAGCTGCAATCGAGAATGGGCGGCCAACCACTCTGATCCGTGAAATGATTTCAGATGCAACTGATCAGCTGGTGTCGTCGCTGCCGCTGCTTGTGACTATGAGACGGTTGCTTGAAAGGCGATTTTGAAATACGTTGGTATCTCATTCAGAGGAGGTTCAGAGGATGGACCGGAGTAAGGCTGACCTTGTACTGCAGGGCCCTTCGTGGTCCGAGGTAATATGGAAATAGTTCCGGGCCGTGTACCACGCACTTGAGGTCCAAGGTTTAGTGGTTGCGGGTCGAACCGTTTGCCAGCCTCTTGGCTACCCTTAGCCCGTTAGTGTTTGATTTTTCTTCAATTCCAGTGTCCGCTCCCGCGCATCACAGCTACATAGTTCAAGACGGAATTTCTGTACGAGAAAAGGAAGCCAACTCTTTCACCAAGTCAAACATTTGTGCACGATACAGGGCGTCGGGAAATACTGTACACATTGAAATTTCATTTGGATTGCATTTTGTTCATTTATTTGGTATGTTTTCATTGCAATCATTCATCATTCGTAATTCGCACAAGTAATTATTTTATTCCATGTCGGATATTGATGACGATTGCGCGCCGTGCAGTTTCACGATGATTGCGCGTTTACAGTAGTACAATACGGGCACATGTTCGAACAATATCTGAACAAAATAGCCAACAGATGATTAAAGCAATGTTCGAACTCGCCATCGTTTGCAGGCGATCTATTCTGCAGCAGCGATATAAACAAGATCTATTTTTGAGCGAAATTGCCAAAGGCCGCCTTTCCATACGGCCTATTCTGTATCGCTCATTTACGGGTAGTCAGACCGCGCTGGGAAACGCCAAATCAAGCGTCGCTCCCTCAATCCATGTGGCTATTTCGACTGCTGTTATGGCAAAATCAAGTTGAATTTTTTGCCCATTCAAATTTCATTTATGTTGTCCACCGTGCCCAGCGTGGAGATGTATCGACTTTCGTCGATCAGTTTCGGGTACTTTTGTTTCCTCGTCATATATCTATCTATCTATAATATCTATGCTAATTGTTATTTCAAAAGAAGAAGAATAATAAAATACATCCATCAATTGATCGATTCATTTGCCTCGATTCCACACACACACACACACTCTCTCTCTGTGTGACAACGAAGACAACTCGAGAGACCGTCCGGGCTGTTCGTGCGCACATCTACACAGCCGATTATGATAGATTATCCGATCGGATTTCGGCGTGATTCGCTCTTGCTCAGATTCGCTCAGATCGTCCCGTTGCGACGATGTGTGTTCGTGTACCTCACTCCCCGGCCAGCGCATCCCGAACAAATGGCACTGCTGCACATTGAGCATTGGAAGTGCGTTAACTCTCGTTTTAGCTCGGCCTGAAATGCAGTGATGCAGCACACGCTGATCGTCTGATAACGTCAGCATGCATAACTACGCCACAATTGACAAGTGACACCAACATGTGGCCGATGTCTTCCCGGTGAGCTGTTGTACTTCGCACAGATGATCCTGTTACATTCAGCTCTCGACGTCATTATTGTTTTTTCAATTGTCTTTTCGAACAATTCGCTCGTCTCCGGCATCACCCTGATGATTCATTTGATGCTGCCTCTTGTTTCGGTGGCAGCGTTCAACTTTCTACGAGTCAATTTCTCCCTCTCACTCTCTCTCTCTCTCGCATCTTCTCTTCATCGATTTCGTTTGTTACTATGGAATTATCTTCTATTTTCATCGTTGCCCACCGCCACTATTATTCACTTGATCATTTCCTCCATAGTTTTCTTTCTATTATATACATTATATATATATATATATATATATATATATATATATATATATATATATATGATACATGGAAGATGCTTCTGTGCCCATCATCTCACTACAATTTCACCTAGTCCACAACGAGCGTTCGCCTACTGGTGCTAAATAAGCGATATGAGTGAGTGTGTCCAATGTTTTCCCTCAAGGCGCAACGCTTCCTCTGGTAGGAACAAACACGAAATTAAATCAACTATCATCAACTATCTAAACGAAAGAAAAGCGAATCAAAAGAAGCCTGCCTAACAATGATGAATACTATTATAATGATATGTCGCCCGTTAACAGCTGAACCAAGGGAACAAGCTTCACGTCACCGGCTGTCAGTCGATCGGCCATCAAGCCATTCCCAGCTAGGCCAGCAAGCGACCCCACTCGCTGAGCCCCCCTAAATGACAATATGACAACAACAACGACAACAAAACGAACTAGGTACGTGCGTGAATGAATAAATCAATCAATCAATCAATCCATTGGTAGGTGTAGTGGCAGAAGCTGTAGACGTTGTTGTTCCTGCTGTAGAACAGGAAGGGGACCATGGGGACATTGGCGACTGCCAGTCCTGTCCTTACGTTCCGTGTCGTGTTTATTAGCAGTCGCCAAAAAAACAACAATTGTCCCAATGTCAATATGCGTGTGCCAATTGTACCAATGCCAATATGCCCGATGTGATATCGCCGACAGCCGGCTCTGCCGTAGGCCACTGGCCAGCGGTGGCCGACCATCGAGTGTCAGGCCCCCAGCGTCTCGACGCATCGGTCAATCTTTCGCCGTCTCCGTTCAAACGTGCGACTGTTCGTGTTTCTTGCAGATGGCCGAACTGAGTAGCACCGGACACACAAGCGTTCGACGTGATGAACCGCCCGCCGATGAAAGTGAACGCTTGAAAGTAAACACTCACAAACGGTAAAGACGGCGCACGCCGGCAACCACCGACACAATGGTATAATTTTCAATTGAGTCGCGATTTCACTGCGCCGGCCGTCGCTAATATAATATAACGATGCGACTACTACTAGAACAACAACAACAACAGCAACAACAACATCAGCGACAGCAGCAGCATCAGCAACAACAAGTATAATAGCACTCGACGATAAAGCGTTTGGACCAAAGCACGCCGGAACGCCGAGTCGTAGAGACGTCGTCGGCGGCGGCGGCGGCGGAGGAGGAGGAGAATCGTCCTCGAGAAATGAGCAAAAATCCCAAGCGACCGACCACAGGGGACAACGAGGAGTGATCTTTCACTGACGTTCCGTTCGTCACCATGCCCTGCGATCACTGCTGCACCGCTGGCCGTATGTCGTGCTCGTTGTGCTGGCAGAACTCGCCGAGAATAGGCTCCTTGTCTGTGCCACTAAACAGTGGCGGCGGGGTGGCGGCACACACGACGCCATTGCAGAGTCAGCCCCCCGCGTCCCTAGCACGAGTTCCGCACCGCTGCTATGGCAGCAGTAGCCGAAAGCGATCGACAGCCCGCTATCTCTCCCCGCCCGCCCAGCAAATCCAGTGGGCAAAATGTCACAGGGACCCGATCGTGCTGATGGTGATGATAGCGATCATGATGCTGGAGTGGAAATTGACGAGAACAAAAACCTACCAGCGGCGGCAGCGGCGAGCGTCGGCGGCGAGCGTCGACATCAGTAGACGCTGCCGGTGGTGGCGGTGTATTGACGGGGGCGAGCTGTGGTTGGCGTCAATGTGTTTCTTTTTTTTCTTTCTCTTCTTCTTTTGTTGTTGCTATTCGAATCGAATACTGGAATCAGATGGCAAAGGGTACCGAGCAGATTGACGCGGAGAGCTAATTTACGTTCGAATGGCTGGCGTGACATGCGAGTTGGCTTTTGTCATCATACGGTGGAGGGAATTGTGAAGGCGGCGAATGTTGGGGACATCGGGAACAAAAAAAAAAATAGCGACGGCACTGGAAGGAAGACGAGCCAGAGCGAGGAAAAGTTTCGCTGTGTAATTCGGGAAAAGCGGATTGACTCGCTCACTGACGCTCTCACTCGACTGAGTGGTGATTCACTGATTGATTGATTGATTCATTCATTTATCGAGAGGCTGACTGGCAGACTTGTTGAACGGTGGCAGGGTCGTAGCACATGTAATATGTAGAAAGCATTTTGATACTGTAGTAACGTCAAGATATGCACAAATATATAGTTGGATGTCGCTGGTGGATCTGTATATTATAACATAGGGTTATAAATTTGGCCGAAATTAACATGATTTTCAGAGGGATGAAGGCCTGCTGAAAAGACAGTCTGCCAGCCTCCTTCGAATAAATAGTGTTCTATTGAATTCTATACTCAATTTCCAAACTAAGCAGAATAATAATAATAATAATAATAACAGCCACACCGATACCATGTGAGAGGAGTTATATAGTCAGAAATGATACTTGAACCATGACGGTACATGTCGATTCAAGCCGATACGCTATGCCATCATGCTTATACAACGTTTACTACATCGGGCGTTGCGGCTTCTTCTATTTGTGATGATCACATCTGACCAATTAAAAACATCTCTGTCCAGGATGACGTCCACACGATACTGAAAACACGTTACGCTTGGAGACGTTATTCTTACGTAGCACGCGATCTGCTCGGCCTGATCAGCACATACCATAATGTTTGCCTTCAGGTTTCTGATCGGACAGCGACGAAATGGTGGTTCAGCCGGTGGCTTGAGAAGCGTAATGACTTTCTACCTACTCCTTGTTAACAATTGCAGAGAGCCAAAGGCGTGTGTGGTCATTAAGAATAGCCGCAGCAGATCAATTAAAAAGTAGATACGATCGACAATTTGTAGTACTCCTAAGGTTTTCGGGCTGACTCTCAGCCAACACACGCACAATTAGTAGTACTAGGAGTGTAGTACTGCTAATGATACTCAGATATGGATCATGTGTAGTCGTGGACATTCAGTCTCGATCACAATATGAAATATTATTATAAATTGATCGCATAAACAGGATATATTTTTGTTCGTCGGCGTTTGTTACTCGCACGTAAGTGGGTCTAGGAAATGAGTTCCGCTTTCATCGAAGGCGGATATCTATTAGTGGGTATTGAAAGGAAGGTTCTTTCTATTTTAAAACGGCTCTCCTTTCGTAATTGACTGAAGTTTTGTCACTATTGGTAACTGTTATGGACGAAGGTAACTAGCATGATACGGCCGTATGATAACAGTAATACATTATAATATATATATATATATATATATATATATATGATGAGTTAACTAGAGGCCCACAATTTCATAGCATCAAAGTAGTGAGTCCAGCATGATCAACCGCTACGCCCACAACGCAAACAAAAAGAAGGCGAAAAGGACTAATCGTTACTCAAGGTCAACAACTGAGTACTCTTTCATGAGCCCTCTCATCAGGTGACATTTAACGCAATGTTTCAACGCGGCACCGCGGCCTTTCTGCCATCCAACGATTTGCAATTTCTTTCTGTCGGGAGGGAGGGAGGGAGGTTAGCGCAGCGGGTGTGGCCACTGATGGAAGCACTAGGTTGGCACAGGTTGGCCTTAGCACGCTATTAGCTAGTGCACTGATTAAAAGGCTTAACTTAGCTATCCGTGACACAGAAACACCTGCAAAGGTCCAAATTACGCCTGTCCGTGTCCCCCTGAAATGACAACACAGTCCTATGTGAATCGATCTTTTTTCCATTCACCAATAGGCTCAGCAACGTACCGAGCAAACGTTGTGGACCACATCATTTGAAAATTATATAACGATCTGCGGCGTGTTTCAGAGTAGCCAACTGTCTGCAAGCGACAACTGGTCAGGCGACAGATACAGCGTTCAGATAAATAGGACCAGCGGAAGCGACCGAACCAAATACCACAATTGTACCCCTGTGAATCTCGCCGGCGATTGCCCACCGACCCACGATGCCTTCCCCTGCATATATAAGCTCGTTCAGCTCTGAGACGCATGTGCCATCTACATGGAAACGTGTGCAGGCACGGTAGTGTTGTATCCAATACTCGAATTGCCATTTAGTATCTGCCTGCTCCTGTTCGATGAGAACAAATAGACTAATTGTAATCGAAATCAAATGAAATATATATGTCTGTGCACGAACAATCGCTCCCTCGGCTGTCATCTCATCTGTCTTTTTTCGCGCTACCGACCTAGATACATATCCATGAGAAATCGTTCCGAGAATCGCGGTTGGGCCCAACTCGTCCAATCGAAGAGGGTCCCGCCCACGGAACACTATCCTGTATATTCGCGACTGGTTTGCTTTCGATTCTGATTAAGTTTGCCGCATTTCAATTTATAGCTAAGTATACCTACAGCCATCTATTTATCTATCAAACAACCTATCTGTTAGCGGTCTCTCTCTCGCTCTCACTTTTATCTCGTGGCGCGAGTTGTATCTCTGTGGTTCGGCGCAGTCGTTGCCATTACTGCTCTTCCGCCCGCGCCCAGCATCGCCCAGTCAGTCAGAGAACGCTGGGCGACCCAGCTGCACCGCCAGCATCGTTTCCTGTATCAGCTGGAAGGATTGGTTGCCAGCCAGTTGTACGTTCAGTTGTACGTTCGCTCGAGGCCGGCCCGACCAAGCCCCGCCCTGTGCTTGTTGTAATTCTAGTCCGCGCCGTTGTTGTCGCCCGTGTTCTTCTTGCTGCTGTTCTTGTTGCTGCTGCTGCCAAATGCGACGCCACTCGTTGATTCGGTGCGTGACCGCTGCTTCGTGCAGAAGGATGAAGCTGCATTTCAAAGTGTCATACATCACAGATCCCGTTGCTACAGCCAGACAGATACACACAGTGACACACACACGCGCGTATACATCCAATAACACTATCCATATATACTGTCGCGTCTATGGAGGACGGGGCTTGCGGGGTGTGTGATTTGTCTCTCCCCCTCCTTCGTCTCCCTTTAGGAGTCGCTTTGCTGAGACCATGACGGCGGTCGTAGCTAATTCCTGTTTGACGTTGCTGCTCGTGAAATGCGTGCAAAATCCAGACCCCCTTTGGGCTGGTCGCCTTGGCGTCACAGCGCGACTGGCATCATGGCCTGGCGTACGGTGTGGCCTCCCCACTGGAAATACCTCCCACGTTGGCCACCATCAACCACGCCAGCAGCAGCTACAGGCAACACAGTGTCATCGCAATGTCGGCGCATGCAAATTGCATGCAAAAAAAAAACAACAAGAAATCCAGTACGAGATGATGTACACGTTCTTTGTCTGGTGTGTTTTTTCTTTGTTAGAAAGGAAGGGTGGACTTATCCGAGGAGGGGGAACGCGAGCTGGAGTAGATTGAGCCTGATCTATGTATTCAGATTGGCAACTGCCATTGCATAGCGCATTACGAGGGGAGGGCCTTGGAAAATAACGTGCAAAAAAGTGAAATATTATTATTGTTATTATGATGAATGTCTCAGAGCACTTCATACATAAGATGTTGTATATTGGTATATTGAAACTCGGCATTAAAAAAAAAACAGCTGAATGAGCAGTTGAATCGTGAACTAAGAAAGCATGAGATGAAAATACAAATTCATATTTGATTAGTGCAAAAACCAAGCAAAAATCTGAACACTAATGAATGCGCTGGATGAAAAACGTCCAAATACACGCTTAACCCGCGTATACCTACGCAAACAGTGCAATAATTATAATTCACTAATAGTAACAGGCATAGATAAGCGGCAAATGCCGAAAACCAAAATACGATCTCGACTTTTGACGGTGTTGAAACCAATTCGATTTCAGCAGAAGTCAATGTCCCATGTGAGACACAGGCCATAAATACGGTGGTGTTATTAAATACAGGTTTTGGAAAAATGGCAAAAAAAAAACAAGGAAAAATTTAGCGGAGTAATAGGGTGCACATGAAAAGCGGATAAATAGCGATCAGAAATTGAGGGAGAGACATCGGTGAATACACGCCACGTTCGCTGTTAAGCCCGTTGCACAGAATTATGTTGACATGTGATAGCGATCAAGGGTGTTTGCATGCAGGGATGTTCTTATGAACCTCTCGATATTTGAGCAACTCATCACGTACCTATAGCGTGCATGAGGTCACCGACGTGCAAAGATTTACAAAATGTAATAAACATCTGTTATGACAACAACAGCAACAACAACAATCTTCGCGGGACATCAATTGAGTGGAAAATATCATTTAATAATTAACACGTTCACTATCTGGCTCAGTTAGCCCCAGGCGATGTGAGGGCTTGTCTTCACATGAAAACCAGGGACGACTGGAACAACTCTGTTACGCAATACCGCTGCGCGTAACGGATCAACACATACATCCACATTGATACGTTCGTTTTCACTGTATCAGATCGTCGATATAACGTCAGAGGCGATTCAAGCTCGAAATTATAGTTATTTTTTAAACTAAGAAACGTAGCTCTCCCTGATACAAGCTACATTCACAAAAAGCTATCCTCTCTCTCTCTCTCTGTAAATTTGCCACATTGGAATAGTAGCAATTTTACGCCGAGCGGGAGAACGAACGAATGCAAACCGAGAATCCACAGCTGTTATTATTATTATTGTTATCACCAGCACGATAATGCGACTTTAATAGCGACATTATAGTTAAACCTCCGCGACCGTGGTAACAGTAGTATGAACGAAATAGAAACGGATCCGTTGAAAGGGGAAGGTATAGGAGACAGCAGCAGCACACGTGAAATAAAGAATACTCACACACACACACACACACACACACAGTAACAGACTGACCTACCGTCGTACAACTGGTAAGCACATGTCAGCAGGGGCAGCCGTGGCTCCCTTTAGATAATGAAGGAGCTATTAGACGACACAGTATCTACAATGCAAGGCCTATGGAGCGTCTCGACCCTTTGCAAGTGACCGGTCGCGCGGTTGACGGCCCTATCCACAGCGGCGATGTTCATCGGCCACTTCCCAGTGGACATCTGGTTGGTGGCCGGTGCCGGGCGTCGGGCGCCGGGTACTGCAGCGTGTGCGGGGTCGTACTGGTGCTGCTGCTGCTGCCTGGAAACGACTAATGGGGCTACTAATTTGCAAGCAGAGCTAGCTAGCTGGCTGGAGGGAGAGAGAGAGACAGCGAGGCAGACATCAGGTTTCGCTTGCGAACGCCGCATAGTGTCGCGGTCTGTGATTCGGCTGGGCAACAACACATCCGAGCAGCAGGCGAACGCCGGACGTCAGGCCCGCTGACGTCCGTTTCGTGGCCCGTCAGCAAAAACCGCGCAGCAGCTGTAGCAGCACCCAGATAAGTAGGTGCTACCATATGCGCCCGCTCCCTCCCGTGTCCCGCCGGTAGCGCCGTTCAAATGAGGGCTAGTTGCTCCGGGTGTCAGAGCAACGGTACCCTGCAAGCGGAGAAGGACGGTGAAGTCCTAACGGAGCAAGGAGCAACAGGCTCCCGTACGCGACGACGACCATCGCACATGGGCACACACGTATAGGCATCACGCTGGGAACGCCACAGATGTGGCCCACCGGCACAGTGAACCAGTGGAACAGGATAAACTTCGAAGGCAGCGGCGGCGGTCGCGGCGGCGGTAACAGCGCTGATGGCGATAGACCTAAAACATATTCGCAGCATTACATTATGTATATATGCGCTTCTCAAATTATCATGATCATTATTATTGTAATTATTGCTGTTATTTATGTAACAATGTTAGTACTGCTACTCAGTGCAAGCAGAACGACGTCGACAGATCAACATAACGATGTTGTGCTCTGCGTCGACGTGATATGTCCACTGCATCCCGCGTTCAACGGTGACAGTGCAGGAAGGATGTGGCACAAGCCGAAGTTGTGGGTCCCGGAAGATCGTACGAGCGAAGGAAAATGATTAATTTGGAACTTTCCTTTGATACCAGGTGACAGTTGCCTCTAATCTCGCGTTAGGATGGATAACATATGTCAGCCTTAGAGATAGGCACCCTAACAATCTAATGGCCCACGTGGAGACTTGACCGGCTAACGAATAGCTAGCATAACTACACGTAATGAGCTGCATGACAAATTTATTTCATAAGTTACCTCAGCCACTTGTTCTTCCCACTGCAACATGCCCCTGTGGATAAGTATCGCTGGGGTAGGCAAAAATGTGTCAACTGCAAGCAACAAACAATTTTTTTTCGATTCGACAGCGAAATCGACTTTCGGTGCGTATTTTTTTTCGAGATGTACGCGGGAACAGATCGAGTGGGAACAAGTCGAGTTGGAGACATCCTAGACATCATTTGATTACTGTCTTTGTTTTTCTTCTTGCCATGCTCAGAATGACGGGTCTTTGTCATTTTCATCTTGCAGACAGCTACCACCAGCGGAGAATATTCGTGGCGTTTCCTGCTTGCTTGATTATTTTCGCAGATTTGTACCGAACGGTAGAAACGAATGTCGCCAGCCGTATCTCCCATTCAGGGGTCTGGTTTGCTTCCGTTGTTTTTGTCATAATATAGCGTCAGTGCTTGACCTTGTTTACGTCCAAGCGATCCTTAAATGTCGTCTGGTAGAACGCAGTTTGTATGTATGCTGAGCCTCGGCAACGTGACCAGCGGTCGCGCAGACATGGTTATATCTGGGTAGGTGTAGTTTCAATCGGACAGCCACTAGGTAGCATTGCACTGCCTATCAGACTGCTTCTATTGACGTAGTTCGTTGTTCTGCCAGCGATTATCTCTAAGGTCAGTCTTAATAGAAACCGGCGTTTTTAATTCAATCTTACCGAGTTTCTAACGCAATCCCATTATGGAAATGCAGAACACATAGTTTATTATCTGTTATGTAGATGTGCCCGTTATACCGAGCAACACGTGTTACACTTACCACGACAAGATGGCTAATCTCCGAATCGCACTCGTAATCGCTGTAGCTCAACTAGTACTTGCCATTGGTGGAGGGCATTTGAAGGCCTCGATCCGAGAGTTCGTCTGGGGTTCTAGGAGCTTCGTCTTATGGCCTGAAGGTCAGTTGTCGTGGCTCGAATCGATACGATTCGAGCGGATTGACGATACGATCGCTCATGCGAATAGGGGAACAAACTGCTGCCTGTTGACATGGGCGAAGTTTATGGATGTGATTCAATTCGTCTATGCATTGGTTAATCGGATTTTGTTAAACACGGACGTGGTAGCCGCTCAACGAGTTCATCAGATTCGACCACTCCTACCAGTAATGACGAGAGAGGAAATCCAGACTAGGGCGTTAGCAGAGGACTACTCAATCAGCGGGTTCAACCTGTGCTTTTTTTATAGAGGTTAAAGGTTTTCGTGTGGTAATCCCAACTTAAATTTAATGATAAAACTTGTGGGGAACTATATATACATATATGTATATATATATATATATGTAATTTGCAGTATGAGACGTACTTCGGAGGAAGCGCTTCAACGAAATACTGGTTTAGAGTACCGATGAATGGTGGGGTTTCTGTCACCGAATTAGTATACATGATAAATTCTTACCATGTTCCTGCTCTTATTATATATATATTTTTTTTTTAATGCTTCAGCCGTAAATATGTAACTACCAACACTACAAAATTCTCTCAATACGACAAGCCACCCACGAATTGCTAACCTTTGGGCTTCATCACCTACTTCGGATTGGTCTTCTCAAATTAGGATTACCAATGTAAGCAACCACTTACACAACTCTGCTCAGTAATTAGCAAAGCCTCCTAGCGTAAACAATCTCAAATAATCAGTAGAGCGTTCACAAAGCGGGACACCAATGACACCATCATTGGCCACCAACGAAGACCACTTGATCAGGAGGCATGATAAGAATTTATGATGTATACTAATTCGGCGGCAGAACTCCCACCACTCATCGGTATACTAAACCAGTGTTACGTTGAAACGTTTCCTCCGAGGTGCGTCTCATACTGGAAATTCAACACGGAAAACAGCTTCCCTGGACCACGAGCGATTTCGAGCGTGAAATCACACTCACGGTTACTCCTCTTCGACGACACATCCAGAGACGAACTGGAAAACCCTGAGCACAAATTAAACGACTATCGAACGCAGCAATAAAATAAAGTGGCTCAGCGGCTTTTGGCGACATCGTGCATTCTGTGATCTCGTTACCACAATTGTTTATCATCGTCACTAGAAAATGACGGAAACGCGGCACTTGAGTAACCGGTAACCGATATCACACATTGCAGGCAGATGACAACGCCGGACATAATAGTTGAGAGCTCATAGGGCAGAATCATGGGGCGGAAATGGAACAGCCTAGCGAAAACCCATTAAATATAACATTGTACGATAATTTGTTAGAAGTAGCATTATGTTTATAACATACTACAATATGTTTCTGACATAAAAAACAGCGGAACTTGTCTGGACTCTCGCTGCAGGGACGCCTAATTCGGAGATTTGCCGGCGTGGCGACACGAGTCCCCGCCAACGTGACTTATTTCAAACAAATGAATAAATAAAAATAACTAAATTGCTAACAGCAGTGATTAGAGCGAAAATTGATTAATGATTTTCTAAATGCGAAACGTCGTCGTCTCGCTGAAATCCAGGGCGGCGACTAATTAGCGAGCGAAATAATATGAAAAATCTATCCGATGAATTTTAACCAGCCGGCGGCTGGCAGAAGCGACAGGACTTCCCATCGAGCAGCGGCAGCCACCGCCGCCGCCGCCGCCGCCGTCGGCGTTGAAATCCAGCTCCAGTTCTCGGTTTCTCGGACAGCGAACAACAAGACAAGCCTCACTATTAGGCAACTATTATCGATTCCACCATTTCGCTTCTTCAGCTCCCCTGCCCCCCGAATCCCCAACCGCCGCCAGCGTTTGAAAGTCGTCTTTTTTTCGTACAACGACGACGACGACGACGATGACGGCGACGGCGGCGGCGGCGGTGTTACTTCGATGGCATCGACAGCCCCCGTTTCGACGATACAACCCTCCCGCCAAGCGGTAAGCCAGCTGCTACCAAGGACCCTGTTCGTAACTGCTTGTCCGCTTCCATCGGACATCTTCTATGTTGGGCACCTCCCCTTCGGCCGTCCCGTGTAACCAGAAGCAGTTCCGCAATTGCTTTGCAATCGACGAATCCCTTCCTGCGACAGATAACGATGGACAAGCAGACCAGCAGCAGGGCAGGGGTAATCGCAAGCAAGAACGGCCACGCCGTTCACTTCATATGGCAACTACCGTAGCAGCGGCGGCGGCGGCGGCGGCGGCGCCGTGCTCTGCAGCCGCTGTTGAGCGTCCGGTCGAGCGGCGGCGCCGGTGAGAGCCCGCTGCCCGGCTGCACGGAAATTATGAAACGGTGGACCACGTCGAAATCTGGCTGAAAGCAAAATTGTATATAATCATTCAATAATAATGTCACATTATGAGAAATAGCAGCAGTAGTAGCAGCATCAGCCGTATTGTGTTATGTTTAGCTGTATTGATTGGAGCACCGATTGTGACAGTGTGCCAAATTTAACGCTATAACATAGAATACAATGCATAAGTAGTTAACATGGTGGCTCATCCACAATGTACGAGTTATACAGAGCAAGTGTAATAGTCTATCCATTTTGCACAACTGCTAGTGCACAGCGGTCGAATCGGATGTAATCTCATTTGGTCGAACGGCAACCGGCGGCTGAGCTTTCTCGCTCGGAGACACAGTCGATTTATAATTCGATAATTTGTTTTCTCTCTCTATATACATCTGTGTGCATATCCCTCTTTTGGTCTCCTTCTGCCCCCTGCACCGTTCTGCTTTGTCCGTGGCGGTGAATTCAATCATCATGGCATGGTCGCGTCATGGCAACTTCTCGAGGGGAGTCGCTCACATCGCGAGACTACAAACAACAACTACGGCTGCTGCTGCTGTTGGTGCAACACCAGCAGCAGCTGATCCAATTGTGCCACTGGATTGATATTCGCAGCGGGACGTATAGAAATCTACATGGAGTGGATTTCTCTGCGTATCGATTATATTATCTATATTGTAGACTATAA
Organism: Stratiolaelaps scimitus; assembly: GCA_019614645.1. Classification (NCBI taxonomy): domain Eukaryota; kingdom Metazoa; phylum Arthropoda; class Arachnida; order Mesostigmata; family Laelapidae; genus Stratiolaelaps; species Stratiolaelaps scimitus. Next base: position 727,365 of record JABWDB010000019.1, read on the forward strand.
TATACACGGCGATGATGAGGACAAAGAAAGTGAATGCATTGTACATCAGTGAGGACTGTGTATCTTCCGGTATCCTGCGGCTGGCTGATGAATAGGCATCGTTGAGAGGAGAATTCACGTTAATTATCTGACAATCGCTACCGCCACTGGCGGATAAACTCTACCCAGGGGGGTGGGTGGAACTGAGGCGAACAGCTGAAGAGCAGGCGCCATTTGGTGACGCTCTTGCCACGACCGTAGCAGCAGCAGCAGTATAATAACGGTTGCTGGTTGCCCCTGATGTACGGGCCCTGGCCGAATGAGCCGCGCGTACCGCAACTGCATATAACTGTGTAACTATGAGACGTCATCCGATGAAAGCGCGCCCGTCAGTCGGTCACAGTGTCCAAGGGATTTGATGTCACTCGGTAGGGCGACATCAAATCCAGGGCTATAGCACGGAAGGCGAACAAAAACAACGGGAATTATCATCTCGAAAGTGGAAGCGGGGGCGGCGGCGGCGACGGATCGAGCAGCTCCACCATCACGACAACGAAATTGAGCGATTCATGCTCGTGGCTGTCGAGGGTGTCGCTATTTTGTTTTCGTTTTGTGATGAAATGGACATGCTGAAATGGTCAACTCGTACAAAGTTGCACCTACGAAGCGGGTATGCAGCCGCTCGCATCAAAATACGAGTTTGATCATTTGTGGCTCTCACTTTTTCATTCCTTATATTTCTTTTGTTGTTGTTGTTGTTGTTGTTGTTGCTGTTTACAAGGTTTAAGTCGCTTCGCGGGACTCGAACCAGCGGAATCCGGCGTTTCACCGCTAGAGAATAATAATAATAATAGGAAAATTCAATAGAGAATTTCTAGACGAAATAGGGCAAGGTCCTATGAAAGCGCGACAAGAATTCAAACGAATATCGTTCACTCGGCAAATGTTGACTGCCGCGAGCGTTAGCTACTGCGGACGCCAGCTCGAAATGTGCATCTCATTTGCTTGTCAACCGTCCAGCTACGTCGACTAGCAGTAGTCACAGCTGAATGATAAGAATTATATCACAAAATGACAGAGATGCGGAGAAAGATCATGACGCAAATAATCAAGCTGATCTACGCTTGCAGTAATGCCCACCAGGCAGGCGTCATGACGAGCTTGACCAACCACGAAGGGCTGGCTATTCGACTTGTGGAATATTAGCTCCACGAATATGATTACGCAATGGGGATTTTTGAGGCGATTTTTTGTTTAGCGCAGATGCAGAACAATGGAGAAGGCGCTACGCGACATCACGAAAAAAAAGTGGCCAAAAAATGAAACCGTTCGAAGGAAATGTAACGAAACTTCCGTACTCACCGCTGCTGCTGCTGTGTTTGTGATTGCTCAGGAGTCGATTGCACGTCTGACATGCTGTCTCACACAGGCCGTCTGAACTGACCGAAACGATATCCGGATACTGTCACCGTGTAACTGAATCACTACGAGACGTCCATGTCGTCTGTATGGGTCATAGATGTGCCATCTTACGTTCAACGGAGAGCAAATAAGACTGTACGCCGGCGGCGCCCTAAAATGCGCGATCTAATGAAGGCAACCATTAAATATTATTATTATTATTATTATTATTATTATTATAACAAACATAATAATGTGAATTAATTTGCAATAATGACGTTTTAATTTATTTATGTTTATTAATGAGTTCCGTGCTATCTAAAGTTGAGTCAATAAATAAGCCAAGTGAATATATATATATAGCAATGGATAACGACGACAAAGACAGCGATATTCGTAATGCCGGCTTAAAATTATGTGGTCCCCTTTGAAACGAACCAAGTTCTTGACTTTAGCAAAAGGACGCAGATATTTTATAAAGGTGAAAATGAACAATGCTTTTTGATGTTCGAGATTGTTCTCCCTTTATGACTGTGGTCAAATTCGATATAGTATTATAGCACTAACTCGGTCCTCTTAGCGGGTTGCCTGTATTGAGTAAACGAGTATGATTATTCTTGTTATTAGCATTATTATTATTAGTGTTATGGTTTATCATGCATCAATGTGTATCGGTGTTCTAGAGAGAGCCCCAGTCACGACAGCTATCGTGATTCCCTACACGTTTATCGCTGTAGCTTCCACTGTGTTTCAACGCATGTTCGACAAATTGGCCCTTTCGACATATCTGTCGACGGAGATTATGATACAATAATAATAATAACAATCATATGATTCGTCTTAAGCCATACATGGAAAACACAGCAGCACGCGACGATGAGGACCACCAAGTTTAGAGGGCACACTCGCAGAGCTCGTTAGTTGAGATCGACTCTCAATAAGTGAACAAATAAGCTGTGCTTCGTTGGCATACGCTGTAGCGACGTGCGTGCTCAGCAAGGCTGCATGCATTGACAGCGTCCTGATATCCTTATCAAGGACAATGTCATGTTCCGCTTTCAGCTGCTACCAGTGTTCGTCACAGCTCCACGGCTCTTGCGGTTTACTTAATCTTGCCGACACCCCCGCCGCCAACAACACATTTTTTCGATACGAGATCTGACACTGTGCTCATGTACCGGGTTGCTTTGTGGGCTTTTGGCTTCACCCTTATCCCTTATGCTTCACATACGATAGCGATGTTTAGCTGAACGGAGAAAAACATCTATGGCAAGTACACCGACATCGCGTGGCCGTGATTCGATAGCCACCTCGAACGTAGGATTTGTTACGGATTCTGCAGAAATCGTGGTCCTTGTTGACACACCTCGATAGACAGACCCCACTAGGGCTGGCTGCGCTCTGTCCAGGGATGAAGATCTGGATGATTCGACAAGTCCACCTTAACTCGCGCTCCTGCACACTTAAACACGAGGGAGTCAGCCCCTATAATAGAGAAGAAGCCGTCGAAGGTCTACTGCTAGCGGCGTACGCACCAGCGGCCAATGCGAGCGCAGGCAAGCGTCGGTGTCGACAACAGCAACAAGCTCACATATCATTTCGACGCCTCGTTGTTCGGTGTCTGCTTGCTCGACCTCGACTCGGTCCGCCCGTTGTTTGTGGGGCGTCGCGCCACGAACGGGGGTACATCAACAGGCTTTATCATATTTCTTTGATTAAATAGTGGCTGTCGACAGCCGACCAACTGCACGTTGGTGGTGATGGCGTTGTTGGTGACGGACTTATCGCCTGCTGTTGTGAGTGGTGCGTCCGCTGTTCGGTTGCTGCGTCGCTGGCGTCTTCCCTCGGGATACACGGGATATATAGATGCTTAGTGGGGCGCGAATTCTTCGACAGCGGTTCGACCAACGGCGTCAGGCGAAACCTCGGCCGTTCCGTGCTGCCGATGTCGGGTGTCGGCCTCGACGCCGATCAGCGTCGCCACGCCGATGAGCGTGCTGAAGATGTATCGCATAGTACATACATACCCCCGGGGGGACGCGTTCGTCTAGGGAGCGGAGGGAAGGAGGCATATCAGCGAGCGTATCTGGCCGGGGATCGAACGACAAAGCATCAACGAGCCTACCGATCTACGTAAGTGCTAAGCTGAAACGCAACGGCAGCGGCGGCACTTATTGGCCAACAATCGCCACGCCTTTATTAGGGTGAGGGCGCGTAGATGAATACAGATCTGCATCAGTTCTCATACTAAGACTAGTGGTAGTATAATCATTGGCGATTTCACGAATTCGCCTTGAGGTGCCGTGCCAACAAGGCGTGCACCAAGGCCAGATGTGCGTCGGGTTCGAACGGCAAATCGACGAATGCAGTCAGGCCAAACAGAAACAATCTGTATGCTCGCTGCTTCTCGCCTATCCTATCATATTATAGCATATCTCCGCATCGATGCCATCGATCTGGTGGGGGCAAAGCCTAACCGAGCAAGCATCGTCTGTGGCCTGCGCCCTTGTAAGCGCGTTCCACTAACGCGGGTTGCACAGATGACTTAAGTGGGATCATTTCACGATGCGCGCATCGATGGTCGCTAGAGCAGGATGGTGCAGAAATGGCAGACAAGTTACATAGGGATGCCCTCGGGCGACGCGGTGGCATACCGCTTTTGAAGAATGGTAACTGATCAGCAGCTATTAACTGCTAGGTACAAGAATGTAGCATTATGTGTACGTTGACACAAGCAGGGCTGCCGTGTAGTTTGACACGCTTGCCGTGTAATGATCACAAAGCTCATGGCCGAATATGTATATATATATATGTATATTATATACATATAATAACATTAACCACTGGAGCAGAGGCTATATGAGGTGCGCAACCTACTGCTGCTGTTATACTTATTACATATACATGATACAATCGACTGCGCGCAAGAGAGTTTAAGCTTCAGTACAAGGGACATTTGAGAACGAAGACACACTAGCAAGAGCGAACACAGCCAATGCTCTTGCCTGGTTGACATGAGCGGATTTTCAAATAAGCGTTAAGCAAGCGAATTGTACCCACTTGTCCGTACAATAAATGAAGTGAATATTTTCTCCTTTTCCTTCGAGACAAAATAAACACTGTCCCATGTGACATAGAACGATGCAGCACTCAACCGAAAGTAATAATAACAATAATCATAATGTAACTAATAGTCAAATCGGACATTTATTTACATGCCGTCCATTTGTTCTCGCCGAAACTCTCAGCACTCTACACAATACTTCTCAGTGTCTCATGGGTGCATTCATCGAAACGAACGTGGTGATGAATGAAGGTGATTCTATGATCGATCTGCCATAGTGCTCGCCACCGGTAATTGGTGAGTATGAAACCCACCGCAAGGAACGAATCCGAGTTAGCACTGTCGTCTAACGCACCTGCACCTAACTGGGCGTTCGATAAACATTGCCATTTCGTAGTTCGCTGGCCGACGACCACCGATGCATTCATTGCTACTGCCTACTGTGGTGGAGATGTTAAAAAAGAGCTTGCTCTGCTTGGAACGCGTCAGAAAACCACCGCCACCGCAAGGGCTGACCAACGCCGGCCACCGGACCGCCGGTACCGTCTGATCGTAGCATCTCTGAATGGTTCGTGGAGGTGGGGGAAGCTCTTACCAGCATATAGCTTTGCCGACAGACTACGCAAATACTGTACATAAATATTTATAGATAGATATAAATGCGTGTGTACTCATTGTGGTAAGCTGCAATTGGATTTTATCTCCTCGCAGCTCAAAGCTATTTAAACGTCAACTGCTCACCAAGTCGAATTTGACATTGCGGTTGTTGTTGCTGCTGCTGCGGCCGCCGTCTGTCACAAGCTTCTATACTTTTGCCCCTGTTTCGGCTAGTGCGGTATTGGAGAGTGAGCTTGAAAACGGCGTCAATGCATGATAATGTCGGAGTGTTAATTTAAGTCAAGGCCAAAGGTGAAGTTAAATAGGTCAAGGCCGCTCTGTTGCCATGTGCCACGGCGAAGGTCCTCCGAAAATTTCCCGCTGAAAAGTCAACAAGCCAATCGAGATGCCTGCCCAGTTCGATGTGTCAGCCTCGACAACTCGGCCATGAAAACGGCTCGATGTGTGGGTGGTTGTCGTTACCTGTTCTTGTGATTCCGCACGACCCAGTAAATGATCGGAGCCCTCCACGCGATGGCTGGTTGGCGGCCAGTGATGCCAAGGTGTGGCCGACTGCTGGCTGGGTGGCTACTCCAACCAACGCTGTGTGCGGCGGTGGCGGTGGTGGTGGTGATGCCGATTTTGCCGAACGGACCGGATCGGGTCGAATCGAGGAATGATACAAAGAAAGATGAGTGGCGTGAACGATACAGCACCGGGATGTCTCGCCAGCCACAGAGGAATAGACGATAATGGGACATGCGAATCGCACGAGCCGCTGGCCCCTTCGGCTGTTTCACTCCTACACACAGCAGCAATGATAGTGGTGGCTAGGCCACGGGACACAAATAGCGACGGCGGCGGCAGCAGCAGCAACAGAAGCGGGAGTACTAGTAATGGGTAACCCAGTTGTTGTCGCACAAGGTTCTCTCTTTCGTAGTAATAATAATAATAATAATAATAATGACACTTGTGTTGGTGCTGGTGTGAACAGCAGGAGGGTAATACCTTCGAGGTGGTATCATCCTCGTGAACGGTAGGAGACCATGGCGGAGACTCGGCGGTAACAAGAGGGACAGAATATAAAGAATAGAGCAATGAGAGTAGAGAAATGGTGACCGTTTGCATTTCGAGAATGACAGGGTGTGTGTATATATATATATATATATATATATATATATATATATGTGTGTGGGTGTGTATATGTGTGTGTGACTAGGCTTGACGAACGTCGAGGAAGCATTCCGACATTGTCATTTCGACACGGTGATCAAATACAGCCTCTTGTCCGCAAAGTTTATAGGTGCTGCCGTTAATTTTTCATTTGAAAAGGAGGACATTCTCTTCAAACGCACGGACAGCACCGGGGACGTTCCAATCTCCATTAAAGTGGGCTGAGTCAGTTTATGCCGTTACTGATATTGCCCTTCATGGTACACTTCGAGTACTTGGACGCTGTACCTTGAATCGAGAGCAATGCGAGATACGTAGGCAGACAATAATTCATTACGAAACATTTCTAGGCAGCTGCGATGCAGGTGGTACAGATATATATATATATATATATATATATATATATGCAATTTACCACTTAGATTTCCAACGGGATTAACAAAACGACTGATACCGCGTGAGACACATATACGAGTTTCTCGCGCAACTCGTTACGATGAAATCCAGTGGAGAAGCGGTACTTCATTAAAACGACAACAAACAAGCAATAATACCTAATAGAGCTTTACGTGAGATAATAAGAGACAACAAGAAATAGAAAAAATGCCACCGTTAATATTTCCAATATCCTTCTACGCAGAGACAGAGTCTGATCAGTGCTCTATCGCGATATATTATCAATAGCATTGTAGTCTTAGTAAGTGTATCAGCGAGATGAATTCAGCTTTTGGGCTCCAAGAATTCTCCGACTTTTCGGAGTGGGACCTCAAAGCATCAGACATCGTGACCGATCGGCTGATGCTGGTTGCCGTGAGCAGTGAGACGCACCCCAGGGCTCAGTTTCACCTCGCCTATAGCGGTGACAGGTATATTGTGCTAACGTTCCCATTCGCCCTCTTTCTCCGCTCAGGTTCGCGCTATCAAAAGCGAAGACCAGCACACAGTGTCTCTGTGTATCTAGCTGTCTGAGGTGCGCTCAGGTGGAGTCACTGTCACGAGGGTTTGTTACCTGCAGACGGTGTGGGCGTACCGTTTGGCATCCGAGGTCACTCAGTTCAGCGTTCTCAGACGCGGGACGCTCCCGATCTACCTAGGCTACACCCACAACATATCTACCACCGATGGATACAGCAACAAAAAAAAAAGATGCAGGAATCTACCTATTCTTGTACCTGTCTTGTAGGTGTGTCTCCATGACTATCGGGAAGGATAGCTAGACCTAGAGATACTGCTCCGAGACGACAGCTCAGAGTGTCACCAGCCATCTCTATCACTACTCTATATCTACCAATCAATCAATCCATCTATCTATCTCTCTATCTATCAATCGGACACGCTTTGGTACTATTTGTTATCGCTCAACTGGGCCTGCTGCTTTCGGGTTCGTCTGTTAGTTCGCAGTGAAGAGAAGGCGGAATCTCGAAATGAACAAGGAAAAAGCTAGTTTTCACCAGAGTGAAAAATGTTCACTCTTCAGCCACCGATAAGCGTGTACAATTTATAATCACATATAATAGCAACCATCATAGCGTCTAATGAAGGCAACAAATCAACAGAGGCTACGGCGGCACACCTCCACAATCCACCTACGACATCATCAAAACAGACAGATCCCCCCCCGCGCCACCACGGATCTGCTGATGATCCGATGATCAGTCAAATTCTAAAAAGGGCGCACATGCACCTTCCGATTAGACGCGTTAAATCTGGTCGGTGGGGTGGGGGGGGGTCACCAGCTAATGCTCAGGGGCCATACGCTGCTGGTGCCGCCGCGCCGAGCGACCGCGTACACCGCTCGTTATCGCAAACAGTAAGGTGCCAAGGGAACGTCGCAGGCCGCCACTGCGGGGTGGTATATTGGTGTCTGTCGATACAGACGCGTGTAAACGGTGCATGCGTCGAGTTTCGGCACATTACGAAAGTGATACGGAGAATGGCGAACCGCGGTGCAGCGTTTTTGTGCGAATGCGCGCGCGCGCGGGCGCACGTTCTTCATTGTAGACGACGGCAGCATCAGGCCTCAGCAGCAGTAGTCCTGCTACAAACGACAAACCGTTGCTGAGGTTATCCTTCAGTGCTCTTCTGCACCTGCGCGCGATACCACAGTGTGTCTATGCATGTATCATCATATGTGTTATATGAGAAGCGCGAACGAGGGGGTGTGCCACTGATAAACAACGGGCATGACGGGTAGCCGACTCGACGTCGAGCCGACCCTGCGCCGGCGTTCGTAGCAGCAAAGCGGCCTGTTTGCGATCACGAAAACCGCAGCAGTCAGCGGCGGGGCGAGAGCTACGAGCAAAAGACTACGCGGGACGATCAGCGAGCGGCGAATGAGTTTGCCGCGGCTGAAAATTGTCATGACTCTGTATGCGTGCGTCTGTGTATATATATATATATATATATATATACGTCTGCCGAGAATACTCGTGCCGGAACTTCGATTTGCACTGGGCTGGATGCCCAAATGTGGCGTTCGTTTTTCGACCGACGAAATACGAAAACGTTTGATGATGGCAGAGCCAGCAACGAGAGAGAAAAAAACGGAGAAAATGGCAAAATAAAGAGCTATATAATACTACGCGCAACGGCGATTCATCGATGCCACGAAATGGATAATGGGCAAGACTAGTTGGACGCGATCTGCCCGTCAGCGGAAATGCAAACATTAATCGGAGCCTGTTGTGGTAATGTGCGCCGCGCACGATAGCGAGTTGGGCGATGCTGATTGAGTTGTCAACATTGTGATTGGTTTTACTCATGTATCGCGTAGTCTGCTTTTATACGTGTCTGTATATAGAGCACATCATTGCTATGCATCTTGAGTATGAACAAAAATACATGTGGGCCCTATGTGTGTTTTGTATGCGGAGTAACTTGAGAGCAAGACCACGATAAATCGATGATCCGAGCGGGCGAAGATGAGATGGACCAGACGATTATTACTACGGCAATGACATTTCCCCCGAATGGCATGAGAATGCTAACACCCCCACAAGCTACCTTCCGAGTCAAAGGCTGGAGTCAACTCGAGTGCTCGAGGGAGAGAATGGCCACGAACGATGATACCTTCTTCGAGAGTGGCCATGTGCCTCTGTTGTCGTGATGCTCTGTGATTTATTGAGGAAGTGCCACTCGAATCGAGCCAATGTGATATCTGCGTATCGAAACACTTGGGACATGTAATCGGATGGCGATAGTTTGCCTTATTGAGGGATAGTTTTGGAGTATCGTTGATCTCAACGTGTTTGGTTTAAGTAGCGTGTTAGTGTAAAAAAATAATCCCCCATGTCGATGAGATGTTGGTCTCTTAGTCGATTGCGTAGCTATTGTGTAGGTCATTGTGTGTTCGAGGAAGGATTTATGCCGTCGAAAGAGAGAGAAAGCACTTCCACGCCCGTCTCCGATATTCATCTCGAACTTGAACTTGATATATGTGGCTCTGCGGGCGGCCTTCACCGGATCGAGCAAATGTGTCAGCGATCGAGTCCGACGGGCATATTTCTTGCGTTAATAATCATGGCAATATGAATTTTTGGCCGTCTCATCTCAGGATGCACGGATTGATGGCTGCGCCTTGAGTTCGCTGCGCAAGTCGCCAGCACGCCGCTGGTTTTCTTATGACAATGATGAATGACTGGGCCGCGAATTAATCATGGGCCCTACGACGTAATCAAGGGAACAAAAGAAATTCATCTCCCCGGGGCCCCCCTCTTTCTCCTCTTCTGAGGATGAACATAGTATATCACAATGTATCACTCAGCTCGTCAGCCGTTCTGGCCAGATTAGCCGTTCAATCCATCCGGATGATCCGACTGAACGCTCCGGATATCAGACGACATAAGATAATCGCTGTGGATGCTGTTCGAGGAATAGACAATGAGACGTCAGTCGAATCCGGTTGGTCAGATTTCAACAGCAACGAGTCACTCCGCCACTAAGTTGCACTCACGCAGGGAACAAGTATCACATGATATTTACAACTATATAGACACATGTTCGCGCGAACTGAACCAAATGGCTGCGGCGGCTCCAGCCAGCAGCAGCAGCTCGTCTATGCTTCAATCCAACTGCAGCTGCTACACGCGACAATCTCGTACAGAATCTCACAACTACTTTTGCGTTTGGAGGATCACCAGTCGTCGACCACGCAGGCGTCAAATAAAGCACTGCGCGAGCAGTAGCCAAGAATAGAAGCCATCGAATATCTTCTCATTTACAGTGCACACCGGATCGTGGCTGTTGAATACAGTTTCTTCATGAAATACGCCGTTGTAGCGAATGTGATATGATTCGATTGGAAACAACTCCACACTAGAATTGTCCGAGTTTTTTTTTCCTTACTCCGAAAATTGATAACGCACTATCAAAGTATGATGCGACTGCGTAGATTCTCTGCGGTACGCTTGGCAGTGGCGGTTTACGACTGTGTGATTGTTATAGTTGACATTCAATGTATTTGATTGGCTGGCTGTACCATTTTCCGATATGCGCAACGAGCACATGCGTCATATGAGCGTTCATAAAACAAAGCTAATCTCGGTAGCATAATTGGACTGTATTGTAATTGTTACCTGATCTTCGATTTACGGCCGTTCAACCCTTTCCTTATCGTATTTCCTTTCGGCTTCGTATTGTGCCGCTGCACTTGTCACTGATGAAGTGGACGAATTTGTCGAGATAACAATATCTACAAGCATACGGGCTGGCTCGTCCACATCTACCCTATTATTCACAGTCTACCATTATACATATAATCATACACACACATATATATATATATATTTATATATATAAATACGTACATTATATATATATATATATATATTTATATATATAAATACGTATATATATATATATGCCTACGCATGCACGCACACGCATATGACGTATGCAACCGACGCACCCCAATGTTATTCCAGATCGAATGGCGTCGAGGCAGTCGTTCGGATCGAGTTCGTTTTTGATTGTGTGTGCGTGTGTGTCAAACAACGAACAAGCAGTTATCAAACGTAAATAGAAAATCATTTATTTTCCCTCCATTATCTCTCCACATCGGCCAATCTTTCCTTTTTGTTGATCATACTTTTTCATTCTCGAGAGTTTTCGCAGCCGTTGTCAATTTGTGGCCTCCCTTGACACAGAGTTTTGAGAGCGACACACAGCTATACCGCCGCCCAGACGCAAACGTAGGCAGGCAGGCAGGCGATTTCATATAATTTTCTTGATTCCGGCTCTCGTTGATCGTCCATTGCATCGTGCGCGGACCGCAGCCAAATTCAGATTATCTTGTCATGACGATGTCCGGCCATTGCAATCTCTCGGACGTTGTGAACTGCCGCACATCAATTACTATTCGAAGCTTGTTCTCTTCTCGTTGGCACCTCCATAGGATTCTGTGTCTTGTCCGCAGATTATGCCGCTCACTGCGGAGCTCAAATGTCGTTCAGCTTCGACGAAAAGATGAGTCGGCGGCACCCGTCGATCAGTCATAGCATCTATGAAACGTGTGTCTTTGGTCCACGTTGTATATTCATATTTTAGCATAAAGCTATGAAAACAAAAAAATAGTAATCCTGATTAATTAAACGCCTCAAATATTCGCAGGTCGGCGGGGCTCCCTTTTCGGCAACGGCAAAATGCATCTTTTTGATCAGTCATCGACTGGTTGTGTCAACTCTGCGCGTTATGCAACGCTCTCGAAGTGTACAAATGACCTGTCAGTCGATCCGGCCGTTAATCTGCTGATCAGTTTATTTTCATCAGTTTTTTTCGGTTGATTTGTAGTGTTTCTCGTTTTAGCTTAGTTGCCACTACAGCAACGAGTGCCATGCGAGCGACGGTCGAATCTCTCCGATGGCGCAGTCTTGGCGATCTCAAAGATGAAGCAAACCCACTTCGTTGTTCGGATATTGAAGAAGTGCTAATCAGATCTTCTGACAACGGAAATGCCCTGCGCACGAGTTCCTCGCGCTGGAATAGCTTTCGTGCCTGAGTTTGATCTCGAGGTTGGCGACGATGCTCATACGATGGACGAACGTGTAAAAGTACTACGATGAATAGATGAGCGATTGTGCATCCCTGTATATATATATATATATATGTATATATATATGCATGTAGGCCATTAACATGCCCCAGCATACCTCCATTAAAATAGCGAAGAAGTCTGGCCGACACCGAGACGCACTGGCGGCCCGTTCGCTTCTGCGGTTGGCCACACTGCGGAAGTGAGTGCGCGGTTATCACCGGTCATTACTATTATCATTATTAAAAGGCAATTTTGTTCTTGCCATCGCCAGCCAGCCAGCCGTTTTTGTTATTACGCACATTATCGCGTTATTGGATAGGGTTATTAGCAAGGTAACCCAAATACTCGTATGATGCCATCTTGTCTGATCAACAAATCTTCTTGCACCGTAGATAAGTCTCAAATTATATCTGAACGTTGTATGCCCCGCATTCGCGAATACGCGCGCTGGTACATTTCCATATCGCTTACCCCCCCAGGCGCCTAGTTATCAGTAATAAAATAGAAAGTCCTAATAAAAACGTGTGAACAGTAAAATATGCGATGACGGAACAATCTCTGTTCCTGCTGCTGTTCGTATGATTGCTCGGGACACTCTAGTTCTCGCGAAGACTTTCCACTCATGATACAGGTCTGAACGATCTGAAGGTCCACGCGCACCTGAGCACACAAGGGCACCTGTTGGGTTCAAACAGCGATCTCGCTGTATGAGCCCAAGAGGGCACACTTTGCCTGTCAGCGATATATGCAGCATAGGGAACAGCTTGGTCACCAGATATTGAATAGTTTGGGCAGATGCTCCTTGGGCGAGGTTTGTGACAGGCATTCAAAACTATGACAGCACTTTACCGTGACGTCATGTGGGTTTGCTTGAATACTACATACGAGGACATCGAATCTACTTCGCGAAATTAGAGTCACAAAGTCTGCACACATATACAGACACACACACGCAAATCAGCCAACAATAGAGTAATAGCATGGCATGTTTTATGTATGTATGTATATATATATATATATATATATATATATCACCACCACAAGGCAACCAGCAACCGTTTCATTGGCTTGATATGGAACGCGCACATCGTTCGTCCCTCCGGGCGACAAATAGGCTTTATTTCAATATTATATAATCATCTTCTTCTTAGTAATCATAGCAATAGTGGTAGTTGTAATAATGCTAATAATAATCACAATAACGACAACAACGAAACCCAAATGTCTGCTCTCCAGCATGCTCGTTCCCTACGATCCACTGCCATTGTATAATATCTACTCATCTATTTAGCCCAGATGGATTCCGTATATGGGGGTATGCATTATATTATAATGTGTCCGTCCGTTGCTTCGTCCGTCGACGCTCGTAGGCTCATTCGATTCTGTCCATTGTGTCCATTGTTGCGGCGGAAAGCTCTATGCTGGCCTTTTTTTTTCTATCATTGTTATATGATTTCCGCTCGTTATTGCTGCTGCTGCTGCGGCGGCGGCGGCGAACGCGGCCGTCGGAAGCCCGATTGGCTGCAATCGATGGCCATTGAAGGTTGGAAGTATGAGCTGGCTATAGAGCTATTATGTATAGTGGCAAGTGGCTCCCGTCATCGACATTTGCTCATTTTTGCGTTATTTTTCGTTGTCGTCGTCGTTGATGGGAAAGAGGTTTATGACGCGGTACGGGTAGACGCACACGTTTGCTCGTGTGATGGCCGCGATCGGCGAGCTGGCCGCTGCGTGCAAGGGTCCGCAACGGATCCTATGTCGAAAAATGATAGAAGCAGTTGGCGAGGCCCCGCGGCGATGCCCGGCGAAGACGCCTGGCGGACCCAGCCCGTCGCAAGCACGAGTCGATTTGTCCGTTCGAGTTGCGGTGGGTGCCACTTGACGACGGCGGTATCCTGATGATCCTGTGGCGGTCGTGGAAGTCTTGCTTGTTGCTGCTGCTGCTGGCGACGACGGGCGCTGGGCGATCGAGATGCTCCTGTTGTTGCTGTTGTCGGGGTTGCTTCTAGAGCGGACAATCCTTTCCTGCCATCGACATTAGCAGCTGCATGGCCCGAAGTGGCCCCAGCCGATTTCCAGCTGTTAGTCAGCGATTCATAATGACTCTTCCCCGGACTCTGGTTGCGCTTTCGTGAGCTAACTTCGTTTGTACATATCGATAATAAATGCTGTCGGGTCCCTAGAGTGGAGAAAAAACCACTGCCCTATATGATATGACAAAAAAAAACGATGAAGAACGACCGCGGAGCCTCTCCGAGAGGAGACGACGTCACCCTTGTCGTCTTGGAGTTGGCTGCTTGGCCTAAGACCAGGTAGTCGGGTAGGCGGGGCAGGTTTTTCGTTCCGTCATGACGAGGTCTATCGTTATTGGAGCTGTTTTTTTCACACAACTTACTACCTCTCGCGCTCTCTCTCTCCCGCGAGCGCGCCGTTTTTGTCGTTCTTAGGCGCCGAGGGGTGAATTTGCGAAGTGCCACTGCGTTTGTGGTCAGAGACGATGCTCGCCGACGCAGCGTCCAATGCAGAGTGACTCGAGATTCGCAGATGCCAGCGCCGTTCGTCGCTTTGCCGCCTTCGGCGTCTTCCGTTGGCCGTCCAATCGGCACTGACAGAAATCACCGCTTCTGCTCCGCTTTGCTCCGTCCGTCCGTCCGCCATGATTGGCTCTGAAGGGCTTGGCTTGACGATGCCTGCATCTACAGCTGCTGCAGCCACAGCAGCGGCGGGAATAACAACGGCGACGACAAAACCTATAGCTGGTACAGATTTTCGCTCGCTTCTGCAGACTGCATCTGACTACTACAATACATTTCAGCTCGCCAGCTCAGTTCGTCGCAGACAGACAGGTCCAAGGCGAAGCGAGCTCCGTAGTCGAATTGGATTCGTTGTTTCGGAATCATCGTCGAGACCACCACCACCACCACCGCCGCCGCTGCCGTTGGTGCTGGTGCGTCGTGACGACTTTGGGACTACGCTTCGGGACAAGACGAGAACCGCTAGACGAGTGAAGATGCACCAAGGAACAAAGCAGGAGGAGCCGCAGAATGAAGAGAAGCAGCACGATGAAGGGAAGGCTGCTGCTGTTGCTGGTTCGAACGGGATAGCAACGCAGTGTCATCGGCTGCTGCTCCTCTAGAAGCTTTGCTCAGAGTTGTGCTCTTCGGCTCCGCAGCCTTCACTCGCTCACCCCGCGTGTGTCGTGTTTCGTATGCAGCACTCACGCGAACACGACACCGGCGACTCTGGCATCGGCAACTCTGGCAGAGGGAATCACCAGCAGCAGCAGCAGCAGCAGCAACAGAAGAAGAAGAAGAAGAACAAGAAAAGGAAAAAATCACGAGCAGAAGTCGTAATGCTAAGGCATCACGGAATCCCATTACACTCAGATCCGCGCGCGCTCTCTCTCTCTCTCTCGTGCTCTCTCAACATCGGTACATGTATGATTCGCGATTCGTACGGGGAACCCGGCCAAGCCGCTTTGGGCCGAGGCTGGTGTGGTACGTCGCCGTTGGCGCCGGAATTTCCTCTCGTTGCCAAACGCTAATCTGAGCAAGCATGCATGTGTCAGTGCGTCTTGGCAGACAAACACACGCACACAGCCGGGTGCCCACAGGACCTGCTCATGCTCGGAGATACATGGAGGCCAAGCGGATCGAAGGGTCCGAAGAGTTGTCCTTCTCTCTATGGATGCCTGCGTGGTGTCCGCTGATCGACGCCTGCCATGAACACGGGGCAATGGCGCCGTTAACAATACGCCCAGTATCGACGATGATGATATTGTTCAATGCTTGCCTCTCGTATGTTTGTCCGCAAGGACGTGGTGGCTATCGCCTCATAGATGCTACGAGAGAGAGAGAGATACTGAACCATGGATAATGACTCTGTCAAATCTCTGATGTCGAATCGACGTCAAGATGATGAGAAGTTGACGTACGGCAAATGTATAATACACGCAATGTGTGGGCAGGACGTGTATGTAGCGAATCGAGCTGGGCGGCTAACACTTAGATGACAATAAGAGACCGCGAAGTTTACAGGGGGATATATAACAGGGGATACTATATCTGTGAAAATCATATCTCTGGATGAATGAAAAAAGAGCGAAACCCCAACAATTACATAAATGTGATTATTTATTCTTCAGACGTTTTAAGTAGTAAGAAAAGGCAGAGTCGATGGTCATTTTTTCGACCTGCGATTATACGAACAAACGCATAACATACACCAATCTATCCCTCCCCTTTAATCCTCTTCAAAGTTCGTCCCGAAGCGATCAGCATTTCAGCTCAGCAGCAAGCACAGGACACCCCGTATGGAAGCGGTCTCTTGAGCCGCCTGGTTTTTGAATAAAACGAGGCCCGTCAGCTGCGTGTACAATATGTATATATATATATATATATGTACACACGTATGTTACAGCTGTGCACAAGTGCGTTCATCTCGTGAGCAGAAAGCGCGAAGATCGCAATTTGCCTACGATTAACATGAAAGATTAGTGGACGATGCGCTCAGTAGCCGTCACGGCTGAGAACCTTCAGCGAGAGGTGGGAGCGCACGTGATACGGAGATGGAGCCGTCCACGAGGGGGTCGCCATCCACAGGTTCGTGACGAATCGAAATTGAATCACAAAGCACCTTGGATCTCAGAGAATTATGTGAGAGTCGCCGCCTTCTGATTCGCGTAACAGCTACGAGACCAAATATCAAATTTGCTTGAACATAACGTAGAGGATAGCATCGTTTTGGGGTCGTCTTCGAATAATGGTGATCATTTTCCAAGGTCGCTTTGTTGCTTCACGCGACATCTGTGTTTATCTATTCGATTTGCGTGTAATCGGCAGTTTGTTCGCTCGGCCGTAGTCGATCGCATCTTTAGACGATGCGAATCGTAGGAGACATCTATGGATGAGCTTTGCGCAGTCATAGTGCAGGAACCGCTGAACCCTCCGTCGAACCCTCAGTGGTTCACAACACTTGCTTGTACCGAAAGGTTTTCCTAACGAAAGACATTATACTTGGTTATCGTAGGGCATAATGCAATGGACCCCCGATTTAGGACGACGTGACGTCATACGTCATTGTATACCGTAGTGCCAAACAAGGACCACATATTGTATAATCGCCTATGTAGATACATATGCATTTCACCCTGCCTTACTTAATAGCCTAGCTAGCGCATAGACTGTGGCGCGCAGCAGAGACAAAGTTGAGCAAGGCGCAATTTCTCCACTGAAGCTGACCACTTTCGCTACCAACGTTCTGTATCCGTGGATGAAAGTGGTCAGCCACGAACAAAGCAACACATGACGGGAGTGTTGATGATTCTCATCTAGACTCGCTACTATGCCATAAGAGGTCACTGTAGCTACCAGCCGTCGTAATCTTAGGAGCCCGACCGGCCATAACTGTGCGCATTTCGTTACACTGCATCATATTTACGTCTCACGAATCGTTAGACATATGAGCCCGTGTTCGTTCGCACGTTTAGATATCGTTGTCGCTAATTACCCGTACACATTGTGCAGTCTCGCCGCTTATTAGCGACAGTTGTGTCGTAGCTGTCACAGGCAGCAGCACAAGGCGTGATGTTACATGATCACATTGGTGTATGCTGACCATATGTGCCCAGTGCCATTGGTGATAGTTGGCAGGAGGGTAGATTTTGTCACTCCTTTTTCATGGGGCAATTATCGCCCGCGCATCTTCGTGAGTGCCTGCCTCTGCTGCTGCTGCTGCTACGAAGGCGGCAGCGCATTACGATGCCTTTTGTGAAGATTTCTTTGTAAGCGGGAATTTGTCACGTTAGCCTTGGGAAAGTCGAAGGAGTTTCCCGAAATGTTCGTTCCCGAGCGAAGTTCGCTGGAGCTGACGAATCACGATATGAGTAGCGGGCGGCAGCTGCTTCAGGATTATTGCGAACAGATGCCGAACAGCTGAATGAGCTTAGATAGAGGACTAAAGGCTGGCTTGATCCGATAATACAAAGGTTAAACGGGCATGATTGACGTCACGTGGTTAACGATCGCGATAGCGACTACTCAACTGGTAGCGGTTGTTGTTTTTACTTGTTGTCGTCACTGTCTCCCTGCTGCTCTCGTCCTGTACGTTCCAGAAGCTACCGATCCCTTAGTCGACTTTCAATGTCAGACTGACCTCGGTGCCGCTGCGTAGCGCAGCACTGCTTCAAGGAGCCGTCATATCGGCGGGGCTGGATTTCCTATTTCTTAACGGACTCAGACGACGGCAGGGCAATCCCTCGGAGCGAAACCTCTCAAACCCGCCGCCGCCGCCAAAACAACGAAATGCATGCTGTCTAGTTACTTTTTCGTTGTTGATTTCGTCGAAGGCAGATCCTTGCAACGTCAGGTGACGCCTGTTGCTCCTTTTGCCGTTTGGGCGGTCCCTTCAATCGTCGCCTGATGCGGGTTTTCCACTGAGCAATATTTGGCATCGACCACACGATGAGACCGGCTTGGTCAATTCGAGGCGACCACTCGTGTTTTCCGCTGTGATTCAATCGGCTGTAAATTTCGCTCGACGATTCGAACGATTTCAACCAGCAATTATTATTATGAAACCACAACGGCAACCAGTGTGAAACTATCGGCTGGAAACCAGCGAGAACTGATTGCCGCCGCTAACAGCACGCCACGACAGCAGCGACGGCTGCACCCGTATCGTCAGCGTGTCAGCCACATTCGATGGTGACTACAGCAGCATAAATCGGACACAGCAGGGCAGGCCTCTCTGTTGATGTTGTCGGGCTTTGATCCAGTGTGAATGTCTGTCTACCTTTGCTCGACCGATCCCCCAGCTCCGGCGGTGCAGTTTGATCTAGCTTAAAGTCCGTTTCGGAACACTCGCCTTCCCCAGAGCGCGCCCTCACGAAAACGAACGGGCGAGTTCGTCTGCTATATATATATATATATATATATATATATATAAACATAAATTATACGGAGCAGGAACATCGGACGTAGGGCACTACACACACATATAGATCTTACCCAAAGAGTGTACGTTATGCATGCAAGCACATGTTCGTGTCGTGTACAATATGGCGATGGATGGCGGTGGTTGCCACCCAGCCAGCGCGAGGCAATATCTCATGGCCGACACTTTCGGCTGGTCCACCTTGTGGATCGCTTGGATGCCGTTTTCATCTGTGTCCGATCGTCTTTCGAACGCCATTTTACAATGAACCAACCGGAGAACAATTCTAGCTTCTGAAATTGTGCATTTTTATTCTCACGTGTGCATCCGTGTGCGTCTGCGTGTCTTGGCTGAATGTGCATTATACGAGGTACATCCGCGGTTGCATGAATTGTATGCACGGCCATGGCGGCGGCGGCGGCTATGGAGATAGTGTAGGAGTTGGTGGTGCCCGGACGATGGGGGGCTCTGGTTTCACCGCGAGATGCTGATATTCGAATGCGATAGACGCGGATGGTACCACATTTCACAGATGGGGAATCACCTGCTCGCAGAGGATGCATAGCAGAAGACGAAGAGAAATACGATGGAACTTTAAAGGAAATAAATATTGTGCATAAATATATCATGTGCCTATGTGTATTATGTCCGTGTGTCCGCGTTTCCGCGTTGTCCCGCCGTGGAGAAGCCAAAAACACAAACAGTGGCGCATTTGTAAATCAATTCTGAGTATGACGGACACCCTGGACGATATTATGGGACATGAGTGGGCCGGCGTGCATCTGTCAAATCATACCGATATGAGATCATCTCGTAAGCTACTTGTTACACATATGTCTCGTTTATCTAGACGCGTTGCGTTGATGGCAGTGCCCATCTTGATATCTGCACCATACTATTGAATATCGGATATCTCACGATACGTGGTACAGTCAATGTGGGGCTTGCAGTGCTTGTTGAGCCTGCCTAGCAAGTGCTCCGACACCTGATCCCCTAACAGCATTCTCGCCAGATCCGTTCAACTTTCGTGAAAGCTATCGTACCCCTCACTTCGAACGTACCGCCTGTTCAGGGCGTCGAGGGCGGGCAATACTGATTTGGATTACGTATCCAGCATAAGTTGGCGAGTTTTATTCAGAGTAAATCTTAGATGCAATGTAAACTCAGTCGAGTCTGATCTAATCTCGCTCACGTCGTTCTGTATACGACTACAACCGTTGTTCATGCTAGCTGCCTCGGGAACTGCCATCAAATCCAATGAAGCCCCAAAGAGCAACGTTCTCCAAGAACACCAAGAAACACACAGCAGCAAACGAATAATGGCATTTCCACGATGCTGATCTTGATTGCTTCGACATCACCCCAGTCGAACTTCCCAATCTCGGCTGGCTCCAACTTCCAACCCCCTGTGGCGTTCTCGTCATCTCCGAAACACCGAACAACTTTCAACAACAACGAACTGAAAAACGAAAAAGTGGACACGAGGTAGATGGAACGGATATACATTCAGCCTAAAAGCAACTCTCGGCTGGACGGCAAACAGTCCGCTCGTCGCTACAGTTTTTTCCCACTGAGACAGATAGCTCAGGTCAGCCTAAATAAAGAGGGACCACTGTGTCTGAGTGTTCGTTTGTCTATTTGTGTTTGCGGGCGTTTCACCGTGTGGGGGGCAATCTGTCGAATATGTTGAATCGCTGGCCCGCTAAGCATGTGCATATATATATATATATAGAATATATATCGCCATCCACACATGCATGCAGACACGCATACAAATCACACATACATCGAACGAAACCAAAGCAAAAGTCATAATGGATGGGGACAATTTGCCATAAAATATATAAATTTATATATTCCCTTCCCACGGATGTTTCACGTGTGCCACGCGTTATGCCCGCATCGGGCGGGCGTCTGATGAACCGAATCTCCTCTTCCTCCCTGGAACCCAGTCAGTCAGTCAGACGGAGAGCGAGAGCCCACTTAACTAGAATGTCACCCCCAGACCCCAGCCCAGACCGGACCTGAAATTTTCGTTCTTCGTTTTCTCGCTGTCGACTCTTTTCTCTGATATCTTATATTAGACCGAGGGAATCAAAACAACAACAACATCGTTCCTTGCATGCTGCTCGCACACGGCGGAGCCTGCGTCGCTGATATCCACCAGCAACCGACCATCAACCAACGACGAGTCAGCGAACGAACGGACAGCAACAACAGTCGAGCTCTGGTCCGGCGCAGAGACACGAGCGTCCCCATAGACATTGTGCTCAAGCTGATCTATCTATCTTTGTATCTGTTTGAGTTTCGGCGACCGGCGACATCGTCCCACGTTCCTAATGGCATACGCCGTTCGAATGATACCCGCGCGTTCGCCGCGACGTGTTGACGAGTGTTGCTTTGGTGTGGGGAATCTTCGAGGAGAACTGCACGGGCACTCGACTCGTTCCCGGCGCGAAGCCGAATGTTTTACAACGCATCGCCGTAACTGTACACAGCTAGTTGTCTATGGAATAACACACACACACACACACACACGCGCATACACACAAATCGAGAACAACTTTTCTCAAGTAAGTTAAAGCTTACGAGCAAAATCTCGACATTCCGCCACCGCCGGTATCGTCGCGGTAATCGAAAACGTCTCATAAGTCTCGTGCCATTTCTACAAGAGGCGCATACTAGAGCGCGCTTGCTAATGCGGGCCGACCCCTCGGCGTATACCTCGCTATGCTCGCTCCCGCGCCAGAGCTATGTTTCGCCAGTGCAAATACAAACTGCAAAATGATGTAAAATAAATGATTAGATAAATCTTGCATAGTGGGATGGACATAGTAGATATTCCTGTTTGGTTTTTGGCTCGTGCCAAACAAACATTTCAACATTTCACTGTTCCTCTTTTCGCTGGTGTTCCTGTTGTCGTTGTTATCGCAGTTGACCGTAATTGCATCAGGCAGGTAGGTAATCGAATATCTCATTTTATGATTCCAGTGACATAACTCTTCACTCTGGCCGTCATGATAGCTGCTATTTAGTCGCTGGCGTCTGGCGTTTTGTAACAAATGTACTATGAGAATGATGTCGAGAATCCTGGAAGCAGCTAATGTGAACATTGTATCTCTGTGCTAGCCAGCATAGAGAAGGCCAGTATAGGGTACTGCACGGATATAATGGTCATCAGTACGCAGCGTGATGCCGTTATTATGAATTGGTGGTAGAATAAAATGAGAATCGCTCACTAATGACTAGAACCATCAGTGCGCTGTGCATGCATTTTCCACCATTTTCCAAATTCTGCGCGAATATCTAATGTGTCTGTGTGTGTATGCGCGGAGTGGGCTTGTACTGATCCTCAGTGAGGCCTTCACTGACATAAAGGGAGACTGTCCTCTTCTAATAATGATTTGGAGGTGTTTTATCTATGATTAATGAGCGAGCGATCCGTTGAATCAGTGGAATCATTTCGTAATGACACCATAGAAATTATTTCATAATTGCAACCTATGACATTATGATACGCTCAAGCACTCGTAGAAGGCTTGCCAAGCAGTAAGTTCAATTCGCGGGACCTTTTCGAACCGGTTGGCCACATATGCGCCGAAGGTGAAAGCCACTACCAAAACAATTTTCCGTAGATGCTCCCGGCAGAACGTTGACAAAGACGAAACCTAACAGCAAATAAGCGAGCAAAACCAATTGCTCGAATGTCGTCCGCCTCAATCAGTTGATCAGCTCTGGTCGAAGCGTTGCGGTGTCTCGGTATCTATTTCTCGCGAGGCGTTCCGACGAATGTCAAGCGAGGCCAGAGAAACACGAAGTGTCGTATACGGCCGTGCGTTTTCTGTCAACAACAGATTCGATAATAGCAGGTGTCACCGGTGCGTTTCCGCTGTCATACGGATTGACGGATTCTTAATTTAGCATTGCCGATTATAATTGAAGTCTGCAACAACAACAACAACAACAACAACAACTACTACAGCAACAATAACAAGAACAACAAATACGGCGGAGGCGGTTGTATTAGCCACAAATGTATATGACCGAGAGATAAATCAACCGTTCGATTGAAGTAAAGATGAAAAAAGCCGGCGTTGATGGTTGACTTTGGTGGCGCCAATGGACTCAATGTATGATTAGTTGAACAGCAAATTGTGTTTTTGTCAAATCTTTTATTTATTTTTTGGTTTATTTTTTAATTCGCCAGTCAAATATACAACATTATCACATAATAATAATAATAATCTTCTGGCGGCTACCCTCTTGTTTTATTGCCTCGTCTACCTTGGCTCGCTGAATCAACGAGAGGGTATTATTTATTTTATGAGCTACCACCGGGCGAACGCTGCCAACTGAACTAGAGTGACAGCTCAAGCTGATCAAATCGGAATTATCGCCTACATTCGCAAAAAAATCGCATCTAATGTTAGGTTTAACAGATTGATTGATGAATCCCCTGGTGTGCAAACATAAGGCTGCGAGCGATTTTGTACATTTTCTCGGAAACAGTGATCGGGCAGTAACTCATTGCGGCCTATAACTTTGATAGATAGAACCAAAGAAAAACATCAGATGAACCACCCGTCTGAATCGGCTGCGTTGCCCCTCTCTCCGTGTGGTTGTCCAGGCTTAAAAGTGCAGTACTACCCTTGAGACAAAAAGCGAGCGTAAAATTATAAACAATCTTATTATTGGTAGCCATAGATTGACATTGGCGTGTTTTTGTGTGAAATACACTTTGCCCGTAATGACCCTCGGGTGAAAGTAAAGGGTTTATTGGTGTTTATCAAAGGAACTACAGTTTCACAGTGTTCAAGTTCTCTTATATGTCACGCCGCAGGACTCGAACCTGCGTCCTCCGGCCTTTCACAGACAGAAATTTAACAAATATATATATATATATAGGCCGTCTGGCAGCTGCACGTTTCAAATTGGCCAGCCCCGCTTGTACTCCGGTGATTCACCACCGGACCAACCGCAACACGCTTATCTCACTATGCATGTATAGGAAAATGCTCAGATAACGCGCAACAAGGACAGCAGCAACAGCAACATAATTCCCGCAAATTGACACGAGGTCAGCGATTCGACGGGACAAGATAGAAGGTAGGGCTAAGCGTCCAAGGATTTCACCAGACCACGATTGGCTATACCCGGCAATTCTCCGTCGATGCTCGCCTTACTCCGTTTTGGAGATAGCTGTTCGTCATAGGCAAAGTACGAACCCTCAGAATCTGAGAGTTTGAAACTTTGCCAGAAACGCCTTGACGCCTTGACGCCGACCAGCACAAGCCAAGTCGCAGTGGTAACGCCAAGCGGACCTTCGCTGGTGCCGAATGGGACGACTGGCGAGCCGAAGACGCTCGACGAGGACGCCATTGCTGGCAGCATCAGCATAGCGCCTAAATCTAGATTGCCCGAATTCCCAGCGGGATTAAAAGATTTCGAACCGAACGCCGAAGCCGCGCTGCCGATATTGCGTCCACCTTCGTTCGTTTGCTGTTTGGTTCTTCCTGTTCGTGTGCTGTTTCTCGTCGGGCAAATTTTGGCACGGCCGCCGAATGCCAGCAGCAGCGGCAAGCAACACAGCACCCACATAATCGGCTTTGTTCTATCGGCTCTGTATCGAGTCTACGTCGACTTCTCTTTAGCGTTCATGTTATGTACGCGCTGCTCCTGTGTACTCAACTCGTCTTTGAGATGGGGGGGGGGCGCAATTCATGGGTGCTGTATGGCCCGAAGAGGTCATGTATAAACAAATATTTGACTCAACTTGCCCCATATGATTTGTTTTTTTTTGCTGCTAGTGTACTTGAGTACAGTTCGGTGTTTATCGTCTCCTGGACCTGTCCGAGTCACTTGGATGAAGTTAATAAGTTTGTAGAAGTTGATCCCGAATTTTTATGCAATGCATGCTCTGCCGACTTCGTAGCGTAGAACGCATTTAATGACTGTTTTTTGCTTTTTCATTTGTAAATGCTATAATTACAAATCGGAAGATCCCGCTCATCTGACCTCTTCTGTCACTCGGAAGCCAACGGTTCCGGGTGCTTGACTGTGCCCCTTTCCATACTAGTATACATATAATATATATATATATATATGGCGAGTTCGGCAATGCATAATGCAGATGCGTCACTTGGCCATTAGTGAGTGACTGACAAGTCTGAGACCCACTTACAAACCCATAAACTCACTCAACCCCTGGGGTTTCCCCACCCTTCAGTGTTTGGCAATTCGCAGGCATTGCTTTGAAGACTTGGCTGCTCCTCTCATTTTTATATAATTTCTTTGGCCTTGCCCCTTTTTGTAACTTGGTCATAGTTGTACTTGATTGGTTCGAACCCCGTTTTTTTCCGACCCCTGAGGCGGTGTAAACAAACCAAGCTAACTACAACCCAAAATCATCCACAATCGTGGTTTGTCTAAGATTAGACTATGCTCAAAGTACAGACGCAGAGATTTGTCTTAGCTTAGCGCTCCAACACAGTGGCGGCGCAGTCGTGGCGCAGTCATCGCTCTTCCAAAACAATCGGATCCCACTGTTTGTTCATCTTGCGCGACAGAGGACGCGAAGACAAGTGCACCTGATGACTTATCTCTCGCTCAAACAAACAAGCAAACAACTCATACACTCGCATACGCAGGCCCGCCCTCCAGGGAACCCGTCGAGTCGCGCGCACGTGCGTCACGGCTGTACCCAAGCGTGGAGATCGTCTCCGACGAACGTACGCCAGATATTTCGCCCCCGAAAAAGTTGACGACGAAAAAGATGCAGAAGGCAATGAAGTGAAGAAGATTGTCTCGCTCCTTCGTCGCGCTCCATGCGGCGTTCATCTCGTTGAGCACATCTGTGTGCTTGTTTGTGTGTGTGTGTGTGTATACATATTGTTTGTGCCTTTTAACAGTCAGATGCACCAGCCCGGCTCACGCGCGCGTCAGTTGCAGCTTGAAGCTGTGTATGTCCCTCGTCGTCGGGACACGTTGACGTCACATCAGCACACCACCTGATGTGCTGTCGGCATACAAACACCGTTTCTTGGCGGTTTTTTTCGATGACAGCGCCGACGACGCTGTACCTACCGCGTGATGTATGCAGCCTTCAGCGTGTGTGTGTGTGTGTGTGTGGACCTGTTTGTGCCTTGTTTGTCGATCAAATCGCATAGCTTATTGCTGCGGGGCTACCTTCGGCAGATAGGCCCTATGAGACTTCGACTTGTGGACCGGGTATGCACCACTCGCTGGCATTATGTCGGGACGGGTTAGGTTCAGATGACAGACACACCTGTTCAGCGGGGTCTCTCCCCATCTCTTTCTCGCTGTCTGTCTGCCTGTTTGTTTCGTGCCCTTATGAGTACGGTACTGGTGCTAGTAGTGCCGCTAGTGGAACCGATGCACTCGAGGGGTGAACCCAGCAGGATGACATTGCTCATCGACACTCGGCGCCGCCATCGCCTTGTCCTCGTCGCGCTGAGATTCGCTGTCTATCCCGAACTTACACGTCGTCTTGCATGGCCTTATCCCCACTTACATGATCTTTCATGATTTCGCGCAATCACAAATATCGCAAAGGCTTCCTACCGCCAACCGCCAGCCGATCGGCGATCGGTAGCGGCCAACTCGACCAGCACCAGCTGGTAGCGCAACTGCACACGAATAACCGCTGGCCGGCGCCGCCGCCACCCTCAGAAAAAAATATGACGATGACGGCATCGAACAGCCGCCAACAACAACAGCAACAGCAGTAGCGGCAGAAGCAGGGACAGCATCGGCAGAATTTGGCGAAAAAAACAAAATAAAGACACGAGAAGAAATGGCAAAACTCGCACGTATTCTAAAAAGCGATCCACCGAGGTAGAAGAGGCACACAAGTGAAAAATGTCTCACAGACAATCAGACCCAACGGGGGCCTATGGACACAGCACGGACCCCGACGGAGGCACCACCGGCAGGCAGATCGTCCACTCGCCGAGTGCCCTGCATAGCCGTAGCCAGCCAGCTAAGTAGGAAGGTAGGGAGGTAGGGGACCAGTGGACTGATGAAAACGAAAAAAACAACGGATAGCGGCGACGCCAGCAGCCGCAACGGCAAACAACAACAGCAACAATAACAAAAACAATAGGAACGACAGAAATAAGAAATGCCACCACCGAAGTAGACGAGGACGATGGTGATGACATAGGCCATTCTCTATCTCGTCTACGTCTCTTCCCATCATGCGCTCCCGCCAATACCAATGAGAATACGCTCATATGTAGCAGCACTCGATTGCATTCTCTCTCTCTCTCTCTCGCAGCCTTTTTATCTCGCTGTATCTCGATTTCGCGCGTCGTTTGTCGCGGATATCGTTGCCGTCGTTGCCGGCGTCGCCATCGAGGGGTGGCGTATTGAAGGGGGGAGCTGAGAGGATACGGTGTGGGGAGAACCGCGTGCGCACGCGGGGGGGGTCGTTGGGGTCCGTGCATGTCCGAGTGGTTCGTTGCTGTGCGTTGCTCGCTCGTCGCCTGCCATCTATTACGCTGCCCGCTACGACTACACTGCTGGTGTATATTGTTGCTCGTGGGCACTCCAAGCTTTGTATGTGTGTGCGTTTGTGTTTGTCACAACCGTATGTGTTTAGCATGTTCGGCCAAGTTGAACCTCGCATATCTGCTCTGGTGTCACTCGCTGGACCGACGGTGTCGGCAGCTACCACCGATGAACCGTTCATCCACAGCTCGTTCGTCTGCCTCTGCGTCAGCAGCCATTGCAGCCGTTCAGCCGCAGCAGTCGTCGCGATGTCGTCGTCCGCTGGCGGTTTCGCCGCCGTGCCGCGAACGCACGGTATCAGCGTTGCTTTTCTCATTCTGTGCTGATTTTCATTTCATTTTCTACTGCGGCCTGTCTTCTGCGGTTTCGAGTTTTCCGTCCATTTCGCGCCTTCCTCACGGCATATTGCTCGGATACGGTCGTGTCGCAGGGCGTCTCGACCCCGCCGGCAGAGGAACTTCGCGATTGGTGGTTCCCGTCAGCCCCGTGACAACAAACTACTGTGGAGGTGTTGCAACGGTTCGCACAGTTGAACGCACGTGGGTTACAACGGCCCTCCCTCCCGACCGCCCGCCCGCCCGTCCGCCGCTACGCCTATGCGGCTCACAGAAGAGGCCAGAAGAAGTTTTTCGCATATGATTTCTGTCAGGCAGCTGTCAGCGAGCTGTATCGGCAATATGTAAGAGCAAAAAAAAGGCGTGAAAATAGCTGTTGAATAGCCAATTCCAAATTGAATCTGCTTGCCTGAGTAGATGTAACAGCAATGGCACAGTGGGGAAACGGTTAGACGTCGCTCAAACAATCGGGGGCTTAAGGCCGCCTCCTGGACAACCGATCGGCTGACCTCTGTCTTCTGCCGAGATCTCTCTCTCTCTCTCTCAATGTCAGAAAAAATAACCGACGTTTCTTCTGGGCCGCGCTAGTGAACAACGCTCAAAGTGTCGCCATCTGATCACGGACATGATTGGTGTCACCTGAGCGAACCTTGCGCCAAACGTTCAAAGTTTGAAATTGTTTGTTCTACCTTCAGGTAAGATCATAGGACCTGCTAGAGCGATTGGCTCGCGACGTCAACGGGTAATATTATCGTTGCCCCAATAAATCATTTTAACTGTTGTTGTTGTTTCGGTTGTTGTTATTGTGGTTGTTATTGTTGTTGTTGTGGTTGTTATTGTTACTGTTGTTGCGGTTGTTGTTATTGTTGTTGTTGTAGTAGCAATAATCTACTTACTGCGTTTCGTTTAAATATTGAGACAGCCCGATGATGGAAACGCTAACGATGCTTTTCCGTTTGTTGTCGTCGTCGTCGGTGTTATTTGTGCGAACCTAAGTGGCGTCTAAGTGTTTTATAAATAGACTGAATATCGACGGTAGCTTTGGCCAGCATCGATGAGAAAGAACGGTGAACCGCAAGCTCTTCTTTTTCTATTTCGGCCGTATTTGGGTTCGACCGGCAAGTATCAGCGAGCATCGACACATACAGACTGTCGTGCCGCCTCACGACTCGGCGGTCACCTCAAGACATCAGCAGCGCGGTTAGCTGTTGCTAAAAAGTGTGATGCCACATCACGTCCAGGTCGGTCCATCTGCCCGCTAGCTCATCATTATCGGACGCGAAATAAGCGAGGAACCGTCCCCGGGGGAGAAGAGGCTGATTCGGTGACGTCGAAGACGAGCGTCAGCTAGCTCGATCGACGCCGCAATAACGCGCGGCAACCGAGACACTGTTACCCAACTATCGGCCAATAATCGGCGCGCATCACGGGGTGGCAATTGTGGACGTGGCATGCTATCGTTGCCGGCGGCTGGCTAACTCCTGGTTGAACGGAGTCGAAGTCACCTATCGATCGAGATCGAGAGGACTGCTGAGAATCATGCTAGAAGACGGGACGCCGCACGAGATTGGAGCAGCTGAGGCGGCGTAGTAGTTCGGGTAGCAGTTATCTTTTCATCCAATTTTCTTCTCGCTGATTCGTCGCCTTCGCCTGCCGGCGATGATGATGGCCAGACGAATGCCGTATTTGATGTTGGCGTAGCGTTGTCTTAACGCTATGCGATGTTGTTTTGCCTGTTGATGAGATGTCGAACAAGAAGAGAGGATGACGCTGGAGAGCGCGCCTCCCGATCACGAAGTCCACGGCGGAGGCAGCATAACACCAATTAGCGCCTCGGTTTTTCGTTGGCTTCGGCGGTGTTGGTTGCTGATGTTGACGCATCCCAGCCCCTCAGGACTCGGCTTCGCGTGTGTTGTCAGTGTGCTGTGAAAATGAGAAGCCCGCGAAACCCGAACACGTCAACGATGAGCCGGTCGCCTGGCCGGACCGCGACGGACCGCACTGAGGCGCTCGGAGAGGCAGTCACCTCTCGCTTGATCGACACAGGTAAAGATAGTATGGATGGGCTGGCGGCCACCGATCCTAAACCGACGCGGAAGAGGTCGAAGACACGTTTCCTTGTGACGATTTCGCTTCGAGAGAAGTCAGGTCGACGAAGGCGACGAACAAACGCGGCTTGGGGAGGAAGGTCGTAGGGGAGATCAAGACATAGCGAGGTTTGTTGTCTGCTCACTAGCTGGCGCTACTCATCGATCGAGTCGCACGATAGATTCTGCATGAACTTCTACAGGCATACCTACAGAGACATCGCATATTTGAAAAAAGGAAAATATAGACGCAATACATCATGGCTAGACGTGTAGCAGAATTCAACTGCAACAACAATGTAGTCAAAGGGCAATATGTGAGCAGACGGCAGCCCTAAAAGATGATCTCTTCATCGTTTTTTATTTCCTCTCTCAGTGTCGCTATATTTTTTCATTTCTCAATCATCCCAGCTCTGCTTATGGGAGCTGGGGCGAGCTGCGAACGTTGAGAAGGCTCATTCCTTGACGTTGGTCCTGACCAGGGGATTCGATTCGGCATGGAAGAGAAGCCGCTTAGATGAGACAGCCGGCATCGGTTGCCGCCGGGGCGGCCGGCAACAACTCGGCCAGGCGCCCCACGACAATTACCAGGGCACTTTCGTTTCGACCGGGCCTTTCGCTGTTTCGCTATACAACGACAGACAGCGAGTGAGAAAGAATACTTCAGGCAGAAAAGGAAGTCTTCGGAGCCATGAGAAGGCTACGGCCCCGGGGGCCGGAGATTCACTGGCAAGAGGACATCATTTGGTCCCTCTCGCAGTAGCCTGACTACCGTGGCTACGTTGACCAGGTCGTCATCGTCGTCTTTACTGTGTTCCTGCTGTTGTCTAGTGGACCGCGTTTGGTCAAGCCACCGGGCTAGCCGCTGCGTCATTAGACAGCACTGTTGACGAGAAGTGTAATAGCAGCAGCAGCAGACACATCGAGAGAGAGATAACGGTCTCGCCGACCCCCGGGTACCAGAGGTCTGGTACCAGCCATGGGACCCCACCATCACCATCGAGAGATTTAAGATCGCGCTCATCTTACAGATATAAAGATACATCCATACGGTCAACTATCGCGATGCTTTGCCTACTAATGTTGGCTACCTGATAAGACTCTAGCGCCAACGAACAGAGCCTATTTGGCGACGACGACACCGAGGACCGCGGATTTGAAGCGAACAGCCCCGGGGACAAATCACTCAACGGCTCCCTTATCATCGGCTCGAATCAGCTCGCCCTTCTGTCTAAATTCGACTTTTATTCAGTAAACGTTTTCCCACTTCGAACTGCAAAGTTTGACAAACCCAGGATTTGTATTCGCGTCTACGTCAGCGTGCTACAACGAGCTCAAACTCTCAAATTTGATCAACAAAAGCCAGTTAGCCGGCAACACGCTATATACAACCGCCGCTACTGCATATTCAACCGCCAAACCAATTATATTATATAAAACGATATTGTAGAGTGCAGAATGCCAAATGGAGAATACAGTGATCGTGCAGCGTATGCGAAGTGTTTCTCCGCCAACGAAGTGATTCCGCCGGAAAATTGAGAAAATTTACTTCTGTTTTGTTTATATGTATTGGATGTAAAAAATTAACCATCGGCGTTAATCAGTCCTTTTCTCTAGCCTTGACCACTGCTCGTGCATCTGAGCTCCGAGTATCTGCTTTCTGCGATGCATGTGTCCCATGTATCCCTAGGTGACCTTAGGTAATTTTTCGCGCACGGCAATGCTCCATAGCGCACTATAATACGTATTTATGAAGCATTTCCGTTTATGCGTTCAATATCGTCAACCGGGACAGCACAACCACAACAATAACAACAGCAAATATCAAGACACAGCTCTGTGTCAACGTCCGCCGTGCACGCCCAACGCCGATATGCACGAGCCGGCTCGGTTTCGTGTCGAATTTACTCGATATTGAAAAAAAAACCGAAAATAGCCTCCCCATAACATAACAATCACGTACACCACCCATATGTAGATCATTGAACGAAGTAGAGAAGAGACCACCAGAGATGATGAGAGAACTGCCAATCCCTCACCGACATCATCGCGTCATCATGTTCTTGCTTCATCGTCGGCAGTGCAATCGTTCTGTGTGTGTGTGTGTTTGTGCACCCTGCTCTTGTCCTACGTTCGGGTTGGCAAGTTGGCTGGCAGCGGACTAGCATCGGCTCGACTGATTTCACTCTGCTGCACTTCGCTCAATTCAGTGGCGCGTAGTAATCATTAATTTCGTTTGGCGTGTCCATGAAGCCGGCCAACGTACATGCTTTTATCTATCTGCCTCTTATTTATTATGGACGCACGCATATGGCACAAGACTACTCCTCTCATCGTTCCCGTTCTCACTGTGGACGTATTCGTATTCAGCAGCAGCGGCAGCGGCCGAAGCAGCATCCCCTTCAGCGGCGGTGGCGGTGGTGGTCGCTAACCTCAATAGTATGGTTAATGAAACGCTCTGCTCGGTGGCCGCTAGACAGAATAGCGGGGTAGATGAGTGCAAGTCTGCCTCTGGGTGTAGTGTCTGTGCTTTAAACAAAAAAAAAAGGTTTTCGGCCTGACACTGAGCCTTAAACATCTAATGTCCACAGTCTTGCTTTTGCATTGCCTCGTAAGACGGACCCCTCAATGCCAATATGAAACGCTGGCAATCGAAAACCGTGGGCGCGTCTACGTGTCCTCATCTCCGGTTGCAAGACGCACACGAACACACCACGTCACCGGGCTCGAACACAGTGCCTACGCTTCTGTCGATGATTCGTACGACTCCCCAGAGGAGAAGCCGAGGAGGAGGAGGACGACTACGACAACGACGACAAAGTCGAAATAAACAGATGCTCGCGCGGGCGCGGACGGCAACGGCAGCGAAGAGAAGGCGAAGAGCGAGCACCGAAAAGGCGATCAATGATCATAGCCCGCCGCGCGAGCAGGGAGGCGAAACGGGAGATGATATTTGGGCCACATATGACACATTTGTACTTAATGGTTTTTCATTTAATCTGATTTTATTACTTAGCAGCTCATAACGGGATGAAAACCCGTTGAAATGGGAAAATAATACGTCGCAGACGGCGAACCCCGGACTTGATGGATCATTAAGATAATTTTTGCTCTTTCACTCCTCTCTCCTCGTTCTCTTCTGATATTCGTTCATTGAGCATTGGCTGCGCGGTCGGCGTCGTCTCCTATCAATCAGTGGCCGTCCTGTGTGTATGATCTATGGAGCACGCAGGGCAAGCCGGGAAGTGCGAACGACCAACCCAGGCCCAGCACGGGCACCAAAGAGCCGACGCCAGCCGCCGACAAACAACAAATGGCCCTTGACAGCACCATCAGGGTATCACCGAATGGCTCGTACCGACGGACGATCCACGCCGAAGATGAGAAGACGAGAAGAGAGATTGAGAGAGAGAGGGAGGGAGATCCCGTCCGAATAAGGGTCTGTCCGTCCTTTGGTCTGCTGGCAAAAATTACCGACAGCTCGTACTCTCCCTCGTTGCTCATTGGAAGTACATTGCGATGCCAGTGCTACAACAGGTAGACAGTGGTATTTCCGCCGGTTCCGCGACGGTTGCGATTCTCGAGCAGCCGCTTCAGCAGCGGTAACCCGGAGCAGCAGCAGCAGGAACTGACCTAGAAATAGATGACGCACAATGAGATGAGCCCGATGAGCACCAGGAGCATCACGAACTATACGAGAAATGTTTGTTAGGAATACATCAAAAGAATCATCCTCTTGTGGGAAAGTTTTCAAAGGCCTTGCTGAATCCTCGGTGACAGAGTGTTCTCCTAAGTAGACCTATATGTTCTAGAGCTGAAACCTCTCAAACGAAATATGGATTGCCGCAATGAAAAGCCATTCACTACGGCGAGTGGTGTAAATTGGCGCCGTGGCAGCAGCGTGTGATGGTGTTCCAGCGGGTTCGACGGAACGTCCAGCGTGATCGGCTGAGAGATTTCATGGAAAAGAAATTTCGTCTCAGGACGGGATTTAATCCAAGGCTCGCCTCGTGATTGATCATTCAACCTCGAGATTTACTCCCCCGAATAAAGAAGTGCCTCAGAGAGCTCATCTCTACTGGAAAGGATCACTCAATTCGTCTATTCACATCACAACTGCGTCATAAATATGTGTTTTTTTTACGTTTTTACTCTCCGTCACGTAAAACGTCATCATAATTAATTAGCTAGCCGTAACGGTGGGCTAGTTGAAACCTCGAAAGGTTAGTTAGCTAGTCAACCAGTCAGTAAATCAATTAGTTAGTAAATTAGTACACACTCATTGTCTACGGTCGCTGCAGCAATACAGCTACATCTCAACGTCAGTACGTCTTATCAAGCTCATAGCCACACTTATTTTTCAGTTACTTTAATTATCTTAGCCGTAGTTTGTTCAAATTAACATCCAGGAAGTATCCATTCCAACGCCAGGCGGATAATTTCGTCATGTTTCAGTAAATGAGACAAGTCCCGTTACTCGTCTTGATAGTTAGTGTAAAGAGTAGTATCGTACGTGTCCAAATGGAATACTATAGCATATTCCATTGTTTGGTTGGACATAGTTGAGGATGGCCTTTGAGCTATTGTGTTCGCCGTCATGGTGCTTTGTCGTACGTGCTCGATTATTCCCTCAGCCCGTCCCCCGGGCCACCCATTCCACGTCATCTTAGCAATTTTTTTCGACCGTGACCGTCATGTGAGCTGTTATGATCACAAGTAGAACTATGGCCAACACTCTATCCTACTCATATTGTGACGGCACCACTTACCGCGTAGGCAACTGTGCGCCTGTGAGGTGCCCGAAGTGCTCGACGGAATCAGTGGAACTGCATTGCACTATGCAATAGCATATATGTATATGTATATATATATATCTGTGCGTGTCAGTAAACTTTGTATCCCAGTGGCAATGATCCACAACGATGATGATGGCTTGGAAACGGGGGTGTTCGCGCGTGAAATGTTTAACCGAGGACAAGATGGTTTTCGTTGACAGCGTAAATGAATACAGACACACATACACAATACGGATGTAACATAATCAGCCGATAGTTCGCTCACAAGGACGGCGAGCATTCGTTGTATCCATTCCAGGCCCGGTGAACTGATCAAGCAAGCGGTCAGGCGTTTTACTTGATGAAGCCGCGCGGAACAGATCGATGTACGCGGCAACGCGAGACAGATGAACGGGGTGGTCTAACTTAGACCTGCAACGAGTCCACGGGTCCAAACCATCAGGTATTCTGAGGCCGCTAAGGAGGCCCGCGATCGTCTCAGAGTACGTATTGATGACATAGTTATCGGTGAGCATAGCGGGAATATCATCCATTGCAGTATTCCAAGCACACAAACACACACATATCCACACGCTATGCAGGGCGAGCAGATGTCGTTGTGTTGTTCTGGGGAGAATCGTTAACAACAGCAGACGCAACGAAAACGAACAATGATTTCATTTTTTTTGTGCCGAACAGCTTCCCCCCCAGCCTTCGTCTTTCCACATCAGATATTTCTCGGTATCTAGCCGTATGATGGGTATCCCAACGAGAGATGTCCGGAGGAAAATCAGATTGCGTGTCCTGAGGCCACGACGATGAGTTCAACCTGCGGCGACCTGCGGAACACATCCATTTAGCTAACCTCTCCCAACGCCGACGTTATCGGATCGATCATTGCTGGGACGGCGGCGGGGCGATCTGGAACACTCACTCAATCTTAAAAGTTCGCGGGCCAACGACACAGCCGTGTCGTTGGCGGGGGGACAGCGCGCGGGACAAATCAAGAGGTCATCATGAATATATAATCGTTTACTATTAACCATCGTTAACAACACACTATATCTATGAGAGTTATCTCAACATTTCGAAGCTATTCCAGCGGCCGCTAGTGGTAACAGGCGCCACGTTCACCCTGTTACACCTTTCCCACGGGGCGAGCAGCAGACACCGATCATTTCCGTCGTTCAGTGACGAGTCAGGGTGCAAGGATTTTTTTGCCATTTTGACCGTCGCCACCGCCGCCGCCGCCGCAACAGCACCCGGCAAGAGCTAACGACGAGCACACGAAAGATCGATAATAGCCCGGAGGCAGATTTCTCCTCCAGTGGACCTTCTGCTCAGGGCCGTGTTCCACCTATCCCCATTATTAATCTATGACGAGATCGGTACGAATGTTTGAGCGCTCTTCCTACTGTTGCACTGTACGGCGGCACATCGCCGCGTACTGCCACATACATACCGCTAGCTGCTGGGCCTCGACTCGCTCAGTGGTCAGTCACGAATGTGAAATGTGACCAGACGTCCGAACGAACGCGTGTACACAGACGCACAGCATTGGCAACGTCGAACGGCGGCGAATCTTTCATAGACAACGATTGCGTCATTAGATCAGCACGGCGCGCCAGGACAGCCGGACACCACAGCCGCTGGGGGGCTTGGGGGGTTATTGTACCGAAATGAAACTAGTGCTACTTCTAAATATCATGCCTCATCATCTGCTCGTGGAAAACTGTGACAGTTTTCATGTCGACAGCGACAACGGCGGCAGCGGCAGCCGCAGCGGCAGCAACGTCCGCGATAATGAACACAACGAGATGTCGTACTTTGTCCATTCACGTTCGCTCTGTCTTCTTCGGTGGCTTCGACGTGAAGCGCCGCCATCTCTCCCCAGCTTGCTTCACTGTTTATAGATTCGCCGCGCCGCTCTATACCTCACCACTGTATGGTAAACAGCAAACGGATCGCGGAGTCACGAATCGCGCGGCAGGTTGCCAACGAACGTTACGGATTGCCCGTGATTGCCCTCCCCGCCCGCCCCCCGCCCTGTGTTGGCCCGGCGACTTTTTTCTTCCTGCTTTTGTCTCTCGTCCTGTACCGACGCCTCCCCCAAAGCCGACCGCTGATTGCTTCCATTAGTGTATGTACAATTCAGGTAGCTACGTTGTCAACAAGGAAACGAAGCGTCGTATCGCTGACGCGCAATGCTAAGGGGTCTGGCTAGGCGAATTCGCCCACAATGGATTGCTGCTGCTGCTGCTGATCTTGCTGCTATACAAAAGGCGAATAACACCATGATGGGACGGAATGAGGAGAATTAGACGAAACGAAATGAGTGTTATTAAGTTGTCAGTCTATCGTTGCGAAGACAGGATTACAGGCGCGTGCTGGCAGATCTACTTATCTGTGTATTGTCATTCTTCTTGAATGGATTACATACATACACGCATACAATGTGGCGAACGGCGAGGCCGACAGCGGGGCGGCAGACCGCAAGCGGGCTTACGCCGGCCACGGGCGGGACTTGACGTCGGGGTAATCGCAGGGTGATCACCCGTTAGGTAATATTGTATCCAGGTATGGCACAATGACACAGCGCGGGTCTGGAAACGAGTTAGATTACTAACCAAAAAAAAAAAAAAACCAAATGACAAGCCGAAGAAAGCGCTCGGGAAGCGCCAACAGTATCGTCGTAAATGAGACAAGTCCCCTATATAGGAGGGGAATCAGTCTGCGGAGACTTGTTACCGATGACTCGTTCTACTGCGGCCGGACGAGCTGGCCACGAATAGCTGATGACAGAAGTTGCCACAGAGCTGTTGTCTGTTGTTGCTGGGACCGTTATGGGCGTAACGCATACCCTAGAAGGGTATACGTGTCAATCATCAG
Organism: Stratiolaelaps scimitus; assembly: GCA_019614645.1. Lineage (NCBI taxonomy): Eukaryota > Metazoa > Arthropoda > Arachnida > Mesostigmata > Laelapidae > Stratiolaelaps > Stratiolaelaps scimitus. The sequence goes on from JABWDB010000019.1 coordinate 765,158, forward strand.
ACATACTGATCTCGGCCGATGTCACGTAAATGACAATGTACACTATTAACATATGTCATTGTATTGGTCCAATGGTTATATTTAGTTATTTGCTGACTGTCCACGCTGGTCGTGTGCAATGATGTCTCAGAGGTATATCGCAATAGAAAGAAAGAGCGAGGGAGATCATGGCAAGCCTTCTCATTCTTAGTGTTACAATCTCATAGGCAGTTTTGCTGAACGGATGCATTGGCGATAACATACAACCGTTCATATTTGACACGGGCCTCAGTGCAGGTGTCGTAGTGTCAATAAATACGCACAAACAAAAATGCAAGAGGACGGCGACGCCTGCCGCTCTGCCGTCGCAGAACGTTGCACAATGCACCGATTGAGCCATAATGAAATACTGAGATACATATATATATATATATATATATATATATATATATGCGGGGTCATTTAGAAAGTCGCTGAATTTAGGTGGCAAACGACGGGCCAGATGCAACATAAACGCTGTGCTGAATGCTGCCAAAAAATCTGCCTGTCAATATGCTGTGTTTCTCCAACTAGAATAAATAATTGTGTGGTCAAGGGGATGACAAACAGAAATCGAGAAAACGGGCGACACGTTGAAAGCATCAATCAAATGTCTAATAATGTCGCCATAGAATATCGCGCATTTTAAAAGTCTTAGAGATAAGTCAAAACGCTCGAAACTGCAACCTCTATTTGAAGCGTCGTATCAAAATCAAACAGCTCCACGGAAAACATTACTAGTGACGCTGTTCCACCTAGAAAGTCGAATGCTTGCCAACAACTGCTAAACGCCACCATTAGTGTCTCCTCCTCAACAAAAGCACAATTGGTAAGAGGTACTTCCAATACGTAAACGCTATTGAGATGTTGGTGTCTTCAGCGCTTTGACGCTTTTAGCTCGTTCGTTGGGCAAAATCTCCTCAATCATCGCAACTGTACAATCTCCGCTAAAGTTGAACGCTGCGGAGGGACGCCGCGCGAGGCAGCGGCCAGCTTGGACCTATTGTTTGTTAACGTGTCGTTGTAGAACCCACAGAATAGTTTGGCAGTAAACGTCCAAATCAAGTCTATGCGGCTAAAGTCGTGACGCGATGAACAGACGTTGTCATTATCGGAACGTTCTCGTATCATATATATATATATATATATATATATATATCGTATATATCGTTAAGTAAATCTGGACCCATTCTGCTTACTCCCATACTAACCTCAAATATTTGCATGAGAGTTTATCATTAGCTAGAATGGAGCCGTGTCTCCATATTATTGTAATGGGCGGTCCAGTTCCAGAAGAGATTCTACGAGAAGACAGACAGAGAGAGAGGGAGGGAGGCATCTATTAACAGAATGATACCACCGACGTCGCATGCATCGAGAGAGAGAGAGAGAGACTGCCTGTTATCGATGATAACAGACTGATAACGGTTGACAACTGTCAACCATCATATTCGATTTCTGCTTCCATCAACTGCCTGACAACCCGCTCCAGTCGGGCCCGCCGAGGTTCAGCTGTCGCCACACCAATTACAATTGATCTATGGTGACAATTTGACCTCCGCGCTCACCGGGGGCCCAGTCGCTCAGCCCTGTTTCTCTATTTTTTGTCGTTGCCTTGCGCATGCGCTCTGTTTGTTGATAATGTGTTTACTTTGTGTTATATGCCGTAGGGTACAGATTCTTGATACGACCATGCGTCCCCGTCTCATGTCGCCGACCATCATCCGCTATCTGTCGCTATCAGTCCCCCGCCAGCTGATGGACTCTTAAAAATCGATCTTAGACACGATTGGGCGCTCATCGACCTCGACGCTCCGGGACGCCAGCGCTCGACGAGGTTTTCTCTACCAGGAGCTTGCATTCCCTGCTCGCGTGTAACAGCAGCACCAGCAGCAAGAGCAACGCCGGAGCAGATTTCTTCGGGTTCTCGTTGTGACAGAGGCGGCGGCGGCGGCGACGACGGAACGAGACGGAGCAGATCGACCAGATCAACTGGAGCATAGCCGGCAACCGCGCCAGGACACCGAGACGACGAGCCCCCGAGTGACAAGCACGCTAGACATCGCGGGGTGTCGCAGCCTGTCGTCGACGACGGCAGCAACTGCTGCGGCTGATGATAAGCAAAAATCGAAAAACATACAGAGCGAAGTTGACGGCATCATGGAGAGACTGCAGACGACAACGACATGAAGGTACACTTGCACCAGCTGCTGCTGCTGCTACTAATGCAACAGTTCGAACCCGACGACAGCACTATGGTGAAACAACCACCATAAACTGTTGCTGTTAATGCTGCTGATGCTGCAATCCAATGTGATCATCATCGATTTTCGTTCGCTTGCTCTGCTACGGGTGTCCAGGCCGGCGGACTGATGATGGCTGGTGCCGATGAAAAGGCCACTTCTTGCTTCCTCTTGCGTTCTGTTTGTCGTTATATATATGCATATATATATATATATATATATGCATATGCACATCTAGATACGCATGCATACATGGAAGGGGCGGGAAGGAGGAATATTCAAAGGTAAACACTATATAAATATATATATATATATATATGTATGTCTAGGAGCTGTCTATCTACCCAAATGTGCTCGTCGCACTGATATTTTCTTGGTGTATTATAGCTCTAAGCAGCAGCGAACTCCATTGTGGGGCACGATCGATCTCCCACCCATTTCGTAGACAAGCAACAACTGTAACGACGTTCAGCGACGATACCACTCGGTCTGTATTTTGCCTATATGGGCTTCTATTCGTGCCAACTAAAGCTGCCTAGAGACACGTACGTCTCTGGCCACTACCCCGCGTCGATCTGTTTGTGCTGGCTATCATGTCGCGCATTTTTCATTGGCTAGATAATTACCACTGTTCTTAGTTTTATGATTATTATTATCGCAACCATTCTGATGATTATTATTAGTATTTGAATTATAGGCGTCGCTTAGTGTTATTAGTTGTATACCGAACTATCATCTATAACCACCGTATGGTGATAAAAAAAAATCGACATAAATTTGCTAATTACAATTGTCATCTGTGCGATTGGATATTTAACAACATATGGATGTATGTGGAGATTTTCAACAATCAGTTAGAACTATCATCGTGTGTCTGTATGGTATATATATATATATATATATATATATGTATAAAATACCGCTGTCCCCGAAAACCGATCTTGGCCATTGATTTATATGTCCGCAGCACAGCTATAATGTCACTGGATATCGGGTACCCAGCCGATAGGGTGATAACATCAGCTATTCGATTCGCTCCATAATAGAACTCATCACGGAAAATTCACATAGTCACAAGAAATAATGCTGAAAAAAATACAGAGAGTCACCCGGCGACGAGGTGGCCGACATCGGAGTGGTCTTCAGCACCGGATTGTGGCACGCACTCAATTGCGGTCATCCCAATGCATATAAATGTCTATGCATGACGATGTACACGCAAGCTCGAACCCCAGCCTGCTCCCGCCGATCGAGCAGGGTGCTGCTGTCGGTATCGGCGTCGTCAGTGACAAATACTTTCTAGACAAATAGAACCAACGCTATTGCCAGCAAAATGTCGCATCCACTGAAATATTTCATATAGTACCGTAAGTAGATACGTCATGGGTGGATTATGGTCGGGGGATTGCTCTGCGGTGTTGTAACACCACAACAAAACACGTTTAGGGTGACCTCATTCGGTAGATCGACATTGATCAACCCGAGCTCGCCAATCAGTTGAGTGGGCGATCTGTGCGACTTAAGGTAGACTACATGTGACGATGAAACATAAAACAGTAGATCTCACACACGAAGGGGGTATTTTCGACTGGATATACGGTATCGTTTGAAGCTGGCGAGAGCCTATGGCTTCAATGAGCCGAAACAAAATGGCAGATATTATTAGATTATAGAAGACCGAGTGACTGACCCATCAAATATAAGAAATGGTTGAATTCTGTTCCATTTGGCTTGACTGTGTGTATCGTCAAAACTTGGATGGATATGCCATGCTGGCTGACGGAGCTGGCTTGCTGCGCCCTCACGCTCGCTCGAAGCTCATCCCTGACCCGTTCACCAATCCGTAAATCAGATAATTACTAGGTCTGATACTTCGAGAAGAGATTGCCAGCATCCGACGATCCGGCGTATCCTGAACGTTGATCAGTCACTCCTATTTTCTGGCGACATATCGGCAAACTCGAGGGAGATCAGTAGACAGTAGGATGATAAATGAATTTGACATTTCAATATCGCTGTCCGCTGACATCAGTCTAAGCGTAACGACAGCGAAAAGCCTCAGTGTAGAGCACACGAGCAGATTAGCAACGAGTCCGTGTGAGCTGGCCAAGCCGAGCTGTATCTCCATGATGTGAGCGGTTGCATGACACTCGAGCCCCGATCGTCGGGGTCCACCTTCCGACAGATGTAGATGCGGTGAAGATGTTCCATGGCAACTTCGATATTTCTGACTGAGAGGTAACCTTAGTGAATTACTATGTTACTTTAGCGCGAGCACTTCTCATCCTCGACGATTTCCGCTCTTCACGGACAACAGACAAGCGAGCACTTCATTTTCCGTGAAGTCCCCCACCTCGTCTGGGGTGACCTCGCCGAGGCAACCGCCGGCTAAGCCTGCCCATTTCGCTGTCTGTTGGTCGTTTTTCTCTGCGTCGTCCACGCCACGAAGCCACGTGCTAAACAAGCCGAAGCGGCTCGAACCTGCAAGCTGCTGTTGATACGTCGGCGCGCCGTGTGTGCACCGAACATCGGCTGAGTCCAACGGCGAAGTTTGGACGCAGACACAGTTCAGGCCAAACTGCTAAAACCTTGCCGCACTGCTGGAGCCTGCCTGTTGTTTGTTTGGATGGATGGATAGATTCGCTACCGCCGCCGCTGCCGAGCTGCCGCTCGAATCGAAAGCGGCTGGGAGAAATCTCCAACTTCGCTGCGGGGTGATTTCGTCGTCAACGTCATCGTTGTTGCTGTTGCTGTTGTCGTCGTCGTCGTCGTCGCAGGTCTTGTTGACTTCGTCGCCTGTTCCCCGTGGTTTGCGGATTCGGGGATCCAGCAGTGGCTGGTGCTGCCGCCGTCGCCACTGGACGGCGCTAGCTTGGGCGCTTCGTCCGAATTCACAGGAGCGACCTCATCGCGTCTCCTGTGGCTGCTGCTGCTGCTTCTGCTGCCAACGCCGCCGCCGCTGTGGCTGTCGCTTGAGATGGCAAGGCGAACGCCTTGCCATCTCGTTCGCTCGCATATCGACCGGCGAAGTGGTGTTATCACAAATGTCACTTCGACCGAAGGAGCTTCGGCACTGCTGTTGGACGGTCGGTCTCCCGGGGCCGCGAAGACTTCGTGGTCTTCCTGCTCTTCTTCATCTTCACATCTCTAATCCTCATGCCGACGAGCGAAATATAGAAACGCAGAAGGGCCAACGAGACGAAGACTGAGGAGAGCGAAAATCGGAGGCAGCCGCCGCCACCGCCGCCGCCGCCGCCGCCACCATCGCGGTACAAAATCCCCCCAACGAACCACCAAGCAACCGGCAGCGACCAAGCGCTAGCCAGCCAACAACAAAATACATAGCGCGGGCACTGCAGCAGCAGCAGCAAAGTTGGACACAAATATGAAGCTGAAGAATCGGCCGAAGGGATATAGAGAGAGAGAGAGAGAGAAGAAGGCCAACGAGGCAGACCGTAGAGGAACCCATTCGAGCGAGCGAGCAGAGAGCCGCGGATAGCATTGTCGTCATCGAACATTGCTGCCTGCAATGCTATTGCTGAGTTAAAGCGAAGACTCGACTGAACGAGAAGATTTGCCGCAAGCGAGCAGGCTGGAGAAGATTTGCAGAAACAGGATGCTGTTGCTGCTGTTGCTTGGCAAGTGACAAAACCTTGGCGCGAGGTTTATATAGCGGGCGCGCAGATTGGCTCACTTGGAGGGCCCGGAGTCATCGTTGGCACCGTCGTCGGCCGGTGTCGAAGATTGAAAACGCCATCCAGAAGAAGCGCGCCGGGGAAGAGCTCTCTGGTCGCTGGCAGCAAGCGACGCAGCGAGAATCGCAGCGAGTCAGTGCTGTAATCGAAGCGGCTCGGAAGCTTCGGCTTCAGTTGGCTCGGGCGGGTGATAGCGGCCAAAGGCAATTCTGCTGCAGCAGTAATATTGTAAGCCTCCTGTTATATTATAGGTTTCTCTAAGCGGACGCGACTACTGGTTAGACGCGATGCTTGGCTCGGAACAGCAGCGTTCGACGGCGGCGTCGACGGCGACGTCGACCGCCCTGGCAGCCGGCAACGGGAGCGATTGCGGCGGTGTCGGCAGCCGAGCAAAGGTAGCCAGCCGACTTCTAGAGACACAGGCACACACACACACACACAGACACTCACAACAAACTGACCCACAGGCAAACATGGTGACACGCTTCCTCAATATTTGTTTATCCACTACAAACAGCCTGTGCGCGCGTGTGCGAGCATGCGCGCACAGGCGTTCGGGTGAGCGTCGGGCCGACCCAACCCGACGGGCGATCTCAGTACGCAGCTCAGACGTGGCTCACTTCAGCGGCGTCGGAACGCCCCTCAGTGCAGAAGTCGTGTGTTACACGAGAAATAAATAGAACCGGGGTGACAGCGGCGGTGATGGCACGGCGCGCGGTGTATGCGCCGTAAGCCGAACGTTGCATTAGCCGTTTAATTATTGGTTAGTGGCTACCATATCGTATTTATGTACAAAAATTGCCCGCTGACGCTGGCCCGTGGCCAGTCGCTGGCAATGTGGGCGTCTCGACGAGACACACGAATGACGGTCCATAAGCAAGGAGATGAGGATCAGCTCGAGATTGTATTACATTTGTTGTTAGTTGATTTCGTACGTCCTTTGTTGTGGAAGGGGTTTCGAGCAGCAGCTGTAACTGGCGTATCGAATAGCCTTGCCCCCTGAGCAGGAGTGAAACTCACGAGCTGATTTTTCACCCGTCGCCGTTACCAGAACACGCGTATGTGTTTCGCGACACAACCTAGCGTTGTTCAATAATGTCCATGGCTAGACGCTCGCTTTGATAATGTTGCGCACACGTGGCGATTTTTGTCGCTTTCTCTCTCTGTCTCTCTCTCTCTCTCTCTCTCGCTCTCTCTCTCTCTCCACACACATGTATATATATATATATATATGTTTTTTTGTTAACATTGTTGACTTTTTGTACATCGCCACTGTTTGTACGTTTGCTTGCTCGCACACTTTCTTTATGCCGCTCGGCCGGTACACACACTCCGTACGGTTAACGGCTGAGTATCGTCTAACGGTTGAAGACGGTAGATAGATGGATAGATAGACGGTTTCTGATATTTTTCTCGTTTTGTCGTCGTTGTCGTCTCCGCTGGTCTCTTTCTTCTCCTCATGAAGATGAGAACTCTCCAGTGTTCAGTGGCTTCAGCCGGTCGCCACAGGACAGGTCGATACACGCTGTGTACGATTTGAAATAATGTCACCATCAAACTGCGAGAGTCACTGTAGAACAGCTCCGTCCTGATCAGGTTCAGCCCGGATCGGCGGCGGCGGCGGCAGTAACGACCCTGCTGGGTCATTCGGAGCAGCGGCCCCAGCGAGGGGAGCACCACGGTCACCAGCAGCAGAGAGCGCCGGCGCAACGAAGCACCGTTAGTGCCATCCGACCGATGCTGCCGCAGCGATAGCGTTGATCCGGTGGATGAACCTTAGCGACCGCTGGAACGTCCCACCGTTTCGGGTCCAGCGCGCTCAGTTTCAACAGTAACAGCGGCGGCGGCAGCAGCAACAGCGCCGGTAGCTGTGCTGCGTCGATCTGCAACGCGCCTTGAATCAGGCGACAAGAAGCGGATCAGAGAAAAACGGACGAAGCAGACGAAGACGAGGAGCAGATCGATCTGAGCTCGTTCGTCCTTCCCCAGAACACCAGAGATCGACCAGAACAGCCGGAGGGTTCACGGAGATAAATAGGAACGCGCACGATATCGATCCAATAAAGTCGAATGTTATGAGTGGCGGTAGATCGTGAAAAAAGACGGCAACACTGCAACTGCCTCACGATATCGGAATCGTCAGCGCTGGGGCTTCGGCAGGGAGAAATACGCGTAATGATGTATGTATAATATATCGATTGCAGACAAAATGAATCGTGCTGCACGGGGCGTTGTCAGACTGCCCTCTATCTGCTGTTCCAGAGGGTGAGCGATGCGCAACGCGACGTGTGCCATTTTAAAAGTGCAGGCCGTCTGGCGGTAGGCGATACGATAACGGACAACGATCGAACTAAGTATATATATATGTATATCTATTTTTTTTTTTTATTGTTTAAGTAGAGTTTCTATTCCTCATCATGTTTCTCGTTCGAGACGTTCTCTTCGACACGCGTCGAAATTATCGGATCCATTTCGACGAGGGAAGCACTGCCATGAATTCGATTCTAGGATTAATTACAAGCGTGCTCGCGTTTCTAACCAGTTGCTCATGCAATTTGCAAATAGTCGCCGCCCCCCCTGGAATGAAGTACGCCAGAACTGGACAAAGCTATGTCAGAGAGAGAGTCCGATGAATGAGTACTGTCGACCAGAAGCCATCGTCTCATAGTTTGTTATGACTTTCTATAGCATTACGAGACTCGCAGATATATTTGCCAACGCTGGGCAGGTGCCCATTTTTGATCGTGCTGCCAGCCCCTATAGAGCGCTTTGTTCTGGGACCCGCGTCGTTCTGTATGAATTACCCCGAAGGGCGGTGGCTACCGCCGCTGGATTGGTACCATTTCGAGCTGACTGGCGTCCTTTTGTTCATGCTTCTATGAGTTGCCAGCAACAGATAATTTTGATTAAGGAGTATATATATATATATGGGTATGTTTGTGTGTGTACACGCCTAATGCAGCAATTCCACGTTGCCACACTTCGATTTGTCTAATGCAATGCACGGTGTATCGTCCACCATTGTCAAGTACTGGTCTGCCGAGGTTAGCTATACAATTCAGCTATTTATACCAAGCCTGCAGGGACACCGATCCTGTAGCGGCGGAGTTTCGCAGTTTTGCTCAAAGCACGGGTAATTTCAAACGAATTTCGTAGGTAGCGACACCATACCGAAAAGTAATGCCGCTGTCGATTGCTTAAATGTACCATCTATCTACCGAATTCAACACACACACACATACTGCTCGACGACAACTATTCTACCAGGGCATCATCATACAACACCGGGCCGACTAAGTTGATTGCTAGCTGCCCGCAGCATCGAATACGACCCCACCTCCATTGCGACCCCGTTGGAAACAAAGAGCTGATTGCGTATCATTGTAGACCGTGTCTTCCCTCAATAATTAAGCTCCCTGCTCTCCATAAACACCGATGACCAAACGAAGTCTACCCATCACTTCAGTGCAAAAACGTCTCAGTTCATTTATCAATATATATATATATATATGATGCATTCACATAACGAGCAGTTGTTCAGTTTTGGCTTGCTGTTACCTTCCAGCTCCTCACGCAGACGTCTGCATTTTTTTAAAAGCTAATTTGTCACCCACTACGCGGACACAACAGCAGGCATCTATATATTGCATCATTATAAACGTACATATCATAGCTAAAAATACAGCGCACCGGAGTAAACACATTCGAAAAGATCGAAGCAAAACCGTATGAACAGAATAAAAGGGGATCAAATTTCTATCGTGGTCGGCAACTAGAAATTCGCCTTAATTTCAGTTGAATTAGAGAATACCCCTTTGTTCCGGCGTTTGTTGGATATACTGATTACTATTCTGGCCATTGCGGATATTTTATCGATTCATTTACTAACCAAGTGATTTTCACAAACGGTTCTTTCACCCGAATGCAACGATGATCCTATTTTACATTTGATGTGCTCGTCCCCCCATTCAATTTCTATTAACGTCTAGCTAAGATTAGACAATTAGCTATCATACAAGCACGTGACGCATCATATCCGATGTGTAGCAAATTGCAACAAGACACTCACTGCTAGAGACCATAGCAACTTATATCGAAGTGGTATATCGTGTAGTACAAATCGTCATAGGCGAACACATAACGATGCCATCGTAAGTCAAGAACTGGATCGTGCTATTGAACCTCATCATACTCCCTGCTGCTATCCTGCCCCTTGGCCCAATCCTTCGTCTCTCGTTCCGTTCCATTCCCCGATGGATCGCGGCAAACATTGCCGCTCACCCGTGCATTTGTCAAGCTACGCATCGTTGAGGCATAGCAGCTTTCTATTTACGGCCATTTGTTGTAGGACACTTGTACCGGCACCATCTTCGCCGTCAGCATCAATAACATACACAGCCGCAGCGAATACCAGCATTGATGATGATCACTGGTCATCAAGATCCGAGGCAGCATAATCCGTCATTACAACAATATCAACCGAGCATCGAAGCCGAGTCGACTCACCGTTAAAGCCTGGCTATCTATCGCTGAGCTAGCCGTAGGCCATAAGCCATTGAGTCAGATAGCTTGATCCAATGCGGCGGATCTGCTTAAGCTGCAGCTCAAGAGTTTTTCTGTCCTCCACCCGATAGCTTATTCAGCATCGGCACCGCAATCAGCCGCAGCGGGTGGACATCCATCCTGCGATTCCGGTGCTGGGTCCAGGGGCTCAGCCCGATCCGCGCCGTCATCGACTGCACACAAATGTCCGCTGTGTGTCTCAAACCGATTTGTCGGTCACAGTCGATTTCCGCCGGCGGATCGTGTCCGATCGTGACGTGGAGGTGGCGGCGTCGGTGTTGCCGTTGACGTCTCAGACCTTTGGCTTACATCGCACCCATCCGGCAATCGGCGGTCGCATGTGACTCATACGGTGACCATTGTTACATATGTTGCGCAATGACGACGGCGCGTCGATAGCAACAGCAGCAGCAGCAAAGCACCACCAAAAGCAATATTCATAAAATTGATCAATAGCGAGTGCCACAATGTTTTGCTATAGCGCTGGATGGTTTATGATATCGCATAATATCAATACCGCTAGTGCTCGCCCGCCTATGGTGGCTCTCATTGGTGCTGTCGGCATGTCTGCTTACCTACATATATATCTACCCATCTATCTGCTTAAACATTGGAAATCGTTCTCAGAGAATCGCAGTCACATGGCTGCTAATGCAGGGAAACAAGTAAGCATGGGAGATCGCCCCAGAGGTTACGCAGTTCCCAGACTAGTGTCATAGATCACACATTCTGTTGTTTACGTGTATTTACGATGCGTCGCTACGAACAGAACACATGATCGCTTTGGAGTAGGTTGCCACCGTTCCGTAAACCTTTGCCAGCCTGACGGAACGCAGTGATGCCATTTGTCAACTCCGTTTGTCCAACGGAACGAACGCCGCAAGGTCCCTGTCGGTGCACAGACGACGTAATCATTTCCGGCCTGGGATGGTGAAGGTCCTCGAAGGTAAATCCGTGCTGATACAAACCACTGGAATCTGTGCGCGCCCAGCTGATGCTTGTTGCGTCGGCAACCACGCTGAACAGCGACATCGGCAATACGAACGAGCTCCAGCGAGAATGCCGTTCTATTCGATGCCAAAGGGTATTAGCATGTTCACACACTGATTTGCAGGTCGGACACACTGTTTTGCATTGTCTCGCCCAAATACAAGCTCCAGTACGGAATCAATGTTCCGACAACTACCCATGTCGCCTGTGCCACCAGTAACTATTTCTTCCATAGCTGACCTCAATTGTTTTCCTTCTCGATGCTGTCACCACGACTGCTGCCTACTACCACAACCGCCACGCAGGGGGTGTCACGGAGGACGATATTTAATGCGACGTTTGTGCTTGTCACAGTTTTGTCAGACGAACGAGCAGAGTGCCAGGGAGAGAGGCCAAAGACGTACACCACTCTGGAAATCACACGATCGCACCTGGAACCGCGTACAATCTGTCGCAGCCATACGCAGAGAGGTTGTATGATGTGATACGATAAGAAACCGCAGAGAGCGGGTCGCGTCAACGCCACACGAAATTGCAATTAGCAGTGAATGGAGTCGGTCAATAACATATGCAGACATATTCTGCGATTATTGTGAATGAAACCTGTAATTACAACGCTGGACAACAAGCCTAGCTCACTATTCTACATGGATCGATGTGTCGGTTACAACCACTCATAGCTGGTGCTTTGTGGACAAGTAATATGACAACGCGCGTTATGTTACATAGCGTATCTAATAAAGTCGTTTTCTTCGACCACGACGCTCGTCACATCGACAAACGTTGCCAAAGTTGCTGGCTATTGCAGCTAACTCACCAATATTGCTGAGCGTGAATGTATACGGGATACGTGGATTACGTAGAGTTCATGCAATCTATTACATTTCGAAAATTGCAACAATATTGTCAAATATAAAGCGTATGTTTCCTCTCTCTCTCTCGGTCTCTCTCTCTCTCTCTCTCTCTGTCTCCGTATTTATTTTTCTTGTGTGTAGTGACATACAATGGTATAGCCTTGACATGACTATATATTATATATATATATATATATATGCAAAGGTTCCATAGCTTACGGCCCGATTGGTCCGTGTTCGTTCGTCCATTCGTTCGTCCGGCCGTCGCTAACTACGGCAGCCTTCAGTTCCGTTCAGAGAAATGCGATGCATTAGGTCTCCTCTTCCTTGCACCTGTCAAGTGACACGACCACAAGAGACGCAATCTACACCAGATCTGTTGTCGTCACCTACCGCTGCGGGTTACCAGTTCATAATGTGCACTTCGCAGCATCGCTGATTGGCCGGCGACACGGCGCGCCAGCTGACGCCTAACAACAACTTGTCCCGTTAACAGCTCGTTGTGAACGCGTCCATCCGAGAAACTGGGAATAGGCAGATAGGTCGGATCGATCAGATTTTTACTACATACGCTCGCATATACATACAGATACATACGTTCGCATGCATGCAATATTTGCGCATGCAGGTGGGCGTGAGTTTGTGTGGCAACATACCGATTCATAGTTGTGTCGTGCTGTTTTGACGATTGTGCAGTGACTTTATGTTGTTTGCTGTGTCTACACGGCCGCCCAATGCGCCATAAATCAGAGTAGGGATTCGAATTGATCCAGTGGATTGCAGAAAATCATTGCTGGCTAGTAATTAGTGCATACTAGCAGTATTGATACGACGTATATGTCCGTGAGTGTCTCTTGCTGTATGTGTGAGTAGTTTGTGTTTATGGTCAATAATCTATTGGCTTTTGCTGGTTGTTGCGGGCGACCTTCGGGATATCGTTGAAGAGCTGTTGGCCCCAAGGGCCATTAACTTGGCAAACGTTGTCCGTTGTGGTTAGATCGGTGAACAGAACCTGCTCATAAACCTATCGAATATTGAACACCTGTTCCAGTCACAGTTCCCTGCACTTTGTTTGCAACTATGTGGTTGTTTCGTGACGATGTGCACACGCACACATGCAGAGGCGTCGGTGCGTGACTTCACATACGTTGAAAAAGAGCGAGAGGGAGGGAGAGAGAGCATGTAAACGAGGGTCTGTAAAACGGACTGACAGCGATTCGCTGAACCCGACCTCGCTGATCCACCTCAATCAAAACGATAAACCTAAAAATGACAAAGAATACGCCGAGAACATCGGGTCCAACAATCAACATCGTGTGATGCTGATCTGCCCCACGGCAACAAATTAGGACCCGCGATTGCGACGTCTTCACTTGTCAATTTCAGCTTTCCTCTATTCGAGACAATAATAATATTAATAATAATAATCATATTATTTATTAGCAGCTCTCTCCGACGGAAGTCGTTGCGTCACGTCTTCAACTTAGCCAATGTCGCTGTTGAAATAACACCGATAAGAGCACGTGCGTGTGTCAGGCTTATTCTGTGCCACCGCAGTATGCATTAGATACTTCGGCCTGGGACGGGACACATGCTCGCGTGAGTGTATAGCCTCATCTATTTGTATCTTGGGTTCAGTGTTACGTGGTGTGACGTTTGTTTTTTTGTCGTTTTACGTTCAGTGTGAGACGTTATGTAATATAAATATAAAAAAATATACATATATATATATGTATAAATGCTCGCTGGTCGCGTGTGCTTGTATCAGATGTCGATGTATTATACAATGTCTGTACAATGCGTTAGTAGTGGGACGTTTTGACAGACGGACAGACGTTTCCACTTCACTATATGCGAGTACTGGGTCGGGCTCGAGCAGGGCCCGGCTGCTGGATCCGCAGTTGTCGGCAGCTCGAAGTTGTGAGCGCCCAGCCCTTATACAGATAGATACTCGTACAGTCGTTATCGCATTGTCCATGTGTGCGCCGCGTACTCGCCTCCGTTGACGGGAGCAACTGATTCTGAGCAGACAAGCAAAACGAACAGAATTGCCCGTTAAAGTTGCAGGCGGCTGCTGCTGCTGCTGCCGCGCGTAATCGCAGATCGGTCACAAAACAGCATTATACGCCTTTGTCTCAGAGGTGTGGGCCCGCCGCGCTGTGATTTGTCGAAACAACCGCCTGTACGTTTCGTATAATGGTCAGACTCACAGAGAGGAGGGGGGCATCTCCGCCGCTGCGGGTCCATCGCGCTGCTCGTCCAGTGTCCGCGCGTCGTCAGAGGGTATCTCTCCCTATTTTGGGTGTATGCCATCCTATTGTATGCTACGGAAATAGTCGGGCTCCGCGGAGCGGCCGTTGCTGCTGTGGTTACTGCTGCAGCTTCTGTCGGAAGATCGGCCGGCCTTGTTGATCCACTTACTGTTGATTCGTGAGTGGATTCCCACCCCTACCTCTATGGGGCAGACCTGATTGTGTGGGTTTGCAGTAGTGGCTGCTGCTGCTGCCGCCTTCGAGCTGCTAGGCCCGGTTATTCCTTCGGCCGGCTGCGGCGGGTGATCCAGTGCATAAGTCTGCAGGCGCGCACATTTCACTTCTGATCGTGGCTCTGTGAGTTCTTAAATATGCATGCATGTGTGTCTCTATGTGTCTTCTATGTTTATACACTGCGTTGTTCACTTCGTTGGGCCGGCTGAGATTTACAGAAAATTTCCATTTTCTACGCGCACTGCCCCTACTCTGTCTTTTTCGTCGAAGATCTCCTGCAGCCCTCTAAAAAATAATCGGGCAATACAATATTCATGGATTGCTATATATATATATATATAAATATATATATATATAAATATATATATATATATATATATATATATATATATATATATATATATATATAACGATCCATGCATATTGCGTTGCCCGTTCATTTTCTTAACACGTACATAGCACTGCCACTCTCCCGCCTTTCTTTCGCTTTCATTGCTCCATCATGTTCATACGTTCATACACAACAGTCTTTACGTATCGCCTTGTTGAAGATCAATACATAGCTAAACTTGTACAGATTGATACAAGTCTTCTCTTCGGGTGTTCATCCCGCAAACGATGGACCCCGCAGCGCGCACTGACCGACCATGTTCACCTTCTGCTAGCAAGCGCCAGCATACTGTTGCGGCTCGCCAGTAAGTGACTGGAATAGAAAACCGACAAAAGAGCTGACACGTTCGGGCCCTGAGTAATAGAGCTCTCTCTCTCCTCTATCTCCTTCGATGCACTGAAGCGATTGTCAAAGTCTCTCTTGAGAGCATCGCTCGCTATATCGTCTAATACAACAGATCAGCGTTGACGGCAGCTCAACTGCAGCAGCGTTTCAGGCTAGCGTTCAAGCGAATCACTCTAGCCAAAGTCAACCAATGCCAATATCGCTGGAAAGCGGCTCAAGCGCGCACAACGAGAACGTGCCCGTAAGACGCGAACAACGCGAGGGGACCTCTGCAACAGGGACAGCAGAAAATGAAAATAAAATGGAGGAGAGGAAAAAAAAGATAACAACGAAGACCGTCCATTGATATGAATGTGCATAGCAAAGGAAACAGGGATGGAACGGTCCGCCAGCGACGATCGCTGTCGAAGACATCGACAAAAACGATGTTGTTGCTGCTGTTGCTGTTGTTGTTGCTGCTGTTGTTGTTCTTGTTGTTGCTGTTGTTGTTCTTGTTGTTGCTGTTGTTGCAGTGCATGCTTCTATTTGTGCAGCCGTGTATCTATATATATCTATATATCTGTCTGTTCATCCGAGAGCCTGGGCGTCGGTCTGTGTGATTTTTGTTGTTACGATTCTATTTCTGTTATATTTATTGTCGTTATTATTTTTATTAGTGCAGCCACCGCCGCACCACCACCATCGTTGAATTATATAGTGTTGTTATTATTATTATTATTGTTATTTGTATTTATGAAACGACAGCCACAACGAACGCATCGGTGCGCGTCGGCAACTGCGGACAGAGATTGTTGTTGCTGCTGCTGCTGCCGCCGCCGCTGCCCGAACGAGAAGAAAACCGAACGGCGAGCAAAAGTCGTCCGCGCAGTGAAGATCCCGCGCTTCGAGAATCCACAACGGCAACAGCCGCAACTACCCCAGTAACGAAATAAGCTGCCGATATATATAGAGAGAGAGAAAGAATCAGTCAGACGGAGGCAGGGAGGCACAAATAGGTTGGTTGGTTGGTTGGCTCTATAATAGCTATTCACGATTTGGATCATTTGGTGCCATTCTTCATGCTCACACATCCCGATGGAGAGAGAGAGGTTTGTTCAATTCCGAGTCGTTCAGTGTAAAAATGTGTACCGTGTGTTTATTTTTCTTTTCATTTTAATTAATCACCTTGAAGAACAAGCAGCGTGAACGTGGACCCAATGAAGGCGAAATGGAGAGGGAGAGAGCGGGAGAGAGTTTGCCGTGAAGAGGCTTGAAGCGGAAAGCTCACGTGAGGTGGCGGTAGCCGGCAAAATGACCAAGCTGAAAAAAGGAGTCGTTACAGGAGCGACTGTCTGACGACGACAACAACAACTCGTTTGACTTGAAGACAAAAAGTTGTCGTTACTATTGAGGCCGTTGGGATAATATAGTGCGTACCGCCTGAGGCTTAATTTAATTAACATTGTCTTGTGATAGTGACAATATATATATATATATATATCTGTATCTATATTTTTTTTCTTTTTAATAGCAGTCCTCATAGACGACAATCAGCGGATTCTAGCTCGGGGTTAAAATCTTGACGAGCTCACGCGGAATTTTGAGTAAGGTCTACCGTCCTCTAAGATAACTTTTTTTGGACTGCTTCTCTTTCATTTTTAGGCTGAAATATATGTTGCCTCGTGAATCTCACAGAAAAAAACTGCGCGAAAAGATACCCTTGAAACCTTCCAGATAGCGTTACTGAGCTACGGACTCGTTTGTAAGTCGGGCAGTGAGTGCTTCCACAGCCTCAGACAACGGCGTCTACGGTTGTCTGATTGTTTTGGTTGCTCCGTGTTTATGGGGGAGCCAGAGAGAGAGAGAGGCGCAGCGACGTATCCGTACCGATGTCACTGCTACAACAATACCCCCCCAAAAATAAACGGGTAATGAAAAAGAAATTATCTTTTGACTTGAAATGCTTTCGTGTGTGTTTCGCGTTTCGACCGTGACCCTTCTTCATTCCAACATCCCACAACGATGCAGCAGCCGCCGCCGCCGCCACCGCCGTTGTAGGGTGTTGATGATGAGACGCCTGATGAGGCTGATAATGATCCTCATGTGATGTCTCCTGGCTGTATCCTCCCCGCTCCACTTCAACTAAATCAAGGTATATAGCTCGCTTCTCATTAAATCCCTTAGTTAGTAACTTACATGCGATGCAGAAGGCCAGCCGTGAGGAAGCTGTAAGCCGTGACCTACGCGCGACGTATCGTGGATGAACAGCGACACCGGGGTCGGTCTTGTATAGTATTCCATTTACAGTTAGCCAACCGATTTCAAAATAAGAGAAGAGCCACCGTTGCTCGATATAACAGCATCGTTTGGAAAGCGAGCGCGCACATGGTTGCGGTAATTCAATCTCATTCTGTGTACTAATTCTCAGCATGCTCAGCTCGCCTTTGTAATGACTGAAAACTATCCCCACAATGTGACGTAAGAGTAAGTATTCACAGCGGTTACAGAGAATTGTTTTCTAAGGTAGGCATATTGTCGAACGATGCGTAAGTAGCAATCGGTAACATGACGTTTCGTGTTTCAAACCGATGAACTCCCCGTCCGATCGAGACAAAACTTCTTCCCGAGGAAACGCTCGTTGCAAGCATGTCGTGTGCGGCTCGTCGCCGAGTTGATCACCTCGATAAAAATACAGAGCCACACTTTTACATGTTGTTATATTTGTGGCGATTATCGTGTGCGAGTCCCGTGAAATTCGGGCTCGATGATGTTTCCCCTTCGAAGGTAAATCAAGTCCCCGCTGATTGAATCGGTCTCAGTTTCCCTTCAATTATCTACCCATAATACATGCATGATCTTCAACGGCTTCTACGCTGCTTGATAGAATACATCTACCCGATTAATATCGTGCGGCGTTGGCAATGCTGCCGGTTGAATATCGCGATTCGCCCCGGACGCCGCTCTGTGTTGTGTTGGCCCAACACCCGAACGTCGAGAAGGGCAGCTCAATCAGTTGGGAGAAATTGATTTAAATTTCGGGGCGTGGAAAACCGGTACGGCGCCATCCCGCTTTCCGCTTTCGTACAGCGAATTCGAGGTGTATCGATAATCAGTTGCTGTGTGGTGGACACAGACACCAGCACAGATGAATATGAAATTGCGATATACAAATTATTATTCAACATATTTACATAGGATGCACCGTGCAGGAGAGAGGGGAACCCGTCGAGTGAACGGCGCACATGGATAGTTACCGATCGTTACAGATATTCGTTGGGCTCAACGGTTACGCCGATGGTTGGACAATTTCGAGGCGGCGCTCGGCTCGTGGAGACGGCCGATTGTAGCCGGCGTACCACGTTAATGATTATCGGTTAGTTCATGCATCGACCATTCGTACGGAGAATGCAGTCGCCGATTCCGGCTTATTTTCTCCACAGAACATGCGTGTTAATAAGGCATCGGGTAGCAGAACTTAAGCGCAAATTGAAGTGACAAATGAGTTCGCTCTAATTGATCATTATTTCTCTCTAGCTGTTGTAAATAAGAGCATTAATGTTGTTCCTCGTTCTGGCACTGCATATCTGTTGCACACGCAGTGATACCATATTCAATTGTAGGTTACACTGATCTGTAAAGGGCTATTTTACTCATGAACTACTTAGCTGAACTAATCATTACCATCATATCTGCCAGCTGTACAACATAGATTGGAAGCCTTGAGGAAGGCGGTTGGAGTTGGTAATGGCGACCAGCTCGTAGTAAACTGGAAATAGAGTTGCGAATTATGGGTATATGTATATATAGGGAGTGTGTTTAGAATAGTGTGCGACCTATGTTTGAAATCGCTGTTCGTCGACACCGACTCTCATACGACTGATCACTACTACTGTAAGGTACGCGTTCATGGTGTGCTCATTATTTTTTCGCAAGTCGTTTTTATTGAGCAGGGCGGAATTCAGCGGTTTCGTTTACACTTTGCTATATACGATTCGGTACAGACTAGGTTAACTTAATTACTTTTCTTGATTAATATACTTCCAGCTATGGAGTCATTCGGTAAGAACAAGATGCGCCTTCTTTGGTTTTGTTTTAATATTAATTTTGCCCTGCAGATGTGGTTATACAGGTCACTGTTCGGAACTTGTTTTGCATTACTTCAGGCCATACGTATCCTGCGGGATTCGAACCGGAGACCCCTAGGTTCCAAGTTCCCCGCGCTCTCCCCGCGCCGCCCCGCCCCACGTCACTACAACTGTGGCCAGAAGTTCACAACGTCTTGTCTTAATAAAAAATAGGTTCACTTATGTATACAACAATACCACTGTGAGTATGTGGACCAGATATTTAGAAAATCATCCAAAAAAGAGAAGAAACGGATAGTACGAAGCCCGAAACACTTCCAAGTCTGTGTAAGCTTCACATTTATAACAAGCTAAGAAGCGAGAGCAATTCGCAGGTTTTAAAACAATAACAACAACCCCTCTTAATATATCACCTCTGAAATTACATCGCAGAGTAAAAGCAAGACACTCTAGCAGTCGAGTTACCAAGCCGCCGCCATTGATGCGCTCGAGAAGCAATGCTTACTAATGAACTGTATAATTTAGGTCAGAGACCCGGTGTCGCCCAAGTGGGCTTTCCGGCGCCTCCGATGCCGGCTGCGAGCTTGTTTCTTCGGCTTTCTGTATTGCATCTATGCCTTAACCCTTCCATGTTTGTTGCTGCTACTCGTATGAGGGCAGAGAGATAATCACTGCAATTTCTTATACTACCACAAACACCGACCACTGCTATCACTACTGGTACTAATATAATCGCCACTATTATCCGCGCCGCCATCATCATCAATGCCAACAACAGTAGCAGTCGCGGCGGCGGCGGCGGCCACCATCTTTTGTGACTTTGTGGATTACACTAATTATCCAAGTGATCGATTACTATTAGTTTTACTGCCACGACGACAACCACCACTACTATTGTTATTAGTATTATTATTTGTCCCTTGATGGTGGCCTGTGGTCCCAGAGCCACCCCGCAGGACACTACGCATACTATTATTATTATTATTATTATTGTTACTACTGCTGCTGCTGCTATTATCATAATAAACTAAAATCGGCTCCAGCAGCTGCTGTCATTCTCTACACAATATGCGACTTTAATAATAATAATAATAATAACGCTAACGAGGACAAATACCCACATAAACAACTTCTCGTATAGATGCGTCCACTAATGACGGCTATATCCGTCGGCGAGGAACGAACCGGCCCCGGGAGGAAGAAATCCTGGAAGGGGAGAGTAGCCAGTCGGGTGGTGCCAGCGGTCCCCAGGGGTCCCCATCAGTATTCCTCTGTTTGCTTTTCGTTACGTCGCCGCCGCCGCCGCCGCCGTCATCTGATGGCGCTCCGATGACGAGTACCAAATACGCTGATAGCCATGATACGTCTGATCCTTGTGAGGCGGCAACGGCGGCGGCGGCGGCGGCTTGTTACAACGATTAAATGTTAAATGCTGCTGATCGACAGCGCGGCGGACGACACGTGGACTCCGACGACGACGAACGGAACAACGCCGACTTCGCCTCGTCCGAACAAACAAACGGACGAACGAGTCGCTGACGGGGACGATAACGGTTACGGCGTCCGAGCGGCGGCCGCCGCCGCCGTCGGAAAAAACAAGACCCGATCGATGTCCTCACAAGTACAGGGTATTGACGAACGGGTGAAAATGACAGCGATACCGCTGGAAAATGTTTTGAAGAGCATCAAGCAACGTGGAAGAAAGGTGGATCGGGATGAGAGTGGCGAGAGACGGAGACAATATCGATGTTTTTCTGCCTCTTTGTCTTAGTCGTGTCTGCGCTCCTTTTGTTCTTTGTTTCGAGGTCAGTGCCATGCAGAAGCGTTGCTTGACGGCGATTTTTAGTGGAGTCGAACGAGGGTTCAACACGCACGCGCGCACACATACATACACGGATCGGTGGATGCTTTATGTCAGCGAGCTCAGAAAGCTTCACGCGTGTGTGCGTGCCTGTTTAGGTGTGAAAAGGGAGATTTACAGGTTTTAGCAGGTTAGTCTATGCCGAGCGAAGGGCTGTTCATCGATGCCTCGGGCTGTAACCATCGCAGGCCGACATGTTTCAAATTGACACAAACTATCATGTTGAAGGAATTGTGTGTACGCCTCGTCTCGCGCTATATATATATATATATATATATATATATAAATAATTACATAAACAACATTTCCCAGATATTTATGGACAGGTCTCATAGTAATTACTCGGCAATTCATAGTTTACTATGAAGGGGGGGACATGACTATAGTTCGAAACATCCCATAGGGCTCTGTAGACGTCTCGCAGCTTGTGCATATCTAGCATGTGTGACACAAATAGACTTTCAGTGGATTTCGAGCATACGAGACATAACGATCTATGTAACTATCCACTCTGACCGTCGACGCTTTTTTTTTTTTTTTTTAGGGGAGGAAATTTGACCGTTGACGCTAGTACATTCATTGTGTACATTTTAAGAACAGTGAACTACGCCCCGACAGAACGTCGCTACTGGACGCCACAGTGATAGCTTCCGTTAACACATCGGATGGCCACAAGAGGGACGGTGACCAAAACTCTGAGTGTACCCGAGTCAATAAATGAAGGCTATACATGTGTATTTTCGTGGTCATAAGCCAGATCTCGTCGTTTGAACGAGACAAGACTCACGGAAATCGTTTCGTACGGCGTGCACTTACATTATCTTCACCTTTTTTTCCTCTATATTTATCATTATTCCCCGTTTCCCCGTAAGACGTTTTCGAACATTACGTCCAGGTGTACGTGTTCCTGCGATGCAACCAAACAAACGCTCTGTCTTCAGACTTACTGCGTGATGACAGCGTCTGTTAAGTTAGATAAAGAACATGCTATTCAAAACAGGTTAGGAATCCATGTTCTATAGCGCTAGCATGCGATCAACGAGGAAGAACGACAGCCGCTGACAAATCGGCGAGGTCACTTATCTTAAACCGAAAGGTAATTTTCACTCTCCGTGATGATCTTTCCCACCTACGCTAGTATACTACATATAACCTTGTCTTGCCACAGACCTCTTTATGCATAAGATCACGTAGAAGAATCGTGCAGAAATGCGTCTGTAGTTACCTAGGTAGCCTACTCTCCCAACGTGTACATATAAGTAGCCTACTCTTCCACCTGCCGGTCGCGTCTCGATCATCAGCAGTTGTTTTGTACCGTAGGAGCAGTTCTCAGGTTCAGTAAGCGCCACTTGCTTATTGGCTCGTTAACTAGCAGCGTATTTAGCTCAACAGCTCACACCATATCAGCATCGTCACAATCAACAACAACAGCTACAACAACAAGGGCAGCGACCAACAACATAGCCGCCATCATCATCGTTGTTGTGTTGTTCGAAGGGCCTGCGAATCATCTGATGAAGCGCATCAAATTTCTTCCCTCGAAATTTCGAGCCTCTCTGATAGATACCTGCTCCCGGCAGGCGAACCGATCTGAGCGGCAAAGCTGTCGAATGCGAAGCTCTACACTGAGCCAGTGAGGGGGCCAGCCAGCAAGGATCGAGTTTACCTAGAAACAATCGAGCTGTGGCATCCGCAGGATGCCACAGCTCGATTGTTTCATCATAATAAAACGCTCAGCGGCATTCTGCCCGAGAGAGGCACGAATAACTTTGGGTAATTAATTAAAAAGCAGCGACAGAAGAAGAGGTGATTCGACTCCCGGTAAACAGGAGACACGGGACGGAATCATGTGGTTATTACGCTATACCTGCCTACGCATGCAAGCAGGTACTGATAGCTGCTACCGTGGCACGTGCGTAAACCCCACAACAACGTGTTGTTTTTCGTACGTGCTAAGAGACTCACGTAAATATCTTTGTCCTAATGATATATAAGCAATTAGTTGACCGAACGAATGAACACTCGAGGCGTGTTTGGTTGTTACCGAAGATAATCGTTATCCAAACCAATGGGGGTTAAGCAAGTCCAGGTAGAGACGAGACGAGAGGCATCGCTGAAGAGTGAGCCGACAACCGAAAGCATTAGTTGGAAGAATACAGTGGTCTATAGAGGTTATCTGTTTTTTTGACTTTGAGAATAACAGCAATATGAACTGTTCCCGCTTATATACATGGAAACATATACACCCGAACCTAAAAAGTCAATTTTCCGGGCCGACTCACAGCGTTAAACATTTAACGCACAACTGAGTTCGGTTTTGCTTCATAAGATGGGCCCCTTTAAATGCAAATGCACCCACCGGAACCTGTTGAGCTTATGCTACGCTTGGGACAGAACCTAGCTCCGCAATTCACGATATTGTGGCGGTGGCTGTTAATGAAAAGGAAAATTAGACCAACCTCATTTGTGTTACTGAGCTCATTACAAGTACATAATTAGTAGGATTACGCAGCCATAATCGCTCGATCGAGAAACTATTGAACTGCAAAAAATCATCTATCGAATACGTACAGGTGTTACTGGGTGTATGCGAGTAACTCAAATTGGCGAAATGCATGTCAATTGCCTTAAACCGAAGACTGTAATGAGAACTGTTTAAACGAGACTGCAGAAAACACCAAACACCTATTGGCTGCTATCGGACTAATGACAGGGTATGCAATCGAATGTGCTCCGCACTCGAGACTCGATATATTATGAATATATATATATATATATATATATATATATATATGATACAATCATTACGCCATTGACACATCCAGTTTTAATTGGCTCTGCCTCCCTTGCTCGCATGACACCGACGAAAAATCGGCTATAATGAGAAAAAGCTCTTTTGTTATTAATTAATCTATCCATTCTTCCTCTTAATAACCGAACATATACTTGCTGTGAAAAGAGGTAATTAAGTACGGCGGAGCTCGCGAAGCTTCTTCCGTTGAATCTATCTACATTGTATCTAGAGCGACGTAATCGAAATGGCGAACGGGAACCAACGAGCAGACTGCTGTCCACGTCCACTCGGCGGGCACAGTTACTTTTGTCGAACTAGGAGCCACGATAGATCGCTTGCTATCATAAGGCAAAGCCGAGTGGCTACTTAACTGAATAACTGTCATTGCTCTCGTGACTTCTCTTCGCAGTGCGTCTGGTACTCCGGAACGCATTATTGTAAAAGTATCGGCCGTCTCCCGTCGACACCGTAGCCATACACGTTAAATCGTCCATCTTCTTATCACGGGAGTCATTTTTTTCGGGTGAATCTTATAATAAGCCAGTAATGTTTTGCGGTCGATGGAGAGTGTCCAGACAAGGCATCTTCATGCTGCTTGCATCGATTAATAGGGCCGCCAATGACTCCGACATTCGGCAAGTGGCCTAAAGAAACCTATTCACAAACTATAGTTGCTGTCTCCGATAGAAGACCATCATCGCAGCTCGGGCCCGGGAGAACTTGGATGACTCAGGTTATTATTATTATTATTAGATGTTATCTCCTCGCTGTGGTACAGACACTGCGGACAGGACAGGACCAAGAGCACAATCACAACTGCCATTCATTATCATAATATTCAATATTGTGTGACCCACAAACATTCCCCTTGTGATTACGTATTGTGCTTTTAGACTTTTCAATAATTACCTTTGACGATCTGTCTACACCGACCATATTTAGGCGATGCGTTCTCCTCGTTCCTGATCTTTCAATGTTTGCATTGCCTCCGGTCCGCCATTGTTAACGGAGCAGTCACTGTGTCTTGTGAATCCGGGCCATATGTTGTAGTATCTAGATTATTTGCTGAAGTGTTGCTCGGGTGGCCAGTTGTCCGTCCGGCGGGCTCACTGTGTAACTTACTTAAGCATGTGATGTAATTCCCAGAAGAATGAAACAGCTTTTTTTTTTTTTTTTTTTCAGCGTCTAATGACAAGTATCACTGTTTATTCTAACATACAGTAGGGCGGGATTTCTAGGGATTATGGGGGGGGGGGGGGGGGTGAGGACGACAATGTTCCGAGGAAGGCGATGGCATTGCCTCTCTGCACGGCGAGGGACAGCCGCTGCAGGAGGAAAGAGCCAGCGCGCTTGTCCCCGGTGGCGCGGATCAGCCTATGGTAGACCCCCTCGAGGAAGTTCGCAGTGAGAGGGCCGTGCCCGCCCAAGGTCTCAAAGGCAAGGGGGGAAAACAGGTGGGTTGCTTGGAGAGCGGCGTACTTCCTTAGCTTTGCCCGTTCCGCACGCGCTACTGCGTAACCGGGGATGGTTGCACAGTGGTTGACATAAGAGGGTGCTAGAGTGTCAACCACAGTGCCGTCCCAAACCAGGTGCTGCCCTCGATGGAAGGGGACAAGGGTGAGGCCGTCAGGGCGGCGGCCGTCAGAGGTGTCGAGGCCCTGTGGCTCCCTTGTGCAAGGAATACCGGCGGAGTGGAGGGCCCTCACGAGCGTGTCATTAAGCATCGTGTGTCGCGGATGGCGACCGGCGCTGCGTTCGCACGAAAGACCGTGATGGCCATTCGTTGCGACGGGGTCCCCGCAACGCTCGCAGCTGTGGGCCGCAACTACAGGGGCCCCGAGGCGAAGGCCCACACAGAAGCGGAGGGAGCGATCGTCTAGAGCAGTACCAAGGGACGAGGAGGGCAGCGCGTGGAGCCACGCCCCCGCACCAGGCCTGTCGACAGCCCGGAGGCGAGCTTGGTCAGCAGCGTGTGGCGCAGAGGCCAGGAGGGAGTCCCGCAGCTCCTGGTGCAGGGCATCGGACCATGCCCGCTGCTTGCTCTGTTTGTCCGGAGGGACCCGAGCGCGGGCGCCCGTCTGGTCAAGGGCAGCTTCCTGGGAGGCGGAGAAGTGGGCGAGCGCCTCGGGGGGGAGGACTGTAGCGACCATGTCGGCAACCGCCGTGAGCGACGCGGCGTAGCAAACGTCGGCCAAGCGGCGAACACTGAGAATGCCGAGGCCCCCGAAGCGGACTGGAAGGGTAGCCTGCGACGCCGCCTCCGGAGGGAGCTGGAGGTTCAGGATCGTCGTCAGCGCGTCCAACACCAAGTCGTCATAATCGTGAAGGGCTGAAGCCTCAGTGCCGGCCGGGCATGTCCTAAGCAAGTGCTGCATGCGTGCCGCCGAGAAACAGGACCGGAGGAGGAACAGCCCCTGGTGAGCCGATAACAGGGGCAGTCGGTCGAGCATCACGGCCGTCCTCTCGAGGCAACGGTCCAATAGCGGCCGGATGGCCTCGTCCGTGAGAGGGGAGCCGACGAGCTCGAGGGACAACCTCTGAGTGAGACGGCATCCTGGGAGCGACCGCTGGAGGTCGGGCTGCGCGTCCAAAGAGAAGATCTCGCACTTAGTGGGGTTGAGGGCGAGGCCGCTGCGCCCCTCGTAGTCGAGTACTCGCTGAACGTCGGAGGCGACGGTCGCCGGATCACCTGCCAACGTTCCGTCGTCCATGTACCACAGCCGCAGACGCGACTGGAGGGACACAGCGAGGGGCCGGAGGGCCAGGCAGAAGAGGGCTGGGCCCAGCGGGTCCCCCTGCTGGACCCCGCACTCTGAGCTGATGACGGCGTTGTCCATGATCAGATGGGAGGGACCACGATAGGCCAGGTCGACCAGAGGGAAGAGCCCAGGGACGTGCTCAGCAACCTCCCGCAGAACGAGATCTCGACGGACCGTGTTGAAGGCATTGCGAAAATCAAGCTTGACCAGGGCCGCGTCCGGATGAGCGTGGATGAAGGCGCGAGCCGCGTGAGCAGCGATCTCCGTCCCAGACGCCTGGCCGCAACCCAACTGGGTTGGGCCGAGCAGGGTCACGACCGTGTCCCTCTCGTTGACCCAGGCTATCTTAGCAGCCAGGCGACGAATCGTGCTGGAGCAGGCGATGGGCCGTATCGACCCGTCCTTTTTCTTGAGGGCGATGAGGCGCGCGCCGAAGAGTATAGGCCGTAGCGCCGATGGAACCGTGCCGGCCCGCATGCAGTCGACCACCTTAGCGAGGGCCTTGGCGAGGGCAGTGGCGACGGCTCCGAGTGCCGGAGAGAGCAGGTCCCTGAGATGACGCGGCCGAAGGCCATCGGGGCCGGCTGACGAGCTCGGGGGGAAAGAGGAAACGGCCGCAAAAACCTCATCGGTTGACGTTGGGGCAATGTCGACCTGCGGGGGACGGACGGGGAAGGCGTAATCAGGAGGGGCGGGGGGGTGCTTCGCCCTGAGGGCGTGGAGAGCCTCAGCCGAGTCCGTGGCCGAGTCGGTAGAGCACAGGGCCCGGGCGGCACCAGAGATGTCACCCTCGGAGAGTTTTTGGGTGGCTATACGCGCAGCCATCTGGCCCGTATCCGTGGGCGGAGGACGAGGGCCGCGGGGGAGTTGACGACGCAAGCGGTACTCCAAGCGCGCCCCAGCACGGAAGGCCGCTAGGTTTCCCCGAATCACGGCTGGGAGGGAGCGGGAGGTGTCGCCTTTGTCCGGCATCTGCAAGACCACTCGGGCGAAAGCCAGGAGCGCTTCCCAGGAGGAGGCGTCGTTATTGGAATGAACGTCCCGGAGCACGTCTGTGAGGGCCACGGCGACTAGGGAACGCGTAGCCTTCGGGACAATACTGAAGACTCGGGCCTCACGCATGGCCGCCTGTAGTCGTAGCTCGAGCGGTTGGGGCGCTGGACTCGGCTGAGGCACCGAACGGACCTCCGGGTGCCGCACCGTTATGTGCCTGTTGAGACCGCGCCGGGTGAATCTGCCCTCGCAATGCGGGCACGGTACACGCGGGGGGCCTGTGGCGTCTCGGGCTGAAGCGGCACGACGGGCTGCGGTGGCGTCTCGGGCTGCGGTGGCGTCTCGGGCTGCGGTGGCGTCTCGGGCTGCGGTGGCGTCTCGGGCTGCGATGGCGTCTCGAGCTGGGGTGGCGTCTCGAGCTGGGGTGGCGTCTCGGGCTGGGGAGGCGTCGCGAGCTGGGGCGATGGGACCTGGGTTCATGAAGAACGGGGGGGATTGAGAGCGGCTAGGAGGGGGGCGAGCTGACGCTGAAGCTGGAGGAGAGGGGCCAAGACCTCAGCGAGGGACCTCAAGGCTGCGACGATGCCTGGCACCGCTGGCGCGGCCGTGGGGCGCCGAGGCTCCGCGCGGGCAGGTCGACCAGGGGCGGCTCGACGGGGGGCAGGTCGACGGGGGACAAGCCGGCAAGGGGCGGGCCGACAAGGGGCAGGCCGACGAGGAGCTGACTCAGTTCAGGCTACACGAGCAAAGGATTACTTGGCATCTCCGGAGCACATTTCAACTATAATTGAATTAACTGGGTAAGCTTAATGCGTTTTTCATTTGTGCCAAAACCCGCTATTGAATCCGAGTCTCTCTGAGCGCTAAGCGGCAGGTCACCACCACAGCACCATCTCTGAGGGGTGTGAAAACCACAGCGATTTTCGTTTTCGATTGAGAATTTCTCTCGGTACTTTGCAAGCTGCCACAGGTTCACACCAATTATGAACAAGACATGCGATTGTGTCACCATCGTAATCCTTACCCGACCTACGCTCCATGCAACGATGCTATGTCCTAGTTCAGGTTCAAGTTGTCCCGCGATATCAGAATACAGTGATGTCCCAATAGCAGATGTCCAATGGTGTCGTCTCAGGGCCAAATCGTATCAAACTGCCACCGAACGATTCCCATGCAGCCTGTCACAAACGCGCCAACAGCGACCGAAGCATCGCTCAGACACTCTCGTTTCTACGGAGCAGACGAGAAGGAGTGGTGGTCGTCAGTCTGAATTCATTTTCTCGGCGCGTCTTTCGTGAACGACTTCTTAATGATTGCAGTGTTCGTGTGTATGTACGTATCTGTTGCTCTGTTCATATGTGTGTGCGTGACTGTTGCCTGCGTTGCGTGCACTGAAAGTACGAAACAAAGTTTCGGACGATTTTCGTTCTCAGCCTGGTGTTATTGATGATGGGCGAATTTTGATTGTCATCATTAGCAGCACCGTTCGTCGTCGTCGTGGTCGGCGTCATTCGCAGCGCCCTGTGATCATGGACAGGTCGTGATCCAGCGGATGGACGAATGGAACAGCTCTCTACGAACGTCGCTGTGCGGCGCCGGTCACATTCAAGCTAAACTAAGCAATTGGCAAAAGACTGCAAATCAAGAGCGATCAAGAGATCATACTTTGACTACCGGTAATAGCGCGTATGCCGTGGGTTGGAGAGAACGCCCGTTAGCAAACACTATCCCGAGGGGAAAACAACTCACCAGAGAAAGAGAGAGAGAGACAACGAGAGATAGCTGCCTTGGTTTTGATGACGCTCGGCCGCGGACTCCTCCGCTGAACTCTCTCACTGATAATTGGTGGTAGCCAAGTAGCGCGGTATTAATGAAGAATAAGAGTGGATCCGCGTATCAAATCTCCGTATCAAAAGGGTAATCGATAGAATACGATTTGGCATACAGCGAAACGAACTATTTTGTCTGCATTTATAAAGCGTGTAGTAGGTAGTGAGATGAACACGTGTAAGTTAACGTGTTAGACGGATTGGCCGCTACCTGCCGCAGTCTCGATATGTCGATGTCAAGCGAGATACTCTATATCCGATCTATGTATACGATCTACCCTTTTGCGGTCCCGAGAAGCTTTTTGAGGGTTCACCAAAAAGCAAACTGAAAAATAAACGATGACGAAGGTCCAGCGGAAAGAGATTGAGCACGCGGGGATTATTCAGGCAGTTTGTCGCACATTGATCGATCACGCTCGTCGTGAACGCAGTAATCAATTGTTGGAGGGAGAGAGAGAGAGAGAGATACAGAATCACTGGGGGTGGCTCAAGAGCTACCACATGCTCTGGTCAGGCAGTAATCGCATGAGTCGAATTCTCATGTCAGCCGTTGCACGAAGTTGGCAAGCCGCCTAACGACCGCGTTAGCAAGACCCAATCGAGGGAGGTGTTCCACGCTAATCGAAGCGTGCTCTGTCGTTGAGATATCGCCATAACCAATCCTGTGCCCGGGGAAGGGCAACGCCGACTGCAAAGAGCTTTTTTTTTTTCTGCGTTCATATGTGCTTGTGTCCGAACGGAAGCTGCCGTCATCTAAAACAATACCGAACACCAAGTACAACTGACGCCCCGGCTATTAACCAACTGCAAATATAATTAATGTTACAAAATTACACTTCAGCCACATTTTCAACAATCTAGCTAAACGTATGCATATTAAACATATCACATCGAGTGTAAGTGGAAAAAATATCTGACGACATTGAGACCAGCAACTCGTCAGAATACGGCCGCTTTCCGAACGGGGACCGACCACAGAATCTATTCGCGTTCGCCTATTAGCAGCTGTAGAATCGTTATGGCATGAGCCAACAAAAAATATACACGGAAACGCCGTTGTCTGTGTCATCTATGGGATGTCACGACATAGTGCGTCGGATAACAAGGCCGCTGACGCCACCTTGTGGGCTTACGTCAACGGCGCTAAGACGACGCCCAAGAATGGCTAGCGCACGCTAATGAAGAGTACTCAGCAACATGCTATATGGCTGTGCTGTTGAATTTCGATAAAGTGTTGTAGAAAGTTGCCAGTATAATGACGGTGTGTTTTTAACATAAGTGTGTATTTAGTCCCTTGCAGCTCCATTGCAGCTCCCTTGCAGCTCCATTGCAGCTCCTTTAATAAACCAATAAACCAATATATTTGTATGTATGTATATATATTTATATATATATATATATATATATATATATATATATATATATAATAAAACAGCTGTATCTGGTATCCGTTACTGCGATCTCTATTCAATACGTATATTGATTTCGTGTTCACCGATAAAAGCTACAAAGTGCTTAATTACATTGATACAACTGAGGGACTCTTGGCCGGATCAAAGAGGCGGTGTCCGCCGCGCACGTCACAATTGCCATAGATCAGACGGCGGCCGTAACGATCACGAAAGCAATTTTCTGTAGCGAGCCTTTGCCATCGGCCTCAGTCCCGGAGACCGGTTTCGATTGATTCCTCGGTCTCTTAACATTTCAGTGTCCGCTTAAGCCGTTCCGTTCACCCCCTTTGTGACACATCTAGTCACACAAAGGTCTCGTGAATAGCTCAACTCCGACGGATCTCGCAGACTGATTGTGCCAGCGGCTGTATACCTTCCCCTGATGAAGCAGTAACAATCGGTAGACGCGTTCCGAACGTGCAAAATAAGCATATTGGTAGTGCTACAGGGTTTCCTGGCGCTGTTGTTATCGTTGTTGTGGCTGTTGATGTTGCTGTTGTGGCTGTTGTCGTCGTCGTCGCCGCCGCCGCTATCGTCATAAGTATTCGTCCAGTTTCATGCAGCAGATACGTTCGCTAGTTTACGATTATGGCAGTCGCTGTGGTGCCTATTGGTGTCATGGCTGGCTCGTGTCTGTATGTGTATCCATGCGAGGGGCATGCGGAGGATATTCCTGTCACGGGGTCGGCATGTCGTCGGAGGAACCAACTTGTTTTGTCCTACCGATCCGCCTCTGATACCCGATCTGAGTTAGGTAGACAGGGCAGAGAATTAGTTAACGGATCAACGGCGCCTTCCACACCGTAATATAGGACCCGTAGGTCACGCCGGGCACGGAACCGACACCATTACATCTACCTGTCACCAATAGCTTTCCTTCCGAGAGGTCGAGAACTAGAGCAGCTAGGCCGGTGGTGGCCAGATGGCCTGAATTCGATGAGCCTAGCCAGCGCGTTCTTTACTGAACTGAATTGCATTCGGGGCTCTGGTGGCGTTCGAGTCGGAGACACATGGGGACGGTGTAACACGTAAGTGAAAATTATGGAATACCGCCTGGTGCACAATGGCATAAGCCCATGGTGGCACTCACGAAGCCCACGACAACAGCGTACTGAATGCTGGAGATAGAAAGGTATGCTTAACAGAGCAACTAACTCAAGGCAACGTGACCATCTTATTATCCTTCATCATCGGCCTTTTGGCCATTCACCGTCAGACCCAACCAGCGATCGAGCTTGGACACGCATGAAATCCTGCCGAGTTTCGCCGTCTGACGATGCCTACGTGGCTGCGCTCCGATCTATAACAGATTAATCGAGAGTGAAAACAACTGCAGGGCACTGATGCGCATAGAACAATGCTGTGTTGCTAGACACCCCAACGTGTATCGCAAATGAAAAAGAACAGCTCCCAGCTAGATTTTTCGACTGTGGCCAATTGTTAACAACTGAATAAAAACAGCTTCTCTTTCGCAGTTTTGTTAATGCAATCTTTCAAAATCATCTGATTGAAAAGATCGATTCCAGATGGCCCTCACTGTCACCATCGTCCACCTCCGTCGGCTTCGATCGGCCGTCCTATCAGCAGCAGCCGCCGCCGCCGCTCGTACCAGCCTCCGTTAGCTCGTATCCCTTCCACGATCGCTTTTGCAGACAGACGCGTCAGTGTCGAGGTCCACCCGTCGCGACGACAATAGCTTCTGCCCCGCTTTCTTCCGAGGAAACGAGGAACAGCTAATAACGGGTCAGCAGCAGCTCATTTCAAGATCGAGACAAGCCGACACGCGCGATAACAGCCCAGCTGGCGCGCAATGTTAGCGCCACTTAACAGTCCCTTAATGGTCGGTATCTATCCACCTCGTGGATGTTTTTTAACCTCGCTCCTGTTAGCCGTCGTCCCCCCGCTAGGAACCCCTCGAAGTTCAGCAACCGTCGACAGAGCTCTCGTCGATCCTTTCTTTCCTGAGACGGCGATTGCTGTGTTCATCATCACGAACGTCACCGTCATCAACAGTTGTAGCTGTATTCAGCTGCTCAGCTCCCTGCTGCAGTGACAATGCCGCCCCGGTTGAGCCAGGAGTAGGCAACGGGCGTTCGGGCAACGGCGCGCCGAGTGGCCTGGCTGACGTCAGACTGTGTGCAAATGGTGGGGGGGGGGGGGGGACCCTCGACCGGGTGATATTTTTAGCGTCGTGGTGGACACAGCAATAGCAGCGACAGCAGCAACAGCAGCAGCAGCAGCTTCAACCACAACAGCCAGCAACGGCAGTTGCGTTTTCCGGCCCCCGGACGATGCCACTCGACTCGGTCGACGAGACGCGTTGCGTCTCGTCGACTGCCGCAAATGTATTGAGGCTGTCAGCAGCCGGAGTAGCAACAACTCATTGCGACACAATAACAGCTCAGCGCGTAACGACCCGAACAGTAAAGCGTCTAGCCGTCGGGGTGGTCGATTGAAGAGGGCTCCCGTTTGACAGAAGAGGATGACGACAACAAAAAAAAAAAACGACCGCGCAGACGAAAATCGAGCGCCGCCGAGGACAGCGGAAGGAAGCAGCAACTGTGGCGGCAGATGCAAATTAACGAGCCGTTCTCACTTTCAACTGCTGCTGCTGCTGGTGATGATGATGATACTGATGCAGTTGCAGTTGCTGACGCGGACGCCGGTGCCGTCGCCGAAAATGCAGAATAGCGGGATAGATCCGCCGACTAGTTTCGCGGCGCTAGTTCCGTCTGATCAATTTCGGAGCGGAACAGAGTTAGTGGACGGGAGCAATGGGGTGGTGACCGTCCGAATCGCTTTTGTTGAAAAGGACAAAAAAAAAGGCCATAGTGACGAAAGTGACGAACAACTCCGGATGACGAAGTAAAACAAAAAGAAGAAGAAGAACCTGGAACGAGGTAGACGAATAGGGGAAAGCTAGCCATTTGTTGTGGCTTTTAATACGTGGCGATCGATGTCCGGCGGAGGACTTAAGTGGATGAGAGGCGGGGAGCCATTGGTGAGGTTTTTAGGAGTAGGATGCTCGCGTTCTTTTTTTTTTGCCGTTAAGTGGGCTCGGAGGGCTTGGCGTTTGATAATTTCATTATCTTTACTATGTAAGTAATGGTAGTAATAATAATAATAATAATGATAATAATAATAATACTAGCCGCCGATAGGATGGCGATACTTTAGATAATAATGCTTTTATTGATGTTAATACGATCTAAAGGTTCACACTTGGTTAAGTGCCATTGCTGTCGCTGTTACGAGCTTCAGTTTGGCGTTATTATTATTAGTTTATTAGCGGCACCACCGTAGTGAAGGATCGTTAACGGACGCGAAACCGTCGAAGAAAGGTTGGACAGAATCAGATCTGCGGGGTGTTTCGACTCGGCTTCAACACGCATTCGACGCGTTCACGGTCAGTGCAGTGACAATAAGACAAGCGCCGTCAACAGTCCCGCTACAAAACGCACTTAACAGCAGTAGGTATACCGGAAAACAGAATGAATGTGCCCGAGGCGGAGGGTGGGAGCGATTTGCCAACGAACCATCAATCCAACTCGGCACTACTGTGGTGGAACAAATACAAATAGATCATCATCGAGACGGGGTCGCGGTCATCGTCAAAGGCCCCGGTGCCAGGCGATCAGACGGAGTCGGATCGGGTCGTATTGTCATCGTTGTTTTCGTCATTGTCGCCCCCATTATCGATATCAGTGTCCCACCGTAGTTAGCCAATAGAATAACCAACCGCGCGGCGCTGACATCGAGCGAGAGAACTTCTCGTCACACCCGCTCCCTTTCAGCGTTCTTTAATCACGTGTATGTGTGCGTGTGCGTGTGTGTGTGTCTATTTGGCCGCGTGCTTTGAAGCATTCGCGGATCACTTATCCGTCATTTACTGTACGGCTATATTCCACAAGAGCGGGTGGCAATAGGTGGAGGCTGCTCTGGTAAGGCACACAACACTCTTTTTCACTTCGACAAGCGGCTGGCCGACAGACGACTGCTGATCGACTTCTGCAGCGTATTCCGTTTTCGTCCAGCCCGGCGGTTCG
Organism: Stratiolaelaps scimitus; assembly: GCA_019614645.1. Classification (NCBI taxonomy): domain Eukaryota; kingdom Metazoa; phylum Arthropoda; class Arachnida; order Mesostigmata; family Laelapidae; genus Stratiolaelaps; species Stratiolaelaps scimitus. Next base: position 800,540 of record JABWDB010000019.1, read on the forward strand.
CACGAGCATGGCGGTGTTCGCATTATGCTGGACAGAACCACTCGAAGGCGAAGCTGAGAGACACCAATGATCGTTTATTCGACCCTGGGCCGGTTGCACTTCTGTGAGCGGAGGTGCGGACCCTGACGGATGGAACAGGGTCCTACGATGCCGGCTAGTGAATCCCAGCCGCCAAAAAGGGAGGTCTTAATAGGCGCAACCCTTCCGGGAACAAGATGCCTCGAAATTTGCCGCTCGCCGAAAGGCCACCATTTGTTCGCTATTGTCCACCATTGAAATGAAGCACCGAAGTTGGCGGTGACAACGTTGACGAAGAAAGGTGGAGGGGAGATATCTGATTTTGGACTTTTTTTTTTTCGATCACGCCAGAGGCAGTGGCTTTATGCGAGCAGTCCCCATTGATAGAAAAAATCTGGACGGATGAATACATCGGTTTAGCTCGAGCGAACGAGGCTAAATTGACGAGTGCGAGCAGATTGACGGTGTGCACAGCTTCTATTTCGCAATGAGCGATTGTACGCAATGGAAATGCTAGCTCTTCCCATTGCCTGATTAATATACTGCGCTCCCTCATGATATGAATTTTATCGACCAAACGACGTCCGTCTGCGGCAGACTGTCCTACTGGCTCCTGTGATGGTCATGAATAAATGGGTGAATAAAAAAGTGGCCGGCTGACTACTGAATCACGGACGTTATTGAAGAGGACTTCGTGGGTAGAAGTTGGTGAATATGGCCGTTGTTTGAGTCCGGCCAAATCGAGTGAGAGTGAAACCAAGAGTTAATATGGTTACAGCAGATGTTTATATATACAAATCTAGAAGGGAATTGGAACATTTCGAGAATTGTCCTCAGATTGTTCGCATTCAGAGAACCATATAGCCGTAGCAGATCTCTATAATATTTGTCTATGTGGAAAGCCGAAGCCGAAGTCGACACGTATCGCTGGTAGATGTCGAGATGCTTCACGTGCATAAAAAGCTCACATCACCCAGCGAACTCATGTGAAGGGTTAGCGGACATGTATGATGTAATATATATATATATATATAATACATTTAAATACACATAAAACTAAGACTAATGTGAAACAATGTTATGCAGTGGAGAAACGCGAGAATGGTTGCCACAAACGAATCCATTAGACATGGCAATGGTGTAGTATTGTAGTTTCTTAATTGTATTTATTTGCATAAGTAAAGAAAGTGCAAGTGTTCACAAAGCCATGTAAAAATTCAAATTCATGTACAAATTCATACGGTTGCTTTCGTATCGGCCGTCCACTTCGCACACTGGGACCGTCAGGTACGAATTCGGTCACTGCCTGTTACCGCATCGTAACACCTGACTGAAACATAGATATATTTCAATTAGACGAACAAGCATATATATATATATATATAAAGCATCTTTTTTGTACCCACAGCACATTCACTAATGTTCAGCTTAACAGAACCTCCTGATGTGCCTGACTGTGCGGCGAGCTTGACGAACCTTGAAATGAATTTCTGATTTTTCAATTCTTGAAAAAAAAAGACTGTTTTATTATTAATCTTATATCTGCCAGTGCAGTCCGGGGAAGAGCAACGAAGTTCGTTATTGCTTCGTTGTAGATGATTTCATGCGACGTTTCACGATATCAACAACACAAATCTATTGTATATTTGCTTTTCGGGTGACTCATGATGGATGCATGTTCATATGACATTATTCATACGATTATTTATATGCGTTCTCATTTTGTAACAGCACGTACCATCGGTTCGTTCATTCTATATAGCACGACACAATACGCTCGTCTACTTCTCACAGATACTAGCGAAAATTTCGAATCTCATTTTTCACTGATTGTCGAAAATCGCCCGGGTACAGTGTGACCGTCACCCAGCCACACATTCTCTCCGAGTCATTTCGATCAGCAGCAGCAGCAACATCAGCCACCGTAAACGCGTTTGCTTGACATGCCCTTCTTCGATCCGTGCGTGCTCGCTGCAACTCCGATACAGGAACCGCAACAGTTCTTTCAGGTAGTGGAATAGCTAAATTGCTATTGAATGACGAGCGTGATTGTTGTAAGGTTCGCGTTTGCGTGTTTCGTGTTTTCAGCGACGGAAGCGCTACCACTCGCTGAGTGTAACACGTTGCGCGTGTGAAATCCCTTCTGTTGCTGCAGTGCTTATGCTTGCATTCGCTTTTATACTGGTGATGTCTTCTCGAGACAGTGCGTCTCGATGTTCTCGATAGACCTTAGCATTTACTCCATCGAGACGTAATGAGCGTGAAATGTTCAGTATTATGCCTATGTGTAGTTGGGAAGGGACAGTTCGAGGGGGCGAATACACATCAGAAGGGTTTGTGGTCGCAGCTGGTGCCGGGACCTCCTTGATCAGGAAGGTGGAGATCCCAGGAGGAGGTCTTTCCATTGCACTCCGGAAGGGCTGAGACCTGCCACTCTCCCAAACTGGGAAAGATGGGGCGCAGTATTTTGCTGTGAGCAAAATAATAATAATAATAAACGAAGACAAAAATAAACTCGAAAATCAAAGTACTTTCGGATCGAACTCAAAGCAAACTACAGAGAAGAGGTAGCAGAGTACTGTCTGATACTTCTCACATGACAGTCTATAGTCAGCGAAAATAGGTTCACAGTTCGCAAAAAAACAGTAAGGCCATAGTTTACCGTAGCAGTAGCTGTTTGAACAGTAATTCTACTTGATTGTTTAATTTGAAGCATACTCTCTTCCTAATCACCTTCTTTCTATATCGTCCTATCCTGTATAATAAAAACGGTACAGCAAATCTAGAGGAGCAACAAAATACTTATCATTATGTTTAGAGGTGTTTAAAACACGAATCCGTTGTTGTCCGTTAGGAAACGACTCCTTTATCTATATCCTTTGTTACGATGTATTCGCTATCTATCACAAGCAGTGGCTCAACGTAAACCTCTCCGTTTCAATCATCCACATCTGTCTAAGCGTGAACAGGCAGGCAACGCGTCTTTTTATCCTGACCCTACCCTCCGTGTCCGTCTTATACGTTCACACGCGCACGCCGACATGATATGCATATGCAATTAAGTCAAATATATACGATCTTAGTATTATTATGCATCATAGAATACACACCGTGTATAAAACACAACAAAAAAGCACAACAACAAGCGCACAAAGCGAAACACCGAAGGAAAAATGTCCTCCAAGGAACGGGACAAATCCAATTGGGATCGACGTCACACGCTGCTGAAACGCGCTCACCTGACGCCCGCCCGCCCGCCCGCGTTATCCTTTACGGCAACGGCCGCCACAACGGCGACAACAACAACATCAACAACGATAATGATGATAATAATAATAATAACTAGAGTGATAAGAATACAGACCGCATATTCTGTCGACGTCGTCGCGGGTGCCGGCTTTTGCCTTGGCTAGCCCGGCCTTCCACGCGCGCGCAGCTCGTTCGAAATGGTCACCTGCTCCAGCAGACCCTTCTCGCTCGCTCGCTCTCATTTCGTCCGGCGGCGGCGGCGACAATGACACTTAGCAGTAAAAAGGCAGCAGCAGATGCCCGTGCTTCTATATCACATTCATGTGAACGGCGAGCATTGTAAACGAGCTGGCAGGCGTCTATGATGTCTGCAAGTAAAACGCAGGCGGTGATTGCATACGCCTCAGCCAGGTGAGTTTTGCGCGTCAGCGGCCGATACACTTTTTCTTGTCTTTCATTTATGCGCTGGTCCGTACGCCTCAAAAGAGCGGGAAGGAAGTGAATTTTTGTAAAGTCAAGTGTAGGCAAGCCAGCCTGTGGCTGTACGGGGTTCGTCCGCGATCGTCAGTTCGCGGCGGTGGTTTGGCGGGCACATGTTTGAAATTGGCCTCTTCAGAAGAATTACGTACGTACGGCATTGTGTCATTAGCCGCACGTTGAACCAAGGATCAGGTTGGCAGAAAGCAGAAAACCTTGTGTTGGGTCTTCTGTTGCAAAGTGACGCTAATTCGCACCCCAAACCCCTCCCCGCCTGTCCATCCCACTTCTCTCTTCCCCAAGAATGAGCCTATAAGGAAAATGGAAGAGGTACAGAATATAAGATAACAGTCCAAATTGAACGACGAACAACTCCGTCACAGTTCAGTGTGGCGTACCTAAAGCGTACTTGTGTGAACAAGCAACGAAACTGATCTATTCATGCACCGCCAATGTAGGACCGACAAGGGTTAGATGAGAAATGTAACCTGTGTCTCGCATGTGTAGCAAAGCATATGTTGTCGGAAAGCCGTTTCGTCTCTCTCCCGACCGTAATTATCATGGCTTTCACCGTGAATACGCCTATATATCAATATACGCCCATATACACCTATATATCTAATTTTCTATTACAGGTACATGACAGAGTCCTTCGTCTATAAGGCAGAATCCAATCTATGAGGGTCGTAAACGTTCTATAGTGTCCGAGAGACGATGCCTATGAACAAGGTTTCGTTAACTTCGAGCGACCTCGTTGCTAATGTATACGAATGCGATAGTATTTACTGCAAGGGAAACGATTTCCATGCCACACCTCCAAGGTCATTCACTACCCTTGTTTGTACTCGATATTTACGCTATCCCGAGCTCGCTCGCTAGCATACGTATTTACGTATGCTAGCGAGCGAGCTCGGCTGGTGTAGCTTCGATTCGGGTATAGGTGCACACACCGATTTCTTGCATCTCACGCCACTTAAGCAGAATGTGTCTGATTAAAGTTGTCGCTTCCGGTGGCAGCTCGTTACTACTTACCGAGAAAATGAACTGGAACTTCACATGAGATAGCGAAGGGATAATCGGCTTAATGAAATGCAGACGTAGCTGACTTGAAAAAGATTCTATCAAGGCTGACATTTATATTACGTGTTTATTTCATTTGTCCTCTATTAACCCTGTTAATGTTATGTTATATTTCGAAGGTAATACTTTGGGCATCTATGTATTTTAAATATATAAAGTAATAATAGTTGTATATATATATATATATATATATAAACTATTATTACTTTACAAAAACGGGGCTTCTACTATACTTTAGGAAGTATCGTATAAAACCTGTAGACTAAATGAATCTCAAGAGGAGTAAAAATATGATCGACGATGTAGGAACGAACTATTGAAACGCTTACATGCTTCATGTAAAAAATGCTGCCTACAAGGGTTTGAATTGAATATGGTTTTCCAACAAGCGGCCCAACCATTCACCTCGAGGATTTGTTGGACGAACCGAGCCTCTCTCGAACATCACGTTTGAGTATCTGTGCATTAACGCCATGATGGCTGCGGCGAGCATTTCAGCCAGCTCGCTATCTTGTTTCGAGAAACTTTCAGTCTAGCAATAATAATTCACTATCGAGGCTGAATTGTCCTCGAACCATCCGAGTCGTATGGCAACAGCTCAATTGGTCGTTATTCCGGCCCGCGAAGCTCCTTCTTATCGAAGCGTGCTCTGCAGTGCTCGCGGATTCGCATTTCGTAAACGCTCTACAGAGGCGTGCCCCACGACTACACTATGCTGTTGCTGGCACAAACATATATAGGCTGCGGCTCGCCTCCGATATTATCAAACGCTTCATCTTTGTTTGTAAATGCTGAAAATAACCGGCTTTATCACACACACACACACACGCGATGCACAGCACAGACATGCACGAAGTCGCCAATGGGCTCGATAGATAAACCCTTCAATAATTTAAATGCACACAAATATAATACTGTGCCAAGCTAAAAGCATTGCTTGTGTTTTCGTGTTCTGTGCTGGGTGGTGGGGTGATGCCTCCGGACGACGTGACGAGGGTGCCGCCCTTGAAGAGGGCGAGGTCTGGAGCGGCCGACGAGGTCGCTGTCGTCGGGAATGACGACGCGAGGGAGAACGCTGCACCGTTCACGGAGCAGCGGACGAAGGACGCCAAGCGTCGCGCGGGCCGTGAGGCTCGCGCACTGGAAGCCCTCCGGGCAGGCCTCAACGCAAGGTCCCACGGACTATTCAAGGTGACCGTCCGTGGCAAGGCGGTCGGGGCCGGCGGGCCTTCCCCCGCCTTCGAGCAGGGCCAGATGCTCGCCCTTTTTAAGAGCGCGCATGAGGCTCTCCCGGGCTGCACCCCGGCTGGTGGCGCCGACGGGCTCATCATTTGGGCGCCGACCCTTGAGCTCGCCCGCAAGGCGTTGACGCTAACGACCCTCGGAGGCGTCCCTGTGACCGCTCATTGCTCGGCCCTCTCAAGCACCACGGCCCGCATCACGAACGTCTGCGCGGCTTTTACCGACGCCGAGATCCTGGCTGAACTCTCACCCCTCGGCGTCACTTCCGCCCGCCGCCTACCCGCCGCGCCCGGCCCGGCTCGTCGCTCGCCTCGGCCCGTCCTGCTCACCTTCAGCGGGCCGCCTCCTGCCTCGGTGTTCCTCGGCTACAGGTCCCATCCGGTCGTCCTGGAGCCTGACCGGCCACCACTCTGCTTCAACTGCTGCCGGTCGGGCCACATCGCGGCACGGTGCTCACTGCCTAGGGCCTGCAGCAACTGCGGTGAAGCCGGCCACCTCGCCGCCTCCTGCGCCCGTCCTGCCCGCTGCGTCAACTGCAAGGGTGCCCATCGCTCGGGCTCGCCGTCGTGCCCTCGGGCGGCCTACCTCCGCGAGCGTCAGCGGCTCGTGACTGAGGCCAGGGTCCTCGAACAGGTGAAGGACACCTCACCCCTAGCGTCCATTATGCTCATCGAGGCCCCGGTGTCGACCCAGGCGCCAGCCCGCTCGTACGCTGCGGCGGCTCGGGGTATTGTGGTCCCCTCCGACGGTGCTCAGGTCCCCATGGTCCTGCTGCCGAACCCGAGGGCGATCGCCGCCCCGTCGCGCCGCCCCGCCCCTCGTCGGCCTGCTCCTCGTCGGCCGGCCCCTTGTCGGCCCGCCCCTTGCCGGCTTGCCCCCCGTCGACCTGCCCCCCGTCGAGCCGCCCCTGGTCGACCTGCCCGCGCGGGGCCTCGGCGCCCCACGGCCGCGCCAGCGGTGCCAGGCATCGTCGCAGCCTTGAGGTCCCTCGCTGAGGTCTTGGCCCCTCTCCTCCAGCTTCAGCGTCAGCTCGCCCCCCTCCTAGCCGCTCTCAATCCCCCCCGTTCTTCATGAACCCAGGTCCCATCGCCCCAGCTCGCGACGCCTCCCCAGCCCGAGACGCCACCCCAGCTCGAGACGCCACCCCAGCTCGAGACGCCACCCCAGCTCGAGACGCCACCGCAGCCCGAGACGCCACCGCAGCCCGCGACGCCACCGCAGCCCGAGACGCCACCGCAGCCCGTCGTGCCGCTTCAGCCCGAGACGCCACAGGCCCCCCGCGTGTACCGTGCCCGCATTGCGAGGGCAGATTCACCCGGCGCGGTCTCAACAGGCACATAACGGTGCGGCACCCGGAGGTCCGTTCGGTGCCTCAGCCGAGTCCAGCGCCCCAACCGCTCGAGCTACGACTACAGGCGGCCATGCGTGAGGCCCGAGTCTTCAGTATTGTCCCGAAGGCTACGCGTTCCCTAGTCGCCGTGGCCCTCACAGACGTGCTCCGGGACGTTCATTCCAATAACGACGTCTCCTCCTGGGAAGCGCTCCTGGCTTTCGCCCGAGTGGTCTTGCAGATGCCGGACAAAGGCGACACCTCCCGCTCCCTCCCAGCCGTGATTCGGGGAAACCTAGCGGCCTTCCGTGCTGGGGCGCGCTTGGAGTACCGCTTGCGTCGTCAACTCCCCCGCGGCCCTCGTCCTCCGCCCACGGATACGGGCCAGATGGCTGCGCGTATAGCCACCCAAAAACTCTCCGAGGGTGACATCTCTGCTGCCGCCCGGGCCCTGTGCTCTACCAACTCGGCCACGGACTCGGCTGAGGCTCTCCACGCCCTCAGGGCGAAGCACCCCCCCGCCCCTCCTGATTACGCCTTCCCCGTCCGTCCCCCGCAGGTCGACATTGCCCCAACGTCAACCGATGAGGTTTTTGCGGCCGTTTCCTCTTTCCCCCCGAGCTCGTCAGCCGGCCCCGATGGCCTTCGGCCGCGTCATCTCAGGGACCTGCTCTCTCCGGCACTCGGAGCCGTCGCCACTGCCCTCGCCAAGGCCCTCGCTAAGGTGGTCGACTGCATGCGGGCCGGCACGGTTCCATCGGCGCTACGGCCTATACTCTTCGGCGCGCGCCTCATCGCCCTCAAGAAAAAGGACGGGTCGATACGGCCCATCGCCTGCTCCAGCACGATTCGTCGCCTGGCTGCTAAGATAGCCTGGGTCAACGAGAGGGACACGGTCGTGACCCTGCTCGGCCCAACCCAGTTGGGTTGCGGCCAGGCGTCTGGGACGGAGATCGCTGCTCACGCGGCTCGCGCCTTCATCCACGCTCATCCGGACGCGGCCCTGGTCAAGCTTGATTTTCGCGATGCCTTCAACACGGTCCGTCGAGATCTCGTTCTGCGGGAGGTTGCTGAGCACGTCCCTGGGCTCTTCCCTCTGGTCGACCTGGCCTATCGTGGTCCCTCCCATCTGATCATGGACAACGCCGTCATCAGCTCAGAGTGCGGGGTCCAGCAGGGGGACCCGCTGGGCCCAGCCCTCTTCTGCCTGGCCCTCCGGCCCCTCGCTGTGTCCCTCCAGTCGCGTCTGCGGCTGTGGTACATGGACGACGGAACGTTGGCAGGTGATCCGGCGACCGTCGCCTCCGACGTTCAGCGAGTACTCGACTACGAGGGGCGCAGCGGCCTCGCCCTCAACCCCACTAAGTGCGAGATCTTCTCTTTGGACGCGCAGCCCGACCTCCAGCGGTCGCTCCCAGGATGCCGTCTCACTCAGAGGTTGTCCCTCGAGCTCGTCGGCTCCCCTCTCACGGACGAGGCCATCCGGCCGCTATTGGACCGTTGCCTCGAGAGGACGGCCGTGATGCTCGACCGACTGCCCCTGTTATCGGCTCACCAGGGGCTGTTCCTCCTTCGGTCCTGTTTCTCGGCGGCGCGCATGCAGCACTTGCTTAGGACATGCCCGGCCGGCACTGAGGCTTCAGCCCTTCACGATTATGACGACTTGGTGTTGGACGCGCTGACGACGATCCTGAACCTCCAGCTCCCTCCGGAGGCGGCGTCGCAGGCTACCCTTCCAGTCCGCTTCGGGGGCCTCGGCATTCTCAGTGTTCGCCGCTTGGCCGACGTTTGCTACGCCGCGTCGCTCACGGCGGTTGCCGACATGGTCGCTACAGTCCTCCCCCCCGAGGCGCTCGCCCACTTCTCCGCCTCCCAGGAAGCTGCCCTTGACCAGACGGGCGCCCGCGCTCGGGTCCCTCCGGACAAACAGAGCAAGCAGCGGGCATGGTCCGATGCCCTGCACCAGGAGCTGCGGGACTCCCTCCTGGCCTCTGCGCCACACGCTGCTGACCAAGCTCGCCTCCGGGCTGTCGACAGGCCTGGTGCGGGGGCGTGGCTCCACGCGCTGCCCTCCTCGTCCCTTGGTACTGCTCTAGACGATCGCTCCCTCCGCTTCTGTGTGGGCCTTCGCCTCGGGGCCCCTGTAGTTGCGGCCCACAGCTGCGAGCGTTGCGGGGACCCCGTCGCAACGAATGGCCATCACGGTCTTTCGTGCGAACGCAGCGCCGGTCGCCATCCGCGACACACGATGCTTAATGACACGCTCGTGAGGGCCCTCCACTCCGCCGGTATTCCTTGCACAAGGGAGCCACAGGGCCTCGACACCTCTGACGGCCGCCGCCCTGACGGCCTCACCCTTGTCCCCTTCCATCGAGGGCAGCACCTGGTTTGGGACGGCACTGTGGTTGACACTCTAGCACCCTCTTATGTCAACCACTGTGCAACCATCCCCGGTTACGCAGTAGCGCGTGCGGAACGGGCAAAGCTAAGGAAGTACGCCGCTCTCCAAGCAACCCACCTGTTTTCCCCCCTTGCCTTTGAGACCTTGGGCGGGCACGGCCCTCTCACTGCGAACTTCCTCGAGGGGGTCTACCATAGGCTGATCCGCGCCACCGGGGACAAGCGCGCTGGCTCTTTCCTCCTGCAGCGGCTGTCCCTCGCCGTGCAGAGAGGCAATGCCATCGCCTTCCTCGGAACATTGTCGTCCTCACCCCCCCCCCCCCATAATCCCTAGAAATCCCGCCCTACTGTATGTTTGAATAAATTGTTCAAACAATTTATTCAAACATACAGTAAAATGTATGTTTGAATTAATACAAACATACATTTTTGTTTGTAATGTATGTTTGTATTACATACATTACAATATGTAATGTATAACATTACATACATTACATATTGTAATATGTAGGATCCAGCAGCAACGTCGCTTCAATGTACAGTGCCATTAAACAATACATTAGAACATTGCTTGTTTGCTTGTTCCGTTGCTTCGGGCGGGGGGGGGGGGGGCTTGCGAGAGATCGCCTGCTGCTCGTCCTCCTGCTCCTCGTAGTCGACAGCTGCCATAGATCGTATTGGCGTTGGCTGGCTGACTGGCTAGCTGGCCGGCTAGCACACGGACCGTTTTTTTTTTTGCAGTTTGCCGATGCTGCCAGCACCAGCGCGCGGCTGACTATTCATCGGCCACCGAGTGCAATGCTCCCCTCCTTGCTTGCTACGTTAACGTACCCGCCTACCCACGAATCAGTGATATCTTAACCAGCGCGTGTGCGCGGTGCTCGCGCAGCGGCCCGGCACGCGGACTCTACTCGATGTCTGTTTGTATAGTATTATACAATACAACGCCATCATCGAACGAGGTGAGAAAACAACGTGATATAGCCAGTGGGTTCGCAGGCAGGCACGACAAGGGTGCTTGCTGATTGTACTTGTTTGTTATTTATGTTGTTTTGCTGCTGCTGCTGGTGTTGTTGTTATTGTTGTTGTTGTTGCTGCCGTCAGTGCTGTTGCTGTCTCATGGCTTGTTCTGCCGTTCCTGACGATGCGCCTGCTCGCGTTCGTGGCGACGAACGAGCGAGCAGTTCCTTCTCCCTTCGTCGAGGCTTCGTCCGCCTGCGCGCGGCTTCCCGCTACCTGCGGCGACCTCCACCGCTGGATTCACGCCGGCGGATCTGATGCTTCTGCTCTGTCGCCAACGAACGTCACCTTCTTTTCGGTTTCCGTGATGTTATTGCTTCTTCTTTTTCGTCTTCTGCAGGGACGCAGACGGACTCGCCAGAGAATAACGAAAGAAAGTACGAAACATACATACACAAACACATATACATACACAAACACACACACAGAGACAGACAGGCAGGCAGACAACATGGCTCGCGATTGGATGCGCAGGACATCCCGCCAGCGATAACGCAGCGATGCGCGAGAGGACTTACGATGATGATGATGGCGGCGGCGGCGGCGGCGGCAGCTCGAACATGGCCACATGATCCGAGGGAGATTGCATAATCGGACAACAACAACAACAACAGCAACAATAACAACAGCAAGGGCCACGGCGGCGGGGATCGCATCGAGGGTGATCGAACGACGAGACGACTTTTCTTTTACGAAGAATCAAAACAAAGAGAAAGATAGATACGAAGAAGAGATATAGAGAAGGGAACGGAGCCGGCGACATCGAAGAGATCGACGGACAAATCGGACGCAGCAGCAGCAGGTCGGCAAACAGGGGCAGATCAGAGCAGGGCCCGGCATCGACGTCTAGTGTACGGACACCGAGTGAACAGGACGCATGATTGGAGATTACACGGTGATGATGCTCGATCGACGGAGGCGGCTGCCGTTGCGGCAAAACGGCGTGACCAAATTTAAAATAATGCGAATAAAGGCCGAGAGAGTGGAGAGAGAGAGTAAAATCGATGGTGACTAGAGAAGATCGTTAGTGCATCTGGAGGGGGTCTGCGCGGTTGCGACAGACACGAGCGACGCCGATAATAAACGAGCGCGCGTGGTCTTTGTCGATGTTGACGAAAATATCCACCGGACTGTGTACGTGTGTGTGTGCGTGGACTGGTCTAGAGTAGTCCAGACTGGTGGCGACTTCTCGAAAAGGTGAGGAGAGACAAAGGCGGAGAGGATTGTTGCTCGCTTGACGTGTATTTGCGTATGGCGGGCGATTCGGTAGGCTTTCGACGAATTCTGTATTATAGTTTGAATCGAACTATTGTAGTGTTATTGTTGTTGTTATTCTGATTGTTAGAACTACTTGCCGGTCTCCATTGCTGTGCTGTATCAATAGAACGAAGAAGTCAAATGGCGAAATTTGACAATGCACTATTGTTACTATTATGATTATTATTATGAGTATAAAATAGTAACTCAGTGAAAAGGAAGTTTCCATGGCAGAAAGGCATGCTTTAAGAAACATGGCGATATCACAGGTCCAATCGATAGTAGATATCACATTATTCGACATTTAATTCATTGCCGGTACACTACATCATCTTGTTTATATTCATGGGGTAAACAGCCAGATTTCCGGTACAATGTTCAATATTTCTCAACTTTGAGCAGGTTTCGAGATAGAGAACAACTGTATGCTCCTTAATTATACTAGCAATGATTGAAAGGATAGCGCTAACAGTGTATTATAACATTATTGTTACCAGATTCACAATAAACAAATAAAAATACGCCACAAGTAAACGAACCCCAGAAATGAGTTTCGTCTACGGCGCTGCTGGATCTACGGTGCGGTTAATGTTCCGCCTGCTGGTTGCTACGGCCAACGGAGCGCTGTGCACTCACTCTCCACAGACTACCTCCGGCGACCCCCAGCCGCCATAGCAACAGCGAGGTAGCATTGACACTCAGGAAACACAGAGAGAGCGAGAGAGACGGCGAGAGAAAGAGCTGACATCACAGGCGAATCCGCCGCCAGACAGTGGCCAGTCACACCGGTAGACGGGGAGTAGTCAAATGTTGCTTTTACCATATCAGACACAGTTCGGCGAAAAGAGTGATCCGACCGAAGGAAATCACTCAGATGCCAGATGATTTTGTTCAATTGGCCAGTGCTATTGTACTGCCACCGTCAGGCAGCGACCGTCGCAATTGACAAGTGACAGGCGAATTCACGATAGGACAGACCAAGAAATCGAACAAGAAACGCTAACGACTCCAGTCACCACTGAGACAGTAGCAGCCAACCACCATCGTACGATGTAGAAAGTGAGAGACAGAGAGAGACAGGGAGAGAACGTGCTTGTGGTAACTGATACAGCCCGTTAACGCTGTGCCCCCACCCTGCTGCTGTTGTTGCTGGTGCCATTTGCTTTGTTCGTTTGATTACGCGCGTCATGGCGGACTGAAAAAGGCGAATAAACAAGACGTGCATCATCAACGTTGGATAACGGTCTGTGTGGTTATACGGATTCGTCAGAATCGCGAGTACAACGAGCCGTCACAGACATCGTAACGACTCAATGCCAATATCATAGAAATAATAACGACGGCGACAGCAGCAACAACAACAACAACAACAGCACAAAACGGCCACAGAATGAGCGATCCGGAACTGCTTCAAAGGGTAAGTAATGCACAGAGATACGTCTATTTGAAGTCATATATATATATATATATATATATATATATATGCGTTTGTACGCTTTTAGGTAGTTTATTGCATGAGTTGTATGGTAGCAAAAAAAAATACACATACAGAGACATACACGAATTCGTCCGCTGTGACCGCACTGTTATCATTACGGAAGTAGACTCTTTATTATTATTATTATTGATATCTCTGTAGGATAAAGTGGTCTTGGATATTTTATGATGATGTACAATACGATATGATATTTGATAGAAGCAGATCTGCACACGTTGTTGCAAGATTCCATGTTGGGTACGAACGCTAAAACGCGGGCCATGTTTTGATGAGGAGCAATATTATAGCTGATCAAAAAGTAGCCCAGTGCGCGCAACAATCACACAGCCTGAAACATACGTGTATAGTTCTCGCTGCCACAAGTTACCGATGTGCTTGGCCACGTCTACATAAGCCAAACAGACAACAGCGTGCTATTGCAACAAGCAGAGTCTACGGTGTGATTCGATCGCATATCTCATATCGAGACATGACGACGACTGTTTCGCAGAACAGCTGCTCGGCAGTCGCCGTCGACAACGCGGGAGCAGTACCCTGGTGGTCAGTTACACGCTATACAGAGACAGTCAGACATGGATTTTGGTCGACGCGCACGTCGCGAGGTAACATCTCGTAACATGTTAGGGGATCACATTGGCCAAAGCTTCCCATCCACGGTGGACTTGGAGTTGTTTTTTCGCTGTTAGCTCTGGGTTGCTTCGCGAGAACGGGAACAAGCTAGCTGCCCTTGATTCATTTCAAGCGGAAAGAGTTAAGCATTTGTCTTAGCGAAACATTGTCAATTTAAGAAAGGTGGGTGAGAACCGCTCTAGCAACAATCTTCGAACTCGCTAATTGTCCGAAGGTCGAACGATCTTACTCCAATATCGTACGACTAGTGATCGTTCGAGACGAGATAATGCCGATTTAGGAAAAGTCTTTCGGAAAACATTTCGTTGTTTTCAGTGGTAACTACCATCTCATAGGTTGGCTCAAGAACGAAGTCTGTAAAGGTAGAGCTTCATCAGTTTTACGCTAATCATTCAGACAGAGTGCCCGGCGAGACGTCGCCGCCTCGTATCAGGATCGTAAATGATATCGTATAGCCGAGCCGGATCACTGCGTATATCCACCGAATGCCAAATTATTTTGCGTGTCCACTCAAACAAGGACGCGCGCATGCCATGCGTCTATGAGACAACAATGTCACGCAGTATCTCATGAAACAATTAAACCCCTTTTCGAGTTCCTACTGTGTCGCTCTTGTTATCGGCGCCTCAAAAACGAACACAACATTCGACTATCATCTCGAAGCAGGCCGATTTGCTGCTCATTAAAATTAGCGGTGGAGTTTTTTTTTTTTTTTTTTTGGAAGGGGGGATTTATAGTCAGCCAGTGGACAGCAAGGGTTGTAAAAGCCTTCGTTCTCATTAGCTAGCGTGGTGACGCTCGGTGCTCATTATCAGAAAATCAACTGGCGGCTTTTCAGCGCGCTTACGTATTAACATCCTGATTATGACCACTCACTCGACAGAGGTCGCTATGTACATTATTTGTTGAACAAAGACCGTCTCTCTCGCTTTCTCTTTGCCTCTGTCTCTCTGCTGGTGCAGATTTACTACCGATATGCATTCATTCATCGTGAGGTACATTGACGGAACTGCGATAGTTAGTGGATAATGGTTCTCGTTTTTTGAAAAAAATATCAGGCAAATGATGTACATATGCATCCATTGATTCTTGTGCTGCCTTCCCTTGCGCTTTGTCGTATCCATACCGTGTAACGTAGCAAATATAAAAGCCGGCCACGATAGCAGCACCAGACGGGCAGGTGACGCGATCATGGGACGCTGTTCGCCACCCCTGCGAAGACATTAGGAGAGAAACGAGCGATCGTCGGCGTATTTTGCGAAATAGCAATCGTGTGTCGTAACTGGTCGAAGCAGATCAGCAAACGCCGAACCCGTGGGTAATATACGTGTCGATTTTAAACAATGCTTGCGCCCATATGCTCTGTATCGACCAGTATCGTTACGCTGTTCTATGCGCTACAATGACGTGTCGTCAACGCAAACCCTTTACCGCTGCCCAGGCTGCTAAGCAGACGGTACGAGGCGACATCAGAAAGACCCGATTGATGCCGCATGTAATTTCTCACACTTTATTATCACCAAAGATACAATAGGTCGCAAGCAGCGACGACTCGTGTCCGTTACCCTGATCGAATTCGAAACAAAAATCAATCGTATATTACTGCTGGATGGTGCCGTTGCAGCGTCGCTCTCAGCGTGACGAAACGTAGTGCGTGGGTGAGCGAGTGCTTCGTGTGAGGCTGTTGTCAACCACACACATCTCAATATCCATTGGTCCCGTTAAATCTGCCGGCTCGACGTCGAATCCGTGGGCGCTGCAAACCGAGATTTCATCGAGAGATGGCCGGCATGGAACGGAACCTCGACCGAAGATCCCGGATGGATCAGTCCCCGCTTAAAGCTGCAAGTATCTTCCGTACTTTCCATTGCATGCGTTCATACAAGCGGCTTTGCGGGATTGCAAGCGGTTGTATGCATAGGGTGTTGCAAATCGCACCAAATGCAGTGCACCGACAGGATTGCGGTAGCGTGCCTCCGGACGATAAAGCGAACGGTGGCACACGTACAGATGCTGGTGTTCACTCTACTTAGTGCTTCTAGTAACCGGCTGTGCAAACACTGTGAAGTGATACTTTGATGACTACAATGGCAACTTTTCCCAGCAACACTTTTTCCAGCAAACAACAGTAAGCTTGTGCCAATGGCAGCAGTTACAGCTTTTGACGCGTTGAAATCAACCCAACGCTCGTTGGGCCATTAGTCTCCGGTCTAATACGAGAACAGACATTGACCAGCAACACTTGGCCATGTTCGCGTATCGTCGTCGTTGTTGTCCAGGTAGGGGCATACACGTTCGAGTAAAGTGGCACAGACTGACCACACGTAGTCTTCACAGCCGTTAACGATATCGGCGAAGCCACAGTTGCCGTACTCGTGCGCTCGCAGACCTCCGAAATATTTGTGGCGGGAGGGACCTAACCCAGGACGTTTTTGTAAGATATCTAAACTGAGATTATTCGGGCTGGCTGTCGGCCGCGCATCCACGAAGCCGCTTCCGCCTTACTTCATAAGATATCTCCGTGTGATATTGTGTTTAGCACCTCTGGTGCAGGTCCTGCATAACATTGAGACACTTGACCCGCCCACTGTCAACTAAGCTTCAATATGCCAATGGCGGAACACAGTTCTGTGCTAACAAAACCATTATCATCGTATTGCTCAAACAGACCATAGTTTCGTTGTTCGGTTTACGTTGTAGCACCCATCTAATACTAAACGCGCCCGAAATATAATAATACTAAGCTATTCGATGAAATACTAAACCAATGCGCATTTCATTATGCTTTCACATAGTGACACGCATAATAAAATGTGTATTATTATTAGCTACCTGTGTAACGATAGCGCCCTCATCCCGTCTCAAGCTTCGTTCCGTACGAACGAAGCTCTATTTTAGGTCATCGCGCCGTATCCGAGACACAGCTGCTGATCCATTCAAGACGAGCAGTTCCATCTGGAAAACAGCATATCATATCAGCAAGCAACTACGACAACTCGTGCTATTAACGATAACAATTCACACGGTCAGCAAATAATCACAATAATAATAATAATATTGGCAGCACTCGTAGACCGAGTAGTCACAGCGGCGCTAGACTGAAGTTCCTGTTCTTAAGAGGTGCTGGATATGATTTTATCTATCTGGCTATATATTTATCCATCAATCTATCAATCAATCAATCTATCTACCGATGTCTTCCGGCCATCGTATCTTCTATTTCGATATCGTCTCCTATGGCGACCATTTTTCTTCCGACGGCAAATGCTACTCAGTGACTGCTGCTGCTGCTGCTCGTTGCCGCTCGCCTATCAATGCCCCCAATCTCTCCCCGCGGCCCTGTTCCATTAACTCAGGCCTTCCCAAAACTAACAGCTGCTTCTGCATGCGACGCTCGCCGCTGCTGCTGCTGATGTGCCTGCCGCCGCCGCCGCCGCCGCCGCCGATGCTGCTGTCGCGTGTTTTCTGATGTCCCAATCTAGCGAATCGAGGCGTTCGCTCGGTATTGAAGCGTTCGATTGCTCCCCCTAATCGAGCCGGTAACAAACAACACTGGAAGTCAGGCACCGACCAAGCGTATGATATAGATTGCGTATCGGATGTGCATCGGCCGGCTGCTGTATCAGTACCAAGCGGCGGTGGTGGTAGTAGTCCTGATCGGAGTCATCGGAGGCTGATCGGGCCAGATGCCGGGCTGCGTCCACTGCAGATCCTGTCGATGAAGCCCGACATGCAGAGAACGAACGCAGAACGTTCAGGATGGCCGAACGAAAAAAATGACCAGCGGCGGCACCGCCGTAGTCGTCGTTGTCACTGGCCGACGATGGGCGACAGTGCAGCGAACGAATGGGCGTGAGTTCGAAGCGCATGTCTACGGTGCGATGCTTCTAGCTTCTAGTCTGGATATCATTTATTAGCTGGCTATATACAATTGGTCAGATGGTTAGATGGCCACCATCGAAAAAGCGTCATCCTCATCGTCGTCGTCGTCTGAACTGCCGTCGTCTGCCGCTTCTGCTGCAGTTACTGCTGGGGATATCTGCTGCGAAACTGCCCCCCGGGCCAATTCAGAGGGGTCGTTGCCGTCTACTCGCTTCGCTGGCGGCGTGGACAACCTGTGGCAGATTGGGCCCCGACGGGCAGAGCATGCAGCACTACCTCGTGGCGGGGCTACCGTCCGGCCGAGACGTGAGTGAAACGTCTCGGTCGGTGCCACCACGTGGATGAAGGCGCGAACGAAGTACGCCATCGTAGCCTGACACAGAAGTCACCCAATCGGCCGATGATGAGGCCACGCTGAAATGCCACCAGCCGCCGAAGAGCTTCGCTCAAGTCAGAAGAAACTGTATGACTATTTGTGTATATGTGAATGTGTGTGTGCGTGCGTGCCTCCTCGATTGCTGTCTGTGCTGCAGCATACTGTAGAAGTGGCCCGAGAGGCGTGATCCATGATAAGAGCTGCTGGTGTCATTCGCAGCGACGATGAGAGACGACAGTAGTCTCTCTCTCTCTGTTTCTCTCTCTCTCTCTTGTGCTGAAGCTCCGGCAAAACCCCAATGAAAGACAAATACAGATGCAATAAGCATCGGCAGCTGCGATGTCTCTGCACAGTAGTCGCCGTCGCCCTCTCGACAACTTCGTCTTCCCAAATACATCAGGACACACGTCGAAACACCGGCACTTGCATACACACACAGACACACACGCACACACCCCATGCTAATCACGTCGAGACGACGAGAAGAAAAAACACCACCCAGTCGTTGCCGTCGGCAGGGCTTACAGCGTAGCGCGCTGAAGGGGGGACTCGACTCGGCCATACTTCAGGGAAACGCTCGGTGACCAAAAAAAGTGGCGACAAACCGGGTGGACCTCTAAACAGTATCTCAACGCAATAACATCGATCGCATCACATCTGCCATTCTGCGACACAGGAGCTTGCTGCTGATTCCGCTTCGGCCTATTCTACTGACTATAAATTTGCTGCTCTGGCCAGCCGTCACTACCGACTCGCTCTTAACTAAACAATTGGGCCGATATGTGCTAGCGTCATACCGCTAGCGTCATCTATTCTAGCGGAGCGCTACACTAATATTATAGGTGTCGGCAGTGGCGGGACTGGCTGTTACTGCTGCTGGTGCTGTTGCTGCTGCTGCTACTGTTGTTGTATCGTAAATGCAGCGATTTCGGTACGAGACGACAAAATGACGATGTCGACGACGGCGATGAGATGATTATTGCTATAATGATTAGTATTATTACTATTATCGTTATCTCCGTTATCAACATTGGCTATGGCGATACTGTACCTTTGCTTCTGTTGCCGTAAAGAGCAGATAATGATGAATATGTTGAGCGAGCCATGTTTACATATTGATGCTGTTGCTGTTTGTACAACGCTTACGTGAGTATTGGCACGTTGGACAACAACGACAACAACAGGCGAACAACCAGTGGACCTGGCACCCGTCGTCGTTCTCGTTGTTGCCGTCATTGTGGATTGCCACTCGCTCGTTTCCAGTACTCTCTCTCTCTCTCTATATATATATATATATTCCCTCTATTGCCCTCGGTTTGATTCGTGCTGTAGTCGATGTCGAAGCGTCTCTCGTTCAAGCTGCTACGATAAACGAGCTGGACAAATGCGACGGGGTTGACTGAGTGAAATTCGCCGCGTTTTACGACCATCAATTGTCTTTGAACCAAACTAAGCCACTAGTTAACACAATAAACAACAACAGCAAAGAGGGCAATTTTGATAAGTTATTGGATATATATATGAATAATAAACATCGATTAACATAGCCACAGCCCTGTCGGACCCTGAGAGCGAGTGCAAACGCCGATCGCTCGATAGAAAACACCATTTTCATTTTGTTGTGTTTGTGGGTACACCCATGCGGCAGTTTTCGGCGGCTGTACAAACACTTTCGTCAAATACCGCTCATTAAATGATGTGTGTTCGTCGTGTAGCGCTTACAAAACGATGCAAGTATGTTGAATACATTCATTTTTCGCTTAATAATCTCAAGAGATTGTAAACATAAACATCGTTGACATAGACAATAGGTGCTGTCACGATGCTCTATTCCAGTGAGTGTCTGCAAGTGCAGGTCACTCAAATTGGAAATTGTTCCCAACGAGAGTCCCCTAGTCCTCGTTCTAGACTATGGGCAACTGATTTATCCTAATGCACGAGGTTCAGCCGATGTATTTGTGGGACAAAGCGGTTTAATTGCTCGCCCATGCGACATGCCCATGCTTCAAGTCGAAATCCCCAAATGGATGGCCAAATGCTAAATTGAAGTGTGCCCACCATGCGCTACACAAAATCGCTGAGAATGCTCCGCTAATTTTGTCTTTATTGAAACGTGGATGGTCGTATACGATTCGGGCCGAGATATATATTCGATAAATGTATAATAGAACATTCCGAAACCATATAACAATGCACAATATACCACGACACACGGCACGGATTTCAATTGGGTGGAGAACTTCTTCAAGCATAATATGATTATTATTATTATATTTTATCATCATCACCATTGTCGTGTTATCCTATATCCCGCCAATCAGTGTTTATTTGTATTATAGCATTCGTATGCAAATCGCTCGAAAAACAAAACAAATGCACAGCTGCCATTTGCATTCTAACAATCAAAACGATAATAACAAAAAAGATAATAATAAAAATCGATATATAGAGATAGATAGATAATGATGACGGTACATATTTTCCACTTAATTCGACACAGATACCAACACAGGTCTTTGTCATTGTGTCCATACAGAGAGAGCAAGAGAGAGAGAGAGAGAGCGCGAGGGTGTTGAGGTGTGAGATGAAGGGTTCCTTTAGTCGCCCGGACCCAAAGCAGGAAACTCCGACAGGTGATCACTTCGCTCTTGGAACATTTCCATCCGTTTGGTCACATTTCGTTGAGATCGACCGTCGCTGTACGAAGATGCAGCAATATTTTTGACTTCTCGTCTCGGCGTCTCCACCTCGCGCCCTACGACTGAATAAATAAATAGACGATCGAGCGGAGACGGCGACGACGGCTTCCCAGGATTTGTGTTCTGTTCGGGGATCATTACGTTGCTGGGAGCAGATATCAGCAAGCTGTTGCGTGCACTTGGGTTTGTCTGCGAGACGCGAGGACGTGTAAATAGATGCGTCGGGTAGACTAAAATGAGGGTGCTACGATGGCTGTGTGTTCAGTTGTGCACAACGCGTTCAACCGGCCAACCGGTATGGCAAGGCTGTATAGGCTTTCATGAATCGCGTATCGCGCGTCCTCAGCTGCTCAGCTACTGTGATTGAGTATATTAGGGATGAGCTAATTTAATAACGCAGCAACAAACAGCAGCCGATTGTGGAATACAATGAATGAACTTATCGCCGACTTAGTGAACGTGTACGATTCCAAAACGACTATCCACGTAATGATTATATGTCTGTGTGTGGGTGATGCACAAGTGTATTCCAGTGTCAACCGGGGGGGGCAGCAAGCGATGGTGCCGTAGGCTCTCATGCAACGAGAGAGTCTCTGCTGCCAACTCAATGACCTCATAGTTAATTCGCCGTATTAATAAGCCATTCATTAAACAGACAACAACAGCTTAAAGGGTGTATCATGCAATAGCGTTTGGCGAATTCGCGCAGCTAGAAACCATCGCAAGGGTTGATTTCTTCGAACAACAGCTAATCGCCATCAACAGTATACAATCTAACCGTCCACTGAATTCGCTGATAAACTAAGTGATACTTCGTGCATCTCGATCGCTTCGCAAACTGGCGTTCCGTAAGATCACGCCGAATGTGAGAACTGCTGCTGCTGTTGCCCAATGTCATAATGGGACAGCTCCCCAAGATAGTCTCGCGGTCGACCTCAGATGGACTTAAGCCTCCATGTGATCGGTCATAGATGGATCAGTTGTTGTAGGAGTCACGTGTCCACCGGGCAGAGCATGCGTGGACCATATCACCGTTGACCGGTTCGTGTATCCGCTACGCGTTCTACAGATACGCACAGTAAAACAGCGATTCGCTCTACTCAAAATCGAAATCACTTTGCTGTTCTCTCTGTTCTCTGGCAAATATTTAGGCGAGAATCGAGTATTACATCAGGGAGAAACTATGGAATACTGCTCAGAACATCGCTGTTCAGGCGATGAAGCGGTTCACCACCAACCCTATATTTCGGCTGTACTACGCAATCTGCCTCCAACTGCAGGGCAACCCCCAGGTAATTGATTCGCCTTCTATTCGAAATCGATTGAATGAGTACAATGAGTTTCGTCATTTAGCCAGGTGACTAATATTCAGTGATATTATCAGCTATTAGCAATTGTTGAATATCGTTCAAAGAAAGACAATTATCGGGCGCTACTCAGCGGAGCTAGCAAACCATCAAACAAATGATTAACAATGATAGTTAGTCCATTTTCCATAGATGTTCGATATGGTTTTTCTTTCCCCGCCTCTTACACTAGATTCAGTTCCCGTGCGGCACTTCGCGCCGCTGTCGACAGCCAGTCCGAACGCCTCGCCGAGGCTAAGCAATTACATTTCTCAAGAGCCAACCATTCAACATAAACGTCTGCATATGTCCTTCAGATATCAGAACCTCGCCAAAAATTCGAGCAACAAATACCCACCTGGAATATTTCGTTCTCAATATTTGCCCATCGTGGTCACCTGCTGGCAGCCTCCCGCCGTCGGGGGTCGTTAGCCCAGTCGGATAGACCAAGCCGCCCATATCCAAAGAAGAGAAAGAACAATGGTGTTTCTCAGTTATTAGTTCGAAGGCAAAATACACATCTATATTTAGGCGTTAACACACAAACGCAACGCACACACACACATAATATAACGTACGTGTATAATCGATGCGATCGCGCATATATTGCAGGAGGCTTTGCGACAACTCGAGGATTTGAAGGGTGAACAGGATTACGCGCTGGGCGTCAGCTATGCTCTGCTCAAGGCTCATCAAAGTTTCAATAATGTCGGTACGTGTGTGTCGACTTTCGCTAACGAACGATGCTCGATGCGGCAATCGAGATATAAGCATATATATATATATATATATATATATATATATATATATATATATTGTCGTCGTTGAGTTCAAATAACACGTTCGGTATGTCACATTCGTTCGCAGTTTTATCCGGGTGCTCCGAGGATTTATACTGGCGTACAACGGAATAAATTCGTGTTCTTGTAATAATATAATACTATATATACTATAATAATTATACTAATAGTAATAGTAGCCGTTAGCGTCGGGCGTTTGCCCGAATTGAAATTCCATTATCAGAGCGCACACACACACACCAGCCGATGTCACCACTAGAAGACAAAAAATACGAGCCTGACTGTTCTGTACCAAGAAATTAATTCTCCCAGCCGCTAACATCGAAAAATGCAAGTCATCCCATTGGGCCGACCCAATTGCATAGTGAATCCGTACAGTCAGTCATTCGCGCTTATGACTCATACAAGTAATCTACGCAAACACTATGCACCTCGACGCGGCTGGCCCCCGTTGTAGTTGCGTGGCTCAACTACGGCGAAACGGTGGCAGATGTAGCAGCGGCCGAAGCTGTCCATGAACGGTAAATCCGCCACATTGCTCCCTGCTGTCCCTGATGACCAATGATTCGCCGTAACGTACGCATGGAAACGCGCATGCTCACACACACACATCGATATAGAATGATTACAGACACAAGTTAGACACGTATCCGCAGCTATATGCAGCTAAACCAAGACAATTCTTCAGCTGCGCAATGACATCACTAGACAGCCAAGCGACATCAGCGGCGGCGGCGGCGGCAGCAACGGCTGCTGCTGTTGGTAGACAACGAAATGAAACATTTCTGCTTCGCCATTTCGCGCCGGCATGACGAAATCAGATCGGTCGGTAGGCAGTATTTTGCCTCGGACGCTCGCTCGGCGGCGGAATAGCCCATTGTACGATGGTGCCATTGACGTGTACAGAACGTAAAAAATAGAAAACGCTTGTATTTTCACAATACACAGTTGCACACATCGCCATCTTGGACGACAGCACACACACACACACAGCAAACGTGCGTGATGCGTCTAATCGACCGCGGCAAGCGCCGTTGTCACACCCGCGTATAGGGGCCCCTTGTGTTGATTTTCTGTTCGTTGCTCGTGGCGGCCAGCAATGAAGTATAAACATATAGTTAGATCCGTTTCTGTAGTAACATCTATGCATAAATTGATTAGCGTAAAGCCATGTTCCTGTCTGTACGGTTGTCACCTGCTGCTTTACGTGGCACTCCATTCGCTATACATATATATATATATATATATATGCAGGTGCGAGGGTGAGCTTCACTGCGACATTGATTGCTTTGAACGACTTCGGACAAGGATCAACAAGAGAAAAAGAAGCTATTCTTTCAACGTTGTCGGGCGTTGTCGGTGATCTTTTAGCAATGCGCGGCCGTGAGAGGTTATCATTTGTAAATAAGAAAAATCTCGCCAACGTTTGGCGTTCGCTTCATCAGCTAGCATACACATATCCGTGTATACAAAGCCCATATAGTATCTCTTATAAAAGTCGCGGGCGGGTGTCCAACGCGATTTGGATCGCTGTCACTGGAACTAACAAAATTAGTCACTGCCGGACATTGTACAGTCATAATCGTATTCACGCATCGTTTGGCTTGTAAGCATGGAGCAAGCGTTGCTCAGCTATTCGCCACGTTCATAACCACACTGTGACATATATCGTCTTTCTCGGCACTGCACATCTTCTGCTTGGGCTCAAAGAACGACAACAAATGAGTTAGTTCCCCGAGTTTTCCCGTGCCATTCGTACGATTCACCTCATTAGAAAAATTGTTGGCTATGTCACTTCCCATGGCCACCACCATCATTATCATCACCAGAATCATCGTCAACAATATGATATCAGCAGCATTCAGATCATCTGAGTGTCTTGGTATTAGTGTGTTATAACCGGAGCAACCGACAGCCACTGTATTATGCTGCGCATACACCCGCTCGACGCGCGGGACCCGGTTAGTCGTCTGACCAGCATAGATATTTTTTACGAATACACTCACTAATATTATTCCATGAGTAAAAACAACACACGCACACACACATATACATCATACACGCTTTATGCGCGATGATGCGCACTAACTGTTCCATTTTATCCCAGCCGACATTCATTCTATCGTACCAAACGACAAGCTCTCCCCGCGAGAATATCCGCTCTTCGAACACTGATTGTCTTAAACTTCTCGCTAGCGATGACCCCGATATTCGTGGAAGATCCCGCGTATATGATGAGCATGTCGCGTAACGTTATGCGAGTCATATCAACTCGATATATTGTGACTCCTCCATAGCTAGTCATTCATTTCTAGACGCATCTTCTTCTTCTATTTTTTTCTGGAAGCGATTTTCGCCGTGACGGCGGCGCCGCTGCCGCCGATTACCATTGCAGCGTCGCTTGATGCTGGTGCTGCTGCTGCTGCTGTCGCCACTGCAAACGAAACAAGGCCACTTTCCGTGAGGGCCCGTCGCGTCGCTCGACGATCCGACGGTACGAATTCAAGCGCACGCTGTACACAGCTAGAAATTTCGCGTTTGGTGTACCACGAATGTGTACACGAGAGCGAGAAGTCGTCATCATCATCGGCGAGTCAGCAGCCGCACGACACCTTCCGGGATCCCCGCGAATTGAACGCCGTCGTGAATCGCCGAACTACGTCGCGCCGGCATGCAGCCGGCTACAGACATCCTATGCTTGCAGCATGTCATGTAATAGTCATGTAATATTTCCGCGAATTTTGGCTCGGTATTCGCCGCCGCCGCCGCCCCCCCCGGTATCATGAGTCAGCCGAGGATATATGTCCCATTCGTCCTGTGTCTGTCTGTCTGTGACGCCCGCTAGCGAGGGCGGTCGTGTGCTTTTTTTTGTATCTCAGCTTGTACGTGATTTTCTAGTACGGCAGTAATCAATGATCGCTGACGTTGTAGGCGGATGTTTCCAGCTATCGAGCTAGTATTCAATGGGTGGTCTCGGCCAGTACCGGTGCATTCATAGCGCAGTCAATGGCAGGGCATAGCGTGAAGCGACCGATGCAGGCGGGCTTCCATAGACTAGCTGGCATTCACGCGGCAGCGGCGAAAGGCTCCACTCCTGCTTGAGTGAATGTGGCACACACGTGGACCCACAACACGCTGAGCCGAAGTCCAAACTGCCTAATCGTTTGGCTCAACTATCATTCGTTGCGTTGCAAACGGTGCCACTGCAATATTTCGTCTTTATAGCGGCATCATATGTTGCCAGCTGTCCAATGTCATAATTCGGTCACATTTCAAACTCAACGATCGAGCTCACATATACATCTACTCCAAATTGTGCATGGGGATATTAAATTGCAATTTTCACTTGTTGGCTTTTTTTGTCAGTGATCACGGCAACGGAGCGGGAGTAGCACCTTTGACTGTTACATCGCCGAATCAAAGTATAATATAATAAACACACGTAGGTAATCCATCTATCCATCCATCCAGGGTCCCGACCCAGAGAAAAATACAAATATTTTTGAAAGGGTAAAAAGCGGTATAGTATGATCGTAATGGCAATTTGTACGTAATGGGTTTCGTAGGTATGATAATTTGCGCGCAAATTATAAAATGACTAATTACTAGCATACATTTAAGACTCCCTCCATAGGTTTATACCTGTGGTGAATGAATTGATATTTTCACACGTCAGCGGGTTTAGGGTCATGCGTTAATGGGTAGTTCGTCTTTTAGTTACGGGCAATATCCACTACTGAGTGTGAGACGTCTAAGGTGACTGTCTAACGAACTCGGTCAAATATACATGGTAAAAAGTCATTTAGAGGTCTAGATTGTTCTGCTATTTGACTGTGGTCGTGAACGGTGTTAGTGTATAGGCTAGACCGGTAAGAGCAACGAGGTCTTCAATTCGCCGCAACAAATCCAGGAATGAGCAGCATATAACGATTGCGCAATGACATTTGAAGTTTTCGAGCGAGAGTCGAGAAAGTAACTCTCATTAGCTAATATTCGAAAACTTAAAATTTAAGTTACCTGAGAGTGAAGTGGTGACCAAATCACTATTCTTTGCTACTTTTTTTACCATCCTATTCTACCTAGTTGCCTTCATTCGCCCTGGAAAAAATGATTACCCGAGCTCACAATTAGAACAAAATCATCTTGTGGTGTTTAATGCCTTCTCATAAGACAAACCTACTATACCCCCTACGAATATAATTGAATATTTACGTATTGTTTAACTAACATTTTATTTTTTTAAGAGGTTGAGGGGTACAATCCTCAAAAAGACACCACAGCTTTCCGTCTTAGGTATACGCTATGATAGTGCCAGATTTTTACCGGCAAATCCTCGAACTATCACTTGGGTCAGGTGCCTGGGACTGTTGTTTTAATACTTCGGGCACAAGACTTGCAGGGACCGGCTAGTAGCCATCAGTAGGCTGACGAATGGGTGTGTAACCATCCGTCTAACCTAGGCTAACTAACATATTGTCAACAGCCCACGTGCTGATTCAACACAGTGACCATAATAATAATAGTAAATGAGGTACCGCAAGTGTCAAAATTAGTCAATGTAAGGAGGCAGCATTACACGCCAGAGAATGATGTGTGGTGCTCGTGGCTGGGCTTGTACGCATCTCACCACCCTTACTGAAGAATGCGATAAGCGATACCGGGAAGGGTGGTGCTGTTGAACATCGTCAACAGTTCCATAAGGAGGGGCGGCCATGGTGTTGGCATGCATTAGCATGCCAACACCCCCCCTTAAAAAAAAAACGCCAGAGAATGAAGTCATGATATGATATTACAGATTACGAAGCGACCGCCAATCTGGAGCTGACTATTCGCAATCTACGTGAAGAGCGTAACGAGAAACTGTTCTACGTGGCAGGACTCTATCACTATTTGATGGGCGATCTAGAGAATGCCAAGGACCTCATTGATAGGATGCTCAAAATAGCGCCGCCAACAAAAGAAGGTTCGCTGTTTTTCCATTGCATACGAACTATACGGTGCATCGTTGCAAAACTGAGCATTAACACATTATGATACTCTCTTGAGATGAAGATTAATCTACCGGTGATTTTTCATTTGCGCTTGATTCGGGTAGAGCGTTGGCTGACAGCCGGGACGGTATAAAGGGCGCAAGATAAGCTCTATGAGAGAAAAACCTAAGGTGCTTATACGATTCGCGGATCGGTTCAGAGGCATCCTAGTCACCCCATCCTAGAAAACTAATTAAACCCTTGACCCACGCGCCTTAATCTCTATTAGAGCGGTTTTTCTTAACCCGATGAAATGGAGCTCACTAAATACAAACGACATTCTCATGGATGGTGTTTTATTCCGAATGCATGGACGAATGTGATCACAGGCCTCGTATTGAAAGGATGGCTGGAACTTCAACGGCAGGCGAAAACCAATGTCGTTCAATACTTTGAGTCCTCGGGCACTGCTAATCCCGAGGCGATTTTCGGCAAGGCCGAGGCGCTCAAACGCCAGGGCGACCTGCACAAGGCACTTGACGTAGTCAATCAAGGTGTAGTCTCCTTTCCAGGTAAGAACTCGTCGGAGTTGAAGACCTAAACTCGCTCGGTATCCAAATGCCATAGAACAACAATAAGTACATGAACGAGCGTAGTCACTGTACCCTCCGGCATAGGTAATAAAGTTAGTTAGATACTTTGTTCGCCCTTCAAATAAAAAGGAGGTAATCAACGATCCACTGCGCCCTCGAGTTCGTTGTGAGCAGCTGAATAAGCATAACTCGGCAACGACAAGCCTCCGTCCCTTGCTCTCATTCTGAATGACGCCTTCATCTAGTCTATGCAAACAGATTCCAAATTTAATTGAAAAAAAAAAAGCACAAACAATAAATGCACCACCAATTAATTTTTGGGATAACGTCCCAATACGTTTCACATTGGTTTGTCGTTAATGGACCTGTGATATTGTATAGTGTGGCAGGGCCCGCGTCTCGTCTTTGTCGTCGTCTCCCACGGAGATAGAACGCAGTCCTCATATGCATAAGATTTACAAATATCCGTATAACGAATTCTCGAAACAATGCTTGGAAATAGGCAAATTGTCTTTGTTGTTGTAAAATACTAGCGTTCGTGCTTTCTAATAGCGGTCTGATCTACTTCAGTGTCCAGGAGTGTCTAATAATCAGGTAGACGTTCAAGACAACATTGATATATATATATAACAATGTAGACCCTTCATCACAGGAAACCTTCCGTCAATATTGGAAAAGGTCAAGGTGCACATGGCAATGGGGGATTGGGATCAGGTGGTCGACACTGCCAACAGGTAAGGGACCCCACAAGGATAGATCACCGCCAAAATCAAAATTGCGGACCGATATGCAGTGCACCGACAACATTCGCATGATTGAACTTATGCCGTTATCTAGCCGTCTACCATTCTAGGGGACAGTAGTTATAAACGCCATGGAAGACCTGCTGTGATTAGCAAATACTACCAGTTAATAAATAACAGGGCCGCATCGAACGGCCCCACGTATCTCGTACATCATTGTTCACTGACGTCCTTTGAATCGGCTGCGCAAGGGCTCTGTCAATGGACACGAACTGCGTTCAGGCGCAGCGTTTCCAGGTGGTGCACTTGCTCAGTAAGCAGAACAACGTGAAGGAGGCCCAGCGGAGAATTCGCGAGGTGCTGGCCTCCCTCGATATCGCCGAGCCACGCAACTCCTGGCTGTACTATGAAACCGCTTCGATATTTATCGTTGTCGTAAGTTCACGATTGTGATTACTGCTACAATCAAAGGCAACAAGCACTAATAATACTTTGCCAACATTTTACGTGGAATATAAAATAATGATAAATGATACTTACCCCCCCCCCTGTGATAATTAATAGATGATACCGTAGAACACGTGCTATCACTGTACCAGGTATTTGTCTCACTTATTGGAGGCCAACAGAAGGAGGTTTTAGGCTGCTCTGCTTAAAACTGAGTAGCGTTGACAGCTTTCTCACGTTGTCATTGCAGTCCGGCCGGCAACCACAGATACTGGAGCAGTGTCTGGTACTTATGGAGAAGGCCACTTCCTTCAGCTCAAGAAACTCCGTTTTTGAGACGGGTGTCGCAAAAGTGCTTCTCATGCTTAATCGCTTCAAGGTATGAACTCATAAGCAAGTTATGCCTTAGAATATTATGCAAAAAAAATTGTGAATATATATTGAGCAAGGAGACATCAGGTGCTAAGTATGCGGTAGGGAACCTAGCTGGTCGTTGGTTTTCTTCGATTTACCGATTTATCAAAGGCAAGTAGTGCTATATATATATATATATATATAATATCGGCTCTCTAAGCCTTGCTCATAATTATCGTCATACTGCTCAGGATGCTGACAAGCATTTCGCCGCGGCTCTACGCGCAGACGGAGAAAACATGGACGCTACCCTGGGCAGCATCCTTCTACAGACATTGTCTCAGGGACCTGAGGGACTCGAAGCAGCCGAACAGCAGATCGATCTCTTACAGGAAGTTCATAGGACGCATATGACCCCGGTTAGTAGCAATGCTCTCTTTAATCTAACCACCCTATCGACACATGCACACAGTAGATACACATTTGTATCTGAAGACTGCAGCTTGTTCGTCATGTGATCTGCCTATCCCGTCCATTTATCGGAGTCTGCAAAGACGGTCCGGTGATTGAAGATGTCGCTAACGACGATAATATATCATATATTCAACAATATCTCGTATATCTAAAGAAAATCGTGATGGCCTTGACGGGGGGACCCTCACTGCTCATCCTTGTGGGACCTGGGGGTCTCGCCCAGATAGCGTCCGTTAGCTCTACCTAAAACGCGCAGCATGCTGTCATGTCTATTTTCCCTTTAAATTCTCGGCAGGAGATGCTCTACATTACAGCTCTGCTGCTCCACCGGCAGAACAAGTCACCGGAACGGGTGACTCAGCTCCTTGAACAAGCAGTAAGCAAGCACTACCAAGCTACGGAGGGCCAACCAAAAAGCATGGAGTACCTGTTGTCGCTCAATCCCGACTTTGTCGTACAGCTGGTCAAACTATACCTTGAGTATGCGCCCGAGCGACCCCTGAAAGCTACAGGTGGCCAAACGCTTCCCGAGGTGTTGAAGAAATGTCAGGCCGCGCTCAAGCCCGTCCTGCACATGTGTCCGGCACTTGTCGATGCCAACTTCCTAATGGCTCGCATCAAGTATCTGTCAGGAGACTCACCGTCCGCCCAGGGTCAGTGTTATTATGATTATTATTATTATTAGCACATTCAATTATTTTGTTTAGCGATTCTGCAGGGATAATTTACTGTACCTGACCATTCGAATTGCCGTCTCTCTATTCTAGATAGATTTGCAACTTAATTCCAGTCGAAATTAAAGCAACTCAATAAATCTTTCAGCCCTGTTGGACAAGGTGACCAGCTCGAACCAGCAGATCCCGACGGATACGCATCTGCTTTTGGCGCAGGTTCAGCTCGAACAGGATGCGGTACAGAGCGCTCAGCAAACGCTTGAGATGGCGCTCTCAAACAACTTCCAGGTTCGTAATCGTAAAACGAATGGTGGATATCGCGCTGAAAGCAAATTCCACCGTGCGTCAGTATGAAATTCACTGGAGTAGCCCACACTATTGTATTTCGTTTGTCACTCAGGTGAGAGACAAGCCGCTCTTCCAACTGATCAAAGCAAAGGTCCATCGCAAGAAGGAGGAAAATCAAGAAGCGCTGGCAGCACTCAAGGCGGCTATGGACCTTGCTGGCTTATCAGGCGGGCCGGCGAAGGCGTCGCTGAACACCAACGACAAAATGAACCTCTTCCTCGAGCTGTCCGACTCCTATCGTCTACTTGGCGATCCGAAAAAGGCCGAAGACATCATGAAGAATGCTCTGGCGTACTTCAAGGGGACACCGGAAGAAATTAAGGTTCATAGTAGAGTAGCATGAGAACTTAATAATGATAATGAGATTAAAATTATGAGGCATGTGATAAGCTCGAGTAAAACGATTCCTTTGTTTTGCAAATGTTGGAAAAATTTTACCCAAAATGCCTTGCGCTCAAGTGTAAAACCATATCCATGTACTGGTAACAAAGCCAGGCTGGTTTGATCGACAGCGATTGTTGGTCAGTCGCTGCAGGAGGCTGCTTAGCACTAAATCCTCATTTGTATTTCACGTTCAAACCTTCCTGCGTAGGTGAGCATTGCTGGCACGGAGCTAGCTCTAAGTCGCGGTAACGTCGACCAGGCATTAGCCCTTCTCCAAGCGATCGGCCCTGACCAGAGTTATTATATCGAAGCACGTGAACGAATGGCTTCCATCTATCTTCAATACCGTAAAGACACCAAACTCTTCATTACGTGCTACAGGTGAGTTATGTAAAGCAAACTCAACAGCTGCTAGATTCCGGATCCTAAGGGTAAGAGGAGGTTACATCTCTCGGTTCGGGTTGCTGCCGGGATATCCCATAGACCGAAAGAAACACTCACTCGTGGTTGTGTCCGGTGGACAGTTGACACAGGCAACTTTTGACCTTTTCTCTTCAGGGACATTGTGAAACACAACCCAATATCGGACAGCTATCTCATGCTGGGTGATGCGCTGATGAGAGTGCACGAGCACGAGCAGGCAATTGAAGCCTACGAGAGCGCACTGAAAAAGAACCCTCGCGACTATAAGATTGGACGGAAAATGGGGCAACTTCTTGTCAGGACGCATTTCTACGACAAGGCCATCACGTTTTACAAGGCTGCCATCAAGACGGGAGGCGAATCGCTACTGAGATTTGATCTGGCCCATCTGCTGATGGGACTTGAGAGGTACGACACTTCGCTTTGGTGCGAACGCAATTTTTGCGCAAGGTTTACAACCCTTTGAATTACCGTAGAAAGGGGCATATTTCATGAAAACTCCATATTCGGAGCCGTCACGAACCGCCGTCGAGATGATATTGCATGAGCTAATCAGAGCTGCAACCCGTCTCGTTTGTGGTTTGCCTCGATACTGACACACACACACGCAGGTTTAAGGAGAGCGAGGATGTGATCAACGCCGCCTTGGAGCCGCTTAAGCAACAGGCCGACTTGCAAGCACTGCAATGGGAAGCTAAATTCATGGTGCTTCTCGCGAAAGGCTATCAGCTTAACCCGAACAAGGGCAACGACGCATCGATCAAAGCGTACCAAAAAGCGTACGATATCCAGAGTCGGGTGAGTGATGTGTCAATAACTGCTCGAGTAGCTTTCTCAAAAACGGATTCGACCCAAATCAATGACGAAGGGGTATTGAATGACTAACGTTTGGCTCTGTTCGACAGCCAGTTGGATTCTAGCTCTATTTATAATGGGCATCGTATTTTAACGATCCGCCGTCGTTATAACAAAAATAATATAATGTAATTTCAGTTCTATTAAAGGTAGAAGCAATTATTGCAATTCTTAAGTTATCTTATAAGTAACGTCGCAGGACTCGAACCAGCAGCCACTGGCTTTTACAGCCAGAGACTTACCCGTCCAAGCTACCGCGCTGATGACATTAAACACCAATTGATTCCGTTGGATCATATAGTAATTGAAGCTTGCTTCCAGGTGATGATGCGCGTACAGCTAGAAGCCCCGGACTCGGCCACCGAGCAGCTTACCCAGGCGTTGGCAATCTGCTCAAAGTTGGCGGCTCATGCGGAGAGTAAAAAAGACTACCCACAGGCTCTGAAATTTCTCCGCCAGGCTCTCCACTATGACCAAACAAATGTTCAGGTTGGGCCTAGATAAATCGTTACTGTCGTTATTATATATATATATATATATATATATTGTTCAGAGTGTCGGGGTAGTCTTTCTTTGTAAAGCGTTCCGCCAAAAAGACGTTCGCGACAAGTCGCTCAGCATTGATTTATTGGGTTGAAGGAGAAGTCCGTGGCGAGCCGTTTCCATTTGATTTTCCTCGTCAAATTAAAGTGGTTTGCGAAATTCTTATTAAAAATATTAGATTTTGATCTCCAAGACACTCCTCGCTCCGGTCGGGCAGTCATTACTAATATAGATCAAATCAAGTCCACAAAACGATTTATTTGACCAAGTACTTCTCCCAATCGACCGAATTTTGATCAGAAACGGCCCGAATTGCCGAATAGAAGTTCTCAATTATTGCGAGACTCCGCAAGAATGATTATGGTTTGTGTGGGATCATTTGCAGTACTTACCGTATATCTCGGACCTTGCACATGCAGGTTATTACAGTTTAATCCCGGTGCTACAGAACAATTCAAATAATCAACCTTCGGTTCCCTGGACACACCGAAAATCACCGTGAAAGAAAACACCTTCTTTGCCCATATATCTCAGGACCTACGAAAAAGGGATAATGAAGCTCATGGATAGATAACAGAAAGACACTGGACAGAATAAAACATACTGAGTTAATTAAAATCTCTCTCTCTCTCTCTTGCAATATGGTGCACTTAATGCCTTGTACAGGGTTACCCATACAATGCATGCATTTGTCATTTTCCATCCACTTTTCCCAAATAGGCATTTATTTCTTACCCCGTAGTAAGATTTTGAGTATCTAAACTATGATGATTGTTGTTGTCATTACTGCACAGTCTCTTTTAGCGGTGGCGAAGATTGAGATGGCCTCGAACAACCTAGAGCAGGCTCGCCAGTACTGCAATCAAATTCTCAAAATCGACAAAGATAATGAAAGCGCCACCCTGGTAAGTGCTGCACAACAGTGTACATCGTGGCTTTGTAGAGTTGTCCTGAGCTTTGCATATCGTACTGCGTTATCACAAGTGTCTCCTACATATAGACGAAATATCCTAGGATAGTCTAATAGCAGTCACTTCCATCATGCCGGCAAAAATATGGCCAATATACCATAGGGCAAAGGAGGTTTCGTTTCTAACCCCACGCCGATCGTGAGATATGATGAATAACTTGCGCTGCGAGGGACGCATCACGTCCGCTTGTGTCATCACCTATCAGATTGATCGGGTTGCCAATCGGGACAACATCGGTGTGTTGCTTTGCGCACGAATCTCAATCGAGCTGTCAATCCTTGTAATCAATCGCCGCTAACGAACGAGCCATACCGGCGTTATTGGCCTACAGCTCGCGTGACAGATAATGCGTGAAGCCATTCTCACTGAAGGTAGCGCGGAATTCGATTATGATATTATTGCGTGGGAATTTTCGCCGTACTACCTCGTGTGACGATTTTGATCACAGTCAGATTTGTTGTTGGACTCTGCTGTGACGATTGGCGTCCCGAAACCATGCAAAATGCTCAATTGACTGGGGCATTTGCCGCATACGGCTATACGTGTCTAATGCTTGACTTACGATCGTAGATGATGGCGGACATCATGTTCCGCAAGACGGATCTCGAGAATTCGCTGGTACATTTTGAGAAGCTGCTCCTGCAGAAGCCCGACTACTATCCCGCGCTCGCCAGACTTATCGAAGCCTGCAGGTAAAGAAGTAAAGGAAGGTTGTAGCTTATAAAAGTTAATGATCAACGGTTCGCGCTTCCGAACACTAACTTGATCCAGTATTAGTTTATCTAGCCTTATTTTGGTGGGTGAGTTGAAGATATAAAAATGCATCACGGGTACAACGTCACCGCTTGGATATTTGCCGCACTAGTGTGAGACTTGTACTAACTGAAAGGTCTGTCTAACCGGGCAATAATCACTATAACAATGAGTATATGATTGGCATTGTTTAATGAAAATTGATTAATTTTTTAATACAATAGATCGAATTTGAGAAAGTCTACATTCAAGTATTCGAACACTGTCAAATGGGCTACGACAGTAAAAAAAAACGATTTTTTCGGTTCGATTATTTTTATTACTATTATTCTCTACTTCTACTGGCCACTATGTGTGGTAATAAGTAACGAAATTGCCACACAAAATAATTCATTGTATCATCATAGCCAGTCGACACTGACCGATTCCAGAACTCCCGCTTACTTGGCTGACTCTAGTTCAATTTTTTTAAATGGGACTTTTCAGGCGGCTAGGTTATCTGGAGAAGTGTAAAGCTTTTCTCGACAAACCTCCGGCTACGCCAGCAGCGGGTTTCTACTATTGCCGAGGACTCTACGATTGGTATACAGGTATGAGTTCTTCGTTTTCCTGTTTCCTGGAAATCATACCGTAACCAAGTCGAAACAATACCCGAAATAAGAGTTATGTTTATGTCATGTTAAAAATTTGCAAAAATTGCTATATCAACAATTTCGAATGTTTCTAAAAAAAAGAAGGTAACAACTGTTGTATTGAATGTCCGAGACGATCGTACCGTCATCTACCCCAGTAACACCAGGGCACAACTTTATAGCAAATGTATAATATAATATTTATAAACGTTCCCTATTCTCTAAGTCCAGCAGATTCCTATGATCGCGGTACGGTTTGAAGTCGTATCAGAGTGCCACTCTTTAAATCGTACGATAAGAATCGCATGAACGCAATTCTTATTGTTCTTGATATTATTAATTACGCATTGTCGCCGCATACAACAGATATTGATGACAGTCAAGCACGCTGCAGGAAGTAATCTTACCCAGAAGTATATTAGTATTATCTAGATGTGTTAATATGTTGTTGACTTCTGTCCCGTTCAAAATTCTGAGCAATAACACAGGCAACACACAGGCAGCGATGAAGCACTTCAACCAAAGTCGTGGTGATACGGAGTGGGGAATAATTGGAACCTACCATATGGTAGAGATTTGCTGTAATCCTGACAATAACACACTCGGATCGGAGACTTTCGACAGCACCGCGTCTGCTGAGTAAATTCGTTTCTATAATACAAGTTGTCGGCCAGTTGCCTTGACTTACAGACGAATAGAGAGAGAGAGAGAGAGAGGGAGAGAGAGAGAGAGAGAGAAAAAAAATTGAGCAAGTTGTAACCGCTATATCTGCCGATTGCAGATGTTTAATCGTGAGCGAACGTTTGGCACCTCCTAAGTAATGCCTGTTAGGTTCGGGTTGGCCTCGGCACGCAATTAACACGCAGGATGTCCACTATCGAAATATATCGGAAGGGCTTTATCAAATATAGCATAAAAATCGTGTCGAAAACATTTGCCACTCTCATCTTATACCGTGGCTTTCCTTTACAGGGAGATGGCTGGCATTATTGAAACGGCGGAGAGTCTCCTTGTTGAACTTCGTACGAAGGTGCCGCCGAGTGATCTCGACCTGCAGCTAATGTGCAACTATGTTCTCCTTGCGAAGAAAAACAAGCAGGACGCCGAGGTGGCGCTCAACGATTTTCTACAAATAGCATCAGATGAGAAATATGTACGGCACACGGATAGCAGAACTACTCAAGTTCATCAGCAAGGATAGATACTTGTTTTTGCCAGGGCTGAAACCAGTCGGCCAGCACGAATGTCACCACTGGCAGAAGACTTTTCCCGTGACGAGCTGGTTGCAAAATTCAATAGTTATAGTTAGATGCACAGCAAGCGACTGAAATGAAAGGCAACAACAGAAATTTGTCATAAATTTTATTGTCAAAAATTCTATATATATATATATTGTTATACAAATATAAATATTTTGCTTTTGTATATTTGACCTTACCCTCGTTGTTGTTCATTTTGCCTAGCGCGAACATGTCGGTGCCATTCTGGGCATCGCGACAGCCCACATGATCCTGAAGCAGGTTCCAAAGGCTCGTAACCAGCTGAAGCGAGTCATGAAATCGCCGTGGAGTTTCAGCGAAGCCGAATATCTTGAGAAAGCATGGCTGCTACTCGCCGATGTCTATATCCACTCGGGAAAATACGACTACGCAAGTGATCTTATTAAACGAGTGCTCCAATACAACCGGGTAGGCGTTGGCAAATCAATAAATGCGAGAATGTTAATAGATTGCCAACTTCAACAACTTTCGCGTTAGAAGGGTGTCAGCTTCAACGTCGATTTCTGTTTTTATTGTCGTTGTTGTTATATTATCATATCATTATGTTGTTATTATATTGTCGTATTATCTAACGGATATATGAAAAATCTCTGAGCAACCTCTGCACACATAAACCGACTATGACTAGGACTCGAATGGGCCAGATTCGACTGCGTAGCACTACATGCCATAACACGTTGAATGCGACATACAAAGGGATTATACTTGATACTCAAATAATATATATGTATATATATATATCCATAACGCTCGGCGGTGCCTTGTATTGCAGAGTTGCACGAAGGCTTACGAGTATATGGGATACATTATGGAAAAGGAGCAGAGTTACCGAGATGCGGCTAACTGCTACGAGTCAGCGTGGAAACAGACACAAAATCCTGCTATCGGTGGGTAACGCAGAGATGAGCATCAACGTGGTTGTGTTTGTTAATCAGCGTTTCAGACCCCTACGACGAAGAACGAAACAAAATGTTTGAGGCACTTCAAGGGCCGTATATATATTACTCTTTTTACTTGAATCAAACCGTAATAAGTCATGAAATAACTGACCAAATCTATTGAATAGTTGCTTCTTCTATTAAACGAAAACACAATGTATCTGGTTAGTTATTCTTTCGATAACCTTTACAACAAACGCGCATCTGTTTTGCATTGCATAGATTGCACCTCCCAGCGGAGCGAGTATTGAGTGAAGTTATACAAGTGCTGTTGCTAGTAGCATTTTTTTGTTGTTCTGACTCGACCCTCAGCCGGCCCTTGCTGACAGGCCCTAGCACTTAAGCTTTCGGTATTACTATCAGGACTTGTCGGGGCAGCCTTTGCTTATTTTGTTCAACCTCATCGAATCCACCTAGCAAAAATCCACAGATAAGCAGAGATGATAATGAACTCCAAAGATTCTCCGCATCTGACAGGATTTGATCCCAAGCCCCTGTCTACGAGTCTAGGACCCGCACCATCACACCCATCAAGGCGAGTTCGTTACTAACATCACAAGCGTTTACGTTTCGACAGGTTATAAACTGGCATTCAATTATCTGAAGGGGAAACGATTCGTGGAGGCGATTTCTGTATGCCACCAGGTCCTCGCTCTATACCCGGACTATCCCAAGATCAAGAAGGACATCATGGATCGGGCCCGAGCGAGCCTCCGGATGTAAGCGCTAGTCATCCTGGCGATCCTGGCTCTTCCTCTTCAGCGAAAACTAGTATTATTCGTTCCACTTCTCCACTACAAAATATCTTGAATCTACAAAACAATTATGAATACCCTGCGGCATTTTCATCTCGGACGTCTTCATTGCATCATAAAGAATTGCATCAGTCACCCCCGTGTCAATGCGGAGGGTTATGCGAACGCGACCGCATATGTTCAACTATGGAGAGACCCCAAACGCCGCGACGTCGATATCACGAGTGCTTCCTCCGTCTCGCATATTGATATATCAGATCTCATAAACCTTAGTCGTCGTAGCTGGTTCGACTTGATCTCGATAGAGTAGAGGACACACACACACACTTGTATCGCATTTTCTGTGTCATAAACCATACTTCATAGGGCAGCCCTCGGTGGGTGGAACGGAAAACGCGAGCTCACACCGAGAAATGAATGTCTGCGCAAGGGACGTTCAAGCAGCCGTAAGCAACGTGTGAGGCTCCAAGTAGAATATACACCAGCGGTGATCTCGTGAAAGACAAGAGACAACTGTTTCAAGCGCGCTGGAGTGTAGCGAAGAAAACTAGTTCATAGTTACTTTATCTACGATGTCGCTAGCTGGCGCAGCGCATAAACTGGGAGATATCCACTCTATCATCTTCGGGAAAATCACAAGACGAGCCAGCATCCCAGTAAGTCCCTTTTCGGAACGAGATCGAAAATGTATAGTCATAAATGTTGACACAGGTGCGTAAAATCTTCTACAATGACTACAGTTCTCCGTGATTCATTGGCTTACCATATCGGGAAAATCCATCGGAGTCTGGTCGCATTGTGAACAAAGCGTTCTAAATTTCTGCAGCTTGTTCTCAACCATAGAATGTGTATCTCGTGTGTGGCATATTTTTCGTATAACAGTACCGGGTGCCGTTGCCAGAACCGTATCTTCAGTTCTTTTTCAACCACCCTGTACCTTATATCTCTGATGAGAGCAATAAAGTATAGGACCCGTTCGGGTGTCTATTCTTGATTCCATTCGACCAACGATCAGCAAGTCTACATGATTAACATCCGAAATCCAGAGCACTGCACTTTGTTGCTCGTAAACGAACTCTGGAATATATATGAGCGTGTTGATATCTGCGTCCATTATGACCATTATGCTAATTTAAAACATTCATTCAGTGTCTATACGGAGCCAATCTGTGCGTTGTCGCATACTGACATCTGTTGAAACAAAAAAGCGTACTGCATGACAAATACGTGTCTACCACTAATGAGAAACATGCCGGTTTCTTAGATTTACACACAATAAAGCCAGCTATAAAACCAGAATACTTCTCAATAACTGTATACATGACCATTTACTAACTGTGTCAGATCTCGTTATCAGCCGCTTCGTCACAACAGAGACCCTATCATAGGCACCTAAATTTGTCTTCATTCATTTTGCATAAATATTTCATCACACGTAGTGTCTACATATATCAGTAATGATGTGATGGCTCGTGCATTGTGGAACACGTGTATTTATTAATTAGATATCGTTTCCTATAAACGTTTATCTTAGCTATAAGGGATTTCTCACAGTAATTCCATATGGGCTCGTACTGAGAATTATCTCATAGGAGAACGGCTGGGTGTCAGCCGCAAACGAAAATCGATCCACCCCAACGGTTATCAGGCTTCTAGGAGAGGCGAGTTTAACCTGGACAGTATTATGGATTTCAATGACAGATGGCCAATATTGAACCAATAGTGTAGTTCACATGAAGAAGGCGAACATAGACTTATTTATGATCGCTTTTATTCTGCTACCAGAATGAATTGCAAGTCATCGACTGCGATAAATACCCTACTAATCAGAAAATACGTTCCGAAACGAACACGCTCAGATGTTTGTCTACCAGTCCAATGCCTATATATATATATATATATATATATATATATAACGCCATGCCATTATGATGAATCTGCCTCGCGCAGTCTCCCCCTGATTCTGAGGACGCGAATCTCAAGAGCTGAAAGTGATCGCAACTTCGCTTAGATAGAAGCAGGTGTAGTATCTTAGAGCTGTTGATGCGCCTAACCCATCCATGGTGGGCGGAGTGAAGACTAAGAAATATATCTAAATCTAGCTTGGCCCAACCACATAATGCGACTCTCTGAACCCAGCTTGATACGACTCCTTCAACCCAACTGTGAGAATTGTGTATTATTCTATTAACTTATTCTGCGTTGCTCACCCCAAACGTCGTGTAATCTATTAGTAATTCATAGCAGATCACTAGATGCTGATGATAATCTCGAGAATTCTAGTCACTATATTTTGACAGCACTCTGAACGCTGTGGTCCACCCATTTCAACTATGTGTCAAGTGGACAAAATACAGACAGAAACAACC
Source organism: Stratiolaelaps scimitus (assembly GCA_019614645.1). NCBI lineage: Eukaryota > Metazoa > Arthropoda > Arachnida > Mesostigmata > Laelapidae > Stratiolaelaps > Stratiolaelaps scimitus. Next base: position 842,350 of record JABWDB010000019.1, read on the forward strand.
AAATATTATAATTTATTCCTGCTAATAACATCGAATTCAAGCGTCGTAATTCCGATTCACTCGAACCGGCTGGCCTACCTTATACCAGTTCCATCTCCAAGTGCTCTAACTTCAATTTCGCCGGGAAAAATTGATCCATTGATTCCTTCCCGCTCTGCCGCCGCCGCATCAAACCGCGTTAAACCTCGGAACATCGACGTAGGGGCAGCAGCAGCAGCAGTCAGTATTCTCCACCATACGAATCGAACGCGGCGAGAGACGACCACAGCGAACGTTCGTCTGTGAGTGACTCGGAGCCAGCTGTCGTTGCCGCTGCGAGCAAACCGGGTTCATCTCAGCACCGGTCGTATTTTGAGTACGCACATCGCAATGTAAGTAGGTGCAACCTGATCCAAGCTCCGGTTGCATTTGAGACGTGAATCAATGTCACTTGGCTTGGTCGGGAGTATGCGTGTATTGGAAGAGGGCTTTCTGGCAAGGACTACTGTTTATCGAGATGAGTGAACATTTGTATTTATATCGTTCAACGTGCTGTCATGCCATGTTCCATTGACTAATTATTTTGATACATGGTTTATCAAATCGACAATCCTATTTGTATAAAACTATTGTTTGTTTTTGAACGATTGATTGGGCCTTCGGCCTTCATATTCAGATATTCTAATATGAAGTTGTTAGAAGCGTTAAAAACATCAGCTCTACCCAATACGCTTGATATATTGGGATCGTATTAGGATAATATTACGTATTAGGACATGTCGACGATTCGTATTCTATCTAGAACATCGTATTCCATCTAGAGATCACCTATCGCATTGTCTAAAATAATTATGGTTGTGCAAATCTTAAAACCAGTTCGAGCTCAAACTATGAGTCGACTTGAGAGGTTGGAAATATCTCTACCTTCCAAACAACAACATCATCCAGTTCATCCACAGCTGAAACGGGTGATATCAATGTACACCAGTTATACCATTCGATGCCTAGACAAATCTCGCTACCTTTTTGTGGATGAAGTACAAGGCACCCAGCTGTCCGCTATTTTCCATTATCTTTTTAACAATTCGAATCGACCAACGTTACCATGTTCGCTTCGACTGGTTCCAGATGCCGCTCTCTCAGCCCATTGAATCATATCGGCAGCCATGGGAAAGCGTAGAGAACTGGGAACTACGCGAGGAGTTCATTCTGCAATATCAAGACAACTTCGATGAGAATCGAGTTCTCTGCCTGGCCCAAGCTTACGTCAATGTCCTTCTGCTCGGCTGTCAGTATCCGGAAGAAGTGATGCAGCAGGTAATTCACACGTATCTAGCAGCCGGTGTCACTCGAACGCCGATACGATTTCAGTGCATCGTATCCTGCACAACGGACCTCTGTCCCCGGTGCTTGCGCGAGAACCTTACTTCTGCTTGATCGATCGGTCGGCTATGTTTTGTTACCTGTAAACATTCGATATTAACCTAGCTGAGCTGTGATAGGACGCGTGCGCAGCGTGAATTTGCTCGCTTGCGTGTAGTCGGAAAGGGTAACGATGCACGCTTAGGTACCTAGGAACGAGTCGGTTTGATCGACTGGTGCCGTGCAATAGATGTTTGATGCTGTATTCTCTGTGCTCAGCATAGAACGTGTGTGATTATTCTAACCCGAAAAAAAAACTCGGTTCTGCACGGTTTCAGGTGAACACTTTGGCTAAGGGGTTGGACAAGGGTGAATCCTTTAAAGATCAGCAAACTGAACGCGCCAAGCAGAATGCCGTAAAGAAGCCACGGCAGCAACAGTCTGAGCAGCTGGGCACTACAATTAAGCGGGGCTGGAACAACAGCAGCAGAGGAGCACATCGTTACTTTTAAGGGGACCTTTTTTTCGCTATTTGGGTTAACTCAATCTTCTGTATTGGAGTTACATACGCTATGCAAATGTATATTGCCACTAGCGGTTATCTGGGGGGGGGTACTTGTGCCATTCGGCGTTTTCATCGATTTATCTAGACCACTATAAACTGATCGGACTCGGATTTCGCGTTGGGGATGACAAGCAAGCCCACATCTGTCATTTGTACATATCATCAATTACTGTGCGACCATTAGTACCGTTTGTTTACAAAAACAGATGAGTCAAGCAAATCCATTTTCGCTTTATATAGTTGAGCCGTAACAAGTGTTGAATAAAGACACCGTGGTAGAATACCATTGGAACGGTAGCTTGCTTTATTGTTTACGAAAAAGAATATTTTAGATTGCTCTCAAATTATAGAGAATTTTCCTTGTGAGAGCATGCAGAGAGTACAGTTGAACGTAAAAATAATTGGATGGATTCGATATTTCAAAAATCAATCTCGTAAGATCCATTTTTCAATTTCCTTGTTGAAAACACGGAGCGCTGTTGATTCGAGTTGATGTTGCTATTGTTATTCGGGTTGTTATGACAGGAATTTCTCCATTTCGTCATAGTCCTCCGTAACGGACAGGGTCCTGGTCATAGATGCAGTCAATGGCGGTAAGCATGACCGTGGGATGATAAACGTCGACAAGTTGAATAAATCCAGGAAGACCTTATAGCGATCGCTGAAGTAGACAAAAGCAGAAATTCGAAAGTTTTCAGTGAGAGATGCAGGCTGCTTTTAAGCAATATATATATATATATATATATAATATATTTCATTTTCGTTTAGGATGTCTTCGAAGCAAGCCGCGGACTCGATTAGTTTTAGACTCGAATGGTTCAAATTGTTATGTTAGCACATGCTTCCCTAACATCGACAGCGGCGGGTACAGGTAAGCATATTTTTCTTCGACTCTGATGCGAGATCGTTGACTCTACCACTCAGTGTGGCTGACCTTAGTGTTGAGCGCAAGTACTGGTAGCCCGTTGATCCACCTGTGCCCCCTAACGATGATCCGATCATACGCTGCACCATCAGAACATGATTATCTGTAAAGGATATTTTGCACACCTTAGACAGCAGATCGTCAGGGAAAACGCCAAACGTTTCGGCTGGAAGAAAAGCTCGTTTTCAGGTGGTCTAGAAATTAAATCTACGATAACTGGATGCCAGAAGGAAGAATTGAAGAGGGTGTCATCCTTACATCTCCATCTGGTGATCAGTGAATCGATGTCCATGAGTAATGTGAGCATGTGGAACGGCTGATGAAACCGAGGATTGTCTCTGTACAGGTAGATCATCAGTGCGCCCTGTAGTGCCTTATGCGATAGGCGGCGCTCGCCCCGCCTCACCAGCTCGGCGTGAAGGGATTCGTCGAAGATCGTTGCAAAAACCGCCTGCGTACACGACATACGAGTTCAGCACAAAAATCAGTCAATTGGCCGAGAAATTGACCTGTGTTGAATGTGGGGTTTGTTACAGGGACAGGCTGCTACGCAGGGGGCATATCAAAACGAGTTATATTCGTCACCGAATTCTGCCTCTCTTTGGAGGCGTTCATATATGCGGAGCTTCTTGTGGTATATGTCTCAGACAACAGTGGAAGTCAATTATAGATTATTACTTTTTACTTTTTTTTTTTTTACCGAGAACTTAAGCATATGTACGTATATTGCAGTTCCGAGAATAAACATTTGATTATGATATGATAGAAGCGGTAAATACTCTCTCTCTATCTATCTATGTATCTATCTCTCTCCGTGAGTGAGCCAGACTAACCCTCTTTGCGGACACTGTTTCGAGCATCTGTGTATCGTTCTTGTTGTGACCTTGCTCTTCCATACGGTCCAACATCAGAGTGACTACAGTGCGGTACTTCGCCCAAAAGTTGAAGCCATCTTCTTCAAGGCCTGGTGTCCGCTCCAGCCATCGCTATGAAAGGGAACGATGTCATTGACTTGCCGTGTTAGAAAGAAAAAACAACAGAAGGTGCGAGTTTCAACAGTTTCACCAAACTTATTGTTGAATTTGTTTTTTTGCCGAATATCGCTGGTACGATCGAAGCTGAAATTTAGGGCGAACGAGTTTCTTTCGATTTCCTCCAAGGTTACAGAATAGTTTAAAGGAAACTGATTCTTTACGAGGCCTATCCAGGACGATTCCTCAACACCTGCATACATGTTCCTCTACAAAGGCCTTCAATTTATTCCGCTTTGACACTAAAACGTTTCCCGGCATTTCCATGTCACTTCAAAGCCGCTCACCTGAATAAGAAATAGCAGTGAAGCCTGCTCGTGAGACTTCTTCACTGTTTCGATCGCCTTCGGGTCGTTGAACACGTTCACGTAGAGGTCACGACTATAATTCACCCGATGTTCCTATACAGTCGGCGATACAGAGGTGCGCATACATTCAACGAGAGGCACAAATCAGAGGTGCCTTGCTTATCTACTCCGTCCGACTATGGAATATCATTTACAATGTGATTTAATAGGTTCTACTCGCGTTGAACACTAGGAGCGATTGCTCCTGTCAAAGCCGTGCAAGCTCCAACTGATGATTAGCTTGTACCCTTGCGATATTATACACTCATGTAGGTCGGCGTACGGGTTTTGATCGCGTTGATCGTAAATGAACCAAATGGCACCATATGTGTTTCGCTGTAGACCCCCACTGAAAAGGGTACCCAACAATTTAATAATCGTACACGTACGTTTTTCACTCCCAGTGTATTCTCAAGCAGACGAAACTGTAGGCTCTGGAAGCCCGACGCGGGCGCTAGATAATTCCGGAACTCGAGAAAATCCAGGGGAGTCATCGTCTCGAGGATGGCCACCTGTTCGACTAGGAGCTGAAAAAGGTTGGAATATCGTGAACACAGCGCGTCCGAACGCCAGGCACCTTTATCTCGCCTAGTGGAGAATTGGCTCGCGATGCGCGTCTAAAAAATAAACCGACTCGACGCGAGGCATTCATTTCACGTAGAATTTTCAATAAAACCCATGCAAAGCGTTGTTATATTTTGAAATGTAATATTTGCCGATTCCCTCCCGATTCCTTTAACGAATCATTGCGACGACAATCACCTTGAGGATCAGGACAATGCGATTGAGTCTCTGTGTAATGAGCAGCATGTTTGCCTCCTCGACGACCTCGGCATCGAACAAGGGTCGAATTGAATCCAGCTCCGCCAGGATCTGCTTGAACCACAATTCATATGCTGAAACACGAATAGCAAATATCGATGTTATGTTCCGATATCGGGGGTAAAAAAAATCTATACATCAGAGAGAGATGTATAGAATCTATTGCTCGTCCCTGTGAAGTTTTCAATACAAATGCGCTTTCGCACTTTGATCACAACGTTCATTAAGAAGTTGGACTAGGGGTGCAATGCAAAACAAGGTTGATTCTAGTTCGCCTCAAACGGTACTAACATACGCTTGCGCAGTGCATAGACCAACAGGACTCATGTCCTGGCGGAGAGTACGTGTTGCGTGATCAGCTTCGTGTCGAAATTACCAATACGACAAATCAGTAGGCAGTGTTGCTAACGAAATTAATAGCGTTAATGTGTTCAACGCCGTGTCTAGGAACTTACCTTGGTGGGTAATGATGAAAAGGTGCTCATCGTGAACTTCATCGTCAGTTTGTCTCGTCACGGGTTCCTGACAGTCCAGCAGCTTCTCTAGCTAGTAATATAGAAGACGTATGATATGGTAGAAATACTATGTTACGTTATAATGTTATTCACAATTGCGCATTCACAACACGGAACCAACAGAACACACGAAGGGTTAGGACAATGGCAAAAGACGAGCCTTTACCTTCAGGTATTCTCCGTAGAGGAGTCCTTTTTGCGGACCCTTAGATGGGCCTGCATCAGCCATCTTGAACGATGTGAAGCTCGCTTAGAGCAATTCGCTTTGCTTCGACTCGTACGATACAACGATCTCGGACAGGCAACAGAGCAACGGGTAGTCCCTTACAGGAGCAAGGAAAAAGCGGCCTCCCACTCAAACGGTTCCAACTGGGGCCAATCTACCCCAGCATGGTCCCACCTTCCTCGTTATAGACGATGGCGGCAGCCATCGTAAAACTCCAATCCGTGCTTGGTCTCCCGTCAGTCTGCTTCATAATGTTATCTCTCCATCTAGCTACACGGCCAATTCACACAAAGATGGGGGCGCGTGCTCGCATCGGGAAGGCAGATAGACGGGGCGTAATTTTTGCAGCAAAAAGAAAAAAAAAGGCCAGACAAGCTTCTCTTAAAACGTGATAAGAAAGGGTGGACCCGATTTGCAGGTCCGTGAACAAAAAACACGCCGATTGTATTGCCCGAAGCTCAAGGCGACTACATGAACGACGAGTGCTAGATCATTGGCTGAACCTGCGGTAACAAATTGTCAACGCAGGTGAGAGTATGTGGGAATTTGTTACGGAAAAACGTCTCAGCAAAACTGAACGCATTTAACTGAATATAACGAAACAAACTGTTGTTCCCGTATAAGATTCTAACCAAAAGGAAATATGTTTCACGAGGCGCTAAATGATGTGTGTACTAAAAAGAGACGGCGGTTTGAAGTTAAAAACCGTACGGATAATGCGTGTACATCCAACAGGGTATTTATTTAATATGAATCCTAAACAGACACGCAATTGCTCAACACACCTTATACCAACAAGCGTAAAGAGTTTGACGACCAGAGCAGATTGCAGTGTTGCCAGTCGAGCTTGCGCTACTTGCAATACAAACATAATTAGATAGGACGACGGAGTAAAACGCTTTAATGTAACAACCCACACAATCAGGGAAAATTGCCGAGCTAAGGCGACGTGTAATAGTTACAAGTACTCGTCTGGTGTATTTGGCACCCTGAGGTGTTGGCATCGACAGCTACTTCAAGTTATGAAATAGCTTCACGAGACGGAGGTCGCAAAAAAATCGGACAGTTTCGTGCACGATCGAGTTTTATAAGTTGGGCAACAATCAAATAAACAACAGTGAAAAATCCAGAAAGCTCTTGGGTTACTGACGCAGTTGGGGGCGGGACAGGCGAGAGCCCGTCACCGTCCCTCATCGGGGACTATGGCGATATATCTTACTATATCTGCCTTTCGTTATGGCTATTCCACTGCAAGACAATTCGAATTTACCGCGTCTCCCCTCCATCGGGCGAGAGATACCCATTCAGTCTGCAGCGGCGGGTTCACCAGGCCGGGGCGGCGACGTCCAAAACAGCGGAACCTGCCTAGACGGGCATGGCGCCTCCTCGGAAGCAGCAGCAACGACAACAAACATCGTGTTGCGAATCGAACTGTGCCGCACTGCTGGCGGATGAAGAAACGCGTGATTATTAAATGCTATTATTATTAAGTGATTAAACACTCGCAGGCTCTTTCTCTTTTCGTCATTCGTGTTCTACCCAACGAATTCGACAATCATGGCTGGTAACAAAAAGGCCAAAGGCAAAGACTTTCAAAAGGTGAAACTGAAAGTTGGTAAAATCAAAAAGAAGGGTCTCAACTTCACCGACACGAGCTTCAAAAGCAAAAAGATCATAATTCGTGAACAGCTCCAAGGCCAAATTAAAGGAGTGAAGGATCAGTTCCTCTTGGCTATGCAGAAACTCAATAGCAACAATCCCTCGAATGTCACTGACGGTTAGTATGATAAATACAGAAATATATGTATATATATATATATGTTTTATTGTTATTCTTTATTACTAATTGATAAGTGTCTCAAATGATGCAATTGGTAGGGTTTGAACGTGTATACTGTGCGAAGTCAGTGAGCTGCTCGTGCAAGAGCCATCGCCTTGAGGGGGTATACACGGTAGACATCCGCTAATAGCCGTCCTATTAATAAAATTCGTCTTATCATTCTAAGTAATAAGTTATGAGGTTCCTATAGAAATTCTATTGAACGAGAGCCTTTTGCAGCTTTTCAATTATTATAATTATTCACGTATTCATGTCATTATTAGTAGCTGGTTCGCAGCTGTACCATACCTAATTTCGTTATCGAGAGCTCACTGAATTAGACCCATGTTTGCATATTGTACACGAGTTTTTTTTTAGTGCATCGAAACAACCACAAGGACTTGAATGTGGAGAATGTCCATCTTGAGTCCACTAATTAATATAATATTATATTTATTGATTATGGCATTGCTTCTTTTTGCCTCTGTTTGGGTAACAAGTAAACGGAACTGTATTGTAATATCATGATTGTGAGTCTTAAAATCTACAACAATTTGAGGAGCAGTTAGGGTGACAGGGCCGAGGTCGGCACGGTCTCGTCCTTTGAATGAATATTGTTCCTCGGTGATCTCCAACAGTTCATTCGTTCTGGTGAACACCTACCTGTCTGTCATGTTCTCCAATTTTCGATGAATTTCATTCGCGCTTGCTCCATCAAGAAACAAACTTTGACGAAGCCTTAGCTCTAGATTCATGTCGATTCTAACTAGCGCTGAGCTGCATGTAAGCAATAGATTCAAGTGCCAATAGACCAAATTGAACCTGTCTGTGACGGGCGGTTCAGTGGCTCGCGAAGTTCTCCTATGTACAAAATAGCTTGGAATGACGTAATACGCATAATTTAAAGTGGTAATATTATAATCAATGGTCTAGCATTTGTAGTCGTCTACCTCTCTATGAATAATTATGATATTAACAACTGCGTTTGCGATTAGGGTCAATATTAGTCGGATCGCATGTTCAATTCGTGTTTAAAACGCTATTGCCTGACTAATTCAGATTTAGCCAGCCTCGAATACATTACTGGTAGGTAGACAGAATCGATAAGCGATGTCAGCGCGGTGGTTTGGACGGCTAAGTCTCTGGCTCTTTCGAAAGCCTGAAGCGGCGGGTTCGAGCCCCGCTGCGCGACACATAACACTGCGTAAGCATTGTGAAATTGCAGCCCCTTTAATAAGCCTCTAAAGCTTTACCTTTACTGTGGGAAAGCTATCCTTCGTTCTAGTGAATTAATGCCTCATTATAAAATATAACCGTGGAAAATAATGATCCAATTACTTTGGGTGGTGCCGATATTCAATGTTCTGATGAGTTCAGGTCTCCACACGGTTGTTCGTATACTCGACCTTCTGGCAACGGATCAGCGTCAACAGCTAATTCAGCGTCTCGGCGCGTTGACATCACGAGACGAGGTGGCCGTTCGTGATGGTGCTACCTCCGTACTCAATCGGACTTTGGACAAATTTTCATTGGAACACCGAAAGGGGTTCGCGGAAAAGCTGCTACTAAACCTTCAGTGCGCAATGACAAGTTTAAATTGGGGTGTCAAGAAGAGTTCCTTACAGTTTCTCGAGGTGAGAAATTGATCGCGGCATGTAAAAGTACTGTACACTAGATAGAAAGTACCAATATATTTGAAAAGTTGTAGTATCATATGGCTTAGAAAAAAGTAATATATATATTAGCAGAAATATGTGTTGCTTTGGCGACCCTGTACAAAAAAAATCTCTATGCGCGAACAATTACACCAGGATGTGACCATCGGCCCGGAGCTAACTGTCTTCCGCTCGAATCCTGCTTTTCTTTGGTTGTAGGTCCTTCTTTGTCACACCCCTGAAGAGGTCGCTCGTAATTTTTCCATAATGGAGAATCTTATGGATTTGGTGTCGTCCACCAGACATGGCTCGAGCGCGCGAAAACTCGATATGGAGCTCAAATGTAATACGGACCATCTGCGGTTATGGCGAGATGTAACGCGAGTTGTGACCCGCTTAGTTCAGTGTGTCATGAAGACTTTCTTCAGCGGAGGCAAACAAACAACGCTAACATGCGCTGTAAGTAGCGTGTATCGCCTGGGCACATACTGTACAGAGGGGGAAGCAATGCGGCTAAGATTTGCTATGGTGCAATTATTCGATATTGCGCATTTCGAATGAGCCAACTGCTAATAAGAAGCACCCCGAGGGATCGCGATTTGTGTTGTGTTATTTGATGACATCCACGGAAGAAAGAACCGTTAATCTTAATGTTTACATAGTTTATTAACGGGACATACATGAATACAATATATTTGCCCATTTGTAGGCAAACAAATTCATATTGAATATAGAGACCTGAACCTAGCCAATAGTTGTAAGTGGCTAAGTGACGCGTCGTCCAACCAAATTGTGCCCGTTGAACCCGGAATATGACAACGGTGATCATAGCGACAATACTCATAGACAATAACATTATTCCTTTATTTATTTAATGTGTTCGAACTTCAGGGGACCCACATCACACCACGAATTCGATGGTTTGCTCAGAACGGTGCGTCCCGACGCTCCATCACCCATCGTGAAGGTGGCGCCGTAGCCCAGGCATTCGTTCCTGTCCTGCTCGCCATGTGGTCTGGCATTGAGAATTGCTCAACGGCTAACGCCATGCTAAAACAAGATCTTTTCGCCCACGTCTCGATCGTAATGTTGACCATCGTCGAATGGGCAGACGTGTGCAGTGACTCACGAACGGAGCTTAGAGGACTGGCTGATGAGATAACAAACTTCTTCAAGACGAGATTTCCGGTATGCTTAGAGAGTTCGCCATGTGCTGACACAAATCTGCGTCTAGCCAAAGTGATGATTTCACTGCACGGTGGCAAGGACTCGGCACTCAATCAAGCGCTATTCCTCCAGCTGAGGAAACATGAGGCGTTGACGGACGCCAAGCTCACCCTGGAGGTGGCCGCGATGGCTGTTAAGGATACGCCTGGCATGCTCGAGTACGTCAACAGCTTATTCTTCGTGAAGAAGGCGCAGGCGAGAAGACCGTTTTACAAGTTTTATTTGAGCGTGATTGAGAAGCGAATCAGTGATCCTCACCTAGATCGAATGCTCCGCAAGGTGCCGACATTCATCAGCAAGATTATCATCCTGTATCCGAACGAATGTAAGGACGAGGTAAATTTTCTAGAGAAACTGCATTCGTACATGATCCCGGCATACATTGACGGCATTGGTAAGTTGCCTCTGTCTGCACTGGAACAGATCTTGAAAAATACCCTTAAGCAAGGCCCGATGGCACTTCGCTTGATCCTCGACCAGAAGCTGGTGAGCCATCAGCATCTGAAGATAATCACGGATCGTTGGCACGATGGCGAGCTGAGTCAGGAGGACATGCTTTTCGTGATGGGCCACCTCGCCTGGAAGATTGAGGAAGTCTATAATATGATGGTTAGCAATCCCCAAGATAGCGCCGTCATTGATCTGCATATCAAGATGGTACAGCTCGTGTCTGAGTTTATCCTCTGCATTTATTTGGACCTCGACTCCGATGAGAATGCTCACTTCTCCCGAACCTTTGGCAGCCATTCGCAGCAGAAACATTTACATTACTTTGAACAGATTCATAACAGCGTTCTGTTTCTGAATGCCGACCATCGGCAAACAAGAGCGAAGCTGGACAATGTGACCCGGGCGGTCGTCCTGCGTGATGAGTTCCTTAGGGACACTGTTCTGGACCTGTTGCGCGAGCTCCTCCGGATATGGGCCATGTCCGAGACCGCGCTGACAGTGTCGTCCGTCACACTCAGCAACATCCTGTACCTAATGAACTCCGTGCTCGACTTAGACGACGACAGCTTGTGTGAGACCGTAGACAAGCTGATCAATCAGCTGTTTGTGAGTCAGTTCCTTCTGCCCACGCCTGAACAGGATCAAGGGCTGATTAAGACATGTTTGCGATACTATGAACAATGCGGGCTAGGGAGTATGCTGCAGGACCTCGAGCAGGTGATGAAATCCAAGCCGGAAGAGTGCGACGATCGACTCCATGCAGCCTTCGCCAAGAGCACAAAATTCTTTTTGGAAAGGCACCTCATTCCCAAGGAGACGCACTACCAGGACCTTGTGGATGACGCAATGAGAATAGCGGATGCATCGGATGAGTCCAGCGATTCCATCGGTGACAGCTCCCCGTAATAGAGTGGACCTAAATCGAATTTAAGTACCGAATTACATTTTCTCGCTCCGCCCCCGATTACGTGCGAATGTGTAGTTTTAAGATTGCAATTTTTGGGCAAATTACACAAGCCTAACGGATAGGGTGTCGCTGAAGGTTGTATTCAGTTGTGTAACTAGCTTTGACGCGTCTCTGCAAATATAAAAAGTTGTCGCAATGTAAAAACAAACGGCGTGTAAAAATAAAACGATTAATATCCCGTTCACTGCAAATTATCAACTCCGCGTGTTTTTTTTGTAGTGAAAAGTCGCTATTGAATGAGTGAAGACGATTAGAAGAGTTCAACTAGCAGATGCTGAAGATACTAGAAGAGAATAAATTGGGTAGTGTAGACCTTTTTTTAGAATAAAATATGCTCCGGAGGATACCTTAATGGAATGAGGTATGTGCTAATTCTTCAGGGCTGACACAATGGGCATTTGGTTTACCGAACCACTGCGTCGCAATACCGCATTCTCTTTAGGTTCATCCGTAGAATATATATAATCGTGGCACGTCGTTCTAAACAGAACTGATACGTGGGGAGGACTGGGGTCGCACAGGGCTTCAGGATGAAGATGCAACCAGTTTCATGATCATACACAGGCCGTCGCAGGCTTCCGGCTCGTCGGCTCGTCAGGGTGATACTTCGACGAGTCGCATAGGCCAGAAAATACCACCCTGTACACTCTCCTGAGGGGAAATCCCTGAAGCTCTTCGACGGTGTCACCATAATTCCACTAAAGTAGTCCAGGGGACGAGATCACAAACCAATAATGCACTACTACAATGCAGTCTGCTAAGCCTCGCGCAATTGTCCGTACGAGATACAATGCATTAGTAATAGTAAAATATTGAAATTACACAGTACGATGAATAAAATTATCCGACAATGTAGGCTACTATACTATAGCTGTAGTAGTTAACTCTTTTAAATTTGTCCTCATTGTGACTCAAGTTGACCACATGACGAGTGTCGATATCTGGCGAAATCTAGGACTTCACAGTCCAGTGAGTTCAATGTACGGAGTTGAGATTGCTTGCAGACTACCTGTCCCGTAGTCATCTATTAATGTGCAAATTGCCGGACCTGAATCTGGCGAACTTCTAAGTCAACCACTGATGCCGAGATATCGTGACAATATGTTGTTGGTCGGGCAACAATCTGCATTGTTTCAAGGAACCCATTGGCATTTCATAGCACCGAAACTGCTCGGTCCGCCACAAGAATATGTAGCACGATTCGCCGCTGCTTTATAGTCAAGCGTCCAGATTTCAACTATTTAGAAGCCATTCTATTACCCAGAATTGTACATTGTTATCAGGTGCGTTCGCCCCGCCGATACCGTTCCTGCCAATGTAAGGTTTCTTTGTTGGCCCGTCGTCCCCCCAGCCCTTGTGCTATCACTTCTCGACACCTGACGTACTTCGTATCGAGAATCAAGGACACATTTCGATTGCTTTGAAATAACGGAGCGAAAGTGCAAGCATGAGCAACGCTGACGCTACAAATTGACAAACGATTAAACTCGGGTCGATACCTGTTCGCAACATCCCATCCGGGCCATCGTATTCACGGCATACGGTGAACGAACGAAATTATTTTATATCTGCAGCTAGATCACCCCGAAAATACATTAGTGAAAATACATAAGGTCCCGTCCAGTTGGAGGTGTTCTTATCTGCATCGTTAGAGGTAATATCTGCTATGATTAATAGCTTGCTATTGCTTGAATTTTTTGTATAAATTCTGTCAACAAAATCATTACTCAAAAATTACTTAGGCTGCATCCTTCCCAGAGGTCCCTCTATTACTTTGTATCGTGCGAGTTGCACTCGATGGAACGCATCGGTTTTGGTGAGGCATTTTTATCGCTATGAGCTCGGGGAAACTTGTTGACACAAGAGAACCGGTGAGCAAGGTGGGGTTGGTAGCGAGGACAACTTTTTTTGTGTACTCAAGGTCCTATTTGGAGATGTAAAGGCAGATCTAGATCGGGCGTCATATAAGCATTATCCGGCACTTGGAATTCAAAGGAACATATTGGCACATCAGCAATCCACAAACTCGATAGGTCTATTGTAACGATCGTTAACATAAGTCCGCGTGGCAACACCGGCAGACGAATGGAAGACTCGCCGGCGTAATATATAGATGTGTTTAATATTTTAAGCGCACTATTGAAAGCAAACCGACTGCTATATGCCTGGTAAGTCTATGTATATATAACTATCTAATGGCCCATGATTGGGTGCAATCGTCTGGATTCGAGGCAGTCGATCGGCAGCATGGATCGGCCGTGGAGCGGAAAAGTCCTTCGAATATCCTACTGGGAGGTGAGACCGTGCACAGTGAAGAGGCAGCACGCAATGGCCCATTTTCGTACACTTCCGAACAAATTTTGTTATGTCAACGGGCTCTTTATTGGATTTACAACAAATGAACATGTCACTTCACGGAACTCGAACCTTTAGCATCGAGGTCTTTTACAGCCAGAAACTTAGCCGTCCAAGCCAAAGTGCGATCGACAACTCTTCAATCCCGTAGCGGTTCAACAGATATCAGTGCAGGATTTTACAATTCGTTTTTAATTCACATCGATATGGTTAAACGAACGGCCTCATAGAATATGCGCTTCGTGCGGAACATTTTCGGAAAATCAATATAAATCCACCGACGAGCTGCCCGAACAATAATCATATATACTAGGGTTCTGATAGTAAATAGGAACTGTTGTATGTTCCTTACGACAAGTTTCCCCCATGGAGCTACACGTACGTGAGGCCGGACGGTCGCCGGATGCTGGCAGGCATGTTAGGCTACACCCTGAGCAACATCACCTATTCGCTAAACATGACGTAAGTACTATGAATGTTGCGTCGTAATCAATGCGACGCGTTCGGTATACGGGGACCAGTGCCTGTGGATAATCTACTGCCGTGTGCGCGTTCACGCAAGCATACTTCCCACGTGAAATGAGCCGGCGACATCGTAAGCTCTCCTTATTGTTAATATATGAGGGAATGACATGAATCGAGCGAACGGAGGCGATCAATACCCGAATGTCTAACTATGACAGGTGTCGTTTTTATCACCAATTTTTTACTGCGCTTTTATCAACCAACTCGTTATTATTTCTGCCGGACAACATAGCTTGCTGCTCTCTCTCTCCTTCTCTTAGACGAAACCTTGGCTTCTCGTTTTGTTAAACACAGGTACACATTGAGCCTGCCCAAGGACGGATGGTTCTTCGGTTGGCTTCCCAACGGAACCATCATGGGAATGCACGGCGCAGTGCTTGCCGGTGACGCTGACTTAACCGCTGGACCCTCACCGCTCGAGGGAAAGTTTCAGAGCGAACTTCATATGCCGCCTGCCTCGGTTTACTCGCACCTCGTTCTCGTCTCAGGCATGCGACAAGCGTTTGTCAGTCGTGCGCAGAGTTTCACGAACTCATTCGAACGATCTGTGAGTTCGTCGAGAATTTCTCACCCGCCCCCCCAAAGGCTGCCTGAAGGCGAATCGAAAACGTTGAGATGCTTTGAGGGATTTTTCAGCTGATCATTTGTTTGCAGGGATCATAGGGGTCATCCGCAGTGCTACTTATGGAGTCGCTAGACGTTCCTTAGGAGAATCTCTCAGATAGTCTGTCGCCGCGAGGGCGCTCGCCGAGAAGCTGACTAAAGGTTTTTCAGTCCACGATTGATGGCCCTCAATCTCACCTCTGTTAAATTGGCTCTCCCGGATCGTCAGCCAATTGGCAAAACTCAAGGGTTCATCAAGGAGGGGACTCGAGTGTTCATCAAGGAGGGCCTATGAGCCCGTTCCAATGATTGCTACCTGCTTCCAATTACTGTGAGGGATAGGACATGGTTGGAATCAGCTGCCGGTCCCTGCAGGGCACTGACTGAAGTAATATTTTTGACAGTCCCGGTCAGTGCCCCAAGATAAAATCGGTTCTGGGTTTAGCCAGCAAGAGTCGGACAGTACCAACCAAATACCTTAGTGCCAGGCCTGGTGTCCATGTAGGATTTATCTTTAACCTCTTAAAAAAATTACTGTATGATGATATTTGAATCATCGCTTGTATTCATCGAGGGGACGGCTCGAGGTGGACCTCACCTTGTTCAACCTTTACAAAATATACCGTGCACATATGTATCTGTATTTCGTATGAGTGATTTCAGGTCTGGCTGTGCCTACTTGCCTCGTTCCTAGTCATGATGGCATTAATGGGCTCACACGAACGCCTCGTACTTCGGAAGCGCTTCGTTCTTAATCGTTTTCTTCAGTTCGGTTTTGAACTCTTCCAAACACTGCTCCAAGAAGGTTTGTGGCGAGATCTATCGTATCGTAAGTTAAGGGTTCATGCGGAACACAATCTTGACGCCATCGATCATCCTCTGTGTAAAATCGATTTGCCCCGCTGACTGCCTGATATCGTCAAACGCGTCGCGGACAAGCAAAAAGCGCATTTGATTTTTTAAACCATGCGCCCAAGGTATACCGCAGCGACTTCAATTCTACTGACAGCCATGCCAAGGGCGGTGTGTTGAAATCTCGGTCTCGAAAGATACCTCCTCAATAATGTATTAGCATTGTATTAATATCATCGATGTTGTTTCAGCGTCCAAGTCAAAATTTCGCGCACCTTACGCTCGGATACTTGGCTGTATCTGGTTAATAACGTCGTTCATACTGGGTCAGTCATTTGCGGGACAATCACGAGCTAATCTCATCGTTCAGGCTCCCACTGAACGGCTCGACACCTCCTGGGATCTCATAGCGCGGCCTCACCTCAAGGCCTACTACCTCGGCGAGAGTCAGATGGGGTCGTGGCTAAGAGTAAGCTCGGAAATTGTTGTTTATCTTCTAGGCCAGTTACACTTACAGGGTTTGATTGTCACTAATTGAATTAATTAGAAAAAGCTACAGCAATTGTGCCATCATCAAATGCGTATTCGTCATTAGATGCAGAGTGCAGGGCAGCCAACTCAGCTGAAATATAAACCATATTTTGAGTGGAGTGTTTTGCTCGAACGATTGATCGCTGGAATGAGCATTGTTCTGTCTCTGTCTCATAACAACACCGACGATAGGGTGGCCTTGAACAGTTTTGAACGTTCTTCTCGAACAGCTTTGAACCGTTTTTTGATCGATATTTCTTTGAATTTACTCATGAATATTTTTACCATTGGAAAGGACCGATCGTTTCTCTACGAATTGCTTTTTCTTGAGGCGAGCTCAGAGAAACTGATAATTTAATCGTTTATAATTGAATGTCGCCCAAGGTAAGTCCACAAGGTGGAGTGCCTTGGAATAGTCAAGCTAACATGTTGAAAAACATTAGAAACTCATTCGTTTACTTGTCAATGCGTGGAAACGATTTCAGTTCATTCTGGACAGGGTATTTTATAGCCTTACATGTTGTAGAAATTGTAACACATATACATTAGTAGAAGTGTTTTTGCTTGGATTCTGCTAGAATTCGCATCGCTTGGTCAACGAACTTCGGGAATTCGTTTATCGCTTTCAGAACGGCTCCATAAGTTGTTTCCGAACAGTACCTTCATCCGTTAATATTTAAATTCTCTTTGAAATGTTGACTGTAGCTCATTCCTGCTTGCCTTCAACTCAGCTTGTTCACGAATCATATTCTATAACTGTGTCTCGATTTTTTAATGTATCGCCAACTAACGAATCTAAGAACACCAAAGAACAAAGGAAGATATTATTCAAAGGCACATATATGGCGTCTAAGTAACATCTGGATTATGAGAGGTGGCGACGTATCGAAAATCAGTTTGAATTTTTTTTGGTCAAAGGTTAAAATTATATCTGAACTGTGAACGTGACAAACTGGTCACTCTACTAACTGCACCATCGCAGGTAGACATTCGAACCGTGCGCTTTAAATATTATATATGCATCTGCACGGTGATATCCTATTCATTTCCATTATGATAATGGAATAGTCAATACGCGTCATAACGATTCGGCTGCGCTCTTCTCACACAGACTATACCTGGCGAACGCGGAGCGGGACTAAAGAAGCATATGGATACGAACTCCGAGGCTGTGCCGATAGATAAGATGTTTGTAGACGAGATCAGAGATGAGCTTGCCGATAAGAAGTCAGTGGTCCTCACCGACATACAGGCGGCGACGCAGGTTGTGTATCGCTGGTGTGCTGAAACGGACTTTCATTTCTACATCGGTAGCGAGAACGTATTTGATCTGCCCAGTACATGGTACTCAAGCCGGACACTTGGAAAGCCTCTCATCGATGCAATGGATATGCAGTAGGTGTCTTCCGTTTTGCTTTTCACGGCTGGATACGCTAAATGGACTCAATAAACGAGCCTTTTCGCCTGGACAATATAATTTCTGTCCAATAACAAGCGAATGCATCTCATTAGTTTATATAGAAATTCCATATATAATATGTATATGTATATTCATATATCTGTATGCTTGGTGGCCCCGTTGATATCCATTCGCCAGGACTCACTGCGTAACTCAATGTACAATCTTCGATATATTAGCGTTCGACTCTCGAGTTACGTTACGCCCCACCTCAAAAGCGTCGTTAATATGATTGTTTCTGTACAGAGTTCTATGGTCACGTGCGTATCATATCCAGTTTGTTCCCGAGCATGAACTCTACCGAGGCAATGCTGAGTGCATCCCCACGAATCGACTTGAACAGTCTGACGCGTTCAAACCGACAACGCTGCTCGATCTCTCCTCGGTCTTCGAAACGTTCGTATTTACGACGGCGATTTCAACCGGAGGTTTCCTCATCGAGTGGCTATCGTTCAAGTTCGGGATTCATCTGTTCGACGAGCCTGCCGACGGTGACTCTTTAGACAATGACTAATTATCAGCCATTCGTTGGATGTAGTTGACACGAGTACATAATGAACGTTCTCCGTCGTCAACACGCGAATGTGGCAACCCTTTATGAAATTTCATCCTGTTCGACAATACCTTATTTCAACCTGAAAACATGTGTGTAGACTATATATCGAAACGGCTAGAAGTCGTGGCCAATTTAACGTACATCAGATCGGTGGCCAAGCAAAGTTCGACATCCATATCTCAAAGAACGAAAGGAATATGGCAAATAAAACAATTGAATATATAAAGGGTCAACATTGCCAGCTCACCTCATTCGACAAAGACAGATAATCATTGTTAAATAGGTTCACAATAATAATGTAGTCGTTGATGTTCCTAATATATTTTGTTAGCATTAAACGATCGTCGGCACCCGATTGGACTCGACCAACATGAACTCGTCGTTGTCGGCTATTAACGGGCGTTGTATGTTGCCGAAGTTGTTGAAGTTGTTCATTGCGAGTTTAATGCGAATGTCATGCGCGACGTCCTGCCGTTTCTATTCGAAACCAGGACAGTTTGTCACGAAAGCCGAAATTACTGACGGGACTCTGCTTGTGCCACTGGAGAAATTCAGAATAGTACGGGACTGCCGTATCTCAACTCTAAATTTAGTAGCTTTCCTTTGTGAGCGCCAAAACCTCCTCCGCTGTATCACACCCGTAACGGGTTTATAAGCCGTATCAAGGCGGAGAACAAGTATTTACATGCCGATTATAAAGTAAAATAAAACATCCCGAACATGAATAATAAATAGTATATTTGAGTATATGGCCGGTATAAATGTCATGTGTTCCTCATACAGGGAATCATTTAATTACTTATTTTTTGCTATTAGTATTCCTGGCGCGTGGCGGGCCGATAGCAAAGGTGACAACGAATGGTGCCAAGAAACACGAATGCGACTATTAAAATCTGGATTCTTACCTGAATAAACTAAAACGTTCATCTGCACTCTTCGTGGAGTGATCCAACGGCTTCGTATCTATTTTTGTCGACTGCGGCTGTTTACTTACATTTGATTGTAGTATATAAAAAAAATCATCCGAAAACGAGCAAAATATTTATATTTATTCAAACATACAATAATTAGGAATTATTCCTAGGGATTATTGGGGGGATTATTATTATTATTATTCATCCGATTGTTCCTTCCTTGGCAATATACAATTTATACCATATAATTCATGCTGCCCTTAATCGTCACCTATTACTACCACAGATGTTTATGTTTAACGGTTGATGGAGTCTAAGAAATTGTTGATAATGTTCGTTTAATTAAGAAAACTGTTACATTGCAAATCACTTACCAATGGCAAGACAATAGATACGAAACGCAGAGAGAAAGAGAGAGAGAGGGTACTATGCGCGTGGTTATGACGTTGATCGATACGAGCCTATCCAGCAAGCATTTCTATGTTTGCTAATAATACAAGGTGACAAAATCACCCTGAAATTGCGCTCGCTAGCTACATCGACGTTTGATCGTTCTCCTGTTACTACTTGCCATAGGGGCAGCTCGAAGGAATCCCCCTCCATGCAGATTGTAGGCTCGGCTAGTCGCGGGCTGTCACTCAAAGTTTTAAAGGGTGTTCACACGTTGAAGTTGATTAGATTTATATTAGTTAGAAAAAATGGTGGAGGCAGCTCCTGTTTTTCAGTTGAAGCATGACTAGGCCAGTATGTTTGCCCGGGCCTAAATTCAGCCGATAGATATTGATTTTAAAAATAAAGTTAAAACAGCTTGCAAAGTACTCATAGCCGACGACACAATTCCTGTACTATGATATTATGAGATATTATGATAAATGAGATATTATGAGAAAAAAATCTGTAACGGGTGATTTCTTACTTGACAAAATTAAAACTTGTTATAATTCGATACCTATTTAGTGGAAACAGGTTTTTTTATTCACTTCCTGAGTCGCTCAACGGATGAGCGCAATCACGTACTGAGATGGACACACGCTAAATCGTCTTTAATTATGGCGTCTTAAGTCGACGAGATTCGATTTGCTGCGATAGACAACCACGATGCTCGAGGCCGATCCTCCATTGTCGAAGCACTAGTTTTACTATTAATTTGTTTCAATGCTAATAAATTGAAATGTTATCGTCGGCTACAAGAGAAACACGTGCAACCGAATTTTGAATGCAAACAGTTTTACTTTAGATATCCAACGGGGCAGCGCAGTCTCCATTTTGGGGCGCGTTTAGCCTCTAGGTAAGTGGGACCTCGTTGTTTTAATTCTTCTATTTATCAAATATATAGAATAAGCTGGTTTTATTATTTTATTATTAATACCTTACAGTGGGTACAATTGTCGCTCACGTTCAACTAAGAATTAGATAACTTTCAAGAAATTTAACTGAAAATTAATTACTTTAGTTAATGCTGTCCTATTCTGCCTGAACCCTCTGTAGGCGTGGCATGTAAAGGTGCCCTCCAGTAACCCAAGATTATCACAAACAATGAAAATGACTGGTGGCTTTGGCTCACTGTTTGACAAACAACGTCCAGCGAACATCTATATGTGCATAGCGAAGTAAATCTGCTCGTTGGTTCGTCTGATATACATGCGTGTGGATCATTCTCCCCGTCAGCGCGGCGGCTTCGACGGCTAAGTCTCTGGCAGCAGAAAGCCGGAGGACGCAGGTTCGAGTGCCGCGACCTGGCGAGAACATCTTGTGGAACATATGCATTGTAAAATTGCCGTTCGTTTAATAAACCAATACAGTCTCCACCTTCACTTATAATTGCCATTGTGAACGGTTGACCGAAAGTCGGAAACCCCGAGAGAAGTCGTAGCATGCATTTATTTCCACCCTTTTTTCCTCCCCTCCTGGTCGTTAGATAGATTCACAGATCCCCTTGCTCGATAATTGTGCTCTCTATTTCCAACGAAATTTATTGCCACACTAAGACGAATCCTAGAAAAACGACAGAAATGCATCCACGTTCGAGTGCTACCTAAATTGATGCGTGTTATAACCAGACACCCCAGCGTTCGCGGAACCTATTCGAAATAAGCTCACCAATCAGTTAACAACAACAACATGACATTCTTCATGTTTATTGAAAAACAAGCACGCCCCCTTTGGTTGGTTGGTTTCTTGGTTGTCACATCGGTCCTCTCGTCTCTGAAACACACATCGCTGTCCTACGATATATTCTCCCTTTTCGATAAGTTCGTACATGGCTTAAGCCTGCACCCCCGCGGCCACATCCGCTCGTCGGCTCCCCCGCCCTGATCATTCGCCTGTTTAACCTCAACGATGGCTGCTCACCAGTTGTTGATTCTGAATTGATTCGTCGATCAGCTTCTCTCTCTTATGCTGATCCTCATAGATATTATTACGTTCGAGCGGCCGTCACCATTATTACGCAGCGATCCATACGTGCCGAATTCGTGGAGACGCACCCTACGGCACAGTTTGATTTATCACCTGTCTCGATAACCCTCCCGCTCTCTGCGTATATATATATATATCTAGATTCGTTTTCCACAGTCTACACTTCTCATATTATGCGTTTGTTTATTTTTGTCATCGTCACGTGTGTGCCTATATCAATGTATACATTTCGTCACGTTCCACCATCGAACTTCTGTTGCTGCTGCTGCTGTTTCTTCTTTGTCTCGATCTGTGTGCTCGTGGGCGGCTCTTGAACAGGTGTTCTATCTCTGGGTGATAGCCCCTTCCTTCATATCTGTAAGTCTGTATATATATATATCGTGTATGCACGTATGTGTGTATATATATATATATTTTGTTTTTGTATCTCATATGTACAGGTTATATGTACAGGGCTTCGTTCTCTTACACGGACTCATACATTGTTGATGGAGTTTCAACCAATTCCTATCTATCAGATATCGTCATTGTTGTGTGATATACTCTGAGGGTGATGTATAATGTGGCGTTCGATCAAGATCCCTTGCGTACTGGTTGTTGTCAACATCAACTTCCCACGATCTTCATAGTCGAATATTTGGCTATATTACACGTGGATAATGATATGTTCAGCCAATAAACATCAGAGGCGTACATTATAATTACGCTATTCTATGCCCACCTCCTCATCTATTGTCAGTTATATAATCACTTATATATTAGTACTATTTTACATTATGACTTGATATATGATCGTAATATTGTTACGGAGTTCATTTAGCCTGCGTGTCAACACTGATTCTGAGCGTTTTTTCGATATGACCTTAATGATATATGCCTTCTCTTTACTGTTAGCAATAAACGGTCATATATATATATATATATATATATTCATCGAACTTCTGATACTATTCCGTATGCGCTATTACGATTAGTCTTATTATTTCATTACTGTTATTAATATGATTATGATTTTGTATCACTCGATAGGTTAGAACAGCGCACCAAACAACACCTTAAGTCCTTCGTTTTTCAACACGGTTTTCGTTCAAACATGAACCCCGCACCCGCCTTGTAACGTTCTACCTCACGTATCGTTTCACGGGCGGACACGCTTCCCACATCTATAATACATGCTTTTCGACATCCAACGCAATAGATAGATGGTACTAGATATGTCGATACTGCTGGACACATGGCCGGCATTGTCTGCATCGGTTTCATCAGTTGTCGCATCAACACTCGCAGCTTCTGTTAATCTCTACAGGGTATCTACTAGTCTCAATCTCAATATGCCCCAAGCATTCACGTCTCCAGCACGAATATCACTTGCCCCTATACCGAAGAGCTCTTCCCGGGTTCGTATTCCACCTCCCCCTACACCATCGGTCCCAGCGTTCATTCAGCGCTGGACATACTTTGTGGCCATCCATGGGGTTGACTTTACCATTGCACGTATTCAATTAATTTATCTCACCAGCTCGATTGTATATAGTTCGTCGCAGTCTTCCTGTAGCTCTTCCCAATACGTTGCTTTTTGGTTTTTTGCTGTAACGAGATCACGACCGCACGCCGAGCACTCGACAGGTCGAGTAAACTAGGCGGGCCCCCCACTCGTCATTGAGGTATATTCCACACCTACTCACTACTATCTCGGTTCTGATCCACCGTCCATTTTTCGATGTTCCTGTACTTGTGTATGCACTCGTCAGTGTCACCTGTCAGTTATCCTGTTCATTCTAGCCACGTAAAACAGCACAGTACACAAGCAAACGTCCCGCAGCGCAACCGATCTAGTATGCTACAATGATCAGTCTCGGGAAATGGTGCTGCTGCTACTGCTGCTGCTGCTGTTAGCCAACAAAAGTGAGCATCTACATATATATATATATGTCTGATTGAAAGAATTGGTTTCATCGTTAGTATCACTGGCAAATAACGCATCAGCGATACAGTCGGAATTTGTGCTCGTCCCGCCCTAAATTTTCACTATGCTACGCTGCATATTCTGTTCAGGCAATACATATATATATATATATGTGTGTGTGTGTGTGTATTGCGTGTGATTCATACAAATATACGGCAGCCATGCCTGTATTATATCTAATCTGTGTTCACACATCTTTTCGCTCTAGTTGCTTCCTCATTCGCTCCCGTCTCCCCACGAGTGACACCATACAGGGCCGCTGAAAGCTCGGTTTGACCACATCATCTCCCGCTCCCGTATTCCGTACGACAGCGTATGAATAGTTCTGAGTAGCTTAGACGTGATGCTTTGTATTCCTTCTCGTTTACGCTTCTCGTATCATTATTATATGCTACACGGTACAATTTGGTTCAATCTGCCTCGCGGGGCACATCACACATGTCGGCTTCGACGCGTTGACATTATTCTTGGGTTACAAAATAGGCAACAGCGAAATGTTGATTCCATCGAAGGCGGTCGCCAGATTGACTTGGAAATTACGCCGCTCGTTGCTATCCGTCAATCTGTCTCTGTTCGTGTGCGTGCGTCTGTACCGACTCTGCGTGGGTGGGTGGGTTTATCGACTTCAGTTTTAATTACTCCGACTCGACGTCCGACTAAAACGAGCGGAAACTCAACGCGAACGATGCGCACTAAAATGACGCACACGTGTAACATTGTGTGTGTGTGTGTTTTTTTCTGTGTCTTTTTGCTATAACAACAAGTAAAATTGCAAACGATAACAACGGTAACGAGATAACGACGAGAGAAAAGCTGAAACTTCTCTATAAAATAGCTAAAAGATAAACTAGGTATATGACAAAAAAAAAAGTTTAAAACAAGGATGAACATGCGTGTATAGATGTTCATGTCACGTGATCGTTCTCAAGGGCAAACAGCTCCGAGTAATAGCCGGTGGGTTTTAGGCCGGGCTCTGTGCTGGTAGTCATTAGCGGCGCGTTTCTTGGGCAACATCAACGGCGCGCGGAATAGGCCCCATGATCGTTGATCTCTGACAAGCTCTATTCGATTCGGTTAGTTAATTATTTTTCTCGTTGTATAGCTCAATAGCTTAATAGGCTAGCCGTTCTGTAACGATGTGCGTAACACCGCCGTGCGAAGCTGCAGCACTACTGACGGGTTTACGTATGACAAATACTTTGCTGGGCTACGGATACATTTCCGAAGGTCATGTGGCCGGCAATGCGACATCGAATCGTAACTCGAATTCGCAATGAGATGTTGAATATCTCACAGGCCAGGGTTAACATTCGATGGGAAGAGACGTGTATGGAAATCAATACAAACGACAGAAACACTACGTGCGCACGTAAACATACGCAACGTTCCGTTGTTTGTCAAGAGCTGAACAAGAGGAGAATTTAGAGTCGAAATAATTAGGCACGCAGTCTTTTTCTCAATAGCATCTCTATGTCTAATAAATGAACGTCACTATACGCTCGCTTGTCTCAGTTCATGGGAATCTGTCCATGTGTGAGATTAAACAAAACACTTATTCTCATTTAACTTGAACTGACCTCACGTCCCATGTTTTCGTGATGGGAGTCCGTCAAGTCACAAATGGAGAAATGGAAGCTCTTTCGACTCACCGACCCAACTCATGTCCGAACATTGAATTTCGTATTTATGCAATGACTTAGCAAGTACAACAATAGCTAACGAACTGCTTCATTCAATGCAGTAATAATAATAGTTATAATAATAATAATGTCTTTTTGTTTGAGGAAAGGGAGACATGTTCGTCCTTACCTAAATGACTCAAGATTACATCCTCTAGATATGGAGTAATGCATGCGGCCTGGCTAACCAAGCCACCTTTACTCAGAATCCTGACTTTGACTTGAGGCCGCTAAAGTCGGGGTCGAATGAAATCCTGCCCCTGACACATTGCTGTTTTAAACTTCCTCACATTTCGGCCTTCGTGAATCCTTCGTGAAAGCCTTCATACACATCTCAACGAAGGTATGGATCGTTCGCTCTAATGTGTGTGTGTATCTGTGTGGGTGGTATGTGTATATCTGTTATGCGTTTATCACGAGTTCATCAGTATACAGATACCGCTATTGTTACCTCCCACTTCGTTCGTTTCATAGATTTGTTTCTCCTCATCATCGCTCATCCGTTTTCCTCATGAACCTAGCTGTCCTTCGAGCCTTCCTCAATAAGGATATCTGGGAGCAGCTTTCTCTCACGGAAATCTTGAGCAGGGCTGCAACTCAGCATGTGAACGTTATTTCGTCTCCAGCCGCCATCATTCCCGTTCGATTCTGTTTCGCAACGGTGCCAAATGTTCGTGTGTATGTTCCTCGCATACGCCGTCGACATACGAATTACTAACAGCCATCTTCAGCAACCAAGTAGACAAGACCATCGTCGGTCACAAAGCGTCGGACACTCCACGATTTCAAGAGCTACGCTTGCTACCATAACTATGTACCGCTACTGCTACACTGAGGCTGCAAATAAACGGAGGCTCTTCTTTACTGAAATACGACGCTGTTTCGATATAGTGGGGTCATTCCCCGCTCCGTTGGGTACCTTCCAGTCGATCGAACGATCGATCGATCGCCGCCAAGCTCTTCACTCCGGTTGTTTATAGCGAATCGTAGTAACATGTCAGTCGATGCCATCACCCCATGGGTCACACGTTCAGCGTTTCACGTGCAATGATCGCGTTGATCAATCTGCGGCGGCGCATGGTTCACGGAGCTCCGCGGTCGGAGGACACCGTGACTGGCACCCAAACTTAGCGCACGTACCGTCTCTGGCGGAATGCCGTAACGTCACTATTATATTTTACAGAACGGACGGAAAAATATGTTTCGGATATGTTACGACTCGTCGACTCATTGTCTTGTGCTGCTGTAAGTTGGATTTCTCCTCTTGTTCTCTATATCCCCCTTTCAGCGTTGACTTCATCTGTACAGCTCAACATCGCATAGTGTACAGTCTATCTATGATCTAGTTAGTTGGTGAGGTGTCGAGCTCTAACGACACTGGGCAGTTCGGGTTTTCTTTTCAACCGATGTCACGACGTCACCGGAACCACGAACGTGCCCACAACTTTTTCTTTCCCCTCGACAATTTGCCTGCTCCTGATAACAATTCGGATTACGAACTATAGACGACCGTCGCGGAATCAATCAGAATGTACGAACGGCTGACGTTCTCCATGGCGAAGTCGTGTACATGAGATATTTGCCGCGTTCGCCCAGTCCACGTCCATTGCCGCTCAAAGCTAGAGCTGGAGCGGGGGACCGCATTACGGTCCATTAAGGGTCCTGATGACCCGGAATCTGATTCCGGACAGGGATTTCTGGCAGCGGTGCCCTTCAGTAAAACTCATCGTATATGATGACGTCACTGAATGATCGGTTCTTGAGACATGTGTCAACGACGCCGAGAATCTTGTGTACTCGTCGATCGAGCGCTTCGAGATGTCCGTCGAGAAGGATCGGAGCTACGGCGTCGGAACCCATACTCTGGCGCAGCTTTTTGCCCAGCCGGTTTCCCGGGGTCATAACGAACTTCAGCAGCGTTCTCAGTGTAGATTGCCGAATTAGACAGCACTGGTAGAGTGGAGCAAGAATCGACATCTCGTCGTGGTTAGCCTTGCCGAACCTGTGGAGGATGTACATACACGAACAAAAATCAAAACGAAAACATGAATAATGTGGCGATGCGTACAATCGTAGTGACCAGATAATCGTATACATAGTTATTTTTATCATCATTATAGTACATTTGCACGTAATGACAAATCACATAATTGGGACTACCTCTGCAGTGGGGATAAAGGTGTTGGTTGTATTACAGTGCGATACACTGAACATATATATATATATATATATAAGAAAGGAAATACATTATTTGCACCGGCTTTCTCATCTAAGCTATTCACCACAGTAGTGTTGGACCCTTATCCACTGGGTTTCGTAAGTGCTCTCTCAAACTTCACTCTCTGCCATCGTGGAACTTCATTCAGTACTTGTCCGAGACATAGAAATATTCTCGGGGTATATATATATATATATATATATATATATATATATATATATATATATATATATATATATATATATATATATATATATATATATCTGTGTATATTGATATCTAGTGAAGCAAAACGAAGCACGTAGCCCTACAAGCAGGGCAAGTAGTTCCCAAATAATAACTGCATTGAATCCACTCAGTTGTTCAGTTATTTATTTACCGGCAGTTCAATTATACCTTCCTACATAATACGACTTGAAAGCCACACGGAAATATAACGTAATCTACTTCATGACCTAATCATACACTCTGTATACTGCTCATTATGAGATTCGTTTTCTCCTCGTCATAGGCCTTTAGAACTCACCCTCGTCCGTGGTCTAAATGAACCGGGGCGGATTCGTTACCGAACAGTTTGAACGTCTCATAGTGATGGCGATCCATGTTCCCTGTGAGGAAGTCTAGCACCGCCATATCGGTGAGGTCGGCCAGCCGGCGGCCCGCGTTGTACGGAGGAGTCTCTTTGATCAACTCGCAGTAATCAGGATCGATCTCCCACGCGGCCTTTCGTCGCCGGTTGTACGATCTATTGTGCATGAACACAACAAAAAACAACAACCAATGGTGATGATGATGAAGTTGGGTATAAGGCCAACACATATATATATATATATATATATATATGTTAACTTTTAAACTCCACTCAAATACTGAGCGTCGTTTCCATTCCGTTCCGTGGCTGGGCTTCAGAACATCAGGAATGGACTTCTACACAGTTCGATACAGGGGCATATTGTAGTATTGAGGCAAGGCTATCATCTCCCTCGGGAGTGACCTTGATAGCCTCGACCTGGAGCCCTGTCCCCACCGCATCACAAACTATTGTATATATTAAGACACATACAATACTATGAAATAAGTATAATTGAACGTTTTCAGCTGTATTATTATTATTATATTATTGATACTGTGATATTGTTTTCATAATCGAACGGTATTCTAGTTGCTGGAGGATATCGTTGAAACGCTGCCTCTCTCAGCCATACCTTCTCCAGGGGTGTCTCCACGAGGTTCGTGGGGCGATATCCGTTGAGGGCAGGAATGCTGCAAAGGAGCCCTCGAGGTCATCCGGATGTCCACATATCGCGTGTGATGTATCGCAGTAGTAGCTGCAGTGGCCGCTGAAGCAAAGGTTCTTCGCTGCAAAAACACAACCAAAAAAATCCATCTGTGTGTCACATAAAGTCATAGTCATACATCGTAATATACCATTTAGTTCTATTTCAATTATTAACTATTATACTGGACTTGTATGTTCACAACTTGTTCATATAAATTCCCTTATTATCTCGAGAGCAAACAAAGTAAACATTATGTCCGTTCCGACACTTCTTTCCGTTACTGTTATCGAGATTTTCAACCTATAACATTCTATCAAATCTATAGGTTGTCTCTCTCTCTCTCTCTCTCTCAGGCCGAGCTGTCCTACGATGTTAACCGTAGGCAAAGAAGGCATCTTCATCTCTTGGAAAATTTACGAGCTCGTACGATGACTGGAGAGCTCTGATTACAGTCTACGCCATCAAACAGCTCCATAAACGGTTACTCGTCTGTGTAAGCGAGAAGATCTGTGTTATTATACGTTAACCTGGCGTCATTTACTGCGTCATATGCTACTGTTGCTGCTACTACCTTGTTACTGTCAGCAAACCCTTTTCAATCCCTGATTGGACAAAAGCACTGGAGCCGATCTGAACCGGCGGCGTGTATCCGAACAGCTGTACACTTCATAAAACAGGTTGTAGAGAGGAGTAATCAAATCAATCACACTGCTAAGAACACGTTGCCAAACGGAACACGCCATAAACTTTACCCTTTATGCCGTGAACGTGCATCACCCGCACCCCCGCTAAACATTGTATACATGCATTGATATAGCTATGCACACAACAGCAATGTTACACCGACAACATATTTATCCCCGCCCGCGGCACAGATGACTCAAAAGTTGAGTATACCTTCTCATTCGGGCCCCTCTACCTCGGCGAGTGTTATGGAGACGAGCTCTAACACTCGATCTAGGATCAATCCTGATCTCTGCGAGGCACGGTAGATTTGCATAGCATAGCACGGCCTTCCAAGTGAGTCACGTGTGAGAAACGGCTTCAGCAGGCGGATGGCAACGCGCTCTAATAAAATGCCGAAAATATCCACGTAACGAAAATCGGCGCTAGATACTCTGCGCGAGCTACCGCTAACAGCACACTATTCTATTACAATATAGACATTCGAACAAACAGTATCTGTAATCACTTTCCCTTTGAGATTTTCCAGCTGAGCTCATTCGGCCGACAGGATGTTTCAGTTACAGAATTTCATATCTCGTCGCGTCGTTTTGTGGCGTTTACAAGGATATATCTCTTCGCAGCGATTTTCGCTCTTTACACTGTTGGCCTAAAAATAAGCCATCACGCGAACCGGCCAATGATCATCTCACGGCAGCCCAGTAAGATCAGTGGCGATCTGCAACAGTGTTCCGGCGCGCCCACCACTCACTGTTGTCCATTGGCGTTGCGGCTTCTTTGCCGCCGTATGCTTTTTCAAGATACTACGTGAGACCGAACGAGGGATCCGATCAAGGCCCAACCCGTCGTCAGCCTGTCCGCTTCAATGATTTGCTTCACTGGTGGGGTTGCCGTTATTTACCGCTTGCTGTTGCTCGGCGGTCTTCCTGGTGGCGTCCTCACGTGGACCAGCCAGAAGCACACCTCTTCTTGCGTCAAGCCAATCAGCATGCGGAACCGGCAACGCCCAATATTCCGGCCTAGGGTGGCGAATTAATATATCTTAAGGCAGTGACGACTACACACGTCGATGGCTACTACTAGTTGACAATGAGATAACGGGGAGAGATCGAAGTCAGCCATGTTAGCATATTCAGCGGAGAAATGACACTGCTTTCAGTAGTTGTCGCGCCATAATTGTTGTACTAATGGTCGTCGTAGCTTAGAGCTCATTAGGTTCGTGGCACAAACACATGTTGCTGTTCATTATTGACAGATCGTCAATATGATTGATTGGCGCTTGTGATTTATCTGTGCTGACATAATATAATAGGTAGCTGTTCATATTGATCGGGTACACGTGTGCAAATTGTTCGAAGGGTTCATAGATCCGCTTCATATTTTGTGAACACTTTATACCCGTGCACGTAACCGATGAGAACATGGCCATAACGGGAGCATTTTATTGTTCGAACTCAAGTGCGTGGCGTCAGCATATTACAGAGCTCTGTTCAGTGAACAGAGAGCTTCATTGCAGGCCAGCCTTTTTATAGTCACCTCAACAGCAAGTACGTAATGCACGACAACAGATTCCGACTCGCAGACGCAAGCAAACGCTCCAATGTATGCCGCGTTCGCTGCAGCTGTTTCATCTAGTTGTACCCTTTTCGTGTATAATCAACAAATTTGCGCGTATCCGATAAACTCGCCTCGGAGTAAAACGATTCCGGGCCCCTCATTGCTTCGAAATTTGCTTCACCAGGTAGAATGGTTGCAAGCGTTTTTCAATCGTTTCAGGCGTCTTTGTAATTCGGCAGGGCTGTATGTGGCAGGCAACGAATCTTGGACCAATTGTGCCAGGCTGAAGGGTTCGGCAATTCAGCGCCTCCGTTTTCCGCGTAAGCTTGTAAGCTCGCTGGCCCCGCACGTCTAGAGTACGAAGCGGTTTCTAATACAATGAGCGTATGGTCATATTCTCGAAGGGAGCTTCCCGCATCCAAGAACCTGATTACCACGAATTACTATGAAAAGATAACTGGAGGAGTGACCATCCAGTCTAGATAAGACATCGCACCAAAAAGCGAAAGTAATGGGCATGTCCCTTGTTACGCCATCAAGCGACGACTGGGAAGCATGTTGAGCTTCATCGGACACGAATCAGTGACTATCCGGCTCACCAGGAACTTGTCGCAAACATCACAGCCAAAAGGCGGCCCGTAGCGTGATACAGCGAGGTAGTGTCGCTCAGTGAACTATGATAATTGCACATCTGGCAGAGATTTCGCTCACTGGAAATAATTAACAAGGAGAGAATCGCAAGGCCCACAGTGTGATTTCACTCATTAACCTAAATAACACAGTAACAGCCAAAGTTGCTGACCTGAAAAGGCGGCCGCCCACCAACCAGCCAGGCCTGTCATGCCTGATGTCATGACAAGCCTCATGCCTTTCCTGTGTGGATTTGATCAGCTGGCCAAAGCAGGCGAACGTGATCGCTCGCCCGAATAGATTGTAGACAAGCCGTGCAATGATCGGCGAACGCACCGAATAAAATGGAAGTGTCCCAGGTTTGAAAAAGATCATATATTCAGAAAACCTTGCTGAACCACGGGTATAAAACAAATAGATAGAACTTGCAGCAAACCCGTCATGAAGTTGACTTGACCTGTCCCAAGAGATCGCTTCGATTAGATGTAAAATACGCACAGGCTATAACGAGCGCAAATGGACTAAAGTCGTAACAAGACTTAATCCCATCTCAGACGACCAAGGAGAATTATTATCGTCCTCAGCTGTGGCGTAATTTGAGCCTCTGATAAACGATAATGATGCAAGGGAAGAGGAGGCAGAGCTAAATCATTTATACGGACAATATAGTGCGCTTTGAGTTGGATTCGATTGCGTAAGCCTATGCTCATCTTTAGGTGATTACTATTATTATTATATCTGTAGGGAGGAACGATTTTGCTATTGCGTTTGGCGTGAGATCCCACACCTGTGCACCCTGTAATATCTGGCATCGCCTTGTATCAGACGCATGGACGAGAGGACGAAGGATACCCCGCAGGTTCGAGTTTGTGACCACCACCAACCCGAAGGTCATGAATTGCCGCTGAGTGTGCCAGTGGTGTGACGATGATTGGAGTCCGCCTTGCGGCAGCCAGGAACCCGCCGGAGGTCCGAGCAGAGAGTAGTGAGGGTTCCAGCTAAGTCCGCAGAATATCCAGTTTGGTACTGGTCGGGTGTACGTTGGGCTCGCCAGGAAATGGCTGCTGGCGCGGCAGCAGCAGCGGGAGCAGCTGCTACTTAAAGAGGCTCAGGCAAGGAGCGGCGGCGGCGACCTAAGAGGGCCTAACAAGGATAAGCCGCGCTAAAGCTGCTCAGACAGCCTTGAGCGAGGTGGGGCCGGTCGGAAAGGCTCAAGGAGGTGGCCTAAGAATTATACGGCCGACAGCTCTCCTTCTAGCTGACGAACGGCCTGACTGGCATGGAGCTGGTCGTTCTCCCTATCTTTCCTCTTGGCGTCCAGGCGTCTTTTTCTCTCTCCCAGACCAGCCAGCCATCACCATGCGTATTACAAAATATCTTGAGGCGGTCCAAGGGCGCCATGTCTCGCGAATCGACCCTGAACACCCTCGTTCTTGTGGCAATCAATGAGAACCACCCAAGTCTCTCTCGTTCTCCGTTCGGTCTAATTCCTTATCCACTCGTTACACCCGCACATCGATCCGCCTGCACCATCAGCCTTTTCCGTGTACCCTTCTACACGTAATAGCTGTAGTGCGGTCCACTTCTGTGGCAGAGAAAATGACGAGACAAATAGCTTTTTTTCTTTAATCCATACAGCGATTAGATACATACATGCGTCGGGGAACGAGAACGAGTTCGTGAGCGAGTTTCCGGCGAACGCTGTTTCATCTGGATAAAGCATGGTGTAACAACCGGAAAACGGGTCCGGCACACATATATATATATATATATATATATATATAGATATGTATGGGCTATGAAGACATCAAGACGGAGAACTAGTATCACAAATGGCGCAGCGAATTGAACGACATTGGTCGCCGATACCTGGACCGGGTTCCGAAAGGGGCAACACTCCTTGACTCTAGTCTTCGTAGCATCCCGTAGGAAGTAGCCGAATAAAGCGGATCCTATCTAGCGGATCATGGCGCGACGGTTTCTGTGGCCAATCGAAACGAGGACTGACAGATCCCTGCAGGCAGCTGAGTTCTTTCCGGTAGTCCTTTACCCTCGACACCATCAGCAGCCACATGACGCAAGAACTAAAAAGATCTACCAATATCCATCCAATGGCGTTTGCCGCCACATTGTATACTATGGTGGCGTCTACGGTCGCTGGCATCACCAATTTTGTTGGCTAGCAATGAGTAGCGAGCCAGCGGCTTCGTTTCTAACCAGCTGGCGTGTTCTGTATGGTTCCCGTCCAATGAGACGACACAGCTACCAGACATGAGGCTTATGTAGGCGCGCTGCGATGTTAGGAATCTCTCCAACTGTTCCGCCTTTGTCGTATGTCGCCTCCAGCCCAACTCCACTACCCTCGCACCTCCTACCCCCCCCCACGATTGCTATAGTAGAATAAAGCAACAACGCTACCCGCATCGACGGGAACAGCGCGCCCCCGTTACCGGAAACGTTCGGTGGCACAAGGCTTATCGGCTTGACCGGCGACTGCTGTCCACCAGCCCTCCCTTCAGGTACCTACGTTTGACAAGGGACGCCTGCCACCAACAAGCTTGGTTTCCATTTCATGCGAGTTGTTCGGCGAAACTCTTGATAGTTCCGAGCATGTGTTTGTATATGTGCAGGCACCTACAGGTCCGGCCGTGTATCTAGTGCGGCAACAATATGGTTTTCGGGCGGATGCCGCGTTTATTTTGAGTACGATCGCGCTCTCGGCCAGAAAAGCGAAGCAGTCGATCTAGTCAAAGGAGAAGTGGCGTGGGAAGTTTAAGGGATGCATGGACACTTAAACATCCTTAACGACAAAGCACTGTTCTCCGACGCCGAGGAGTCTATTCGGGTATCGTCGTCGGAACAGAACGTCTGAACGCCAGGACACGTCCTGCAAACAGATATTGTTGCATATACGGAAGCCTATCTTCCTGTCCCTGCACTCCTGCTTCATGCTTTGCGGAGGAAACCACCTGCACGACAACCAGCTCATAAGGTGGATCATCAGGTTGACGGATGTCGAACGAATGTCTCCTCATCCGAAAACGGTCTTGGTAGAATCATTTTCTGGCATAATACCTAATTCATATGGTCAGTATCTGTATGAAAGACAAATATATATATATATATATATATATATCTAGCACACACATAAAATATATGTTTGAGAATATTTTATTTATTTCATTCCGGTTACCTGTTTTTGACAATATGACTATGTATTGGTTAATAAGGAAGCGTGTTTCGTTTAGAATCCCGTTTCGTGTCGTTTGAATCGTTTGAATATCGATTACGTTAGCTGCCTTTATTCTTTGGTGATTTATTTTATTTTGTTCCATTACAACATCGTGTTGATAATGGTTGACTGATCCTCATTGATGATGGTGTTTTTCGCAATGTTATAGTTTATAGTCGTTTTTGAGACAGCGTCGTCTGAGCTTAATACCATCTTGCTGGTTACATTGTCTTATTGCACACGTTAGGACACACATCAGCATTGCCTGTTTACCGTGCGATAAACCGCCTAATCTCATACCACGCTAAAACGGAAGGTACATCAATACACGTGTCAACAGCATTTATCGCAAGAACAACAAAACTGCAGGCATTGTTGGCACACCTACCTGGTGATACGAAGAACGTCTTGGCGAGATTCTGGTCGGCCAGAGCATAGATTTCCGAGGTCATATTGAGGGTCCTTCCGGCAACGGGTGGTGCACGCCGGAAACCCAGCACCCTGCAAACAACAACAGTGGAATAGCCAAACGAACATGTAACAACAGATCGCAGCATCACAGAAAGAGAGAGAGAGAGAGAGAGAGAGAAGAGGAGGAGGACGAACACATTAGAATAGAATAGTGCCCGCACCTAATGTCGGCTGGCGAATCACGACTGCTTGGCGACGGCCTAAGCGGGCAGCGAATACAGCGACACCCCGCGATGTTCCGACTACCCCCGGCCACCTCCCCTCCTCGCGTCTGCTGCATGACCGACGCGCCAGTGGCGAACTGGCGCCAGCCAAGCGGCCAACTAACCGACAATAACGCACTTCCGGGACGGTCTGATGCCGCAGCGCTGACAGAAGGAACGCTTCGCTATTGCAACGTCCATTGCCGTCTGTGGGGTTGTTGCCTCTGCCGCCGCCGCCGCCGCCGCCGCCTCGACAAGGGATTCCGCGAGGCGTCGGCGATGACGCCTTTGCAGAGACATCCCGCAAACATCGCAAACATGACGGCTAATGCGGCGGTAGCTTCGGCCGGGATGGCCCGACGGCGTGCCAGCGGCCAACGACATGCGCATGTGCCTGCATATGCACGTTTGTATGCGTAGGTATATAGCAGTAACCTGGTGTCACGGCGTCGCCGGTGGCAGACGAATGAAGGGACGGGGCGTGGGCAGCCGAAAGTCGAAAGGGACCTCTTTCACACCACGTTTGCATGGTCCTCCTGCAAAGTCCTCGCTAGACCGACAGACGAATACATACCACAACTTTGTCGCAATGGCAAACATGATGACAGGATAAGTGCGCGGTGCGGCGACCAACGCAGAACGAGGAACTGTGCAACCAACGTCGCACCTCCAGCCATCGTCTCCTCGAGAGGAAGAGAGAGAGAGGGACAGGATGGCGGGTGGTCCGTAACTATACGTGCCCATTCGCACAGGCATGTATATAAGCAGAGACGGGCACGCAGGCGTACAAACGCGTACAGCCGTACATCAGAGTATGCCATATGCCGCTGGGAATATGGCGTCCGGAGGGACGAGACAACTCAGAGTTTAGGGTTTTGCCGAAAGGAGAGTGAATATTCCTGGACGGCGGGTGATCTCGCATACGGAGCTGGGTTCGGCTAGCCGGCTGGTCTGGCCATCCTGATGGAACTGTGTACGCGTCACGTGAGAGTTGCCAAGTCGATCTGAGTGGTCAAGTCGCACGCCACCCGCGGCGCGACCCGTGACTATGCAATAGTTGACGGTCCTCGGCTCGACTACTCGCACAATCTATGTATATATACATGCAAATTAGGACGAGCACTGCCATCATAAGCGGGCGTCCACCTCTGTCGTCAAGCCATCGCGCGTCGGGTACCAGTTGTTGTTAAAATTGGCGCAAATTAGTATACTTCACGCACCATATTATATAATCTATTCGCGTGGGTGTTTGTATTTGGGTGGAAATGTTCGCAACAGAGAGGTGGAAAGAGAAAGAGCGTCTCTGTGCGATGCCGCTTTGTGGAACTCATTAGAATTAGTTTGCGCATTCATGCTCATTAAAAAAATGTGTACGTACTCGAGGAACACCCAGGTTATACGTATATG
Source organism: Stratiolaelaps scimitus (assembly GCA_019614645.1). Lineage (NCBI taxonomy): Eukaryota > Metazoa > Arthropoda > Arachnida > Mesostigmata > Laelapidae > Stratiolaelaps > Stratiolaelaps scimitus. The sequence goes on from JABWDB010000019.1 coordinate 879,780, forward strand.
TAAATCACATATATGAGTTTGGATCAGCGTGAATGATTATGGCGCATTGAAGGGGTACTTCACATGTGGATAAGGCTACTGGCAGCTTCCAATCGAAATATTTTCTGGCTGCCTCTCAGCCCTAAACATTTAACGTCCACGGTATAGCTTGTGCATTGCCTCATGATGGACAACGCCTTTAAATGCAAATGTGCAACGGTGGGGATCGAACCCGTGCGCCTACGATTTTCTCCTCCGGTTGCAAGGCTTCGAGTCTGTGATCATTGAGAGGATTTTTTCCTGCCGAACTTCACAGTTCTGATTACCGTACACGTAGCTATCAATGTGATGCAATGAAGAGTCAATGTCCACACAAAGGGATAATAAAACCCTGAGTGACTTTGTTACAACAAGCACATAGGAACTACGGCAGGAACCTGTAGCGGAAAGTCGCAGTAGAGGTGACGACAGTGATCACAGTTATTCGTAGAACTACATGATAATAATACCAAGAGCAAAGTTCGCACAAGTGTTGAAACTCTATTAGAGAGAGATAGAGAGAGAGCGAGATGTCGTGGGCCCTATTATTATTAACGACGCCGGAGAGAAGAGGGGGCGCCGTGAACGACAAAGTTACATGAATGAACCAGTCGAGTGAATTGCGAAGCCGCTGATCCAGCAGACTGGGCCACCGGGTAAGCCTCTTGAGGCTCGGGTATCCCAACGACACACGCTGACGCTAGGCTGCTCTAACGAGCAAAGTAACGGAGACAGGCGACGGAGCGAGCGGTGGCCACGGTAGAAGAGCAGCGAATACGCTGCTGTACTCCAGTACCACTGGGAGTGCAACTAATATGAAGTTATGTCGTTAACTTAAGTATAGGTGTATGTGTGTGAGAGAGAGAGAGAGAGAGGGAACAAAAGAGAGAGGGATATAGGTGGTTAGGCGGTGGGGCGCGCAGCGAGGGCCATAGCTATCCTCTTCCAGACAGACGAGGGCCGATGGGATCCGTCGCAATGTTTGCTATCGACGCGTGGACTGATGACCGACCTGGGTCGGCCAACAACGGGCACCACGCTCGTGCAATACGCCCGTGCCAGAAGAATAGACAGGGAGAGAGAGAGAGAGAGTCGATGCGGACACTATCCTTTAGGTTTACTACGAGGTTTGGCTAGAATGGTCAGAGCCTATAATGGCAGGGGTACGGGACGTCAACGGGTCGTACGATCTGTTACGGATCTGAGGCTAACCTAGCCAGAAAGGACCGCTCTCGATGACGGCCGCCTACCGTTCCTGCCGCAGCTATGGACGGCAGCCATTAACCAAGAGCAATAAGGTGGCCTAAGTTGTTCTGGCCAATGGGACGATATCGTCCTCATCGCTTTCGCTGAGTACCCATCACCATCGTCATTGCGGTAGTTGTTGCTATAGACCTACCGGGACCTCGCCTCGCTTAATGGCACTAATCATAATACTGACAATAAACGAACGGACACTAGTTACACTATTGCACACATACGAACAGGCACAAAAATCATAGCAGGGATGCTGAAGCAGGGGAAAGCAGCAACAACCACAGGAACAACAACAGGAGCAGATCTAATAATGACGACCGTGGTGACACAGCCATGATCTTTGGAGCGAGGAGGTTGTCAGCAACCGGCCGACGCCAACGACCCGAGACCTTCCAGTATGGTGATTCCCGAGGGCTGTATCGACGCATGCGGACAGACGCATTTACCCTCTGAGACGCATCATCTAATTAGCAACACGTGCATTGAACGGCTGCGTCAAGTAACCAGTTATTAACTGTATGCGTTATGCATACAATATGTATGGTATCATGCATAGACAGCTTCAGCTAGTTTATGCTGAGTCGAAACAAGGACATGTTCGTGTTTGAATTTAGATGGAGCTACATTCGACACTGCATATCAACCGATCTATCGGTTATCTATAGTCTATTACGTAGATAACAGAATATACACTTCTCCGCCGTCGCGCTTCCGCTCGAACACATAGAGTATGTGTGCGAACACATAGAGTAATGTATATTAGTACATTTGCAGGTTCGAAAAACCTTGGAGGTGAAAAATCTTGCGAGGATCGACATTGTTTGGCGTCTAAGGAGAGCGTCTATGTATGATGATATCTAGGGTGGCGCGAACCGGCACCTATGATCCCGTTAGATCTGTAGAGGATTCAGTAGACTGAGAACGACTCGTTGCGTGGAGAGGAGGCGATTGCGGCGGCAGCGGCGGCAGGATGAGAAGGAGATTATAGGAAGAAATCGAAAGGGGCCTTCTCCTCTCAGGAGAACGACAGATTACTCTGACCTGTCAGGACTCGCAAAGTGCGATTTATTATATTTAGATAAATCATATGTGCATGCCGTGGACGTCGACATCCCTCGCATCTATGCGCGTTCGCCCTGCGGTAGTCTGCTTTTGTAACACAGTCTCGCTGGCTACTTATGAGGGTCGTCGAACGGCGCCACCAGAAATGCCTGCTATTGCGTCAAATAATAGAATGTCAACCTTGTTTCATGGCAAACAGCTCGATAGGGCAGATCGAACGAGACGCCCTGTTCTGGCATTTATTCGAAGAACGCTGCTTGGGATGTCCGCTGGTTGGCCGAAGCCGGCTATGCGACGCTGTACCTGTTGTTATCTGTGCGAATAAATTCGACCCAATGAAATATGACAATATTTCGTGGTAATCATGTCTACTAATAAATAACATCGTTGAGCATTTCGAGATGAATGATTCATAAATTAAGCATTCGAATGACTACCTCAATGATGGTTGGTGACTCCGCTAATTGGATTGCCCTAGTAATGCTTCGAAATTTTGTTTACCTACGCAGGCATTATTAATTGGCGGAAAACGTTAGCCTGTTGTTACTAAGGCCATGGGAACTAGAACTATAATGCTTTTGTGTTATTTCAAACCACATATGTCCTGCTGGGTTCGAACCGGAGGCCCCTGGGGTACCGGGTCCCTGGCGCTCTCCCACGCCATCCCGCTAGACAATACTGCCGATCAAGTAGGCAGTATCGTCCGCCTACAATAAGCACCTACGCCTCTTGACCTTCGAGAAATCGAACGAATCCATCAACGAGCTGGAAGCTTTGTGTTTTAGATTTGCTTTGCTGCTAATTACCTGCATCGCCGATCACCTTCCGACCTATGATGCGAATCCTATTTGGCGACCATCGAAATGCAGGTGCCGAACCCTATTGTGCCATAAATTACGACTTATTAGCCATTAAGGCCTATTCTAAGACTTATTAGCTATTATCGTTCGCACGAGCGTGAAGCCGTACGAGTTCGCATCCGGTGCTCTTTTGCTCACACTCCTTTTTCTATTATATTATACACATAATATCATGCTGTGCCACCGGGACCGGCTCACTCGATGCGGGTGCAGCAAAAATCATCGCCCGCCACATGAACGAGTTATACTATTGTCATACGTCTGCTGGGGAGCAGTCGCATCAGCGGAAGCCGTCTGCTGCGACAACATATCGTCGCTTCGGTAGATAGCAGGCCGGAGAGACCCGCATGTAATCAAGATTGTCGCGCAGCGACTTGCTGTGCTACGCGTCGCATGAACACGAATGGGAATCCTTTCTCCTCCGATAATCTCGGCCCTCCGCACTGCAACCCGTACGGGTTCTGCAGAGTGGTGCTGTCTCGGCTGTCGGTGTTGTGCGGCATTAATGGGAAGCCTTACAGATCGTCTTAACGAACGACAACCGCTCAAAGACGACGACGACGCAGACGACAACAACAATGACGGCAGAACGAATTAAGCCAAGTCATAAATAAATATTTAATACATGCACGCATTGTACATGCATTCCATCTCTCCGTATTATAGATGAAATGGCGGAATTGCATATATAGATCTGTTCGAATGTGGAATAATGCCTTCAATCTGTAGCGGTTTCATTCAGATATTAGGTGCAGAGCACGTGTGAGAATATAGTATTATAATAATGAAACATAGCGGCCTATCGTACACACAGATTTCGCTCGGGGGGGTATTCTTCGAGCACACGTTGATATGGATGTAGTAGCTCGTACAAGGAAGGGACGACGGATGTTTTCGGCTCGGTGAGAGAACACCCTATCCAATTCATGTCAGCCAACGAACGTTCATCTCTGATCAGCGAGGGGTCAAGTTGGCCACATATGATAGTACAATCGCGGCTGGGTCGTGAGTTGCTAATGTGCATATACCATCATATCATGCGCGTTCGACGGGCCAACTCCGCGCGAACGCTGTCGGCCATCAGAGCGGCGACTACTATAATAGTAAAGCACTTTCAACTGCTGTTGCTGCTGCCGCTGCTGTTTTGACGAACGCCCAAATGGCGATCATTGCTCAGCAAGAGCAGCTGGAGAAAGGAATAGGTGTAAAGGAGGTTGGTCTGGGCAGAAGGCTTGTTGGATACAAGTCCAGCTAATGGGGGAGCACTCTTATTGCTGACAATGGACGAGACAAATGCTTCTCTGTTTGTCTTCCTGTCCGCGTGCGACTGCGTGTGTGTATGTGCGCTGTATGCAACAGGCCGCGGCATCGGCAACCCGTCGTATAGATCGTCCGACCGACCAACCAACCAACCAACCACGGGACTGGATGGATCGGGGCATCAGACAAAGGACATACTCTGCCGTACTCTATTCTATGGTGTGCTACATGCTGGACAGCGTGAGCTCACCAGCAGCAGCCTGCCGGGATAGCTTACGGCGTCCACAAGCAGCACTAACAACAACAGCAGCAGCACTAACCACAACAACAACAAGGACAGCAGCAGCAACAACATCACAATAGCAGTAGCAACAACCAGAAACGGTGGCTGGTTGACTAGTCACATTTTACGAGCGTAGCGTTTGTCTCTTAGACAGATGGACGCAGCTATATGTGCTACACGTTCTACGCTACAACAACGTGTTCTTGAAACCCTCCTCAGGCTGACGCGAAGTGCTAGTATACCTTCATTGCACTGTGTAAATGAGACTGAAGAAGTTAGCTATTCAGAATTTGCACCCGCAACACGTTATCTCGATGAGTTGAGATTAGGCGTAGAGGGGTGTGTGCTTAGCTGCTTTGGGGCTGAACTGTCAGCGGGTTGTGATAGTTACCCCAGAGAGATATTTGCCGGATCATACAGTATGTTACCGTTACTTGAGCTGTCTAAGATTGATGACACCGCGCATCGGATAGTACTTCATTCGACTGACTGACCGTCACTTAGTGAGCCATTGTTCCATATGTATTTCAGGAGCAGGCTTCTCAGATCTTGTCTGGCGGCGGTGACAACTACATCCATGTCACATGTTTAAATAGGTGGCGGTTCGCCTGCGCGCCCATTACTCAGCCTTACAATCATGGGCTACTGATGACAATTTCGGCAGAGGCACTCGACCCCCACGAAACGACAATTAATTAACTTGGACGGGCCGATTTCGAACGATTGTTGTTGCAATCTTTTCATTTCTTTATACGGGTTTGCTTGTGTCGTATAGTATGACAATATTCGAACAGCTAACGTAAATTCAGCGATGGCACAAACAGGTCGAGTTGGTCCCCTCAAAACAATACTACTATTATAATTATTATGACGGTAATTGATAACAGCAAAGCAAAGGTACATTGGCCCCCTCTGGAGGCCTCTGGAGGACATCTCCTTTGATTCGTATAACACCTGACCTTTAATTAGAGTTCTTTCCCCCAGACTCTCGTTCCTGCGATATCCGTCATTATCTAGTGGAAGTTCCGCCAACGCTATCAAGTATAATATACAATCACATAAACGATACTTTTAATGTCATAAAGGCATAATTTTCGTTTCGATCAAACGGGTTGCATTGGTCACAAATGACAATACGGGCCTAGAATCTGTGTACATCGCCATTTCGAGAGCAAGATCGCTGGACGTGCTAACCGCTACCCGTTGGCAAGGGTATCCACATTTATGACGAGAATTCGACAGCAAGGTCGTTTCGCGTCTTATAAGGCTCGCGAGCGTCTCAAAAATCTGACGAGTTTCAGCCCTGTGTATTTAGCCGGCTTCGGCCTTCAGAGTCGCCCGAACAAGGCCGAAACTCAATTGAGGTGCAGTTGAACACCGTCAAATTGGACAGCAGGAAAATTTCGTCCTCTCAAATAAAAAAAAAAGGCTTGGACGGCTAGATCTCTGGCTGTAAAAAGCGGGAAGCTGCAGGTCCGAGTCACGCTACGTGATGACATATAAGATAACTTAAATGCATTGTAAAAATTGCAGCTCCTTTGATAAATCAATGAAGTTTTCCCTTTCAGTAAATGCAAAAATAATTTAATTTCAGTATGTGCACAAATGCCCCACTGTGGCAGGGTGTCAAGGCAATACGCCCTTATATAAGATAAATCCTCGAAGTTAGTATTATTAACGAATTCAGCGGAATAATCCGCTCTCTTATAAACTTGTTATCTAAGACGTACGGCCATTTTTACGCGGACGTTACCCTCTGCCATCGATCTGAGCTGGCGTATCTCCGCCGAATTTAACCCCTAGACAAACAAATAACCCCGTCTCATAGACAAGCGCGTCACCATTTTTAACGACGGCCTTCGCACCCTCAGCGAACCTCTCCTTCAGGAGCGGAATTAGCTCATCCGCTGCTGCAAGGCGGCGGAGCTGACGTCTAAATCGCTGCCATGTTTATCTCATGAGAGTTCATGATGAGATTCCAGGCCAGCGGAGCGCGGTGTCTCTGTGGCAATCTGCCGCCGAACGATCATTGACGAAGTCAAACAACAGGTAATTAGCCTCCCGGGCTCGAACGCTGCGCCGCCGTTAGCGTTTGGCGCAAGTCTAATGAGCTCTATTTTTTATTCTCGGATCCGCTGAGGTGTTCAGTTACGATTCGACTTCGCAGGTCTGGCTACGACGACCATCCATCGGCTGTCGCCTGTTCGTCGTTCTAACAAACTAACACGCTGTTGGCTGTGTTGAATTGCCATCTTACCTGTCCAGGTGGTACGTCGCGATCTCGGCATTGTGGCGCTCGTAGTCGACAAAATAGAAATGGTTCGGCTCCGTCTCTTTGTCCCTCGGGAACCTGGAAAACAAGACAGTCACCAACAGCGTTAAGAACGAAAGGAACACGAAGAGCAACTCAAACATCATTTGATTTTCTAACATACACATCGTAACGCAGCGTACGAACATCGTGTGTTGAGCGCTGACGCAACATTGTCGACTGTGAATGGGAACGCGAGACCGAGTCACAATTTGCACAGTCAGTAGTCAGCTAGACCTTTGCCCAGTGGCGAAACGGGCAGGACGACAATGGTAGAGGGGTGGATAAGCGGAGGTTGGTCTAGGGGTGGTATAGTGGTCGCTGGGGGAACCCTTCGCCTTTCATATGCAACCCATTCTTCGTTCATCTTGTAACCCCCTGCGTATGCACAAAGGATGTGCGTATATATGTGCTTGTTGTGCCTATTGCCAAAATCTCCACTTCCCTACGAAAACCCCCCAACCTCATCTGAATGTGATACCGCGCTATTATGAAAGCTTTCTTGTCCTTGCCTTGAATTTACTTGTGCTGCCTACTGCTGAAGTACACTGCATCGTAACGCACATCGTCCGCCACCTCTCCTGACCGACTATCGTACCAATATACACATGGATGTTACCATGGTTACTATCCGAGACATATTTCTATGCATGTTACCATGGTTACTATCGTCGCAATGGATGGGAATATAGCATCGAAGAATCAGGCTGGCTGATAACTTCCCAGCACGTTCGGCCCGTTTTTGATGCTTTGCCAACCCCACTTGTTCAAATGATGTAGAATATTTACTTGTGGCGAGACGGGCGTAGGGACGGTCTTATGAATGTATTTTTATAACGGTACGATCTAAAGTAGTTACAACACGATGTAGACGCTGAATGTAGCAGTCACACGTCGATCTGCTCGTCCTCGGAGTCGCAGAACTCGGATTCCTCGTGTTCTTTGACTTCTTCCGATCATGGCTGGAGCTGACGCGCGGAGCTAACGCGTCGAGCCTCTTCAACACTAGTCAAGTGCATTCATCTTTCTGCTCTGACCAGCACGTCTCTACAGTCCAATGGCCGCCGATATCTTTATAGTTCAGTCGTTATGGGGCCGTCTTTGTCCTTCTCTTCATCTTCTGTTTTTAGATGGCGGAGGGATTTGTGGCGAAGGGAGATGTGCGTTATAGCGTGGCGAAGCGGGTATCAACACCTTCGTCGACGTCCAAGAGATATAACCACGGACAATGAATCTGCCAGCTGGCTTGCTAGCCACGACCACCCCTATTCGACGCAGGGTTTCGTAGCTCTTGAGTAAGTGTCCCGCCAGCCTCGTGATTGCAGACTAATTTCAGACAAAACGGTATGCCTGGATATTAACCGCCACTAGCTGTGTAGCAGTGTTAGCGATCACCCGCCTGCGATATCGCTTAACTGGGCAACCAAACCAGCCGGTTACTTGCCACCAACGAGCCCTCAGCATCAGAGGGCGGCGCAGTGAGCATGATGCAAAGCGTGTATAACTAATTTTGTAACACAGATGGTCCACGACCTACGTTGACCTGAGGAATCAGTCGTACGTGGACACACCCCACCTTAAGAAAGGCGGAAAGGATTCGAGAAACCGATGGGCCAATGTCCCAGAACGTGAGAACCATCAAACGCTGCTGTTTCCTTCTACTGCCTTGGGATACTGTTATCCAGGTGCAGAAAGAATCACCCGTTGCACTGCCGGAATCGATCCGGCACAAAAAGGAGAATGTTTTGACAGGCGCTTTCGATGGCGCAGATCCAGTTAGCGCTGATCAAGAAAAAGGTTGTTATTATGATATGGCTGCACGTAGTCACGTTCATTGTTCTGATTGATAAGCGAACCTTTTACTGTACTTCTATGTTCGAGCGTATACAACAACGACGACCCGTATGTAGTGTGTGAGTAGAGCTTCAAACAAGCGTTGGCAAGTTGTTGTGTTCAGTTTGAGCTATTAAACATTTTTGAGCTGAGTCTCATCTATTCCCCTCTGTGTCAGGTCTCAGCCCGTAACCGTTGCGTATTACTATGAAGCCCTATCGGGGCTACACCCTAATCTGGGTTATAAAAGTAACTTTTCCGATCCGACGCTCAGCTGCCATTTAACGTCCACGATAATTTGGCCTATGCGATAAGTGGCGACGTATTCACAAACAACATTTTATGTTCGGTAAGATGTACAATTGGTATTGCGCGGGCCCAACGTGCAACGCATCATCAGCCTTTAGCGCGATGACGTGAACGAACAGCTGTCCAGTGTCAAACACGCCGTGACGTGTGACTTACCTCATGGGCTTAAAGAGGGCCTGACCCCCATTTTCGTAATCGATAATTAGCTTGAGCTGAGTGCCGCCTTCTTTCTGGACAACGCGAACAATTTCTAGTCGCGCCATGTCACGAACTAGTTCATCCACAACGACCGAGTCCGCGGGGTACAGTTCGTCCTGCGAGATAGCCGCCTGAAACCGCTCGAATGTCGTCAGATTCCTGTGGATGAGCACGAAATCACGACACGTTAGAAACGTCGCCTAAATAATTGCATAGCAAAATGAGATATATATGTATTCTACACGAGAAGGTGTACACAGACGACGTCAGGCCGAAGTGAAGCCGTCGATTTTTTCTCGCTACGTATGCTTAATATGCATAAGCAAATTTACCGCTTCACCGTGTTGGCCTTTCCAATAAATGGCACTATTTCACTATTTTTTTGCTGCTAGTTTTCTTCTATATATAAACGTATTTTGCCGCAATACTGTCTACGAAAGAGTCACCAGATCCATTATATTAACAATAATAATAATAATCATCATTATTATTAGTATTATTACATTTACTAATGTATCGCAACGATACATTTGGGAGGTGCGAACGTGTAATTGACAATGGAGTGAAATCTCTGATCGGATAAAAGTCGGCTGAGGGTGAGCTCTCTATGCTGGCTTTAAATGTTACCTGAGAGTCTGCCTTGCTTTACATCGTACACTGGCGTTCGAGCATTAGCCAGTGATAACGTATAGTACAACTACAATGGTCTGTATGCATTGCACGCATAGAAACATCACGTTGGACTATATTGTCCCCTTCAAATTTTTTTTTTTGTTCACCTTTTTTCGGCATCTCTAACGCTGATGTGCGGTGGCTTTGGCCCACACTTGCCACGGCGACTTCGTCTAAGCTAACTTATGGAAAACTCTTAAGTCAGTCAGTTGGCGTACGTTGTAGGCAAAAGTGGGAGTGGTATAAGCGAGCTATCGAGTTTCGTTCTTTGCTTCAAAAGATGGCGAAGTCCTCGCCAAAGTTTGCTACATCACTTGAGGAGCCCTCAGCTAGACCGTTCGGAGGTGGCGTCTCAACGACGTTAGCGGGTGACCACTTTCTGTACCGTACTTTCTGATACACATATATATATATATATATATATATATTCACGTATGTATATACGAAAAGAGGCTTCCTTTGCTTTATGCAATTCCCCATTTGCGCCCGGTGCTGGTGAGCGCATGTGGTCCAAACCATCATCAGCTCGTACAGGGGACGTTCGTTTAATTGAGTTGAATGCGCAGTCCGCCGCTATAGACCGTTGACGCTCACTTGAAGTTTAGCGGGCGTACTCGCTCACTATTACAACTAGACCGTACTATCACGGTAGCAACAGCAGCACGAGTTGTAGGGTAGTCGCAGCTGTAGTGGCTGGCGGTGCACAAACGACTCTTCAGCGAGAGCCTACCGAATTAAGGCGAACTTGGTGGCGAGCAGAGAACAGAGCAAGCTGTTGGGCTAGATGGTAGCTGACTGACCGAAACAGCGCTCCCACTGGCCGTCTACGTCATCTGATGACAAGATTAATTAAACTGATGACGGCGGCGACGGCGGCAGCGGCTTGGCCTTTCTCAGGAGTTGGGAGGGTTGTGTGAGCTGGCTGGCTGGCTGGTCGGCAGCCCGATGGGACCTGGGAATTGGAGCGATCTTGGAAAGGAGGTACCCTTGTGAAGGCGACTCGTCGCACGATGGCTTGACTCAGCGACTGATTACTCGTGAGTGTTGCCGGCAATAGTGTGTGTGCGCTTGCCTTGAGGCGTCCGTTGGCGAGTCTCGACGGCGGTTTCGACCCGGCGAGCGAGTGCCGCTCAGTTGAGCAGTCGGTGGCGATTTCACCCTGTGTCCGCTATAGCCCAAGAGTTCCCCCCCTAGGCCAAGCTCCAGTCCCCATTACGCTGCGCTGCGCTCTTGTAAGTTAGAATTAGTCGCTCTAGCTGGCGACGAGCACGAGACTAGTATCACACGCGACGCGAACGAGGGAACGGTCTGAAGTGAGGGTGAGCCGCCAGATGTGGGTGGACCTTGCCTCGTTGCGATCTCGTTGGTCAGCGAAGCCGACGACCAACAACTTGGTGATTAGCAACTACGAACTGGCATGAAACGAGGGCGGGCTTGGCCCACAGACAAAGCGACGGCTGAGCGGTGAGCGCAAGAGTCCATAGCCACTATGGCCAAGTATAACTTCGAAATGAGCTGCTCGTGCCAAAAACCACCTCGTCTCGGGGCAAACGCATCTCACCCGAGGCGTCGCCAGTAGCCGGTACCGGGCGGCACTCAACACCGCCAGTGGCACGTTAGAGGGGCAACTCGAATGGTTTGCCTTGCCGGTAGCAGATGTCAGGCAAACTCTCTCTCTCTTTTCTCTCTCTCTCTCTCTCAGCAGTCTCAGATGTCTGGGCAGATCTCCCGCTGTGCTGGCAACCCCGCCTCTGTTCTCTATGTGACGCTATGGTACGCGTTGACCTTTTTCTCTTTCCCGCTACTAAGGACAGAGGGAACGGAAACGTTGGGAAGAGTCGCGACCGTAGACAGCGAAGGGATGACACCGTAATCTGTGAATGGCGCTCCCCACTCCCAGGGGAGACATCGAAAAGCGCGAGGACGAAGAGTCAGGGTTGCTATAAAGCGGTACTCGCAAGAGAAATCCACACCACTACTACCACCACCACCGCCACCACCACCACCACCAGCCCCTGTAGGGGGGCCGAGCTAGGAGGTGGTGCTGACCATCGAGCACTACTGAAAACGGAGGGCAGAGTGTCCTGCAGATACGATGAGCCCAGTTGGCTCCTGCCACGAAATTAGAAACAGGCCGGTCAACGACAACGAGGAGGAGCGTTGATGAACTACAAAAACGCACGGGCGTGTAGCGAGCAACGCTGGGCCCAGTGACTGCCGGGAGGCCGAATGTTTCGCGCACGAAACCGATAATCATCTGGACGGGATGCTAAGAGCTGAGAGATCAACTGCGTCTACGGCGGCGGCGACAGCAGCAATAGCCGTTACAGGGACCCTAATGTGGTTCCCGAGGCGTTGGATTACGCGCAGAGTGTTCCGTGGTGTCAGCGCTTTGAGTGGATGGAATCTGGTGAACAATTTTCTCTCACCTAATATATTAGAGGAGGAAAATTCTTTGTGGGATTTGCAGGTGGGAATTGATAAAACGATACGTCCTGCTCAGCCATGGACGCCCGTGTTGTCTGAGCCATTTATAGAACTGCAGAATCTATCACAGTTCTGTAGTCGGCTATCGTGATCATGCGCTGCGTAGTTCGTCTTTGAGGGATCAGATCCTTGCCTTGAGGAAAGGACTTGGCCAACTCCCCCTAGCAACTAGACACACGCTCGACTCGTTCGAGTACGCCGTGATGAAGGCCAAGGTTATTCAAAGGAGACAGGACTCCGTCCTAATATATGTGTATCTCACTTGCAGTGCTCAAGGCAGATATACGTGATCCTGCCGCTAATAGCGCTCTTACGATCGACGGCCGTACCGCAAACTTCATCGATGTTGGCAAATAGCCATCCGCACACAAATGGATATTGCGGTTTTTAACGTACTGAAAGCGGCAGCCAGTCATTCGGACACATTGAACCTCTTCTGCGGTAAGCAGAAGTAGATATCGGTGGCATATCTGCACGAGTCGTCAACCAGCTACCGTGTTTCGCTCAGCCAACCTAAACGGGAATAAAACGTACGGGAATAAAACCTACTTAGAAGAAGGATGCTCGAACTTGGTACGATTGTCCCCGTTGCTCTGTGCGATCGACTTTTCAAATCAATGAGTTCGACTGAATAGCCAGACACGACCCACACATTAAGCGTCGTTGTTCGTTGTTCGACTGTGATAAATTATTGAACAATAGAAGGAAGTGGGAAAACTCGCAAATGGCATTTGGCGCATATGCGCTATAGAAGAGGCAGAAGCTTGACTGCTGCTGCTGCTGCTCCAGACGAGGTCAACACGAATGGGTCCCGAACTGGCCGGCAACCTCGGAATTGACACGAGGTACATCTCGATAAAAGGAGATGACGATAATGACGATGAAAGTCACCGAAAATGAGTTCACTGAACGCAATCGCCGTATAGAAATGAGGCATGAAATAGTAGTTTGTGCAGACTGCGTGGCAAACACGTGTACGCCGCTAACAAACATCAAGGAGACGTACATACTAGGGAACCAATTGCCCCTCTAGAGCATCGGCATTTCTGCTGGCCACACACGTGCCGTGATAATGAATCGTTGAACTCGCAACACGAATATCTAATGCCAATTGGCGGCCGTTGACATATGTAAATGTTTGAGAGGGTATAACCACACGAGCTCGGGAGAATTGCAGAGATATTTATCGGATCGTGTCCAGAAGAAATTCGCCAGCTCAGGCAAAGTACGCGAGGCGGTGGACAGGAGCAACCGGAGGGGAAACAATTGCATCTCGATCTCACGTCACAGCCATCGTGTGTTTAATATCTGTGTCTGTGTGCGTAAGTGTTTTGTGGATGGCGACGTAACGATGGGGTAAACGCCAACCCGGCCCCACCAGAACTCACCCATCGAACTCGACGTTGTTGAGGTCCATGACGGTCGGATTCGAGTGGGTCCTCTTGATCCAGCGCATGAGCGATGCCTTATCCTTAACTGCATCAACGCCTACCCGGTTCTCGATGAGTGCCTGAAGATTTTTGTACGCTTCCTTCATTTCGGAGGTGACCTAAAAAGTGGAAAAGTCCATGGTACGTTGAACACAGTTAGTGGTTGACGGCTGCCCAGCCGGAGCTCGAAAACACGAACTAACTACGAGCTCTCGATGCGGAGACGATAGCAAGGGTTTTAACGACGAACGCTTCATTGCCCGCGTTACCTACTAACCCGCAACACGACGACCACTTCCTTCTGCAAGCCACAACCTGTGAGCCTGGGAACATCTTGTCGCGGGCCGCGTTCTCGCAGCTTCAACACGTAGTAGGACACGGCCGTGGTCAACAGGCTGTTTCAATCGCTATAAAAATCCTCTTGTCATCCCGCTTCAGTAACGGGCCAGCGTGCCAATCCTTGCTACCATCCATCCGTTCGTCCGAGGGGCTGGTAAGGCGAAAGGGTTTGGCAGGCAAAGGCAGGGAAAAGGGGTAGGCCATCCGCTAGGCTGGCCATAGGCCCACGGCCTCGGCCTTGGTCCTGACGGAGGTCGTCGTCAAGGAAAATGCGAAGCTCTCCCCTCTCTCTCTCTTTCTCTCTCCCTTCCGTTCGTTCGCTGTCGACGAGCTTGACGTGGCTCAACTCTTGCAAAGTGATAGACAGCGTAAAGTGGCACAACGAAATAGACAAGGGGCCCCTGGACGAGGGTCCCGTCCATGTCGTCCTGTGTCGATGAACGGCAAACACACCGTGGGTCGGCAGCTAGCCACTGGACAAGAATAGGATGAGAGCGCGCAAACGCGCGGGGGGCGATGGCAGAAAAAAAGAGAAAAGAGAGAGAGAGAGAGAGAGAGAGGGAGAGAGAGGGAGAGGGAGAAAGCGGGAGAGGGAGAGAGGGAGTTGTGGAAAAAATAGCCGGATACAGTGAAGTGAGCGAGAAAAATCTGCCGCACAACTCTATGTACTCAGGCAACGAAGGCAGGAGGGATCACTCACCTTGGTGCTTCGAAGTTTCGGCTTCTTTGTCGGGGTGTCCCCGCTGTCTGATGCTGCCGGTTTTTTCTTCTTATTCTTCATTGATGGACTGCCGGCAAGCTTGCGTCCAGCTGGAGCAACCGGTGCTGACCCGGGGTCCTGGTATAGCTGGTTGACGTCATCGTTATAACGGTACGCGACAGGCGCCCCCAGTATTGGCAGGTTCCCGCTTGGACTGTTGAAGTTTAACAAAAACAAACACGTGGGTGGACGCATGCATTAGATGATATCATCATCTAGATCAATAGGCAGCATAATAATATTATATTAGACGCATACATGTTGTTTGCAAGCGTTGAAACCGGCCAGAATGATAGATCCCGGTAAAGGCCGCTGTTGATTCAGTGGCTAGCCGGAACCGTTTCAGATCGATTACGGGGAGTGCTCACGATGGACAAACGTGGCTGCGAGTGAGCTGATACAGTACGAAGAACCTGAATACCTTGAAAATAAGTCTCAGAATAAGCCTCAGCTGGGCATCGAACCCGGGACCTTGTGCTTGTGTCCCACCACGCCTGCCATGTATGGCTTTCTATCCGCTTTCATTTGAAGTATTGGCTGTGACCATTCGTCGGTAATGACATCACACAGGGAATGCGAATCAGTCAGAAGCATAAGAGCTCAGCTTTGATGATTTGATCTGATAGTGCCAATGACTAGATCCATAGAGAAGAGGCAGCGGACCAGATGTAATTCTTTTTTCTTTCCTTTGGCCCTATCTGCCAGGCTGGTCCTGGTAGAGTTATCTGGGCTTTCTTCAACAAACCAGTGCCGTACTAAGGACAAACACACATACCCTCACATAAAGACCCCAACTCACGTCTTCATTGTGTTCCTGAAGAATAAGAAAAGTTAGGCAGCAGTTAGTTAACGAGATAATGAAACTGACGCGCTATCAATTCGCCGATTATTGTACTGTCAACGGCCACCTCTTGGTCTATCCCTCTGTTTGTGGCCACAGCATATCGAGACGATGGATGATGACATTCTGAAAGCACAGCCCATGCTACCAATGCGAGTCGAACGGCTTGACTAATCCGTTTAACACCCTCGCTGCTTGTCTCACCGTAGTTGCAGTTGCCGAGAGGTGTGCGTATCACGCTTGCGAAAACAGCAGTCTGCACCCACCTATGAACAGACCTTCATGTCTCTCCGATGCTCTCTGCGCCCAGGTCACACTGCTCGATCACCCGAAGCTTCGTACCCACCACTGCATTCTCTCTCGTTCTTTCACTTTGAGCACCTTATTCGCCTGAATCGACATCGCAGCGTCTAGGCAGCACCGACGCAGCGGGTTAATCGCTTGCGTATGCGGGGCGCTAAGCGCCACCACGAGTGGATGGTATCAGTTCTGCGTATCTTGATGAGCCGCATAGGAAAATAGGCTCTTGAAAGCTTGTTGGCCCATCGTACCGGGTTCACCTGGACAGAGTAGTCGAGAGTGGTGGTGGACTGGAGTGGATGCTCGTGAAGTGGTTGCCTGCGAATGCGTCGCCGATGCGCCGCCGTATACACCCGTATGGAGATGGAGTGCGCTGGTGGCAACCGCGACCCCAGCGTCGTTCGCCCTGTCATGTGTATGATAGCTGTGCACTGCGGGTACGTGTCCAGGGCCCTCTTCTATCAAGCGTCCTACGGGGCAGGCTTCGACTGGCCAGTTACACCTTTGGCAATTTAGTGACTCGCCTGCAATAGCTGCATGTCTTTGACCCTTTTTTTTGTTTTGCCTATCCTCGTCCCACCATTTCAGTATACTTTTAGCCGGCATCGGATAGAGGCAAGGGAACAAAGTCAGCGCATCCGGCGTTCACGCCACACTTCGCCCGCGCTCGGGAATTTGCACACAAATCGACTTCTGCCGCAGGCGGATCGGAGAGGCGCCAATAGGGCAGGCCGGGCGGATCGTATCATATGACCGACCGGATAAGGCAACGATGGCAACGGATGGTGTCGGCTATGGCACCGTTAGTAGACACCGTTTAAAAAAGCTGAGTTGAGGGCCGTAAAGCTAAAGGAAGCGGCCGACGTTGGTGGCGGTAGCGGGGCGGTCCCAGGCAACTAGGGGTTGAACTGCGAACGGCAACGTCGTGGGTGGTTAGGAATGGTCGTGGAGGTTTGAGGGGAAGATCGGGTGGAGCGGGAATGAGGCGGGACGGGCCGGGGCGTGAAGGAGTTACGCTGCCTGCTACTGCAGGTGGCGCAGCTGGAGGGGCACTCAAAAGTTCGTCCAAATGTTCACTGCAACTACTGCCGCTGCTGCGGCGGCGGACCCGCGCCAGTTCGTCGGGACGACCGCCGACACCCGAGACAAGCTCGCCAGTGCAAAGTGGAGCGGCCCATCCTCCAGCCCAAACTCACGAACCCGCAGCCACGTACAACTGTAAGTGGTACATCAGCCGCCGGCCGACCGCTAGTGGCAGCAGCAGCAGGAGCCGGGAATCCGGAGAGCCACAAGGGCAAGCTCTGTGGCGGCGGCGGCGGCAGCGGTGGTCGTTCCGCCGGTGGCAACACTAAAGCGAAAATCAAGCGGTTTCCCTCCTCCCCTCATTTCTTTCTTCGTCCCATGCTCTTAGTGGGGACGAGACTGAATTTGTTTTGTGAGCCCCATTAAAAAGGGTACGCCAGCAATACAACGAGATGGAGCGGGTGAGGAATAAGGGCAACCCTCTGTAGCAGACTGAAAGCAGCATACGTGCACAATTTGTAGCTACAACCGCAGCGGCAACTTGTCTGTTGTTGGCCGAGCGGCTCGAATTGCGTAAGATTGCTAAAGAACACTTATTTGTCATTTGTCTTTCCTTCCTGCCTTCGAAACAGCAAATGAACGGGAATAATCGAGCCGGCGGGCGGTTGTTCCTACCTCGAGGAACAGGGGAACGAACAGCAAACCATTGAATAGCATGCAGAATCGTGAGGGACGCCCGCCATGAAGCTTCCAAGTTTGTCCGTGTTGCAACCAAGGCACTTTACGAACGCTTGACTAGATACGATCGGTCACGAACTACCTCTACTGTTGCTACTATACTATTATACAACTACTACTACTGTAGATAACATCACGACAATATGAGTCGTGATGTAGATCCGTCGCACCGTAGGGCGAACATCTAATCTAATGTTTTCGGGCTGACTCTCAGCTAACATTTAACGTCCACGGTATTGATTCTGCATTACTTCGTAAGGGATAACTGTACCCGCTGAACGTGAAATACATCTACAAGCCACCCACCCACCCTACAAATACACCCACCTACCCTACAAATACACCCACCTCTACATACGCGAAATAGGACATCTAGAACAAGGAGGCCCCATTTCGCCAGCGCCTTCAGCGAGTCCAAAATAGAAAGAGCTGTGTTGAGTTGTCGTATTTCGCTGGCTCTCTAATTCTCACGTTCATATTTTGCTGCAACGTTTTTTACCCCCCCCCCCCTCCCGTTGACGATCTTTCGGATTGAGTAGCCTTCTTACCTGATGTTCGCTTGCAGCATGAAGAGGAAGACAAGCATGACCACGCATAGGAGAATCGTCGTCGTTGCGAATCTCTGGCGAAATTTGCCCGACCGGCATCGGCAGCCGTTTGTCGACGCGTCGGTGGCCGCCTCGAAGATGCGGCCCAAGCCGGAAGCGCTCCCCGCGACGAGGCGGGGCTTCTGGCCGGGGCCGCCGGAAACGCCACCGCTAAGTGGCGGCACCTCGACTACGGGTACGCTCACGCCGAACGCCATCGTCGCCGTCGTCCTTTTCGTGTCACGCGTGGCCCGCGTCGGCTGACACCGCCCACCGCTGGCCGTGAGGACAGCTCCACGGCGCTGTAAGCGGCAGGCCTACGACAGGCCTCTCGAGGTCAGGTTCTTGCGCAGCTTAACGTCTCCTGAAAGCGTCGACAAACACGGGCCTCGATATTAAAATGTTGCATGCGGTGGCTGTCAAACAGATCAAAGTCGATGTACGGAAGATGACAAACGATCAATCCGTCCCCCCCCCAGCGGGTGAGCGCTGGCGGGGGACGGATCTTGTTGGAAGGAGAAAACACCAAAAACACCAATAGCCCACCACGTGCAAAGCAGCGCGTAATATGCAAACGAATTACAAATACGTGGAGAGACACATGAGCTGTCTAAATGTAAGCGACGACGATTCGGTCAAATGTCAATTTTCATTCCTCGGAGCTCGGTGATACCGATATGATCACAGAGGCTCATCACAGTGTCAGCTCACAGAGCGTGTCGGACAAATGCCGCGTGGCGTTTCACAGCTTAAAGCGTCAACACTCCTGCATGCAAAAAGCGGCTTCTGCCAGGCTACTCTGATTGGTTTGTGATGGCGAAAACGCCAGGATAATGATGAGATCGGCAGCATATAGAAGACATATATTTGGCGAAGTGGGCATGTTGGCGCCGTTATCGATAGCCGCACAGCTCGCTGCCGACTTCTTAATGATTGAGCAGCAATGAGGGAACAGACAGTATTGCTATGCTCCCGCGAGCGCGACACACCACTGGCAACAGTGACAGCAGCAGCGTAACAGGCACCCAGAACCCTGCCAAGAGTAGTATGTGTAAGTCTTACATAGTCGACTGTTCCCTGACTCTGGGGCGTTTCCAGGTGCCAATAGACGCGAGGGAACTGTACCACAAGGAGAAGAAGACCGTACGCTGAGGGCGAGAGTCGGCACGACAAAAACCTCAGTCGGTTATATTGTATTCGCCCTGCTTCCGACGGCGAACCACGTACAGCACAACAACCCTTGCGTTGGAAGACAAGCGAAGCAGGACGCCAGAAGAGCCCGATCGAAGCTGACCCCCGTATCAATGCTGTCATGTCGCGCGCAGATTTCTGCAATATATATATATATATATATAATTGACGTATGTGTGGTGCCTGACACTGGTTGGTGTTTGCTTACATGTGAGATGTAGCATATGTGTATAATACAATAGCAGCAGGCGGTTGTAGGTATAATACCCATGACATAGCCATAACCCGTAACATGAACAGCAGCTACACGCAAGACATCACAGACGCACACCATCTCTCTCTCTGCCTATTGTACGACACATCAGGATACGATGCAGTGCATGTTGCTTGTTTCAAGTAGTTACTTGCCGTACCTTGTCTCTGAGCCTCTCTATCTTTTAGACCTCTAAATATCTGCCGCAAAGCAGCAGCGGGAGAGACGAGAGAGATAATAGCAAACACAACACGACAACAGAACATGTGGCGCCTTACCTCGAAGCACTGGTGCGTTCGGTGTATATGTATGTGCGTATACATATATATATATATATATATATATATATATATATAATGCGTGCCTATATGCCTTTACCTTCAACCGACCACCGGCTTCGCACAGCCCGCCATCGTATCGTTGGTCAAAACGTGTTCCTGGGCAATGCCGGCCAAATTAGACTAATAGCGTTAGTGGGATTTTCCTGTCTCCCTATCTCTTGCTCTCCATCGGTACGACAACCTGTGCAGCCTAAGCGCACCTAGCCGACGCGAAGATGGGCCTAATAGAGGGAAATGAAACAGGTGCTCTGCGCTGCCGTACGCTGCTCGATTTGCCCGAATATCCTTTTAACGCTCCAGCCCCATTCGTCCATCGTATACTATACCTCGTATCGTCTTGCGCCCGACAGTGATCTCCAGCTTGCCGTGAGGACCTTCACACTAGAATCCATGCGATTGCACGGATGTTATAGATCGAATACTTCTGCCTGACTTCCGCTTCTCACCCCCCCGTGCGGGGTCGCTAGCTAGGGGCAGTAGCACCAGCAACATGCACTTTCAACTAAATACGCTACGCTACCCGGGTAACGCGTGAGTCCGGCTGAGCATCCCGATGTGAGACAGGAGGATGGGCCCTCAGCGCTGCCGTATAGGCGTCCTCGTCTCGACAAACAGAAATAGAATGGAGTATGATGTTTTTATGAGCGTTCTATTCAAATGGAAGAGCAAGACGCGGAAGACGAACATGTAGAAGACCGAGGGACGGGCAAAAACGATATCCCACCTAAGCTGCCAGAGGCTGTGCGCGGCCGCCTGTGACTGTGTGCTTGCCGCGGCCAGGGACATGTGTGCTCGCTGATAGATAAATCCACTGCAGCCATGGAGAGGGAGCAGCCCTATTCAACCCCCCCCTGCTTTTTCTTCCCATCCTCACGGCCGCCGCCATCACCATCTATGCTGGAACATCCGGTCCAACCACTGCGTGGGCGGCGCGTTGCAATCACCGTCTGAGGCAGCGCGTTCCCTTTAATTAAATTGAACAGACAAACAGATACGCAGGGTGCGCGGCCACAACGCCACGGGCACATCCGCCTGCTGGAGCACGGCCTGAAGCATAGCATAGCCTGCAGGGCGGCCGGCTGGTCCGTCAGTTTCCAGCCGATTCCAGTAGGCCCAAGCACGGACACAGTGGATTCGAAACGCTCAGCGGTCGGCGGCTCGGATCATCGTTCGCCAGGCTATCGGGCACATCCGGAAATTGAGTCCACCATCGTGACGGCCTCCTGAACGATCCTTAACCCTTAACCCTGCCATGCGCCATGACCACGACCCTCCGCCACCGCCGCCGTCGCTGAGCAAAATGCATGTTCGACGGGATACGTCGGTGCAGTGCGTTAGAACAACACTCCTCTCGAATTGTGTTGTGTGCGAACGAATGTGTTCCTTTGGCGGGTTGGGGCCGCTTCGAACGGCACCGGCGTCCCCATTCGATTACATTGCATGAGCCTGAGCCGCAGAGGTAGATTTATCAGTAGATTAGCGGTAATCTAGGTCGGTCTGTCTGTCAAAATGTCTACACACGCGTTTTCCGAGCTGTGTGTATGTGTGTGTGTGTGCGGCAGCAGTATGGATTCATTTGTTCTCGTCTTCGTCCTAATCGCAGTCATCAATATGGTTCTGGTACGTCATTGCTGATTTGGTACCGATTGATCATGTCGATATATATATATATATATATATATATATATATATATATATATATGTTTCATTAGTAAATGTTTCATTAAGAAATCTAACCTATTTTGTTTTCTATGACGATAACTTGCGTGTGAGCCGTCTACGTATTGTACATCCTTGAAATTGGCCTAGAGTTGAAACGCGACTCCAAACCATGCTTAATTCTAAGCTAAAACTCCATCACTGGGAATAAAAGCAACAACCAAAACAAAATATGAATAGAACCGAGAGGTCAGACGAGCATGGCGAGAACGCGTCACAAGGCCATCCTCCCCCTAGGCAGGCTATACGCTTCGAACGTGTCCATCCGCTCCATCTGTGAACACAAGCTCGTCTTTCATCCAGGCACAACACGGTGGAGGAAACATGACCTCTTTGAAGCAGATCACAGTAACACCCATAGGCCAGCCCTACACCGATATTCGACGACAAGATCCCTCCGAGAACGTCGCAAGAAGGTGATTGCAAAAGCGGACCACGTAGTACCGGCTGTACAGTATCAGCATCTTTTCGACGTTATCGCTGTCTGTGCTAAGCCGGAAAAGAAAACACCCTTGCTCAGTTTCTCGGAAGGGCTTGCACAAAGCTATTATAGTTATCAAATGTCGTAACAAAAACAATAGCAGCAGTAGCAACAATGACAATAACGAGTACAACAACAACAAATCATCACTCACTTTTACTCTAGAACAAGGCAGACCCAAGCTGCTTGGCCTCGGCTAAGTTAGCAGTTGGGTGTGTGTGTGTGTGTGTGCAACTTGGGACTAAGTCGCTCACACGAGTTGGGCGAAGCCCAGATAAGTCCACCATGACCGACCTGACGGGACCTTGAAGCAATGCCACACCGCGGTGCCGGTGTCCTCTCGTTATACACTGAACAAGTTCGGTATACTGCGTGCGAGTATTACCTGGCAAACATCTGCATATCTGCATTTTCCCCGTCCTCCAGAGGCCCCAGCAGTATCTCCTAGTCCTTTTAAAGGTTGTCCAGACCGTGGGCTCTCCTGCCGCCTCCCTCACCCACAGTCTATATCTCAGTGGGTACGTATCTCGGCGCGCAAGTCGCGCGCTACACCCTCCAGGAAACGGGTTAGTGGCCGCAATGTCATTGTTCCTCTATCGCGAACGACAGTTGTCAAGCGGCTGAAACGCGAGTGGAGGTCCTTCTGCTCGCTCTATAGAATATCGGCTGCCTCCGTTTCTCTCCGCGTTCTCTTCGTACCCTGACTAAGATGAGTCAACGACAGAGCCAGAACGCTGAGCTAACGCCCGGGGAAAGGGCTCAACTTTGTTTCATAGTCCGGGTTCCGCTATTTATGATATGCGCATGCGGTGACCGTGCCTAGCACGGCAGACAAGCACGCAGTCTGAAGGGTGTGCTCGAAACGATGGGATCATATATTCGAATTTCGAAGATGGCGAGGGTCGAGCAAAGAAATAGATCTCGGCGAGCGGGGGACCAGTGAAGTTTGTCTTGGGCAGGACCAGCACTGAACGGAACAATTTTGTGTTTTAGTTGCTGGAATTCTTCACGAAATTTGAGCTTTCCCGCAGCGAAACCACAGCCCCGCCGAGTACGACTGGATTCGAACGAGGAGCGCCCCGAGAATTGAGTGAGATGAACATCGGGCTCGAGACCGATCGCCACCATCGGACCAACTGGTAGATAGTGGACGATGTCTCTACTAGGCTCATAGATGATATGCACCAAACATGGTCACGACGAAGTGCGTCACAATCGCACGCCACCGAAAGTGATCTGCTTTTCTGTATGACCACATCTATCGTTTTCAACTAATTCGAGATTCAGTTGATATCGTGCAATCCTTTACAATTTTTGTCCGCTTGGAAGTTGCCTACTAGAGAAGAGTATGGCAAGCTCACTCAGACAAAGGTCAGTATATATTTCACACGTTTCGTATGCGTATTTGTACGCGTAATGCTGATCAACCCAGCAATGTTGCATTCAACCGCCTGGTGTTCTTTCCACCTGACAATCAAGTTGGTCACCGAGTGCAATAGACGAAATGCATGGGTACCTCCGTTGGCGTTATCGTCATAAACTAAAACGGTCGAAAGGACAAACGTCTGCTTCTGTGACGTTAGTTGTGGATTTCAAGGATGCGAGAAACATTCGTTTCTGACACACTGACTCCCTGAGGGCCCTGCTCGGCATGGCGACCAGACTTGGCTCTGCAGCTCTACTCTCGGGATCTGCGTCAAGCTTAATAACAGAATGAATCTCCAGACATTTAACGCGTATAAGAATGCCTGTACGAGACATCGTAGGCATCGCACTCAATGCCCTCTGTGTCCCTCTTTCACACACCTACACACACGATCTGCTTGGATAGTCGCGCACCATGCCCCTAAACGAAATCGCACAAGGACAATGTCTCAATAGGACGCATACCACAGTGCGTTAGATTTTCTAAAGCACAACACGTGTGCCCGATTCGCAGGAGACAATGCGGCTAGACTCTTGCCAGAGGTCGTCCTCTCGGCGTTCTCACTAGACACCCGCTGTCCTGAAGTGTCCTATCGACATTGTCGCCCTTCGAACGTTCGGCCGGCTTGGCCTTGACGACCACCAGACGCTTTGTGGTGAACGCTTGCTCGCAACATATTATACATTAAGTCAAGAGGGTATTCACTCTTAGAGCGAGGCACAATCGCTCGCACAATTAGCGTGGCGAGTTTCTGCCACATGATCGCCAATCACCAACTGTATATGAGGGTTTCACACATCGCTTTATCACACACACACACACATCTTTTATTCTAGGAGCACTAGTAGTAGTAGAAATAGTGGTAATAGCAACCTATAGGATGTATTATTCTGTGGGTGACACAGCTGCTACTTCGCCCATGCTACGGAGTTCTCATATAGCGCTGCACAATGAGCGCCACTTGCTGACGTGCCCGCAGATGGAGAAACAATATGAGCACTCACTAAATTATAGCAACGAATCGGAGAAAACAAAGACTACGGTCGCGCCCGATAGGATCTTGGCATTTGGGTCGAGGTTGCTGCAGATGGTTATTGCATGTGAGAGCCAAATGGGCGACAGCCTTAGCCTCACCCCCCGAAGGGATGCCCTCAGGTCGTGAAATCAACGGGTGCGGGCAGGATCCACGCATAACGAAACGAAGGTAGCAGCCACCAACAGCTTGCTGTCGTACGTCAGGGCGGACGGTCAAACGATCGCCCAAACAGCGGCGATAATTGAGGGTCAGCTGTTCGCTGCTTGTTCAGCCGTACGTTCCGCTGACTGGAAGTAACAGCCCCATATGTGGCTCGACTCGATGGAGGAGCGCCTGTCTACGGCAATGTCTAGCGTTGCGCTTGGCACAACGTCGATGGCGACAGCCACGACCACGACCTCAAGGTCGAACGGAACGGCTGGCAGCGACGAGTTGTCCTGACCGGCCAGCTACTTAACCAAACACCAGCGGACTATGTCAGTGGCTGACACGAGGCCAAAATGGACATAACTGATTCGTTAACAATGAGCTGAGCTCGTCGAGCCAAACCGGAACGCCGCCACTTTCCGCCGGTCGGCGCTCTCATAGTTCGCCTCTTCTCGAAGCGGGTTTCAGCACAGCTGGCTGACTCGTTTCACACTCTCGACCGTCTACTGCCCCAGCGTTCGACAGCCATACACAGACTCGCATCCGCGGTTCGTGATTGTGTCGTTTTTCCACCATTCGCGAGGTCTGCCAGCAAATCCAGCATAAACAAGAGCATTTCACGAAACTTCCACGGATTCTTTCGCTTCTTCTTCGGGAATCACCTTTCACCAGTAGTGATCAATCAGACAAGACAGATGTGGGTGTCTCCATAAATGAAGAGGAAAAAAAAAGCTCAGTTTAAATTCGCCGCAACGCTACGCTGTACACGTGTGCGCATGCTTCGAGCACCTCCACTCAAAACAGCGCTGCGCGTCCTGTCCGACACAGCCCTATATCGGCCTTTTCCCTTCCCGCCAGCGGGACGCTAAGATGGCCTGTGTACTTTGCAAGCAACGAGAGTCGCGGGTGCATCTAAAGTAGCCGTGGTTTGGGCGGCGCACTTTGTCGTATGGAAACGACGGTCGTTTAAACTTTGTTGGATTCCGCCTCTTTGCCTTCGCCGTCCAAACGTCGGCCTGGCCTCGTCGTTCAGGGATAGCGATAAGGGAGGAGAGAGGGGGAGTGAGAGAGAGACATGAAGCTGACTCTGACCCTCTTCGGGTAATCCCTGTATTGCCCATTGTCCTACCTCGTATTTGTCTGCGGCTATTCGGCAGTTTTCAAAGTGTCTGTATGTTGTCGTCATCATGTCACTTGTCCTGAGTTTCCCGGCCCCCAAGCTCTGCTTTAACCCCCGTCTACCCTATTTCCTCTTCTGTCACCTAACCAGATCTGTGGCGATGGCAGGCCCTCTGGACGCGTTTATACGAGCTTGGTCCTTGAGGAGCTTCGGTTTTTAGTTTATGGATAGAACATGATCATCCACGCCGAGGGCAGCATCGGCAGCCGACGGATGCATCCAGTATTGTCTGCCGTTCGTCGTTCGACACTTCGTACCGCTGTTGGGGTACAACCAACCGCGCGGAATAGGGGGCGAAGGAGAGGAGCGAAAGAAGTATATAACGCGGATGAGAACGATAAAGGCCATAACTTCTGCTGCAGCTATTGCTGTCATCGGCTTAGTCAGCGCGGCCAAAATTGAGTTAGCCCGCCGAGTCGCTTCGCCCTTATCCGTCATCGGGTCCTCATTCCAGCCACCGGGCGTCCCCAATCGCATATGCTGACCGGGAAGGTCAGGCTGCTCGAGAATTAGAAGACGATCGGGTCGAGTCGAGGCGCCAGCGCTGACTACGGGCTGCCGGAGTAAGGATCAAAGCCGCCTGCCTCCCAGCTC
The DNA here is from genome assembly GCA_019614645.1 of Stratiolaelaps scimitus. Lineage (NCBI taxonomy): Eukaryota > Metazoa > Arthropoda > Arachnida > Mesostigmata > Laelapidae > Stratiolaelaps > Stratiolaelaps scimitus. Next base: position 906,716 of record JABWDB010000019.1, read on the forward strand.
TGCTCGGTTGAGAGGAACGAGGAGGGCGATACGGAAAAATGAGGTGCACACGAGCTCATAGGACATGCCGGCTGAGGGGAATTGCAATTTCAGGTCAGGGTGGTTTAGATCGTCAAAGGGTAATGTCGTCGGGCGCCAATTGAAGGCGTCGCAAACAGTGGCAGCGATAGTAGCAGCAGCAGCAGCAGAAAGCGGGTTTGCAGGAACATCACGAGTCTGCTTGTATGCTTACGCTACCGTTCCTCGAAAGTAACTTCGAGCTGTATTCGCGGTTCATCTCCCGGTTGCTTTCCAGCATCGACATCGCTTATAGCCAGCTAACCTCGTCGACGTAACCGCCTCTGTGCATTATTAAACTCTTGTAATTTGCACCTGGCAGCATGTTGCAGCAAACCGATCACTGGCGGTGTTATAGTGCACGATTCGATAGCATACAGTGTCCGCTCGAGATCGCAGTCGGAGAAGTCAGCAAACAGCGACAGAGGCGAGGCACCCAAGCTACTTACTAGGGATCAACAACAAGTTTCAGAAGTCCCTCCCACAGGGAGGTTATTGGAGTTTGCGCAACGGGAGAGACTGCCCTGCCTGACGCAAGGGATTGTTGGCTTGGTCAGTGCTTGATTAGTGCCTTCTTAATGAGCTCGCCGGAGTTAGCAGAGAAAAACGACGAGGGAAACGAGCTCGCACAATGACAATCGATCTATATTCGATAAAATGCATAGCATCCCCGAGGGTCGGGAGCTTACGAAATTCGAGATTACTCGAAGTGGTAATCACTCCCCTAGAGGCTACCAGGTGAACTTTATCGTCTTAGAGGCAACTTCATCGATGCTCTTGTTCCACATGCGTTTTATCGAATATAGATCTATTATCGTTGTAAGCTTTCGACAAGATCGCTGCATGCAGAACAGGCTCATCTATCCGCAGTAGTCCATGGAAAGATCAGTAAAACAGTGCTTTTATTTTATTGCCATTCGGAATATCTAGTGTTCACCTCGAATGTCGAATTGACTGCAGAATCTAAGCAAATCCGTGAAGCCGAAATCTCGATTTTGTTCACCGTGCTTCTCCCTATCTACCTCGGAGTGAAGATTCGATACGGCAACAATTCGACAAGTTGAGGCTGTCCTCACGACAACGGCGCTGTTGACCGCTGTTGATGCGGAACTGAACGCGGAAGTGCCTCTACCGAGCAAGACTAGGTCGTTCCTCATCCTGTTCAGGATGGTGTTCAGGACGTCGTACAAGCAATCATCATCAACAATCGTTGGACACTAGGAGAAACTACAGCTACACGTCACATGACGATCCGTGAACATATTGAAGTGAAAGTTCCTGCGCTAGAAATGCCAAGTGGGAGGAGTCGACACACGGCTCGGTTGGCCCGTCGGCCGATTCGAGAAGACTGATTACAAGCGACCTACAGGAACCCCTGTTGGTTGACCGGATCTAAAATACAGCAAGGCGGAATCGTGTCCACGACAACGATAGGAAACCGTCTTAATGTTTGTGATAAAAAAAATACAAAGGTCGAGATTGATGGCGATTATGATCGGGGCGCAGTATAAGTCAACCACCAACGACATCGACAATTTTTGTCAATTTACACTCGAGAGATAATCACCGTATCGCGATTTCCTCTATCGCTAACCTAACAAATCGAATTCAACGGAGAGCAAACTCGTTGACGTGGTCCGCGGGGCTAAATGGCTGTAGGACTATTCAGACCATTCTAGGTTCGACGACGATGACGATCGGCGCCACCGTAATATCCACGATACTACATCAGGTAAACGGATATCTTCCAAGAACGAAAAAAACGAACCACATGTTAAAGGAGACCGAGAGCGATGCTTGGTTTTTCTGGCCAGCTGGCTCCGTTCGTTCACTGCCAACTGGACCACTTGGCTCCTGCCGACGACCAACGATTCCAGTGATTGGGGGCTGGTTAAGACGAGAGAGAGAGAGAGCACGGAAAGGAGTGGCACGGCAGATGAACTAGGGAATACGCAAAGCTAGCTTTCATGGTGGGGGTGTAGGCGCCACTGCGCCAGAAGAGAACGAACGAACTTGGATAGGGATGGAGGCGCGTTTCGGTTTCCATATGGCATACACGATTGCGGGTTTGCCACGAGCCCCATGTGGACGCGGCATTGCGCCAAGCTTCCATCCACTATCGCCTGTCGACAAGCGCCAGGAGGTCTTCCGACTGACGCCACCAGCCATGGTGCTCCAGCATTGGGTACAGCGCAGAAATGCTCCCGAAGGCGAAGGCGGATCCGTGGAGGTGGGATATCGCATAAGGTTCAGCGTTGTGGGGCGTAGTGAGTGCGGCAGGCAGCCATCGCGAGGCACAAGGACGGCATGCGCACAGTAATATCTTTACTGCCTTACTGCCAGAAAGGGCGGTGCGGGAGGGGTGACGAGAGCTATAGACTGTAGTATCGTACGGACCCAGGCGAGTGAACCGACGGTGGAAGAAGCGGCGGCGGCGGCGTCTACTTCGACGCTGTGAGCCGGTGTGCTGTATAAATTCCCAATAAGCACGAAATGGGCCCAAAATCTCGCCTAACCTAGACTTGACTGGCCTATATAAAGCCTAACGTCGGCTGCGGCCGTTACTGCCGTTGCAGTAGCTAGCCACTACCGCCGCCACCGCCTCCATCACCACCAACACCACGGTGCAGGTGCCGCTGCGGCTGCCGCCGAACAACTTGAGAACCCAGCAATGTATGATATATGTAAATATGCATGTATATATATAAATATATATATATATGTATATATGTAATAGCTCTCGATATTATATGACGTTGATGCTGAGCAAGGCCCGTATTTCTGGATGGTAGACGAAGTCGCCGTGGAGGAGGGAAATGTTATAGAACGAAGCGTCAGGGGGGGGAAATGAGGCGATAGCGCTCGGGGTCAGGGGACAGCATAAATAGAAGCCGGTACAAATCGTGCCGCTAGACCAGTATTGTGCATGCTTCTCTACCCGATCCCCTATGATAGGTCGCAATGTTCGAGTAGCGATGGAGGTCGCCCCTGTCCAATGCGTTACACGTGGCTGAATGCCGTCGAGCTGCTCACCATAGAGGGCCGTGCTGCATCCGATTCAAATAGGGACGTCGTATAGCTAACAGCCGTTGATCCCTCTCGCGGCGCCGGTATAATAGAAGCAGCTCGCCAGCTGGTGAGCTGAACGATCGTCTAGGAGAGAATTCCTCGATAACTAATTGTTTGCCGAATAATATAGTGCTTGGGTCATCACGACCCGTAACAGCAACCGCCGCAGTTGGGCGCGAGTATGCGACGGTCTACGATGTTGAACATCATGCGGGCAAACTTGGCCACATTCTGCGCGAGAAGGCTGTTTGTTCTCTGGACGATTTTTATCAGGGCAGAAAACAGCGGCAAACCGCCACGTCAAGAATATGTAATGGTGAACGCTGCAGGGAACGGCTACAATTAATTGAAAATACATATCGTCTACATGGACAGCAACGAAAGATCGAAGCTAGTGTGCCGGCGGCGACAATAACAACAACAACAACAGCAACAATAGTAATTCGCGGCGTACTTGCTAATCTCACAAATCGAATGTTGCATTTGCATTAAGCCGCACACCAGCTAACGCAAGTCGAGTGTGGCTCGAGGACGAAGCCAGCGCTTCTGTTGTTAGATGATTATCAAAACGCACCCTCATTTGCATGAAATGCCCGAGGGATTCATACATCCACGCATGAGTACTATGGGCGCGGATCCTTCTACGGAGGATCGGTGCGAAGCGGCGCGGGGTGGCTGCACCGACGAACGAAAACAGACCAAGAGCTCGGAGGCGCTACCAGAGCACGCAGGCGCGTCCAGCTCAGGCCAACTCATGATGGCTATAGGGTACCTGTGTGCTGGGTGGACCGTGATTGTCAGCGAGATGCCAGCTTCAACCAGGATAAAGAAGGGCAAAACTCGATTATGCAATCCATGTATCTTAATACTCAAAGCACACTATGGTATATAATATAATGATAGATAGATCATTAGCTACGCATAAGAACTTCGGCCCCATTGCTGTAAGCTGCAGTGCCGATCGGGCATTGATGAGGTTGACAGCCATTCGATAGTAACTTGCCAATATGCCTATCCATAATCAAATTTGTCGTTCTGTAAAGGCAATGCTCAGATTTCTGGTTATTTCCGTTCAGGCACTCGACTTTGATGGAACTCGCGTTGAATGCGAGCGCTCGCATTCATCACAAGCGATTGATGATCTGATCCGATTGGTCGCAATGCTGTTCTCAGATAAACTCGGTCACGCTCTGAGGAATTCCCTCCAACGATGCCACATAACGATTAGCAACGTTCCGTTCAACTTCAGAGTATATACCATTCGCATGTTAGAAACGAAAACTTCTGGTATATCTGCATCTTCTCTGGTATACCTAGCTCACTAATTCTCTCGAACAAAATTAATCTCACAGAAGATCTCAATGCCTCCAGAACACTTACTGTGGATGATCTGTATTTCTATATTTTTTCTGTAAGAGTACTACCGCTGTTTCTATTGAGTGCGTTAAATTCATTCTTCCGTGAGATGGAGAGCACAGTCGCACCATGATACGTACTTCTATACAAGGATTTATCACGATGCTAAACGAAATCCAACGCCTTCTTCACATGAAGTCCATGCTCCATAATTCACCAATTTGATCGAAGCTACAGCGGTTGCACTTTCGACCCTTCGTGCCCTTCGTCGACATCAAGATCTTCATCCATTGCTATCCCAGTGATCCATTCCGAGTGACGCGGTGGCCGAGCTAGTTTGCGAGTCAAGGGATTCGCTCCGTTCTGTTGTCGTTGTCGACACACCGCGTCGCCCAGCTTCTCGTCGACACCAAAGAGTGCGAAGAGGACACGAACGATTGTAAGGCTCCATAATCGAAATGATTAAGGTTGAGTGCTATGGTGGGTGGCAGTGCCTGCAGTGCATGATAGGCGATCGTCGCCGGCTCGCCACTGCTGATGGACCCATGCGGCAGACCCAGAGGCCTCAACTGCTGACTAGACCGCTAGCAATATAACTGCTGGCCGAGTCAGTATTCTGGATTGCACGCTGGACTTGCGGGCAAGGGGATTCCACCAGCTGAGAGCTGGTGGGTGCTGTGCAGTTCTTCGCCGTGCAAGCACAAGGTGATCCGCCTGCTTCGCCTCTTCTCGCATCCGATGCCAGGCAAAGCAGCGCAGCCCTCCAACCAGCCTGCTCCAATCCGACCAGCCTGCGCTAACTATCACTGATGGGGCTGCGAGGCGGCCACTGCGACCGACGACGGGATAGCATGATCGCATATTCAGACCCTGTTGAGTAGCATTACTCGCAAAGTCGCTTCACAGTGGTTCGCCTGCTCTCTCTCTGTCTCTCTTCCTCGATGTCTCTCTTACTCAGTCAACGTATCCCCTAGAAACGAGCGACCCGAATCCGCGGGCGGTGCGTTCGTTCCACGAACAACTGCCGAGACCGCGGCCGTCCTCCCGATGCCGAACAGTGAGCTGCCTCCCCCCTTCACCTCGCGTCGAACACCGAGGGCAACCTCGGGGAGCAAGCCAAGCAAGAACGGGAAAAGTCCAGCGGCGGGAAATTGTCGACCCATCGTGGGCGCAAAAAGGGCATTCTCGTTGCTTTCATCTGTGCTAGCCACTGCGTCCCGCGTATCGAATCAAGCAGGCCCTGTCCTACCCGGTCGAACCATGGCAGCGTTGGGTTTCAGCGCCCTCCCGCCTTCGTGGCCGGCCATTTTCGCGGCGTGCGTTTTTTCGTTCGCGTTCGTTTGCGTTGAGTCCTTTCGACTGGTTGAGCAAAGGATCCAGCGGAGGAAACGGAGAAACGAAAGCGAAAACGAACGAGACGAGAAATCCCGGGGACCCCGGAGAGCCTTTAAATGGAATTGTCCATTCCAACTTTATAGATGGACAGATAGCGGTGGTGGCAGCAGCCGAGACGGGATATCCGCCGCTGGTTCGCCATGAGTGCGCATCGTGGGGTAGTGACTGGGGTAGGCAGGCAGAGTTCCCCATGAGGGGGCTCATAGTGGGGGGCAACTGAGGGGATAGGCGTTACACGGCGGAAGGAACCGCGCGGCCACTGCATGGTATGGGGCCGATAAACTAGAGAGGGTTTTAGCTCCCTCGTATGCTTCAAGCGTAACCAAGTCTCTAGCGGAGCTCCATGTAAGTTCGGGGTAAGTGTGACTCCAGTCGGTAGTCGGCTAGTCCCAGAAAGAGTTGGCTCGTCCATAGAACTGAGGAGTGAGTCAAGCTTCCCTGCCGCTGTTGCTGTCGACGTCTCCGCCACCGTCAACCCGGTTAGCTTCGAATCGAATGTGAGAGCGAGGAAAAGCAGAGAGGCAGTGATTGCGCAGTAAAGAGGGTGAAGTCCATCTGATCCTGCCAGCTATTATCGTTAGACAGAGAACGGAAAGGAGAGTACAGAGCACAGGGATAGACAGAGTGGACGTAAGGTAAAGGTTTATTAGTTTATCAAAGGAGCTTGTGCAATTTTACAGTGCTTAAGCCCTCTTATATGTCATCATCACGCAGCGGGGCTCGAACCTGCGGCCTCTGGCTTCCGATAACCAGAAACTTGGTCGTCCAAGCCACCATAAATAAAGAGAGGAAGAATCCAATGAAACAAAGAGTTCAGTCAGCATCTCGCCGTAACGCACCTCAGGCCAGAAACCTATACACACCTCAAGCCCGTGCCACACGACAACGTTGAAGTGGGCGGGTCGCTTGCCGCAGCAGCCGGATACCCTGGCCAATCTGTGTATGTCCCCTATTCCACTACGTGAGACGAGCCGAGAGAGGCGCTGCTGGACTAGCAGGGTTATTTCAGTATTTGATGATAGAGCGAAGGGTGCAGAAAGGAAGGAGTGCTATGTTCTTGTCTATCCATGACCAGGGCACTCGGCGTCTCGCTTTTTTATTGCTCTCTTCGTTCGTGCAGACCGCTCGACCGACCGACCCACCGAACGAACGAATCACGTCTGCGTTTTGGGGTCCCCGGGGGTATCATCCCCCCGGTCGAGTGGCGAGTGTTGTCACCACGTTTCCCGAGCAGAAGTAGCAGCCGTAGTAGTACTGGACTGGCAGACTGGACTGGTCTGGGCTCCGGGCCACCCTCGTCTGGGTAATATGCTCGCCTGCTCTCCGCGCCCAAACCTCCATTCAAGTTCAACGATCTCAGAGAGCCTCTCAGGGACTCACATTTCCATGCAGCAACACACACACACAGCGGCCAGGGACAGACGACATAGGCATGGTGTATCTTTCATTTTCTTCTCACTCAAGTGCTGGCCGCATTCCCTTCGATCGGCCGAGAGAGGTCGAAGGCTGATGTGGTTCTTCTCCGAAGCCGAGTCCCTCCCAGCCCATCGCCGATTGCCAACTCGAGGAAACTCAATTCTCATTTCAGCCCATATAAATAAGTACAATACAGACGAATAGTTGAAGAAGTATATATCGTTGCAATGGTGTGCGCTGCCCGGAAGCGGCTCGAAGCGAATAAAATGATCATCCCCAATAAAAACGCAGCTATTCGGTGAGCTAATTCGAGCCATTTTTTTTACCTGTTAGTGCAGAAGTGTATCTCCCCATCGAATAAATATGATACCATGGGTACGCGCGCATTCGCCTGTGGACCTAAGCGGGTTCATACGCGGATATGTTTATCATAACTAGAGCCTTCATACATCTCTTCCTCAGGAACAGGCGGCATATGCGGAGCGGCCGGTACAACGCTTGCATGTGCTGCATCCCCACAATACGTCCATGGATTTATAGGTCTGGATGACAGCAGTAAATTGAGTGCGTCCGTTCAAATCATCGACGGCAGCAGGGCGGCTTCGAAAGTGCATCAATCCACATCGCATCATGATATCGAATTTCCGCAAAAGAATAGCGATACGTCAGCATAACGCCTCTCTCTCTCTCTCTCCCTCTCTCTCTCTCTATATATATATATATATATTCGGTTCCTGACTTCGATATCTGTATGAAGACACTAAGACGAGTGTAGGGCTATAGCATCAGCTGCTGCGGGTGGACGCCAATAGCTTCGGTGAGTAGCGTTAAGACTGGCCTGGCTTACACTGCCGAATAACGGCTCCATAGTATGTATCAGCTAATTCGGAAACCACTGACTCACCGGTACAGAATAGAGCCTACTCCCACGAGGTGTCCAGTGGTGTGCTAATAATACTGATAATAACTACCAATAACTGATAACTAATCCTTTATATTGTCCGGTAGAACTACGGTGTGCAGTTCTTACTATGTAATGTAAGTGTCAGAAAAATATGACTTATAAAAGCAGTAGCGACAATTGTACCCACAGAATGTAAAATACACCAAGAACACCCTCCTCACACCACCCTCTATATATTCTCAATAGAATATCTAGACAAAGGAAGCCCTACCACCCTCCGAATGCAGGGTGCTTCACGGCATGCTCGATGAATTTAAGTTGGGTTCTCCTTTGTGAAAACTATTTCGTGTTTGACAAATGGATCTGTTGACAGATGGGCGAGGATGTTCACCTCCAAGAAATTTCATATTGTCATTGTTGTTGAGGAATGGGCACGTAAGTTCATGCCAAAGGTGGTCATTGCATGAACGATTCTACACTTTTCTTTGGTAATAGATGAACTTCTGATTGGAAGCGGACAGGATATTCATCGAGCGTCTAGCTCCATTATCAAATATATGCCACTACCCCTCTCAGTAATTGCACCTGAGGCTGTGCCTAGGTCCGGCTGACTTATCACGTGTTAAAGGACATCAAATCATTATGCCTTAATAACAACAAATAAGTTCTCGAATTGTGTTCACGGTGAATGGCGAACGTCTGAACGAGGTCATTATATTGAATCCTGTATGGGAACGGCTGAACGAGCACGTTTAAACATGCATCCGACTCAAAAGGTTTCGACCCCTCATCAGACAGCATTGTCTTCCAATGTTCGCCGTGCTAACCCCTTAATATTATTTGATGACCAAGGCCAATGTTGCGAAGAGGAACGAACGTCCAAGTATTAGCAACAAGGACGAACAATGTCAGCACTTACGCATAATCATACAAATGCGTCTTCAGTTCCGGACTACTACCCGCATGAAGCGAAATACACCAGGGAAATAAGCCGGCTGGTAGTATCCGTCGTAGTAAAGCGGTGGCTGCGAATGGTGACGTGGTCACACGGCCACATAATTGACATCAACGTTTAACTGATCCTAACTCAGTGACACCGAGATGAGTGGATCACTATCAGATGAAACCGTTCGATGTCCCACGAGGCTTCGACGACACTCGCCGGCCTTACTGCTACCGCCCATCGAATCTTGTTTTCGGTTCATTCAAGGAGGATAATTATCGGAGAAGACGAATCTCGAACTGAAAAAAATACACTTACGATCGTCATATTTCGCCACAATTTTGCACCACTCGAATGTTCTGCAGTCGGGCGAATGATTATGTTGTGTAGTATTTAATAGTATGTATAATATATTAGCTGCTATTTAGAGTTGTTCTTGTTCGCTCTCACCGAAAGTACTCACGAGCTGAGCGAGGCGATATGCGTTAGTCGCACAATTGACCCAACATATACTTAGGCTAAATTGTCGCGGAATTGTAGCTACGACAATTCTCGACCTCGAGCTACGAGAAACAACTCGACCATACACAAACGCAGTGGTTACGCAGTAAGTAACAGTATAATTGTGTATACATACAATGTTCACCTCTCGACCGTTACCATGCGCTTTGCGATACGAGCGGTGTTAGGCGCTTAACGCAAATTCGCTATTAGTTTCAACGTCACATGACCGTTGACCCTTCATTTCATTTATTGGCATTTCCAAATTGAAACACTACTCATGCGCCTTACCTGCCCGAGCCTGCAACGCCTCTCGCTGCAAGTGCCCAGCGGACAGTGCTTCTATCTCACCCCGTCCGCTACCATCTCGCTACTACTGATGCCATTGAGTAAGTTGTTATCCCGATGCGATCGACTAACAACGAACTGATCAGCAGGGTGAAGCAACGGCGCTTGCGTCATTTCCTCTGTGCCTGCCACAACTGGTCATGCAATGTGACGATGAACAGAGCCACCCACCATTATTTCTCGTTCTAGCACAGCACACTCGCGGCATACGGACAGATTGCTTGCCTGTGAACGGTACACAGCGTAGGATCAATTCAAGCTTTGCCTGTTGCGCGCGCTTACCTCGCTGTTGACGGCTTGGCCCTGGTTCTGACACGTTCCACTTCTTGGCTCAACATCCTGACAACCGCGCCTGCAAGCATAACAACAGCACAGAGAGAGAGAGAGAGAAAGAGGAGGAAAAACGCACGCACGCGTCAGTCAGTCCGTACGTCAAAATAATGCACAACATGTGTCCGGCCGTGAGAGATCCCGTCAAGGGGACTGGTGGACGCAGGCCGCTCGTTAGTTGATGATGGTAACGGCAGCCTGCATCCCCCTCTAGTCTCTATCTAGTTCGCTCGGCTCGGAGTCCGCTATGGAGGAAGAGGGGCGAGCTTCGAACTCGTTTAGCATTGCGAGCGCCTCGCTGTATAATATAGTCAGGTGGGTTGAACGTGGCTCGCGTCCACTAAGGTCGATTAGGCTAGGTCTGCTAGCTGACTATTCCAACTGTAGGCGATTGCGTGAGTGATTAGTGCATAGGTTATTACGCAGTTAATGCTTAAGATGCAGAGTTATGATGCCTCCCTGCCTCCCTGCCTAGCTGCTGCTGATAGCGCAAGGCAGACGCGTGATGCAACTGCGCGAATGTCACTGGCTGACTGACTCACACTTCGATATATATCCTCTAGTTGATGGAGTTATGCAAGTTACAAGGCGATGGTCGTAGTTAGCGGTCACCGTTCGACTTGGTTCAAATGTTTCAGCTGTTGCGTCGACTAAACTCATCAGATCGTTGCATAGATATATATATAATAATGTGTGTGCATTTGACGCATTTTCGACTATACCTCGAAAAGACCACATTAGTCATTGAGCGATAGTAGCCCATTGTAAGTGGCACTGGTGGTTTTGAACTATGGCCAAAGTGTTCTCGCTTAAATTAACCTAAATTAAATTATTCAGGCTGAGTCACAGCCAACGTCTACGCTACTGCTTTAGTAATCCAAGCAACAATAACAATCATATTAATAATGAGATTACTCACTGAACTGCACAACGAATAATTTCCTACATAGTTCGAATAGATTATATTTGGCTTAAAGGTTTTATTCATCATTACGATTGAAAGCTACCACAAAATCGATAATGACATTAATTAGCGAGGTAGCGTTTGTCGCGATTTGAGCTTGCTTATATTTCAGGGGCCTGATTGTCTTCGGTCGACTATACACCCCCGTAATATGCCCAGTGTACATGAGTTCGAGTAGCGACGGCTAATTCAAAATACGACAACCCCATTTCCCCCCGGGGGGGGGTATTCAGCCGATGTCGAAACCCCAGTCTCTCACTCAGCAACACAGTGTCATTGACTGCAATGATAAATCGCAAGCTTGCTTGTCTAACTCGAGACGCAAGGCTTGAGCAACAACGCCGCTCTCGGCCGAACGGAAGCAAGAGAGACGTTAGCGTTCGCTCGATCACGATTTCTACACGAGTAGAATTGCCATTGTAACCAGGCCCTCATACAATTTCTGCCAATATCGCAAAGCCACTATAGGGTAGTGCTTTACAATTGAACAAACAGCGCAGTGCTGGGGTTACTTCTTGAATTTGTACATCCGTCAACCGTTAATCTATTGCAGGTAAACAAGCTTGACGTCGAAACCTATCGAATTTATGTAGTCCATGTTTACGTCAATTGATGTTACATGTACGCCAGATATGTACAGCAAGAGTTGTCTGATAATCGATCATCTCTAAACCGAAAATGTTCATTTGGACGACGACGAATTTCACAGAACTTCGTAGATGGAAGCAAGTTGAAACGGCGAGGCGGCGCTCCCATTTTAACAAGAGCAGCAGCCTTCGTTCGTTCGTTAGTTAGCGTGCCTTGTGGACGTTTACTGAGCAACAGCTGTCCGCAACGTGCATAGTATGCTTTGGGTTCAGGGCATTTCTTCAGCGTTCACGGGTCAAAGATTTGTAGGAGAAGAGGGTACGGGGGCAGGTTGATGTATAGCGCTGCGATGCATATATATATATATATATATATATATATATATATATATATATATCTCGCATGAAAAATACTTCCTAAATTGAATACTTGCACACTTTTAGATGATGGTTGTTGCTCGTCTCGCTAGACGCTTGAGCTTCGTGTAAGTCGTCTTCGATGCTGCTGTCATAGTCGAGCGTACGTCGCTTTTATGAAATGTCTCTCTTTTTATTAATAAAAATCATTATTATGTATAGTAAGGATTTAGCAGCGCAGTGATGTTATGCTATGGGCCGACATTGCCTAACTACAATCTATCCAGATCGTCAGTACTTGTGTCGTTATTAGCATCATTACGTCTAATGAAAATGAATGTGTGCCTTACCCTGTCCTGTTTCGAGATCGTCGGCTCCCTTCCGACGGGTGGCCTACTGCCCTGCTCGCTCTACCGTTTGGCCTAACGCTATCGAGTTACGTAAAGCGACGCTAGTCTGGGAACTGGGCTACGCTTGCCTCCTCAGCGAACTAATGCGTTTATGTAAAAGCAATCCGGTTCGGTCAGACACAACACAAAATGAGTTGTTATTGGCGTGTTGCTGTGCCATTAGACGACGGACGTATATCCATTAATAATATGACGACGCACAGCGCCGCTTCCACAGCTACTGCGACGGCGCCGACGCCGCCGCGCAGGCACACCAATGCACAGATATAATATATAGAGAGAGAGATAGAGAGAGAGTAGCTGTGATAGAAAGCGATAACGAGAGAGAGAGAGACCTGGCGTAGTTTTATTGAACGGTGGCTAGGTATACGTATAAGAGAGTATGCGTATATTGCTATGTAATCGAAGAGCAGAGTGACCTTATGACGACTAATTTATAAGGACTCTACTGTTTCTCCATATCGTTAATTCGCTCGGGGAGTGCATCGATGATGAAGAATGAGAGCCGGTCAGCTGGCTGTATTCCGTCGGCTGTTTATGAGAACGATTCAAACGTTCAAGTAAGCTGACCGTATCAGCTGAATCGGCAATGTAGTGACGACAGAGTAGGATATGTGAAACGAATTTATCGCCAAATATATATATATATATATATATATATATATGTATAGACGTAACGCGTCCGTTATATGGGTATCATACCATGGGCTTTGCGATACGATGCACTTCGGCTGGATGTTGAACTTTTGTTCGACGTTTAGACCGGTCACCCTGTATCTCGGTGCCAATACTAAGAATAATAATGGTAATAATACTAATAATAACAATAATGATAATAACTATAATATTAATAACAAGTCGAAATAGATGAACTATCGGACTGTTCCTTCAGCCTCCGCCGCCACCGCCGATGTCGGCCCCTGGACCGTCGCAAAGGGAGCAATGTTAGTCAGTGGCGTCACGGCACATCGCAATCGCTGCTCTGCTCTATCCAATTGATTTATGGTCCGCGCGACGCCGAGTGCGCGAGCTGAGGTAGGCTCGGTGTCTGTGGTCCGGTGGTTCCTAAATGCGCCGGGGTCCTGGTTGCGCCACTCCTGACAGGAGTAGCAGCAGTAGTAGTAGTGGTGCTAAGCAGAACCAATTTATTGAACAATGAACGAGTTTCCCGCTTAATTGGAGGCCTATCTTCCACGTTTCAGGCTAGAACAGACTCGGCAATCGTCTGCCCGCTGAAGTACTACATAGTCGGCGGTCGGCAATCTACCACCAAACGAAGCCAAGCGCGCGCGTACGGCAGCCATAAGTCACCCACCAACGAGGCGAAACGTTGGCGAAATGTCAGCCTTGACTCGTGGGGTTCCCGAGAAGCAGCTGCTTTGATATAACACGCAACCAGCTAGGATAAATTGTCAGCTTCATAAACTGTGTCACAAATTGCTAACACAAGCTCGTAGAAGCTTAATGAGTGCCGCCGTCATTCGCCTCGAACCATCTCGCCCATGGGCAAAACACGAAAAGACAGCTGAGCGCTACCGTTGTTCAGTCTGCCGTCTACGGCCACACGCGGCCACAAAGTTGAAAATCAGTACAAAACATTAATGGAACTGACCGGCCGGCAGCCGGACGGATTTGCATTAGTTTTTTTATTCGCTGTACTGCATACGTCTCACCGGCATGGATGAGTAAGCTTCACTCACATTGAATAACAATAATTATGCTGCTGCTGCGTGCTGTGATGATGAACAGGTCCTCTAATCATTTGGATCAAATGAACGGATGGACGGTGGAACAGTGTCTGAGGTCACCGCTTGCCCTTATGCTATCCGCCGGCTCACGCGCGCCTTCGGCAGGAGAGATCAGGAGATCGCTCTGTCACGTTGATCTGACCGCGATACGATCCGGCATGCGTTCATTGGACGAGTACACGCTGGAGTGCGGGTGCATAGCGGACAGATGTGGGTGATATCGTCGGGAGCGGCGCCATCACCTGATAGATGTGTGACCGTATGAATTCATTCAGAGTGGCTTGTGCTTTTTTCCGTATAGCAAAATGTCTCTATCGCCTACAATTGCCGATGCTGTGAGTTCACATCGTTGCCCTCCACAAGCTACGTCGTCAGCTGTGTGTAACTTGTGCAAGCCAGCGGTTCGGCTGATGACACCGGTTGCACGCAGTTCCGGTCACCACGTAAAACGCGTTTTCGAGCCGGCTGCACCAGATCGAATGTGCGACCAACACGTCAACCTAAGCTGACGTGTCGCCCATACGCGCTTCGTCTAGCAGCAAAAACAAGGCTGGCACATGTAAGCACATCGGTATAAAATTGGCCAGGCTTTAATAGAATGAATTTGGTGAAATTGCCGCAAAGTCGTCACACACATATGTACACAAGTAGAGCAGCAATGCGTGTGGTGGTACCTCGACGCGACCAGAAACGTCTTTAATAGCTGTGTGTTAAAATTGACTCCAGTATATGCTCTCGTGATATGCAATACATGGTGTGGCCGCACCCGATCGGCGTTATCCTTACACAAGTTCGACTAATGACTCCCTTATCGAGATCTGCATGTCCCCCCCCAGTTTCGCTCATGGACGAAATCAAGCAACAGCAGTTGTCTGTTCTGTCCTCGTCTTCTGTCGGTTTCTTACACTGGACTCGTCTCACTGTTCAACTCTATCTGAAATTTCGTTTCAGGAGGGAGGGGGGGTATATTATATGAATTTCTTGCGAGCATTTGGCACGTGGCTAAACGGGACTAACTTTGCTGGATGTTCTTCTCACTAGCAACTTTCAAGTGGCAACTTTTCTCAACGGCTCTTTTATACAACAGCCTAAGTTACAACAAATGCCTGAGAGTCCATTGTTAGCGTTCGTGCATGATGTTTAGTAACAAGTTTGAAACGAAGCAGCTAGCAGACTGTTCAAGCAAAAAAATATATATTTATGTATGCACATATATATGTATATGGCATCAGCGAAGTTCAAGACGAACGTGAAAAACTTCGTTCTTAGTACTCCTGCGAGTATGATAATTATTGCTATCATGTGATCTGTATTGTCATAAACAAATAGGATTACCCGCCTATATTTAGCCTCCAAGTATGAATGACCCATGATTCGTGACCCATGTTCATGTATACAACAGGACTATACCAAGGCGTATCATGAGCACAATTACCGGCCACTAGTATTATAGAAGTGCATTTAAGCTATTTCCATGTAGCCTTAAGCACGTGGGTCATCTCCGGACCCCACTGGGCTTCGGGCTATCCCCTCGTCACTTCGAACGGAACGAGTCCAGCTGTAATTCTCCCACACCACGTCGGTTAACTAGCTTTCCTTCTCTTAGTTTCTCTCTCTCTATCTCTCCTATATATATAATGGAAAGTGCATCGTGCCACTCGGCTAGATTATCGCGTTTGTAACGCCATGTCTGCACGAGTGGGCAATCAGCCGGCGGGCACGGACGAGAAGAGTCTCGCCAGTAAAGGCCTCACCAAAGGTACCACAAATGCAATAAAGCAACAGCAACCGTTTGAGGCAGTAGGACATCGTCGACATGGCGTCGAGATCGTCCTCCTCCGGCGGACAAGTCTCGCGAGCCGGTGTGGTCTTGTGCAGACTTTACTTTTACTCGAGTTTTCTCTGCACTTTTCCTCGCCTCGATTGCTGCTCCTGGTGCTCTCGTCCCCATCTAAGCGCCACGAGTGGCCCACCGCCCGCGCAGATGTGCGGCTACCCCGCGTCTGGACCTTCTACGCATCCGCCCCCAAACCGCAGGCCTAGCCTGGCATGTGCCATGGCAGGAAGCCCGTTAACCTGCAGGCTCCAGACCTCCCTGGCAAGCAGGTCCCGAAACGAGCGACCTGCACACCAGTCCGCTACGATTCTCCATTCATGACGAGGACACTTTATACCAGCAGGAACAGTAACAGCAGCAGCAGCTGTCGGAACGCCAGCTCGAGCAAACATAGCATTTTGGATGAGGACACGGTAAAGACGATGAAGACACCGTCAGGCCCCGGCGAAGCTTCCGCAGCGTACGACGACTAGTGTGCTAAGCGCCTCGATGCCTTTGCATGTCTCTGCAATGCATGTGATGGGAGATGCCACGGTTGCAGCAACTCGAAAGGCAGGGAGTGCTGTTCGAACGCGGCCTGGTCATTTGCATTTTTGTCTTTCGAGAGATGTAACGCATGGTAACACCGTTTCACGTAAAAGCGCGACGTTGTGAATTGAAAGTTGAAAATCAAGTTGGAAGTGGACAAAAATAGATTATTCGGCATGTCCCCGTACAAACGAATCTCGGTGAAACTCATATCGAAAAGGAATACGCGGGAATACATTCGGGAATTCTCTTAAATCATGCTGATCTTTTTACTAGGGATTTTTCTTACTAGATATCGCATCGGCCCCGTAGTTTTCAGCCGTTGCTGACATGCTTACGAATGGACAAGCCACAGGCCTCGTACCATACTAGGGATAACGCAGGAGCTAACCGGCTTCGCAAGAAATAGCCATTGGGATGCACACCTATGAAGCGACGAATCCGTGGGTTAACGAACTCACTCTTGTATTCTGCGAGACAGCAACATGCTGGTCTACTTTCCTACGAGTAGCGTACGTGCAGTAGAGTCGGCCTTCGCCGTACAAACTACTTTCTGCGCCACAATGGGTGGGTATTGGCAGCTCCAGTCTCGGGGTTTCATCCGCGCAGGCGCAGGCGAAATAGCCGACTAATCCATCTTCATTCTGGTGTGCTCGCATTTTGCCTCGGAGAGCTTTAACCGGAGGGGTTGGAAACCGGCACGCTCCAGACTTTCACATAGTTGCACACACACACACACCGCTGGAGATCATGAAGGGTTATCGAAGGCATTCACCGTAACTACCCTGTCTACTACGCTAATGACAAATGGATATTTTCACCAAACAGCCATGGTACACAAAGCGCTTGATAGCAAACGGGATGTTACAGGTGTCGCTTATTTGAGTTCGGCACGATAGTGTGATAATGTTGTCGTGACAATTTAGCCCAATCTGGTTCTGCAGCCTCGTCTTACGAGAACACTGGCGAACACATGCGTGGTGTAATTCCCGCATAATCTTTACACGCTATTATCTACCTTTAATACTACTCGCCTTCGTGTTTTGTAGCCCTGCTTGTGAACTAGGGTGCTTGTGACTCCGATACCGTAGTGTGGCAATAAAGGTGGCCTTCACGAAACGATTGCTACCGCCCAAACGTATCCTGGTGTGGCTTCTTTTATATGATGCGATTAGCATATTGTATTAGTGCCCGCCTGCATCGAGCAGACATCAAAATCGACAATGCGCCTCATGCGTAAATGCCGAATCCACATAAGGTCCAGACCTGACCTGCAGCAAAAGTAAGTATCTATGTATACAGGTGTTAGAGTGTCATATCGACGCACACACCTACACGTTTAAGAAGCTGTACGACGACAATCTATCAATCCACATGATCGCTTCGTATGAGGCACTATATAATTGATTAGGAAAAGGCCACAAAGAACGATTGTCCTTAAAGCTTCACGGGGTACGCGACCTTCAGCAACTGTTTGGGCTACAGTTGTTCTTTTTTCTGCTACGCCTACGGCCGCTGCCACTGCTGCTGCCGCAGCAGCTGCTGCTGTTACTCGGAGCCACCTGCAAAGTGTTTTTACTCGACAAAAGATTATTCTCAGCCATCTGGCTAGGTGCCCACTCGCCGCTGATGATCCGCCTGTTCCTAAGTGCTCAATGAGGGTCGGAGATCTGGATCTTTTCGCTATTTCTCGGGAGGCTACGCTACACTTGTTTCTATCTACCTCGAGAGGCAGCAATTATCCCAGTCCCACTGGCTCTATGGCTGTAGTGGCCTAGCTAGCAGCCCACTACGGATCTACGTGGCGACTCAGCCAGTTCTTATACGACGAACTTAACAGCGGCACGCTTCGCTCGCGCAGCGGTGGTACAACCATCGGTCGACTTAAGAGATGGCGGCCGCGCTAATCAATGTAAGCTTGCCGAAGTGTTCCTTCAGCTCTAGCAAGGTCTTATATTGTACACTACACCATACTTATCGGCGAAGCATGACGGGTCGGCGGGATTAATTCTGCTTGGCCCAATCCTCCGTGACGTCTTCCCCGTCGTTCACACACACACACGTCAGCCGCTAACTACACTCCGGTGATAATGGCGACAACATAGGCAAACTATATGAGGCTAGCCAATGAACGGTACGAATTTACTTTGCGAATTGAAATTCTGCTTTGCGAATACCCACGTCGATCGCATAAATCAATACGGCACAGAGCGTCAAATGCGGTTCCGTCGCCCCGCTCGTCGTCGAAATCCGCCTGAACCAAACAACCAACCAACCAACGACTCGACTACGATAAGCCCACGCAAGTTCCCATTACAGCCAATCCTCCTAAATATCATAACCGTTATATCGGTGTACGTTCTACACAAACGATACGCAATCGAAGCAGAGACAATTTATTCGGCAGAGGTATACGATATGTAGATATGCAGGGGCCGTCTGTAGCGTCTGTCCCATTGACGCCACCACATCGGCTGTATACGTGCGCGCAAGCAGGTGTGTGCACGTCTGTACGAGTATGCATCCAATTCATAATTGTGCTCACGAAGTCCTTCGACCTAAGCGAAGCAAACATGCGCCGCCACGCAGGGTTTTTACACAGAGCCATAACCCGCCCCGCCCTGCCCCGTGTGATGCTTGCAGACGACATCCACCCGAGATGAACGGCGGCGGGGGCGGCGATTTCGGCCGTAACAGCTGCAGCACGGACACGACAAAATCGTCCAAGCAGAACCTCACTCTGTCGGCGTTCTCGCCGCTAGCCGTCGTTCGGCCGTGTGCACACTACCAACAACGGCTACTGTTACTATAATAAGTCGGCTGTAAGCAAGCCACTTACCACTGCCGCTAGGCGCACCGAGCTGCTCGCAGTGTGCTATTTGCTCAGTGTATCGTGGCGTCGCTCGCCGGCTGCGTTCGAGCGCATGATGTAGCTCGGCGATGGGGAGCAATATGTCGTAGGCAGTATCAGTGGCTCACCTCCGATGGTCAAATCCTCTCACCTCTAGTGACTCCTTTGCTTGGACCCATGTTGCCCCCCGCCCCGCCCCCGCTCGAGCAGGGTACATTTTACGTTTGTTGGTTAGCAAATGTCGGAGACAGCTGCAACTGTCGCCGCTGCTGTTGGCTAACGACACAATAGCGGAGTTGTGGTGGCCGGGGAGAAGGCAACGACAGGACAGAGAGACCTGCCCGGAGAGCGGACCCGAGCTCGGACCAGGCGCCTACCTACGCCAGATTGGCAGGAGTACAGTGCAGCGCCACCCATAACCACGTGGCTTTAACTCAATCCACAGGGCGTCTCTAATAGGTCGACCCGGACGTTTTGACGCTCTCAGTCCAACGACATAGACTGGCAGATGGTCCTCGTCTCCCGCCCTATTCTTTTGCCGATCAGTCGAACAAAGGCGTGACCACGCTAGAAGGCACAGGAACTCACGTAAGTGGTGGTCCTGGTCCTGCTGATGCAGCAGCAGCAGCCGCCACAGACACTGCACTAGTCGACGGAGAAGGTTATGGCAGCAATGACTCTGGGAGCGCCGACTGTCGACCGGCCCAGTTGGTTAAGCGCCGCTGGTCGAGACCACTGCCCGTGGCGTTGCAGTAGCTTTCGAGCAGGCAGGCAGGCAGCCACCGAGTGGGGTGAGCCTATGAGAAGGATGCCCCGGCGAAGGGGACGACGGCCTGTCCTGGACAGGACACAACGCCGAGCAGACAGTGCTAGTGGTGGTCATTTGAGCGCGGCCACGTAGGTCGACACACGGCCTGCCGAATGGACTGTCGAACAGGACGAACCGACCGGTGCAGGGTAGCGTGTGGTCGGGGCACAGCCGCACAGTTATATACGAAATGTATTATATATAACAGCGACGCGCTGGAACAGCCCCCGCTCGCACCCTCATACAGGCTCGAGGAGGTCATCGACTAGCGTGGAGAGCGGCAATAATAACGTCTGCTGTTGACGATGGTGACGGTGAGATCGAGGCGGTGGCGACGACGACAACTAACGAAAATTTGCCAGATTCGATCACTGAGTGGACACGTAACGTTGTTACGTGACGGGCGTCCGCGAGAGACACGCACACACACACTCACCGTTGTTGGGCCGCGATGGGAGAAAGTCCACCGTAATGGTTCGTAACATAGTCGAAATTATAGATTTGCGGTGGCCTATTGGATATCAGGCAGCAAGCGTCACGGTTCACGTCGAATTAGCAATTCGAACACGATACGGCTAGTAGATGATAAAGAAGGCACGTAAAGAAACGCGTAACAGAGTGGAATACATTATGGAGACATTTGTCGGTTACAAATAGGCAAGTGAATGAAATTTTGCCCAACAATTGATTCGGTAGTCGTACGGTAGGCTGGACAATTCGTAAACGAATCGTCTAACAGATCAAACTGGTGAATGAGAGCAGGAAGCAAATCAGCAACCGCTAAACAGTGACGAGGGAAAACAGGACCGCCACGACCGCTAAGTCAAGCCATGATGTCGACTCGCTGCGGTCCACGTAGGCGAGCCATATCGCTGTAGGCAGAATGATCGTTGGAGCACATTTCCCTCTCAGGGTCTCTAGATCCCACGAGTCTCGTGGCGATTGATAAAACTCAAACGTGACCCATATGTAATAAATATCTAAATACATTTGGATCTGGCGTTATGGAGGCGTTATACGTAATCATATAGAGGATTTAACGATAGCTGAGGATGTACAGAGCTAGATCATAGATTGAGCCTAAGCGTACCGTCATTGGCCTGTTCGTCATCGTCCCTCGAGTGGTCCGCACCGGGCAGCACTCGCCACCCAACTCGCTTGAGGGTGGCTCGTCAACCGACGGTGGCTTCCCCGAATCGCATCGTGCCTCCCCCCGCCTCCCGTTCAACCTAATCTCAAACCCCACCAGGACAACGGCAACGTGGTCCTGTGGGGGCGGCATCGTCCGGACCATGCCAACCGGCCGGTACCTGCGCGGAGAGCATCGAGCGCAGACGTGCGTGGCTCTGCAGGATAGATCCTGGCTGCCATTACCGGCGCCGCCGGGGCCGCCGGGGCCGCCGCCTCTGTTCACCCTCAATGTAGTCGCTCTATTTCTATATCATACGTGTTTTAACCACGTGTCGAGAACGCTGCCGCCGCTGGCGCTATTTCCTCGGCAGCCCCATGCTTCGCCGAACTGCCAATTCGAATATGGCGGGTAGATGGTGATCTGTGGTAGATGGCGGGAAGATTGCGCAGGATGTTGTTTCGCGTTTGCTGTTGGGATCGAACTAGCCCGGCGTCTGTGAAGAAGCCGGGTCTCGCCGCTCTGCAATAGTCGTGTGCCCGCCTCGAAGTCATAGCGTGGAATCCTATTTAGTGACTTATTTATTAGGTTCGCGCGCAACAACTCAGCCCTGTAGAGTTCCACGGCACACGCCGACTGGCTGACGGATATTTCGACGTGATATTATCGTCGTTCAATTCGGATCCATTTGCAATAGGCAGTGAACTGAATACTTTCCAACCGAGTCAATCCGTTCATAAATGTGCGCATGTCCTATATTTTTCCATATAACCGTGCATAATAACTGTTCGTCGTCCAGATGGGAGAGAGAGAGAGAGAGAGACAACACAAGTCTACCTACGACAGTTATATTCCATCGGTTCAGTTACAGAAGAAGTTGAAGCCAGAGCGCACACAAGACGACCAACTATAGAGATCCGAGTTACACTCAGGGAAATCTTCGAAACGCCTGCATGCTACACTAAGAGATACGCCACCTTGCTCCAATGACGAGATCACAATCACGTGGTCACCATTCCTATACGTGCCATGGTGTGAAGCAGTCGCGGAAGATCAAATGCCGAAAACGCCGCCAACACAATGCTGATCGGCAACGGCTACAAGTAAAGACAATAAGATACAAGAAGATAAGATAACGCAGTCAGTTAGCATTCAACCAGTTAGCATTCAACAGATCGAACTTATTTTTTCATTTAGTGCTCTATACGCTATGAGATATAAGACCGGGCCAAGTACTCGAACGTACGTAGACACCCAACCTCTCCTTGTGTCTCTCTCTCTTCTCAATATGCTTCCCTATTCAAGCAATATTCGGCCGTCTTTAACGGATCGTACAGCGGCCACAGGTGAGCATACCCGGTCAATATCTTGTCCCGAGCCGAAATCGCTCGATGATCATTACCTACAATAGTACAATATCCATCTCCGATTTTCATATTTTCTTCACTCGGGCGGATACTGATGAGAGCTAGCACAACCGTCGCCGCCACCGCCGCCGCCAGCCCTACAGCGATCAATTTCGGTTCGGCACCAACCGGTGCGAGCATCCTTCGCTGTCCAGAACCAGAGGCGTATGTGCATCGCCGCACCCGACCATCGGCTGACTCTCTGTCGATGTGTCCGTGTGGCTACGAATCCTCGTTGATTCATTCAGACGAGAGCTGTTTAGCCGACTCGTAGAGCCAACACGGCCGCACGACCCGGCGCAATTTCCCGCTATGTAAACATCACCACGGCCACAGCATCGTCACCATCATCATCATCGCCGTTGTTGTATGTGTGTTTTGTACCATAGTAATAATACGCGCCGGCCAAGAAACACTAGAGATTGTATCGGGAATGAGCGTACAGTGTGAGCAGATCGGCTCATCCGCTGCCGTCAACAAGCGGCAGGCGGTTGGCGTTCGCCGCTAGCTCCAACTGGCTGGTAGACATTATAGATATTCAAATGTTAATGCCAATTAACTTAACCTGCGGTTGATCTTGGTGCACTAACAGTGGCGGCTGTCGCGTACACTCATTGCTCTATAGAAGAAGTTTATTGGTAGGGTCGGGCAGATCATAGCAGGCGAATTCGAGTCTTGACCGAATTTGGTCGGCGATCGCCGCCGGGATTTCTCTGCCGCTGCTGCGCGCAGCGGCAACAACACCGCCACACGTTTCACAATGGACAGCGGGTCAGTCCGACCCCCTGCACGAGCTGCAAATTCTGCGTATGGTATCATCCCGGCCGCGGAGGCGGCGGCGACGACGGCGGCGGAACAACAACATAGAGGAGCTCGTCCCGTCGCATCGCGGTCAAAATCGTGGGTGACCCCTAGTCATTGTCGTTAACGATAATAAAGAACCCCTCATCCTCACAGATAAGGATGGAGGTGTTTTTCTACGAACGCATTCAATCGTGAAGTAATTGTTGTCGGCGTTGCTGTTTCCCTGTTTTCCAGGGTACCGGTATCGTCATAGCTCTAGCGTTGATCGCGCTATTACCCCATGAGACTTCCTTTATACGACCACGATGATATGATCGAAATGATGACGAATCGAGTTTCGAAAGGATACGAACGCCGTTGAAGCAGGATGATCTCGTTGAACGTATTTACAATAGCGTCATATCAGTGTCAGCGATGAATTTCTAGATGTGCAGATACTGCTGTTATGATCATACGTTCCTTTTTTTGGCCGATTCACGTTGCCGGCCTTAACTGAATCTGCAGTCGGACAGTCCCGAAATTCGAGCCGGTAAAAGTATCGAACAAGAAGATGAACATGAATAAGTCGCGATTAACCTTACAGATGTTGATTTGAACCCATTCAAGATTATTATTATTATTATTATTAGTATTATTATTATTAACTACAATAGTTGTATCCGAAGAGTGCCCCCATTGCATTGTTGCCGCCGCCGCCGCCAACTCCACCATGGCGGTTGCCACCACCACCGCCGCCGCTGCTGCTGCTGCTGCCGATTCGAACTCCACTGTTGTCAGCTAGTTCTCCTGTCAATCTCGCTATCAGTTCGCGATCGAGCAATTCGTCGATGACATGTCTGTTCCGAGAAGGTGGACTGGCGGGAGGGGGGGTATGACACACTGTCAGCACAATTGCCTCTATCACAGTCCATCCGCGACCATCCCGCTCACCGTAACCGCACGGCGACCAATGACAGCGACCATATGTTCGCCGTGTGTGGTGAGACAGCGTCGGCCAAACAACGGTTAGTTCACACAGCCGTTACTGCTGCGTCGTTGTCTAGCTGTCGGCGTGGATCGCTGCTTAAGCTTGGTCTTTCAGTGCGTGTCGTCCACTCTCTGCAATCACTCACCGATTCGATGGTGTTTTTTTTTCTCCCAACGTCGAGACCCGCGTCAGCGCTTGTACACATCGACGAGAGATCGACGAGATGGACAATACACACAAGTGTACAATCGAGCTATAGATTCACCGTTCACAGTGGCTACTACTATTTGTTTGCCATTACCGGAGCGTACTCCATCAAGTCAGTGGTTCAGCTTTCAACTCTGTACCACGTCGCCTCTGCCTCTCGTGTGCGCGCGGGCGGGGCGGGTGGTCTACCCTGTTCGTTTGGAGTAACTGCTCCGGCTCAACGGCCCGCAATCAGCCGTGGGGCATGATACACCGGCGTACGCTCCAGCAGCGTACATCACGGAGTATACAGATTCGCTTCGAACTGGCGAGCTTGCCGGCCACGGTGGTAGTGAATCCTACGAGTGCTAAGCCAATCGCCGCCGCTCTCGGTCTAGAATATTCGCTGTACCTGTGCCCATATATTCATATATATATATATATATATGTCTCTCTGGCTGGCCGCGTGACACCCTGCAGCGGCCGCGTCGTCGATGTCCGCCGATCGAAAGCTCTGCGACTCTCAGACTGCTCGGCAGCGGCGGCCGGAGAATCGGGCTAACTCAGAACCACTCGGCGACACCTACGGACGACTCGAGGACGAGCAATTGTACGAACGAAACGGTCTGAGACAGCGTCCAAATGACACTGTACACTGTATGCGTGTTTGTATGTATATATGTATGTGTGTGTGTGTGTGTATATAAATGTGTGAATGAATGAAGAACAAATCAGAGAAGCAAGGACGAGGAAGAGATCTGAACGCCATCCCGTGCCGGGTATGTTGTCCACTGTTGTTGTTGTTGCTGGGTCAATTGCTTCAATCGGGCACCGTTGAGCAGGAGGCCAATGGGCCAGCTTTGTGCGAGCTGAAAGAATCGAGTTGGCTCATGGAAAACATCGAGCTGGTCAACGATGACGGTTAGCATAGAGTGGGGTAATCATATAGGCTACATATATATATGCTAATTAGAAAAAAGGGAGCAAGTATACCCATAGGCGGGCGGGCGGGCATTCGCGAATTATCAGGAGACGACAATGGTCGGGACCTGAAGGATTGACAGAGAATCTCAGAGAGAAAGAGGGAGAGAGAGGGAGAGTTCGATGATTCCATAACAAAATGGCAACCAACACAAATAAGGACAATGATTCTAGCAGTCCAAAAAATGGGGAGTGGTGTGTGTCTGTGACCGGATATTGCTAATACAAGAATTGCTCTATACCGGCTAGGAACACTGCACCATACCGGAATTCAATCTGCACCCGGTATCGTGCACATAGCGGTATAGTGTGCAAATATGTGCATAGCAGGAATCTGATTATATCCGGACCTTATGCACGTGGATACTTTCTTTTGGCCAACGAGCAGATGATAGTACGTGACGTTGGCGTCGTCGAGTCAATACAGAAGTCTGTTGTTGTTAGCGACGAATTTTCGCATCTCAACCACGTCGTAGATGACGAACACGGCTGACAGACGATGAGAAGCCGTTGGAGCAGCGAAGACACGAACACAGGGTGTTTGAAGCAAAGAACGGAACGCAGCTGAACGATGGGGCGTGATACGATTTATACCGATGCATTATACATATATCATAGTCTGTGATGCGATCAACCATAGCACAATTTCACTGCCATTTCACGTTGACCCACGAACACATAGATACAGAGAGAGAGAGAGAGGGGGGGATTAGGCAGATACATAGAGCTTTCACTCGCGCGAAGCCTTAGTTGTCTTGGGAAGGACGTATGCACAATACAACTATGTTTCCCGAGTTGCTGCCGAATGACCAAGCCATCCCCAGCGTCAGGGGAATCTGAAGGCAGACCCAGATGGACGTCAATGAAATTGCCGGGTTTCGAAACGCTTTGCTCACCGACGACAGCGTCGACGACTTTATGCCGTCAGTCCGTCCCATCCCCTATTGATATTCTCACTTCGTCTCGGTTCTGCTGACCGCTTTCGTTCATCCATTGATTCATTTGAGCCTTATTCCCGGAACTGCAGTTTTGCAATGTTTAATGCTTTCCTAATGTTCTTGCAATTCTTACGTTCTCTTATGAGTTACAGAAGCAGCGGCAGAGGTGTTCAGATCATTAACGTCATGACATGCGCCAATCTGTACAATGGCTGAACGTTATACTATTAGACGAGTTTCCGATGGTGACGTCGAGAACGACGAAACCATGGCTCGATATTTGAACCCATCATCACACTATGTCTATCCGCTATGTGGATAGACAAATGGTCTTAGCGACCTCAGCAGCGGTGACAATGGATCGTCATCGAGCGAGCTCTCTGTCAGTCGGCCCACAGCAATACGGCATACGAAGCTCGCGTCTCTTGTTTTCTCCTGCAAGTTTGCGCCTCCTGTCCCGTCGATGGCAAAATGCACAAATCTGAAGTGACTCTCGCAGATCCTTTCAGTGTAGAATTTCCGATAACTTCGTCTTGACAGACAATCTAGACATAGAATAGAGTGGATATTGTGAAGCAGCACCGTACCCTGGCAAACGTGAAAATAAGTGTGCACTTACACAAAGGAGAGCTGCTCGAGATTGGCCTACCACAACTACTCTAGCTCTACTAAGGAACGAAATCCCAACATTGTACGTAACGGAGACGTAACACAGCGTAGGTAGGGCGCGATTAGTTATGAGGCACGGCTGGATGTTGTGTTCGATTCAGGCAAGGCTTAGTACAATGGGGCTCCTCAGAGGTCGAACACGGTTGAATGATTGAAATCGTAAAAATTTGAGGCTCCACCGCTCTCTGTTACGCGCCCCCGCCGCTGCGAATTATAGGCGCTGCTTTTAATACCACGAAATCGGTCACTGCTTACGTCGGCTAAGAGAAACAAACACTGATAATCACAGTCGTTCTTCACACCTGTGCCAGGCTCAGTCTCGGTGAGAGCTTTTCGTTCGCTGCTGGGCCGCTTCGCTAGAAGTGTTTTACCAAAACGCCAAAGCGAGAGCCAAATGCATAATTGACCATCGTGATTAATCGAATACACCGCGGATGGTGGCTGGGCCATCCGCTAAGGGGGTCGCCAGACGATGAAGGGCCAAGCTACGTGGCAGCGACCGAAGGATGGTCCACTTGGGCTCACATCGTCAGCTAGATTCGATCATCTACCGTCGTCTAAGCGTCCACCTCGGCCTCAATCTCTTTGACGCTTGCTTCGACCCGTGTCCTCCGTTGTTTTGACGAACAGGAGGACTTCGCCCCTGTGTGCCCTCGAATAAGTACGCTCGTTTGTACCGAGCTTAGCAAATAGCGCGCGGAAGCCTTCGCACCATGATGCGTATGGTAGCGTTCAGGGAGCACAATGCACCACGTATAACATGGACGTTTGTGGACGTCTTCCTGTTTCGTCCGTGTGCGTATGACGCTGGTGGTGAAGAACGAAGTTGGAAAGAATTAATACACGAAATTGAAAGGAAATTTATATATATATATATATATATATATATATATATATATATTATATGTCAATGGTGGTATTAGCAGGACAATGATATCGTATGAGTGGCCCTGCTGAAGCTGGGGGCAGAGAACGACTGATTTGATTATTGTGGAGGTTTAGCCGCCAATCCGTGTTGAGAGCTAGATCGTACAGCTGAGATATCATATATGCATGATGTATACATTACAATATAACGTATTTAGCATTTAGGCTCTATTTCTACAGTCGCTGTCCAAATTCATCCCGAGTCACCGTGAAATGAAGCTGGAACTGAAATTACATGGCACACTTATTTTTCCTTGTCGTATCCCAAGGGGCTGTGTAAACCCACAATTTTTTATATTTAATGAACACATTACGACTAATGCGATGCGTATACGTCAAACAGATACGACTCCTTTATGGCGAACCCAATTGTTCAAGAATCTTCCCTTGCTTGCTCCAACAGCCTATCTCTTCCCTGAAACTCACATGAAGGTGACCAATGACACATGTTTAACACGCTCGTTACAGCATCATTCAACGCAATTTCCCGCGCTCTGTCGAGCTGCACACTCCGGCGGTTGGCATGACAGTGGTGAGATCGGATTCTCACATTAAGTTTGCTTACGACACCACCTCATTTCTCAAATCGAATATATTCCCCACTGATTACGTTCATCATCCGTCTCAAGTGTATCCGGGCGCTCGAGGAGAACTTTGTATAAATGACAGCGATCGCCACCGTGATCGAGCTTTTCAGCAAACATAAAACCTGCACGCACAACCTTGAGTGCAGGTGGAGTTCCGCGCTATAGTTTCGCTTCGGAGCGCACGTCTGGCTGGCTCTGGACTAATGAACGGCGATAAACAAGTTACATAGAACAATAATCGATTACGGCGAGTTGGGAACGTCGTGGATTGCACGGATGAGAATCGGTAAGTGACGAGCCCTCATCGATCGCGCATGAAATAGGGCGGTTGGCTAAGCGTAAACTCAGGCACATCCACACGGTAGTCAGATAGAACTGATAGCGGGGTGCTAGCCATAGCCGGCTGTTTCGTATTCAATTCATGGATGAGGTGATTGGACGTAGACTCTTACCTGTAAGACACAACAGAAAGAATAGAATTGCAAATTGTAACAACATGAACTGTATGTATTGTATGTACCGCACTATAACCAGCTTTTCCACAAATGTTTACTTAGGCCCAACGCATCCGTTATTCTACAAGATATATATATATATATATGTATATATGTATATATATGTCATCGATATGGCACAGCATGCTACCGCGATATCTTTTATCCAGGAATATGCTCACAGCGAATGAGTAGCCACCTTTCTCTCCTTGGCATTCTTGCAACGAAGTGCAACTTCCCAATGTCTATTATATCGAATGGCTTTTCTAACTTCCCTATCGAAACTACAATTTTCTCCAACTGTGTGTTGACAATCCTGTACCTGCTATCGGCTGTCGCCTTTCACGGGGTGTCACCCCCTTGTAAAATCTCCGAAAACGGATTGGGGGAGGCGTTAGATACAACGCGCTGCGACAATGCCATAATGCCAATGGGAATTCGGTGCGTAGCATAACGCGGGCAGCTACGGCTTGCGAGCCTGCGCCGCTCTGCTAATTCTGCTGTACAAGTTTAAAATGTGTTGCACGCAGGGCCGGCCCGCGTGGCGATAGTACAGCGTCAGCTTGCCCTCCCTCGCTAGCTCTCTCTCTCTCTCTCTCTCAGTCAGAGTCAAAAACAGACATTCCGTCAATATACCACAATTTGAATTTTAAATCACTGCCTCACCGACGATTGCGCCTGTACGAATTTTCGCCAGGCGGCGACACCACCGCATGAGGGTTCAGTGGCTCATCGTCACTCATCGTACGGGAGACTGGTAGTGCGTCGGGCGACGCTAGGCATACCGGATGTATACACCTCGCAGACAGCTACTCCGACCGGTGCAGCTGTCTGTGTCGTCTACCTCTCATCGTCGTCGTTCGGTAATCTCCTGCCTCATGTTCTCGAGGTACACAGGTGGCCAGGCCACGCGACATTTTGCCGCTGTGTGGCACACGGCGCGGTAGCAACAACGGCCGCGTCAACCGCTAGCGTCGGCGTTGGTGTGACTGTTGTACAAGGACTATGAGCTGTCCAACAAGTACCTCTCGACGACGCACTGTTCTGTAGAGGAAGGCTTACGTATGCTCGTGGAGAGTGGCTCAGAGTCGGTCCGGGAGCAAACGCAGGCTTTCATAATATCCAATGCGGCTTAGACGAGGCGAGCTTCCGTTACTTCCTCAAGCCTTTTCTGGTTGTCTGCAACAACATCCTGCAGTCTCCTCCGAAGGTCTCTCAATTTAAGGCTCAATGTCATACTCGTTCTCTATTATTATTATTATTATTGGACTCATAACGGTTAAGCCGAGGGTCTAGCGGCGCATGCAGCATTCAGGGTCGTAAGACACGGGCAGATATCAACGAATGTATGAGGAGAATACTATAAGTAAAAACAAGCAACAAAAACGACCTAATTTTTTTGCCCTACGTTGCAGGCCCTCCCGGACGTTACGATACGATTTTCCTAAATCCCCAAGCATCTGTGCCGTGTTACGCTTTTTCTAGCCTAACCTATTACATCTCACCTAGCTTGGCATCACTGAATAGTGCCAAGGTGATGATGTCATATTAAGGCCTGCGCCGCAGATAGAATACGCCATAGTCGGATTACCTTACGGTGGTTTACTAGTGGCTTTGGGCACCAGGTGTTTCACCTAGGTAAAGGTGTTCGCCCTTCGCTGTCATTGCCGGCAGAAGGTGTCCTATAAGTACGAATACATGCGCTACTACGTCTGACTGTTGCCGTGTGCCAAATTAAAACGCTGCGACATATTCCATAATGAACAGGAAGCCATCCATTCAAGTACGTGCTCGTCCCAATGCGGCGAACCAATACTGCCGTTACTAATCATCGTTCGCTCCGATCCACATTGATATGCAGAACTGATCTCGCGGCAGTGATGGAGAAACAGAGAGAGAGGGAGACAGAGAGAGAGAGAGAGAGGAATATGCTTCGGCCTTTCCGCTTATCGAAACGCCGTATAGTAAAGACGACCGGTGCCTCACATTCGCGCTTAATCCCAAAACTACACAAGATGATCACACGTGGCAGAGTCGTACTTCTCGAGAGCAGTTCGGTCGACTAAAACTCAACAGTTTGTCGCAACGATCCCTCCGCCAGCCCCCGGCAGCCGCATATTCCGAGCGAAATCTGAATGGGCGAGATGACGGATGTCACGGCAGCCTCATTGCAGTCGCGGCCGTAACGGCGGGATGGCATAGCATGGCAATGCTAACCTACTATGCGGTCAAGGAAGCCACCCATATTGGTTTGGGCTCTTCGCTTGCGAATGAGCCAGAGAGGAGTGAAATGTATGCTCAGGCAGCGGAGGCAGATTGGTAGACCGTTAGAGGGCTAGGAAGGCATCAGTTACCGCCAGCGGACCCTAATGCAAATAACTATTATCTAATCGATGTGCCCGTGTGTGTTGGCGACCGTCGTTTGAGAAACTGGGAAACACCACCGTCGAATCATAGCGTCCGCCTGCAACTCATAGTTCATATTGCATCTGTCGGTTTTGCGCATAGTCAATATGATGTTGTTCTAGCATATTATTTATCATGGATAAGGTATGCTCTGCTGTTATAGGAACCTAGAGAATTTCATTGATTCAACGAATGAGACCATCTGTGCGTCTTGTTCAGCATAATTCATGTGAGAACACCCGCTAAGTATGGAGTAGCTCTCTACTCTAAAAGAAAACCAGAATATATCGAACGGTATAGACCCCATCCCCCCTCCCGCGGGGGCTTCTCGCCCCACTTGTCCTCCAGTGTCAATTGACGGGATCGCGCATGCAGGCTACACACTCCCAACTCCTGCGGTTGTGTCAGCCTTTCTGTCACAAACCTAAGCACGAGCAATTTGTTGTCATTGCATTTGACAACCAAGCGACTAACTACTTCCACAGTGATTGGGTCCCTCTTTTTTTGGATGAATTTCCCTTGCTAAAAGTCATCCACTCGGCCGCTCCACCGCCCTGGAGGGCAGCCAGCTTCTCGTCTACCTGCGGAAGCTGTTGTGGCTTGTCTAATCAGGCGGGGATTGGTTCCCCACCAGCGCTGCTACCACCACCAACCTGAATTCCCGTGAGGCAGTAAGCCTCTTGTGGGCACAGCTAGTAGTAAACTATTCCATGCGGCGACGGTTTTGCCACGCCATCGACGTCCTGGTAGCATAAAAACTGCTCTACTTGCTACGCGCCTGGCTTGCACGTACTCAAACTTTTTTGTGCCTCGGCCACTTTCCCCAAGGGAGTCCCTTCTCCCCGAGCCCTCAACGCCCGCCATGTCAGCTTCTTAGCCTGCAGCAGTTCCTCAACGAAGACGTGGTCATCGTTTGCCAACGGCGGACACTCCTATCGTGGCACGCCGGCACCGCGAACGGAACTCTATCGACTCACAATATCTATACGTCTGTTAATCGACGTTGACAGGCAAGCAGTAGGCGAGAGTTGTAACTTTGTCACAGAAGATTGTCGCCGTGTCGTCCTACCAGTAAACGCGTTCGCGGCGATGTGCCACCACTCTTTCTTGAGTTCGGAAAATATCGATATTTGATGTTCCTCTCTCTCTCTCTCTCTCTCTCTCTCTCTCTCTCGCAACAGTAGTCGTAATAATAAAAATACTAAAAGCAAAAATAGTAACGTCACATTCAAACGGCCGTAGCCATAACACGATTATGCTAAGACTAGTTCGCACCCCTCTGCTGATTGCCCATCCTCGATACATTATGTATCCAGCAATCATCGCAATATGGTTAGCGGCAGTCGCGTAATCGCGCTTGTCGGCGACTGCCCTGTCTAATGACTCCCTGACATCGTCATCGGAAGTTAATTTGCTTGCGATTTTACTACGACAGGTGTTGCGGTCATGCAAAAAGATGTAGGTATCGCCGCCGCTCCTCCAATGTTGCGTGTGCGTCGATGCACGCAAGCTCACGCTGGCTCACGATAATGAGAATTTGTCTCCATTTTATGAATTGTGACCCCCTTTGTGAAAAGTGAGTTCGACGACAGCCAGACACAGAGTGCATCCGACAAGATTCGTCCATTCTGCGAATAGGTTCTGTATCTCACCCGATCGCGATCGAGCGGTCGCCAAGGCGGTCACGTTTGTGACGTCCAACGGCAACAACCGATAGCTCGACGAGCATCATCGGCCAGATCAGAACGGCACATCGATGAGTTCGATCAGGAATAATGTACTTAGCTCGGCCAGGAGCTCGGGGACACGACATCACATATTTTTCACACACGGGCAGAGACAACGGACACATGCACGTCACCCAAAATTGTCATCGCCGACACGGATCTCTACTGCTGACATGAATCAACAATCAACCGCTGTCGTTGTTTGGTATTAGCAGCAGTCAAGCAGGGTGGGGGCAAGCAAGCCAGCGAACTCGCTGATAGACAATTGGCCGCTTTCTGTAACCAATGGTACTTACGAGTGGCCATCAGATAGGTGACTACCGCGCGATCGCTGCTGCTGCTGTTGTTGCTTGGCTGAGCGACTAACTATAGATGGGACTAAGGCAACTAACTATGGGTGAAATCGAACGGCCGAGCTGTGTCTCGTAGTTTGACTCTAAAGCTGATTATATCAACTGGATGGCTGATTGGCTGACGGGCCCGCACCGCTATCCCTACGAGGGGCGAGGCGTGCAATCAGAGACGTCGCAATGCCATTTTCGATGGGAACATTTTTAAACCAATACTGCTGAGGTAACATGAACGAGGCAATACATAGGCCTGCTAGACATATAGATTATGCTGGGATAAACAGGTTACTGTGTTACTGTAAAACTGTTTCTCCAACGTCTCCTGGCTGGCTGCACAATGACTACGCTAGGATAATTAACATCGTTCTACATATGTCGTTATATAACAGTACTGGTAGCAGTGTAGTTCGATAACACACAGCACATTTCTCTACCAGCAGATTCACCGACGGATGAACACAACCGGGCTAACAACAGCACCAGCATCAATAATAATAATAATAATAATAACGATAATATTACTGAGACAAATCGTTTACACGGATCCTGCTGTTGCTTTGACGGCTTCCGGCAGAGTCATATGCCGCTGTATAGCTGAAGGTCAATGGACTTTCGTTTTCGGCCGAAGCAGACAGCGTTGCCAAGCCGCAATCGCTCACAAGTGACCATCCCTCCATCCATACACTGATCATTGCTGCATACATCTCTCTATCCACCCCCCATCCCCCCGGGTTCCTACCCCAAACAGCAACA
The DNA here is from genome assembly GCA_019614645.1 of Stratiolaelaps scimitus. NCBI lineage: Eukaryota > Metazoa > Arthropoda > Arachnida > Mesostigmata > Laelapidae > Stratiolaelaps > Stratiolaelaps scimitus. The sequence goes on from JABWDB010000019.1 coordinate 941,449, forward strand.
ACGCAGCAGCCAGACACTCTCCCCCTTGACAGCGCCCGTAGGGATAAACCGCAGCAGCGCAAGCATAAGCCATCTGCGTGTACGTTTTGACAAAAATTCGTTATTGTCACTGCTGGTGCCGGACTGAAATCGCCTGCGTCCGACCGACGTCACTCGTCGAAGTCAACCGTTGCCAGTCAGTCAGCGATTTTCGGGCACAAATGAAGGCGACAGACGGATCGTTAGATCTGTCGAATTTGAACAGCAAACCGCGACACAGTGCGAGGGAAGCAATCAAGCAGTAAGTAATCTGCAGCAGCAGCAGTAGCAGCAGCAACGAAGCGGACGCCAGGCCCAGTGAGTGAGTGAGAGTAGACGCAGCCTGGTGCACGTTAGTGCAAGCGAATGATTCAAGCCATGCGAACGAAAGCGCTGGCGTTCCATCGCCGCCGCCGACGACGACGACGACCATGATGATGACCGTAGAGAAAGCCAACTTAATCGCTTCGTTAATGGTTAGCGGTTGCGGCCGGCCTGTCGCCGTTATCTGTGATCGTGCCACGAGTCCGGCCGACGGCGGCGGCGGCGGCTACTGCTGCTGCTGCTGGGACGGTCAATCGAGCCAAAATTCAAGGGCCGAAATATTCAGATGACAACGTCCCGAACGCCGGGTGATAACCGGAGATGGCGTGGACTTCTATGGTCTTTGCGGCCGAGACGTATGGTATGTGTGCCATCGATCGGATGTAGTTCATGTATTCTACCTGAACGAAACTTGAATGCAGGTCGATGTTTGTGATGTTTGATCGCAACGCGTAACGCAACGCATCGGGCGGACGGCTGTAGCGACGACAACGTCCATCTGTTCTGCGTGTGTGTGAGAGAGAGAGATCGGGGCCGTTGCGTCACGGTGATGGCAGCAGGTCTGGGTGAATGGGTTGTATACACTATGGAACAATGTCATATTGAAGTGATGTGATCACTTTGTAAGAAACGATTCCATGACGAGGGGATATCGCGTGTATAGAGCAACTTCGTAACACTAAAGAATATGAAGGTAATAAAAGGACTGCTATTATGTGACACAACGATTCTGACGCGCGTTTGACCGTTTATACGGTTCTTTATAGATTACAAATCGTTGATGCAGTAATTATTGGAACGAAAACAACAACAACAACAACAACAGCAATAGCAACAACAACAAATAACAACAACAACGGGGAACGCGAGCCGCGCGTACTAACTGATGGCACAACGCATCTTCAAATAGGATTTCGATCAAATTCGTCTAGCACTCCTAAACGAAACTGAACGAAACTGAAGGCACTTAAATTGTTAGGGGTATCTACTCAAGACGAATAAAGTACATATACTATTGGCCCGATATGATATTCAAGCGTTGGGCAGTTACAACCTAAGAAGGTCGCCTAACGAACTAACAAGGGTTCGGTTACAGATCAGACAAAAAGCCGGAATCACGATGACCGATAATATCACTATTTGATTTGATGCATGTGCGAGTGCGGCTTGACTGAGATTCTCACCTAGACGTCGCCTGTCGAATCAGTTGACACCAATTTCATCATTTATTTAAACGCACGCATTACATTGCACATTCGAAAAAGCCCTCCGTTCGTCACAGCGAATGACAAACAGATTGTAAATGTACGTCCAGTGTAAATGCAAGTTGCTGCCCGTATCAAGTGCAAGCGCCAAACGACCTGTTCAGGTGCAAGTGCGAGTTGACAGTCTTCTCAAGTGATCCGAACTGGGGACTAATTACGTCATTTGCTCAAACACATGCATTACATTACACATTCGACAAAACCCTCGGTTTGTAATGCCGCCTACTGATTATCACCCTTAGCAGCCGGACAGACAATTCTTATGAAGATTGATGACTACATACATTTCAATGATATATGCGCAGTACAACTTCTACCACATAGATATGTCCGGTCTTGAATGACCGCAAAGGTACATGCTGGCTGGTTGAAACACGAGATTTACTGCACACTCTACTGGAAGCGAGGCTCCAGAGAACATGCCCTTTACAACAACAACAACTTGTCGCAGGTGACCCACCATCAATGATCAGTCGGCCACACAGGGAGAGTTGGCTTTTAATTAGACGCTCAAATCACGCGCGGCCACTTCATAGTTGATATTCACGACTTTGTTAGTTACCCCATGCCATGTCACGCGTAGCGGGCCGAGCATATACCCGAGTCATGTTGAAGGCTAAGCGGACGACGTTGTTTAATCATGTGCTCGCGGTACGCTTCAATATGAGCGGGTACAGTAAACATATCGAGAATGCAGCCGCCCGCCGCCGCCACCGCCAATCGCAGACGCCCTTTGAGAAGTTGGCTAGTTGTTCAGTCTCCCTTGAGAGGTAGAGTACAGTTCAAGCAGATCATCCAATTCGAGAGCGGAAGCGATTAGGCAAACCCAACACCGATCGGTTCGGGACACCGGCCGCGGGAATCGCTGCGTGAGATCGCTGTTGATGACGGTCATACGAACCCTTCAAATTCGTTACAATTTGCTGTCAGACCCATTCGACTTCGATATCGTTGGCTGATCGCTGAGCCCTCATCTGATCGAACTTCCGACGCACCCCGGGATAAGTTGCCCTGTGTCGCACAACCTCTATATATATATATATATATATATATATATATATATATATATATATATATATATATATATATATATATATATATGTATATATATGTATAACTATATATATAACCTATAACTACTCATTTTACGTTCATCTCAATGTTTTCAGCGGGCGCCACGAAACGGGGCTTTCTCAACGAGCAGTAGGAGGCCGCCACAAGAAAATCGTTGCCTTGGCCCAACTTCTGCGCGTAACGCCATCGCAATATCGGGCGTAAACCTGCCACGAATACATGGCCAGCTAGAGATAAGGCGTTTTGTTTTTTTTTCTTCGAAACATTAATAGGACGCCTAAGCAGCTCATCCGACGGCATCCCTGGCCGTGCACAAGCTTGGTGCAAGCTTCGCGGAGGACGAAGTTCTCTCTCTCTCTGTTATATCTTTCAATAGTCCTCTGTTGACTCAGCGTAATCCCGGCACACCCTCAACCTATATCTTCTGTCATTAGCTGAGTCATGAGAGGGCCTCTATCTGTGTATAAGTATCTGTGTCATTGCTCGCAAGCGCTCATGCAACTGATATTAAATATTTTTTTTTATATAGTATCAGCCAGTTGCAATAAACAATCTATAATGATGTCTCTTTGGGCGTGCTCTTGCCTTCGGTCTCAGTCTGTATTGTTGTTGTTGTTAACCGTGAGGGTGTATGTGTGTGCGTGTGCTTTCGTCATTTGATGACTAAGAATCTCTCCCTCTCTCTCGCTCGTAAATCGCGAGATTCACGCACAATTTACCGCAGGAATAGTATCACAAACATCGATCTATCTCTATATTTATATAATACAATATAAGAGATAGAGCCAGCTACTTTCGCGCGGGGTCGGCTAAGTAAAATAGCAGCAACTCGAAGCTAGCCTCGAAGAGGCAGAGACCTGGCGAACGCTGCTGAGGCCGCATTGCTTACACTGCGGGGCCCCGCCGCTGACCGTGCGTGACCGATCATTAAAAGCGCCGCGTTGACCACCGGTACGAGTTACAGTAAAGGGAGGCGAATTGAAAGAACAGCCTCACCCCTCATCTCACCGCGGCATCTCACTCGATTGATCTTCCGTATAGTCCTCAGTATATCGGTTTATCGCTTTCTCCCACTTTCTCCAGCTCTCGAGTTGCGCACGAACGTGCGTGACGACAAAACGTCAAGAGATTGTTTGCAATACGATAAAGTGTGTTTGCAGATTAGGGTCCTTGCCGCACCTACAGTTACCTATGTAGATCGCTTGGTTGGTTGGCTGGCTGGCAGTATATGATTGTTTTCAACATCACAACCTCTCATCGCGTGGTTAAGTACATCGTGGTCAGACGGGGCACGCTGTCTGTACTAGAAGGCAATCGCTCCAACGTCTTGTTTGCGCATAGCGAGGCAACCCGTGCCATGAGGGACAGAATGATTTGCGGTGTTTTACCAGCCCAACCGATAGTGATGGCGTCATGACGCTGATGTGTTGCTTGTAGAAGATAGGATTGTTGAGGTCAACGAAATAGGGGGACTGACAATTGATTTTTAGACAATATCGAGAGTACATTTATCGTATGTCCAATTTGCTTCTGGGACAATCTGCTCGAAAATTTGTTATTACAGGCCTGGCCGAGTGACAGGAAAATGCTGCTGGCTCAGATGGCACAGTCGTTCGGACAGCGGCAACAGCAACTGGAGATAGCTGAAATCGTAAAAACGAAACGCTGCAGAATAGAAACGAGCGATGCGGCTCGTCTCCTCGCCATTCCTGAACTGCGAGGCCCAAACCTCGTCGCAGGCAGCGAACGAATATATGCAGCGAGAGAAAAATTCTACTGGCATATATATATATATATATATATATATATATATATATATATGTATAAAAAGTCAACGCCGCAACCAGTGATCACACAATAGTGGTAGTAGCAGCCATCGTGGTGGCGGGCGACAACAACGCGAACGTTGCTTCCCTTCCGAACCACCCCCTCTGGATCCGGCCGGTGCAATAGCCCGAGCGAAGAAAGGGACTTCTGCAACAGAAGTAGCAGAGAAGTTGGACGCCGGCGAACTAGCGGAGCCAACTGCTGCTGCTGCTGTTGTTGTTACAACTGCTGCCTGGTCGACCAGCACGATGAAAACCAATGGTAACATCAATGGTAGACACAACCATGCGGTCGTCGGTCACTGGCTCACTCTGCCACTTAGCACAGGTACAATACAATCCACTCGAACGCGTACGGGATACGTCGACAGCGATCGAGTGCACAGAAAGCATAACAATCGCTTCCGGCTGCTTTAGCTTACCGTCTGACGAAGGGTTCGATACCGTGGGAGCTGGTTAACTCGTCCGATCGGCTCGAAGCTGCGAACTTCTCCTAATCGGATTTATTTGCCAATCGGAGCGAGCCATGGATGCCGAATGTATGACAACGGAACGAACTCTCTAGGTGGGACGACGTCTGTTCCGTTGCCAGTGACTGTGGTAAGGTGACTTAGAGAGAGGAGGAGAGAGGGAGGGAGAGAGAGAGAGAGAGAGAGAGGAATAAGGCAAAAGATCGGTAATAATAGATAGATCCCGAACAGTGGAAGAGAAGCGGACGTTAAGAGTATGAGATATATCAAGCTACGAAACGCTTCTCAAGTCATTTACGGGACGTGTACATGGTGGCAAAATGTACGTTAGGAGTGGCTTTTTTTGTTGCTGTTCCCGTTAAAACATAGTCGTTGTTGTTTTTGTTGTTGTTGTTGTTGTTATGGTCTTAAGCACGACACCGATGCAGCTGTGATCAGTAATGAAATCGATAGCGAAGTATCACTCGGCAATTCCGGCCGATTCCTGGCCGCCAGCCGACACAACCATATGCCTAGAACGCGATACAGATTGAACCGGTAAAGGAAACGCTTAGCGAGGCCGCACGTTACCGATTTGGCCATGTGTATCTCTTTGTGTGTGTGTGCGTGATATTTAGGACACAAGAGGATACAGAATACTGGGAAGGACGGCTCACATTAATGCGCGATGATGTGATCAAAAAAAGGGAACCGACAGAAATGCCCAAATAGCAATTGCAAAGTAATTTGTATCTGGCCCTGGCTACTATACCCTCTGTAGTTCGTTGACTTCAAGCCAGTAGAGCGAGTTCGTTGATTCATCGTCGTCCAGCCAACATGAGGATATACCTCGATAAAACTCTAATCTCTTCGCTAATATCTGCACTGGACACAGCATAGCTGATAGGACAGTCGGCCTGCTAATGACGTGCTTCCGCCCCCGTAGCTGCTACGGCTTCGGCTCGAGCCAAACTTTATCGGCCGCATCGAGTGACCAGATCCATTGTGAGAATAGTAGCCATCGAATTCAATCCCTAAATCTAATTAAAATTTGGCGACGGAACCGAACCGTCTCGGTCCGCCTGTCGATACTATTATATAATACATTCGTCACATCTATTCGACGGTACACGATTGCTCAATGCCAAACAAGTCGACAGCTACGAATACCGCTCTTACGGTTCGGATCTGGGCAGCGCATGTTCCACTGCATTCAACCTCATATATTACCGATATTACAATTGTAAGTATTGTTGTTGTACGGCTAATCGAACAGTATTCGGCGTCGTCCCGATTGTCGACGTCGTCGTCGTCGTCAGCGGTTGCTGTCGCCAACTGCGGTCAGCCAACATCTTCACTATATGTATTCGTTCTCTTGCCACACACACACACACACATACATATATATATATATATATATATATACGCTGCATCAAGCCGTACAGAAGTAACGGTAGAAGATCGCAAAGAATAATAAGCGATGTAAGCAACGTAGTGACATAGTCGTACGTCACACCAGTATATGTGTACAGTACACCAGATAGCGAAGATACCCTGACTAGCTCCTCTATCCTAAACCGGATTGACTCCGCAAATCCGACATCCTATCAGCGCATTCTCCTCATGTATGTCTGTTTCGCTACGTTGTTGCGGATTGTCGTTTTGTTTGATCGCGTATTTCGCCATGCTTCGCCGGTGTCGGCCCAGCGAGCCATCATCTCCTTCTATTTTCTCTTTTCTTTTTGCGAGAGATAACGGTAAAACATTTCGCTCCCCTGAGCCGGCTGACGAGCCCTCGTATGATTATACATTCATGCCCGGAAGCTGCGCGGTCGTATGAGCAGAGCACGCAGAACGGTCGCCGCCGCTGCTGCTGTCCGCCGGCCCGGTGGGATCGGATTGATGCCGTTGTCAGACGCATCGCAGGCGTACGACGGTTGAGGCCGACGCCACCGACGTACAGACACGTTCAGTTGGTTCACTTTCGCCTGCACTCGCTCTTACTCGATCGTTTGCACATTTAATTTCGTGGTTTTTGTTTTTTATTTGGTGACCCGCCAGCCCGTCCGACCGCCCTCCTGACGACGCGGCGCTGCGCCGGGACGAGATAAGGGTGTCTGTGCGCGGGCTTAAAAAAACGACTGCGCCGACGGTGCGTCTTGGGTGAGGCTCACTGGGAGCAGAATGTCTACAGGCGAATATGATAATTGATGGCAATTGCTGCTGTATAACAACAACAACAACAACAACAACAGCAACAACATCAGCGGCAGCAACAACAACACGAGTCGTAGCGATTCTGTCGTACGGGGAGACACCGCTAGCCGGTGTGGATGGGTAGATCGTGGCCATCTCACACTGGGTCGCATCAGTCGTCGCCGTTGTCGCTTTGTTCAAACGTTCGACGGCCAATCGCGGTCAGCGTGGGAACATCTGTCGTGTATGGGCGAGGTAGATTTGTCGCGGACTCGTCGCCGTGGCTCGTAGATATGTAGAACGTGATGGTAGCAGTGTCGTACTTTGTAACGAACACAGAGGAAGAAAGAGATAGAGAGAGAGAGAGGGGGGAATACATTTAGTATTAGCATTACTGTATCGGCTATCCGTGGTGTGATATTTGGTCATACCGGCCGGCTCGCCTGCCGCCAGCTGGACGGTGGATCGAACCGACATTTCGATATATATATATATATATATATATTCATAGATTTATAGATGAGACTTCAAAACGAAGTGCCCAAACGCGTATTCGAACTAGACCGGGGACGCGGCCGAGTTGTTGTCTGAGATTGCATGAATCAAAATTCGTAGAGTGGCCCTCATACCCTGTCAATGTTTAATAATATCCATTACGCAGCAGCTGTGGCGAGCTGGCGCCACTTGAACTCACCGATTCAAAACACTCGTCGTCTTCACGTCGAACTCAAACCCGATTGGCGGTCGTGTCTGTATAATGTAATATTCGATTTTGAAAGAGGAGCGCTCATCGTCGAGCTTCGGGAGGGAAATTCGCTTGCCGCGGGCTGTCAGCGGCAATGGAAAATTGTGGACACCTTGCAGACCTTGTATCTGTGGCGATCGGTTGAGATGTCTGTCTTCCGATTCGGCCACTTGGTTTCGGCGGTGATTCGGTTTTGTTTTTTTTTCCTGTTCAGTTGAAAGATTTTTTTTTGATACACATAGTCGGACACGACATCGGACGAGCCACACATGCAGGTAGGCTGAGTGGAGATATAGCAATTTTTGAAGAGCTTTTATTTCGTACCGAGATTATCTGGTGGCGTAGACATTATGCGCCTGCTGTATATCGTCTTCGCCATTTTTCACAATAATAATAATAATGATAATTAAAGTGATGGAAAATATCAAAATAAGTGATTCGCTGTTCGACAATAGAGAGATGTTTGCACTGACAACAATCGAGCTCGAAACATGAGAGACAGATTTGCTTTTGTCTTATGACTCCCGTCTGTGTGTCGCTGTGTGGAAGTTGAGGGTGAATAATGCTGAGTTGACTTGTTATTTTATGTATTCGAAGATTTTGCGACAACAACTCATCTTCATATTTTTCACTAAAAATATATATTTTTTATTATTATTATTATTATTATTATTATTATTATTATTATATTATTATTATCATTATTATTATTATTATTATTATTATTATTATATTATTATTATTATTATTATTATTATTATCAACTATATCTTCTATCATTGGTCTTCGCAGTCCAGTGGACATAGACAAATGCGTCCGGGCGTTACAAAGCTGATCGAAATTCTGGATCGAATGCGCACATCTGTACCACCAGCTTTTCGACACCTCTTTCCATATATATATATATATATATATATCTGATCTAGCGAGACTTGCCTTGCACTGCTCTTTTCTACAGGTGTCTGTGCGATTTTGTTGTTATGTTGTTGCTGGTCCGACTGGCGTCTGGCCAAAGACCAGCGTTCTGCCTGCAGCTATCGCTGGCTTCTCCGTTCCCCGTTAGTTCTCAGTGTTTTGGCTCAACTCGCATTCAATAGTTCGGACAGAAGAAAAACAGAAAGGCGGAAGCGAGAGAGAGAGAAAGAGAGGAATAGGAACGAAAAAGCCGCTTCCGAAGTCACCACGACCAACGTCACTGACCATCGCTAGGCGGTGGTTAAAGCCACCGGGTCAGTACATCGTGCTGAAAATGTGGGTGGCTGGTTCACAGCAGGAGCTCCGTCGGTTTTCGGGTTGTTGTTGTTGCTGCTGCTGCTGCTGCTGTTGTTAGTGTTGTATTCTGACGATGAAAAATTGAAATTTTCAACAGCGGCACGTATTTCTCAACTGTTGGCCACACAATAGCACACGAACCTGTAGCGAAAACCAATCGAAGTGAGTGCTGTGTAGCATCGTCGGGCTCGTAGAGCAACAAAATCCGGGTGTGTCTGATCGTTTTGAATCGTCCGTCGTTCTCGGGAACCAAATTCTCTCAATCTGGCACCACCAGCACCACCACTCTGCTAGCAAATGGTTTCTCTGAATTCAGATCAATCTCAACTTGAAATTGCCACTTCATCCCGTTCTGAGCAACCCGTTCTGCAGCGTCGCATGACGCAAACAACAACGCACGTGTTTGTTCCATAAAAAATAATCGTAGGTATTTTGTTCGCACTCTGGCAACGTGGCAGTATCGACGGAGAGAGAGAGAGATATGCTTAACAACAAATAGATCAGATTTATGCTTCTGTTCATTCCACCGTTGCGTCGCAGTAGCGCCACTCCCTCCCATTCACAGTTTCGTTCGATTTTGAAGTTCGACGGAGCTCGTCGAAGCGAAGTTCTATGTACACAGTGTGAAGGATGATCCGATTGGAGGGAGACTCGAGCGAGATTCGCGCGCGACTTCCTCTGTAGCGGTGTTGGCTTAAACCAAACTAATTTCCCGTTGTGGATACACAGGCCGAATTGTACGCAAGTCCCTCAAAACCAGCCATTTGAACAAGCCGTTCTCACACGAACGCGCCGGTCCCGAGTGGAGTTCTCGTGTGGCAGAGTTGTCGTGATGAGATTATTCTTTCTCATTTTCTTTTGGATCTTCCTGCGTGTTTTCGGTTGCGAACTATACCATGGTCGATCTCTAGATTTAATCTCATCTGTTTCACGTTTATATATATATATATATATATGTATGTATGTATTTCGTTTATGCACATACACCACGAAACTCGATGACAGATTACAGCTCTGGTTGGACCCCAGCGTTGAGGCAGTTACGGCAACGTCACGCGAACAGTTATGGCAAGCAAGCGCCCCCAAGGCGGTTATGTCTCCGTCTCTGATAGGATACTACACGACCATTTCTGCTCGAACCCTTGCTACCGACTCATCTCAGAGCTATCGGGTCAGAGAGCTGCTTGCATCCGTCGCCGTCAACCTCAACGAGTTATGCTTCAACGAGCGTCATGCTGCGAGTAGAACAAAACGTCTAAATACTTCGCTGAGATCCTCTGTTTCGTCTGACTTTAGTTTAGTCTTTTAGCAGTTGCAAGCAAGCGCCACAAGCAGTTTCGAGCAGTTCGTCGGCAGCTGCGGGATGAGCAGCACAGGATAGCCGCCAGGTATAAGGCGGCGGCGGCACTTGTTGGCGTTGGCGTGAGGTAAACGTCTTTTCGACGATGTGGCAGCGCGCCCCGTTCCGCCGCTGCTGTGTCTGTTACAGCCAGACCGCCAAGCGTTAGTCATTGACGAGGCAGTCGCAGTAATAGTCGCAGAAGCAAGAAGCACAAGTTGTAGTACTTTCTTATAATATCTGCCGTAACGGCCCGAAGCCCTCGAGCAACGCGTCCCCCTTCAGCCCCACTTGTGCGTAGTCGTAGCCGCCGCCGCCATTTCACGGACTGATTCACCCCCAGCCGGAGTTGGCCCGTTGGCAGAATAACACGATCGGGTGTCGATCACCGCCTGCCGGTTATCACCGTTATTATCGCGTATTATCTAGCTAAGTTGTAGCAGTAGTAATGCTACTGTTCATATCTAGCAGCAGCTGTCAGGATGACTTCGCCAGCGATCGCAGACAGGGCGGTGGCTTCTCACTTTCCGCTCGTCAACTGGCGAACACAACCGAACGCTAAATGCGTCCGTCTCAGCGTTTTGTCCAGCCTTGAAGTCGGCTTGCTGAGTTGTTCTTGTGTGTGAGTATTTCCCGTGGTGGTTACCCAGCTATATATATTCTCGCCCAGCTATCCATGCGCCGTAAAAATGAAAACAGCACTTTAGAGCAGTATTGAGCGTCCGTTCCGTTCGAGAATGAACGCTTTTTGGCCGCGCTCCGCTGCGCAGGGTCCCGCAGCTGTGTTCGCACGCCCGTTTGTCGCAACGGGCCAGCGACATTAGTGTGACGTTATTGATCCGGCAGTTTGTCATATCATCTCGATCTAACGCCAGCCGATGTAATGGCGGAGATCGTGGGCGGTGTCCGCTGAACTATGGTATGCAAGGGGCCACTTGCCATGCCGGTGGCCATCGCGGGCCGAGTGATCAGAAATCATTGTCGATTCCTTGCCTGCTCTGCCCGCCAAGTTTCACGGAGCAAGCGAACGAGCGGGAGGCGATAGCTTAGATCAGCTGTGAGCGAATGTAATACCTCAGTGGCTCAGTGACAATCTGGCGGTAATACCAGCGACGCCGTCCATTACTGAACATACACGAACCCGATCGTGTAGTAGAACACGGCTACCTCTACTGTACAACCTCGTCGAGTTCTATGGGTCCACCAAAACCGGACACTGTTGTCGGACGATCAACCTTATTTTCAGCGCTACAACCCTGTTCCTTGCAGTAATACAAAATTCAGCAAAAGTCGCTGCTTACCTATATATATATATATATATATACACATATGCGAGTATCTCCGCCTGTCTAGAAATCGCGAAAGGGCACAGCGCCACGAAGAAGTCGCGGCGTTAGTCAAAGGAACGCATTCGACGCCGTTGAGCACACGGCGATTGTCTATCCAATATCTGTCCGCTTGCGCGCAACGTGTACTCTGAGCGCTTGTGTTCATTACGAACGCCCTGTCATATCGAACAATGGCTCACAAACGAGACAAGACGGCGGCTGACGCTGCTGCTGCAGCTGCTGCTGCCGGCAGTTCGAAAAACCGTTATTTTTTTCCGCTCGCGCTGGCCGTCGCTGCCGCAATACGTTCGCGCGCTACCTTTTTTTTTTTCGAAGCGTCGTCACCGTCGTCAAATGAGCGGTTGGTCGGTCGCTAACGAACCGTAACGGTGCCAAATTGTGGCATCATCTAGTCGATGGCTGCCAGCAGCAGCAGCAACAACCAGAGCTGAACGCCAATCAGACAATGACGAGCGGACAGTTGCAGCGACACGTAGCGGTCTGTCGATAGTTATCGCTCATACATCGGACACGGAGCGTGGCACAGCTTGTGCAGTGCCGATCGAAGACCCTATACATATATATATATATATATATATATATAAGCGGTACATTCTGTATATCGTCGATGTCCACCGCGATTTCATCGCAGCGAAATCGTGTCCACAGCCGTATGAAATACCACAGCTATGTGAGATGATACAACAACACGATGCAGCTGTCAGATATCGGCGTTCGTCGTTGATATCGATCAGCAGAAATAGGATGTTGGTCCAGGCATCCGTTAATCCGCGTCGACCTCATACCCCCCACCACCCCCATTTCTTTGTCTTTCTTTCTCTCTCTCTCTCTCTTCTTCTCTTTCACTAACGATCTGCTTCGTCTAAGTGAGCGATCGGGTAAAGACGAGCTATGGATCATAATGATAATGACAATATGTTTAGCTATTTCCTTGACAAAGTCACCACATTTTTTATCCTAATATCAATATTCGAACACTGCGCCGGCAGCTTAGACGACCAGACGAACTAGCTAAACCGAACGTCACACGCTTAGCCCCGGCCACCGTCGACCCTGCTCCGTCGCGGAGTTCTTCCGTCGAGAGTTCTTTGTCTGTCGTCATCCGACGGGGTGAGCAGATTGTTTAGGCCGGCCGCATTTCGTTATTCTCTTAGCCGGCATAAACACGGCCGAATCACACCAAGCGAAAACCTCCTCCCCCCCTTCGAGCAGGTTCAGCCTCAACGATAACGAACGAAGCCAGCCGAAAAAGGAGCCGCGCTTCGCGCAGTCGACAGTAACAATCGGCTCGACCGGGACAAGAATACCACACAGTTACTATTTTCTGTCTGTTTTTCTAATGCGAAAGTGGGCTGGCAAAGTTTTTTTGCTTCGCGACTGTTACAGTGCCAACACGAACTGTGACCGTTGGTGCTCGATCCCTCTGCACACATCGGCCCATCGCGCTGTTGACACGAACGTCCATTGTTGCCCCCCCCGCCCGCCCGCCCCAGCCCCCCGGCGCTAAGTGATGATATCCAACGGCCGCGCTGTTATGAGTGAAGATGCGCCACTTTCGAGCTCGCGTTTGCGCCTTCCGGCCGCCCCCGCCCGCCCGGGGGACTTTTATTTGCTTCAATGATTTTTGCTCTCCCAGTCGGCGTCACTCGCTGCTGTCTTCAGTCAGTCAGACCAGTCACTGAGCCAGCGGGGGCATTTGCATTGTTAGCGTCATGATGTGTCGTTGTTTTTTTTCGCCGCCATCGTGTGTTCCATCGCGCTTCTTCCTGTTAGTGTTTGTCATTCGCTCGCACGTTCCATGCCACGTTCTCATTAGTATTATACTTTCCAGTAGGGCCATCCCGTCGGCGGAGGCGGTGACGGCGTCGCGCGTGCTTCTGTCGGCGGATGTGTGATCTGTCTGCCCGTCGGTGTGACATGTGTGATCTCTAAAGCCTCGCGTTTTAGAGTAAACCCTCAGCTGGGAGAAGACCTTGCCTCGCTCGCTGAGCCTCCGCCGTTGACTTTTCGCTCCGTGTGACGCTCCAGTGATGGGAGTTCGCCGGGTGCAGGAAGCCAGGACATTTAGGCCACAATAGGACTCTAGGGGTGGACAGCAGAAGGGGTTGTGGGATGCGACCCCCAACGAGTTTAGAGAGAGAGCCAGCATACGGTTGGCGGGCTCCAGGGGCCAGAGCAACGGGCAGTAGTAGATTGAGAAACGCGGGATGCGCAGGTGATGGAAGGTGGGTAAGAGGGCGGGCGGTCGGTAACGGGAACGCCGCGGATTAAAGTACTTTCGCTTGCGTCAACGACGCACAATCGAATAATTAATTCGGTGGGAGGGGCAGAGCAATAGAGATTGCAGCGTGAGATAGATAGAGAGGCAAATGTGTCTGGCAATGCAGGCAAAGAGGCGCCAAATGTGGCGTCGGTCCCTCGTGCGTGACTCCGTGCGGCGATTCTGCGATGGATTCCTTCATAGGCACTGTCGGCCGAGATGGTCGACAAAGTTCACCACATAGCGGCTTGGATGCCGGCCGTCATCGGCCTTTACCATCTGTCAGACGCTAGCAAACAGAAGCAGACGCGGGCTGCATGAAGTGTCAGAACGATAGATAGATATCACTGATAGAAGCTTAAACCGTACGAACGCTGAACCTTTCGAGCTGTGAGCCAAGTATTGCGTTGGGCCACGCTGCGTCTCACCTCGCGTCGCTGCTGTAGCAGCCACCACCTCTACGATCGGTCGGTCGGTCGGTCGACAGCGCAGTGCAGAAGGGTAGTCCGCCGGAATCGTCCAACCGTCCCCCGCAGACTGGCCCTTGCTCCCCACCACTCCGTCGCTCTCATCTCCGTCTTTCGTTCTTTTTATCTCGCGCGACGCCAGTTGAACTTCGTCTCCCGAACGGGGAACCATCGCCAAAGCGCCCACTGCCACCGATTCCGGATCGGCCAACCACTCAGCCAGCCAGCCAGCCGGCGTCATCCACTCCGTGCTGCTGAGAAGGGCAGCGCGACGGGGGAGCCGCAGGGGCGAACGAACGCTCGCTCGCGAAGGAGACCCCGCTGCGAGCAAAGGCGCGGGCCTAATCAACGAAATTCCAGAGGACAGCAGCCGAGTGGGCGACACGATGCGGTGATGGAATACGACGAGGGGGCTTGAGCCGGAACTGAGAGTTCAGAGTTGAGATGAGCGAGCTTGGCGCATACCACCAGCGATTCGATTGCTTTCGCCCTCTTTGTCGTTGCCTTCGTTGCCTCTGCGGCCTCGATCTTCATGCACTTCAATTCAGAGCGGCGGAGTTGAAGGCCCTTTTCCCGACTCAAAGAGGGCGCTGGGCCGAACGAGAACGCCGCCGGAAAGACGTCTGGATGACGTCGCATGGGTGAGAGCCTTACGTCAGCTCACGCTACCGAGAACAGCCACAGCACTGCCGTGATATGCTCCTCATCAGCATTTGACATTCGCACTAATATTGGTGTAACTGGGTTCGCAAGTGCGCTTCTGCGAGCGCGGCCGGAGTGCTCGCTGTTAATCCCAATAGCAGATCAGGCTTGCATTCGAGCGGTGAATGCGAACCCCAACGACAATCTAGAACGAAATCTAGGGGTACCACATAAGGAACGAGCGTGACGGTGGCTCACTCTTATTACGTGTCGTTCACTAGCGAGTGTCGCTGGCAAATCGGGCTGTCGGTGGTCAAGCTCACGTTGAAACCACCACTGTATGAGTGCAATCACGCTCGGCTTCGATTATGTTGACGTCCATTCAAGGATTAATCAGGGATTGTTTGGCGCATCTTTGCTGTATCCATTGCCCATATATATATATATATATATATACTATTGCTGCGATCATTTGTGTTTGGGTCTTCTTAGCGGGAAAGCTAAGATGTCGGTATTTGTTAATCTCCCGAACCTCCTCTTGGATTCGTCGCTACTCGTCATCGTCAATTTAAAATTCTTTCGCATTCAGCCGCGTTTTGAATTATTGCGACAAGGTTCCTAAAATGGACGCGACGAGAGGCTTAAAAAGAGCTGAATCGTCTTGCACCATCCGGCAGGGTATAGTGGATTATGTGCGGCCGTTGTCGTCAAACGTCGTGAAACCGGCTTGCCAGGCTCCGAACGACTAGAACCGTGAAGTCTTGGGCGTACACGCCGGTGAACGACTTAAGCCTCTAATCTCTGATGATCGCGCCTCAAATACAGGTGGGTCTGGGGGGGGGGTGATTAAGTGATTGGTAGATTAAACACGTTTCCCTCAGGGGGGCAGTGATGCAACAGCTGCGCGGGTACGCATCAACGACATATTGTGTGCGCCCTTATTAGGGGCGTTCGGCTGTGAACGCCTTGGACGTCGAAACGAGACGACTCCGAAAGGCGTTCACAGCCGAACATTTTCGAAATGCGCGCGACCTCTCTCTTTCTCTTACCCCTTCCCTCGCTCCCTCCTTAAATGATTTGTTATTTTCAAAAAGTCTACAGCACAACATTCATATTTACCTTGCTTTTTCTTTCAAGTCTTCCACGCTCGCTCCCTCTGGTTAGTATCTATGTATATACAGTGCACAGAGCACAGCTGCTTTCCGCAACAATATCACCCATCTGCGATAGCTCGCACTTCACTTAACAGCGATCGAGCTGGAAAAAACTCGTGAAACCGGGGGAAGGGGGGTTGAGGGGGGCTCGCAGTCGGAGCACACTATCATATATACGTTTCGTATTCATATGAGCTAACGAGCTTTAACCGATTGTGTGTTGGTCGAAAATTGAAGACCCTTAAAATGAACTATTTCGAATATCAAACGGGCGTTGGATAGAAGGAACGATGCTGATTGGGTCGACCGCCATATTTGAATTGGAAAACTGTCATCGATAACTGTACACCATCACTAGTTTAACGGTATATGAAATGGCGGGCTACACTTTTGACAGAGAATGTCAGTTTGTTTCGATATATATATATATATATATATATATATAATCCTGAATGTGTTGAAAACAAATAGCAACCAATACAGAAAAGGAGTTTTTACCGAAGATGGTCCACTTTCTCGTCAGCCTATACACTACCTAAATCCCAGTTCAATATACCCAAGTAACAACAGCGACGAACAACTGGATCCAATGGGTGCAGTCGAACGTTAAATCGCCAACAACACACGACTTCAAATCGAACAATATAACAACTTCCCAGTTTGAAACTAAACAATCCGAGAGAAAGACATGAACTCCTGAAAATCTCAGGTAACGTACCTCGAATGCACGCCCAATCCCAACAGCGCGGCCCCTGTAGTAGAACAAACGAATGTCGTTGCAAAAAGATTTGTACATACGCCGTAACTCAGCACACACCATCCGTCCGTCCATCCATCGCGCAAGCGAATACATAGAGGTAGGGCCCACAACAGCTCCACCCATAGCGAGATTTCAAACCATTTCTTATATACGCTCAAACAATCCTTGTTAATTATGGCTATTGAGTAATGGTTTGAGATGATGATCATTATCAAGTACCGCTTCGATATTACCATTACGCTCTTGAAAGCGGGCAACGTGCGCGTCTAATGGAAGAGCACTCGGAGAGCGACACGAACGAGGTTGGCATGACCCGGTATCGTTAACTAACAACTCCCGATGGGAGTGCCCTCGTCAAAGTTCCTTCGCGGCATATCGCAACACCTGAACTCTTATTCAATTTCAATGTCATACGCTGACATCACAGATTGTAAATATATATTAAAGTATGTTGACACGCCTCGCCGGATGATATATATGATATACAGATGTATCACACACAAACACGCACATATATATATATATATATATATATATACGTGATACACGCGGAAAACTCACGTGTGTCTCATTCTCGAAGTGTAAGTCAAATCGTCAGAGCCGTCGTTCCACGTGACGGTCACATGACATTGGGCGTCTTCCCCGCTCCGCCTTCATCTAATACTGCGCGCGCCATGCAACGAAACGCATCACGATACACGTGATTCATTAGCCTTCTCCATTGTTTTATTCTCTCTCATTGTTCGGATGACGCTAATTTGATCTATCCCTGCGGTGTGGCAAGGGTAAAAAAGTGATTGTGGCACAAATCGCTTGCGTTTTTCCCATTATTTTTAGCACGTGCAGCACGAGTAGCACGTTCTCTCGTTACTTCGGTGTTGCCGTGCGTGCAGTAGAAAAAGCAGCGAGTGAGCTACGCGCAAGAAAAAAAACCGAAACCTGTAAGCACTTTCTTTTCGTTTTGACGAAAAGTTCGTCCGTCCATTTTTCCCGCTTTGCCTCCATTATCCATCTCCAGCCATCGGCTCATCCCATTCGGTGTTTTACCAGTTTGGCCTCACTGTTTTAGCATCAGGACGGCGGACCAAGACGAGAGACTGTTGCATCCGACTGGCCCAGCAACCGGCTCGCTTCCAGCCTCCACCTGCGTTCGGCCGGTCCGCCTGCAGAAGGGGGGGGAGGCTGGCACGATCTGTCGCAACGCCGGCCACCGCGCTGTTGACGCTCGAGAGGGGAGGGGTTGCTGATGACGCGATCGCGCGTGAATCATAAATAGTCTTAAATGACTTCGCCTCCTTTATCCGCTCGCCTGGACGTCGTTGCGTCGAGGGGGAAAAAGAAAAAGACCGCTGAAAAAAGCGCGTTACCGAACGAACCACCGAGAGGGTGTGAGGAGTGAGTAAGCGAGAGGCGAGCGGGCGATTGGCTGCGAGGCAAGGCGAGCCCTTCGAACGCTACGTCGAGGCCCGGGGGACTGGCTACCTTTCCATAAATCAACTCACACAGACACATTCTCGCCAAGGAAGTGAGGCCGAGTCAAGCAGGCACGACTCACGAAGCTGGAAAGATACTCCCACCTGAACCTCGTCGAAGGACCCCATCTTCATAGGCGAGGCCGGCAGGCGAGGGCGACATGCGAAAGCACAAGGATACGCCGCCATCCGCTATGGCTCAGAATAAATAGAGGAGAGAAGCTTGGTCATACGTTGAAGGCTATGCTCTGCCACGATCGACGGCGATAGTGTCGCGTCGTTGCGGGGCCGAGGCTCCGATGAGCGGGAGGAGACTGCGAGACGAAGCGAATCGCTGCAGCTTTGCCATTTATTTTTAGGCCAATATTGTTACTATGTTGCACTCACTCTCTCTCTCTCTCTATATATATATATATATATGTATAGCTTGCACTATTATGGGCTTCCGTCGAAACCGTACCCAGCGAATAACCTGACAGCTCCTTTTAAAGCATGCATCATTGGCAGCGAACGACACTCACCGCCGCCAACAGCAATCTCGGCGAAAATTCAACCGATGGTGGCAAGTTGCTCGGCGAGTCGCCCCCCCCCCCCCCATCGCACTTTTGTCCCAATCGTCGCCTGCTCCCGAGTGCCATCTCTGAGGCCTGGCTGGCCAATTGCACTATTCTCTTTTCATCAGCAGCTCGGCTGGCTGAGGAAAACCGCACTGTAGTCCCAAGGGTCTGTGTATAAGAGACACCGCACCATTTCGACGACGTCCCTTGTACGCTCGTGCATTTCACGGCGGAGAGCAACGAACCGTCCTATGGCGGAGAGCGGATGAAGTAAATGTTTCCTTATGTTCATCAGCTACTTCTCGGGTGTGGCTGGTGAGAACTATCTCAGGCCCCGTCGACAGTCGCCGGGGGAGGAGGCGTCCACCGAGGAATCGTCGCTCGTCTTCGGGCAGATCTCGAGCAGCATCTCAGCGTCTCATTGGCGTTGACGTCGGTAAAATGCAGACGCAAATGGCGGGTTACGATTAATCTCAAACTTTTGCTAACTGTACTCACTTCGTGTCACTCCAGCCAACGCGGATCACGATGAAATATGGCCGGAAGAACTACGCACATACAGGAACTAATATGAGAAACATATATATATATATATATATATATGTATAATGTTTCTAATATTAGTTATATATATATATTATAATATATATGTATATGGAGGTCGTATATGGTTGGTTCTGGTGCTCCACTGGCTGCAACTCGTAACGCCAAGTTCAGTCAGTTAAAGACACGTTAGCTCGTTCACCGACGTATGACACGTACGTATAATATGTATGCTTCAATGTAAACTTCAAATGACCCGTCAACGACAACATCCATTTTCTAAAGCCTGCTATTACTTCATCGCGTTGCATCTCGTAGGAAATAATCTTGCCATCAGAACGACGCCCCATATAGATGGTGGGAACGCTACAGAGATTTCCAACTGTCCACATGTGTTGGGCTCTGCACCAGTTCTGGCGGGGCGAACACTTTCTCAACTATGCCCGCACGAATTGAAATCACCGGTTTGGCCACGGCGGTGACGAAACACTCGAAGTAAAGTTTTCTGACTAATGTTCATCCATGTGACACTCACGTATTTACTATTTGCAGAAACAGATTCATGAGCAAATGAATGTCATGTTTATATGACATTCATAACTGATCGGAAAGCACCACACAATTCCTCGACGAACGACAGACGTTGTGTAAAAAGTCAATCACAAAAAATTGACGACTGCTAAATCAGGTTTCTGCTGGCAGGGCTGCTCCTCTTCGAGAACCTCATAGCTCCAGCGATTTCCAACACCTTCATCGGCAATGTTGACGAAAGCAGACGAAAGCCGATTACCGTAAGAACTCAAGCCTTTTCTAGCGCCCATCTTATCCGCCCACTGTTACGGCTAATTCCACGTAATTCGAATAGATAACTCGGGTCCGTTCGGCCGACTCGAATCGCCACGATTTGCATAGTCCGAAAACGACTGGAGCACAGCGCGAAATCTAGAGATAGAGAAGACGACTGCGGCCGAATGTAGTAGGCCGAATTTATTAATGTCGCCCCCTCGTTCGTCGGACAGGCTCAGCTGTGCTCTGCTCTTGTGCTCTGTGTCCACCCGTCGGTCGGTCGATCAGTGCGTTTATTGTCTCTAGAGATATCTTCTGCACTCTATATTTCTCCCCGTACACGAGGGACCTTGAATACCTGTGTGATTCGCAGTGACGCTCGCCTGTGCGCAACGAGCACTGGTTAGTGATCAGGTTCTGTCTTTTCCATGGCGCGCTCTCGCTCTCTCTTCCTCTATTTCTCCCCTAAAGCGTTCCGTGGATGTCGGATGGGTATAGAAGGTTCCACGTGCCCTGCCAGTCTGGCCGATCGTCCGCCGTTCTGTATGCAATCCTCCAGCACCAGCAGTGAAACCGCCGTCGCACTCACGAACTCCGATGCAAGCAGGCCATTAATTCCCTTTGTACATGCTGACAACGCGAGCAAGGGGGAGAGATTTAGGGAGGAGGGGGCGAGCCCAGAGACCGAAAACGGGTAGCAAACAGTATGTTAAATTAAATTGCCAGCTGTCTGCGGCAAATGAACGCAAGTCGTGCGCCAGTGAGTGCTACACTGCTCGTACCAACGAGCGGCTGGATCTCCAAGTCGGTTCCGAATCGCACGAAGAAGTCAAAGAGAATTTACTTTGGGTCGGCCTTAACTCGGCCTTGGATGGGGCTTTAGCGGATGCCCGAAGCCGTCGATGGCTTGAGGCCTAACATGGCCTAGCGTACGGGAGAGTGTGCATTGCGACGAAGGGAACAGCCCGCAGTGGCCTACACGACGTAGGTATCTTGGCGTAGGTATAGGTTTTGGCAGTGGCATCGTATTATGGTATTAGGTTTCGAACAGCTTTCTCAAAGACTCCGTACAAAGCAATGCCTTCGGTCATACGAAGGTCGCAGCTTCAAACAACGACGACACATGTGGGATTCGTGAGATGAGAGATAGACAGAGAGAAAGAAAGAAAGAGCTAAGGGTAGCGTTAGCAGCTACCCAGTACAGGGGATAAGGATTAATCCAGTGCGTCTTCAACGAAGGCCCGGGGAGGGCGCCTGCGACGGTAAAGACAACGCCTAAAGTGGAGTCAAGCAGTCAATGAAATGGCGGGCGAGCAGTCATTAATGCTCAAAATATAGGTGGAGTCCACTTTTGGCTGCCATGATGGCTGCTCGCTCTGTCTCCCTGCCATGCTCCTTGTGGCGTGTTACCCACAACTTCAAGCCCACCTGCCGATTGTGGGGTCGACGACATCACTGTCGTCGCCTGTTCACTGTCGCTGGAACGCCTACACTAGTGTTGCCGCCCAGAGCATGGAGGAGTGTGATTATAATTATTGTAATTGTATTGGTGATATGCTCCGTAACACCTTTTCTCAACGCGGCTTTGCTATGTATTTAGAAAGTTTTGTGTTATTTATTTAAATAGAAAATCATGGCATGAGTCGATCTAACTTGATTTTTCGTCGCTAATGTAACTCGGTGTCCCGTTGACAACGAGTGGTGCTCCACAACGCATAAGCGTGAACCAGCCGGATTGCGCTGACGTAGAATCGATGTCGTTGCAGGCCGATACCAACGGAACGACGATTCGATTGCATTGGACCTCGCAAATATGGTGAAAGGTAAATTCAATTTCGACTTCGCTCTGTTGGCGTACCGCGAAGATTGATACTTTGATGGCGGAACCTCCAGCATGTTCCAAATGTTCCGCGTGCGATCGCTCGCTTGGCTCCCGCATGGGGCGGAACTCAGTATCGAAACCGCGAAATCCCGCATTCGCCAGTAGACCTCAGCAGTGGCTTTTTCTCTCGCTCGCTATCTCACCTGACTTCACGACTCACTCACTAAACTCCAGATCACCTTTTCTTGTAGGGCTATTTCCAGCCACGAGGGTCAGGTCCGAGAACGAATGCTCAGCAGGCGGCGTTTCGCTTGCTGGTCGAAGGTCGGATCAGCAAGTGTCGTCAGACACTAAACCGTCAGATCGTTTCCCCTTATATGAGCAAAAAACCCATTACCTAGAAAACCGAAGCGGTCCGAGTGAGGCGTCGCGTGACGTTGGTCTACGGCGTTGAGCCTGCTCTTCGCCGTGGTGATGGCCAGTAACGTCGCTATCGGAGTCGAACGCCGTAAAGGCTAGGCTTTGTCGTACAGGAATCTTCCGAAGTTTGAATATACTTGCAGCCGCTGTGCCACGCCAGCAGGGCTGCTGAGCTTCACAAGCTGAAGCCAGAAGTGGAACCCGCCACCTCGTTCCCTCAAGTCGCCGCTATCCGGTCTCCAGATCGAACGCCCGACCGACCGACCGACCGACCGCCCGCCCGCGTGCTCGCTTGCTTCTGGCAACTGACAGCGCCAGCTGATGAACCGCCAACCCGGAGTCCCGAGGCCGAGAAAGAGAAAGAGAGCAAGGTCGGTCTAGGTTCTAGCCAATGATTATGCCTGTCCTTCGGTTGGCGCGACTCAGACCCGAGCAGTGTAGGGCGGGTCAAGCCAAGGGTCGAACCGAAACTTGCGCTCCTCTCCGAGTGTCTAAGCAAGAGCGATTCATTGTGGAGAAAATTGGAAGACCGCTGAAGTCATTCCGCAGTGCACGTTGCTCGACATGGGCAAATACAAAGAAAGTCGATAAACGGGAGTGAGCAGTGCGAGCTGGAGAGGATGTTGGTGCTTACGCGCAAACTTGTGTCTGTGTCATGTGGCTTGAACGAATGAGGCCAAGGAGAACGGGGCCACGAGAGAGACCAGAGAGAGTGCAAGAGATAGCGAGTAGGGAGAGTCACTATGGGAGATTTTATTTCTTGCTATGGTAAATGCGACGAAGATCATTCGTCGCACCCATCAGCAGCCGCTGGGCGCGGCGAATACTCGGGCGTTGGTCGGCCCGACTTGGGTCCCTCGTGTGTCGAGGCGAAGCGGGCATACGACCGCGTCAGCAGCGACTACTCGCATATCGGGCTATCTCGCCGAGTCACCAGCCAGCGACCAAATGAGACGGAATTTCGCCGCTCCCCCGCTTACCAGCTACCAGCGGCAGTCACCACTAGATCACTACCGCCGTCGTGCGAGGGACATATCCACCGTCTAGGAATGTTTCGACTCGGCGACAAAACCAGGACTTCGTCCGCCGCATGTCAGCCATCCAGGACATCATCCTGCGTTTGCCAGCCTGCCAGTGCGAACAATCCCGGACTTACTCCCCTCCCCCCCCGCAAAGACCTTTAACCCCGTCGCCCGGCCATAGTGCAGTCGTCGTGGCAGGCTACGCTGTCGCCATAGCAAGCCATCTACAAGATACAATAGCCCCGAACTTCTGCCATGCTGCTGTTGGCGATGATGATGATGATGCGCATATCACTTCGTCATGCGCTTCTGTCCATAGGTTCCATTCACTACTCACTTGCTTACTCATTCCATGCCACGCGCTGCTTGGCGTACAGCAGCCTCAGCAAATGGAGCAGTGTTCTCAGCGCTATTCAGCGCGGTGCATTGCTTCGTTCGTCACTTTGGTATGCGAAAACGGGCTGGTATGACAATCTGGGGCCAACCATCCACCGGTACGACCCGAAGGTGGTAGTATGCGATGTGGCAGCGTTGCCTCGGTGGCAGCGAACCAATGACCGAGTGACGGAGCGAAGCTAACTCGGTCAGCCGAGCAGCGAAGCTGATATCTGAGGCTGATCTGAGAGTATGTATACTCCTCACTGGCTGCAGTTCAGCTGGGGCGAGTCAACCAACCAGCTGGCCAGCTCCGTCCGGCTGAGCGTGGTTCAGGGTTGGTCTTGGCGACAATGGCGACGGGGAACGAAGCGAACGCAAAGTGCACAGAGGCATCAAGGAGGCAGAGGACAGCGACGATCACGATGGTGATGAAGGAGGCTGCTGGCGACAACGCAGCAGCTGATGAGGGCGATGTCGCCCGCCGCGGGTAGCGCTCGTTCAAGCTTGCTCGACGCTGGGCAATTGCCTCGGTCGGACGAGCAGCACCAGCAGTAGGAGTAAGAGCCACAGCAGGCTCGGCTCAGCAACCGCAGAAAATCGACCACCGCCACCAGCGACAACGACACCGCCGCCGGTACCCTGGAAACCTTAGCCTTCGTTCGCAGTCGGCCGGGCTCTTCCGTCAGGCGCTAGACGCTGATGTCCTGCTGGGGGAACAGTGAACGCTAAACGTCGCCATCGAGTGCGGAAGACGAGGACGGACCGGGGGAGGGGGGGACGGACAGACAGACAGACGCAGTAAAAGGCTTTCGGGGCCTGCTGCCGGGAGCGGCCTAGCCTGATTCCAGCCGCTGAGCGGGCGAAATGCAGTCCCTAGAAATGAAAGAAAACGACGAGCCTATCTTTCTTTGCGGCTGGCGATCCCTATGAGCGATCGGGTAAACGTTACCCTATATAGCTGATACTATAGATCTCTCCCTTCTTTCTTTCCTCTCGCGAACATCGTTGGTCGTGCGGGGGATACCTCGGCTACTGCTGCTACGCCGCCAACGGATACGAAAGCAGCCAGCCAGCCAGCCAACGGACGAACGGAGGAGGGAGTCACCCATCTAACATGGCTACCCACCCACCGGCAGCCCCAATGAAAAATGTATTTCGCGGTGGAACGCGCCGCCATAGAGCAAACGCTGCTATGAAAAGTGCGGTAGGATTCGATCTACCAAACGATATCGTATCGTGCTCACTGCACCTCTAAATCCATATAATATATGTATAAGCCCTGTATATGTATATATATATATATATATATATATATATATATATATATATATATATATTTACCGAGACGGCGAGAAAGACAAAGAGAGATAGAGAGAGAGGCTCCCCCTTTTCTCCATAGTCCTGTCTTCTTAACTTATATACGGAGTGTATAGAGAATGCTCCAGTGCCTCTGGAGCATTTATAATGGTGGGCGTCATGGACAGGTGGAGATCTTCACCAGAATTCAGCTCACACTTAGCGAGATGCCAACCGAATCAACCGTTTGCGTGCATCGTTGCCATTCACGTTGAGCCGACCGAGAGATATGCTGTTGGTTTACTTTGCAAATGCTCAACTTTCGCTCGACATAGATTTGGACAGATCTATGCGAACGGCAAATCCATGGGTAACAAATTGTTTTTTTTTTCATATTGTCATTGCAAACGCTATTGTAACAATGCAAGTAACTGAGCAGCGACCTATTCATGCATTAGAAATAATTATACTATAACAATTAAGCATGAGTGTGCATACAGTTTGTTTTTCGTGAGTTGGGCAGTTGTGACCGATGTCGTGGAGACCCACAAATAGATATTTTGACAACACGCTTCGTGCGTATAATCTCGTATCTAACCAATTAGCCGGAGTTGTTAATTTCGTTTCGGCGAAAGACGAGTTTATGTGAATTCGATTTCGCGGCAGTAAAAAGCCAATGGAGCCAGCAGAAGCTGTGCCGCAAATTATATTGTCGACCGATCTCAATTCTGATTCCGGCCGGCTCGCTGGGATCTCGTTGAGCTTCCCACAGAATCAACAGACGGGACAAAACAATCGAGCTAGTGGACGTCATGAGATTTGTCTGTAATTCCCTCGGAGCCAGCACTCTACGCACACATGGACACGTATCTTTGGCGGCGGTCTCACCTGACATCAGAGATCACTGGTCAACCAGCAACAGGCGTTTTTCGCTGCTAACGTCTAACTCCCCTATGCCTGCCATAATTGAATTACCAGGGCCACCGAGAACATCCCGCCTGGCATACATATGTAAGTATATAAATATACACTAAGTAAGTTTGATACGGTTGTTACACACGACCTGCACGTCATCGACAATCTCAGCGTGAGCGATAAGATAGACGAATACACAATACGTATCATAGCAACAGAATAGTTGTTGAATTGCGATCATTCGTCAATTCGATCGAGTCATGCTATTTAAATGTGAAACTAGTGTTCTACCGCCGCGGTGAGCAACTCGAACCGCCTTCGTCACCAGCATGACGATTTATTACCCGCACGATCCTGAACTGGCCAAGACAACACAGCATTGCCGTGATGCTGTCGTGAGTACTGCTAAGTCGAGCGTCTTCGGGGCATCACCGGGGGCAACTCGTTCTGTATTCTTTGATCTGGCAGGCAGACGCCACCTGGGCGATATCTGATCCGACCGAGGGGGCAATGCCGAGCACGGTACATGCATGTAAAGGTAAAGGTTTTTATTGGTTTATTAAAGGAGCTGCAATTTTACAATGCTTAAGCTCTCCTGTATGCAAAGCTTTCTTCATTTATTCAAATTAACCTAATTAACCTCAATATATAGCGCGCTGTTATCGTTAGTACAGCTCGAAGTGTTCGCCATCAGTATTGAAGCAGCATTTGTTTCTCTTCTGCTTGATGGTTTGTCCTCTTCCGATGCAACTCAGATTTGCAAAAGCATGTGTTCGAGATTCGTGCGAAAATCAGAACGCGAATTCTGCTGATGACCTGCATCGGCACAGGTCGGTTAGGCATCTGGAATCGTCGACCAGCCCCTAAATCCCTGTTGTCATTACACATCGGCTCTATGAGTTTGCATCGCCGTTTCATTGTCCCGTTGTATATATGCTCATGGTAGTCGTCCGTATCATAGCTTGTGTCCCACCGGCCGTGATCGTATCCAGCGGGTCATGACAGTGGACAGTCAACTGGCTAGTGTTATTTTATTGAGTATTTTTGCTCACGCTGCCGTGATGCGACTTTTTGTCCAACCTCCGCCTCATCCAAGCCGCCACCGGAGCCAGTGGACCCCCATGCCGAGCAACCTAGCTGAGCTGTTGTCATTGACCGGAACCCCATTGCGTGGTAGATGGCCCGTAAGCTAAACATGTAAGTAACGCCTCGTCGGAATGGCTCCCCGCCAACAGCCTTATGTGTATGTGTGTGTGTGTGTATGTATGCCGTATGGTCATCGCCATATCAATGTACATAGGCCATGACCAGAATCTGACGCCTGATCCCGAGCGAATTCATCCTCTGAATGAAAGTGCTGTTTTACTCATATTGAAACAGTAGGTATACGTAATAGTGAAACAGATTGTATACACATGGCCGCATTGTTAGATAACATTTCAAACAAAAAATACATACGATATTTTCAGACAAGATTATATAAAGAACTCTACATATTGAAGGGTCTCCCATCCTACATATTTGGTTTAAATTGGACATATTCCTCACGAATGTATCGTGTCCAACGCCATGATAGCTTTCTATTTTGCAACAACACACGTTTTGCAAGTTAAAAATAGCTACCACCGTTGTGTTCATTCTGTAACCCAACGGTCGATACAGCAAAGCAGTCAGACAAACCGAGGCGCTCTCTGAGCCTATCACTGACCCTATCGAACCATAATAAGTTTGCTTACTACTCCTAATATATAATGGTACAATATACAATTGGGTATTGATACAGAACAGTTTCAGCTTCTGCGAAACAAAATGTCTATATAGGATTGCTCCATAACAACACATGAAATCTGCATTTCCGCTACGCACCTGTTCTATACTTTGCACCCACGCGTCGCTCGCCCCAGTCTCTCTCCGGCTTTTGGATACGTTAGGTGGACCCCCGATTGTGTCAACCCATCCGAAACCACCGCAAAGTTAATGAATATGTATATATATATATATTATTAGCGTTCTGGTGGTCAGTCAGTGATGCCACTGTCAATTCGCATAGATGACTCCTTCTTTTCTAGTTCTTCTTAAGAAGCCAGAACCACGCTCGTTTCGAACCCAATGGGCGGAAGCCATTGCCCGCATGCGAATGCGCATTGTGTGTCTCTGCAAACGGAAGACCCTATGGTCAGTCGCCTTTGTGGCAAAAGCTGCCCCAGCAGTAGACCCGTTGCGCGAATGGAACGCCGCGCGCCGCAAACAGTAGGCCAATTTGCTGTCTGATCTGCGCGATCACCGACGCACAGAAACACCCACACACGGAGTCACACATGTTCAAACATGCGTTCCCTCACAGCTCTGCCATCCGGCGGCTACACCCTCGCTGCTATATTGGGTTTTAGCGCGGTGGCTAGCGCGTCTGCGCTTTTCGCGCGGCAGCGATGTCGCTTGGGGTCCCTCGATTCATTCGCATAGGTCCGTTAGCCGTAGCCCGTTGGCTGGCCAGGTGAGCTGGTCACGCAAGATTACTGCTGTGGCTCCCATTGCTGCTGCTGCTGCTGCTGTTGCCACCGGCGCAAAAACAAGCCGCTCGGGCCAGCACGAAGGCAGGGTAAAGGTGGTTGTAGCGTAGGCGTGAGAGGGCGCGAGCGCGTCAAGCCGAGATGAACCCGAGAAGGAAGGGAGCTGTTGAACAGCCAAGAAGAAAATGTCGAAAAGAGACAACCCGAGGAGGAGGAGCGCGCTGGCAGCGGCAACGGCATGACCGGCTCCATCGCAGTGGTCGGCTGACTACCGACAGCTTGCAGCAACCCCGGGGAGATGGGGAGACACATATTTGGTAGACGCGTAGACGACGACCACGACCACGACAACGACGATGAGACCGCGCCGACACCAACCTCCACCCAAACGAACCGATAGTGGCGTGTATGTCTGTGTTTGGGTGCCGGTTCTGACATCATCCACAGGGAGTCAGCGTGGAATAAGTGGCGATACAGCCGGCGACGCGTTAACGTAGAACGAGGTGACCACCGCGGCAATAACAGCAGAGGGCTGCTGGATGAGCAACGTCCAAGCGGAAATCATTGTACGCAGTTCGAAGAGCGTCTGGTTTGAGGCGAACTTTAACGGTAGAATGGTAATCGTTGTATGGCACTGTCCGTTTATAGCGTGACGAACATCGGTGGGTGATGGATAGATGTGCAGGGGCAACATCAACGTGGATTAGTTTGAGAAATGTTTGAGCAGATTTCATATTAAAGAAAAAAAAACAACAACACAGCGATTACCGTTACTATACACGGTATGACATTGAGTTCAGAGATTTTGTCGGCCGTTGATACGAATTATACAAGTGTTCGTGTTTTTTAAAAAGCCAATCAGCCGATTTACACGATCGCACGTCGACACGAGCAAACTTTGCCAAACTGTTTACGATTCAAAGTGTCACGCGTAATTCTATAGTCGTATCCTCCATCTGTTCGAGCTGGCATAGGAACGCCGGCCTGACACTCATTTATGTTATAATAATGACCTTTGATATATCTACCCCTCCGATTGTTCTATGGTCATTTCGCAGACAAACATGCTTGAGTGGCCTACGAGACCGGCTCAGTTGAGAAACCCATTTTTCGTATTGGTCAGCTCAGCTGGCCGGCAGCTACACAACTAGGGCACAGTGAATATCGCTTCGCTAAACCCGTCGCACTAAACCACAATATCCGAACATATGTAGCACAGCGGGCCAGGCATAGCCGTAAATTGCGTCGCTGTTTTAAGTCGTCCGTCACTCAATCTGACGAAAATGAGGTTCGGCGAAGATGACGTTTATTATTATGAATATATTGTTACACCACTTTTGATTCGTTTGCGGGATTTGTGCTCTGTATTTTTGGAGCGCCTACAATCGCAGGGGTCGTCATATAAGAAGCCTTATATAGATATATATATATATATATTAGCCGTGCGATTCGTGGGCGGCAACAGCGCGGCCAAATGACATTGCGACGAGCGATCCACTTGAAAAAGCTCGGCCCAGGCAGTTAGTGTCGGCCGGGAAAGAGACGACTACCTTGACACGTTACCGACTCGTCAGCTATCGTCAGTCAAATACGAACTTGAACTTCGATTATACGGCTACCCGTTATCGATTTCTATTCATGCATACACTGCACGCATTGCCCTAGTTCGTACAGCCCGTATGATTTCAATTGTTGG
The DNA here is from genome assembly GCA_019614645.1 of Stratiolaelaps scimitus. NCBI lineage: Eukaryota > Metazoa > Arthropoda > Arachnida > Mesostigmata > Laelapidae > Stratiolaelaps > Stratiolaelaps scimitus. The sequence goes on from JABWDB010000019.1 coordinate 972,006, forward strand.
AAAATTAGCGTAGCCATTTTTTGGGGTAATCGAATGAAAAACGCCGCCAGAAAAACGCCATGAATCAGGTGGCCGGCTGGACGACGAGGCCACTAGATACTTGATTTTGAGTTCACGTTGCATGCGAATAATATTCGGAAAAGCATTTAGCAACCGTGGGCAACATGGCCACGATTCTAGTTAAACTCGGCGCAAAATGTGTTTGCGCCTGGGAGTGTTCAACAAATCATGCGCTATCCATTATCTCCACACCGGGAAATAGATCATTTGCGGACCTCGACGATCAAGACTCATTCACGTTCAGCGTTCATGCGTTAATCGATACGGCTATCTGTTATTCCCTCTATACCAATGATTTTATCGTTGCGCCACGAAATAGAGATAAAATGAAATATGATTCATGGCGCTAATAGCTAACCTCAGCATTTTAAACACACAGACATTTTTTTGGAATTCGTGCGGGTGCGGTCTACAACCCGATGCACGCGGCGAAGCTACCACAAAGCTACGTCGACCCACAAGTTCCAGCAGCAGCGGGCGGGCACGGTGCTGGACACCCACAACCAACCCATCAGGTAGTAAAACTCAGTGATCCCTTTTTCAAATTATTTGACACTTTATGTTAGCTCACTGCATCTGATCAGCGTGAGTACAGCGGCACACTCTTTACCCGTCTATATATATATATATATATATATCTTCGAAATAGTCCTCACCGCCCTGCGGGCAACGCTTTCAGCGGCGGTATTGGCAACCGAGAGGTTTTAGTCCATCCAGAATAGGAAAAATGCTGTCCCCATCAAAGTCCCACTAATAGATCAACAGCCCCTCAATTGGCCACCATGACTACCAGTCTCGATTAGTTCAGCAGCAGCTTTCGTCGTCTTCGATGGGATGATCAAAAAGGCTACCTAGCCACTTGACACCATCTGACCATCTGCTCGATCAGTTCAAGTCAAACTCGTCGAACATTTTCGTCCGTTTCGTTCTGTGTTCAGCGTTCAGATACTATAGTGCTATCGAATATGTCCGGGGCGGATGACTATCTTCCACTCTCCACACCTCCGAGTCACCTCATTTCTCGATAGAGGTGATTACACTCACTGCGATTGCATTCACTGTAGCGTCATATCCGTGACGATGTCGCCTGCGTCTGCTCCTGGCTCATCTTCTCCATCTCGACGTTCTGACGTCTGACGAACGTGTCCCTCTGCGGTCACGCGTCTCACAGCCCTACCCATCTCTGCAATCTTTACTATTCGAGCGTTGTAAACGTGCCCGCGGGTTTACTGACCCATTACGGCAGCGCCGCATAGATTACGCGCAGTAGCGACGAAGCGGCGAACCGGTCAGTAAGCATTGGCATACTCGACACCACTCATTGATGCATTCGTTGTCTGCCGAGCGTTTGAACAGCGGCAGTTAAAAGCAAATCCTTCGGAGGAATGCCTAGGTAGACGTGGTATCTATTTCGTCTCTGGGGTAGATCGGCTCTCTCTCTACACACGATGTGGACGTACATGAGGCGTATGTGGTTTTGTATTACATTCACGTAATGTGCAATCATTTTTCCGAGTTAGGTTGACGCGAATACCAATACAGTTGAAGTATAATGGAGAGCTTTAGCTAACCCCGAGAACAATGTCACTTAAAGCAAATGCGAACGGGAATGAGAGCAATGCGAGCGAAAATGCAGTTCGATTCTCCGCTCTATCGTATCATATAACTTTAATGTTAGCTTCGCCGGCCAGATATACGATACGCAGCTACATGTATATGATGGCTCATTGCTCGTCATATCGCTTTATGCATCAGTGCGCTGTATTTGGTTATTCATCTATTATAAAGCAATTTTTTTTTTATATAGCTTTTATTGTCTGTTGCCATTAGCAGTTGCAACACTGCACTCGATCGATTCGTATAGTTAAGCAAACTTTTGTACTGCGCGAGCTCGTCTATGGGACGGTCGAACGCGAGCAACGGTCATGGGAAACACACGCGCTCGTCCGCTATGATATAGGGTGTGCGATGTAGTATATTCGTTTACCTGTCACGGCGACGCAGCCGGCCCTCAAAGATAGGTCCTCACGAGCCTAACACACAGAGCAGCCCCGGCTGTCGCCCGCTCTAAGGGCTTGCCGGCTTCGGGGAACGGTGGACACATACACACGATCGTCGATGTGTTATGGCTATCTTTCGCCGTTGGCTGGTCGATTGCCAACGTCGATCGTCGGTAGGCTTTTGCGCGCTCGTCACCAAGCCACGCGCATTGCTGCAAGCGTCCTACACTATAGGCATACAACGAGCGTTTGTCTACTAACCGGTTCTTTTTCTTCGCGTTGTGGTTCCTATGCCGCTGTTATTGGTGACCCGTACTTCTCACGTATAGGTAAATTGTCCAAAGTCATGGCTGGCGCCCACTCATACTGCTAAGTGACTGGCGTAACGAGCTATCCTGTTTGTCGGTAGTCATATCTCTTCATTGGTTTTGTTTTGTGATATGCTCAAGTCAGGTAGAGTTAGCCACCAGCCTCCGGAGAGCAGCTTGTAGCCATGTGTTGTTGTAGGCTGTAATTGTGGCCGTTGTTATTGTCGCTGCTGCTGCTGCAGCAGCAACTACTGCACCTAGTACACTCAAAGCATTCGTTCGAATTCACATTTCATCGACTATCGCGCACGGCACAAGCGGGCCGATGTTCGGTTATGCTGCCCTCATGATATGTATATATTATACGATACATTCACACAAATGCACACATGTCATGTTAACTATTCCTCTACGTTTGAGCCTTGAACGAATCACCGCACAATCAATCCTCACACTAGTTCGCGCTAAGCACCCTAACTGCATTCACACATCTCGGCGGCTTGCGGCAGGTGACTGCTGCAGCTATTGCTATCACTACTATGGTTGCAATCTTGCTGCCGTTCCACGTTGGCTAAACCAGCAGCAGCAACGGCAACAACAGCAGCAGCTGATCGCGGCGATGATGAATCGTATTGAGGATAGGTGCCGCAAAAGCTGATATGTAGATGGATATGGATACCGGTAGCACGTTCCGCTAGGGCACTGCACGAACGTACATCGAACGATTGCACGGACGTGACGGCGCTGGTTCCGTCGATTCTAGGTGACACGATCTATGTGGGTGCGCGGATGACCGCCCCTCAGCTAGCAGCATTCGTTCCGTCGTGTTGACAACTGGCCATAGCCTATTTGAAAACAATCTTCAAGGGCTCGGTCCGCCTCATCAACCTGCTGTTCGAAGCAGTCTGCGCGAACGCCGACCGCGTACTCCCGCGCACTTTTCGTCTCTGTTCACGAATGCACGCACACCGCCGACTCCATCGGGCACGCTACCGCACCATAGCACAGCAGCTGCACCCGCTGCAGCTCACCAACGTATCCACAAGGTCCGTTCGACAGTCGGCTGCACCTCTCTCGGAGTTGGCCCGTTCACGCGTGTTTCCGAGACGCTCGCGCTGCCGCTGCTGCTGCTGCTGCTGGTGGCCGATTGCGGTAAACGCAAAACGAACCGCTGGAAAGGCGGCCGCCCACAAGCGCCGTCGTCCGCCTTTCTTCCTGTTGTCTCCCTGCTCGCTGTTCTGTGTTACCTCGTCGGTCTGCAGCTCCTACGCTGCGCCCAACGTTGTCACCACCGTTCCTGCTATTGCCGCCGTCACCACCACCGCTGCCGATGCAGGTCCCGCGACCACGGGCTCATCGGTTGCTCTGACCGTCTGACGATCTAGTCCGTTAGCTTGCTTGCCAGCTCGCTCGCTCGCTTACTGGCCAGCTAGACAGCCAGCCAGCCAGCCGCTATCGAATCGTATGCGCTATGCGTTTCCCTCCTCGTTGCCCAGAGCCATCCCGGGGGGTGGGGGTCGCGCGCAGTCTGCTTCTCTCAGCTGCCAGCGAGCGCGCTTGCTTGCTACTGCCACCGCCGCCGCCGCCGCCGCTATTCGACTCTCGCCACCCGCTTTCCGTCCGGGGAAAGGGAACCATCGCAGTGGAATGAATAGCAGTGCACGCGTCCCGTCCGCCAGAGGGCGAGAGGTGGAGGCAGAACGGGTGAGGGCTGTGTTGCTGCTCTGTGTTTTCAATACAGAACATCAGCACAACACAGAAGACACAGGGCCCGCAGCGCCAAGCTGACGCCCGCCAGGCCGACAGCAAGCAGAAGCGACGGGGACGACAACGGCAGCAGCAGCGGGAGCAAGAGCAGCCAGCGCACAGTTGGCTAGGCAGACGAATCGTTCGTTGCGCGCAGCCCTGGCTCGCGCCACTGTCGTGGCCATGTTCCACGCGCGGGCGCGCGCGCGCTCTCTTGCCATTGACTTTGCTCTACCGATTTTCCACAGGACCCTCTCACATTCACGCTCTCTGTCTGTATCTCTCTCTCTCTCTCACGCACACACACACAAGTACATACAGTCTCGTCCACTGCTCTCTCGTGCGCGGATACCGTTGGTTCGATTCGAGCTTTGTCAGTGCCGTGGTTCTGCAACTGCTGCCACTGCGGTTATTACTAACATTTGCAAAGACTATCGACAGACGACACTTCGCGGGCCTCCAACTCTAGCAGCCACCTACCTCCCACAGCTACCACTAGCACAGACCTATGTGTATTGTGCGAGTGCTGGCAATGAAATGAGAGAGGACAGGCCACGGTAACACGAGCGCGACAGGCGGAGAATGGCACTACGGCCTGCCTGCCTGAGCAAGCCGATAGGGCACCGGCGTAGAGTGTTGCCTCATGGCCTGCCGTTGTGGAGGAGAGAGCAGCCGAGTGCGCCGATATGAACGCGCGCGAAGAGATCAGAGCACCAAGCACTATGCCACCACATAGGCCTGTGTGCGAACGGCATAGAACATTGAAGAGCGTCGCGAGGCGAAGAGGCCGCATTTCACACGACAGCCCTGCAACTCGGTCCCACGGGCTGTCGAATGAAATGAGGGCTGACGACAAGGTCAAAGCATTACAGAATTGTCAATGAGCGACAATTGGGAAGGAAAGCGTCTATTTAGCGGAAGTGCAACGATGACCTTATTTTTTAGTGGGGGAAATGCCCCTCAAATGCACGGAGCTATTGACCCTCACGTCGTGCTGATGGATGACAGACGCTTTTTCGTTGTTACGGCGAGGGGTTACACTAAGAATTGGGGTGCTGGCTGGTGGAAAAGGTACCCACCCAGGCAGCTTACGACGGAGGCTCACACATGGAGTGCATTTATTTTTCTCTCTCTCCGAGTCGACACGTCGCCCTAGATCGAGCTGTCGTGGTGTTACACGAATGCAATAACAACAATAGTCTCCAGCACCGGAAGGTCGGCAACCGGAAGAACAGCAACAATATCAATAATAACGATGACACTCCACAACAACGTCAACATCGATATATGCTATACGTACTACTGCTCATTTTTTTCGGCTTTTGCCAAATTGCCCCAAAGCCTAAGAGCTCCATGAGCGATTCGCGTGTCACTCGTGGTATTGTAGTATAGCTCTGGCAAAGCGTCCACTGGCCGCTACAACTGCGAGTTCGGCTTGTGACACCGCTTAAGAATATGGTCGTTTTGTAGTCGAGGGGTATACTTGGCCCGGGGCGGTACATAGGGCGAAGCAGCGTGTGAGGTAAACTCAACTGTATGCATATATATATATATATATATATATATAATATATATATATATATAGAGAGTATATATAGCGGCGTCATTTCGGCAGGAATAGCTTAGGTGCAAATGGCATTGAAGGGGGAGGAGGCGGGCACTCGTTACTGATTGTGATATTTCCAGGTACGAAATAGGTGGAACACGTCGTTGCGACTATGACTATAAGAGGCCTGGCTGCGATCGTCTCTGTCGTCCGAGAACTGTGGCGTCGAAGCGAGTCGGAGAAGAACTTGAGCCGAAGCTGAAACAGAGACCGCCGAGAACATCGACGACCCTGTCCTTCCGTGGCCAGACCGAGATGCGGCCACGCTCTACGCAGCAATCCCCAGCTGGATGAACGGAAGAACCAAACGAGCTCGAGACCGGGCGGTGAATAGCAACACACGCCGATCGCCGCCGCCACCGCGAGGCCAAACCGTTTCCCGTTCTCGTTCGAACCACCGCGTTCGCCTCAGGCCGCCCATTGGTCAGAACAAAATACGCTGGTATTCTTAGCCGCCGTGGCGGGCAGTCACGCACGCAGCAAGCTGGTCCGCGGCATGAGCACCCATAGAGGAATGTATCGAGACTCGAATGAGAGAGAATAAGAAAGAGAGAGAGAGAGAGAGTCGAACGCGAAAATTCAGCCAAACTTTGAGTGTATTTATAGAATCGTTTAACTCGAATGAGCGGTCGCTTTTAACGCTCTACGGCTGCCGCCGGTCGTCCAACGGCAGCGTGCAGCGGTGGTTGACGTTGAAACTCGACCAGTACACTTGTGGAGCAAACCGCCCGTGAGAGGCTGGATTTGGCTGCCAGCCACCTGTAAATTTGAGTTTACGTCAAGAGAAGCAGCACGGGAGAGGAGGACACGGGCATCGAGAATACCTTGGAAACGAATAAATGTATGGGATATTCGTTGGCCTAGTGCGGTGCAGCGTAATTCAATAGGCTGTCTGTAGAAGGACCCTCTCCCAGGATATCTGACGTCTGAAAATGCGCGGACACTAGTCGCCATGTTCACTAATTAGGTACGACGAAATTGCTTGACGAACGTCAGCTCATTTATTGATTAAGCGACACGCGATTGAAGCGAATCCGTAGAAATTGATTTTCATACGCGCTATGTGTTTGAATATTCGTTCTCAATTATAATCACACTCAACATGTTAATGGACTTAATGAGAACCTGTAAGGGGTCCTAATGGTTCTAAAAGGCCAACAAGTGTTTAGATGCAAACGATCGATAATCGTAAATGCAGTCAACAAGCAAATCGTTTGAAATTTCGTTGAGTTTTCGATAAGACGTGCAAGACAACCAGGAGCATAGCGTTCGGACTCACCGTCAACAAAACAACAACGGAAAAAGGACACAGGACAACGTTTCACGACACAAGGACACAGGACACTCGAAACGGGCCGAAGCTGAACGATGAACCAAGACGGAACCCGTCGGTATATTCGATGATCGTAGCAGGTTGTGCGTCCAAGCATGCTCCGTCTAAAATTCACTTCAGTTCAATTCAAATACTCGTTTATTAACCGAAGGGGCTTGGTACAATAAATACTTCGCAAGCATCTCTAATAGGGAGAAAGATAGGCCCATGCTGACTGCTCACACCGCTCCTCACCAGCGCCAAAGCAACTACAAAAAACACGAAGCATCCAAGTGATAGTCCAATGAGACATTTTCGTTTATTGCATCCGTACAAGCCTGTCTGCCTTCATCGACGTCATTAAATAGTAATAATTAGCTAATAAAAATAAAGATCCTATGCGATGTCAAGTAGTTTGCACCGCTAGTGTTCGACCACCGCCGGTGTCGCCATTGAATACGAAGTGTGGCATAATGGCACCACCCTGTGTGTGAACGGTAATAGCAAAACGTGTTTCAATACACGATGTGCGAGCACATTTTGACTTCAGCGCGTCGAGGCAGTGCCGGCGTAGCACGGCATTGCGCGAACTTTATGGCTCGAGGCTTGCCCACCTATTTCAAACGCATTCATAGTAACAAGACGTTCACTGATGAGCCACAATGATGGTGTCGTTTGCCATCGTGCAATCGCTAACAGACGGCTGGACTGCTTGACGAAACAGCAGGAGAAAAACGGACGAAGTGGCGAACAGAAATTGCCAATTGCTTGCACGTGACCCATTCGTTTCAAATTTTTGTGCCGAAGTTTATTGACAACACAAAAACTACGGCCATTTGGCCGCTGCTATTTTCATTAGCGCTATGAATAGTGTTGCCGTTGCTGCTGCTGCTGCTGTTGCTGATACCGCCAATTGTATAATAATACAGCATAGCTACTAGTTTGAATGACAAGTGAAAACAACAGACGGAGACAGCATCATCTTCAGCTGTACATATTATCCCTGTTATATGCGTACAAGTTGCACACCCCGGCTGGATGCACGGCGTGTGCTCGTCCGTAAGCACACGACGGCGTGAACGCAAAAAATATTCGGGTCGTTTGCCAAATTGACGCCGGCCGGGTTGGTCACCACAGGCGGCCGTAGCGGCATCCGCTCGTACTAATAGCAGCAGAAGCTAGCTGCAGTGGAACAAGCAGGGGTTTTCTAGGCTGTTTTCCAGACCGACAGGCAATAGAGCGTACGGCGTTCGTTTGATGGAGTTGGCTGATCACACCTGCCGCTAACCACCGATATAATTCGCTGAGGTTGATGGACAAGCGGATGCGCACACACGAACTTGACACAGGCGAGCAAAACACTACCGGGTTTTGCTGGTTTGGGGCGAACTATAACATATATATATATATATATATATATATATATATATATATATATATATTCGTATGAAACGACTCGAAGCCAAGAACGAATACAAGCAATCAACTGACTGCGCCAGTGAAGTAAATTTCACCGAGCCAGTATAAAAGTTGTGACAGCAACAAAAATAACAACAACAAAAACAATCTGAGCAACTATGGGCTATTTCTCTTGTACGATGGCAATGCGATGAACACCATCTTACATTCGATATTCTATGTCGTATCGTCTCGGCTGTCAACGGTGACGAAGTGAGCGGGCCGCGCCCGTATAAACTACACGGCCATTTAGTCGGGGCGGCGTGCGCTCGTTTTGAGTCTTCAACGTACCAAATCGAGTGGCCACGCTCGAATCTCTACACGATATGTGGAACCATTGGATAGGAACCATGATAGAGTCGTTTATGAAAGTGGTTTTCGCTGGTGCATGCTCGTATAATCGTAACAGAATTTCTATGTGTGGTAGCGAATGAATAACAGGAAATGTATAGGCATGGGTGTTGTTCCAAATGAGTAAAATGACGAGCATACGCGAAAACGACGCTTCCGAGTCGCTCGAAGTGAGGGATACGTTGTGAAACTTGGCACTGCTCGAGTTTCGTTTCCTGAATTTGACAGTAGTAAAAAAAAATAGCCTTCATAGCATATTTCTCCCCAAATATTAGTAGTAATAGTACATATATATATATATATATATAGGGAGAGCGAGAGAGAGAGAGAGAAATAGATTGCGGGTAGTGGTACACGAGGCAAACAGTCCGACGACCCGGAGCCCCTGAAGCGCGTTTGCAAAATTTCCAACCCCTTGCTCTACAAGCAAATAACTGTCCACTCCAATAACTCCTCGTTAACAATGATACCGCTCCAGGTTCGTGGATCTATTTTTTTTCTCGTCCGATTGTCCTCTACTTACTGCATTGTACACCAGCATGCAGGCGCCGTCACCACTAACTAGCGACGACAGAGACCTAACGGGAATATCGACGAACGGACGCGCCAGTCGATCATCTGACCGTGTTTAGGATGCGGTCAATGGAATTGGACCAATGTTCAGCTTCATCGGGGGAGGCTGGGAGGGGAGATAGCGAACTCTGCGATAGTCTCCGTTCGTCTGCGACGCTGCAAAGACGACCGACCGCTCACCCAGAATTCGGATGATGTCGACGAAGACGATGTCGGGAGAGAGATGTGGCAAAATGGAAATCAAAGTCAACGAGGCAGACCGATATCAGCAGCGTCGGCGATATCAGCGGCGGCGGCGGCGGCAGAGGCAGCAGCGCCCGCGAAGAGATTCACTGCCGCGATATAAAATCTTCCTCCATCTATCTGACTATATCTATCTATCTATTATATTTACAAACTCAGAACAATCGCGATCACGTCGACTGGCGGCCGGTGGCCGGCGTCACCATTTTGGCGAGCGCCGCTGTAGTGAGACGTCCGTCTTGGCGACGATAGGCTGAGAGGAGGACAGAGACGGAGATCTGACTACGTTTCTTCGATCTTCAGAAAGAGACGGCGGCGGCGGCGGCGACGACGGCGAGGCTTCAATTTTCAGAGGCGCAAAAGGGTCAGGGCAACGCACGCGAACGACGCTCTGACAGTCATCTGACGGACGGGGATGATAGCATGTAGCAAGTGGGGAGGAGGGCGGGTCACGGTAGTAAACGCGAAATAAAAACTGACCTACACTAGTCAGCGGTATGGCCAGCATCGTTTACAGCAGCAGCAGCAGAAAAAGATGCAAAATGAAGATTGAAGACGAGCACAACGAGAAGATCTACGACATCAGGTGGAGGATCACGTTGAAGGCTCGTCCGATGGCGACCTGATGTCTCTGCTCTGCCGCTGCGGGTAAATGCTACTGGTGCTGCGTTTGCGGTGAGCTGGTGTTTACGGTAGTTGACGTTGAGTGATGATGCTTTCTGTGTGTGTGTGTGTGTGTGTGTGCGCATACGATATCTGATTTTACTGTTAGTGTTTGTTACGTGCGGGTGTGGTTGTGTGTATTTGTGCGTGTGTGTGTTTTTTTTTTGGTAAAATAGCAGTCGTTTTGTTTCTGCTTAACAACTTAGTCAGAAATGAATTTCTGCTTGGAATGAACGGCGGGGGTGTACGGTATAGCTATACGACAACTGAGACGAAGCAAACAATGACGTCGAGGGAATATTTTGCGAATAAGCGTTCGTAGGATAATGAAAATAGCCACATTTTTTTTATACAAAATACAAGACTGTACCATACCAACAATTTTGAGGTACGATCCCTACTAAGAGGCAAATGGGTACTCGCGTATGAGAGATTACATCGTGATGCTCATGTAATAGATAAGGGATAATACATTGATTTGATGGTCCCGACAAAAGCTAGCTCAAAAGGGAATCAATACATGTGTATTAAATGCTGGTTAATTTTGGAAGGCATAACATTTTGCATTCGCGTGTCGCGCCATAAGAAACATGATTGTCTCTCGACTTCACCCGACATCATTTACCGGCCCATCATTAACGCAACTCTAAACGCCTTATCCTTTATATCTGACCAGGGGAAAATAAGTGCCATGCAACACGAGGATTTCTTGGTATCTGTTCGCGTCCGGAAGGAAATAATTATCGAAGCAAGAAGCAAGTTCGGGAACCGCCCAAACGAGATTTTCGCGGTTGGCTTTCGCCATCATCAGCCTCGTTACTGACCCCTTACCAACACGCAGTATTGGCAGTCTCCGTTGGAAATCTGAGATATTTCGCTACCGCTTTTGAGCACTCAAAAGTATAGTAGCCGTGGAGGACCAGCCTCAGCATAAGTAATCTCTCTCGCGCCATACGGTCACACTGACTAACCCGAGCTATTCCTATTGCAATCGTCCCATCATGAGCGTCAATCATTCTCTGAAGAGGTCGTCGTTGACGTCTCAACTCGTTCTGTGACACTAGATGCTAACCGCTGGGGAATCTAGGGAGTAAGTCACACTAGTTCTGCGAACGAGAACCAGCTTGACACTCACACTCGGGTGATGAGAAATCGCTGACTCGTGTCTGCGTTGTCAAACGTTAGAATCTGCGGGTGCTGCCGACCGCCTGTCCCGCCTATGGCCGTCGCTTTCTGGTTGGGTTTCACTGGTTGGGCATTCACATGAAGCTTCAATCTCTGTCTCCCGCCGGTCAGCCTGAACAATTGATCGATTTCTAACAATTATTATTTCTTGTGTTTCCCGTTTGTCCGCCATACCCTGTTGGACTAGAGAAAACACAATACAATAGCTGAGTGGCTAATGTGCAAACGCGTTGAGTGTACTTGCCATGCAAACCACGAACGGCATTGCCACGATTTGGGATCGCTCGTTTAATCCCCCAGAAGTTACGGTTTGGCCGAGATATCGTTCGTAACATTGTCATGCTGGCCTTACCCATGCCTTCTCCAACCAATATATATATATATATATATATATATATATATTGGTTGGCGAAGGCGCAGATAATTCCAGCATGACCGACTTAATAGGTTTCTGCCTTTCTGGAAAGGCAGGTGAGGGTCAGCTGAGAGAAAAACCCTATGGCTAAACCGGCGCAGTTCTCGGAAATATAATAATCTATAAGAGGGAATATTTAGAACGACCCTCTGATCATTTGCCCTCTGCTTTGGTAGTGACTCCTACGCATCGTAATTAATAGTTAATAATCATAACGAGCACGCTTTGCCTAAAATCTACGAAAATAAAACGTCCCACAAGTTTCCCCCAAGATTGAGATATTCAGTCCGTTCCGCAATGCATCGTTACTCAAACGTGAAATACGCGATTCAATAGCACCATCTTGCCTAACCTCGGATTTCTTGAGGTTTCCGTCTTACGCCTCGCCCCTTACGTGAATATTTGTTTCCTGAACGCATTATATCCATTCATCGTACACAGGGCACAGAGTGGTGGTGAACCGTGAAATCATGCTGGAACGTTCCAATGGCGAGGTCAGTGCGTTCTGCGCGGCAGGCTGCATGCAATCTGGCAGGTCGGCCTGGCGTTGTTCAGCGAGATCCGTGCTGGCAGACGTGAGTGACTAATGCTGTGCCAACAAATGAACATATGCCTGACTCGACGTCAACGTCTAGAATCGATCTCACGGTGTCGTGGTGCACAGCGACTTCGGATGGATACGTCTTGTATGCCCGACCAGGCGAGGAGTCGAGTGAGACGACGTCGATTACGTCCACAAAAGAGGGGAAATGGCCAGGCAGCACTCATGAAGGTGGTTGTGCCTGCGGGTTTGTGCGAACAGTGCCACTTCGACAACACTTGGGTTGTCCGCGTCACTCGTCGCTCCGCCTGCAGTTTGTTTCGTCTGTATGTGTATCAAGCACGATATCTTCATAAATATTCAGGGAAAGTGGGACTCGACCTCAGTTGCCGCCCAATTCTCTCCGCCCCGTCATCTCTCGAACTCGAAGGGTGGCGCGACTCGGGTCGGGGCAGAGGGGTTCCCCGACGGGTGCCTCTTCGTCGCGTTCTTCCTCTGCAGTTCTGCCCTGCGCTATCTCACTTTCTAACAACTCTCTAACCGACGCGTCGAAGAAGGTCTCCCGCGAACAAAGGGCGGCGGCTCCCTTTCGCGAATGTTACGTCCCCAGCTTCGTTGAGACGCCACCGTCATTGGACTGCCTCTTCGTGGTGGTTTCCTTTAGTTTCGCGTTTCGCTTTCTTCTGTCTTTCCTTCTACCTCTTTGTCGCCTCCGCCACTTCGTTTTTCTCCTTTGACATAGCCTATACCAGTGTCTCTATGCGCGATCGAGGTCTGCAGCCTTGCCTGTCCCGTTTGAAACTACGGCATAAGCTCGAGAAGGGAAACTGGCTTTGAGGAAAGCGAGGCGATGCATGAGGACCAGTGTGAAACCGACGTGGGAGGAAGACGAAATGACAAAAAAAAAAGTACGACGGTGTTTGTCTATAGTCTCCGTCAGCCGTTGACGGGCCGGGCGCTGTCACAATGCGTCGGGCGGCTCGCCATTCTCCCTTTGGCTGGGCTGCTTGTTCTGGCGCGCCGAACCCGCGAGGCTTTGCGCTCTCTCAGACTGAAACTCCACCAGCCCCCAGTCGCTCTTTCAAGCAGCAACCCAACCATCGCCACCATCAGCAGCTTTACAAGCGAATGCCACGACAACCACACCGTCGTTGTAGTTGTCGCATCTACCGATGCTAGTGGCGTTCCGGCGTTGTCATCGTGGTCGTCCTCGGCCCGTTTCACGTACGGTCTCCGCCACGCAAACTTTGCTTGTATTCTCTTTCACTGTCCGCAGCGCCGGCATTGTCGGTCGCTCAAAGAAGGAGAGCAGGAGAGGACGAAATATAGCGCACGCTGGCGTAGTACGAAAATAGGATACACGCCTGATGAACACACGTACGCAACTGCTACACAACTTTTACCAGGGCCATGGTACAAGCGGATCTAGCAGGACACATCCGGCAGTCGTGGCGAACCAGCGAATCTCAGACGAACAAAGGTAACGGCGGTGGCTACCAGCCTCGTGGAGCTCAGCTTTTTCGTCCCGGGAGGCGGGCTCCAAGAGCGAGATCTTTACAGCGGCGCTCGCAGCGATTCTCCGCCGAGTTGGATCTTGTTCTGTCGATTCGCCGGTCTTGTTGTTGTTCCTCCTACGAGGAGGAAACCGCCGAACGCCTCGCCGCATCCTGTCGGCCGACGTGATGCTACAACAACCCCGTAGACGAATCGAGAACAACGAACGCGGAAAAAACGAGATGGGTTGAAGAAGATCGAGTTTGTATTAGAAACCGACTCTCGAAGAGCCACGACGCGACGGCGTCACTACGCCAAGGGAAAGTCTACCCGAATTGAAACTACGGCTGCCTTTTTTTCGGAGTCTGAAACAAGCGACACTCTTTAAACCGTCGACGTTGATCCGGGAGTCGTAAGTACAGGCAAGTTAACATGTTTCCTTCTAACAGACAGTCAAAAACAGAGCAAAGAAATAAATTGCGAAATACGTCGATTTACCAACGCCGCCGCCGCCCCCACCCATGTGCGCGCACATGATATATTATAAAAATTGAGAGCGTGTGTCCACTCAGAGTTTGATTTGAAATGTGAATCATCCTGATAATTAGCTGCACTTTTATGGCGGAGCACAGCAGGCTAGACAAGTTTCGTCTAAGCAGGGCATACCATTACGACGATTTATGCTGGACAAACATAGCACGTCAAACTAGATAAGGTTCACTATACCGGCTTTACTAAGCATGTTCAACCTGGTATACGATCATGGACACAGAAAAATAACTGTTATTCAAACGAGCCGAGAACGAATCCCCCGTATGAAACCCCTCTACTTCACGGTTCTGCCATTGATCTTAACTTGAATACCATCGTCTAAAAAAGCCGCCGTTTGTTTGTCAGCCTAGGTGCTGTTTCCTTCGAGATCGTCTTCCCGTTCAGTGCTATCGGCAGCGCTCTGATCGTTGCGATATCGTGTTAATGTAACACTATTAGTTTTCTCGGAGTCGAGCGAGCACGCTCCAGCCTAAGCCCAGGCTTGGCATCAGTGTGGGGTTTACTCCCACGTCAACTGATATTATATAACTAATATTTTTGGCGACACTTTTTTCGCCCATAATTTTATTTCGAGAACGTAAGCACTACTGTATTCCCGTTCCATCAATAAATCACCATTTGTATTCTATTGTATGTGTTGCTTGCTTTCCTGTACCCATTTTTGGGGCTCAACAGGCGACATGCACGCATGCGCCATATGCAGGGCGTGCAAAAGTGTCTCAACCCAATGACAAATTCAATAAAGTTTGACAGTTGCCAAGGCAATCTCTCCAGCAACTTCCCTATGTATGTATTCTGCCGATGCATATCTAGATGCCAGCGCGTTTGTTAAATGGAAAAGAGCGAAGAAATAATCATGCCCTATATTCCCTAGGGGCCAAACACGTTGACACCATTCAATCGCTGATGGGATTTTCAGCAAAGATTGCGGTCCGCTGAAATTTGATTTTTCCGATCGTCCTCTTTCATTATGATTTTCAAATATACACGTTTCTACCTGAATACGTGTCTAGGGAAGGAACAGACAGATGAACCTTTGGAACCGCTAAAAGTTGCTTAACGGCTCGTGCGGCTGCGTAACAATTTTCCTACACCCCGTATCTATGCCATTTTGTTTTCGATGTCTCCGAAGGGCACTTGACGCATGCGCCAGGAAATGCCCGGACGTTTGTACATTTATTGCACATTCACCCATTGCATCAGTGCTAACTGTTTCAATGGACTATATATGCGCGATTAACATGGCATTGCCCTCCCACGCGCTACAGAACCATGGGCGAATGCGGTTCTCGTAAATTTATGACAATGCCCCCACAGTTGGTGAAGTGGACCATGCGTACTCCATGCTCTGCCGTGCTATTGTCGAGCGCAGTGTAGCGATGCAGTCATTGAGCCATATATAAATACATATATATATGCGGATCCTGGCCGGAGCTGCCAGCGACATACGGCTTGGCGACCTAGAACAACTCTGGCTCCCGTCGGCGTACTAGCCAAGTAAAGCAAGTGGCCGGTGGCCAAGTAGAGAAGTCAGTACATATAATAGGTAGCCAGGCCATGTGTCCTGCCGGGACAGGCCATGCACGGGAACCTCCTCGACCTTTGCTGCTACCTCGTCCATACCCAGTGTTCAGCTGGACACCGAAACTGCCCTGGTCACGCGTGCACTGCTCACAGCCAATAGTTTCGTGTCCTGACAAGTATTTTGTTAGACCGAGTGCCCCGGGGGCGTTGTGGAGAGGGCGGCGGGAAGTAAAGGAAGGAGTGCTTGGATGCTTCTGCAACAGAGAAACACAATGAGAGAGAGAGAGATATAGAGAGAGAGAGATATAGAGAGACGCTCACGACAGTGATGAGAGCGACGGAAGCACTTCCGCGAAACTCGTATACGATCCTATCCAATGCAAGCATCCTATACAAGCTTGACCGCGACGACGGTGGCAGCACCGTCCACCGTTCATCCTCCATAGTGAATCCGAACAGTCAGTTGAGTCAACTGTGAGTCGAATTCGCGAGGTTTCTCTCTCTCTCACTCTCTCACTGTCTCTCTCTATCTCTCTTTGCCAGGCCGCCAAATACCGCGTTGAATGCCACACTTCAGAGAAGCACAGTTAGTTAGTTGTATGCGCGTCGTCATCCGCTACGCTGCTTCGGGCCGGCTGCACACAGCACGTGGTCCAGCTCGGGACCACTTGCCCAGTGCTATCCTACTATGCATATCTATAATATTATAAGGCTGCGTAACTGCGATGTGATGAGCAGTTAACTCGAGCCGGCGAGCTGCACAATTCTCTGTCTCTCCCTCTCTCCTTCTTGCTCGCTCTGCTTCATAGAGCATTCTACTACAAATTTACTGCCTGGACAAATTATTCGGCCTAGCGATCTGTCGTTGTCATTGTCGTCCACATATACGCCTACGCGCCTAACAAACGTGCGCGCTCGTCTGTCTAAGCCTCTCTCACGCTCGCTGTCGGCTGCCAAGGGGGTCGCTGCCGGACGCGGGTGAGGAGCGAAGGTCGACCCACGGGGGGGGCTGACTGCCACTATTACAACTACCCCGCGGTACTCTTCGCTACGGAACAGAGTTCACCCCCGTGATAATCATAGCTTGGCGCCATGTAACCTATAACACAATACGTGAATTATTATTACTAATGAATCCGAGTGAATAGCGGTAGAATAGCCGCAGTATTTACTATTCAATTAGTTAGTTAATTATGTACACGTGTAGTCGTATATGAGCGTGTGTGTGTCAGTGTGCGCGTGTGTAGCGTGTATAATACATTTTACGCCCCGTACGAAAAAAATCTGTTTAAGTGCGCCGGCCATTTAATTATCCACTACCAGTGCAAGTAAATTGCCCGCGTTCTAGATCCGTTCTGTTAGTAACATCTGGCATCGAACAACGTGAACAAAAATGATCCGCCTGCAACGACGAACCTCCGTAGAAATTCGTTTTTAATGAGATATTTGCCAACATCCATTTTTGGATTGAATATAGATTGCGTTTCGCCAGCGAATTGGCTGCTTTCGCGGTGAAGACACGCAAAGAAGATGATCCTATTTCGTACTTGATGGAGAATCATTCAACATAGAATATCTGACGTATGTAACATATCATATCCGAATTATGACGTTTGTGCTCAATACATTCGCAACCTTGTTCGCAGGACGTGTCAGGTCAGTTGCTAATACAGTGGAACGATCTGCCCGGCGTCTCTCTTGGTCGATTCCGCGCCTCATCCCACAAGAAAACCGCCACACTTTGCTAGTGGCCCGCTGAAGCGCTCCGGCACTTCGTCTGAAATCTGTTCGCGATTGGCTACATTGGGCCGAAGTTGTCAGCTCCATCGAACTTCCATCGGTCGCCCTATCGGCAGTGGCCCAACGAGGCAGCCACCACGTCCGTGTTCGTTAGATTAGCGAAAGCGTTCACGGAAGGCCTCTGCCGATGGGAAGTTTTTGTTGTTGTTCAGAGAACTGCGATGCCGTCTTTTTTTGACTATCGCAATTGGCTCGCGCCAATGCTCTGGGTTACGGCCAAACAGCTGTTAATACGTTGTTATTGTTGGTGGTGCTGCTGCTGCTGCTGCTGCTGCTGGTGGTCCCGAGTAAAAGGAGCGCCTGCGTAAAACGTGATTTCCCCGTGCCGATGATTGTCCTGTTTACAGATTTCGCGAAAGCGTTGGCCTGAACACACTCACTGGCATTTCTACATATTGATGGTAACGGAACGAGCGAACATCTTCTCACGCGGGTTCTTGCCACCGTCGGCGGAGCCACACATTCGACTGCCGTTGGCAAAAAAATTGGCCGTCACAGGTCCGAGTTCGTGGTGGACTAGCGCCGTGCGAAGTTCATCTATTTCATTTTTTTTTCTGGTCCACTCATCTTTGTTGGTCTCGGATCGAAAAGTTAACGCCACTTAAGGTGTCGCTGTGCGCCTCTCTCTACCGTGGTGGGAGTATATTTGTCGGAGAGTCGAATGACAAGCTTATGCCTGTCGTAGGTTTTACATCGTTTCTATTAGGTCTTAGGTCGACTGTAGTTGTCGGTAGATTTCTCATCAAGACGTTGTTTAATAAGTCGCCGCTATTTGTATAGGACACGGTTTCGACTCTTTGAAAATTAACCATAACTAAATATTTTGCTCCGTTCGTTGCGCGAGTCTCCTCTGCTGCATTCAACCAATTGTTTGATTGATTGATTGAGATGCTCGTCTATCCTATACGTGACGATAGTTAAGTATCGGCCAGACCACGGCGAGACTTTGCCGAGAGTTGCAGATATTAGAAAACCATATTGAGTCTATACTGCATATTTCACCACATTGCATATGAACGCGTGCATCACTTCCGAGTCGAATGACGAAATCAGAATGACTAAAAGCAGCATTCGACTAGTGCATGCAAATCTAGTCTATTCAAATCGTTCTCCACAAGTGACATTCGTTCGTTACGGTTGATCGAACTCCACGCAGATCATACACGCTTACTTTTAATGAAACTCACCCACCGCAAAAACACGGACAAAGTGGCTACCGCCAGAAACGGAGCGACTGCATCGTATACAGGGAAGTCGAGCTCTGCTGATTAACAAGTGCGCTAATCAATACTCGGATCCAAGCTCAACACGTGTCGCAATATCTCACGCAATATGTCAGCGGAGCTCAATACTGAGCGTTCCCTCTGCTCTGCTGTGGCCGTCATCCGCACCAGCGCTTGGGTCGGTCTGCCAAGCCACTCATCTATAACGCATATCTCACATATCATTGTATTCTATTCCGACGCCATAAACTGCGTCCTGTACATCAGCCAATGCACAGAACGTCTCGAATCAACGCCTTTACGTTGATCCTGTTGACACGCTCGCCTCGCCAACGCCAAGTGTCGTTCTCACTGGCAATTTCATTTGTCTAGTTTCTGCCACAGGTCGAGTGCCGCCCCGCTCAGCAGGTACCTGTCTATGTCCGCGCGCATAGCGTTTACTGCAGGGAAAGAAAAAAAAACACCGTATTTACATAACATGTCTAACGCGGTTAAAGCGCTAACGTTCGCAGACAATTGCACCACAGACTAGCACTGATACACAATGGTAACGTCCGCATATGACTGACCACATCAGCCAGCCGAGACTTCGTAGTCATTGACACATTCGGTCAGAAGTGGAGCCGAATTGTTCGCGAGCTATTATGATATTCCGGAGACCACTCATTCAGCCATCAGACATGTAGGTAGGCCATCTGCATGAGTTGAAAACATCGCCACGGAGCAGGGCGATCACCTTCTGGACAGTGTTTTTACATAATAATGCAATAATGCCGCGACGGCGGCTGCTGCTGCTGCGATAGCATAACCCAACAACAACCAGAGCAGCAGGACTGGTAGTAGAATATAATCATATGTAGATGTAACGATAATGATCTCATAGATTCGCACTCTGGCAGACACACCGACGCACGTTAGCCGTGCAACAGAAACAGGGCCTATGTTTGCTCGCTCTTAAACAGAGGTTCTGTTTGATGTTTGTTCGGCCGGCTCAGCCTGTACCTGCGTCCGTTTGAACGTCTGTCTGGCCGCATGCCGGTTCGCTTACTAGCGAGAGAGAGAGAGGGAGGGAGAGAGAGGATATATCTATGCTTATGGCTGTCTATACAGTATCTATCAGTGTGAGTGTATGGCTGAGTGTAACGAGGTTTCGAGTCGGGAGCGCCCGTAATGGCTGGTTATTATGGCTTATTATGGCCCAGCAGGGAGATCACTTCCTTCCTGGGGAGATACGCGACCTTAACCGTTTCTACTGCTATTGCTACAACCTCTACGCTATGACCACCACTGGCGCGCGACTATCATATATCGATACTTTGATTCTCTAATTTCTGCTGCTGCTGCTGCGTCCACGTGCTTCTAGTGCTGCTATGCGAGTGAATACATAAGGGAGTACTCGTTTGGGGGGGGGGGTAATGCACAATTTGCTGCAGCTTCGCGCTGCGATAGCCCAGTGATGGCAGCGGATATGCCCGCATAGGGTGACGGCGATGAGGAGATTCCGGGGTGTCTCGGGTCGGTGTAAATATACAATATACATTTATTAACGATAGAGTGTAGTCCTAGTCGTGCAGCGAACAGTGGCGTACAATTAGTATCTCCTACTTAGTGTAGGAATGGCTACCCCGGACACATTGTACGCTTGTAGGCGCTCTATGTAAAAATGATGGCGACCTGTCCTTTGAAGTCGTCCTCCACCTATACCTCCGTAGTTTTGTCGGCTAGCAATCCTTAATTAAACAAACAACATATGTATCATCGTATCTGAATCGTGGCTGAAATTGGTACCAATACACAATTCTGAAATTTTCAACCCAGCTGTATTTAAACAAACACATGTACAATAACAATTAATAACCAGACAGCTAAAACTATGTGTACGGAGAGGCGAACAGTTTTAGCTGTCTGGTTATTATTATTGTTGTTGTCATATATATATATATATGACAACAATGTAGATAATATATTCACGGTGGTTCACCGCTGCTTCTACAGCGACATGCATACACATAAACTATGAACTGGTAGACTTTGTTCGCAAATTCTTACTGTTCCCGTTCCGCTCGAAGGAGTCCGCTCTGACGTTGTCATAGCATACTTTCTTAGTTCAACTTAAACAGGTTGTATTATATTGTAGTTCTAGTAGTAAATATATCTGCCTGTTTCAAGCCAATTGTGCTCAAATAACAATGGTCTACGCCGGCGATCTGTTCCATACCGCGCAACGCGCACTGGTGTAGCGGCAAAAATTTACCCGAACGAATACCGACGCTCGCCTTTCACATTCGGCCGTCAAAGACAAATGGAGTGCTGTCGTAGGTCTCTACGACTACCGGCGAAGCTGCGAGGGACATAAGAACTCTGCAGCGATACTATGGGATCTCATAGCCGTACCGTGTGTGGCTGTGGTAGGTGTGCTGTTTGCGAATATTGAAAAACACTATAATTTTGTTATTATCGTGTCGGCGTCTTTGTGCCTTCGCTCAGCCGTACATTGTATTGTATAGGAATGGGAGTAACTGTTCGTGTGGAATTGTGGCAGATCGAAATCCGGTCTGTTGATGAGAGAGAGAGAGGGGGCTCGCCTAGAGCGATATTTGCTTGCTGTCAATTTCGAGTTGGCTATTCTGCATGTGATTCTCTACCTCTCGGGAGTGCACGTTATTTAAATTCGATCGAAGCGAATGTCATGTATTTTGGTGAAACTTTTGAAGGGGAAATTGTATGCATCTAAAATATGTATCAGAATATAGAAATAAATAACCAGATAGAAGCCCTAGATGTAACTCGAGACGTTTGCGCAAATATCATTAATACGTAGCTAATTAATCCTACAATACACTTCAGCGTCACATTCAACAACTTCGCCTGCCAGGTTTGAGTCAGTTCGCAGTCTCTGCCAGCGAAAATATTTACACGAACTCACTTGCGAAATGCGATCCAATCTCAGTCAAGTTTGTTTTAACTTGAAACTTCAGAACCGTTTCTAACTTTTCTATGTTAACTGGATTATGTTATACCTAGGTAAAAGTGATTATGTTATATCATTTAGTTGTGAACCCTTGAAATGTTTACAACGGATGCCCAAGACACCAGAAGGTAGTAGGTTCAACGCACCTTAACTATTGTGCCCCTTGTATCAATAGAGGTTTCTTAATCAGTCCAGCGCGCTATACTTCAATTTGCTCAGCATTGAGCGTTATTCATTAACGTCGTTCGTTGTCAGTTATCCCATTCTGGTGATCTATCGTAGGTCGTCGGAAATAGACTATCCAACGGCAAGATTCAAAGCAAATTAGACACGATGCAAATTGAATTTGCCTGATTTTCCTTATTAGTATCGCGCTTGACTCGCGCCGCAGTTCTGAATCTATCTATGAATGTGCTCATCATCGTTGTCAACACGAACAGCGGCTTGGGTCACCGACGTAAATGGCCACGCGGGGCGGTCCATCCGTAATGCAGCCACCAATCGACACTGTTACATCCTTCGTCCTGTCGTTAGCAATCTCGTGCGATGGCGTCGGCACATCTTTGGAATAGCAAATTACCGCAGAGCTATCGTAAACTTGTCAGAGAGAAATGAAATCTCTGAGCAGCGGAGAACGGTTCCCCTTCTGCTGTTGTCGTGATCGAAAAAGTGTCAAAAAGTGTCCAAAAAAAAGGCCAAAAAGTGTCCCGCCAAAATCTCGATCGCAACGGCTTTCCTTAACTATTACTTTGGTTTAAGTACACATACATTTCTTGTTCCATGGGTCAGCTTTTCGACCGCTCATTCCAACCCTACGCCGCCTTTTCTTATTGTTATTACCAAACAACTCGTACTACCTGATCACCCTTTTGAATCTCGTTCAGCCCACTGTGTCCGCAGCAGCAGCAGTCGAGATACAAGTCGCAACCCGCAGCTATGGTATTCCCGGATATGACGCAACCGCGCTGTAATTGCAAGGTAATTGCGTACGTGCCACTCGACTTGATCGCTTCGTTCATGTGATACATATAACCACAACAGGGACCCCCCTTCCACCCTTGTTTTTGCTCAACAACAGCAGCAGCAACAAGCATGTTTGTTTCTTGCCATTTGAATTTAATCGTTCTGCTAACTATTACGTTATTGTCACTGTCATTGTCGCTCTGCTGGCAGCACTATGCCGGCTCAACAACGGCAAGCAATACCAGCCTGTCTACACACTACTATCTATTCGCACGCAAGTATTGTATTATGTGCTAGATGCGCGAAATTATGCGTCGAAAAACAAAAGCGCATCATTTCGGTCCGCAGACGAACGACAATAACTAGCTGTAGCTATGCAGCTGGACGGTCGTCCCACCAACACTATAGATATTCCTCTCTTTGGATGCTGCCTGCGCCATTATCTCATTGTTTGTTGTTAGTCCTCACTGTACGACAACACGACAGACCAATGGATGAGACCTCATCGCGTGATGAGACGGGGGGCAACCACATGGGAAGTGCGCTCAAAATAGGCGGCGGGTTAAATCTGGAAATTTGGAACCTCGCCCAGATCTCCGAAACAACTGAACAAACAAAAACAACTCAAAAAAAAAAAGAAACAAAAAGCGTAAAGTAATCAATGATGGGGAGCGGCGAATGGTTGAAATGACGCGGCGGACCAATCTGTACGAGTTCGTCGTAGAATATTTCGATCCCTGATTCAAAGAGATCGACACCAACCTTCATCTACATATGTTCAACAGACAGAAGGCAGGGGAGGGGCCAACTGTAGGCTCACAGTGTGATAATCAGCAGAGCAGCAACTGAACGGATGCTATTTTAACTGTAGTTGTTCAATAGCAAAAACTACGTTTTTTTTCCATTCATATCTGCGATTTTTTCTTTCAGATCTGCGACCCCAACTGTTTCCTCTCTCTTCGTAGCGCTTTTGTTTCGTCCCAGTGTAGGCCTGCTTGTGCTGTCCGCCAACCCCCCGCTTGACTATACGCATGCTGGCTTCAGGAAATCTTCTCGAGCTAGACCCGAACACCGCGGTTTGCCTTACGATCCATCGCCTCGCCTGCTTCACATACATTGCTCGATCGTTCTCACGGCCAATGAACATTCGTAAAATAGATCGAGCCAAAAAAAACACACACACACACACAATACACAGATCGTACTTGCAATAACCACAACAACTACAACGAGCGAGCATTTCGAGTACTGTCCGATTTCCCGTAAAGTGGAACTATTCGCCACTCGACACAACACGCACACATCGGCATTTTGGTCATGACTTCGCAACGCTTCTCCTCACATCACCATGAAGCCATCCCCTGATCCGGTGGTTGTTGCTGTTGCTGTTGTTGTTCGGACGAGCCATCGCCGTCGGTGCCGCCTCAGTCCCGGCGCTGTTCGGAATGACCAAACAAACAACGCACTTGTAGCGATCGTGCGGCGTCGGGCGAGTCCCGTTACAGATTGTTGTTGATGTTTTCGCGTCTCTGCCAGCACTGCTGTCGTTGATGTACTGCCGCTACCTGGTGTACAATAGTGACCGCGCTCGCTCGCTCGTCATCTGCCGACCGGTCGTCATCCACCGCTGGCCGAGAGCGAGGTCGAGTGTACGAAGCCGAAGCCATCCGCCCGAAGAAAATATGATCGTCGTATGCGCTGGACACAGCAGATGCAAGTTGGCGTGGTGTCAATTAAGCCGCGTCCGCGAGCCGGCCGCAGCCTTAGTTCGACCATCGTTGGCGATCGATGCAGCGCGCTTTGCAATGCCTCGCCGGCGACCAACCACGGTTCATTGCAGCGCGTTGTCGTGCTGCTCGCGATGCAGTGCATGTTTTTCTTTCTTGACGTTGCCGCTCTCGCGCATTTTCCTTCCCATTTGTTCTAGTTAGTTGCCTCCTCATGATATTGTTACTGAAGGGGTGGATGCGGCAGCTTGGAATAGCGGCGGCGGCGGCGACGATTGTGCTGACAGACGCACGAACAGAGACACACACAGAGAAAGACACAGAGGAACAGACGAGGCTAATCGACACGCTAGCCAACTTGTCGCTTGGGACGTCGTGACTCCCTGAAAGGCATAATAATAATAATAGGCAGCGTTTGTTTTTTTTTTGTTTGTTTGACGAGGACCGCGCGGCCACAAATGGCCTGCCCACAACGACGGCAGCGGTCGCCGCCACGAAGCGGATACGGTTTTCACGCGGTCTGCCGAACGTGGCGAACGTATTCGGCCTTTGTTCACAGAGCGTGATAACAACGACGACGACAACGAGGTTGAACGAACGCTGATCATTTTGTGTTCTCTTCTGCTGGAACCACGATTTGAAAATGGTTACACTCTCTTGAATACGGACGGCAATGTAGTTGAGCAGGCGATGAAACGTGTCGCGGGATGGGTGGGTAGGTGTGGGGGGGGCGGGTATGTTTGCAGGAAAATGCCTCAAGAATTGGGAATCCATGTATTTCTTTGGTGAGCGTGATGCTGAAGAAATGTAGCAGTCCGACTTCTAACCGGTTAACAAACGCCTCTTGATGGATGGGTGGAGTTTTGCGTGGTGGTGTTGTCGATGAATACTAAATACAGATAGAGTTATAGAAATGTAGCATTATACACATATGTCAAATATGGTAAACAGCCGTTGGCGCGAATCGGCTAAAAGCGGCTCATGCCGATGATGTTGGCTGAGGTACCAAACTTAACCCGGCAGGTGTTATGAAATTTTCATTCTGTTTCACTTAACTCAATATATATATATATATATACATATTTCATAAATCCTTGAAGTACCTTATATATATATATATATATAGTATACAACTTGAGACTAACGAGAGGTTCTGTTTCATAAACGGCGCGTGTTTCACGTCGTCATCAACGTGACCTCCCACAGCTAGCGATATACAGCTGGTGATTCATATACTGTTGATCAGCGAGCCTAATCAGCAGGAATGGGTGAACTTTAAAGATACTAATTCTATTTCATATGTTTCTCTTTTTATTCCTAATGGCGATTATTAGTGTCCCTCGTAGAAGCCATCAGCGTCGCTGCAGTTGCCTATGGCGCGGGATGACATATAATCTTTAGCAAAAACATTTCATTTAAGGATAATCGACGTAGTTATTGAATGTGTGAAAACATGCCTAACCAGGCATAACTCTTTCCACAAAAAATGTTAACCCTCCCGACACGAAGTGCTAAAGGGCGACCCTGTTGTCAATCCCACCGTATCGGGAATCGAGAGGATGAGTGTCATTTCTGCCACAATACCAAAGCCTGTGTACTCGTTCTGTTAGCTCGGTTATGGTTACGACGAACCGAGACGGGGACCCAAACAAACCCGGCTTAACCCACATCCGGAGACCTCGAGACCGCAAACACGAAACGTCCCCTCGAACCACAGTCCTTCTGCGTAAGACTCCCACTAGCAACAAAGCGGCTACTCGCGTAAACTGCTATTCTGGACTCGTGACAGCAGCTCAACAGCGACTCCGCAGCGCAGGGCGCTGACCGCAGAAGACCTTTATGCAAGACGTCAAGACGTCGTTGCTTTTTGCAGTTTTGTATCTATGCGTCAGGCTATTCGCGTCTCTGTTTATCATTCGAGTAATAGGAAAAAAGTATATATATATACTTTTTCCTATTGCCAGAATAATAAACAGAATGATAGCATCTTTTTAGAGCATACATATTTTAAGAGCTAAGCTCCCGTGGTGGTGGGGGGGGTTTGTTCGACCATTTTTTTACCTGTTGAACGCAGCAAGCCTCGATAAAAGCCAGTGGAAGAGCAACAAAAGGCAGGCTGGCTGGCAGGCAAGCAGGCAGGCAGACGTTCAGTGTTGCATTGAGATGTGTCAGGGCCAATATTCGTTAGGAGCGAGAAATGGCTAGACGGCCTGGGGCCTGCTTTCGGCCACCGTCTAGATGATATTATATTACGGCGCGGAAGAAGGATGGAACAGCTCAAGCCGTCTCGCGTGGAGGCTAACCTCGCCCAATACTATACCAGGGCTAAAGTCGACTGACGAAGGCTGTCTGACCTGTTCACTGCCGGCAAGATCTGAAAGCTTGCTCCCGAGGGGTTGGGCCATCGCACAAAGAACGAGGACCGACCCATCTCTCGCTCAGTTGTGTTGCTGCTGGCGAAAAGCCGCTGTCGTGGCCTCGGTCTCCGTGCATGGGACGCTCCTCCCCAAATTGCTGCTCAGTGGAGGATCTCGGTGTATTGGCGGCCTTCTGTGACGATATATTGCCGACTCATCCGTTTAGAGGTCATTGGTTGGACATTCTGCACCTTTTGTAGGCATACATACGAAGGCATAGCAATCTGTGCAGCACGGCGCGTCCAGACAACGCTAACAAAAGTAAGTTATTATATACATAGGATATTCGATATGGTCGCCGTTTGATCTAGATACGAAACCAAATCAGGTTATCAGAGCGCGCGTGCGGGCGTGTCCGCAACACGACCAAAGTTCAAAATGCTACGAAGCTGTTCGATACTACTGGTGTCGAAACAAGAATGACATTTACGTGTTGATGTTCAATGTGAATTTGAGAGCGAGCCAAATGGAATCTTGTCGCTTGATGCAGATATTGTGTCCACACCTAGCGTTGCCTAAAGAAATGTTTTTCGAGCTGACCCTCGGCTGTTCCCAGGCTATCTGACAGGCCTCAGCTCTTAACCTTTCAGGTATTACTACGAGGATGACCTGTCGGAGTCACCTTTGCTTATTCTCTTCCTTCCTCGTACCTGGCGAGAATCTTCAGATAAAGAAAGATGATAAAGAACTCCAAAGATTCTACGCGTCTGACAGGATTTGAACCCGCGTCCGTCCCTCCGCTCTAGCAGTCCAAGAAGCTCACCACTAGACCATCCAGTGAACAAAATCCATCCAGTGCGTTGCCTGTATGCCACTAAGTAAACAAAAAAAGTAAAGGCGCTCCATCAGCACGCCGACGTCTGCGAGGAAGAGAGCCTGAGAGTCTGCGCCTTCCTACCATTGATGGATCTCTAAGCGCCAATTGCTCATCGGCCAATACTGGTGACGAACGACGAAAAGAGTAGATATGCCCACCCCGGCTGTGACACCCGTAATCTAAAGCGCACCATGCTCCATCTAGACGTCTCGAGCATGCATAATATTGGCGTACTCTCTCAGCTTGCTGCGTTGCGCCTTCCCGACACCTCACGAGTTTGGCGGGGGGGCCATTACTTCTGTGCCCGATGTGTTGGGGCCCATGAGAGAATCGACAGCAGGGCAGGGCCGGGCAGGACACAAAGTCTCAACGGGGACCGAGAGGAAACTGACTGACGGATGAACCAAGAAAATGCGATAAATCAATGAGTCTCCGCTGTCAAACTTGCTTTGCCGTGCTGGCAGAACTACTTCTACTAGTACTACTACTCTACTACAAGTACCTGGAGTGACTACTACGAGAGATTCGAGGAGGGCGAACTCGGCGGCCGGGGCTTACTCCGGGGGTCTAACGCGAGACAGAGAACAGCTCTTGTTCCCCGGTGGCGAGCGTGTCAAAGACGTGAGTCTCGATGTGCGACAGCACGGGGGGGAAAAAAACACGTCCGTAGCAAGAGAATGAATATATTTCTGGAAAGTGCCTACAGACATTGACATTATATCGATTGGCTGGAGACCTGACTGTCGATAGGCCTCTTCTCCGAATAACAAAGCCATTCAATGAGTGTCCCAATGGTCGTTTTATAATCACATACACACACATACTGTACGCACGCATATATATAGTGCGGCAGCTATCTGCTTCCCCAATGAGCCATTGTAGAGATTTATCCGCTCTTTGTACTACTACTGCCTGATCGAGCGATCGATCGTTGTATGGCGGGGTGCGGGGGCTCCGGTGTCGAACAAGCTCCAATGGTGAGCGGTGAATACGCTCGGGGGCATCAGTTGTACAAAGCGTTTTATGCGAAGTAATGCGCAAGGTCGCTTTTGAATATGGTGGTGTAGAATAATATCTTTGAAATTTGCGATCGTTCGTAATTTGTTGGTAGCTTTGATTGTTACAATAGGGCAATCTCCCACTTCGTTATGGTCGTATGAAATAATCGTTTTTTTTTGGTTTTTGTTAATGATACATGCTGCATAATTGATAAGCGCGTACATCATATATCTTTATTCTACACACATCACCCGCGCGATCCAATTTCAGTTCACCTCCCGAGCGAACGCACTGATTTACGAGCAACATTTTTGCCAAATAGCTATAATAATTATCACGCTGTTTGAACGATTCCATCTGTGAACATGATATATGTATATCAATATGTCATGATAGGACTATAATTTTTTTCTTCATCTTTGCTCTACTAGAAACCTTAGAGCAAACGGAACGTTTAGTCCAAATAACTACCAATTAAATGGCATCTTCCTGAACACAGCTCAACCAGATATGATTTTACAGCATGCGTTATTAGTGTTGTAATTTTTGCACAAACCCTGAAGGCTTCACGAATGTCCAGGGTACAATAGCACGCACCAGTATTGCGGTCCAATTCTTAAGGTGCTATCATACAACGGGCATGTCACAGGGCTGTCGGTCCGGGTGCGCGCACCGCGGGCTGTGTGTATCGCGCACTTTCTTTTTGGCAGCAACAGACGCCAACCCAAACCGCTAAGGCAGCAGTCACCAGTTTTGAAGCCAGGTTAGAGAATGTCATGTGGGCGTAAGACCATATTATGACCACGTTGCCTCTGCGCGCGAGGTGTGTGTCCGTGTGTGTGTGTGTGTGTGTGTTTGGTACTAAAGCCCACCACTCTAAGATCCTTGACATGACAATCAGCCTTCACTTCCTTGCAAGACTTATCGGTCTGAGTGATGTGAGCGTCGGCGCGAACAGGCGAATGAGAGCCATCGCCGAAGGCGGGCACTCTGTTGTACTCTTCTGCGAGGCAGCCGTATACGTGTGCGCTTGGTAGCCGCAAGTCGTTGAGACAATCTGCTTGTTGTCCGTCATCGCTGACCACTATATCTCTCTGTCGGCCGATTTACCCAGAGAATGCAATAGATATACACATCTGTATAGTGCATAGATATGTATACATTATATACGCAAGTAGTTTTCGCTATCTCAGGTATCGCGTCGTAGTCCGTCTGCGCTACACGGCTGCTCTGTTCGGCCTTCTCAGACGCAACCGCCCGCTCGCCCGGCCAGATACTCGAACACGCACCTGCACACAAACATACATATACGCATGCTACTCTTGTAGATACAATTCACTTGGTATATGCGTCCGCATTCATTTACCATTTGATGTCTATGCATAATAGTTATAAATAAGAGCGGAAACTGCCGGCACGGCTGTGCCGTTGGCAGGTCGAGTGCGACGACTCCTTGCTGGTACACCGCTATCGACACACAGGCAAAGGTACAGCACCATACGCTGTCGGAACTCTGTAGAATAGTGGGTGGAGCACAGCGCCCTCGCGCAGCAACACGGGTCGGCAATTACCCAGCCGTTTACTGCATGATTTTACTTTTGAGCCAAGTTTGTTTTGTAACAGCAACAGCAGCAGCAATCGCAAAAGACAACCTCTAACGTGGTGCGAAAATGAGAGCTTATTCGTTCTGCCATGATTCTTCTATGCAAAGGGACGCCCAGACGGACCCATCATAGACTCGATCCCGTGTCGGCGTGTGTACAGTGTTGGCAGTGACCTCTGGCAGACTAGTCGCATCAGTGAGCCTTGTCTCGCATCGATAGCGCAACCCGGTGCGTCACTTCCGCGCTGACAGAGCGGGGAAAGCCGTCTTTCAACCATCCACTCGGTGCTCTCTCGATTCGACGTTTCACCCGCTTGGGGTTGCTACCGACGCCGGTGCGTTTGTTCCTGTTCGAGTGCCTACCGTCTTGCCGGCTTGGCCTTGTCTTCTCTCTGATGCTAGAGGTACTGTTGTTGTGACCCTCACAACGAAGAGAATACTTCCAGCCACTCTCAAACGTCTCCGCAGCCTTTCGCGTGTTCAACATAGAGTCGCTTAAATCTGTAGCCTGCGTGAGGCAGGCGTTCAATTGCTATACATCTATATTGCTACCCTTTACGAAGCAGTGCTTTGGAATGCCTGTTTTTAACTCGTAAACCAGTGGGCTCTTCGGGAATCGTAAATATACGTCCCTTAACTACAGAAACGGGGGATGGAACCAACCTAAGCCACTTACCTATATAACAGGTAGGTACGTAAGAAGGTAGAGGATTACCATCATTGTAGGCTATGCTAGTGTCTACTCTGGGGCGACGCTTGCAAACAGCTGGCTATTTAATACCTGAAGAAAATGAATTTCATTGTCATCTTCGTCGGTCAACGAGCCAGAATCCCATAAACATCGAGCAGTCTTTGCTGGCGGCTGCCTCAAAAATCGGCAAACGTAAAGGCACCTACCAGTTTAATCAAACAAGCAATGCTATCCGGCGCCGCTTTATTCTAGCAACCGTCCGCTCGTAGTGATCTTACCTGAAATATTGTGCACAGATCGAACGACAGAAAATTATTCAACAACCCATTTTTCCATAGCTATTTTATAATACATGACTTAACTCTATGATACAGAATTCTTCTCTCTCTCTCTCTCTCTCTTCGTCTTCTCGATGTATGATAATGGCAACTATTAAAGTGATCTTCCACATAGGTATGATCGCTTCAGCTGACGGCTTCCTCGTCACCTAGTTCACACTCGGCTGAGTCATTTTGCAAAGTCATCAACGTCAATTGTAACATTTTGCGCCAATTTTCGGCGCTACAATCGTTCTGACATTCCGTACAGAAAATCTAACAAAAAAAAACACACACACACATCGACACTTTCTACCGGAAAACTCGATCTCAAAACACCAGCCCTGTTCATGCTGTAACAACATTGTATAACAACACTCGCCCCCATCATATCGGTCGTTTCCACCTCGCCATCGTTATCACGTAAATCGCTAGTTTGGGCGTTCGCGCCAGACTCTGCTAGCATTTCTCTCTGCTATAACGCTATTGTGATTGTTAATGTTGACGATACTGCTGCTGCTGCTGTGGTCGCCGTTGATATTGTTTGCTGCGAGCAGTTGTACTGTTCCAAAAGTGGGCTCCCGCTGCCCAGCGGTTGCCGCCTCTGTCATCGATGCTGCGGTAACTTCAGCTGGTGATGTCGCCACAAGTTTGGCTGTGACGGCCTCCTGACGGCGTCGACGTCAACTGCACCAACGATGTTAAGCTGCCGGCCTCACTCTGTTGTCCAATGTGACAAGCAGCGAGTAACGGCATTCTGCCAGTGGCGTGATTCAGTGCGATTCCGGGCGACGCTGATCATGCGGCGGTGATAGCCCCGGCGCTTCTGCCGTCGCTAGATCCTGGTTGCACCCGGGATGCGTTTGCGCGGTCGGGCGGCCACCGGCCACCGACTCTGCTGCCACTTCTGCTATCACTGTTCGCCGAAGCAGAAGTAACAACGACAACAGCAGCAGCAGCAGCAGTGGTTGCTACTGATTGCGCCAGCTGCCGCAGCGGCAACGAAAGCGGTGGGAGCAAAAGCGATTTGACATCGGCAGGCAGCGCTAGCGAAAGTTAAACGCTATCCCTCTTCCGCTCGCTGCCGTCTGGTTCCGTTCTGCGGTCGAGCCGCTGTCGCTGCTGCTGCTGCGCCTGTCGGGACATCGACAGATAGGAGATGCACAGACACATGCATACATACGAGCAGGTTGGCCGCCACCAGCATCGTTGCCACCGGCAGAGGCAGCAGCCGTATGAACACCGTCAATCCTGAGCCATCAGCTACTAATTCTGCTGCTGCTGCTCCGACTCTATCCGTTTTCGTCATAAACGCGAACGGGAAACGGCGGCGGCGGTGGCGACAGCCACCGTGACAACAAAAACAACAACAACGAGGATTATTAGATTCTTTGGGAGGTCGTCGTTAGTTGAGATTTTTCAGCTGGTTGCAGACCGGGCCGCGATGCTGCGATTTACAAGAGCCTGTACGACACATGTCATTGGGTCATTTATTGGATTCAACCTAAACAACATCTTGACATGGTTTTCGTGCAAGACAGGAAACATATTGAACGCGATTGTACATTCATTTTATATATATACATATATGTATGAGGGATGAAATAATAAATAATTTTACATATATATCTTACAGATAAGTATTCTAATGTTCGGTCCGAACCCAGCCACAACTGGTCCAATTGAGTTTGCTGTTTCCGCAAACGATAAAAAATGTATTGCTATATATTATATAATATATATATCAGCAGGTAGCAGGCGTGCAAATTTCCTAATCCTGGCACGCGGAGGTAGTGACAGAAAATAACAGTGCGGAAATCTTATGAGGCTCCTTACTTGAATTGAGTATATTCTAAATCCTTTAATAAGGAACGATTGAAGTCTGGTTGCTGTTTGAGGAGCGAGGCAAATACTGATGAGTGTTCCTGCCGACTCCAGAATCCCAAACATAGTCACAATCTTTTCAATACAAAAAAGAAAAAATGTTGAGCAACCATCTCGATATATACGCGTTCCTTGATGGTTGCTATTCTGAAACACGGGCGTTAGCGCTTGTTCTTTCGAGAAAATCGGGTTTAGGGACGGTACAGTATATATATTAGATATGTATATATATATATATATACATATCTAATATATATATATCTATAACACTACGCTGTTGTTTTCTGTTCTCGTTCTTTGGCCAGTTTACACATTTGTGTCGCCACTATCGCGCAACCTCGGCAAACATACGATTGTGTACAGCTGTCGATCTTCGCAGTCGAGCCCATTGGTGGCCTCGTGGTCCATTCGCCTTGCTACCGGAGGAGACGCACCTAGGTGCACGGGTTCGATCCCCACCGTTGCGCATTTGCATTTAAAGGCGTTGTCTGTCTTTTTGAAACAATGCCGAAAGCAGTATCGTCGACGCTAAATGTTGAGGCTGAGAGTTAGCTCTGAGATTAAGTATTTTGCTAATCTTTGCACCACCACCCCCCACGATAAGAACACATTGGCGGGTGATCGGTTCTATGTGTCGCTGCGGTTACCTGTGGTCTTCATCGCTGCTACATGCATTCGTCGGACTGTCAACGTCGTCCAATGGAAGCCGCAATAGAAGCGCAGAGCCGCGATTGCACTGCGACACCCGAAGAGCATCGACAAATTCTTCACGTGAGCGCGTGTTTCCTACGGCAGCGTCAGCCGACTTCTGTTTTTCTTCTGGCGCCACCGCTGTTCGCTGTGGTGACTGTGGCGTCCTCTTTGTGGTGTCGGGCACTGCCCTGCTCGCGAAAGCTGCACCCCGTCCCGTGAATAGCACGTGATAGCGATGCACGAAACACCGCGGGAAAACCGCCCATAGAGCGATCGTTACGGATCACCCAAACGTCGTCTTCGCTAGAGGCATCCGTTAGCTATTCTTTGCATTTGCTTGTCTGATTGGCACGCTAGACGAGTTTGCTACCGCGGACGTGCAGCAATTGTACACGTAACCATCTATGTACCAGAGACAGTGTAATGGTATCGTAACGGTCGCCGTTGCGTAGTTAGGTTCCGGAACGAATCACTGGCAAGATATCAGATCGCGCCTTGACACAGTTCGTTTTGCTATACGGCTGCTGTCAGAGTTCTGACAAAAAACGAACGGTTGTCTTTGTTGTTTTACGAAGACACGTCAGCTACGCCTCGTTACATTGTGTTGTGGAAATTCGGAAATATGCTCTATGATTTTTATGCATGATAGGAAATGAAAATCTCTTTGCAAATCGTGTTGCTGATATACAATAATAGATTTATTTCGTGTATCTTGAAATGGTGAAAGTGTTCTAGTCGGCTGATGGCACAATAACGGTGATATATATATATATATATATATATATATGTATATACGTATATGTGTGGATCTGCTTAACGAGCACCTCACTAAGAGTTTCTGTTGACTGAACGTTCAGACCTTATGCGAACTCAGCATCGACGCAGCATTACACCCACGGTTCGTCTATCGTCTATATCATTATGTCACTCAATAGCAGAGTTCGGCTTTGTTCGCTTACCCGCAAATGAAACCAACTTCGTTTACTTAATTATTTGCCCTGTTACGTGAGCGATACAATACCGTTGGACGTGAGCGCCAGCCTCGAGTCGCCAAGTGTTCGTTTCTCATCTATTGACTGCCGTA
Organism: Stratiolaelaps scimitus; assembly: GCA_019614645.1. Lineage (NCBI taxonomy): Eukaryota > Metazoa > Arthropoda > Arachnida > Mesostigmata > Laelapidae > Stratiolaelaps > Stratiolaelaps scimitus. Next base: position 1,007,226 of record JABWDB010000019.1, read on the forward strand.
ATGAAAAAGCAGACGATATCAATCCCACCACCCTCACGGTGACCCACTTGATATAATATATCTGTTTAGTGTAGGATATTTATTGATGAACAGTTGGCGAGCGGCGACGGCTAGTACATTCGGTCGCTATTTGAACTAAACAATTATTGTTGTCAGCGCATATCTAGCCCCCCCCCCATTCTGTTCCGTTGTGTTATTCCATCCAAGCATGTAGTCACTATGTTAAAGACACTGGGTGTCGATCGTTTGGGGACCTCACGGACGAAGCGTTGCAATCCGTCCGGCTGCCGTTTAGGCCGTCAATCGATCGTCTCGTCGAAGGGAGGGAACGGAGATACAACGAGACACCACTATAATGTGCTGCCCTTACTCTACTACCAGCATAATCGCCGCCATTAAGGCTAAAAGAGGCGAAGTAAGTTCTACGCTCATATATAAACACTTAGGCTGACAGGAACTAATGTCGTTACAGACCCTTCTTTCAACTACTTTTACACAAAATTAAATTTTACTTAAAGCCTTGACATTTATATATATATATCTTATCGCGCTACCGGGAACAAGCGCGCAGGGTGCATCGCTCCACAGGGTCTTTACCTCGCGATGAGGTAAGGAGGCACTGCCAGCTATCGCCTCCCTCGGCGTGACCATGACGCCCTCGGTCTGACACTCTGTTCCCAAGTGCCTCTCCAATTATTGTATATTTTAAGACACACAAACATACGAAATAAACCCATGCCTTTATAAAATATATATATATTCATATTATATATAACTGGGAGAGTCAGTAAAGATTTGTCTTATTTCTCTATCTGAGGCTGTAGTACAACCCATTCGATTAACTATAGACGTTGATTCCACAATTTATATATATATATATATATATATAACAAGCTAAAAACTAGATAATATTGAGATTTCATGTTTTTGGCGTGATTTTTTTCTGCATATATATACATATATAACGAATACAAAACAGCAAACCATGAAGATACCGAAAAGAGATTGCTGAGGGTTTGAATTAGCGAATAAGCCAAGTTCGTTTGTTCGCTCCGTGTTTGCGATGGCTGCATTTCACATGCGTCGCTCGAGCTAGCACAGATACCGGCTGGCCCGGCGCTCTAGCGAGACTAGCCAGACACACACACACACAGGAACACATCGAGATGACGGCGGATGTCACATGCTAGACAATAAGGAAATAGCTTACAGAACGAACAAGCAGCCACGGCGAGCTCGCTCAGTCAGTATCGTTACACGACTGTGACGCGCATGCATCGGCCAGCTTCCAGAGTTATCCATGATATATCGATGATTATATTCCCTTTTGCCATAGTCGCACCGCAAACATTTGCTGCCCCCCTGTTCGAGTTAAACTACGGGGCTGAGCCGAGCTGTCTTGCCATAGGGCTCCCTCATGGCTCTCGGCTTGCTCAAGTGCACATGTTGTTTTGTGTTAGCTGATAATAGCTCCCGCTGCTGAAGGCAGGCAGGCAGGCAGCTACCGCTGCCGTGCCATGTGCGGCGATTTGGCCTGGACGTAGAGGTAGAGGTTGATAATTCTGTATTTAATATAAGCACTGGGATGTCTGCTGCTATTTAGCAGTTCTCAACTTGTCACCGGTCCCCTGAATCACACGTCGCATGTCTCACCAGCATGGGCCATCGACGCACTGAATCTGTCGTCGTCAGGGCGGCGGCTGCCGCGGCCTCGTTGTTGGTGGATACCATCTGTCGCGAGCGCATAAACTAAGAGCATTCTCTACAGCTCATGTCTAATGCGCACCACGGTAGCAATGAGTGTCGGTACCACTGAACGCCGGCTAAGCGGCGAAGATCGATAAGTGACCCTGAGTGAAGATGCGAGCCAGAACGCAACGGCTGATAGACAGTGGAGAAATATGTGACTAAGGAGTTATTATTGGCGTGATACATTGGCGCCGTCGAGATGTGAATAGATGTAATAATAGTCGTGGTGGTACGTAGTGGTGGTAATACTATAATAAAAGAATCCTACTACTCGTACAGAGAGGCATATATGGGCTTTGGTTTCGCGATGGTTTTTCGCGTTCAGGATATTCGAGGAAGAGAATTGATTTCAACAGAGCACTGATCTTTAATTTGCCGACTAACCCATCAAATCGATATTTTGTGAGATTAGCGAACCGAGTTTTATTTTATGGATCGATTCAGTAGTGGTCGTGTCAATCAAGCAAGCAATTAACTTCTCTCTCTCTCTCGCTCTCTCTTACTCTCCATTATCCACTGGCTTCTCGCTTTTCTACAAAGATTGGCGTCACTAAACATTGTTACAACTGGAGAGAATTCTGTTTGTTTGATTGAATAACAAGTGTAACAGGACGTTGTCTATTCGAACGACGCTGTTGAGACGCATTCGACTAAATCCATATCTCACTGCAATAATCGGTGCGCGACCAGATTGTCTCCTCCTCACTTTGGGCCCTTGTTAATAGATCGTGGCGATCGTCGCAAGGATTGTCGGCGGGCGGGAACTGCGCCCCCCCCCGACTTTTGCGCGGAAATCGCGTGCGCTCGCCGTACGCTTCTGTGACTACCAAATGCCCACCGACGGGGACAGCCCGACGGCCGCATGCCACCAGGATAAGTGCGCCCATAAGAAGCGGCCAGTGATTGAAAGAAAACGCGAAAGACTGGTGCTGCTGCTGCTGCTGCTGTTGCCGTCGCCGCCGCTTGTGCTGCTTGTAGGGGGGCAGCTCCTTCCGTGAGCCATCCCGGCCGTGGCCATCGCGACCACGAACGCTGGAGCCCTGGGCCCTCGTTCATTCGAGCGAAAAGCCGAAGTAATGGCGGTTGCCACTAGACATTCGACTCGTGGAGTTGTTACTATTGCCGCCGCCGCCGCCGTCGCTGACGGCGCCGACTGAAGAATATCCTGACGTTGTTTCGGTATCCCGTCCTCTCCTCCGTCATCCGCACGGTCGGTCATCTTTGCCGTCAACGGGAGAGACGTCTTCGCCCGTCATATTATTCCATAGGCGGTGAAGGCAGACGGACAGATCCTGCCGGCCTTCGGGGCCCTATGGTGCCAACAAAACAGACCCGCCGTTATTACGGAGTAGATGGATAGATATTCCCCTGTCAAAAATCGCATGTGCACACATATATACATATATATATATATATATATATATATATATATATATACATAAGAGCTGATAGCGAGGCGGAGGGAAATTTGAGATGAGGTTCTTTCTACGAGGTGTTGTTTGTAATGATGATCATAGTGTCACGAGCAAGCGACAAGTCACGATCGTGAGGTTCGTATACACTGTTGATCAAGTGGGTAGAACATTGGCACGACTACTTAGCTTTGCTGCGGTTGCCGCCCTAGACAGCTTCAGTATGTCCAGATGAAGGTGATAGTATCATCCGCCCCATCTTTCTCATTTTGGGAGAGTGGCAGGTCTCAGCCGTTCCAAAGTGCAATGGAAAGGCCCCTTCCCGGAATCTCAGTCTGGGCCGACCTAAAAGTGTGACTTAATACATTTGTTCGACTTAAGACATGAATGTGCAGTACAGCGTTATTGGCTGGCGACCGCCGTTCACAGGTATATGGTGGTAGTAGCATGACAATAAGCAAGTAACAGCGCGCAAGTTCGTTGGATAGTGCGCTGCAAGGAACAATTGCCGATGTTAACCGTACGTGTGCGGCAGACGTTGGCTTTGTCATGAGACATCCCAGCCACGAGCAAGGTGGTGGACAGAGCAGCACTAAAACAGCTAGCAGCTCGGCTCAGCTTGGCTCAACGTTGAACTGTTGTTTCTGTTCGATATGAAACGACAAGCCCAGCTAACGCTACGACACAAGGCTGCGCTCCATGACCGTCTTTGCCTCCCTTTGCTTTAAGATACAGGAACGACGTCGGAGTCGACAGCCATCCGCTCGTGCCAACACATACAGTCGCTCACGAGGCGTCAACCGATATCCGGCTGCGAGGTCAGCGCCGTGGAATCTGTGGAAAACTTTTCGCACAACAGAATAGGCTAGCCAGCCGCTGCCTGGTTGGCTATGGAGGGAATCGCCTGTAGCCATCGACTCATCGCGTCAACCGACCGACCCAGACAGGAAGACGAGGTCAGATACAGGTCAGACGAGACCGTCTGATGATATGGTCTTGGCAGTAGAGAGCAAGTCGGTTGCAACGATACAGTGAGACCGTCGTACTGCCATCACGCTGACCCTTACGCGATACTCGGCGGCACGGTATAGATGCTCTGCAGGATCACTGATGATGATAATATAAAGGAAACTCTCGAGGAAACGGAAGCCGTGAAGGCTCCCTGCAAGGTGAGGCAGAGGGCTCTCAGACACATTTGACCATCCACTGCCTGGTGGTTGCTCACTATCAACAGAAACGCTCAGCAGAGGTAGAGATGGTGGCCGGCAGCGGATGGACAACTGTCAAGAAAGAGCCAGGCCGAGAAGGCGAGAGCGGAAGGACCAACAGGAAAGGAGTTTCTTCTGGCAATCCAGAGGGATGAGTCTTACCCTCTCGGGCCTGCCCTGTTGTGTCCCGTGACATATGAGAGGGATTCCATGCCTGGCTTCTCTGTCTGCTCCTCTCATATAGAGTAATAGCTCCCGCTTGTGTAAGCAGATCACCATATAGACGCCAGAGCCGAAACTCCAGAGGCCATCCAAGTGCCTCCTTCCGAATCAAGGACACTATGCCACTCAAACCTATGCAGCAACTGGCCTTGATAACCCTGATATCTAGCGAGCCACTTGTCCTTCGGGCAATGTCGTTCATTAGTTCTCAGTCAAAATTAAGAAAGTGGAAAATTCTCGCGGTAAGCCATCGTCAACTAAGTTGGGGGGAGGGGGGGGGGGGTGCGAGACGGGTAGGTCAGTCTCGCAAAAAAAAAAAAGCGAGACAAGACGCTAAGCATGGCATGCGGCCATTATTCCATCTAAATGAAACCTCGTTCTCCTATGCTGCTAGATTTCTTTTGCCTCTCCTCTACTTTCCAAGACGTTCTCTTCGACCCGTCGCCAGCTATTCCCTAGTTATTTCTCTCATCAGCGTCGCCCTACAACAAACAAAGACCATCATTTCCTGCTCTCCCGATAGACAGTTTGCCCGTCTGCCTTCCTTGGGAGCCGCCTAATTCTCCGACACCTATTTCCGCAATTTCCAATCCCTCCAACTCGACGCACGTCAAAGCTCACGCGCAAATCCCGCGTTTTCATCAGCAGAAGCATCAAGAGCAGCAGCAGCAGACGTCCTGCTTTCCCCGACAGGCCACCGCTAATGCCACTTCTATCCTTCTGTCATCGGCGTCCGGGCGGGCCTAGACTGCTCCCGACCGCTTTGGGCCATCACGAACAGCCACCGCTAACCACGACTCTGAACCTCCCTTCGTCTTTCACCTCTCGAAATTCTCCACACTTTGTTCTGTCCTGTCATTCGTATTTTTCTCCACCGATTCACCCCAATGTTCGGCGGCATCCTTCACCCCCCCCCAGCAGTCAACCGACCGAACTACTCGCTCATGCTTCAGTTTTCTCCCACCAGCTCCTTTCTCTCTCTCTCTTCTATCTTCTTTGCCTTGATGTCTCTTCTTTTCATGCGTCGCCGACCCGTTCAAGCCTATCCCGGGCCTTTCATAGGCCGCCTTACCCGCATCTCTGCACCCCGCCCGCCGTCGTAGTAGGCCTCCGACCGACATCTCCCGTCGTCAGCCCATCATTCTGCTTCGGGAATGGACAAGTTTCACTCATCGGAACATCCCGGGGCGGTGGCAGCTCCAACTCGCAGACATTGCCATTGCGTCCTCGCTCGCAGCCTCCATTTCTCTCGCGTGTTCCCTCGGCTGCTTCGGGTTCCTCCCTTTCCTCGCCGTCTCTCGTTATTGTTGGCTCGGCTTTTGCTTTGGCTCTGTCTAGCTTTGTCCTACGTGGCCTAGTGAAAAGAAGCGGCAGGCTAGGCCACGCTAGGCCAAATACAGCACTGTACCAGTGCTCCACCCCACGGCCGAAGCTGGCCGGCCTCAGCGTATCCTATCGTCGTACTATCGACATCGAATCTTCTCTCTCTCTCTCTCTCTCTCTCTCTCTCTCTCTCTTTGTATTTTCTCTTCCTGTTCACTCTTTCCTCGTGATTTTCTCTTCCTCCTGCCTTTTCCTCCCCCCGATCCTCTCTCGCTTACTCCTTCTCAAGGCTTTTATCGTTCTGCCACTCCCCTGCAACTACCGGTGGTGGCGCGGCGGCTGCTCCTGCAGCAGCTACTCTTCTACCCCCTGTTCGCCTTCTTCACCAATCTATCTCGTTCGTATCTGTCTCCTATATACAATATCGACTTGTCCCCGAATCGCGGGAAGGGACAGGGGGTCCCAGGGTGGCCCACCGGGCTCACAAGCGGTATCGCTGTCGGCCGAAGATCTCGTATCGACAGAGGACGTGTATCAGCGGCAGCAGGGCCGGCAACCCCGGCCATGCGCGTGAGTTTCTTCGTGCGACTGCCGATGAGACGAACAGGCTTGGCCGGTCCTCGACTGCCACGACAACGACTACCGCTTCTACTAGCACTACGGTGGTTCTGACTACCGCCAGTACGAGGGGGCCAGGAGGAGAGACCGGCTCTTCGCCACAGACAAAAGTCCATGACTCCTGGGCTCGAGGCTGGCCGACGGCTAGGGTCTATTTTTTGTCGAAATCGAAGCGGTCTAAGGAGATGTTCTGTTAACGTTTAACAGAACGGGGCCTCTTTGACGGGGCACTTCGAGATCAACTAGTAATAAGGGATCACGGGATTGCCCGAGATCGCGTGTGTCCATTTCGATAGGCTCGCCTAGATGCTATGCTCGAAGACATCGCCGAAACAATAAAGAGAAAGTCCGACGCAAATCCCTCTGTATTTGTTTTTGCGGAATAGGTTTCCTAAGTGGAGTGCATTTATTGGCTATGGCTGAGAAGTAAGATGCATCGCATATCACTAACAGAAGCATCACGGGATTAACTCGGGAAGCAACTGAAGGTTTTCCTCTGTTAGAACATTTGAAGTTTGTATCCTTCGCCAGCGTAATCTATTGCTACCGTTTTTTTTATCCATATTTATAGTCGAACTTATAGTCACAAACAAGTAAGCACGCGCGAATACATGGCAATGAAAAATTTCGCAATAATAATAACATATTTCGCAATAATAATAACATACTTCACCACCCCAGCACTTGTTTACATTTGGACACTTGTACGCATCTGTGTAAAAATACAAAATTACACGAATATCATATAGGCTGGGTTGTCTATTCAATGACTTACCGACGGGTGTTCCGTCATATTGCGTTCTAGGAACTTCCTCCTATAATCAATCACCTTCCGCCATCTCCCATTTCTAAATTACATTTATATTAAGTAAGCCATATTAATTATGAGGAAGTCGGACGACTGTAATTATATATTTTCACGTTCACCAAGCATCGTGTTGTATTTTTATCAATCTACATGAACAAACCTAATCATTTAATATCACTTAACCATTTAATATCACACAATGCCCCTTTCATATTCAGGATGTTTGTTTGTTTATGTATGTGTGTGTGTGTGTATATGTATGTGTTTATATATATACATGTGCACTTCGCAGTATAGCTAGCTCAGCTAATCAGTAACATCGAAAACAAGCCATCCCTTCGGCAGGATAAACAAAAAATCAGCACTTTCTGTTACAAAATCCCTAACAAAATCCCGTTGTGTCTTGTTCTTTTCAATTACTCTTTCTTCCCGCTATTCTCATCGGTGTATTATACTCGTACGATGGCCCTAGAAATAATTCCTAACGACTTTAAGTTTAAATAAATTGTAATCTCATTTTGTTTTTATGACTACTCGTATTGTTTACAAGCAAATGCGAGTCAAGGAACGCCAAACGAATGGATAGGCAAAAGTGTCTTCATACTTTATCTATCCCCGCTGCAGCAGACCGACGGCCGAAAACAAAAAAAAGGGCTAAGCCAAAGCTGCAAAACTAGAGACGCCCCCCCACCCCCCCCTTGAAGCTCGAGCCGTCCCAACCCCCGAAGACCTTCCTTCCGTCCGGCCCACGGGGCAAAACCTGGGCTACCCCGCCACGGGCCGAATCAGTTCGCCGCTCGATGGTGAACTATTTTCGCTTCACTGATCGCCCCTCTGAAGATGGGGCGGGGGGGGGCACCGCACAGCAAGCGGCCACTCGTCAGTAGCCGCCGCCGCCACCACCGCACGTTCCGTGGCGCGCGTCTTCCTGATTTTTAGATCACAGTTAGATTTTGAAGGCGCCGAGTGGCGCAGGCGGCGGCGACGGCGGCAGAAGCAACGGCAATCCGATCGCATCCCGACGCATCGTATCTCATGCAATCCTCTTGTGGCGCGCCGTTGGCAAAAAGAGAAAGCGGGGATTTTCGGTCGGCGTCCTGTTATAGCTGGCCTGTCTGCTGGCTGGCTGAACGGATGGCCTCAGCTACTCGAGTTGCTCAGGCGACTCCAATCGACGATCGCTGATCCAACAAGCGCTCATTGATCAGCTGGCGGTGCTGTTTTTGCGCCGAGGTACGTCGGCGTTAGAGGAGCGACGTCGAAGAGATGGGTAGACGCCTCTATTTTTTTTTACTCTCTCTCTCTCCCTCCCTCAACGTATTTTTTTCTATTCAATTCAATCAAACGGAACACCACGCCACCAGCAAAGCCGCCAGTAAATCCGCAAGCCGGAAGTGATATCAGTGAGTAGGGAAGAAGCGGTCTTATCACGGCAGATACGGGACGAAGAGCCTCATCAGTGATCGAAGATTTGTCTGGGCTTTCGCGTGATTCGTTGTTTGTTGGTAGAGATGCGATACTGGCGAGTAAACTAATGCAGAAGAACGCTGGCCTTTTTTCACGTACGACATTTTTCACTAGTTTAAATCATGACTGGTCAGTGTGCCAATATATAGATTCATTCATGGATTACTATTAGTGGTCAGTGTGATTGTAAGTTATACCGATGATTGTCAAGTCATATATGTATATATATATGGATGTGTGTGTTTGTGTGTGTGTGTATTTCTGGCCCAATTGTAAGCTCTGTAACATAGAGTGATTGAATAATAGCCATGCAGAGAAACTATACAAACACCGTAATCTCTAGGCCAACCAAGTCCTGAACGTATCTGCCATGTACAAATCACACCAAACGTCGTGTCTTGCCGGCTAACGAAGCAATGACTTAACTCCTGACTTAATACCTAAATATCTAGGACCCTCGACGGTTTAGTTTGAAGTGAAGTCTCCATCGCAAATGTGAACTACATGACTGTTGGTAAAAAACTATATATATATATATATACCGCCTCGATATTGTTGATTATATTATATATATATATATATATATATATATAATCAACTTCGTCGACATATTCCTGCTTGTTAGATCGAAGCAGATTACACAAAAAATGTTTTATCAGCGCTCAAGGCTAGGTTCGAAGGATATGCCGATAAGATAAGCGATAAAGACGAAAAAATCCAATCACTATTTAATCTATGCGCCTATATCCGCCAACATAAAAATCCGGTTCAAGGCCTCGCTGAAGGCAACACTGAAGGTGAAATCCCTCTCCAAGCTGGATACAGCTGCTTCCAGCATCAAACAGCTGCTGCTACTTGTGCAGCTAGTTTCAAATCATCGAAATATGTTAATAAGCACAACCCTCCCTTTAAAGAAGACGGCCTGACACTTATTCAGATATCCCTGCTACTGCGTATATTCGACCCTTTCAGGATCTGGCAAACTCCGTCGGCCCGGAGAAGTTCGTTTCCGTCGTCTAAAGCTCATACGAACCATCGTTCCCTTTCGGTGCTCAGCGATGTGAACAAGATTTGAGGCTACCATCTAATTGGTAAAACTATTAACGGGCGAGCTACTCAAAATCCGTGCTTCGATTCGACGAAGACCAAGCCCCTTTAGCGGGACCTTGCTCGAACACCACTAAATACGAAAACAAGCAGACGGTTGTGCACGCAAGAACACTGGACGTCCAATGGGTTAAAAGGACAAGCCAACAATACTCATCTAGCAACAATGCATACAATGCATATACACAGGCACGCACAGCTCGCAAGGAGGGGGACGAGGCCGGCGGCTGAGGACGCAACTCAAATTGCTGTTAGAGTAAGCGATACCGCTTGCCACAGTATCCAACCCTGCTCATGACCGTGATGCATATTGCAACAATGATATGATCCAACTGTAATGATGCACTATGTACGGCCTATTGCATATGCCGCCCCTTGTGCCACCCAGCGATGCGAGCCCCTCCTCCACAAACGTTAATTTTTCCAACTTCCTACACCACGTAACGCAAGTGATGCCCGAAGCGCTCAGCTATCTGTGTATGCGAAGTCGACAAAGTAGGCTCCCAGCCAGCCGACCGAGTTGCGAGTTATGCGACAAAACGCCCGTCGTAGTTATGTCAGACACCAACACGAACGCGTACATGGGCGCGTTCGTGGACAACCTGCTTACATCGGCCGGCCTGCGCGAGCCTACCGCCACACCGACCCGACACCCGCCCCCAGCAGATACGGCAATGGCAACCGAAAAACAAAAAAAAACCGTTAGCACACTCGCAGCCACAATTCTCGCCTCCCAACCGTCGACGAAACTATGAGTGCCGTCGTTTTTGGCAGTCCTCATCTATCGGGCGCCGAGGTTCTCATGAGATCCCCACGGTGGTACTGCGAGCGTGGGTCGGCCCCAGTTGGGCGGGTAGTCGCTGTTCGCAAAAATAAATAGATCCCCAGCTTGGAAAAGTGGCTGCCGTCTTCCAGCTGGCCAGCTTCGCCTCGGGTACGCCAAGAAGACGCGTGCTTGCGCCAGGATCGCCTTGCGAATCAGTTGACATTACCAAGGCATGCGACCAAGTCGGCTCGCATGCCTCGACCCTAGATGTAACGCAACGTAAACCGCTCCAGCAATAACGGAACGACGGTGATATTGTCTCACACGAGCGGTGTTCTGCTCAATGAGGCGCTTATGGACGCCGTCGATAGTTGGCCAGCAAATTGCAGAGGACATCATAGAGCCAGGATGGCAGCTTGTCATCCTCGACGAACGATACGTCGTTGGCGCCAAACAGAACGTGCATCTAGCTGATGGGGTATTATTACACTGTATCATTCATGTCATCATTTACGCTTGTCGTCTTCATCAGATACCCTAATAATAATAATAATATAGATGCGTTACAATATTACACAGCAACAGACACAATATGACACCACAATACCACACGATGTTCGTCTAGACAGACGTTATATAACGGCTATAATAAGATGCCGTTTAAACGAAAAGGTAAAGGTTTATGCTTTTATGAAGGGAAATGCAATTTTTACAATGCTCACGTTCTCATAGAGAGCTATCCGTTCACTGTTGGTGTATTACCAGACACAGGTAGTACTTGCACCAATACCGGCCTATACAGCGTAGGCAGCGGCTCCATTCGTTATGGGTAGAGGGCAGTCGGCTTCTTGGATAGTGTTCCACGACGTTGATCGCGACAGGGAAATATCAAGGGAGACATTAGGAGAAAATTAATATTTCACGGAATTCTGGGCCAACGTCTGCCGAACAAACGCTGACGAAGTCTCTTCCTCCATTCAATCATCTGCTCAATGCAGAAGGAATTGAACACAGGACCGACCTATGATTGACGAGAAGAGGCAGCCCTTGAATTTTTGTCCGTTGTTTCTTTCCATATGCAGCGACAGCATATCATACCGTCTTCTTGGCCGTCTAGAATACGATGGCATGCATATACATATATAGCGCATTAGTCAAGCTTTCAAGATATGATTATTCCTCGCCTCGAAATTTATGAATTCCTGTTTGCGCGCCGCTATGTGACCCCTCAGGCCCCTCAGGCCAGCGCGCTTCTTGACGCGAGCGCTGAACGTACTTCTGAGTTGTGTCTAATGACCGAGCAAAAGAAATGTGAGCAATATTCTGTATAGAGAATCATTAGAGGGAGAGAGAGAACTGGGAGAGAGCGGGAAGAGCTTGTATGAAAGGTCTTACGTGAGACGAGTAAATGAATGTGTGCACATTACGTCCGCAGACGGACGGTCAGAGATAGTCGAGTGGTACTCGGTCTCTGGCGTTGCTTTGAAAACCTACGTTTGGCTACGTATAAGTACGAGACAAATGGGCATCATTTGACCAATCGTGCATCGGCGAATGCGAACAAAATGAAGATTTCTGTTCGTTAGTCGACTAGTCGTTGGAAAACTCTGTCTTAGTGGGTTGTCTATTAGTTCCCTCTATTAGGCGTTTATTGGTTTTTTTTTGTTATTTTTTTTCATCTATACCCCCTCGGGGGAATAATAGATGAAAGGGAGGTTGTATAATAAACCCGCACATCATTCACGCATTGGTAGCATCGATGAAATTACATATGGGAGGGCCGGGGTCTAGGCGTTGTCGTGGATTAACACTAGGCTCGTTTGGAGCTAGAACGAAAAAAAGCTTTCCATTAGGAAAAATGTGCTCTCACAGGTGCAACAGAGGCCTACTTTCGGTCACATGAACGTTTACTCTGGAAACCAAACGAGCACTCAATAGATATCGTCTATACGAAAAGTGATCAAACATAAAATCGAAAAAGTCGCTCGCTCAATTTTCGTCGTGGAAAGATTACACGTGTATTTGTTGTCCTGTTCATTCCGTAGCTGACCCGCAGTTGTTGTGTTTCCTTTAACGGTAGAGAGGTCACGGATGACTAGATGTCGATAACTTTGAAGGACGCGACCTCATTTGGGAGCAATTACACTGTTGACCAATGGAAAATAGGGGACTCTTCATTGTCTCCTGTCTCTTCATTGAGCATGTCACCTAATGTTGAAATGAGACATTTATCGGAAGTAATAGCATTCGTGTAAAAAGACAACGATTTTCTCGGACGAAATGAAATCTCGTTATGTAATTATGCAGTATCCGATATGGACAGTGTTTCAGCGTTTGCTCTTAGGTGGTACTGCGCTGGTTGACGGATGCATTGGCCAGGCAGATTTCACAGGTGGAGATCGTTAACTCAGTACAACGTGTGGCTAACATAGATGCAATTGCGCAGACCAGATTTGAAAAACGATCGCCGAACTTCAACAGCGGCTTACCTGTTGTTGAATAGAAACATTAAAAAATGAACGAGGAATCCACTGATAATGATGGATAAAAAAAAAAAAAGAGAAAGTTATGATCGATAATTAACGCGCGAGGGAATCGCCACACGTAAGACGAAAGGGTTATGCTATAGGCTATTATGCTAACATATCGTATACTGCGAAAGCCACTCAAAAGCAAAATGCAATTTTCCACCACTTTCCCCACAGGTGTTTCCTTTCACAGGTAGTCATCAGCGGTCAAACAGTGTAATCTGTCGATTGGTCGATGGCTTGACTGAGTGATCGATTGATCTTTCTTTAGTATATAACAAAATACAATTGAGAATACCGGGACAGTAACGTTAGCGTTAAATTGGTCAATCTTAGAGCGGAAGATTGCAGTTCAGTATACACATGTACATGAGCAGATTCGTAAAACAAAGGAGATCCCGCCTCCGGAGGATGGTACCAATAATTGCAGAGTAGCGATCTTACCATTTTGTTCGGCACGGTTCGCAGATATCCAATTGAAGCTTGACTCTGAAGCGCGCACTCACTAGGTGTTGATACGGATTCAACAGAAGAGGTGTTTCCACCTGCAATCACACAGATAAAACTACTCGCTCCTCGTCCGATTGGATTACACAAATCCGCGAACGTCCGCTACTTCGGTGACTACAAAATTCGAAATCTTCAACCGTATCCTGAGCTGGAGGGTGACGTTAAGTCGTCGTGTCTCAGAGAATCACTTCGTCCAACAGCAACACTCTATTCCTAGCGGGAGCATGATGTACGCTCAGATGCCGAACACTGCAATGTCACGTTATGCGTTCACTACACCGGAGGGTAACTCAGGAAATTACCTCCGATTTGACTCGATGATCGATACACCGTCTCACGTAGCCCAGCCCTGAATCCTGACGTCCTCGCTCACAGAGACCCTATTTTAGCTCAGAGATCCGCTGTTACACTCCGAGTCGGAGCTTTCCGGAATTACGTCAGCCAATCTCTCGTTCCGTCCGCTCGTCGCACGGCTGTGCTGAAATCGATTATTCTCTTGACAAAGCGAGATATGATTTTGTCGCAGCCAGAATCGACAAGCAGCCAACAAACGTTCACTATGACACCGCGGCTCGAGGTTGACCTTCCCTGCGACGTCTCCTGTGAGGGATACTTCACTAGGTAGACGACTCGTGATCGCCTCCCGATTCCTGAGCGAGTGCTCAGCAGGTCTCCACTGAATCAAGACGTCAAGAGACCTATTGTAGTTTGACAGAGGCAAGACACTGCTCCTAGGTCAACAACGATCGTCTGCCCCGGTCGCCACCGTGAGCAGATGCACTGTAGCAGGCACTATGACTCAGATCAGCTACCTGATAGTTACGATACCGCGCGGTGTTGCCGGCTGCCGGACGTGATTATTGTTGCTGTCTCACATCTGCCCTATTCACCACCACTTCTACAATATCAATCAGATGTCGAATAGAATCTGATTGATATTGTGGCTACTAAAGAAACGGCCTATATATGTGTATACAATAAAGGCGTCTACCGTCTATCCATTGTCGGTATGATCCTGTCGTTCGGCGATTTTTTCGCAGTCGCAATCATCTCTGTTGCTTGGTCCGTGCTGCCGGCCTGCCCAGCAGCGCGAAGTCCCGTGTTCCGGCGGCTACCTGTACGATTCTGCAGCAGCAATATCAAGAAACAAGCAACGATGGCCCACGAGCTAAACCATTACCGGTACTGCCGCCCACTACCGACACTCGCTGACCCGCTGCAGACTGTTTTAGCGGAGCGGCTCCGTTCATCCACGTGTATGGACGGACATAGGATGTATCGGCGATAGCGGTAGCAGTTCCAGTGGCCGTTGTAGCACTGATAGTCGGACCCGACGGCGTGGCACGGCGAACGTCTCACGCCGGAATCACACCGGAGCTCTCTGGCCGGAGCTGAAGCCGTCAGTAAGCCAGTGAGTCATTCGTCTACCGACTCACGCACATGAACGCGAACGCTGCCAGCAAGAGCGGCAGAGGCGCAGACGCACTACGAATCGCGACCAACTACTACTACTGGCTTGCTTGCCTGCCTGCCGCCCTTGTTCGGCGGTGGAACCGTGGCTTCTGTCGCTGCGCGATGCGGTGGCGAGTGAGCGGTGTCCGCGGGCGAAAGTCTCCCAGCCACTGCGGCTACTGCTGCTGCTGCTGCCGCTTATGAAAGAGGGCCGGGGGGGTGCAAAGTGTAGCAGCTGGGAGGAGATATGGTGGTGGTGGCTGCTGCTGCCGCCGCTAGGGATGGGATGGGTGTTCCGGGCGAGATGAAATGGGCACATGGCAACAAGGTAACGCAGGGCCTAGCGCGCTCTGTTCGAGCGGTTCTGGCGTTCTGCTCTGCTCGAGCGCCTTGTGGCAAGCGAGCGAACAGAGAACGCCGGGCCGGCTTGGCCTGAGCTGGCCGAGCCGTTGCTTACACACAGCCGTAGTGACACCCGGATGGGGAACACTGATACACAGAGAGTCGGAGTTGTCGCAGATGGATAGATTGATAGAAAGACAGATAAATACATAGATGTGTAGGTTGTGTAGCGAACGCGGGAGAGGCCTACGTCGAATGGGTAACACGGGACAAATGGCCCAAACAGCAGCCGATGACCACAGCTAGCTACGTAGCATTAGGCTTTGTTTTAGCACTGTGGCAGAGCTGGGACACTGCTGCTGCTGCTGCTGGTACAGCAGCAGCAGCAGTTCATAGCGTTTGGCATTCGCGTCATGTTGCGCAGGAGTTGTCGTTGCTGGCAATGAAAATGGAAAATCATGAAAGAGATGAGAAATGCCTCGTTCGCGGGGCAACCCACCGCTGGCCACCACTGGCCTCGAAGCACTTGCTGCAAAAGTACAAATGGCTAAGATAGGCTGGCTGCATGTATCTGCCGTAGATTTGGGTATGTAGACATGTAAATGCGCTATGGGATAGATGGTAGCGAACGTGGTGGACACGAATGCGCAATGAGTAAATGAACACTGGGAAATGAACGACAAGCTGAAAGGTAAAAGAAAATAGCTGACCTGTAAAGGTTTTATTGATTTAATATTAAAGAAACGACAGTTTTACAATGCATTTGAGTTATCTTATATATCCTTATCGCGAGGGCTCGAATTTGTGGCCTCTGGCATTTGCCAGTCAGAGACTTCGACGTCTGTAACTGAAATAATCCTGTCACAGGGGGATAGGATGGTGAATTATTTCAGGAAGTCTCCTCCGTGAAGAATCCTAATGGGCAATTATCCGGTTTGGGAACGCTTCCCCCCGATCGATTGATTGAACAGAAAATTGAAGTTTGTTTTCGAAAAGTTTAGTTTTCGAGTATGAGGTGAATTACTGATTTTGATGGGGGCGACTTTGGAATCGTCGGAAATACGGGCAAATGACAGCAATGGTGTGTAAGCAGGTGGGCGAGTTATTAGCTTATAAATTAATGCCGCTTCCCGAATGCAATGAATGCAACAGCTTGTATTCACACATCAGCACATATTAATAAGATGAATTAGATTTATTATTAGTATTATTATGAGGACCAGGTTACATCCAACTAAAGACCAGAAATTTAATAAACTACCTCCTCATGGTAGGACTAAAAATACCATTGGTTGTCCTCGACCTTGGACAAAAGGTGGGTAAGATTTCATCGATCATTCATGCAGCGTAGTTGTATTATTCATAAAATTACTCCTGCTAAATTGAATATTTAAAAATATCGCAGTCTCAAAGAATCGACTGAAACAAGGTGAAGCTGTCTCGTTGCCTTTTTCCGCGAAAATTGAGATATATTTTATGTCCGAGTACGAATGGTCAAACAACGCTGGTGGATAGGATACAATTAGGCGGCTTTAGCGACGAGCTCGATAGTTGAGCTGTGAGTGTGGCCTCCATTAGAGTGCCGTATCGATGTTGATCCAGATGTCGATATGGAAGGTCTTCCAAAGTCTATCAACCTTATAAAGCACAAATAGCAATTTCAGTATTTCCATACTTTTTTTTTAATGAAAATTACATTAGACAATAATAACAATGATAATAATAATAATAACAATGCATGTGGGTTGTGACTAGAGTGGTAGCAGGGTAGCGGAGCTGCAAGCACCATAGTTGATTCCCTGCTCAAATTGTCTAAGTTCGTAATATCAGTTCGCGGCGCAGTTGTGACCAGCGTGAGTATCGTTACACCGCTATCCAGTAATATAATAGATCTTACATTTATCCCTATCGCGCTACGCGAGAACAAAAATGTAAATTTTTCATTCCTTGTCTGAGCAATTTACCACAAATATCATGGGTTGTTGTTGTTGTTGTGTACGATCTCTATTTTTGCAGTTTAACATAACTCCCTAACTTGGGTTGTAACTTTAATTTGAGCTAATTATTGTACTCATTGTACCATATTACGTAAACCGGCATTGCATGAACAGTACGTGTGTTACCGTTCCCGCTTGAAACAGCATTCAACCTCACGCGTTTAGCCATTTTTTTAGACTCGCTGACTGAAATACTTTCTCTTTCTATGAACGTATCCATTATCTTTTTCTACTCGTCAGTCACAGCTGAATCTATGAATATTCAAAGTGGATACCTTAGAAGATCTGCGAGATAGCAGACTTGTGGCCGGTTGGCTCCCTCTATCGTTCTGCGGTCAGTATAAAATGTCTGCCCGCCTCTACACCACGACATTGCATATAGTATAGTTCTAAGGTTTTCCTGTGCTACGTCGCCCCCGTCAGATCCTGCCGGGGGGGGGGGGTGATCCGGACGTCCGCTGCTGGAGATCCCCGAGGATACCGGAGTGCCCCACAAACGCCGCCACGCACATCATGGCGCTCTTCTCTATGCTGCCATGGCCAACCTCTCTCCTGGACGTCGCTGTCAGATCGCCGGCTGAAGATGATATTGTCTGACGTGGCGTTGCACTGCCGCAGGGGCTGAAAAAGCGAAAAGCCTCTCTCGTTCTATTCGGGTTCCAGTGAAGCTTCTCGGAAAACGGCGAAAAGTCCCCTTCGCGTCCGGCCGGCTGCACAATCCGACTTGCACACACAATCTTTTTACATGGTCCGCACTTTTCCCGAAATAGACAGATCGTGTGGAACCGAGCAGAGCCCGCAGTCGGTGGCCCGCCAGCCGGCTCTGTATTAGCCACCCGCTAGCCGGGAACATTCGAACCCACTCGGACGCCAGCAGCAGCAGTGTGCCGCTGCACTGCTTCGGGCTAGATAGGACATGCCCGGCGAACAGGTTGTGTAGGACGAGAATAATGTCGACGGCCAAGCCAAAACGAAGGCTATGCGGAACGGAGGACGCTAGACCATCAAGACCAACGTTTCTATTTGTCTGCGGCGCCGACGCCGCCGCCAGCAACAACAACGGCGTGGCCTCGACGGACGATTCTACACAGTGCTGGTACTAGTGGTAGCAGCAGTGCTAGTGTACCCATAGAAATCAGATATGGTTCCCTCTCACGTTCGTCTTCTGCTATCCGCGCCATCAGCGCACATCATGGTGCACACAAATCGAAAGGTATCTATATGACTGCAATAGCATCGTTCATTGTTCAAGTAGCGCATTAGATATTTAACCACAGTAATATCTTGAGTGGGGTAATCTTCAAAAGCGGGCTATATATATATAGAGGCCCACTATATAAAAAAACATAACCTATAAAGATGTATGTTAGGCAGCCGCAGCGGCTGTCGGTGCCAGGGTCCTCCGTCGTGTCGGGGTGGTAATGATAGCCAGTGAATGACAAGGAGCGGATATGTCTCTCAAAAAAAGTGAAAAGATTCCCCCTCGTAAAGTGGGAATCTGAGGCCAGCAAAATGCCCTAAGGCGAACGAGGGCCTAGGAGAGGTGGCACTGCAGACGAAACGCGATGCTTGCTGTTCCGAGAGAGACATCGAAGTCGGGAGGAAATTGAGAACGACTCCATCTCGAGAGCGCATGCCCATCCGCGATCTAGGACACAAGCGTGCTAGATAGTGCAACGTTAGCTATTCACTTGCATTCATCTGATCATATCAGTAGTATGTGGATAATTCGAAATGACCTTTATTATAATGGTGAATAACATTTGTAATAACGAACCTAGTATGAGTTGGAATGTTTCTGATACCAGAGGTTGGCTACAGAGATACAGTTATCTCTGGGGTATATATATATATATACAGGCACACACACCAGGTTACTGGTCACCCGAAAGTGCTCTGGAAAGAAACAATCTTTGATCGAATCTTGGAAAATATGCTTCAGCATGCCTTGAGCCTACGTTAAATCCGATTATTTTCGATATTCAGAATGAAAGGCCAATGGCGTTGTTGTATGATACATCTCACCTACTAGAGCAGCGTACCTAGTTCTCTTGCGGGCTTGCACTGCATATATAAGACATGCTCTGTTTGAAAGCATACTACACACAGCGATGTACATGGTGATAATGCACTGTTAGTAAAAACGCCACTTGGTAGTATAGTACATTTTCCGGGCTGACTGGCGGCCAACATTTAATGTCCACGGTACGGCCTTCGGCATTGCTTCATAAAACGCCACTTAACCCTAATTAATAATAATATCTAATAGCTTGTACCGCTCTATCACATAATGAATGACGATGATCGTGCACCACACATCTGTCAGTTTCACCTGAACTTCGTACGTATATCATTAAAAGCTGTTCTCTCGTAACAAACATCGCAAATGCATCCTATGAAAACATACAGATATGGACGGGACTCTGTCAACTCCCGCCGGGCCGGCCAAGCTTCGGTCTAGCTTCATTCAACAGCGGATGCAGCCCCCAAAGTAGCTAACTCTGTCGTCGTGTCGTCTCCACGATCGGCCTATCGTCACTGCGGCCGACGAAACGCCGAGTCTCGTTGAGTGCGCGAACAAGCCGACGAGGAAGCACTGAAGCGCTGATGGGCGGTCTGTTAAGTAAGTGAGACATGTATGGTGTCTGTTTAGGCAACAACATGGCCCTTGGGAGCGGTTGATGTTTGGCTGGCTTGTCCGGTGGACCACCCGCGGCAGGGCTGGGCGATCAGCCAGGGGTAACGGTCGGCATTGACGAACCGTTACACACGGGAGTCAAGGACGCGACGATGTCAGGGCATAATCTCATGTGCGGGGGTCTCAAAGGCAGGGATCTCGAAGGCAGCAAGGTCCGACGATGTAACAGATACGGCCCGGTTCCCAGTACCTCGGCGACTTCATCGCCGTCCCCATTATACAGCTACACCCCCCCCCCCACCGCACGTAATCAAGACGAGTGAGGCGAAAGGTAGAGTAGGCTGAGGTCGATTCATTAACAGGACTTTTCGGACAGAATCTGAAATCTCTTGTAGGCTTCGTTTTTTGTTGGTGCCACCTGGTTGTTGCATTAGGTTTTGTAATACTATGGGCATGCCACATATACGGCCTTGCTGTATATGTATTCGAACGAAGGAGTTTTGTGTGTGCGTGCATGTTCGTGTTAATTAGGAAGAATTAGGTATAATTAAGTGCTATACTGCACCGTTGGGCTTGACAAACGTTTTGCGTAAGAGTTTCCTTAATTGATTACAAGTTTCATCTGTGATCACTAGCCTCGGCACTCCAGTGCGACCTATGAATGGAGTAAATCATACAAATTTCTAGTAGAACCGAAACTGCACTTGCTGTAACTTTGGATGAGAGGCCAATGTCATATTCCACTCAGCTAATTATTTGTATTTCTTGTCAGTGTCGAAAGCCGAACGTAAATGTATCTCCCGAAGTCTCCTTGGAACAGTGTATCGGACTTATTACGTACGATTTCGTCGTGGCGAAATCCAAGGAATTTCTTTAATAACTGCAAAAATGTGGCAATATCTCAGGCACCGTTTGTTGATTACAAGTATGACTGATCCCCATAGAACTCATCCACAATAATTATACCGTCATAATTAACTCAACTTCAGATCAAGGTTAGTTAATTCACAGACTGGTATTCGATTAACAAAAAAAAACGTATAATAATTAATAAAAACGAACGAAGCCGTATCCGTCGACGCTTCCATTAAAATCACGGCTTCCGCGCGATGGGCGCGTTATCGTATGCGGTCAGCACCGACGATAGCAACGCAAAAGATTGCCAAGAGGCGATACATAGATTCTTGGCGTTTTGCTGTACAGATGAAATATACATAATATAAACCTGTATCTGTTTCCCTTCAAATCAGCCGCTGGATTGATCGATTGGAGATCTCCAGAGGCTGCGCTACCACATTCCGCTGACGATCGCTGCGATGCAGACGAGAATTAGCTTCGACCTAGCTGATTAGGCCTACGTCCGTCGCGGCGGTCGATCGGCCGTCCGTTCGGCATGAAGTTAAATCTATCGGCGTGAAGTCTGGTCCGAGAAGTGTTCGACTCGGATGAGAGAAACCCCAAGATGACTGTGCCCACGCTGGTGGCTAGGTTGTCGAGGCTCATCTCGAAACGGTTCCCGTTTTCGCGAAGCTTCGTCCAACTTGTCTGGCCGCCTCGATTAGTCTACAGCCTACGACGCAATCTCATGGTGAGACAATCGCGCATGCATATAGATAGACTATGAATACGTACATTGATTATGACAGCGATCGATATCGTTACCGAGGCAGCGCACGGCATGCAGCGGAGCCAACGGTAAACGGGCATCAAATAGGCTACCGTTAGATTTCGTCCTTAACCATCCATCAGGACTGGTGCAGGACACATAGGGCCTCATTATGAACATGCAGCTGGTAATGCTAACAACATGTAACAAAACACAAGCAAGGTCATAGGTGACGAATATATGTCTTCTATATATATTTTTTTTTGTGTTAATAAGATTGTAATAATAATTATATATATTTTTTTTGTGTTAATAATACAAATATTGTGTTAGTAATATTTGTAGTACATTGTGCTTTGAGCATAATTGATTCGCAGCATTTTGGTGGCTGAACGCACCGCCGCTTGCTTTGTGGAAAATTGTGATTAAGTTCATTGAGTGTTAATTTCGCTGTGAAAGCTTGCAAATGCTATAAATGGCGTGGTGTCATAATGGATCGTATATTATATCTGGAGATACATTAAGAATCGGGGCTGACGGGGTAGAGAGATGCCGATGTGGCCAAAATAATAATAGTAATAATAATAATAGATAAAAGGGGGAAGTCATGCGGCTCCGAGACCAGAGCACCCGACAGTAAATAACACTCAATACATATATAAATGTGAATTGTACTTGAACATGCCGACATAGTATTGACATGCTCTTTACAAAAATTATATATTTCCTAGCATGCAGCGCGACCTTACTTTTCTACACGGTAACCTAGCATACACGACAGCGGACAGTTTCAGAGAAACTTAACCATTCGAGGCTCACTGGTCGGCCGCGTCCTCAGGCGGGTGAACTATCTCAGGTGGTATAAATGTATCTCAGCACAACCTTCGCTTAGCCGTTGTTATCAGCAGAACGTGTCCACGCCATTGATTGGCATGGCGCGATATCGCCCACCCTGCTGACGGCACAATTGAGGGAGGCGCTTACACGTCTAGGGCAGTTTACGCGATCTGGATATCAACACCTACATATAAATATACTTAAAGTTGAATCTTTCTGGTATATGCTTGCTATAGATAATCTAAACTGTATTTGAACCGCACAAGCTTAGCAGTAGATGTAGTAATTATGGGGATTGCAAGGTCTCTGGTGGTGTACGTGTGTTTGAAAGAAAATGTTCCCCTCTCAAGCAAAAAGTAGTAGCAGTAATACAAGTGAATATGGACACAAAGAAATCAGCTCGTCCTCAACGGGACTGCTCTAGAAGAGCAGCCTCTAAGCAATCTCATTATCAAGTATTATAATGGCCAGAGCCAACACACCCTAAATGTCCGTCTCTGATTTAAATTCTATTTCGACACATTGAGAAATGGTCTGAATCGACATCCTGTTTTTAACTCGCTAGTTTGCTAATTCTTTTTTGTATGACTGTGTCCTCATAATTTTCCCTGAAATCGTTCTAGCAACGCCTACGAATCGCACTAACGCGTCGTCAAACCGAGGGGGGGCTGTGGGCGAGCTGTGAGTGGGGCACTTGTGAGCCCATCAGTTTATGCTGATTGGCCGATGCTTAAGCTGTGGTCAAACGTGTCGTCCACGTTTACCGCCGCTGGGACGATCCCTTCTACAATGATGATAATGCGTAGCCGGCATAGACTTCTTTCCAATGTTATGCTGCCTATTATGTGTTGCAAGCCTCGAGCGGGACCAACATCATGGACCGCAATGGAGTAAGCATGGAAAAGGAAACGAGAATAGATTCGCCTTGTATCCGGCGGCAGATCCGAGATAGACAACGCTGATAGAGTGGGAGGCGCACTGAGTCACCGGGCGGGCACCGCTCGTTCGCGCGCGAGGCATGCCGACGAAGTCTGTATCGGCACGGGGCCGATCCGGCGCCGCCTGATGATAGCGTCGAGGCTCGCTTCGGGCGTGTTTCCGTTCCCATACGAGATTCATCCTGATTTCACTTTCAGATTTACCCCTTTCGTTGGCAAAGGCAAGCTTGCTGAGCGAGAAAACGAAGATCCAACTACGGCTACTGCTGAGGCGGCTCCCAATGTATTGTGGCTGCGGACCTGTCTCTGCATCGCCTGCCAACGACGGGCGGCAGAAAATCAGCAACGCCCTAACACGCTAGGCTCATGCATTCGTGTGCGACGTTCGCATCTCCCTGCCCGGGAGGCGCCGGCGGACCGAGGGAATATTGGAGTTGGAACGAAACAGGTTGTTCTGAGATCAAAGGGCTGAGATAGGACAACATTTTGTACATCGGGTCAATGTCGTGAGTTGCCAAATACGAGGAGAGCGCCTGGCTAGCAACATCTGGCTTGCCGACGGCTCGGTTTGACAGCGCGAGTCAACGGTTGGAAGTCAATTACAGGTTCAGCTGAGAGTTCAACCAATGTCACAAAAAAGCCACTTCTCGGCTATTCATACTCGATATCGTAGATTCACTGCAAATGAATCGGAGATAGCTCAAACTTGAGTTTAGTCAAACTTATCGCACGTAAGACAAGCAAGAATATGCTAAAGCCTCATTGTACTCATTGCTAGCACAGCAGTAATGTCCACTCAGTGATGTGCTACAACAGTTCTGACGCGCTCAGGCACGTGATCCGACCGGGCGAGACACCAGCACATGAGCGCATCACGAACGATGGTGTCTCGTCACATTTCTACACTCGTCATATCGTCGAATCATATCCACACGAATACAGGCCGTATCGATGCACATATAAACAGACAAACACAGGCGCTTGATGCCCACTACAGGGTGAGAGGCGGGTGGAACTTCACTCATCTCCGGCTACAATTCGATTGCACAATTGTCTTTGACAGGACATCACCCATCGCATGTTATTTTCCCGCTCTTCTTCGTCTTCACAACGCGTGTATTCTTCGCAACACAATTGTGATCGCACGCAGGCAAATGCTTGTCCGAGTGTTGCACCTCAGTCACCACTGCTGCTGCAGCTGCTGCTGTTTATTTTCGTGCGTTCGTTTGTCCGTTATTCTCGCTGAAACGTCCATTGTTGCAAATGGTGCTGGCGAAGTTGAGATGGACGTCAGCTTCCGCTGTTCATTTTCATTGCTCAGGCTTGTGTGCTTTACATGACGCAAGTGGCTATAATGTGGCCTGATAACGGAGAGCTCTTCATGCGTTATAGGGTAGCGACAACGGATGGCTTTCACCCTGTAAAAAATTTGGTTAGCAAAATGGAGCTTGAGAACACTTTAATGACACTGCTACTTCCAATCTTCCATCTGGTAGATGGGCCCGGAGCTAGCCTCGTACTCTCGGCATTACAAAATAATGCATGTCCCTATATCCTATCGGAATAACGGTGCTAGAATGAACAATTAAATCAGATGATTATCGATCTCAAAACAGTGTAGCGAACATGATAGCTTAAGGCGCGATACTGGACATCTGACCCATACATTTCGGACGTTAACAAGTGCAATCACCATTTTCGCTAAACTGTATTCCGTACACTCGCTCCGACAGATCATTGACCTTAGACAGGTCACGAGTGCGCCCACGCGATGTTCTCGTAGTGTTTGGAAGTGCAACAATGGTGTGATTAATTAATCAAATTAGATTAACAGCCTGCCAAAACGTTATCCATCTCTACGATTTCTCAACATCCCTTGTTGGCTCTTATCGCGCTCCACCGCCTGGGGGGGGGACCATGCTAAAAGATCAGACAAGTGGAGTCAGCGGCAGTTATAATGCAGTTTGAATCGTTGCGACGACGTATGGAGTACGCTAGCTCTCATCGCTTATCTTCATAATATAATAATCGAAATTCGTAGTAATTCGTGTCATTTACTGACACCTAGAGTAGAAACAACTTGATATATTCATTATACTCCATTATTTACGAGTTAATTATAATCACTATTCGCGGCATCCTATCAGGCCAATATGTGTTTCCCAACTTTAGTAAACACCGAACATTTCTTAGGGTTTATCGGCATATTGTGTCCGCATATAACTCTATTTTATTATACTCTGTATGATATAGATTTCATGTTCATTGTACGCAACCGACTTGATCTAGGGATTGATCCAACAATTCCAATACGAGATGTTCATTTTTGGTCTTTCAGAACATTGGAAATGCTAATCGTAAGGGTGCTTGCCTCCCTGCTCTGGCCCCGTAGTTCAGATCCTGGACGACCGGGCGCGTTTTCGGTGACCCACCTCGTACGCCATCTTTTGCTCCGTATTCCATCGACGCCAGCAGCAGCTCGCTGCTTCGCTGCGCGTTAGCTGGCGCGTCAAGCCAACGTCGCATTTTGCAATCTATTCCATGGCACTTCCAAGCAAGCAACTACTCGGCAAGCAAAGCATGCACACATGCGTAGTTGACGTCGGGTAGTCTTCGCGCCGCTATCCTGCTAAGACAGCCGCTAAGACGACGCCCGTTTACGTTACGGTGGCTTCGTTGGCTCACTTCAAAGCAGCTTCGGCAGCAGCGGCAGCCAGCTCAACATCAGAATAGAGCCAGAACAGATATATGTGTGTGTGTGTGTTCTTACAGTTATACCATATCTGGCCACCCGTCGTTTGCCAGCTCCCGGTGCAAGGCCTTCTCGGTGATTCCTCTCGCTTGCTTTCTGCACAGAAGAAGCCGTCGTACAGCAGCTCCTGATGGAGGCCGATTCTTAGGCTGCTCGCAGGAGCAGTCCGGTGACGCCGCCTTTGTTCAGACGGGTTCCGTTAGTGTCTTCTCATTTGTTTGGTCTCTTCCTCCACCGCAGCTACCAATGCTGTTGTGGTCGCGTGGAACGATGAGTGAGTCACCCTTAGCGACAACGAACGGCGGAGCGCCAACGGTTCGCTCTGTTTGCTTTCACTAACAGCATTCAGCGGAGCCGTTCAATGCGGAGCCGGCAACAAGCCCGCCCCTTCGTAATCCGGTGCCGATATCGCAGGGCACTCTGTCCAGAGACAGATCCCTTATGGGGCACCTTACGTGGGCGTTCAGATTCGTAAAGACGCCCGTAAAGACTTACACGTGACGTCGCTAGCTCGCTGTTCATCAGGTGAACGATATCGTTACGCCGCCTGCTGCTGCTGCTCCCCCTCCTCCTTCTATGATGAACACCATATTCTACAAGTGATTCTAACCTGTGCTATTGTATTGCCTGGTCGGGGATTCGGAATTGGCGCGGTTCTGATCGGCACGAGCCTAGATTTCTTCGTGTGCTCGCTCCCGCTGTCACACTGGTGGCTCGGAAGCCGACGCCCACCCCACCGAAGGCCCGGGAGAATCGCTGAAGGTGATCACTCTTGGTTCTGCAGAGTCGCCTCACTTCTGTGACCACGATGCTCGAAGGATCCAAGTAGCTCCCGACGCTATCACTGTCTACCAACGACGTCCCACTGAACGAAATGGTATAGTTCAGCGAGTAAAATAAGTTGCGAACAACACGTTTATTGCAAAATACCCGAATACCTGAGCAGACGTCACTGCTAATGAATGGCTAGATAAATGTTCACTGCTTTCGTCTCTGAGCATAGAGCGGCGATCAGCACGAATTATCCTAACTGAGAAATAAGGGAAAAAATAATGAAAATTCGCCTGTCCCCGGAGAGTTCAACTAGGTAATAGGCGATTTGTCGATTAGAAACCCGGCTTGTAATTTTTGCCAGCATTCTTGCTATGCATATGTAACCACCTCCCCAATGACCTTTTTCCCATCACGTAGTGGTTGTCCTTCCCTTTGAGAAGTTTACCCGTCGATAATCGACCACCACATCACTGAGGTGTTGTTGTCTTTGTTCTTGTATCTTGAGGGGATTTTCCACCATCGATGTGAGCTGTAACGAAAGAGTGAGGTGCGAGATGCATCTTGTCACCAGCGGCTTTCTTCACGATCATACGCGCGTTCGGAAACATCGCTGATTTCAATCGTCTCATTGTCTTCGGGCCACGTTTGGAGCTGCTGCAGTCCATCGGAAACTCGCCGTGAGAATGCAAACACTTTACCCTTCATTCTCTTCAAAAGCGACCGCAACCGCCTACGGTAGAGGCAAGGCGTTCTTTGCTGAGCTGACAGTCAGCTGTTCGCATTGAAGGGACAGGCCTCGAAGCCACCCTTAAGTATCACTTCAAGGACTTATCGGGGCCACCTTTAGTTATTTCTTGAAGTAGCATGCCAACCGTCGTCGTCAACTCCAACGCTTCTCAGCAGGCTTCTCAATGGGCGCTGCTGATGTCCGTGCCGGCGCCGGCTGGCACAGCCGCTCCCGCTGGAGCCGCTGGCCGAAACCGCCAAAGTCTTTTCCCAGCGTTGTTTCCTACCCGGCTTTTTCCTGTCGCCGCCACGGTCCCACGAACGCCCAAGGGGAAAATGTGCCTTCGGGAAGTTGCGCTGTTTCGTCGAACCGCCGCTCGTGTCAAGTGGCGACCGCTGTTTATCGCCGCCGAGTGGCGCCCGTGCGGGCCAGCCAGGGTGTCATGTTTTGCGTGCGGTGAAGGTGAGGTGCTATAGTATCAAATCTGCTGCGCGTATCTGGTTTCTGGAGCATGTCGTGATGACGATAAAAAAGACAAAGCATCATTTTGGTGTTCAATTTTTCGAATAGGTAATGCCGGAGACCTGGAACCATACGGTCGCCGCTTCGAATCGCACAGGATACAGACGAATCGATGTGGTATTTGCTTGCGGATTTATTATTTGAATTTAAATAACCGTGTTTGTCAATAAGGTTATTTAAATAAATATAAATAAAATAAGAATAAAAAATATATATATACACATATCAAAGCGCTTCCCACATATGTAGACGTTGTACATTGCATATTAGTGAACCTCGGAGTGCTCTGATGTAATAAGTCATGGTCACATCAGACGGAAAAAAAAACGTGGATGATCTTCAGCGATAGATGGATGGATGCTTGTTTGTGAAGGCAGGAGTGACATTGAAGCACTCGCTCTGGATCGAAAGCCAACCGAACTTTGCCGTCATCAAATCTAACTGTCAGGAGTACTGCACCATGCTTGATTAAAGCGTCATCTAAACGAGCAAGGGGAATCATATATGAACTTATGATATACATTTCAATGCTTCAGCTTGGACGCAGCAGCCTCCAAGGAGCCGCTCTGATAGATGAGTGGGCTTGCTAACTCTGGGATGTGCAATAGCTCTTTGCCTCATCAGAGAGATATACGACATGTACAGGGACCTCAAAAACACTTATTATGTCGGGGATGACTTATTGAAGCTAAGGGATGTTCTGCTATGGTGGACGGCAATCCTAGTCGTGCCCAATAAGAAATCAACATGGTGCATAGCCTTCTAGAATTGTCTATATAATATTTATGTTAGCTGAATGGCCGGGACAATCAATGAATAGGTGTCTCGAAGCATAGCGATCGAATATACGCGCATGAGGTCAGCTGTCCCTTTCAACAAAAAGGGATCGTTACCCGAAAGTCACCTGCCGACCCCTTGCAAAATCTCTATTTTCGTTTACATCCACATAACCGCTGCCTCCCGCCATCAGGACGAAATGCTCGGGGTGGACGTAGCGAAATGTTTACACGCTGCAACGTATTCTTTCATTTCGATTCAAGACTGCTCTGGAACACGGATCATTCATCGGAAAATCACTGTGCATTTTCCCAATGTGTCCGTCTCATATCGGACTCTGTTCAGTTTCGCATTCATCTCAAGTATGAGGATGCGTAGAGGTGTAAACAGTATAGATATACGTTGGCCATCAATCAACGTCAAGCAATCGAGCATGCGATGACCCTGGGCGGCGTCCGTTACCTGTAACGAATTTACGCACCCCACCTTTGTTATTGGTGAAATATCGCCCGTTCATCTTCACGAGATGCTTATTTGCCTGATCTTCGCAGATCTGCCAAACTGGGATAATCGTATTTGAGGTTGACGCCATTACTGCTGCTGCTGCTGCATCATAATCATCACGATCAACGTCTTCGTTGTGTTCTTCTGCTGTTGCCTGTGTGTTCTTACTAATGAAACGGCTACAGACAGAGGTGATCTCACGATTCCCGGTCATTTTCACCCACCGAAACTCGCCCGAAGATATTGTGCAAATGATTCCGTAGATGTTTGCTGCGTCCATAGCCAGTTCATAGGTAGCCGTGTTATTGAGCATCTGCTTCGTATCGTGAATTGCCTATACGACTTTCTGGACCTTCCCAGTCAGTGGACGTGGGCACTGAAGTGGACAGATCAGCTGAAGACAACGAGTTCACAGTACACCCATACGATATACACACACACACACACACACACAGGGAGGCTTACCGTAGAACAGGGTATGCCGCTCGAAGATGCCAAAGTGGAGCTCGGACGGGTCTCTTGCCCTTTCTTTTGCTTACCTCTTCGCTCTTTCGTTCTGTTGGGTTCGTCGCGGGACTCCCCCCCCTGTTTTTCACCTGTGGGAAAAAGCTGCGCAAGAAGAAAGCTAACGGACGAACACAAGAACAGTTCAGCCGAACAGTTGAGTTTGCGCAGTACAAATGAGAGGGAAGAGATAGAGACAGAGAGAGAGACAGAGAGAGGAGAGAGAGATCTGACGAAGCGGGTAAAGTAACGAAGCATAAATCGCCACACCGAACCGCAGCGCATCGCATGGCGCTCATAAACGGACGCCAGTCGACCAAGGTGCAGCATAAGGCGACTGCGGCAGACGCAGTTCCATCATCATCATCATCGTCAGCAGCAGCAGCGAAAGCGGGTGTTGTTGTTGTTGTTATTGGTGTGTGTTGAAAGCAACAAGTGGGCGGTGAACAAGTGAACGCGGCAGGAGGACCGCGCACATACAACGAACCCAAGATACACAGACAGAGCATAAGCACACACATACACCAACAGAATGATTTATATCTATTATTGTGCTTCTGATCTTACTGCTGCTGATGCTGCTGCTGCTGATGTTGTATTTTTCCTCGTTGTTCCTCGCCGTGGCGGTATTCATGATATGCCATCGTGCTGTCTCGTCTTTTCACTGTCGGTGTTCCCTGCATAGTGCACGTAGGCGAACACGATTTGAGTACGCGCATTTGGCTGCACGAAGCTGAACGTATTGACGGAAGTAACGACGACGACAACAACAACAACAACAGCAATAACTGGCAGCGGCAAAGATGTTGGCATATGAATAGTTTCGTTAAGGGCTGCCTACACGGCTCTGTCGGTCTGTTTTCTTGTAGTCGTTTCATGCTGTTGTTGTTGTTGCTGTGGCGGCGGTGGCGGCAAGCGGAGGCAGGGCAAGGCATCAGGTCGTTGCTATATTCGAGTTGCATCCGTCACTCGTTATTGCTCTTGCTGTTGTTGTTGTTGTTGGTGTTGTTGCTGCTGCTGCTGCTGCTGTTGTTGTTGTTACTGTTTTTTGTCTTCGCGTTTTGTATTCTCCCGCGCCCACGTTCGCCCGTTCATATCATCGTCATCATCATCAACATCATTCTCGTCCCGTTTTTATTTCTGCTGTCGAAATTGTTATATCTCACAGCAGGTCAGGGGGATCCGGGGAGCCGCGCCGGTGCCCGTAATGCTACAAGCCCTTCCCAGCCGACAGCACAAGAAAACAAAGGTTTGCTTGTGCCAATTTACATCTAACAGGGCACATTGTGTGTATAGCGTATACCCGTTCAATTGACTTTGTGCAATACATTAAATGATTATTCTACGTTGCCCTTTCTTTTCTGGCGAGCGCCTACGAAAATTCGCATCACCGATCTTCTTATTCATGGAGCATCCTGACGACGACCGCCGGCTCTTTCCGAAATTCACCCATAACTGAGGGACTGATCAAGGGTCGGAGTGGGACCGTTCAGGCTGTGAATAGCAAAATTCTAAGGTCAGAAAACCTTTCGAGTGCACTGCACAAGTCAGTGGCTTAGAACTAATTCACCGTATCTGGCTTTGACGTCAAGAATCTCATTCAATAGCTTCTAGACAAAAAGGTGCACTGTCCCACGCTCAATCGCATACAGCCACAGCGAAACCCTACACCGAGGCGGAAGCTATGCTTTGCGTCATTATATATACGAAAGCGACATAAACAACATAATTATATTTAATAAGAAAGATAGTGCTCTACTACTTTCATTAAGATAATGACCTTTATGGAGTCTAGAATCACATTACACAGCACCTGCAGCTGAGATACCGGGACACTCGCAGTATCGTTTTCTCAACGTAGGTAAATAATTATTTGTTTTAGCCGTCTACCATGGAACGGATATAGGTCGTCAACGAAAGAACGATCACAGGAAATGATGGGTAAAAATGAACGCGGAAAAGGTCAACTGACTTTCATTATATACATGTTATATATGGAAAGGTGTTTTTAGATGTATTTCACGTTCAGCGGGAACAATTATCGCCCACTTTTATCACTGAATAAACAATGTTTCTATATATATATATCGATGTGAGTTAAAGGGTCAGACGCAAGCCGAACAAGTCAGACGGGCACGGCCATACGCGTTTTTTATGAAGGCCTTTGAAATTAACGTCCCGCCAAAATGCTACAAATCTAACGAACGCGAACATCTAAGCGGCGATGCCGGGATATCTTTCTCGCGGAAATCTGAGATTCGTTTGCTTCGCCCTTTAGCGCGGTGAAGTTAACCAATCAGGTTAAACCACTCCCATCCAGCGTGCACTACTGTAAACGGCTTCGGCCGGCCGCAGCAGACACAGCAAGACCAAAAGTAACGGGCGAATCAGCATGAAGAATGATTACACGTTAACAGCTTCTCATCGCCCATGATGTGACCAGTTAACACGCGTTCAGACTTCTCAGCTGTAACTTATTTAGACAGAACAAAAAATGTATAGATCAGCTGGACAATCCAACCCCTTTATCTAATTTTCGGACCGAAAATTAGATAAAGGGGTTAGTTATTACACGATTTTTGCTTATAAGCACCGTATAGAAACGAACGGCGTGTGTTACAATATGTTAATATGAGGTAATTAATAAGAGGAATCAATTAACAATAAGGAAAAAAACTAATGAGAATCTAGGTAAGTCAGGCCGTCAGCGTTCGTAAGGATCAAGTTGATTCACGCGTGGGTGAAACATTCACTTGTGCAATGTGTGCTGCATAATCGTTAGCCCATTCGGATGATTGAAGCCTAGGTTAAGCCTAACGCAACGAAGGCAAATATCTAGTAAAACAAATTTTCCAGGCTGACTCTTATGAAGGTAAACATCTAGCAAACAAGATTGTGCCCTCATGTAAAGGATACATTTGAAATTCTATAGGAATCTATGTATCGCGCATAGTGATCGTATTTCTTTAGGTGTAACTGTACCGCATCGTTCAGATGCGATCATAATTGTGTGGTAGGAACGTTTATCGAAGCTTGTAATTAACTTGGGTGTAACTCCCTGACCCTCATGGTTTTCTGACACTTAAATGCTCAGGAAGATTCAGGTGGCTCCGTTTGAGACCCAAAGCCTCAGATGAGTGTCACTCACTCACGTACCCTTCAAGATTCTATTTCGCGACAGGAGGCGAGAGTGATCATGATGTTTGTTGGCATTGTGACAGTGAAAAAAGAATGTTCTCAAGAATGGCCCATACGTGGCGCCTGGGTGTTAAAATACGAAATACGCTTCATCACTCCACAACTAGTTTCAACGTCAAATTATAGGTAAGTGCCTCTCAGGAGCAAACAAGATGCACCACGATGCAAACGAAACGCCTTGTCCCGACACCCTGTCCCCAACTGCTTGTCTAATTATCCTATTTTCTAAGACGCACAATCATAATCAGTATCCGACATGGAATAAGACATTTAATCAGTTCACTATTTGGCAAGATACATTCAGTGACCGAACAGTTCAGTGTAGTTAGGATCGCGTCGAGCTTCGATTTGTATGTGCCCAATGGACCTCCTCCTTCGCCAGTCTCTCCCCGCGCATTCCCGCTACGGACCGGGGATTAGGTGACCGAGCGTTCCCGGGCAGGACCCCAACACCGAAGCCACAGTAGTCATAGGAGACTAAGGCATCCGGCTATAGAACACTAGCCGGAGCAGTACACACCTTCCCCAGAGGTCGAGGTAATGCCAAGCATGCCGACTCTAGGGAAGAGATAGACTCTCAGCAGAGGATGGTGCTTTTAGCAGGCAGAGGCGGCGTTTTGTCATCCACGTCAACCCCTCCCCTGCACAGGATCGGGGCCCACTTCCACGGAGATTGGAAGGTGTCTCTGGTGGTGTCCGTGCGTTTGAAGAAAATTTCCTCCTCTCAAATAAAAAGAAAAAGATCGCGTTGAGCTCTTTCGCTAACTCAGATAGTGCGGCTAGCGGCTATGACTTAACTAGTACGTTCCGCATCGTATTCATAGGTTCGAATTCAGTTTAGACCTCGGAGGTGTTCGGATCGAATTCGTAAATCCGACCAATTCGAATGACTTGCATGGGAAACTTTTCTCACGCAGCTACCACCCACTCACACAGAAATGTATCGACGGTTTGATAGTTCCTCATTTCATTGTGTCATCCAGCCAGCCGTCATACTTTGCTTTTGTGACTTCTTCTAGACGGTCACTTGTTTTCAATAAAAAGGCTAGGCTACCGGCTAAAGTTCATCTACGAGTTGGTTATCATAGTATCAATTCGATTTGATCTGTTTTTTTCCCGCTTTAACAAACTGTCTGAAGGATAAACAGCTTGAGTGCAAAGCCTTATAATTTTCCTGATACTTAGCCAACATTATATATATATATATATGTAGATATAAAAATGTATGTGTGTGTTTTGGCTAAATGTTTGGAAAATCTATATATATATATATATATATATATAACTTTTCGATTCAGGCTTCGACGGTTGTGCAAAGCAGCACGCCCTTGTAGTATATTCCTACATAGTGTTCTACAACACGATTGAATGTCAGCCAGTGGACAAATCCCGCCTTTGCTATAAACGACATCTATCAACTCTGCCTGCTCTGGACACGAAACGCTTGGCATCCCTTAACGCAATAATCCCTTCGTCCATTAGGCATCCGCTGCCGCAGCAAAGAGGAACGGAGATATGGCCCGCTCTATTTTTAACCCTCTCTCACTCGTCGGGACCAACTTGTCAAGAGTCACAAACCGGGAGCCGAGTGAGCGCCCACTTGGTAAAGCAGCTTTAAAATCAACGACGAATTTGTCTTATGAGAGGGTTTTCTTCTAAGCAGGCGGTGGGCTAGAGGGTGTTCGGAGCGGCCGGCGTGTCCACGTTCGCGTTCGGGGCCGCAGAGGTTCACTACCCTGGTCCTGGTCTAGCCGGCAGCAGGAGCACCAAGAACCTCTTTCGTTCGTAAACTTCTTTCGGCTGAGAGTAGTTCGACCTACTTGGCTAGGAAGCACTCAAGCGTTTCAGAGATCGACGCGGTAGCTAGCGTCAGCTTTTTGTTGGATCCTGCTTAGAGACGCAGCGTAGCTCGACGCTTAGATTGGCCTGTTTAAGAATAAAGGTCATATTCGAAACGCAAGTCCACAATTTTCTTGGCATCACTACATGTTTATTTAGTCAGACGCATAGCTGATGTTATGTATCATACATGTAGAGTAAACTCTAAATGTGCTTAGGGTTTACTATTCAAGTTCAATCCAATGCGGTTCATATTTGGTGATTATATCCAAAGCGTGATCATATTTTATGATTATATTGACAAAATATGATATATCTTCAAGGTCACAGCTATAAATACGCAGGCAGCTTCTTGAATTCGATGCATAATATGATATACTACCCTATATCCGCCATGAATACAGTATCGTGCGTGCTCATTTCTTCTATCAAGCGCATGTCGTCCGGCATCTGTTTGTCTGATATTTTTATTGTGCGAAATTGTATCCTTCATCCGTATCCGCCCGGCTCATGACAACAAACTATTGATTTATCGATTGCCGAGAGGCATGCTTTTAAAGCAATGCGTCATCCAAGGCATTGTATTCATATCTGACATAGTTCATCCAGATTCCCTTCCTCGACAGCATTGCTGCCTGCAATCTGGTGGCTGGCGTTGATGATCAATACCGAGCCTTCTCATCCGATTTCTCAAAGGAATCGTTCTCAAACCTAAACTGTGCTTTAGTGGACCCGTTTGTTCAGAGTTTAAGCGGCACCATACTGTCGGATGAACAGTATTTTTCTATCGCGGCTGTTGACGCGAATGCTCGCTGGACTCGTGGTGAACAACCGAAATTGAGATAACGACTTCATTTCACGAGGGTCCTGAGGGTAAATGACAGACGGGGAGAGAGTAGATCGATTGTCTGTTTGAATTATGGGCTCCTGGTCACCTAACCATTGCGCAAGTGGAACGACAATCAGAGAGGAGCCAACAGGCTAGAACCACCGTTAACCAGCCATACTGCGGGTATGGCGTGGTGGACAAGGTAGGTATTACCTAAAAGGGAATTTTGTGGAGTCTGAGGTTCAAATCTGAGTGTGGCCGTATTTAAGTGGCAACTAATGTCTTCGGCACAGCTACCACTGTGCAGAAAGGAAGGCACCGTACACCAACTTGAATGCGTCGTAAATACTGCATGTTTACATACACAGGGCTTTCTACGGACTCCCCATTGACCATAGTAGTCGTTTACAAGACGAAAAGCGGACAAAGGTCCTAAAGAGGAAGTCTGGTCTTGAGTGAGTGAGAGAGAAGGGAAACAGCTGAGAGTTAGCTAACCACTTCATGTCCGTACTGTGAGGAGGATGTGTGGTGCTCGTGGCTGGGCCTGTACACATCTCACCGCCCTTACTGAAGAATGCGCTAAGCGTTACAGGGAAGGGTGGTGCTGTTCAACATCCGTCAACAGTTCCATAGGGGGGCGCGGTCATGGTGTTGGCATGCATCATGCCAACACCATGACCACGCCCCCTTATGGTAAAAAAAACAGCCAATCTGCTCACTAACTACATAAAATCTAGCCACCGCTTAAGGGGGAGGAAAGAGTAGGATTTTAATGAGATGTTTAATGAAACCGTGGGATCCGTATACTAATTAAACCAACATACAAAAGTGGCGATGTCTTTGTAAACTTCGTCCACGGTACAAATTCACCGCTAACGATTAATTGGCGGTGACCAATTTTGCGGAGGTTGACACCAATGTGAACGCGTAGCCCGCAGAATTGCGAGTGCACTATGAGACCGCGAGCAGGCTCGCAAAACGTCGCAATTGTAATCGCCGTTATGAATATGATGAACCAGCAGTGTCTCACGGCGCGTTGCACTGTTTTTTAGAGGCTGCCCGTTCCCGTAGAGCGGTCCCGGTCTCCCTCGTCATTTGTTCGTTTTGATACGATTGTCTTGTACAGTCGTTTATCGATTTGTTTCCTCAAACCTTCTATCTATTTTACCTTTAAAGGTTCACTAGGTGAACGTAAATCGTACCGTACATGAAATAGCCAAATCCCATGGAAACAGAAGTCCCGGAGCTAACGCCGTTAGTCTGGATCACGCTCTTCTGATACCTATCCAGCTTGTAACTAACCAGACACAGGTTCATTTATTTTAGGTCACCCAAATTGCTGTCTTACATCTGGATAGGCGTCATGCTCCGAGACGGGTAGACAATCCGCACGACCTGAGAAACAGCCTTGATGCAAACGACATCGTTGAGCTTCACCCGCCTACTAGCACTCGATGTGTCAATTTTAGGTCGGCAATCTTCTCCACCGTCAATTATGGCTGTACATACATGTCCCCGTAATAGATATATATATATATATATATATACATATATATACATTTCCGATACCCTTCAAAAGACGTCACTTATTTGGCCAGACGTTGAGCGGTTCAATCGAGAGTGAAGGTGAAACGCTTAACGGTACCACCACAAGAGTGCCTAGGCATTGCCTGTTGCTCCTCCAGCTGCCGCTGTGCTGCGGAGCTGCGATCGACGCCGGAGCAGCATCCGCATGTCTCGTACAGGGCGCACCCCTTCGTATCAGGAGCTAGACGCTGCTGCAGTGTGCTACGCACGATGGGTCGTTCGAATATGTATTTGATCGCTAGCCGGATCGCCGCGACAGCGTAAGCAAACAACTCAAACACAGCAAGATCAGGACCGGCTCGAATCATGTGTACGAGCACTTAGTTGAATTTGCCGGCAAGATCTCGACCGAATCTCAAGTCTCACCTATAATAGGTTCGATCGCTTCGTCGTTGCTAAGTGTCTGCTGAACAAACCCGCTCGACGAGACGCGAGATGTCCTGGCAATTTTTTTGACGGACCAAGCACCCGCCTAACAGCTCAGCCC
This sequence comes from Stratiolaelaps scimitus, assembly GCA_019614645.1. Lineage (NCBI taxonomy): Eukaryota > Metazoa > Arthropoda > Arachnida > Mesostigmata > Laelapidae > Stratiolaelaps > Stratiolaelaps scimitus. The sequence goes on from JABWDB010000019.1 coordinate 1,045,254, forward strand.
GTAGGAAATTATTCGTATTGCGATGTGCACACCTACGACTGGCAAAACAGAACACACGAACAGAACGCGCACGCATTCATTTTTCGGGCGTAGCTTGTCGTCAGCTATAGACAAGGCTGCAGTTTCCTGGATGTTTCAAAGGAACTGCTATGGGAAGAGCAATGGCTCTACGACCCCACGAGGCAGCTGCCTACCCCGCGCCCTAGTGCTATGTCGTAGACGTCATTGACGGCACCGTTCGCAGCGGTTGGCGCATGGTCGTTTACGCATGTCTCCATTTGCGAACAACAGCAGCATTCCGTTTCAGCACTATGAGGTTGTATCGATTTCCTTTTTTCGTTGGCCGCCATTACGTCTACACGCTCAACAGCTGCCACGAGCGCTGCGATGACGATGACAGAAGCGCGACCGGCCGACCGCGGTGGCTATGCTATCCCATTCGAGGCTTTATCTGCCTGCTCCTCATCGCAGCCTCCCAACCTGCATTTCGTGCCGTCGCCGGCACGAAGGCCGACTGAAACAGAGAACGCGTATGACATTTTGTATAAAACGTCCAATAACGTCAGTAAACGGGTGGAGATAACAGGCGAGGCGGCAACATCATCATGGGCGCTTTCTCCGCTGCGCGCAGGCAGCATGCATTCAAAGGCACGCTGGCCCCCGCACGCTGGCCCCCGCATGTAGCCACGTCGGGGATCTAATCCCCGGAGACCGTAGCGCGGGGTAGAGTGCAATTGGGACTGAGTCCACCCATTCCCAGTTGTCTCTTCGCTGCCGCATTCCATCCCTCTCATCGCCTCGTCTGCTCCCAGCCAAGGGAAACTTTGTAGCTTGTAGCTTTTGAAGTTTCGCTGCGTGCCCTGCACTAGGCGGGCAGTCGGCCGACGCGAGCGTTACTGTTCCCGTCGAGTCGGCTCTCTCCCATGTGGCGTACCGCGTGTCTTTGTGGGCGTCGCTGTTGACTGCTTTTGTAACGGGCGAATTAACGGTAGGAGCCGACGCCGACGCCGAAGCGGCTCCGTTGCGCCAACCGTTGTCGTTTTGCGACCGGCTTAGCCATCTCCCGAACGGTGTTGCGCGGCGACAAAGACCGTTACTGCGCCGCCACTACCCCCATTGCAGTGGGCGGTCGAAGCGATGACGCGAGGGGAGCGGAACCAACCGCCAGCTTTCCCTAAGGCCTTCGTCAGTGTTTCCGCGAGAGTTGACGCTCTACGCAGCGCGTTTCACCCTCGGAGTGCTCTGTGCCGCCTAACGAACGAACGAAGGTCCTTAGCTGCCATACGGGTGTCCGGATTAGTATCGGCTTCCCCCGAGGGCGTCTCCGCTTTGCTTAGCCTCCCAACGGGGATAAGCAGCCCAGCAGCTTTCTAGCCCCCATTCTCTGGCAACTTCGCAATGTCCTTCAACGTTATTTCAGGCTTGAGCGCTCAGCTACGCCGCTCTGCGCTCCGCGTGTTAGTTGGCTGGATCGCCTGCTAATGAGACACCCGTTTATCTTTCAGCGTAGACAGCGCTGCCATCGCTTCCCAAACACACTATACTTGACGCTGGTCGGACGAATAGATGTTGGGAGTTTCACCTTACAACTCAATGCACGCTGAACGAAACAAATCGCAGGGTAATTTGTCCATTGTCTAACCGTTCCGCAGGCGCTAGGCTATTTAGCTAAGTTAGTGGGTATATGTGTGTGCCCTTGGGAATATATATATATATATATATATGTATATATATACGCTTGTAGTAAGGAATTTCCCGTTACTTCATAAGGAAATCACGGTCCGAGAAATCGAGGCAGATAAAATGACGAGATTTTGTTAAAGGGCTATTAATAACTGTGTGCATTGGTTGAAGTAGGGTTTTTACAATATGTGTATATATTATCATGATAATCATCTCTTCCTTGTCAAATACATGTAATTTTATATTTGTAAGTCGCCAGATCGTCTTCAGTTACCGTTATGGGCTACAGCAGTCAACTCCTTCTAACTTGATCCGACCGTCTTCACCATCGGGTTCTATCGTAAGCCAATGAATCGAAGTAGTCTTAGGCAACATGAGTTGATCTATCAAACTGTCACAGCTTAGTCTGCTCCTACTTTGGACAGAACAGTGTTAACCTTTAGGAGATATCAAGGACTCTGCTCGGGTAGAGGATGGAACTTTGCAAAGGCACCTCTCTGCTCCCCAGTGAAAATTTCCAATTAGTCCCTTTGCAGTCCTTAGAGAGAAATTGCGTCTCCGTTTCGTCATGATACATCTCGCATACTCGAAGCATTTGTTTCTTTATACTCTTTCAAGAAGATGACTTTAATTCGCTATAGTTGGATTTATGGCAAGCATGAATTCAGAACTGTCCTCCGTTACATCTGGAGTATAATATGATATATTTCGAACAAATGGATATAAGAATGGAGAATTGGCATCGGTATCCAAGTGATATGAGTATGATTAAGATAAGACGCTGTTCCCAATTTGACTACGGTTAAATACATGATTACATAGTAGAATAGGCTCTCTTTTTATAGTCACAATCGTAGAATTTATTCATTTTTCATCGATACAGTGTAGTAGCCCGCATTACATATACGTTTAGGATTAGATGGGCTGCTTTGACTGACTTATCACATTACTGCTATATATATATATATATATATTTATACTATAAGTGACACTTTGCGTAGACCTATACAGAGTATATTTATGGAAACTATTGACAGGTTACAAACGAACCCCGATCACAGGGATATATCTCGGAGCAGTCCCCAACACCATTTTCTGCTCTCAGCACTCGAAAGAGCGGACGGCCATTACAGTTTCTGAAGTTCATCTGAAATAGCAGGCCGAGAACAACATTTCATATGAATATCATCATATTGTGTCACATTTCACATAGAACCATGCAAGCGAACACTAAAGCCGACCGCGATGGATCTCTGTGTGGCTGCAACGTATTGTGCAGCACCGCTGAAGGCGCTATGATACAGATACAATGTCAACGACATCTGTAAACCACGCAAAAAAGCGAAACAACAATATGAATAGAACTCCTAGCTTTGCTACACGTTATTCTGTCGGCTCTGAAGTTGACCCAAAGTCAAATGTTCGCTGCAGCGCTCCCTTGTACACGAAGCATGCCGCCGCCCGGTTCACCCGTGACATACTGTCTCAGGATGTGGCTGCTTGTATCGAGAACAAAACGCGTTTTTGTCTTCAGTTCTTCCAACATTGGCCGAGCTCCGTCGCTTGAAATGAAGCTCGACTTGGCGCGCCCCGACCCGATTTCATCTCGGTCTGTAGCAATCGCGACAAGACCAACACAAGCTGCATGCATAATGTGACGGCCATGAATCTCAACATAAACGTCATACTTACAAATTGACTATTGCAGGACAACTGTGTACGCGTGGTGTTAGCAGAACAAATGGGATCAAATAAACTATCCCCCATAATCCCTAGAAATTCCTAACTACTGTATGGTTGAATAAACCACTCCTTTTGTTCACAATAAACTATTAAACCCTATGAAGATTATAGGAGCACACCTAGCATTAAATCGAGAGCTGTTTGATTCACTTTCAGTAGCCGGTTGATGGCTCGGCGGGCTTCGTCCGAAGAGGCATTGTCCGCAGCTTCCAGCCCCTCAATCTTCTGTAAAGCGTCGACAACTGGCGCGAACCGCTTTCGGAATGCAGTCAAAAGTTGAGACCCGCTCGGCGATAGTGGAGGAGGACTCGCCTGTTAAGCAATTCAGTCAACTTTAATATGACACCTATGTTGTACAGACACCCAAACAAATACCACCATTGATGTCCAACCAAATTGAATTAAGGTTAATCCAACTGAATTAAGGTTCTCGGCCACTGCCACCTACCTTATAAGGAGGACTCTGCGAATTTTGTACAAGTTTATTGTTGATCGTATGGCCATTATTGTTGAGGCTGCTGTTGTTGCTATTGGAGTCACCGGTCGAATGTTTGAGTTCTTTCACTCGATCGGCGTAGCGCAATGTGTTTAGTGTGTTCTCGCAAAAATTTTGTCCGGGCGAAATCATGGCGATCTGAAAGCGTACCCACAACAAACGAAATTTGCATGTTAGACGACAGCCTCCGGCAGCTGAACTTGCTCCGACTCAGCCGAACAATGCGTGCGCGCTGTCTGAGCCGACGTATGCAGTTGTGTTCAATTGTTGGAATGGACCCAGACCGACGCGCTAAGCAAATAGCTAATTCAAGAAAACCGAGAGAGTCTACAGCCCTCGACAAAATGTAAAACTTGCGATACTTGGCCAAGTTTAGGAAATACTGTATACTTCTATCCTCGACGAAACTGATATAATGAAAGAAGCAATTAGTGCAACAATTAGCGGCGACAGGCAATTTGGGGCGACGCGAGCAATCAAGCGCCCTTTAAGAGGTGCCGTACATTTTGCTGAATGTGAGACCCTTCTTAATAATTAATACACGTTCACGAGGAACAATTGCTAACCAAATTATGTGAATAATAAATATAGCAGCACATACGACAAGGCGTTCGATTCGTATAGACTCAACAATTTAGCAGAGATCCTATCACCGCTGATTTTGTTGCAAATAGATGAACGCCCATGGGAGCTATCAGGTGCTGCACCAGTATGACGTTGGCGATATCAATGAGCAGTTATGATCTTGCAGTCAGCAAGATTCCATGCCAGCTTTTTTGGGGTTACCCCGGCACGTGTATCCCATAGTAATCACAATGACATAATCAATAGAGGTGCCGTTCACCTTTCATTAAATGAAGATTCCCAATCAAAGTGTTCATGCTTTGCTCATGGCCACACACAAAATCGGTAATGCAAGCTACAATTGTCAATCTACTGCCGAGGGGGGGGAGAAACGCTGGACGAATATAGCCCCGTGCGCGAATCAGAGGCCTCGGAGATCGGGAAAAAGGCTACCCACCCTCGGGCACTTCCCGCGATGCTGGTCGCTCCGCGTTTTCGCCTGCTCTGTGCACTACTATGCGGGCCACCAGCTATCAAGCCGGAAGTCGGTCCAGGACAACGGTGTCCATTAGCTTCATTAGTTAGTCCGTTTCTTACACCGTTTTTCCTCCTGCACCGAGTTGAGCCTCTTCTTTTTGAGCTCTAAGTGTACCAAGACCTCTGCTACTCGTTCCCCCTCGCACTGGCAATCGGCTGTAATGACAGCAAAAATCTAGCCAGCTAGATAGCGGGCTAGCTGCCCATCCGCCCGTCGATATGCTGTCCAAATTGATTGCCTAGGGGTTTGTATGGAGACGAAACGGCATTTCCGCTGTCTCGACTTTGGCGACTACGGGCTTAGCCCAGGACGCGCTAGCTAGCTAAGTAAATCGAGTTCTGTCGAGGCGGGTCGACTTGCCCGATTCGAAACAAGTGCAGCTTTATTTTAATTAGAGGACGAGGCCGACCGAGACGGGGATTTGGGGGGCACACAGAACACAAGGAAGGGTTGGGAATCATATTTCTGTAACGCAATTGTGAAGTTTCGTTACTGACACTGTTGAGGCTATCCAGCAACAGTTTTTGGGCCCTGGCTGTACCTTGAGCGAAACAGGTTGTCCGCCTGAATGAGCTTTGTGCGCAGCAAGCGACACCTACAAAATTTCTATTGACCTTTATATTAACACATCCGTGAGGGCTGTGCCCCACTGTGGATTTGTGGCCCAGCGCATGAGACATGGCTAAGTGTCTAATAGAGAATTTATACCATGTGATATATGGCACATATATCATAGTATTGCACGCATTGACTCATGCTTCGGGCCGGCTCCGGTTAGTTTCGTTCGCGTCACAGTCAAGATACACATAGATGTGTGTACGTGTTCGCAATAGACGGGATGCTAACCAACGTTGTTTTTTTTCTAGTTCTTGTTCCCTTCTGATGCGTGTTCTGGTGTACGTAGAAGGTAAATTTTCCGGGCATGACGCTCAGCCAACATTTAACGTCCACGGTACTATGCTTTCGGCACATTGCTTCATAAAACGCAGCCTTTTTAAATGCAAATGTACAACGGCGGGGATCGAGCCCGTGGACCTACGGTTGTCCCCCTGCGATTGAAAGGCGCACACGAATGCACCACGCCACCAAAGGGCTCGACGTAGAAGGTATGGTACTCTGTGGCACAGAGGTTGTTTCCGACAGGCCTCCCGATATACAAATAATACATGAGCGATAATTTTAATTTAAATGTCATTGCTAAAAGTCTTCTTCGCGATATAGTCTGAGGGAGAAACCGCGGTGAACTGACCGTGAGGTGGACTTCATTGGGTCGACAATGAGTTGCGCCGCGCCTCAGGGGCATTTATGAGGGCTCTCGAGAATCTACCCGGCTGGTCGTAGAAGGCTCATTATCCCATTCGGCACTGTCGAGGCGGTTCCGCTTTGAGGAGGCGCGACTGACTGAATAGGTTTCAGTATCACCTCATATATACGAAATTACTGCATGCAAATGCCATGAAGATTTTTGTGCTAGACATCTATGGAGCCTAACATGTGGCATTCTATATTCACAAGTCGATTCTAACGGAATTGGTCAAATTCGAATGTGGAAAATACCAAAAAGAAAACAATACAGATACTGCTCATACATGCAATACAATATTATATTATATTAGTAGATATACATTTACAATACGGCATACATCCGAGATATAACAAGCACCGTGGGAGTTACGCTTCGTATCAATCTATAGCAGTACCGTAGGTACACGTAATCTAGCCAAACTCAGTATATGGGATAGTTGCAGACCAGCTATTATTATCTGGCTGGCGCCGAAGCGCATTTGCATGAGCCATGACGACCTCCTCCCCTCTGTCCGACGGATGAAGCGTTTTGCCAAAATCGGAAATCTGCAAGACGACAAAGGCCTTTGCAATGTCGAGGTAATGCGTCTCTCTCTCGCTCTCCCCCTGCCTCTTTCTCTCCGTTCCTCCGCTATTTGATGTCCACGCGACCGGCAGATAGACTAGACGTCGCTAGCTATTCTCCCCCCCGGCCCCCCCTCCGCGCGCTCTATGTCTAAAAAGGAAGCACGCGCGGTACCAGCTTCGGAAGGGGCTGATCTTCGAACTAAAGCTCTAAGGCGTCGTTGAAACAACGACGTCGAAGCACTTTGCAGTGCCGAAAGCCGAAGCAGCGAGTGCGACCGAAGAAGACGGAATTGCAAATTGGCCATTGAACCAAGTCGACGAGAGTCAGAATGCGAAGGGGCGCGAGGACAAAACGGAAAATGGACAAAACGACTGAAGCTCGAGGAGAGCGAGAGGGTCCGCACGCCGGCGAATACGGCCGCCGTATTTTGACGTATTAGAAAAAAAAAAAGTGATGAATGTCATCCGGTTTTTCGTCGAGACGTCAACGATGACGCGGGATGACGAAGAAGATGCGAAGGGATAAAATACGACCGACAGAAAGAAAGAAAGGCTCGTATGCGCAGACAGAAATTGATCGTGTCAGATCGTGGGGGCTGGGACAGAGGGGGCGCTGGCGGCGGGCGAGAAGACCGGATGAGAAGTGAGAGATGGTGATCGATAGCAGATTGCGTATTATCCGTGCGCGGGATGGCTGGTACTATGATAATTTCGAGGCTGATTCTTTGCTGCTGCTGCTGCTGCAGCTGCCTGTAGCAGCGAATCTTATGGTGAAGGTGGCGAAAACGCCGTGGGGTTAGTGAACGATAGCCGAGCCCGGTGATTCCCACGAGCCGCGCGCGCGCGAGAGAGAGAAAGTTAAGCCAACGCTTGCTACGATGTACGAATGATTGCCCTTGAGCTCTTAGTGGCGAGACAAGCCACTTTTGGGGGTACTAACGAAAAAACAACACGAGGTTTTACTCTTGCCGAAATTACAATAGAATAGCAATAGTTTCTTGACGGATAGACGATGAATTCATGGATAAGCGTCGCAGCGTTGCGCTTAGACGATCCAGCTGCGTTTGAGTGTATGTTGGTTTGGATTGTGGTGATCGTGTTTTACAAGATCTGACTGTGGATATTTTCGTAATATCATCGTTCCGCCCTGCTAGACATGAAACCGACATATGGTGTTATAATCACTGCACGGGGTTCTTTCCGCCTGAATAGAATAGAATAGCATTTGTCATTTATCAGACCAGGGCCACAAGCGATCGAGAGCTTGCTGAATATTGCACGGGTATATTTTCGACGACGATCAGTTCGATCGCGCTCCTCATGTTTGCATAATTCCCGGTAGCTACCAATAATAACTAGGCAATTAACCAACGACATGTGATTCCTAATTGTCATTGCTGACCGACAACATCGCGACGTCACGAAAGCCGCAGGTTATCGGGTCGGTTTTCTTAGGCGAAAGGGAATTTGTACAAGATAAATTATTTTCAAATACAAAAAGCAAATTGTGTAGAAGGCCGATCCTTGTGAGTTAAGAACCCTACCTTTCTGGACGACAGGGCGTGGGAATCTTGGGGGTTTTCGGAAGGAATTATCAGAGAACTATTAGAGCAGTACACAAGCAACGTATTTTGAAAAATTATATTTAGATATGGATCGGCCAGCTGTGAATGGCTTAATCAAGTCTAGTATGATTACAGTGCAACTGTCACTCATTACCTATTACAAATAGTTACGGCCAAATCCTATATAGGTACATACAAATATACAGGTGGCAGATGTTGACGTAGGATAACTCACCATACACGTCCTGCTGCGTTCACCAATGAACGAGTCCTTTAGCACCTGGGTGAGTTTCGATGCACGAAAAGGTAGATGAGCTCCAGATTTACCAAGAGCCCTAATGCATTCCTTTAGTGCTAGCAGACTTTTGTTGATCTCAGCTCCCTCAAGTTGGGTTTGCCGATCCGAACTGATCGTATCAGAGCCTTTTTCGTTGCCAGCCAAATCCACCAGCGATAACTTGCCATGAAGCGAAGATCTGAAATCATTTTACGCAACTTTTATGTTTGCTGCCTCATACCTAGAGCCTCCCATAATCAGCAGTGAATATATATACATATATATATATATATATATATATATATATATATATATATATATATATATAAGGTATCTACTACCGGGCCGGATGGGACAACGAAACGTCGCACAATTGATTCTTAGACCGTGCCACAAATTATTACCACAATATATTCCGTGATCGGCACGCGATTGGCGAACTTTCACGTCGAGTTCGATTTCGACCAAGTTCGTGCTCATTCCATTACTCAGCCAGGATATAATGCAGGTTAGTCGGCTTCAGGCCTCCCCAGGGAAAACTTCACGGAATGTGTCCACCGACCAAGCTATAGGCTACTGGGCCAAGCGAAGATACTCTGACAGTAGGCCAGGCCGTGAGGGGTGGGGGGTGAGATATCAGGACGACACTAAAATTCACCTTGTTACTCTTGCTACCGCCTTTCGTTTCGGTGACGAACTTTGTCGCAGCAGCAGCATCAGCAGCGAGGTAGAACTCAACGGCGGAGAATTCGAATTGAACTCTGGGATTTATCGATGAGATCAGATGAGTACAGACCGAATACTATACAACGACGAGTTGGCAGCACGTGTCAACTAATAGCATCTACATCATCGTATCTTTCGTACGAAATGTTAATGGTGGTTGAATTGTACGCTACTGCAGCGTGTATGGTGCACATTGGGTGGTGGAGCTGGGCGTTCCCCTGCATCGCACGTCACAAAGCGAACAGCTGTTGTCGAATTTGTCTCTCTACTTTGGATTCGTGGTATTCCATCGACTGAGACGACAAGGACATAATAATAATGATAATAATGGAGAAGAACTAACTTTTCAATACCAATGTACCGTTTCGCCTGTGAATGTGCTTTCATATGATAAAGAGATCACTTGAACTGCACCTTTCAGGAAGTTGCTCTGTTTTACGACATGTAATGCCTGTATTTTCAGTATGCGAGCTAGGGCGCGCGAGTAATATTCAATATATAAATTGCTTCTTGCCCTTTCAAGTGCGATGTGTTATTAGGTGTTCAGTAAGCATGGATGTGCCATTCGGTTCCATCTCGTACAAAACCAAGTGCTTCAAAATGAAAACCGCTGTTACAATTTTCCCATAATGCTGGTTACTTCAGATGAAGATGACTCTAGGCTCGTACCTTTGAGATAATTACGATTCGCTCAGCTTATCTACTTCGTAGTCTCTGCGATGATTACGATGCCCTTCCATGCTAGATGTAATCGTCGACTGAGTCTCTAATCATAGGCTTATAGCTGTGGTCACACCCAATAACGGTGTACCAATGCCTGAAGTTTTGCCTTAGGCGCAACTCATTTGTTATGCGATCGCATCACCGTAGGCAATTCCGTGAATTATTGAGGCGGCTCGGATACAAAAAACGGAGACGTCAGACATGCCTAACTTATCGTGCATCGAAGTTTGTAGAGTGTAACTCGTTGACTACTGAGAGCAGGAGAGAGCGAGAGAGGGAGAGAGAGGGAACAACTTCAACGTCCTTCCCTGCACCACTTCATTATCGATGTGCAAAACACGGAACCCCTCGCGATGTGCGGGCTAATCTCCGAAGAGCCAGTTGGAAAAGTTCGTTGCCTGTTGTACTTCATGCGTTGTCCTCTCTGTAACGGGCCCACCCCACTCCAGTACGACTCAGTGGAACTCGAATAGGATAGCTGACCTCTCACTGAGAGAAAGAAACTAGTATTTTGTCAAGGAAATATTACAGGATGCAGGGCAACCCGATTAGTAACACCCGAATCAGGCTCGTGAAAATTTGTCTGAAAACAAGAAGAAAATAGTTGGAGATATTTGCGAGTCTCTACGAACGTCGATATGATAACGCCCTTGCTTCTGCATCCGTACAAGTCATTCTCGAGTTCAGTAGAAAGCACGTGGCAACGGAAACAACTGCGTATCAATGTTCGCAGCACGAAGAGTCTGCACCGGCGGAGAAGCTGGGAGACAACGCTCCAAGGGTATATATATATACATGCAAATGAACGGCGATCCAAAGACAAATTCGAATGTGTTAGCGAATGGTGCGTCGTGCCAATATATTGCTTTAACACGGAGAACAGCCCGGCTTATTAGCAACGACAGGGCAGCAGTCGCTGGTGCGTTCTGATGGAAAAGTGACGAAGTTACTTGCGACAACATGTAACCATAGATGCAGTAGGGCTATGCATCTGGAGGTCGGCCATGACAAGATAGATGCCGTTACCGAGCCCGGTGGCCGCGTGGTGCATTCGTGTGCGCCTGCCGTGCAATTGGACGAGACACGTAAGTGTCCACATTAAATGTTGGTTAAGCGTCGGCCCGAAATAAAAGATGGATGTAGTTCGGGCTCTCTGCTGTCGGCATGTATACGTCCGTCGCTTCAGCAAAACGAGTTGATGTGACATTAACGAACCGTCCGCGGCCCTGACAAATCGAGGGTGAAAGCGAGCATTTGTTCACTTTCCGATGTTCCGGACGACGACTTCAGCTTAAAGAGATGTGCTGGTTACGAAGTTGTGCACGGAGCAGTGTCTGCAGAGAGAGCGCCTTCCTGGCGCAGGTGCGACCAGCATGGCGAGACTATGCACACTACACTATGAACTACAACCACCGAATCCCGAGAGTTCACCCCGCAAACACACGCGCATGCCGACAGACACGCTCAATAAATTATGCTACAACTCCAGCTGGCGCCGAAAGCCTCAGTCGAGCGTTATTCTCTTGCCTAGAACATGCCAGGGGTCAGAGAGATGAAGACCTGGCACAGAGGTCCTGTACGCCTCTATGCTAATTTGGTCCCTTCGGCCAAGGAGAGCTACTCCTCGCCTGTGATGTCCTGTGAAGGTCAGGTCACAAACTCCATACACATCCATGCGTATTTACAATCTCGTTGGCAATGGGGGAATAAGGCGCTACAAGATACGTCCGGTCAGTGGTGGGCGTTGCGCAGCGATATGCTTCGTTCGCTGATTGTCCATGGCGACAGCTACAAATCGAGTGTTCTCGAATGATTCAGGGCTTAGAAAGTTATAATAAAGCATACGCATATCCCGTTCGTGAAATCGCTGGACGTGAGTGTTCACTAGAAACGATCAAAAGTGGCCAAGGGTAAGGCATTTTAAAGGGGAAGCTATAAAACTTGTTGCTGTGGTATCTGTGTGCGAGGCGCATGGTTCGCATAGCATGCACTGACTTCTGTGAACCGGTCGCCATCTTTTGCCTACTGAAGCTTCCCCGGACATTGTTATCTTTGCTCTGTTCAGACGATTTCGTGAACGATTCGCATCAAATGAAGACAATTGACACCTGTTTATATTCAATCATAAATGGACGCATCCTATATTTCGGTAGGTTTATCGTGTCGCCCATACATAAATTCGCCACCATTAACGTTCGATTGTTATTAGTTGTTCTTGATCTGCGAACAAGTCGGCCTCTGTCAATATCTAAGCGCCAATTTTGATACGAGCCTCGTACAGCGTGACATTTTGACGTCATTTTTTAAAAACGATTCTCCATCATCGTTCGCGATGCTACCGGTCACACAATTGGATTACAGAGGCAATCACCATAGTGATTGCCTCCGCGGTGTTATTTTCATCCCATTCTACGGTCGTAAATAAACCTTTAGCCGTCACCCCTTTGTCTAAATGGACAAAAGTCACGTTTATTTCGACTATACCATGCCAACGTGAGACCATACGGTCCGCTGTCCGCTATATTATACCTTGAGGGCTGTTACCTTTTGCTGCTGTACTACTGCTATTGTGAGTATTAGGTTTCGAGAGGTGTCGAGCTAACCGACAAGGTCGGTGGACAAAGTGCTACTCCGCGAGGCCGACGTGTTGTATCCGAAAGGGGAATAAATACTGCTACGTGTAGAAACGGACAAGGAAGCATCCCCCCTAGGGGAGGGCCCTATTCTCTCCGCCATCGTGTGTCTATAGCACTGTCGTTGACCACAGTCTCAATTCGGAGACTCCGCCCGAGCAGCTCGTTTCGCCATTCTGCCCACCCCCACAGGCCTGAGCTCTTCCGTCGTGAACGTACCGCGGCGGTCAGAAGCAGCTCGCAGGAGCATCGCTTGCTAGCCGAGCGTGCGACGAATATGAATCAGAGAGAGAGCGAAGGCGGCGAGAAACCATCCCGGACATCGGCAAGAACCCAGAGCGGGTGCTGCTGGCTTGCTCCGCTGCGTCCATCGGCTAACGGCCTGCAGCCGCTGTGGCAAGGAGGGCACTGCTGCGAGACGACAACTGCATCGCCACTGCGAACTGCCCCTCTGTTCGCTTCGCGGTACGCACTGCACTCGCTTGCCCACCTCATTTCGTTCCGCTTGTCTGTAACGTCCGGATCACCCTAGAAGGTCCTGATATTACTCTTTCTCTCTCCCTCTTTCTGTGCCTCTATCACTCTGTTTGCCACGTGGGAGAGCCTGGTCGCTCGCACCTATTGCATACCGTCCACGCAGCGCCAGTATCCCACAGCTGTCCAACCCCGCAAATCTCAATGAGCTACTGGCGAGCTGAGCTACTTCGATGAGAGCGAAACTGATCGGGCCCGTAGAGGGTTTCAGGGAGGGTGTGTCGTAAGGCCACGAGCATAAATAATATTTGCGGCTTCGTGCGGGACCACCACCACCACCTAGCCAAGCAGAGATGGTGGCAGACGGCAGGCGGTCAGCAATTTCTCATGCGAATACCCGAGGCCCGACAGGGCTCTACGTCCATCTCTCGCGGCATCTTCCTGTCAAGATTTTGTTCCCTGGAACAATTCATTAATAACTGCAGAGACGGCAGCACATGTTCAGTGCGAGCAGATGCCACGCGGCAGTAGCGCGGTTGGGATGAAGTAAGGCCGCAAGATTGAAGGGAACCTTCGAGCAGATCGGGCCAAAAACGCCAGCGGTGGCCCCAGCGGAAACTCCCAGAGACTGCGTTGGTGGGCCGCGTTGGGCCTGGACCAAAGGCTGAATATGACCGTGTAAAGGTATAGCGCAACGGTCCCAGTCCCGGCGACGGCTGAGCCGGGTGATATGTTCTGTGGCCGTGTCATAATTACCGATCCGCGATTCGTACGGCAGTGCGCGCTGTGTGTCGCTCTCCCAAGGGGTGTGAGGACTGGGTCGGCCGATTTGCCTGTGATTCAATTCAAACGGAGTTCGCTGCCGCTTGTGGGTTTCACGTAACTGATGTACGGTGGGCGTATGACATTCCTTTTTCGGCGAAGCGGCCGCGCCCCGCCTGACTCCACGCTCAAAGTGTCGATGTGCCACCCCATGGCTTGGTATGCTCTACACAAGGGTAGAACCGCCGGCACCGGCAGCGATCTCCGGTTCTGCCAGCAAACGAGCACTCCTCGAGCACCCGACAGCAGATGGAAAATAGAGAGATATAGAGAGAGAGAGAGGGAGACTGCGATTGATGACGTAATTGGCACACTCGGATACCATTAAAGAAAATCGGTCGACGGCCTCGTATCAACGTCCGCAGCTGCACTCGAAACATTGCTCGACTACTATTGACATGGGAACAGATGTTTAATGAACGGCGTTTTTGTTTAAAAACTCTATTTATTGTCGCCTTCGCCAGAAGAAGCAGGTCTCCCGAATAGCAAAACTACACTAGATTGAGCGAGAACAGAGCAATAACAAAGCGAGATATCAGATACATTATACATTTCCGAGCGTATTCTGAAAGACGCATTACGATCCGGAAATGAACCGAAATCCAATACCTAAATGGAACTCACTCCCGGAATAATGAGATTTGCAGGACCGCATGTGACCTCGACGAGTTCTCGTTGCCCTTTGTGTTCGCTGATGTCCTAACGGCACTACCCTTTTTGATGAGGTCCAACATGACATCTTCGTCCGAAACCTCAACCTCAGATAATCCGACGACAACGACACGCTGCCTGTTATCTTCCATAATCTTCAGTGGACTCTTATCGTTCAGCAGATCGAGAACCTGTAAGATAACGGCATCGGCATCAATTTCGTTAGTGATGAATGAACGTCGGTGAGGCCGAACTTCTCTCTCTCTCTCTCTCTCTCTCTCTCTCCTCGTTACAACATCAAGCTGGGAACAAACACGATACTGAAGAATAACTTCCTTGAAAAACAACAATGTTATTAAATTTACAACATGTGCATATTTAAGGACTATGGCCGCTACGAGAACTTGTGTTGTTGTCGAAGGTGGGAAGGATTATCTGGAGTCTCGCCTGTGTGAGGCGTGGGTCGTTTTGTGTATCACCAATACTGTATGTGCTCTGTTTGTCGATTCGCCTCTCTGTCGCGTATGTATTATACGATACTGTCCCCAAGGAAACCGGCTAAAGGTCAGCCGGTATATATAGATATATAGCTGCGCACGTTAGCTTACGATTACGTAATTGCATCCATAGAAAAAGAGCTGAAAGTGACTACAGACGATGACGAAGAACAAGAAAAAGCCATTGGGGCAGTCCTCCGCGCTCAGTGAATCATTCAATGGAGAACACATCCACGACATGGGCCACCACCCGCCGGTATTGCACCGCTATTCGTCATTCGTTGTGTCAAGTACGATCGTCCGCAATCAGTGTTTCCACATTATCGTTACTCTCGATCAGGCCTCGGTAGCTCGGAGAACCGCGGCGGGGTGTCTCTGCTGCTGTTGCATGCATAATATAATAATAATAACAAAACAGCGATAACACACGTGCCTTTCGGTTGAATACGATAGGATCGCATCGCACACGAGAGCATGCACATCTGCTAAAGCTATTGTCCGGCAGTCAGTGCTACTGCGGAAGACAATTACTGGAGTTGGTCATCGTGCCGCCCATTGCATGTATCTGTTGTTGGGCGTAATTTGAAATTCTAGGCGCGTCGCCACCAGCTCGCCGCTGGCCGCGTTCTGTTGTACAATACCTCGAACGTGTTAAATTCGTCCGTGTCGACCATTGTTTGTGTACGCTGGCTCACAAAACACGTTTGATGTACTTGGCTTACTGCATAGCAGACGTTGGCACGGACACTGGACGCAAGCTGAATGCGTTCAATTCGAATTGGTGCTTATTTTCAACACTGTGACCTGTGGGCGTTTAGACGACACGTCCGATCATGCTTCATGCCGCTCTTTTACGGTGTCAATGATCTAACGTAATTAGTAAATAATAATGCCATCACATTTTCACTTTTAACCAAAATCGATCTCGTTCCAAGTCGGCTTGAAAGCATCAGTTCCCGAAATGTATTAGAGAATGAAACGTGTCGAGGCATTTGAATCATGAAGCTCATAGTATAATTGATATATAAAATTGGCATTGCCTAAAGCCACCTCGCGTGCAATAAACAAAGGGCAATGATATGCTCTATCTCCTACAATTTATTGGTGATATCGCTCCATGGAAGAATACTGGCACTCTTGTCGACACCGTGTATTTTGATATTAAGAGTGCTTCGAGACAATGCCGCACGATCTGTTACTGTCGGTATTTCATAATAAAGTAGCTTGTGAAATGATAAGTCAACAGGCTAAGGGAGACATCCTATATGGTCGTATTTTCTCCGCTAGAGTAAACGGTGCAGTTCCAAGATAATGGATTCTCCTTTATGGATGGATGATGACGATGGGTTTTTTCCATAATGGATATTTGCCTTCAAACTCCTGCCGAAAAAGAAGTACTTGGGAGTACGTATACTGGATGTTCGACCAAGAACTGTTCTGGGAAGCGTTCGTTGTTCATTATTTCCAAATCATGGGAAGCAGAGTGCACCTAGACGGGTGAAATTACTGATACATGCTGATAATGCCAA
Source organism: Stratiolaelaps scimitus (assembly GCA_019614645.1). NCBI lineage: Eukaryota > Metazoa > Arthropoda > Arachnida > Mesostigmata > Laelapidae > Stratiolaelaps > Stratiolaelaps scimitus. The sequence continues at coordinate 1,062,047 of JABWDB010000019.1, forward strand.
GTTGTGCATGCCGCTTACGAATGGTATTGGTGAAGCTGTGCATCAACGTGCTGTAGGTGATTCCACTGAACGGTCGTCAAATATAGAGCTAAAGGAAACAGCCCACAGACGCGGCGATCGAGAAATTGGATCGACAAATCCAATGGACAACTATATCCTTGCGGGTCTGACCCCGAGAAAACTTGATTCCGTAAAAGACCAATTCTCGTCAAGTCTGAACTTCTCCGAACAAACCGTACCAATGTAAGCCGATGCTCTCGGACGATGTAACGGGATACACGGGGTATCCTGTGTAAAACATGCCCAATGTGTGATATATATATGAAACTGTATGAATTCCATGGTTTGACCTAATTCTCAACTGGACTCATACTGGGTTAAGAAACGGATTTGTACTGAAATCGGAAGTTGCAGCACTCTCCCAGCGCGTGAGCAACTAACTGTCATCTATGGCGAATCGTCAGCATTGTCAACTCGAGCGGCACAAAGCTGATGCTAATCAGAATCCGTGAAATAATCTTCCCCACTTTGTCCACAGAAAAATATAGCAACTAATCGTAATCAGTTCCAGTGGAGCGGTGATGTGTCTTGTTGTTCGTCTATGACGACGTTCCCCCCGCTTGATGTTAACATCTCCCAATTATTTGTATATATTTTTTAATAGATAACAAATCCCGTCCAAGCATTGCGTTGGTTATTTCGGGTAATTTTCGATTCTGCTTTAACATGTGCCCGATTTGATTTGGAAAAGTAGTGTCCAATTTGTAGCAAAATCATCGCAGGTGCCAACGGGAACTATACAACGCGCCGCATCGTGTAGCATGTTGAAATGCGAATATGCATAATACCCAATGTGATGCTATAATATTATAAAAAAATTGAAAGAAAATTAGGTGTGAACAGGGCTTGCCTTCGACCCGTAGATCTCGAAATAGCTGAGGCGAGCCTCGAGTGACGCGTTGTCATCCATTCGGAGCATCCTGCAGATGTCCCCGGCGGCCAGGGTGTACAGGCCTTTCAGCTGACCTAACCCACCCATTGTGTATGTCTTTCCTGAACCCGTTTGGCCGTAGGCAAAACAGGTCGCCATTGATCCATCGAAAACGGAGCGTATCAATGGCAGGGTTGTACACCTGAAATGTGGATGGATATATATATATATATTCTGACATGCACATTTGACATTTTAACATATATATATATATATATATGTTGAGATCTCATCATGTTCCGTTGAAGCGCTGTTGATGATAGCAATATACTGACTTGGTAGATCGTAACGAAACTTCTCTATTATCTATATATATGTTATATTATAAGTGTTTCAGAACGAAAAAGGTACCATAGTGCCAACTCGTTTCGGCACCGTATATTTCAATTCGAATCTGGATACTGAGGTGGTTCTAATACGGAGTTCTAACCAGACTCAAAAGCTGCAAGACATCAAATTCCGGACTTAGCTGTGCATAGAAGTGCTGCATATTTCTGCAAAATAAAGGCTCAACTTGCTCTCAGAGCTCATCGATGCTGGCTCAGCTGCAACAATCAGTGTCGCCCGCCAAGAACTACTATCTACCAGAATATCGAGCTCAGTAAAGGTTAAATCGTCTCAGCCATTATTTTCTCGCCGTCTCGCTCGTTTTCTTCGTTCCTTAACGTAGAACATTGAGTTTAGGCTTCAACTTTTCAGGAGTCCTCCGAGCGTATCGCCTCTCCATCTGTACGCGAGTGGACCGATGTCTGTGGCGAACGTTAAAAGACTCCTGCAGAGGAAGGTTTGCACCTTGAAAGGCTCAACAGCGGCCAGGGCATTCCCGTCACGTAGACACGGCAGCCTGCAAGCAGCCAGCGTGCAGGTCGCGCATTTCTCTTCGTTGCTTCTCATTCGGTGGAGTGCCGCTCACCATCGCTCAGGCTGAACACCGAGCGAGGGTAACCTCTCCCCTCTGAGCGTCCACTATGAGCAGTAACATATCATAAGATAGCGAGGCGGCTATGCTGTGTAACGACAACATGCCACTTCTTGTCCTACCTAACGATATACCACGCTCGCGTGTACGCTTGCCCGCCGCATGTCCAGTGTCATGCCAAAGTGGGACCCTATCTACCGTGACGATGAGGGGGAGGGGAGAGAAATACGAACGAACAAAGCTATTGTAGCACGGCAGCTCGAAGCTGGCCCCATCCAGAGCCCCCCCAGCGGCGAGTGTCCCCATCGTCCTTGCGTAGTGAGAGGACACAGCTCATAAACACCCTGCCGATACACTGCCTATACACTAATATACGATTATCGTATATGATAAGAACGTTTGTATAGCGTGTGTATAGATGTATGAATAGCGTTTATGGGGCCACCACTTTATGATCACGTAAATTGAGAACAGCAGAGGATGAGAAAGCGAAAGAGAGAGGAAGCCGGAGTGACAAGCAAACCCGCCAGCCTCGTAGTGGGTCTAATGTTAATTCAGGTAAAGCTAATCAAGCTCGTAATATAATAGATATATGTATTTGTGGATAGAATATAATTGCGTAGGATTTTGAATTTAGGTGCGTTCAATATAAACTTTGGTTGTGATATTTAAATATTCGTTGGTAACTAGTTGCCGGGTATCGCAGCTGTTGTTGCTGCTGCTGATCTTCGGAGAGCGAGCCGCATCCATTACACTCTATATAAGATTTGAGCCAATTATACCGGAAGGCCTCATTAGTCTCGTAATCTTCTTCTTCCGTGCTACTGTTGAGTTCCGTTGTTCAACGCCTATTAGTACTTCAGGCACTGCTATTCGATTGTCCAGGCAAATATTACTCAGAAACCTTCTGTGACATATATCGAAGTGGTGATTTCTCTGATTTTCTGAAAGACTTCTAATTTGCTTATACGCCGAAAAGGACTTCTGATTTGTTCAAACGCATGCGCGTACTTGAGTTCGTTACTCGGCAGGGGACCTCGTATACTCCGGTAACGAAAGCCAGCTAAGCAGCACAGGCAGTTACGGCCACCGTGACGGCGTCCACCACTCTCGTTTACAAGGTTGGCCAAAATCGAGCAGTAGATGTACTTCACGTATACGGCGCAAAACTCGTCCATTAGAAAAAAAAACTCGAAGCCACCCCCTGCCCCCGTGATATCGTCGCCAAGCTCATGGACAACTGTATACCATTCGGGTGCGAAGGGAACGGCAGAGTTTCTCTTTTTTTTTCGGCCTGTGTATCAACAAGATGAAACCGCAATATTGTGCCGCGCTCATTTTTCAAATGTGCGAACATTCCGAGTAAGCAACAATTTCGAGCAACCTCTCGGCTCGTTGGCAATTTTCCGTATCGACGCTAACAGGTCTGACGTCAACATTGATGTGATACGGTCCGAGTCCATAAGGCAGGCGAAAGTTCACAGCGAACGTGGTACAAGCTGCCGAAGTGGCAATAACGACACCAACCGAACAAGCTACACATAGCAATTCGACGGATGCAAACGCTAAACGAAATCAGCTAGACTCTAAACTAGGGGAACGAACCTGTAAACAGTGACGTTATCACACTCCTCGTCGAAAGCGAAGTCGAATCGAAATCGAATATTGTCGATGGAGCGACTCAGATCGACCTTGACCTTGGGCTCGTGAACGACCACGGTGTCCACTCGAGCGGTGACCACGTCAACGATTCGCATGGCAATTTCTCGGTTGCTCAACGGACGCTTCCGGACGGCGACGCAGATTGCGCCTTCCGACTCCCGGTAGTAGCTGCCCGACGGATGCGAAGGCAGAGTAGCCTTGTACGCCCTGAATGTTTACAGGATTGACAGACAGAAAACATACGAACATATACGAACAACAAGTAGGTAGAGGCAGCAACCATATTATATATATATATATATATATATATCCAAAGGTGTATATATCAAATGACGCCGACAGGTGCTTCAACGTGGGTAGAAATTGTTATTATTTATGGAAAAGTAAAAAGCAAATAAGCACACATATCATATAGCATGTAGCATGTATAGAGATTGCAGATGCAAAGTATGAAATTATATATATGTACGTAATCCATTGGATAGTAACATTGAATGTGTAAATGACCAGCAAACAATACGAACAATAGCAACAATTGACTCAGTGCTTGTCTGAAAGAAACATGCGGTATGTTTAGTAGTAACATGCAGATGCATAGGGGACATTTCCCTGACATTCTCGTCTCTCTACTAAGTATCTTTGGTGTATGGATCGAGCTAATAGTTATATCGGCCGACAAGATGCCCATACTGTATGTGTTTTACATATAGAAACTTATTAAAAAGAAACTTAAAAAAAATATGTATATATATATGTGTATGTGTGTGTAAAGTCCGCCTTATCTGAAGATTGAGAAAATGTGCTATTCTATATAGCAAAGAAATATTAGCCTTAATAAGTATTCTGTGAGCCTGAACGATTAGTATACCTTGGCTGAGTTTTTAACTGAGTTTGTCAAATCACGCTACTGTAGTTTCTTTGCTGGCAGCATATCTTGAAATTGACTTAAGCTCGCCTTACACGACAGGTCGCCACTTCGTAAATTGTGTTAGAAGTCCATCAATACATTGCTCGTTGTTTACTCAATGACAATGATCATAAGATGCGTTTCAATACGGAGACGACACATTTCGTAAGCTTATAGTCGACTCGGATTCCTCACAGACCAATTGCTTATGACCTGAATTCTCTCGGATTATCTCCGTGACCTCAGCGAGCTAGGCATTGAAACAAGTGGATTTATCTGGACATCAAAAAATCTATGCAAAATAACGGACATTTCCAACAATTTTCCAAACACTTGAGGCGTTCAATTTTACCTCGATCTATTCGCGTTCGGGATTCTATCATCGACCACATACGCATCAGTTCTTCGGCACTAAGTTGCCTCAATAGGAAATTGTGCCACGACGCAATTTACCTCAATGTATACCAATCGTAGGTATTTCGTAGTGATTCGTCACTTAAATAAAGACAACCTGACGCAATCTGACCAAATCAATATAAACCAAATCAATCGAACTCAACGAATCCAAGAATCAGGTCTACTCGCAACGCCATCCTATTCTCCGCCAACCCGGCACAAAATTAGTCATTATCTAAAGCACATCGCACACCACCGGCTCATCTCGTCGATCCACGATGAAAGACATCGCCATTTCTATAATAGCTGCTTATATATCACATACATCAGTGACTATTACCCAATACGGCATTTTGCCGCAGTGTTTACCAAAACGTAAGCTGCTGCTGCTGCTGTCGGCGCTGGTAAGCAACATAGCATCTCCCCAAGGTTCCCGCTCGTTTATCCCATGGGGCCCAACCTCCCCATCATTGAAAGTTGAACGCAAGAGCTAAATTGTTGTGCGGGCAACGGCAGCTGGCGAGTCCAGTGTTACAAGCCAGTCTAATTAATCCCAAGGCCAGAGCTATAATTACAACACTCCGTCCGGCGGCTATCATCGTCGAGCCTCGCGGAGAGCATAAAACGATGTGTGCGGTCCCTTCTTCGAGGCAATTCACTTTTGGCGGCATAAAGTAAAAACCGAAGCGAAGAAGGACAACACCAAACCCCGACCTGAAGTACGGTGCGGGGTGGCATTGCTTCGTCCTGTAGCGTTCATTCGTTGTTAACTCAACATCGCGCATCCGTCATGTTTGTGCTGATCATCGTGCGCGAATCGAATGCATGAGCACTCGATGCATGGCTGCATCGGAACGGGATATCATAGCGATCTTTAAACATCTGCTGTACCTGTGACAAGGAGTCATTACTACGTAGACCAATAGCTATAAGAGAGGCGAATTAGCAAAAACACGATAGAAGTGAGAGCATATAAACATCATGTTTGAACACAACTCCCACCGTCCCGACATGCAGCATTGTATGCAGAGTATATTATGGATTCATAATGGACTGCGAAGTGCGAACGGCTAACGTCACGGATATGAAGCCTAGAACAGAGAGAAGCTTAGGGGAATATGGGTAGAAAGCGTTTCTCGTACATTCAGCGGTAGATGGTTTTGGCTGGGCTGAAGACATCACAATAGGCGTAGATATGTGGAGTCTCATGTGCAAAAAGACAATAATCTAAAAGAAGCTACGAAACCAATACGAACTAAAGAGTTCCCCTCAGCGTTGAACCAGTGATGCGTATGAAACCCCTCAATAACAACATAACTTTGAAACCGCCTGTTCAGCCATCCAGAAGAAGGGCAATATTACAACTAGTTATTTGTTATTTCGATCAGAAGAAATAGCAGTAGCAGCAGCAGCAGCTTTACGGTTCGTTTTAGGAAATCCTCGACAGATCGACCGTTGACAATACGACCCTACCAGCCACTATTTGGCGTAATGTAGAAATGTATTTCCGAACCCCTAACAAAGAAAAACCACTACCCACGCAGGCTTCCAGGGGACGTTCTACTCGGCGAACTTTCCAAGATCCGGTGACGTCTATCGGGTCGCAGACGCGAACAAGTGATATGTTAGTTGTATTTGCTCGTTGTGTACAGCGTTTTCATTTTTATTCATTCACTTTAACCACGTTTTGCCCGCTTCTCACGGCGACGAATCTGTATTCTACGGGAGACAAGGATACTTATACTATATATATATATCGGGACTTGCAACTTTAACCTACTGAAAACATGAAAGTGAACAGCCCACGTCGGCATCTCGAAAGATTCCGACCTGCGTTTCCATGTGTTGCCATTGAAATTCTCTTCATTTTGAAACCAACGTCGCCAGCTATTCCTGTCGTGTGTTTTTTGCAGCAATTCAAATTGACTTAAGTGGAGTTGAGCCGTATCTTAAGTGGACCGATCAATTGCTGTTTCCCTGCGAGAGGGTTCCGCTCGTTCGCTGTCCGAAGCTGAACGTATCGAGCTACGCATTACCATAGGAAAAAAAAAAGTTCCAAGGCGACTTCGCAGATGACGAATGACGCTTTGTGTACTCCCGTGTACAATACCTTTTTCGCAGAATGGCTGACAGTGCTATTTGGGTGCAACCTCCCACGTCCGTTCGTGTTCAAGTTGTCAGGCTGTGTCCGTCATTGCACAAGCTAGCTTGAGTGGTTTGCCAACAGAGGCACCAGGGTCCGATCAATCCGATCCAATGTCAAATATAATAGCCACTTACTGAATCATGTCGTGCAGCTGCTGATTATCGCCGAATTCGCCTCTGCCCCGTTGATTTTTCAGAGTTTCAATCTCCTCCTTCTGCCGGCGGCGGCGCTCCTCGCGCCGCCTATGAATGCTCTCAATGTTGCGCAATGTCGACGACACCTTCTCTAGCTCGCCCCCCTTCAACACAATTGATCAATTCCATTAGCGGCCAAAGTCGAATACAAGCGCAAACTGTTACGAGATTCATATTCAAATTTCAGACGATATAATTGAACTTGATTCACAGAGCTGTATTTCGCTGTGCCGCTCTATGGCCGCTCACTATTGTCCTCTCCATTCTTGTGCACCTCCCTCAAGACAACGTGTGCCGACGAACGTCGAGTTTGCCAGGATGAAGATCATTCTCCCTCGGCACAACGAGATATTAAGTAATTGTGCAGAAGGTAGCAAGGGGCAGCCTTTCTCATGATGTGACGAACGATGAACAACGGACTACCCCCCCCCCCTCTGCTGACTTGATCGAGAGGGACGTAATTGGTTTCAGCCAATATAATGACGACGTATGATCAGAGATTAGCGATGGCTCGGGGCACTGAGATTTGCATAACGTTTGCTACGTCTTGCTGCACGAACAGTGAGGATGTGACGAAACAAGGAGTCATGAGATCGTTGTGGATATTCTACGCAAAATGGAGAGGAACTAATTATAAGTGACTACATCTTATTTTGGCCACCTATGCTAAGTCGGGGCAATGGCACAGCTTATGTACAATGGAGGTTTACGTAGAGAAATAGAAATTGTATAATCGGGCAAATTCAGCCTTGGGAATTTTCATTGACTGCAAAGACGTTATTGCTATTTTGGGCGCAGAGACGCCGCATACTCATGCGTCAATCAGGAAGGGAAACTACCCCATTAAAGAATATGTTTGTGGTAACTTCATGTTATCTATTCACAATTTGTATGGTAAGGGTTTTGAGGAAGAAATCGGAATATCGATGCTTTGCACGTCACCATACTTTTCGTTTGTGTAGTTACCAATCTTGCATGAGAAAGTGGGCGCTAAATATGGCGGGTATTGTTAACTCAATTGTAAGTGCCGAATACAAATGGATTTTAGAACAAAGCTCGGGCCAGAAGTCCGTTGCTTAGGAATCATTCACAACTTCAAAGTTCCAATTGGCGCCCATTGAGCAACCTCCACCTCTTATCTATCGATCTATATCTCTGTCTCTCTTGCCGCCTAGTTCGCCACTGTTGCTGACGCTTACCTTAATCACCTCATCCTCGAACGATTCGACTAGCAGCATTTTCATTGACTTGTTTGTATTGTTGTTGTTATTATAATGATCCGTGAGACGTTCGACCCGCTCGGCTTCGTCATCACCACTGTGGATGTTGTTGTTATTGTCGCTGTTGTTGCTGCTGTTGTTCCTGCTGCCTCTGTCTGCCTGGCCTCGTCGGGTGCCTCGCGCTATTGTCTGCAGCTGTGAGGAACTTCTCCGGACGACGTTGTTGTTAAGCTCGAGGCTGGGTAAGAACACCCCGCCGCCACCGCCCCCGTTCGAACGGTGCTTGAGACCACCAGTTGGAGTGTGTTGCCGCGACCCGATCGACTCCGCTGGGGAGAGCCCGGATCGATTCGTCGCAGCAGCAGCAGAAGCAAAACCAGACGTTCAGTGTACGTCATGGGATTCGCGATAGCATTGACGGCGACGGCGACAAAAAGCACAAGTAGTGATATTGAACTTAGTAATGGCAGTATAAAAGAGCAATGTAATAACTAGCAATCACCGCTTAATAATAATAATGATAATAAAAGAATAATAATAATAATTATGTACAAGAGACGAATAACAAGTATCGCAAGAGTTCGGCAAATGACGCTGCTATGTACGTCAGTATGTTTAGTATTCTAGCTTATTTTTTTATCTTATTAGTTCTGCACAGAGGCCAGAGCGAGCAAACGATCGAGCTCGGACGGTTAAATGAACGCCACTTGCTTAATCTAGCTGGCTGACAAAAACGGGCTCACAATGGGCAATGATGATGCTGATAATGCGCTAGCGTTTATATATTGCATGCGCTGACATTAATACGTTGACCTACGAGACGAATGGGTCTACTGGGTGTGCCCACTGTTAGTTTAAGCTTAGTAGAGTTGGGAAACAGAATGAACTCGATCTATCCATCATTAATTCTGCAAAATTCCAGTAAAGATATGTTTGTCGTTTTAAGATGCCAGAATCAAAGTTGACGCAGCAGCGTACTCACCGAAGTTAATGTATTTTATTTTCTATTTCCCTAGTTAAACTTTTTTTTAGCACCGATAGCAATCCGACATATTATATATATATATATGTCGAACGACGATGGAAAGGCTGTTTCTATAACATCTACCAGCTGTGATGTGTATCATCCAATAATTTCTATCCTGTTCTTTGATGCCCAATTTAAATAATAGCAGAACACTAAAAGTGAAATGTTGTGTATTTCTGTGCTTATCAGCTTTGATTGATTTCGTAATAGCCGTATATATATATATATATATATATATATATATATATATATATATATATATATCAGTAGTGTAAGTAAATAGCTCTTGTCTTCCTCATATCGAACCACCTTCCGTTCCATATCGAGAATTATTGATAATCCTATTGTATTATATCAAACACAACATCATACCAATAAACAATAACAAACAAACTCACAGATTGTTGGTATGCTATCAAGTGATGTCGAGTCCGCGTGAGAGTTCGCCTCAGGCAGTGTCGCCCTGCGAGGCCGTTTTCGGTGATTGTTCAATCCTTGAACTTTGTAAGCTCCACGAGAACTGTTGTTGTTGCTGCTTTCGCGTTCAAAATCCTCGTCCTGGTCATCGACAATTGCCGAGTGTAAGTGGATTTGTCTCGTTGTTGATTTCGTCGCGCCAATCTCTTCGACATGCGTCTCTGACGAGTAGCCTACGAACCACGAGAACATATTGTCCGTATAGCAGCTACGAGATATCCGAGATATGCTTATAATAATTTCGAATTAGGTCGAACCACTACGACTGTCCAGTAAATGAGTTCGTTTGAGCACACCGCAACCAAAGCAACCACACGCTGGATAGGAATATCGGCGTGCCGAACCATAGGATAGAGGCTTCTTGTGGACACCTTCGGGCTCCCGCTTGATACGTCTCAGGTCTGTGTTCCTCGGTGGATCTGTTCCCGAGTTTGGCTGACCCTTCAGCAGGCCAATGAGCCAGATCGTCCCAGCTAGCGCTACAAGAACCACTCGAGTTGCTGCTACAGTTACTATTGAGGCTAACAAGCACAACAGCAACAGCTGCACGAAAAGTGGCAGAATTATTGGCTCTGGTCGCGTCACGCCAACGGCGCCAGCTCCAAATAGACTTCGTCATGATCTCTCATAATAATAAGGACGACGGCTAACAGCTGGATTGCTAATAGATACAGTTTGCCCTATGTTGAGGAGAAACATCGTTACGATGTAGACGAGGCCATGGCGACCCTTGGCCCCCGACAAGTGTCATGGGGACCATGCGCTGCAGGGCATATCGTCTATGGATGAGGGAGCATTTGTCAAGTGTAGATGCTATTGCACATCCTGTTTGACGTTAGCTGTTCTGTCGCTAAACAGTAGTGGGGAGGACATGCTTCCATTGAAGGCACAATATGTGTCGTGAGATAGTTGAGTTGAACAGAGTCGTCGCTACCCAGTGGTCTTCGCGAACACCATCACTGTGCAACCGCAACTGGGCTCAGGCGGATTGAATTTAACCCTCAAGTGAATCTGCCGAGCTGGCGGAGACGAATACGCTGTGGGCCAAAATGTGGCTTCCAAACCCCAGTGGTCCGTCCATTCGCTTAACTAAATTTAGCCTGAGTCACTGGAGCCACTCGAAACCCCCTCCCCACCCTGAGCGCGAGCGACCTTGTACTTTCTGCGAACAGATCGGAGATAAGTGCAAGGTGGACATTTAGTGGCAGTTTCTTGGCAGAGGCGAATATTAGGGGCGGGCGAAGACGGTCCGTGTCCGATCCGGTTAGGTTAAAAATCGATATGCAATAGAAGTGATTGCAATATAGTCATAATAATAATAATAATTGTGCTACTAAATCCAGTGTTCTCTCAAGACTGCTCATGCGTATCATATGCCTCTTTTAATTTACTTATACCCGTGAACACACAAATATATATATATATATATATATATATAAATATGAACTACATGACTGTTGGTAAAAAACTAGATATATATATATATATATATATATATATACCGCCTCGATATTGTTGATTATATTTTATATATATATATGGAAATAAAGCTATACATATAACTGTTGGGTATTTGATTTAGAGTTACTTATCATATTAATTGTTTACTAAATTGTTGTTCTTCACCAAAGCGAATTTGACTATCAAGTGGGTAAAAATGACGAAAGCTTATTACATTGAAGAAGAATTGTATTTGTTTTTGTCTCTTTTCTCTATAAACTCTCTCCCGCTTTCTATATTTTCAATATTTCCACGTACTTTTATGTTTGCAGCAAATCCTAACAGCGACAGAGACAACGTTTCCCATATGCACAATGAATACAAGACAGTTAGCACAGGTGTCAAATGAAAATGGGCGCCACAGTTTGTTAAATTCGACGTGTACGAAATAATTGGGGAGTAGCGAATCTTTAGGAGCGGACGTCCTTGAGCAGCAAACCTACACTATTGAATCCTGCTTTGTCGCTGAACTACTAACTATGCAAATACAGCTACTTCGTACTGGATCGGGCGGTCTGGCAAGAAAGGAGCCTTTCAACTGGCACATTCACCTCTGACCAATAGCCTTGGGAGAAACTGCGGTAAAAGGCTTAAATTGACGATCGTGTCCACTATTGAAACCTATATCAGGCTGAACTATCTGGTATTTTTTGTTTGACAAGAGGATAGTTTGACTCATGGCAACGTAATTGTCATTATAACCCGCACAAGGATCAGGCGGCTGTCGCCACTGCTACCGAACAGCGTCATATATGTCCGTCCACATTGGGCCACTTTAAACGGCTGTTGACAGCCATGGTTAAACACTACTTCAGACCGGTCTCCACACAATGAAGATGTATTGGACCTTCATTTTGTGGGTACAGGGCACTGCCACCTTTTCCAACCTAACCTATAATGGGTTTGGGCAGGTGCGTTCTAACCTTGTATAATTTCCGTTTTGTCCTATTCCTAAGTGCTCCCCACGATTGGACTTCACACTTCAAACTAATTATACCTCTATTGCTCAGCGGGTATTTCTGGCAGTTTGACACAATATATTCTTGGGTACAACATCTGTGTAACAACATTATATTCACACTCCACTCTGGGACAAAGAAGGCAGAAGAAGGCAGTCTCTGATACGGACCGGCAGCGCGGCGAGCAAACGCCATACGGGATGACACAGAAAATCTCTCTCGTTGTTGTTTCCATTCGATGTGCATTCGTTCACTATATTGACTATAATACAATCAATCACATGGATCACGTTGACAGCGGTGCTCACAAACTACAGGGGAGAATATTGTATAGAATTGATCAATATGACATTACGACAAAGTATTGTAGCAAGCAATAATAATTACCTCGAAACCGAAGGAGTCCAAAAATGTTGTAACAAAACATCGCATACTCGCGTTCTCCGAGCGTTGGCCAACCTGTGAATTAGACATCATCGTCGTAATTAAATTTCCCATAATGTACTACTGCAAATGAACACTCGTCACGGGTTCCTTTTCAACGGAGCTTCGGCGTCCGTAACAAACTCTACAACAGAATGTTGCTGTCCACTTTCAATGGACTCCATTGTTCAATATAGACCATTGCAAGCAATCGTAGGCAAGTGAAGCCCCCTAATCGACTGATTAGGTTTCCGCACAAAGGCAATAAGTATTTGGCTAATTAGATGTAGCTTCGCTCGATTCACTTTGCGACAGCTACGACTCCCGTGGGGATCTATTGTTTCAGTGCATGCTTTTGAAAATCACCGATATGTTTTTTGCCCGTGCTTCTTACTGCACCATGCAACACTCGCAGTCGGCACAGCGGTGAACTGGGTATACTACGCATTCAGCATAAGCAATTGGCGGCTTGGTGAGGTTGCCAAGTACGATTGGTAATAAGCGTAATAATGATAATAATAGATTTAGTAGCGGCCTGCTTGAGATCGTCTGAACGACGGATCGATTATGTTGTCGTTGATCAACGGAACATACGAGCTCAGAATTAGCTGGTAATACTTTTCAAACAAATGGCTACAGGCGTCCCCAACTTTAGCCTATACTACCAAACGTACGGGAGTTGACAAGCTGTTTAGTGACTTCGAAAGGTTTTTATTGATCAACGCTCAATATTGTAGTCGCGCCATCTCGTAGACGAGTGCTATCACCGCTTCTCATGTTAGAGAAGTCCGGTCATTCATCAAATCATTTCGACAAGATCTCATCAAATTTTCTGGCTGACTCTCAGCCAACATTTAACGTCCACGGTACAACTGCTTTTAGCATTGCATTTCGACAACATCTAGACATTCAAAATGACCTACGTTCGAGTAGCAGATTATTATATGTCTGGCCAGACAAACGAGAAGTCAAGCCGAACAATACAAATTCACCAGTCGCTGTTGCAACGAACATGGATGATGTACAAATACACAGTCATTACAACGATAATTGCGTCTTTGGCGTAATAGGCGTCAGGCGCAGCAAACAAAGCCAGCCGTTGTTTTTCAACAAAAAATCCAAAACAATGAAACACTACAGTAATTATCATGCTCGCTATGAAGTGGACGTCATTCGGAGCGCGTCATGATGATTCGCTTGACGATTTGCCCTCGTCCGGGCAATTCATGTCCTGCAACACCTGCAGTCGTACAAAAGGCGATGCCAACACTGCCTACCTGCACGATTGCATGCTGATAAAGAGAGTTGTTCGCATCGCGTATAGATTCCATCCCAATTGGCTGTGCCCGGATGGGTTTTGGGCGGATAGACAAAAGCACTACAGATGAAAGCGAGTCATGCTGATATATTTCACTTTGGAGTCGTTGTAATGCTAACACAAAAAACAACCTATTAACATTAACCGGAAAGAAAAATACAACCCGTATGGTTGTATAAATAATAAATATAAAGTAGGAGTGGGTTTCTCATAATATTAATTTCGTTACCAAATACGAAGAATACCATTGCTGTGGTATCGTGTAGAACATTGTGCTTATATACATGCTGTGTGTGGGTGTGCGTTTGTGTGTAGAAAAATTGCAACCAGCCAAGATTGTCACGCGCTTATGTATTTTATACTTGTTTGTTTTCTTTTGTCAAGTTATTATCACAGCTATTTGCGGGTACGATACCATGTCGTACACGTTGAAACACAAGCCTCACTCCGAGTGCTATCGTATTCACTGTGCCAAACTTTGTTCGTTGTCTGTTTATTGACTTATGGTCCAACCGCAGTTAGGCGTATCCATCCAAAGGAACCTCTATCAACATGTAGTTTCCAAACTGCGATACGATCAACCTGAGATCTCCCACTTAAACAATCTCCCAGCAAAACGACGACGTGTCCTCTATTGCACCATCAGTACTGCCACTAGCTAGTGTACCACAGTACAGTCTACATCGTCCCCGGAGGCACTTCTCCCTTCAGTGTCCGTTCGTATAAATGCGTCCGGAGCACGAGATTTACGAGAAATGCATCCGTCGCAAGCATGTGCGCCAGCCACGTGAGTATGATAGCCTATCGCCGGCGTGTATTTCTATACGCGATGGTTATTAAACATTCAAATGTGCTATGACATTCTACGTGCGTTTCTACTATATATATATATATAGATATATATATATATATATATGGTAGCAACGTTATATTGTTTGTTTTGTCTACTATATTCTGTTGATGGGTGAAAAGTTATCTGTTATATTTGTTGTATTTATTGTTGCATTGACTTAAAACAAGCCTAGGTGTCCAGCTCGGAAGGTCTGACGAAAGCCTCCATCATTCTCTGTTTACTGTTCAGCCAAAGTTGAAGACGTTTTCCGAACCCGAGTTCTGTTTTCTTTCATAGGGAATATCAGTGTGACGAATACCCATTGAAAAATGGGGCCTGTCCCTCGCTGTGCAGAGAGGCAATGCCATCGCCTTCCGGATGGACGAGAAACATGATAGACGAACTGGAGTGGTAGAGTCGCTCTACTCTGGCCTCGTTGGTATAGTTGAATGCTAAAACAGATACACATCTACAGAGCCGGCTATCGTCTACCTATGCCCCTTCATAGCGGTTTACCACGCGACGCCATAAAAGTAATCAGTATGCTTTGGTTACTCTGGTGATGCGCAGTCTGGGTTGATGAGAAAATCCTTTTTCCACCAAACCATCTGCCAGTTCTCTCGGCAAAATGGAGCAAGAATTGTAAGTACACAACAATTTCGTTTCCACAACTCGAGTGGTTTCAGCATTTTAAGAGAGGGAGCGAGAAAGCGAGAAGATAGCGCCGGGACGGAAGCGAGTGCTGAGGCACAAATGAACCGCCAGGTTATCTGGCTTGGCTGTCCCATGGCTAGGGTGCTGCCGGCCGTGCAAACGCCACCGGTGCAAGGCATTACGGGATGAGCACTTGGTGTTCCGTACTCTGTGTGCGCTGCTCGCAGTGGGCCACGTTCATGGCGGCTGGCCCTCTACTGCTCGAACGAACGAAGGCGGGCAGGGAGAGTGTTGGCACTCGCAGAGCGAGCAACGTCGAGCACCAACCGGGGACTCACTGCTTCGGTCGGTCCGCCGTCCGCCCGCCCGCCCGTGCGTATGCTACAATATCCACTCGACGTCGCTTGAACCACCTGAGCCCTTCTCGTAAGAACTTGCCAGCAGGCTGGGCGTTCTCAAGGGAATCAACAATCCCTCGTTGGGCGTTCAACGATGAAGGCTCCAATCCGCCGACGAGGGGCTGAGCGGTCCGGGTTTCGGACTTGGGCGCGCAGCCCAAGAAGCAGACACTACCCGGCCTAACCAAAGCAAGTTGAGTTTAAGTCCGAACCACTCACACAGCTTAGCTGATGGAGTTAGCCTGCTGTCGTTGCTCACGGTCTCACCGTCGGACTGAAACGTATCAGCCGGGAGGAATCCGATTCCAAGGGTCCCGTTCGCCCGAGTTGACAACGACGAATTGGTTGGTAACCGGGGACCCCTGAGAGGGGCGGGGTGAGGAGTAAGCGAGAGGCGGATGCGACCGATGCGCAGCCAGCAAGCCCTCGAGAAAAGATCGTTCTGGCTTAGTGGGGTTGGCGATATGTGGGTTCTGGGGATTGTGAGAGGAGTAAAATAAAATGGGCTTCAAAGCAGGTTTTCCGCTTTTGTAGTTTCACCCGCTGCCGTCGCTGTCCAACGATTCTTCACACATTTGTCTCACTTACCCAGCAGACGGCAAAGGGGGAGGTACAGGTCCGGGCACCGACGCCGCCGTGGACGATCCAGGGGCTTCTGCTTGGCTCGAGCCAACCACTCTCTCGAAGAACGACTCTTAACGGGGCGCGGTTGACACCCGCCAACAGACAGACAGAAGCAGCCCTGACGGACGCACGGACCACGGAGACCACGGAAGACCAGCCGCTACAGAATGGAGGCAGGAAAAAACGCCCACAGAAATGTGAGCGCAGCAAAACCCGGGGGTGGTAGAGCGGCGTCTGCAGCCTGATTTGCTCCACTTGGTCCCTGAGCTATAGGTCCGTTGGGTGTTTCAATTTTCGTCCTACAC
This sequence comes from Stratiolaelaps scimitus, assembly GCA_019614645.1. Lineage (NCBI taxonomy): Eukaryota > Metazoa > Arthropoda > Arachnida > Mesostigmata > Laelapidae > Stratiolaelaps > Stratiolaelaps scimitus. Next base: position 1,078,999 of record JABWDB010000019.1, read on the forward strand.
TTTCTCTATGGTCCTCGTGTCTCTTGGATCCTTCATTGATAATACTCTCGGCCTTATTACGATCTATACGCGAATAGGGAAACTGAAGGCCCGGGTCCGCAAGCTATCTTCGTCTCGGAGCAGGCAGAAAAAAAAAGGGGAGAGATTCATGAAGACGAACCTTCTGTCAAGTTCAGCTGTCACCCGAAATGTTTCGTCTACTTCACACCTCACTCTGCTTCTCCACTTTCTCACATCTTCATCAGCATTGCCGTAACACAGCCCGTTTACCAGCTCAAGCAACGGCTTAATCTGCTTGCTTTGAATTGTCTGATCACAAATTCGCACGCGCACACATGGTCACGCACCGCCACCCAGCATCCGTAGCACAAGCCCCTGCGTAAAGCTGCTATTCGCCGCTGACGAGCCAATTGACGAGAACACACTTGGCTCTGTTGTCAGCTATTCGAACAGAACTGCGACAAACGGTTCCCGAACGTCCAACGTGGGCAAGAACAGCCCGAGGCCATCCAAGCGGGAATCGAATATAACGTTATTGATGGCGACACTAACAGAGAGAGAGAGAGAGAGAGCGAGACGGGAGGGGCCACTCGCGCGCGTGCCCCCATGTGTACGATGCGGAGATTCTCTCCCTCTCATAGGCCACCACCATCATTCGCAGCCAGGCGGTCATTGTCGTCGTGGAAGCTTGGCCGCTTCCCGGCTGAGGCAGGCATCATTTCGCTTTTGCCCTTGCACGAGCAGCTACGAGCCAACGACGGTCGAACGGCGACGACGAGGACGACGAGGACAACTAGCACCGTATGCCACTTGCCGGCCGTAGCTAGGCTGGCGTGATGGCAGCTGAATCGATATTGGAGAGCTGCCGAACCGATCCATGTGCTGTCGAACCACGGTTGGCTGTGCGTCCGAGTGCTAACTGTGTTAAGCTAGCAGCAGTGGTCGTAGCAGTGATAGCGACGGATGCGACGGAAGGAGACCGTCGCGTTTGGGCGGGGTTTGGCAAGGCCGGACGAAACCGCTCTTGGCGCACGCAAACCTCGTATACCTCGCCTACGAGATGCCTGTACGGGGAGTGCCTTCTGCGCTACTGGCGATCTGCCTCTCTAGCCAGCTGGCTAGGCTAAGCCGGTGGCTATTTGGCGGTCTGCCACGTTGAATCTGATTCGCGGAACCGAGTGTGGAGCACGTTGAAGATAAACAAGTCGTTGAGCTGTTTGTTTTTAGTATGAGCATAACATGGTCATAGAGATTGTCGCGGTGGCTGTGAATGTTTAGTAGATTGGATAGCGTGCTATGTACATATGGTCGTGTGGGGGCGGTGCAGGTATTATTACGGTTGGGGCCGCAATATGCAGACAGGATGATTAAACGTTGCTGTCCAGTTGTAGCTGTATGAGTTGGTCACTAACAGTTAGTAGCGGGAAAAAAAAGATAGGAAGTTACTTAAGTACGGAACGCATATATTTAGCAAATGAATGACGTTTAGTCAGTTATAGAATAGAGGTCTGTATGTATGTCGAGTTCGATACATATGTATGTGGGTGTGGGTGTGTGTGTATATAGAATATGTAAATCTGTCTACGAGACCCTCCTACAACAATGATCTATGGACAATCTGGACAATAATGTATGGGCGTACCTTGGAAGCAATTTGCATCAAGAATCTAGCTCACTAAATGGACGCAGCCGCCGTTCAATATATTATACCAAACAGTTTACACAGCAAGTTAGCAAGTTAGTAGCCGTCTCTTTTCGTTGGTTTTGCTTGACCCAATGATGAAAGATACACATATTCCTAAATGCCTTGTTATACACGTCCGTCCACTAACTCCTCTGTACCGCCCCCCAGTCACTGACACTCGGCTTCATCGTGTGGCGGTATAAGGAACTACGGGCAGAACGCGGTCATAGGGGGGGGGGGTGAGACGAAGGGGCATGGGTAACCCGGCGGCGGTGGCTGTGGATGGTCGAAAACAAACATTGTCTCCCTCTCACTGACATCCACCCGGATCCCGAAGTGCACCAAGGCGCAACGGGAGAAGAAGCAAGCAAACACAAACAGCAGGTTACGACCAGACGACAATGGAGTTAGGTGACGCTCATCGCAAGACGAAGTGCACACAGGACCGTAGCAGCAGCATCCGCAAGAGGTTCAGGTCTGGTCCAACCGTCTTGATGCTGAGTCGAAGGGAGCAGTCATCGCTGAGCAGGAACAGCCCTCGACGGTCAACGGGCCGCTTTGAGAAAGGCTGTCGAAGCAAAAGTATCTGCTCCGTCCGCCTATCCGAGGGTCAGCACATTGCTGCTAACCTCGTCGGCCAAACGGCGGCCAGCTCGGTTCAAGGCTTTCCGGCATTGACGGTGTGTCAGTGTATTGCGGGTGCTTCTCCCTGGCAGGCTGTCCGTAGCGGAGCGAAGGCGGTTGGAGATCGCAACGAAGCTTCCAGGTCACCAGGTTGAGGCTTGAGAAACGCTAAAAAATAAGTGATGCAGCCTGGACGCTAGCTCGAGTAATCTGTGTTAGAGAAAAATGAAGAAACATTCCTTCGAGGCAACGACAAGATTTTTGCAAGAAGAAGCCATCGAAAACTCAGTTATTCTATTCTACTCAGTTATTCAACAGAAATGCCGCTACTGCTGCCATTTCTGTTGTATTGTCAATCTGCTGCTTGCCAACCAAGCCAAACGGGAGAGGAAACGATCAGTCAGCAGGCCAACCCTGAGAAGATCAGATGAACGAATGAATAAATGAGTGCTTAGACGAGCTCGAATCAATTAGGTTATGGCCATATCCTCGAAAGCGAACTGCTCTGTTCCTCCTAGATCTCGGCCCAATCCGGTTTATCCCAATCCTAATGGTCACCCTCACTGGAGTTTAGTAGGCAAGCCTGATAGGGTGGTGGACCAGCTAGCATACCCTTTATTGCATATCATGCTTCATATAGCCCATGCCAGTTTCTAAAGTCGGTTCATGTAAGTCCATGCACGTTAAATGCAAGCAAAGAGAACAACCGCCAATTGCCGAGTAGTTATTGAATTGGTAGAATATGGAGTTTCAGTCAAACTTATCAGATCTCTCTTCGGCCGCGAACAGGACTGATCGAGTCTTAGATATCCCTAACAACTTGACAGCGTCCACTGTATAATGTCCGTTCAAACGAAAAATTACTAGACATTCGTTACGTCACGCATGAGGAGTATACTGTTTTAGGCCACCTCAGGTATTACAAAGGCGAAGAGCTGTGCTGATAGCCTATGACTTGTTGCACAGTATGGGTATTTCAAAAGGTAATAAATGTATGAAGGGTCTCTCTCTCTCTCACGCAATCTGAACTATTCATAATAGTTTTCCGGGAAGCTATTGACGCATCTCTTATAGCTGAATATTAATTACGAAGCATAATTGTCTGTGGGGTATAGAACTGACAGACATGCATTGGCACAAACAGTCATTGATATTGTCGCATTGCAAAGCGTTATTGTCTACTACGCCCCAGGTGCAGCAGCGTGCTAATTACTAACCGGATCAGACTTCTCTCTTGTCTAAGTCTGTCTCTTGTTATTCGGGAACTAGACTGTACCTCACACAAACACACCACATAATGTCCAGCTGTGCCGTCCGCCCGTACACGAGAGACATCTGGTCAGATTTCTGAATCTCGTTAAAATCTGATCCTCCTCCATTACGTTGCAATGCACTAGAATCGTGTGACCAATCACTCAATCAGACGCTGCTGAGCACACCGAACGTTGAACTGGCCGGCTCGACGAGACTCCGGATACTGAACAGCACGACAAGCATGTTTAGGTAGACACCGGCGGACGCCGCTGGGTGGTCACACACTTCGAAGGACACATAGCACATTCGCATCTCTTTGGGCGTTTGCGAAAATCAGGAAATGTTCGGAGTCGACTGTCGCCCGGCACGGCATCAGCCCTGCACGCCTCTGACGCCTGATTCATTGAGGCAGGGGCGAATAGGCATGTATTGTTGGCTAGAATGGTTGCCTTATAGAGCGACAACAGGAAGACGCGACGGGTAGCATCAGCCTTCCGCTACAAGGACCGAGACACGCTATAGCAGTTCGACTGCCTGGCGTATTTCTGGCCAGGGGGACTTGAGCGGGAGGCACCCACTACTCCACTGAACTACTTCGGGATAAGGCTAATATAGAGACTCGATTTTGCTTTGCGTCCCGTGGCCATCCCTCGTGCCGTAACGCGTTCATGTGAGCGTGGCTTGCGTACTTTCCGGGTTCGCCGACCTCGCTGCTTCTCCCACTGCCAGCGCTCAATTGGTCATCGATCTCGGTTCTATTCGGGTAGTAGCGTACACGAGGAGGTGGGGGCGGGCTGAGGCGCTGGCGTTCGCCAGGATTAGCACGCGCGCACCATGTCGAAACTGTTCGGCTTCGCTTGGCTAACATTTAAAACTGGTCGATCCCCAATAGTCGAATATAGTATCATGGATGTTTAAGACCATTTTAAACAACAAAAAAAACGAAAAACAAAAACTAGCACCAACATGGGAAAGCACGTCCGGAGAACCCTAAACAGCATAATGCATACAGTGATGCGACCATCAGCGATCACCTATGCTATCGGAATCAAACACGAAACGGTGTCAGTAGTATTGTGGATGAATTCGAATACTGCTTAATATACAATTGTGCATGGCGACAAACCGATGCCCACTGCGAATTGGAATATGCTGCATCTTTTTGGGAGAACAATGGCATTGCACTGCCTCAGAGCAGGTACACAAAATGATTAATTTCCTCTCTCTCGCCACACATCGATGGTGGATGATATCTAATATATGCACGGCACGACTCGGCGTGTTTATTCGCCTACCTGCTCGTTCTACCTGGCGTTCTATCTATTTACCTTGCACGTTAGCCCCTACAGAGTAACAAAACAATTACGGTGATTAGGATCTCTATCGATGACTACTTCGTGTCTATCCGGGAGTCCCAGCGGGGAATAGCGACTTCAACCGCGTTGTCATTCAAGCTACACGGCAAACATATTCAGTGCCTGACGCGTAAAGGGACCCCGTTCAAGGAATCGCCGTCATACAACGTTCAAGAAGCCTCAACAGTTCTGCAGTTCTGATCGAGCTTAAGTTCACGTGATAAAAAAAAATCCTTAACATGCGTATTGGCACATCGTCACTAGCCATTTACACCGTGATTATTGTAATTATTCAGTTAAATGATCATCGCCACCATTATCATGAATATTTTAGGTCAAACCTTAAAGTAAGTTTAGCCACCAGACATCGAGAATCGAGCGGGATTGGTTTGCAGGATTGGTGGCAGCAGAGATCCCGGTGCAGGGACAACAGGACTCATAAGAGAGCTTAAGCATTGTAAAATTGCAGCTCCTTTAATAAACCAATAAAACCTTTACCTTTACCCCCCCCCCCATTGATTATATGAATAAAGCAAATAGACGCACTACCGGTTTCGTATCTCGACTAAATAAATATATTAATATATATTGCTGTATATAACACGAGCTTTGTGTTGTGCCTAAACTAAGGGAAAACACTAAACCATGTCAAAGATGAAGGCTAAGCTGAAGTTAACACTGAGCACAAACACATGGATTAGGCCATCGACGAAGAGGACCGAGGAGGAAATCATCCGTTCACGGAACAATCGATCGGTGGCGTGAGCTACCAGCGTGAAGAACATTGACGTGGACAGTTGAGAGGACTAATTGTAATTATCTATATATACATCCTATATTTCATACAAAACTTGTGTGTGTGTTGTGTCAACAGTGCGACCCATGGCCTTTTCTCAACCAGAAACTTAACCAGTGGCCAAGTAACTGCGCCGTCTAGTACTATTTGTATACGGTAGGATATGGTGTATATACCACACTAAGATAAATTGAACCCTTCGTGGAGCTTGGCAGGTTATCAACTCATCTTGGCCTGCCGTATCAGATATTGTTTGCTTGAGTGACTAAGCGTGAACTAAGGAAACTCAATAACTTAGCTTAGTTTGCAAAGGCTCGTACATAATATATAATAATATAATATAGTAATAATAGGCTGTACTGCTTTCAAGTGCTCACTGCTATTGCTCTCGGGTGTGACAGTAGTGGCGGCTGTGCCGCGTATCACTCTGGTAGACCCCTTTGAACGTGGATTACCCCCCCCCCCTTGCAGAATCGAACAACTACAACTGTAGCAGTATGCCATAGAATAGCTCCGCCTCATGAGTCAGTTAATAAGTGCGCGCTCAAAAGAACGCAGTTCATACCCTGGCAATCCTCTCGCTTATTTCTGGCAACCAATACCGCTTTTGACGACCCCTTCAATAGATGCCAACACCTGCGGCTCGTTGCGAGAGCCGCAGCAGCATTTTTCTTTCACTACGTCGTCCTTGGCTTGTCTGTTCTTGTGCAGCCTTCTGGTGGCGGGAGGGACACACTCCAGTGCGGACCGCCTCCCTTTGTCAGGCGTCTTCCTACCCAACAACATCTCGCACAGGGTCAACTGTGCTTGTTCCATCCCCCTGGGCTCTAAGGCTGCACATGCCTGTGTTTGAGTCAGCTCATATGTTACGCCGGATGCACTCGTTGGTTGAAGGGGAAGAGGAAGGCTCGAGACCCGAGTTGGAGCTCTTGCGTAGTGGCCATATGTTGGACTTAAGGCTCGGCCTCGGACAGGAGCCAGAGGGCATCTAGGTCTATCAGGATGGGCGGACATGTCCGTTAGTCCTCCTTGGCCGTGGATATCAAGGCCTTCAACGACTGCAGGCAGAGAACGATCATAACTAGGAGAAATTGAACGCCAATTCTGGCGTCACTATATTACCATAGCTTCAATCTGATATTGGTGCTGATCACGCAGAACCAACAAATATATGCTCTCTATTAGTGTTAGAGCTCACTTAAGCATGGTAATCGACTCGTGTCGCGGGGCGGCTGATGGGAAGCCGTTGATTTCGGGTTTTACAGCCAATCAAAGATAGAAGGTGAGGTGTGGGTTGATCGTTCAACTTGGTGTTGGTTAAATTAATTCAGCATTAATTCTCCTATCGCATCCTATATTTCAAATAGACCGAAAGGCTACTTTAAAACGTAACTGAAAAGAGAGGCATATTGAAACGCGTTTCTTGTTTCGCCAATTCCAGCAATTCGCCTACCATGCACCAATTCGAGTACTGAAATAACGCTAAAACTATAACAGAAAGCCTGGTCTATCATTGTCGCCGAAATCGGTCGCTAGTCGATGGTCGTTTCCCCTCCGTTGACGTTGACGAGGACCGGTCTCTAATGAGAGTTCACTGCATTCACTGGAAATGGCTTCGCCTTACTCAGGGATTAGCCAAGACAGCGGTCTGCACGCGTCTCCAACCGGCGAGTCCACGTAGCGCTGTGCCAACTATAGCAACCATATGTCACTGTCCTGAATCTATTTCAGCTCGCCTATTCGGTGCTAAAGTCCACTCAGAAGGCATTGGCCAACATGCCTGACTGGTATCTTACCTTGGCTCCTCTTTTAGGTCAGGTCCTGTGGTAGATAAAACATCCAGAAATAGACAGAAAATTCTAGATGGGATCAGGTGTCGACATCCCACCTAGGTCATGCAAGCGGTATTGTTGCTGGATGCATACGTGTCGAGAGGATGGGACAGCTGCAACGAATTTGGCTGCCATATATATAGTTTGTAAAACTCCACATTCGAATAATAGTAATGATCATCATTTAATTCATTGCCGGAAATATTTTGAAACGGATTCTAGTCAGTGCTATATATCTATGTTAAAAGGCAACACTATCAAAATCTAATGCGTAGATTGAGTCCTCTGTGTCGAGTCCGGCAGACTAGTGCATTCGTGTGCACCTTGCAACCGGAGATGCGACACGTCGATGCACCCATGGGCTCGGTCCTTACCGTTACACATCTGCATTTAAAGGGGTTTTCCGTCTTATGAAGCACTGCAAAAGCAATACCCTGGACGGGAAATGCTGGCTGAGCGTCAGCTGGAAAACTCTTAGATTGTATTGCAACTCTTGAGCCACATATGACTGAGAGATTAGTTACGTAGGTTCATTTTGGGAGGCCTCTTATCTAGGCTCTTATGCCATTTTAATTACTCTATCATGTTTTCCCTTTATCATTCACAGGACAGATTAATTGACTTTGCTATACGTGTCTAATAAACATCACCGCGCTATTATACACACTGAGATAGTGTAATTCATAACACGTGCAAACGTATGCATGTGCCCTATCGATGCATGAACATAAATTGGACCAGATGCAATTGCTCTCGTATAGGTGGTGGACCGGTGCGAAGACACTTTGTCAGCTAGTCGCCCTCATTAGCCCTTATATCCGATACATGCCACTCTCACACACACACACAAATGAAGTTCACTGGGTTGTGTGGTGAACCGTATATTTATCAAGGACTGCACTAGGCTCCTCTGCCGGTGAGAGATCCGTCCAGATTGAGGGTCGCTGTTCTTATACGTGAAATATTCTATATAAGGCAGTGGGGCCGGTCAGAGGTTACTCTTGAGGAGGAACACTGAAATACACTGCAATCATCATAATGACTTTTGTTATCTCAGTGAGAAAAACAACATCTATTCGGGTCACATTGCAACATCAAAACGATCGTATTATCTGTATCAAGATAGAGCACGGGCCAAGCGGAGCAGGCATAGCCGGTGGTAGTGAGAGAAGGCGGGTGGAGATGTTATGTTCTACACGGCTCGTCGTTGATTAAGTAATATCTGGATAGTGCATTTCAATATAAGATTATGTTAGCAAGTCGAATATGCGTCCTTTCAGTTGGTGATTGATCCTACTTCAGCTGGTGGTGGCGTTTCCGAATTTATCTCTAACTCATCTACATATAGTTGTCGGTGTCTACTGTGGCTACCGGACATCGGCTGATGTGCGTTCGACAAAGTTGATAAAGATATAGTCTCCTTCGAGCTCGGCGGCGTGGTGCATTCGTGTACGCATTGCAATCGGACACGTAGGTGCACGGGTTCGATACCCGCCGTTGCACATTTGCCTTCAAAGGGGTCCGTCTTATGGAACAATGCCAAAAACAGTTGTACCGAGGACATGAAATGTTTAAGGCTGCGTGTCAGCCTGGAAAATCTACACTACAACAGTGCTAGAATGTGATAGCTATTTATCTATTCAAGTTTAAGTCGTTTAATAACTTAATCATTATTTGTGGTTTATTTTATTATTAGTATTATTATTATCATTATTTTGAGAGGAATACATTTTAGGAAACACCCGACTTTCAACACATACGACCTTTACCCACGTATTAGCTAACCTAACGAGCTGATCGATTAAAACAATGCAAAATTCTCAGCCCTTGCACTGTATTGCTCCTCTACACGTGCTCATATTAGGGCTATTATTCTGTGTTGATTACATAGATAGGTATAGCCATGCATCTGCGTGTACATGACGACGCTAGCTGCAACAGAAGCATGAACTCCCGGATTTCCTTCGCGGCATCGTCAGACGACACCGCTCCGAGGGGTAAATGGTAAATCTTTATTGGTTTATTTAAGGAGCTGCAATTTTTCAATGCTTAAGCTCTCTTATGTGTCACACAGCGGGGCTCGAACCTGCGGCCTCCCTTTATGTTGGGGGCAATACGAAACAATGGAAGATATAAGGTCGTGTTACTGAACACGACGGGAACCATTTGCTAGGTTCTGCTGGGGGGGGGGGGGGGGCGACCTAACACAGGTTGATTACGACAAAATAAATTAGGACATAAACCGGGCCCGCTCGCTGCCAGGCGCAACGGGCACGCGCCCCACGACAAGATGGCTGGAGAAGCGAAGACGATGATCTCAGATGCGGCCAAAGCAGCAACCAGCATCAAGCCAAAGGCTGACTCCGCCCTCGGGCCATCACAATGACATACGTGTACACCCCTGCACCCGTCGTACAGATTAGCGTTATCTCCCAGCCGAGCTTTGACAAGCCCTTCAGTGTTCAGTTGACAGCGCGAACGCCAGATAGATAGAGAACAACGCCGGGATCGTGCATCACGCGTGGAAGACGGGGCGCCTGCTCGCGGGTAGATTGTGGGGTGCACGACTGCTCGCATTGTTTTCAACGTCTGTTCTGCTTTCTTGCTCAGGCGTCGACACTAAGAATTCACGGAGAGATGACAGTTTTTATCGTATATATAATATATATATATATATATATATATACTATGTTATTAAATAAACCTGCGCAGATTTACCTTTATGGGGAACGCGAATGTGTACGCACCCTCGAGTTCGTAATAATGACACATAATTCAAAAATTGACGCACAAAGTCGATGCCGGCTCATTTTGTCGGTCGATAACACCGTTTGGTGGCATGAAGCTTACACATTAGATGGATATTAATTATCTACTGATTAGGTGAAATACCCATACATGTTCTATTCTCCCTCTACTTTGGTGCTCGAGCCATCTTGCCGGCAAACGACTCGGGACAGCATCTCTCGCTTTTCTTTCTCACGTTCTCACGGCTTCACTCTGTTGGCTATTGGTAGGAACTGTCATGTAAGTGAATGCAACAGTAAGCCAGCCGCAGTTCGTATCTTCAAGGAAGAAGTCAAGCTCGCGACGCGCCAGCTCTGTCGTAGCGAAGTGACACCAGTCTGGTTCAATCCTGGCTCGCTATCTGTTTCCACCCCTATAGTATTGTTTTTTTGCGTATGCAGCAACATATAGCAGATCTTGTAGATCTTCGAATCTACTCAACCCAGACACATATCGTGTATCTGGAGGCGGCGAGCATTACTATTAGTAGTTTTTGGAGAACAGAAAGGAAAAAAAATCTCTCGTCTTCCACCAAAACTACTAAGTAAGGTCAATTACAAAGAGACGAGAGTGCAGATGGTAGCATTCTGTCCGAGCATCAGGCAAAACTCTTCCTCAACTGCACGACACCTCGCCGATGGTCTGAATAAATTTCGGCGATTATTTTTGTTATCGACGCCGTAACGAACCTCCCCTTCGTACAGTGGATCTAGAGCCGATCACTAGAGCCGGAACTTTCGAATCATCCTAACAAGGACCGTGACGTTCTAAATTGAAGTGTCATATACCGTTCCATAAACGTTATTTATTTATTTAGCAGTCATACGCTTAAAATCATTTCTTTTTTTTTTAGATGGCGATTAAATCTTCACCTAATTTGATAAGGAGCTGGATATGGAAGATGTGCAACACAAAAAATAGATACAATGTTATGTAATCTAAGTCTATATATTACTTATTAGCTTGTCTATTATATGTAATACAGCGATCTCGCATTTTATTTATATTTGTATTCAGGTAGTTAGTATAACATATACATATATTCTGCTGGTAAACACCGTTCCGTACGCCTCGACGGCTCCCTTTCGATGCCCGATCAAAATGTCTACAACTGCCTAGCTCTAGTGTTCCCGTACCCTTGAGATCCTTGTTGTGGCAGGCGAGACCACCACCACCACCATCATGAATGAAAACCTATCTTTACAAACCCTGTGAACTTTCACAGGCTACACAAGGCTTCGCCTCTACGAGACCTCTCAACCCTGTTTTTGAGTTCGAACTGAACAAATAGACTCTACCCAACCTAGATCCACTCCTCGGCTTGGACGCAAATCAAAAATAGGATAACAATTTACACAGTGTATCTGGAGGCTGGGTGAAATTACATATTTCACACCGACCAAAATAATGTCCAGCCCCGCAATAAATACTACTTCCCAAAAACCCTTCTAATGGGAATCGCGGACGCTGAATATAAATGATACACGTGTATAACGCGAACTCTATACAGATTTACATATGGAGTTACGCAACTACAGGGCCAACGTAAACAACAGCAGCGCATTTCTTTACAACGAATGCCTCTGTTGTCTCCGTCCAGCCAAATTATAGAAGTCGCTTCCGACAGTTCGGCGTCCCACAATAGCATCGTAAGCTTTTCCCCGGCACGGAGTTGACCTCATACATATAGTCCCACGTGAGCTCTTCGCCAGCCTTGATGTTGCGTTCGGCAAAGAACGCCACCCACGGGAAGCGCAGATCGTGTGTATCGACGAAGACATTCTGTACGAACATGTTCGGCTCGCAGCAATGATTGAAGTATCGGCCAATATTTCCGCCGGTGAGCGCGTCCATCACGTACGTCTCATCCTTTCCATAGTACAGCTGGCGTAGTCCGTCAGCGCTGAGCTTCTTCTTGCCGTTTGCCGCCGCTGTGGCCGCCGCCGTCGAGGGCGAAGCCGGCTCGAGACCGAGTGCGTCTTCTAGATCATCGTCGTCATCATCGCCATCATCGTCAATGTCATCGATGTCTTCGTCAGCGTGACTCTCGTACCCTTCCTTGTGCTTGACAACGTTGTCGATGTAGTCGAGCTCGGCGAAGTACGTATCCTGTCCGCTCTCGTCGGCTTCCGTCCCGGTAAGAATGGTTCCGGCGTACGTGCAGATGAAGCGACCTCGAGGGATGTCGTGCAGGGTTCGCACGCCGTAGCCTTTGCGTTCCGTCTTGAATAGCTGCAGCCGTAGCTGGACGCCGTTTTGCGCCACCCGATTGACGCATCGCTTGCTGCAGGCGCACCGCGAATTGCACTCGAACAGGCCGGTGACCAGTGCTTCGGCGAGCGAACGGAACGTGTACCCGGCGTCCCGATTCAGCTCGCCCTGAGCATCGGACATGTTCACCGACTGGCGCTGACACGCGCATTTCATTCGGTCTAAACAGTCGTCCTCACATGAGCAGCAGGGCAGGAAGTCCTCATCCATCCGCATCACCTTCTTCACCGCCTCGGTAGGACGCCGTTCTGGCCAATATGGAACGGAGCCTCGCTGGTCCTGGCTGTCCACGCCGTTCACTACGGAGATAGGGTAGAACTCCATGCCATTGGTGATGTCCTCCTGGAAGTAGTTCGCAATGCTCGGCTTCCATACGGCAAACGGATCGAAGCCAGGATCGAAGCAGAACTGATCCACAGTAAGCTTGCTGTCGGTCATGATCAGATAGTCCATCACATCGCGTTGGCTTCGCATCGTACGTCCGCACGGAGCACGATAGATGACCGTGCCTTTCTTTCGCAGCCGACCTTCATGTCGCGTCCAGCCGACGAAGTACGGCATTACATAGGGACTTACCGAGGTGAATTTCAGTGGGTCGTCGTCGACATAAATGCAGCCCCTCGAGCAATTGTGAATCACGAACGGTATCTGGGCGTGAACCGCCTGCACTTTCACCCGTTCGACTGTGCCCAGCAGGCCCAAGTCCACCTTTGTGACGTTCTTCGACGTCCTCGGAGTGCCCGGTTGATCGAGGGGCGACTTGTTGACAGTCGTCGACTTTCGCGCTGTATTCTTACGCGGTACTCCGTCCGAGTTGCCGCCTTCACTTGCGTTCCCCTCGTCGTTGTCATTTACTTCATCATCATCATCGTCATCTTTCTCCTCTTCCTCCTCGTTATCCGACAACTCGATGACATCAAGGGTGTCATCCGCGAACTCAAGATAGGGCTGACCTTTCTTGCCAGTCTTTCGGCGTGCGATTTTATGTTTGCTCCGAGTTGACTGGCTCAGGTGTTCGAACACATCTTTCAGACGGTGCGAGCCTGCGTAGATCCATTCGGTAGCAAACGTATCACCATAATGGCGGAACGCCAACTTCAAGAGATTCCCATCGACGGCCATTACCTGTTGAAAGTGCAAGCGACGCATGGAAGAGTTGCATGGAAAATTGGTCAAGAATTGAACGACTATAAGTCAGTATAACGACATCACGTATGACGACATGATATCATATCATTCATTCTCAAGTGCTTCGACAACGACTCGTGTAGCTTGCATCACATGTTGGCCACAGGTATATGTATATATATATTTATTGAATCCTTTTACGATGAGTTTTGGGGAATGCATTATGCACATGTGGCACTCAGCCAATAGTGAGTGACTAGTGTGGGACTAAGAAACCCACTAAATCCAAGTTTCCCTCACCGCCAAGAGTCGAAAATTACTTTAGACTTATTTACTTCGATTATATATATATATATTGAACCGATAATGTTTGCTCGCAATCACGCACGACCTACTTTCGCGGTGAAGAATTGCTTTTCACGTTCAGCGTGAACCATCTGTCCAACGCTGGCGCGTAGAAGAGCATGCTCCGTTGTCGAAAAGTGCTTCTTGAGGAACGGCACAATCGGCTGGTTGACGTGGCTCCACGGCATCGACGTTTGCTTGCAAATGAGATACATGTTCGATGGTTCGCTGTATTGCCAATAGCCATCTTCGAACAGAATTAGATAGCGATGTCGATTCTGCCATTTCGGATATTCGATGACGACGCCGGCGTAGAACTGTTTGTCGGGCACGTACTGCGACACGATCCGCGACCCGAGCTGAAGCTGGACACTGTGTGATGTCGAGTAGGCCACCTGGCCAAGCGAGAACGCTCGCTCCTTCGCAGAGTCGGCAACCCGAATCATGACGCTGTCATGGTCATAGTCGACACTCTTTGTTACGGTGCCTTTACTCCATGCATCTGTCTTCCGGCCTTCGAGAACAAACACCTAATAAAAACAGACGCGCGCATTGTGGCAAACGCGGGAGAAAAAATTGCCAATTAAATGACAAACTCAGGATCATATCAACAAGGCTGAGCTACGACTAGCACGTTGAAAATGCATTTGAAATGCCACTACAACATCGGAACGATACAGATCAAATAGTGGTAAAAAAAATATACAAAATAGACAACCCAAATTAGGCACGTTTTTTCCATCCCCATTATTGAGATATTAACAGCCAATAAAGAATGATCAGAAGAAGTGAGATACTGTATTAGATTGCCTTACAGCGTGTATCCCATTTCACAGAATGCCCGCCTCTTGCCATATAAAAGTCAATTGCAAAATGGAAACACATGCACGGATAAATTGCAAAAATGACGAACGATTGCGATTGGGCGTTTTCTAACCAGAATCTCACTCGGGTTCATTCGTGACTCACCGTTTGATTGATCTTGAGTGGGGTTAACTTCGTAAAACGGGTATCCTTGACGATCGACGGCATCCGGACGTCAAACGCTAGCTTGCGGTGCATCCGCTGCTGCTGAACGCTCATAGCATCGTTGGCAGGATTTGTGTGGCCCGTCGAACGCATCTGCTCAATTTTGCGAGCAGAGTTATTATTGGACATCTCTCCTATGGCCCCGCTGCCGGTGGTGCCGCCCACATGAGAGAACGCCTTATGGGCAAGCATCTCGCGGCTTTTCGCAGAGCTGCGATGCAGTTGTTGATCGAGGTCAACCCGAGCTACGTCGAGCTTCTGTGAGATTTGCGTGATTTTGATCAGCGTCTTGTCGAAGTCGGACATCATCTCAGCTGCCAACTCGTGCATTTTTTTCACGCTAGGCTTGTAGATCGATTCATACATGATGTCCTCCAGCTCGTCCCATGTTAAGCCATCCAGATCCGGGTCAGACTCTAAGATCAGGCAGAGTCGACGATCCGTGGCGCCAACCAACCAGTAAAATGAAACAACGGTATTTCCGTAAGAATGTTTTTTATGATTAGGATAGAACATGTACTGAACTAATTAGTGGTGATGTTAAGCTGTGCCGAAACGGCGCGGTGTCTTTCCTTGCTCTATTAATAAAGATGGATTATGTAGTGCGGAACGGCGAGCTACTATAATCATTCATTTATAGGAGATTTCTAAAAATAATGATGATGCTTAATTACCTGGCATTTCGGCTTTCTGAACGATGATGGACGTATGACTTTTTCCAGCTTTCTGTAACAGATAATTGTCACCATTGTAGTAAAAACTTGAGACAGAATAGGGCCGCTGGAAAGTAGTGAAAATTGAGCTGGGCAGTGTCGATACCTAGCAGTAACCGAGAAGGCTGAAAGCCTCACAGTTGACAAGATACAGACAGTCCAACGCTATCTTCCACCCAGATACCTCACCTTTGTACAAGGAAGAACGTCTCCGCTCTAATCCAAACAGGACAACATAACCGAGATCCGGAATCAAAATGGAGTAGCCCTTATGAATCTGTGTGTACAGAACAGCTTCTATAGCAAGCTCTGAGCCACCCACGTCCGATATTACTTCTGCGGCGAGATCTGTGATGTGTGAATTGTGTACTTGTGCATCTCAACGAATCATGATGAGAAAAGTCCGCCAACTGATCACAGATCCTTGAAATTAAAGCGACCGAATTTTGGTCGTGGCTGAATTCGAGACCTATCTATGGAGTATTCAAGCCTAAATATGGTATCACCTTTTTCCTAAATGAAAAAAGCTGGTGCCTCCCATACAACAGTGATGCAAAAGAGCAAATTCGAATAGAAGAAGCGACAAATGATTTTTCGCTACTTACAACAGTCCGATGAACGTAGTAGCCTGCATGTCGTATACTTCTCGCGCGTTTATTGTTAAGACTGATCGTGTTTTCTCTGTGGATAGCTGGGAAGATGCTGGGAAAATATTGGCCCGATTCGGGGATTTTCAACCTGTAAGCAGCAGCAGCAGCAGCATGGTAGCCAACAACGTGAACAACAGCGGACAGATGAGAGACAAACGGTGTCAAAAGAAGAGTATCCCAGTGGCGTTTCTTCGCAACATTTTCGAAAACGACTCACTTGTTGATTGACCAATGTCGACTTACCGGCGTTCATGCAAGAAGTGCTTCTGGCAGACACAAGAACCAGGTGGTGATACCCATGGGGTATTGTCGGTATGTGTTCGTCCTAACAGGCAGGACCAAATAACCCTTTCGCCTGCCTCCGCTGGGAACAGGTAGAATCTGCAAGATACATTTGTACCATGTCCAGAGCACAATAGTCATTACTCGATCGCTATGAAGGATCGCAATCGTCATAAACGGTAATATTGAGAATAAGCGAATAAGGCGTGGGTCGGAACTTCCGATTGAAAATGAGACGATTACATAGTGATAATGATAATCGTCGTAGTAACAACTCACCTAATTTGAGGGTGTGTCCGAACCGTATTCGAACAGTTGATGGCTGCGCAGTCAGCGTTGATAGCCGTCGTGACATCGCCTTCGACGACATCCCACATCTGCAACAGAAGGTCATTGCCAACCACTATTATTACTACTTATTCTTATTATTGAGATGCTTACACGGACTATTTTACAAGGACTACAAGTACAGCGTGATCGGTAGTACCAATAAATAGATATTATTAATTTTTGTTTCTTAGATTAGCACGGGATGATAACTAGCAAATAACTGGAAAGCATTTCGAACCAATAACCAAGCCGTGTCAATATTAGATAATAATTCTAATCAGACTCACTCTGTATAATATAAAATCTACCCAAGTTTATGTTAGTGCCCTTTAATAGTCTAGCTTTATAGAAATATTCGCACAATTTGCACCTAGGAAAAGCTCTCCCAAATTTGTTCTCGACATGGCCAACCAAGAACAGCACAAGTAGATATATTTGACCGTATTGCGCTGCCATTCGGGCGGATCGAATCGCATATACGGAGCGATTTTTCAGTCCGACCGCGCGGGCATGAGGGACAAATTGTAACGATACGGTAAATAAAAGAACATGACCACAGCATCATGTATTGTTCGAATATTTCAACCTTGTCTGTCAATCACCAGTGTGCACGATAGCGGACAGCGATAATCCGGAAAGGCCGGTAGGAGGGAAAAACGAGGTAACTCATAAAAAAGCATCATCTCTTTCTTGGCGGTATTTGCGTTCCGCGGTCAACTACCTACGTAAACTATATGTGCTCACCCGCTCACGCTCCAAAGGCAGAAGGCTCACATTGATATTGCTCATCGCTCGTGGTCTGTCGAACTGTTGCCCGGCGGCCAACGACCAGTCAACGAAAGTTTGATGCTAAACATCAATCAGCTAGGTAGCACACAACAATAGTAACAGCGGAATAAATAGCCCACAGGTTTATTTCGAACGGGAACCCGTCTCCCTTAAGCACCACACACCGAGCGCAGGATCACAACAATGCACTGCGCGGTAGATATAGCTCGCGCATGCCCGCCGGCGTTGGATTTCACGGCAATGTCTAGCAGTTTAAATTGATTTGGCGGCAAGAACGCGACCGATTTTTTTTTTTTTTAGACGAGGAAATTTTCCTCAAACGCACGGTTACCACCAGCGACATTCCAATCTCCATGAAAGTGGGCCGATCCAGTGCAGGGTTGACGTGGATGACAAAACGCCTCTGCCTGCTAAAACCATCCTCTGCTGAGAGAACGCGACCGATTGGTGAACTTGGAATGCACATTCGTAAACGTGTGGGCGAATTGCTTTCGTCAAAGCAAATTAAGAAAAACGAAGGGACCTATAACGGTATGACAGTGTTCTGTACGGAGCGTTTTCAGCGTTAATCCGAGAGAAACTGCAGAGAGAAGTGGAAACGATGGGGACTATAGGACCTTGGCAAAGCGGTTTGCTATCAGGGCGAAGGATAGAGTGATGAAGCAACACAGAGGATGAGGGAAATATACAGAGCATACAGAACATAAACAAAAAAAACACGGACGATTGAAGAAATACGGATGAAGAGAGAAGAGAGGATGAAGATAAGAAAAAAAACACAGAATATCGGACGAAAAAATTCAGACGAGCCTTAAGTCAAGATTGCCCTTGTTCCTATTGCGTACAGAGCAGGCAGCAGGAAAAGTACACGAAATGGGGCAAGGGCTAGGAATAATGAGCTGTAACTCAGGTGTAACGATGAGACCCAGTGTGTTGTTGTATGCTTATGATATGGTGTTGCTGGCGAATAAACGAGTTGCTGCAAATACTAGACGTCCGTGGGAAGACAGCGGGGCAGATAGGACAGCTCTTCAATGAAAATGTAGTTAGAATGAAAACCATATGATCATGCGATCGATACCTAGGTTGCGTATCAAACCTCGCCAGTTTTGCGTATCAAACCTCTGGGTGGACGAGGAATAGACTTAGACTGAGAATAGCCGACGATTGCAGGATTGTGCATTTTTGAGGTAATGCCAGCCATCGTCTGCCTTGGGGATGACCTTGACGGCCTCGGCCTGACATCCTGTCCCCAAGTAATTTTCTAATTATTGTATATATTAAGACACGTAATAATATGAAATAAAGACCTACTTGTTGATTTTTAATAACTGATCTAAGATTTCGAGACACCACCCGAATAAATTTTATCAGTCACCTAAGAAAAACACCTAAGCATTTATATATATATATATATATACATATACTTTTACTGAATAGGAATTTCCAGGGTTGTCTGGAAAGAGATTGGTAGAACTAACATGTATATTGTGACCTCATATGCAGTTCGTCAGTTTCGTATAGTGTGCCACATGCACAGCTACCATCATTCCTGAGGTTGACGCCTCTGTCAAATGATGCCATGAACCCTGCGCTCAATATGCCCTGCTCAGCAATGCCCTGCAACTTCTTCTTTCAACACGCTAGCACCCTCATACTAGCCCCCCCCCCCCATTTACCTGTTTATTAGATATGCCTCATTACATATGTTTACATAGGCTGATATTGTAACCGCTGCTATATATATATATATATATATATATATATGTATGTTTAAATAAATATATACCTATATATATTCAATTATATATATATATGTATATATATATATATATATATGCTATACCGTTTGTGTAAAATGAATATATAAGTACGCTCGTGTCTCTACCCCGAATTTCTACACTAGGCCGATACGAGACGGGTCCACGTTTCGGTTTCCTCGAACGAATTTATTCACGAATAATAAATTAATCACAATGTTATTACGGTTTTGCAATCGTTTCACGATCGTCGAACACTAACCATACACATGAGTTGCAATTGACTCTCTACAATATGAATCACACTTGAATCATCAGCGCCTAGTGTTGTATCTCGTGTTTTCGTGTACTGTTCCTTCACACCGTGTTGTTTTCCTGCTACGTAGCATGTGACGCTACGAAAAAACGAACCATTGAGATCATAGTCACTATCACACTCATATGAAGGCATACAATTCGACGTTTATGAGAGAGGGACCTGCCGTGTTCGTGTATATGTCTTCCTTTCACAACCACTGGTTTTAACCAAGAGAATCCACAATGTCATCCATCAGCATACGATGCCCCTTCGGTACTAATCGCCAAATGTGTTGTATTGTATCTATTGGTTCTCCGTGATGTCGGTGTGAATAAGAATGCGCGTGTTAACAATATATATATATATATGTATATATATATATATATATGTATATATATATATATATATATATATCCGCTATATTCGATGACACGTTGTTTTTATCACGGCCGTATGTCAATAACAACATTAATAATAGGTTGCAATGCGCCCTTCGGTCACCGACGAAAGATCACGCATCACGTAAATGTCATTGTGGCTGTGGTGTTTTGTGTTCGTCCGTCGCTATGACATTGTGTACGTTTCGGTTTGACAAACAAATATGTCGTCAGTGCAAGCGTTTCGTATCTACGGCGGCCGTCTGATTTCCGCTCGCTGCTATAGTCTATCGAGGATTCCCGTCTATGGAGGGAGTTCTCGTTTTTCTGGCTACGTTTCTTTTCTACGACTCTACGGGGTCTGGCCAGCACTTTTTGGCCGGCTGCCCAGTCAGCAGTGACTCTGACGGATTAGCCGCCCAGGTAAAATTACGGACCACTCAGAGGAACCTGTGAACCAGTCCGCCGAACCAGCATCCAAGCACAGTATAATGAAGTTATATAGGCATATTTACTATTGTACCAGTTTCTACTAAATGTGTTTAGCACCCGCTTGGGTTAGGCGTCACGTCCTCCATCGGGCGCTTCCATACGACCAGAAGAATCAACACTAATTGCGTGAAGTAACACTTACAACATGCCAATTCAATCTTGAGATCCAAGAAGGAGCTTTGGACAAAACCCTCTACATAGTCACCTCACTCAACGACCTCACTCGAAAGCAATCGATTTCTCAATCAAATGAACGCTATGCAGCATCGTCATTAGAAACGCGCCCCCGGTTCAAGCGTCAATCAACGGACACGGTTCGTTCCTCCGATTCATCGGTTCGCTAACCCCGGACTGCCAATCCTTTTTCGGCCATCCGAGCGCCTCTGATCCCCCAGGAACTTCGAGCTTCGCGTACACCTGTAGCACTTCGTTCCTCCTCATCTCGCTCAGTCCCGGGAGCAGCGAGGCACTCTACGTGGCATTTTATATTATTTGCTATGCACGTAGCCTTCAATATATTTCGTTGCTGTGCCTTTCTAGTGCTGTGGCTGTGTGACATTCCTCCTCCTCTTGTTGCTAAGCACTAATTTCCTCGATTTTCGCTCTCGTCCACTGCGTTGGCTGCTCGCTGCCTCCTTCTCCTTGTTGCACTGGTATTTTCTCTCGTTTTTCCTTCAATGCTCTGCTATTTTTTCGTCTAATATTCACTATTTAATGTGGTTAAGTGTAACATGTTGCCGACATCAATAACGACGTTGGATTTTCCTTTCGAGTTTTGTTCGTAGTATCATGCCTACGACGATAGTAACGATGCTAGTAATATCTAGCAGTCTATAGATTATTTCTTATGTTTAGTATTTGTTCTATGTATTGAGTGTAGATCCTCGTGACAGAACATCGATTTATCGAATAGGCCTTACCAAGTCAACACAGAACTATTCTCCTCGAGATATATATATATATAATAACTATCATCATTGTGTTCGAATTATGCATATGTATGCCTGCGTTCATAGTGTTCGATGCCTTTCGCAGTTCGTCTAGCGTCCTTGGATAAGCGCAGCATCGACGATCTCGCTGTTGTTTCAGCCTTTTAGAGAGACACCTGCACCTATTTGTTGCACCATATATGCGAATATGTATTGTATAACTACTGTATGTTAAATGAGGATACAATATACCAAGCACATAGAGCGAGTATAATATATATATATATATAATATATATGGAGCCTAATAATTATGCTTAGTGCCCATGCAATGGAGTTAAACATTTCACTTTGTGACACATAACAACACGTTCTTTACGAGCCATCATAGACATATATCTGCATGTGTGTGTGTGTTTTCATAACCTTAGTAAACCATGACCTTTAGCTAGAGGAAGATAGATCGGGTGAGTGTAGATTTCATCGATGGGATCTAGATATATGTGAAAGTTTCAGGATAGGTGCGCAGGTGGCAGTGAGGGAACAGTTGCCGTTGTAGATTGACCATCCTCTACTGTATCATTCGACTGTCTTTGGCAGGTGGACTTCATTGGTGGCCATTTTACTGGTGATCCCATCATGTCGCAATTGGAAAATCGGCTTTTCGTGTGTATGGTAGTACGGAAGACTATGAACTGCTAGACAGTCTAGTATTCTCTCATGCTCAACGATGACGGGCACAACCCGTCGCGAATACACAACCGAAATGCAACAATGCGTGCATTCTTGTGAACGGAGAAAACTGATATACACAGAACGAGATAGGCGACGCCGTGGGAAGCGAGTGACTTGAGCCTGCCTCTTGCCAGAGATTGGCCTAATGGCTGTCCGGTAACGTTTTGTTGTATGGGCTCGCTATTCATCAAACAAAAACTATAATAGCTGAATCTATTGACAGGTTGTTCATATCATTCACGTTTCGTCAGATGATCTGACTTTGGCCTTTTCGACGGCATCATGTTCTCAACGTTAAGAAAATTACTACCTTCCGCTAAGTGATACTAATTATCACTCACATCTATTGTGTCTATTGTGTCGCCTATCGAACATATTGGATGTTTGCTCTTTAAGTTATTCGATTAGATTTACATTCATCTTTCTATGGAGTTATCGCTTTAGAAAAGCGAAAAATTGAGCGTATGATGAGTGAACACTTTGCCGAAATCGGCCTGGGGGACACCTATCTCCCGATAGCACCTCGGTACGGCCATGAGCCGCTGCAGGCCGAGCTCCTCACATAGGCGGCACGAGTCGGGATTGCCATCCATAGCAAACGCTGTTACCGTCACTGTCGAAGGCGCAAAGTCCGAGACAAGCGAATGCAGGATGCGTCGAGCGACGGCGATGTCGTCCGCGTACAGCGGACCCACAAGCGCCCCGTCTGAAGGAGAAAAGGAATATTGCAAAACACAGGTGCGTGCTTTAAGAGGATCCTCCATTTTGCTGAATGCGATCCCCTTCAATTATGAATGAAGTCAAGCAACAATTATTAATGAATTTGTCATTTAGACTCACGCTGTTTCCATGGGCTAACCCAATACCCCACAAAGGAAGCAAGTTACAACAAAGGCGATTGTGCCCTTTCTTTCCGATTCTTTGCCTCAACACCTCTAGAGAAGAGATTGACCTTGATCGAACACGCTCAGTCACGAGAAGGCGAAGGGGTACGGCATGACTGCGTTTCTAAGAACTCAATTCCAAGTTCTTGAAATGGGTAACGAGTTGAGGATCTAATGAGATAACTGAAAAATCATCCAAAGTTATATAATACATATATCCGAAGTATCATTTCAGATATTTTGTGTTCCTCTGTGGAGAAGCAGTTTCCGTAAGACAGCTGAGCCGAACGGGTGTTCTGTTCGACGAACCAGGCCGAGAAAGTCTCCAGAGGTTTGCCGTAGGTGCCGCCCCAATGGTACAAATCACTCTTTCGAAAAAATGTAGTTCTGAGGTTCGACTGACCGGCAGCGCTTGTCTTCCTTTTGGAGTCGACACCCGCAAAATATGGTCACACATATGATCATACCTTACTGCAGTTCTCAGTGACTAGTTGGATTAGATACCAACCTTGAATATTTGTGCTGATCTTCCCGAATCCAGCTATAGATCCATCGGTGCTCTTGACAGCAACCATCAAGATTCCGTCGTCGTCGCTCATCGTTGTACGAATGGCGCGTTCACGACGAAAGTTGTGCACCTGCAACGTCGATTTGCTCTTTCAGAAACTTGCAGATGTTCCACCGTACTTTTGAAAGTCTACAGTTTTTTGCGTTGGCGGGAATATTTAAAATGAGTACCTAATATTTTAGCGGTATGAACTAAAAGGGATGGCACAGATGAGGAACTGAACCCCGAATTCTCTCGTTGTCGGAACAACACAATATTCGCGCTCCTCCACTCTGCTGGAATAGTTTGCAGCCCGAGATAGAACCTATATGGTGGTGTCTCGAACGAACCAGACCGAGAAGGACTCGAGGAACACGTCGATGTTTGGTAGCGTAACAGTTTGAAGCAGGTTTCTGGCAAAAAAAAAATGGCATACAGAAGGATTCGACTGGTTCGCTGGTTGTGCGCCTCAACTTTTAGCTGGTCAATATCCTCAAGATATGGTCGTGCATTGACTTCTACCGGAGTTACCTACCGTCTCGTCGTAATCGACCAACAAACCGAGTGTTTCCTCGTCCCCGGGATAGAAGCGCCTAAAAAGACGGAGTTAGAAATTGATTCCGTTACAACATGGCTATTATTATTATTAGTGATAACACAGCACTCGACGACCAGCCGTCCCTTTGTGGGAGACAGCTTTGATAATTTGTGTTGTTTTTTGTTTATTTACCAAATAAATCTCAAGGAAATCTAGCACGTTCAATTCGTCGCCTGATATTTTCTTCTTCAAAGAAACCCACTCTAGTGGTCACCTATTCCATCAGAAGACAATTGATGTTTCGAATAAAATGCTGAGACATTTACGATGTGAATCGACCCGATGAAAGCATCTAGTTCGTTCTAGCTGAGGACAAAGAGAAATCGTGTTGTTACAAATTGGTTGCGATCAGTTCGTAAAGTGACATGATTACCTCAAAGTAAGTGAGTCATCCTTGTCTGGCACGAGTTTCTCTAGAGTGATCTCCTTCCACGGGGAGGCGTACACCCACGTGTTCCACGGCGCAACGTGAGAGAAACCGGCGCGATCGCTTCATTTCACGTTTATTCGAAGCAACAATGCGCCAGAATGCTGTTAAGGCGTATGTCATACATTTCTATGCATTTCATGTTCATGTGAACACGCTACTAACAATTTACAGTGGTATAATAGCTATATTTCGTTAAAATTGAAGTTGTATGTCTTCTAAACGGTACGAGTAGACGAGTTTTAGCTCGGAATCAGCGAATGAGGGAATTCGATGCGGTGTAGAATACTGTACATGTATTTATGCGCTTGCATGGTTACAAATACGAAGGGTGACGCGGGTACGGAGGGAACGACTCTACGAGAGGTGAATTACAGCATATATCGTTTTCAGAATCACATATAATAGTAGTTGAAATAGGACCTTTTCGCCGTTAATGACGCTAGCATAGAATATAATAGTTGCACCATAATCAATGTCACGTTCACGATATGGGTGGCGTTCCTGGCAAAGACGACGAGTACAATGGGGATGATGCATTTACGGTCACAGCAAGCTTGCTCGAAGGGAAACACTTTTCGCGAATGAATTCACTGCGTTTTGTTTAGCACTGAGGGTGAAATGAGTTTCATGAGAACAACAAAACGACCACGGGCTGTCTGATCTGCATATTGTTTTTGTATAGATTGTATTACTAGGTTGTCTAGGTTGTCCACTTTCTACGTACCGATAGGTCGACAGATGTTTGGGTACGGCGTTCAGGCCGGCATTGCTGTCTCCTACTCGCTTCATGGCGTAATCCCACATCTTCATGCCAACGCCTCGTCCCTGGAGCTCGGTACGAACCGCGTACAAACCGACGAAGTACAGACCCTCCTGCTGCCGAATGGCGGCGCAGCTACCGACAACTTCACCTAGGATGGAAGGAGATTTTAGAGCGGGTGGCACAATTTCCGGCGTTCCGTTGTGATGTGTACTAATATTACTATCATTACTATCACAATATGATTCATCAACCAAAAGATCGTTATGTCTATTCTGGGTTAGCACATTAGAGCGATATGACTTCGGGGTGGGGGATCAGGAATTTAACCGTAAGTCACTAGTCATTCGGCCTGGCAATGTAAGTAGACGAAAACATATATATGCGACTATAACTATGTGTTTCTGTGCTCTTTATGGGACTGCCAAGTAAAGACACCGCTTCGAGGCGAACGCGCGTACACATCGAGAGATTTAATGCGTCTCATCGAGTGTCACTCACAAGAAGAGAGATCAATATTTTACCCTGCCTACCCTCCAATCGTTTATGGCACAATTGAACTCGAGTATTACCCTTGAAGGGTGTTGGACGGTCGCACATGGTGATAATCACCGCAATGAAATGGCCATAGAACAAGGAATGCTATTGGCATTATCGCGATTGCCGGAACAAGATGAATAGTTAGACACAGACTCATGCATCTTGTATAGAGATACATCTATGCATACACACGGAAATATAGATACACACATATATATATCTAGGTATATATACACAGTAGCACCCGCTAATAGCACACGCACCAGTGTCCTTATCTACGGCACCAATGAACCCTTCGGGGTCGGTTTTATGCCACAACTGTAGCGTATGAACCCCTTCTTCCAGACCCTGCTCCTTCCAGATTTCGACGGCGTACTGCACCTCATCAGCTCGTAAAGGCCGGATCACAACCTGGTCTGCCAGGGACGTTGTCATTTTGATAAAAGGCGACGGCTGGAATTGTGTGTCCTTTCCCAATATGTGTCAATTCAAGCGAGCGAGCAAAACTGCCGAACGAGCACCTAACCCTGCAAAAATAGACAGAACAGCGGAGGTTGCTGTAACAACACGCTTATTTGATATATTCATGCTGGTTTGCGCCATCTATTCGCCATTTTCCACAATGGAAATTGGATATGAGGACCTAGAATAACGTCATTGGTGAAAATATTGGTCGTAGATTGGCTTAGTTTCTTTACGCCGATTAAGAGATGACAAGGAACCGAATGCCGATGGGCAATCGATTGCAATGGAGTCCTCAACATCGTGATGATGTGGCGTCAGACATTCTACTTTTGAAGCTTGATACCGGATATTAAAACTAGAGATGCATACAGCTAGAACTGCTCAGAGCACTCTACATTATAAGTCGATGTGGAGGACTACGGCAATAACATTTAGACTATTTTTTTCTGATTCGCGCCATCGTTTTGCTTGAACAACAGAACTCTTCAATCGTTGCAAGTGTGATAGTCGTCCTAGTGGGCAAGTCAATTAAGATTTCTTAACACGGGTCCTGTTAGTTACACTTGCGTGTCCTTCACTAGCAGTTAATCCTTAGTTAGAGGGACGCAGCGGTATTGTAGTAACTTCCAATTTCAATATGTCGTTTGTATGATACTTGTATTACTTAGTCAGCTATCACTCGACTAGTGTTTAGTTCCACACTTGCTCACAGTGAGATTGCACGGCAGTCGGACGAACTTCACCGGACGATCCCCTCTTGGACTAGTACCGTTCCGTTCTCGCCAGGGATCCTCTCTCTTTGTCCTTGGAGTTTGTTCCTCTATGACTAGTTCTTCGATTGCTCGTGATGTTGTCTCGAGGGACGCCAGGTCCCTTCTGCTTGCTGACGCGATCCCTCGGTGCGGCCTTCACTTCGTGGCGAGGAGCTCGAACGGGAACACCCAACCAACCAACCAACCACCGGGAAGCGCTTCGGGAGAAGAGCTTCAGGCTCCGAAGCCCGTCCCGGTAGACCCCTCGGAATTCCTCGGGTGCCGTTCTTCGCCGCTTGCAGCAGCACACGAGCGCACAGGGAGAGGGCTATAGTCGTCGAGGGACATCGAAACGAAGTTCGCCTCTACGTGGGGAAGGGGAATTCGCCGCGTCCATATACAAGCCGGGACGTCCGGGAAGCCGTCGCACCGTACCCGCTGTCTGCGGAGCTCCCATCCAACCGACAGCAGATCTGGCAGATCGACAACGGCTAGGCCAGCCTGCAGCGAAGCGGACCAGGCGACAAACCATTCCCAACGCCTGGGTGCCTCCATCCACACATTGGGGGATGGGATCAGAGGGGTTTGTGGGATGGAGGGTGTCGGTGAGGGGGGGGGTAACGGCAGGGATAATAATGGGAGGCCGAGTGCGGTATGGGGGTTGTCTTCTAGACCTGGGAATGAATGCCTGGCCCAACGTGGGAAAACTGGGCCAGGCGGACGGCGCTGCCCGGTGTGTGCAGCCCGGTACACAGGGAACCGAGAGCTGCGAGCTCCCTCGAGAGATTACAGATGGGTCGACGTACGTGAGTACGCCTAGACGCCCGTACGCCCATGCCGCCTCGAACCGATAAGCGAGTTCCCGAGCGAGTGAGGGCGATGATCCCCGCCGCTTGCGGCCTGCGTCCCTGGCTGCCTGGTTTGGCCAGCGGCGTCGCGCCGGCAATATGAGCCTGGCCTGTCTCTGGTGCGGAAAGTGGGCCAGATCGGCACGGCAAGACGGGTATAGGCGCTTCACGAGGTGGAGCGCGTGGACTTCTGGGGCCGGCGACGGCGCTGGCTAGTGTCGGCCTCTCGAGGTATGCGGCGATTATCAAGGACTTCTCGTTTGCGACGATAGGAACAGTGCAGCGACTTGATGGTGGAAGACGTCTGTCGTCGTGTGCGAAGAGAGAGCACACACGCCGCATGTATGTACCGTGCACCACGAATACCAGCATATGCTTACCTATCTCCGAATTAGTCGAACATGGATCTGGAACTGTTCTCAGCAGCCTAAACTTGGGCTCAATATCTGTGAGCCGACAACGTGACTGCAATTCGTCAGTAAACAGTAATGGCTATTCGTAAAGGGTGTCATTATATATATATATAGATAGATATATATTTAAGATAATTAACGTCTCATATTGGTTAACCTAACATGACCTCAGGTTAATCCCAAAGTCATTTTTTCTTGCATACCCTACAAAAGGCACTGGACGTTACTCGGTGAAATCGTTACGAGCGAGGGCATGCGATAATATTTTTGTTGTTTTGATTGTTTCATGCCTTATATTGAATTTCTAATGTTACACATATTCACTATACAGTGGTATGAGACGAACGTAGAATTGGCCTCCATAGGACAAAACAATAGTACCTACATTGCGAAAGTTGCTCTTATGCCGTGTCATGGTGGAGTGGACATCAGAGAAAAAGAACACATTTAGATAGGCTTTTTCTTACAAGGTAACCTCATACATTCGATCGCATTTCGCGTGAATCTTATCATTGTAATATTGTTGTATTATTACTGGGTAACAACTCGTAAAGGAGCAGTCATTTTCCTTGCGCTCGCTCGACTCGATTAATTTACCCATGCAAAAGAATGGAAAGATATTCAACAAACGTATTCCATGTACAATAAACAGATCAACATTAATTTGACACCATTGCCCCGCCGTGACCACCACCACCACCACAATGGGGATCATCGAGTTCTGTCATCCGCTTCACCCTTGCGTCGCTCTGGAACACGCGACCTAATGCACGACCTTTATTAAAACTCGATGACCATTGTGCTTGGAATGAGGGATTGAGGGAGGGAACCAAAGAAAGCGTGGTGGAAAGCTGGATGGAACTACCGAAAAGCGCGAACTCACTGACGGGGCTTGGTTGGCCCGGTCGGGTCGGACTATACTGTGCTGCAAGCTTGAGGCGAGGCATACTCGCTCAGCCTAATCCTGGCAGCCCTATGGTAGGATGTTGTATTATGACGACTGGCCTTGTCTTGCCTTATCGGACTTACCTTCTTGCAGGTCGCTTCTCTCAGGACTGAGGTGACCTGAGGTCATAAGTTCCTCGCAGGATGCATGACAAGAGACGTCTAGGCGTATTGTAGGTCTTTACCGAGCGAACTATTAGACAACAACGGTCCGTTCGAGCGAGGTTCGCTTCTACTCTAGATCCTGAATTCGGACGAAGACCCGCGCTTCGCTTCGCGTCGCTCCGTCGCGACCCGACCACCTACATCCCCCAGGTGGCGCCGATTATGATCGACCTTGGAGGCATCACCGCATGGGGTAGCGGTAGCGATGGGGCTTGAACGAGGAAGCGAGGTGACTTTAAACGACCGACGAAGATTAAAAAGATTAAACCCCCCGTTCATAGGGCCGGTCCTATCCCGCTAATGCCCACCTGCCTGTCTGTACAGCGAAGACTTTTAGCTGAGGCGAGGTCATGAGCGTACATACCTGAGGTATTGTACCTCGCAAGTGGGCTTCTGCAAAGAAGTTGAATGGAAGGACGTTGGGGGTATCCGGCCGCGAGGAACGAGCAATATCAGAATTGGGCATAGAGAGGCGATAAGAACAAATAGCTTTGTTGATTGCGCGATTAACTATACGAAGTTCGTGCTAAAGTTCGTCTCCTTTTGTTCTCGACAGGTTAGCTCATGGAGGTCTTGGGCCATGAAGAATGTAATTGGAGTTATTTATTAATCAATTTGAATTAGAGTGTTCGGACATTCAAACCGAGAGAGAGAGAGAAGTTGGTGAACCACAGTTTCACTGCCTGGATAGCTTTAGGCAGCTGGTTGGTTCTTGGACACTTTTGCTGGTGAGTCTTTTAGGGTTCTTAGCACGTTGTAAAATAGGTAAAGTTTGACGACCTGCTTTTGTTGAATTGGTATACGCTATTAGTATAAGGAAAACATGTTGCAATTCTTGCTGCAAGAGTTAGAGTTCCTGTTCGAATAATTTAATAATTCAACCATCCCCATTGCTGTACTGCTTGTGGCAGCCGCAGAATGTTGCAACGAAACATTTTCAGAGTTTTTCAACCAAAAGACCAAAAAGGAGAGCTGGAAGGCTCGGCAAAGCGCTTGTCAACTCGAAAGACAAAGAGATCTCCCAAAGGGACCTACATGTGCGTTGAACGAGTTCCCTCAAGACAACTTGAGCCTCTTACCGACATCGTGCTTGATCCAGCATGTCATCAATGACACACGTCGTCAGCAGTGTGGGAGGAAATGCCGAGCGATTCTGCCCAGAGAGACGTTAACCTTTGCTCTCTGAGATACGAACTGTAAATACGGCGAAATTGTCGTGCAACAAGTAAGACGACTAAGTCGCTACTCACCTTTAAACAAGAGTCGACAAAAATGCGGCCGACAAGGGACCCGTGGTGGTTCGAAGTTGCACGATACGTTCGGTGGCGCAAGCAGCGGCAGGTGACACGTGAACTAAGTAGCCAGCGTATTTCCTGAAAGACACAAGCTGTTCGGTTAAGCATTGCTTGCCACTGCCCCTCATATGTGAGTATGATAGTTCGTACTTGGCAGATGCGGAGTTGCATAAACGGCTCATTTGAGTGACGTGTGCAAAATATACAATCGTCTGGGCTGCTTTGTCGCGCCCTCTGCCAATTCATCATTCTGTATTGTAGTTGTAATTCCGCCCCAGTATTTCAGACGCTTACAGAGCTTGTGTACAATATGAACGCGCCAGTGCACGAATATTTGTGGACAGATGTTCTATTGACCAGAAATGAATAGAGTTCAGGTGGTAGGAGAAGAGGTCTGCCGATGGCCCAAGTAGTTCCTTCTTGTTCCTTGCACCTTCTCACTTCGCCTGTGTTTAATAGATAGGGTCAGTCACGTTTGAGTGCGAGGACCTTTAGCCTTCTCAGAATGTCTCTGTCCCGCTTGTTCACTAAGCAATAGCGCAGGTTCGTTGAGATTTTTAAAGAACCCTTACGTCGAACGCAAACGGCCGTTCTTGAAGCATCTCAACAAACCCAACGAATTTTCGTAGAGACAAAGCTACTTTATCACTTAGAATGTACTTCTAGGTAGCAATATATATATATATATGCATCGGCCACAACAAAAAAATCGTTTTCACATTTTAAAATTCCGCGTTTTTCGAGACTCGTTCATCTGGCCGATCATAGCAAGCTGAATCGAAATTCGAAAAGTGGAGCCGCTATAATCGACAAAGACACATCCACAGCTAATATTGTTTGCGTGGCGCGCCAATAGAAAGACTCGTGTAACTTTGTCTCGTGCATAATTGTCACTCCTGTCATCCGTCTTACCGTCAGGTCCTTGGCACAAGGTAGTACAAATAGCAGTTCCGGTATCAACAACAAGGACGAAGAGGGAGTACACTGCACCCAAGTACAAGATAAGCACGTACGCAACGCTATGCAAATGACAACAAATTTCACGGCTGAAGTCCGAACAAAATGGTGGGTGGAAGCACGACACAGGTGTCGTTGTGAACACCGAATGCTAAGAAGCGTAATTAGTAGGGCAGGGCGGCCGAAAGACGCAAATCGGTCCACGAAGCGCGTACAAGACGATAGGAAGGAGAAGATCGAGTCCGTTATGTCTAAATAGACTCGGGTCGTACACGTATTTGCGGACAGAGGCGGACGGAGCCAGCTCATCGAATTCTCGCAGGGGTGCCACTTCACGAGCGTGGTAGTCACTCTTCTCCTCGACGTTCTCTCCCGAAGCCGAACGCCATTGCTGTATCCCTCACCCATTGGCATATCATTCGACGCTATACTGTTACCACTCGACACGTAGACACGTTGGCAGACCACTCTCGAGCCATTAACTTCTGTCTCGCTAAGGAAGAACAGACAGTTGATGGACAGACGGGGGGGATCTCACGCAGGGAAAGTAGAACCCGATGGCCGTGATGTTCGTTGAGACTTCCAGCCGCGGCTGAAAGGATTATCGAGGAGTGGGGCACTGTACAGTGAGCATAGATTATAAGAAAGCAAGTCTGACTACGTTACAGCTGACTCCTCGGCGACGAGAGGGAAACACATGTGGATGTGCCTTACAATCTAGAACTAGGCATACGGTGCTAGTCAACCTTTAATCGAAGAGTGTGAGTTGGGTTAGTCATTTGGGCAACATGCCGAATACGGAGGCAGTAGAGAGATAGTCGGCGAACTTCCTGTTACTACGAGCCTCCGTTCATGTATAGAAACAGCCAGATCGCGGTGAGTGGTTGATGCGGAAGAATAGAGGAGTGGTGTAAATGATTACTGAAGTCATTTTAGTCAAATAACCGAAAAGGGCTGAGTGCTCAAACAAACTGACTCCAAATTTATGTATGGATGTTTTCAAATCATGTAATTGATCCGAGGGAGAACGCGACACGAACAGCAGTTCTGTCGTATAGACGGAATGCCTTGAAGGGTTTAAGCATTGTAAAATTGCAGCTCCTTGAATAAACCAATAAATCTTAACCTCAAGGGCAGGCCGATTTACTACCTCAATCGTTGTAACTAGACTCAACTGGCTACTGCTACCAAGCATGATTCATGATGATCATGAGGACATCGTCAGCGGTTCGTCTGCCCACCCACAGGGCCCGACGTAGCAGATATCGTCGAGGTGTTCAGGGTATGAACTTCTTTCCGTTCTCCCGACGCCTTCGAATTCGACTGGGGTGGGCTGGCGAGCCGACTGAGTTAGAGTGCGAAACGACAGCGCTATCCTCCGAAGGGAAACGCTGCTCTCCTCTTGAACAGAGAGGTATTGGCATCGTTTGATAAAAATCCCGTTCCCCCTACGAACAGGTCCCTTTTCCTTGTCCCGTTTCCTTGGACTTCTCTTTCCAATTTGGCCCTGCCCGCGTTCCCCAGTCGGCTTACCCCACCGCTGCCTGACCCCCTATCTCTCGGGACACGATGCGGCGAACCTGATGCCCTGCCGTTCTCATCCAACGAAAGGACCCTCCCCCCAACTCGGTGAAAACCCTAAGGGGCAAGGCTTCTCGAGGGGCCTGTGAGCGTTCGGGGGTTTCACACTGGATGACAAGGAGCGGTGCCTTCGGCGAGAAAAGCGAGGGAATGGAGGACGAGGGGTAGCTCCATTGGAGTGAACCCCAGGGGTTCGGCAGGGGTCTGTGAGGGGTGTTGCTAGGCAACCACGTGTCCCACATGTGGAGGGAGGAACAATTCTGTTCTGACGGCCTCCCTTGCCGCATGCTTCCGATCTATCTAGCGCCAAGCGCGATGAACGAGCAAACCAACGATATGGGACGGGTCCGAGTAGAGTGAAAGAGTGATCGACGACTTGGCGCGATACCAGTGGCGAAAGTGAAGTAAAAGAAAGGACAGGCATTCAGTCCTGCGAGCCTGGGGTCAATATGTGCAGGATAACATAATGACTGGTCGCGAGACCGACAATGGGAACCGGCTAAACCTCATATAATCGTACGCCAAACTACATAGGGTATAGGTAGGTGACACCGTTTCACAGTAGGTACGAAGTACATGAAAAGGGAACAAATATATATGTATATAGGCGTATTTTCTTCGTGAACAAAATGACGCTGAAGTAATTTCTTGGCATGCCTGAGAACAATAGAGCTAAGATCATTTACTGCAGGTCGCACTAATATATCTACCTATATGACATGGCAAACATTTTCGAAGAGCGGTCAAATGCTTTATGGACATCTGCGTAGATTCTAGAACTATTAGCGAATAGAGAATAAACTACTAGCGTCGCTTGAATGTTTCGATGTGTCACGCAACCGTCGTTTTCTCTAGCAGGACGGTCCATCACTTTCGTGGAATGTCCCTCATAATTATCAATGGTGTTTGCATCAGCATATTACTAGCAAAAAAGGTTGGTGCTGACCAGCCCATGATCTACGAACCAACATATGACAATCGTGCCCCCTGAAATGCGTTCGCAGTGGTACAAAGACAGAGTAATTCGTGGCAGCTAGTAGCGCCCAGTAACCGATGTGAGGGTATTAGTGTACGTGCATGCTGCCACGTGCAACTAGTAGACAATACAAATAATATATAATATAAGGAGATGATGTCTCGCAGAGGACTACGGCACACAGTGAGATGTATATATATATATATATATATATATATATATAAGACAGTGTAAACAGACCATTAACAAAATGCTGCTATATTGTATAAGCAACCTATATTTGCCTGCTTCTAAAATGGGCTCTCGCTGTGTGCCGTAATCCACTGCGAGACATCTCTTTCGCACCACAGCACGCCGAACTCGGGTGCTGTGGTGCGCTTACGGGTGCAAAAATATGAGTCCGCTTGGCATTTTTCGTCCGTGGCATTTCTCTACGAGACGGAATTGACGGGTCACCAGAGACGACGTAATAGATTTTTTGCTGTTCTATTTTTAGGAGGGCAGGTTTGAAAGGAAGCTTGCCGCGGGCATCGCGTGGTGGACGCCGTGTTGATCTCCCTGTGAAAGGCACGCCGCGCGAGGAGCGCAGCTGTCAGAATCACGAAGAAAGGTCGGGAGTGTTGTCAACGCGTAGGCTTTGTGGTCGATTGCGTGACCTCTGCTGCTCAAGCTGCCCCCCCCCGCCCCCCCCGGGCAGTTCCCGGTCAAAGCTCCGCTCTTCTGTGTGAGATCCTCGTAAATGAACAAATAAAACAGGTTTGTAACCGCGCCCGTGTTGTGATTGATAGTGACACTATGTTCGTTCTGCGTAGTTATTTGTTGTTGTTTGTTTGTATTTTAGATCGTGGCGCAATAGAGCAGAGCAGATTCATGTATATTTGGTCCAGTTTGTTGTCCAACTTATTCAAGTTTACGTCCGCAGTCACCAACGTTGAAATGTTTTCACCTGCTAGGGAAAAAGAGCATGATGACTAATGATTTGATATCCATTAGTCTCTATGAGACGATGAGACTCCTGAGCCGCTGGTGTTGCTAGGTCAAATATAAATTAGCTCGTAAATATTGTTTTCTCGGGATGAGTGGGTAAAGGGCTCATTAGATTCGAAGCGCATTTGAACAGGTGCATCGTGCAGATAAACCACAGCCTGATTAAGGTTCGGTGCGCTTGACGCAGCTTAGTCCAATTAATAATCACGACATGACATAGGCGGGTTCAGTAAGTCTACTTCGCCTAATCAACGGAAATATATATTCTCGAAATCGTAAATTTCAGTTAAATTCCAAAATACACTCCACTATTCCATCCATCATTCAACTATCGACAAAAACTAAAAATTTCACGCAAGCATACATTCGACACCATCAAACCTTGTTTAGCCATCTATAGGGTCATCGAACATTCCGAACGCCCGGGCGCAATATGCTTCCACATATGAACAGTAAACAAATTCGTATATATTAAATAAAAGTGATCTTCCTTGAAATCTGATTTTCTCATCTCATTTGGGTAATATTGTAGAAAGGCTTGAGGATGGAATTTTTTCCTCCAATTAAAGCGTCAATAGGTAATAGTGCTCAAGTCTAAAATCGAGCTTACTACTGCAGCCGGCAATACAGTTGCAATAGGGTATATGCTAGTGGTCGACGACGGCCAGCTTCCATTTGCATATTCCGATCATGTTACGGATACACTCGCAACATGATAGTCACACATGTACACATCGAGTCAGCGACTCATCCGCAGGAGCCGCATGGGAAATTTGATCGAGCCTCACTGTCTGACGGTAATTGGCCAGCGGAAATCGAGAGGGTCTCACACGGCGTCTAGGAGACGCTACCACGAAGCCCTCGAGGGGTGCCTCTCGAGTTTCAGTCGACGGTCGGGTACCACTGTCAGATGGATTCACATCAAGGTCAGCGATGTTGGCATTCGTCTGACATCGATCATAACAGAAGGCATCGTGTTTAGACGTTTAACACACCTTTAACCCTCGGGGTGATGTAATCGTACAATATACTCAATTCAACCTAATTAAAATGCAATTAGAGTATTTCACGTTACTCAATTTAGAAAAAAAAACAGATCGATGCTGTTTTACGAACACTCCATCAGCAAAAATCTAATTGCAATGTTCATTATAATTGATTCATACATTCATTCACTATATTGAGATAGTCGGCATTATATTTTGTCAAGTACATTGCTTATTCATCATCAAATCTATTGACAAAACGATTATAACAGCAGAAGCAAGATCTATTTCGCACAGTCAGGAAATCGCAACTAGCTAAGACGAAAAATACGAATGCGTTTGGTCGAACTTCTGGCGAATTTACATCGGAAAATTTCAAATTTGTGGAACCCACCTCATTTTCACCCTGTCAAACATCTGCCATGTAAAAAAGCGCTGCTGGGCAACGTGCGCATACCGTTATTGGTCGATCACTTATAGAAGATTAGCAATGATATTTTAGCAGCTGTATTATGATTTCTATAATAGATACAATGTATGCGATTGTCTGCCACAACGTACAATAGTATAGCATACAGCGACGTTTACGATACTACACACCGTATATTGGTGTACCTTCAGAAACGTCAGTGGATGGTGCCAATACACCGATGCACATATACCAAGCTATGCCTGCCGGTGTCGACGAAGCCAACAACCAACACGTCCCTATTGCTGACTGCGCCTCTCAACGTGACATATATAGAGAACTTAGTAGTTTTCACCAACTGCAGTTCCGATAATAAATTTATAAATCGACGCTGGGTCTAATTGGACCCGTATATTCATCCACGGCAGTAGTAGCACCTACTGCTCGATTTGTTCGGGCCGTTAGGAGCAGGTCAGGAAAGAAGAGGAGCGCCATGTTGCCAGTTTTTTTTTCGATCGATAGCCGGTCCCTTAAACGTCCCCGTCGACCAGCTACACACACATACACACACACGCGCTCGCACACACACACACAGACGTGAGGCAACTAATTACTTTCTACTTTTTGGGTACATACAAATTGGGAATATTAAAGAAAATATTAAAAATATTAGTTAATACTAATATTTTTAATATTTTATTAAAAACATATTAAAAAAAATCAAATTTCATACGAATTGGCAACGTTTCTCTTCCACTCATAATCATTGCCATTTAATTTGTTGGCTGGACAGACTTCGAAAGTCTATACGCCCCATAAACATCGTAAGTAACAAACAATGAATTAGGTCACATTTGGTACACTAACCTCACTTATCATACAGGGTGTGATATACCATTTTCATGGCTGGCGGCGGCGGCGGCGCCGGCAGCAGTAGCAGCAATAGCAGCAGCGGTGGTGGCGTCGGCGGAGGCAACAACAACAAAGCTTGAAGCGAAGTTTGTCATAGCCAACCAGCCACATCCGTGTACACGCGTGATCTGCTCTGTCATCAGCTGCTAGATAGTTATTATCGATGCTCCCTTGGTGTTTTGATTTCGCCGCCGATTGATACCTCGAGTGATAGAGGACCCATTCACCGTGATTGTACTGCTCGCTGCCGCATGTTGTGCTTGTGTGATTGTGGTAGCTGCCTTTACAACGTGAGCCAGCTTCAGTTTCAGCTTCTATCTAGCCAGTTGGAGCAAATGAAAATAAACTGCCAAAACACTCACCAGAGATTTTCCCCTGAGAGAAGGCTTAGGCCACTGAGTGCGTGCCGCCCCCCAGCTGTTGTATTGCATCCCATTATGAAATTGTCTCATAACGCTCATATCCTTATTGTAATCGTTTAATGATCGTTGATGTGCTCCGCTCATGGTACACTTCGCCCGGAAATACAGTATTTGATCAGCTGTGCGTTTTTTAGTAGTAGAACAATTATGTCAAGAAAAATCATTGCACTCTTCGAATAATCTGATATTATACAGAAAACTAAGGGAATGGGAACATTTTTCTTACTCGAAAGGTGTTCGTCTCTCTCGCGTAGACGTAACGGCGTCCATTAACGGCCAGCATCATGCTGGGACGGGTAAAACGCCAGATCCGCAGTCCCAGTTTCCACAATCGGGGTAAGTTTTCCTTTGAAACATTGCTTTTGTTCTATTGAAGCTAATCCGCCCCGAATAACAACTCCCATTAACAAGTAACGCACAATCGGGCTTTTAGGTACCATTGAGAGGAAATAAATGATAGATCAGTGAGAATTTTCCAGGTCTGACTCAGTATACTATACGAAGCACAGCATTCGAAACAGTTGTTATCGTTGGCTTTATAAGTCAACCCTATTTTTGGTTAATATCGTTCAATGTGACCAGCACAATACATTTGAGACAGACGCGGAGAGACGTTCGCGGTTATTGCGTCTTCAGTGCAAAATAGTCCACTCCATTTTATATGCTCTCTTCTGCTATCTCAAATCCTAGCGTAAATATGAATGCAGAGGTCAAAAGGCTTCGTCCTGAACTAGAAAGCCCCTGTCTTATCTGGTCTCTTGACTCCAATCGGCTTTTTCAAGAACAGGCGATGATCAGACCCCTTTAGCCACTGTCACTTCTGCCGGATCGACGAGAACAGGAAACGTCACACCGAGCAACCGAATTCCGACCCGTAGCATAAGCTCAACCATAGGGACCATGACCCCGGCTTTGCGGCCAGCTCGTCCTCTGAAACGGCTGGAGCGTAGCGCTTCAACAGCGAGGGTAACCCCGAACTCGCGCTCCGGATTGCCTAGCAGGGTTCCGATTACAAAAGGTCAGGCCCTCGTTGAAGTATAGTCTTCCAACTCCTAGTCGCTAGCTTCTAGGTTTTCCTAATAGACAATATAACTACGTATCCTTCCCTTTTGTGTAGCGTCCGAAGACGGCGATGCGCAAATTTGGTCACATGTGTTTGCCATTTGCCAATAAAGGGACGCTTGCGTAGGTTGGTCTCTCGTACCGATGCATTTTTGAAACGTTCTTAAAATTACTCATTTTGCATCTCATTGTTTTGTGTAGAATTGAGTACATTCGCAAGTCTATCAATTGTCGGCACTAATATACGATGTTTTTTTCTCTGGCGGCTGGCGCCAGCCTTTCTAACAGCGGTCACTCCTTGGCGCTAATCCGTATAACGTTATTACTAGCAATGGCAGGCGCCATCGCTGTCTGGCCTAGTCAGAGAGACACAGAATTAAAGAGCGAGAGATAGATAAGTTCGGGATAGATGATGAGACGTTCAACGTGGTGCCATTAACAAAGAATGCCATTGTGGGCCACCCTATGTGCATGTGAATGCCCCGTGTGTGCAATTGCTAATGCCGCGGACAACCCACTAGTTGCGCGCTCTGACCATCCCCTGCCAATATTAACTGCTAAATCACTGGGCTGTGAAAGGCCAGAGGCCGAGGGTTCGAGTCCCGCGACTTGGTGACATAAAAGATGACTTAAGCATTGCAGTAAAAATTGCAGCTCCTTTAATATTAAACCAATAAACATTTACCTTTTCCTATCGCGACTTGGCAATAATCATACTTATGCAGATGGCGACAAGTGGTTGTTGGCAAAGTTTCCAACGTGTGTTCTAAATATCTACGAACAAAGGCAGATCTTTCACATAAACAAATTGTTTGCCATTCAAGCAGGCATAGACAAATGTGCACAAGTACATTTCGAAATGAGAGGTGATGAAGTTAATCAATATAATTTCAGTGGCAGGTACTCCCCGGTGGTCACGGAAGGAAATTTGCGAAAAGCTTGCAGCGCTGGAAGAACGAATGTTGGACAATAGCCAGGTTGGTACCAATCAGTGATCAATGATGCATTGTACTGAGATTTGATCGCCACCTTGATTTGAGCATTTTGTGAGTTCATACAAACAGGGGTAATGGTTTATGTTCTGAGATACATCCAACTCATCACCAAGCTTAGTCGGCCATTCGTCATCTAACAAATAACTATTTGATATTTTAGGCCACACCAATGAGGCATACTGCAATCAGTACCTTAGCGAATAAATCGACAAGTAAGGTCAGTAGGACACAAGTTAAATCTATGAGGGGCCATAGTATACAAGCGTTCTTGGGACGTTTCCGTGAGGATTCGTCAAATGATGCAATGAACATCTAAATACGTTCTTAAGACGTCGTTGTGTGCGTGTCTCGTTTAAATTAGTGATGGTGTTACTAATGAAATAGAGCTCGCCGATTACCCCCAACCTCATCCGTAGCTTTGTAGTAGATTATGAGTTTTCTCTTTCTTCCTCCGATCCCATCAGCTAGATGTACCTAGTCTACATGTACAGCCGAATAGTATTGTGTTGGAGTAATGACTAAGTCGAGTATATTCACTTGACTATATACCACATGGATGTTGAGGTAGTGATACTAGTGGCGGGATTGGATCCTAATCGTTCTTCGCCAAATTATCAGGCACCAATGACTGGAGTAGCGTCGAATCAGCTGATACCGGGGCGGCAGGCATTGACTGAGATATCTGCCTCGTTTGAGCGGGAACTCCAGAAACACAACGATGTGATCGAGTGAGTGAATGATTGAAGTTTTCGAGGAGCAGTTATGCGTCCCATTTATATCAGATGATCGCACACCTTGCATTTCGAACTGTTAATATGACGTTTCGCGAGTGTTCTATCTGGGACATCTCTTCGACGGCTTATATTCATATAGCGTCTTGGATTGTTAGACCGGAGGGACGTGTGTGTTGGGTTCGAATCCTGTTAGACGCGGAGAATCTTTGGAGGTCTTTATCTGGAGATTCTTGCCAGGTACGAGTAAGGAAGAGAATAAGCAAAGGTGGCCCCGACAGGTCCTCTCATAGTAATACCTAAAGGTTAAGAGCTGAGGCCTGTCAGATAGGGGAACAGCTGAGGGTCAGCTTGAAAAACAGTTTTTTATGTTCATATAGGGTGGACTCGGGAAAGTTCAGTCTTTGTAGACTGCTAACAAGGTCACCCTCGGTTATTTTCTGAGATAATCTTTCTTTCCAGGACGCTGAAATGCGAAAAAATGAACCTGAGTAACCAGCTTGAAGACCTGCAAAACGAGCTGCGCCAACTGAAAAGCTGTTACGAATCGAAGAATATCGAACTCGAATCGGTTGAGACGAGGTACCAGCAGCTCGACTCAGAGCATCGCACGTGCAAGCATGACCTAGATAAACAAATTGCTGAAAATGATCGTGTTTCGAGTCTATTGGAAAGCCAATCCAGTGAAGTGATGCGCCTCAGTTACAAACTGGAACGGGCAATTGACGAGCGCGAATCGGCCAAAGGG
This sequence comes from Stratiolaelaps scimitus, assembly GCA_019614645.1. Taxonomy (NCBI): domain Eukaryota; kingdom Metazoa; phylum Arthropoda; class Arachnida; order Mesostigmata; family Laelapidae; genus Stratiolaelaps; species Stratiolaelaps scimitus. The sequence goes on from JABWDB010000019.1 coordinate 1,120,866, forward strand.
CGTGTACGCGAAAATGAAGCCCGACTAAGATATCTGCACAATCAGGTACTTGAACTTAAGGGGAACATTCGTGTGTTTGCTAGAATCCGACCTCTTGCTGAGGACGAGAGCAAGCCGGCAGTAACGGCCGCCTCCGACGAGTCGCTCTCAGTGACCAAGCCGAACCCGAGGCCTGGTAGCAGGCCGATTCAGGTTCACTTCAAGTTTGACCGCGTTTTGCCGGCTGAAACAAGCCAAGCGGAGGCCTTTGAGGAAGTCGACCATCTGGTGACCTCGGCGCTCGATGGCTACAACGTGTGTATTTTCGCATATGGACAAACCGGCTCAGGAAAAACCTATACGATGGAGGGCCCGCCTGGACTACAGTTCGACGACGACTCCCAAACGCAAGATTTTGGTATTATTGCACGTGCGCTTCGTCGTATTTTCGAGCTGACCGACGAACGCCGGGAATTCGGCTGGGAATTCACCCTCGAAGTGTCCTTCCTCGAAATCTACAACGAGAGCATAAATGACCTCCTCGACAGGAACAAAAGCAAAGAGTGCAACCTACGTCAGACGTCTGATAGCAAAAATGGCGAGGCGGTTTTGGTCGAGAATCTTATCACTGTCTCGGTGAAATCGGTTCGACAAATTAGCCAGCTCATGGAGAAGGCTCGCAGAAATCGATCCGTTGCAGCTACAAAGTGTAATGATCGATCTTCTCGTTCGCACAGCATCTACCGGTTACGTATAACGGCGCAAAACTCGATCAAAGACGTCCATCGGCAGAGCATGCTCAACTTCGTCGACTTGGCGGGATCTGAACGGATCAAGGAATCCGGTGTGGAGGGGGCGCGCCTAACCGAATCAAAAAATATCAACTCCTCTCTCACTCAACTCTCCACCGTCCTCATGAGCCTGGGAAACAAGGTGAGGGATATTGGTTAACAGCACGGCCAGCATTCAGCATTCTACTCCAATACAATCATATTATTGACGGTTAAATAAAACAAGATTTGTATTAAAGATCACACAGGTGGCATATTACATTCTCTATAAAATTCACATCTAATATGTCGTTCGTCTTTCTCCCCTCTGTAGGCGGCTCATATTCCATATCGGAATTCGAAGCTCACCCATCTGCTTTCGACGTCACTGGGAGGCAACTCAAAAACGCTCATGTTTGTCAACGTGTCACCGGCGGCGGAGCATGTCAGCGAGACCCTGAATTCGCTCAAACTCGGCCAGAAAGTGAACGAGGTGCATATTGGGCCCGCTTCAAAAAACAACCGCAAGTAATTGACGCAAGATTTGGTTGGCACCAAACCAGCAAGATCAACGTGACACAATTGTAAATACTCATTTCATATGTTGTAAATGGTTACTGGCTGTTTCGGCTGCTTTGGGAACGAAAATATCAAAGCAAAATGAATGCAACGCAGCGAAACATCGACGCGAACACAGTGCGAGCAATAAGAAATCTCAATGGCATAATTGTATATATTTATACATATATATATATATATATATATATATATATATATATATATATATATATATATATATATATATATTGTGTTTCTATAAAGCAATGGACTGTTATTGCATATTTGGTATGATTTGTTCTATTCTAGTTATTATAGTCTTATTTTTAGTGGGCGTTGGCACACTGCTGAAGCGTCACTGGGCAGCAAGCAGACATTCTAGACTACATCCAGTTCCTAAAAGGTTGCTTATGCGAAGCAGGGTTTATTTAAAAAATTAATTATATTTATACTGTTCGAACAACTAAAAACAGCCACTCATATTTAAAGGCGTTCCTGTGTTGCTCAGGTGTCCACAAATAGCCGAACCTCTTGAGAACTTCTGCACGTCATACGGATGTTGATGCGCATGTTGTTTCACGTGCGTGTTGTGTCAAGAGGCAGTGACTCCAAGTGAGACCCTTAGAATGAATGCGTTTTACCTACCCGAATCTGCTGCTGTTTAAGTCTTGTCTTACGTAATCGCGAACACGACAGTGAATACATGTCCAAAAGATAACGTCGAATATAAAGCACGAAGCCATTAAGTCTGCCTTCAAAGCAAGATTTGCAGCTCTGCTGAAAATTGCGAGAGTTCCAAGATCGTTCTATTCAGGCTGTCCCTGTTGGTGGCGCTTCTAAGCGGACAAAAGAGCTCACGAGAGACGGGCCCGGATATTAAAAGTCATAGTCTTATGACTAGTTTCGAGTTGCTCCAAAAGGCTTTTCTTCGAAGTTGTTGACACCGGGTGCTCAACGACATCCTGTGCTCATGCCACAAATACGAGTAATGCCAACCACGATTAAGCTATCGTTTAACATGTCCACCAATGAGACTTTATTGAAAATCACGTTCTTTAATATTGGGCCAGTGGCTCGAAAAGACCTTGCCATGTAATACGGGAGGGGCAGACTCATCTCAATAAGCTATATTGAAATAGTCCGATAGGGTTTAGTATTCTGGGTGCGCATGTGGATGTGTATATCTTGGCGCAACGCAGCCATGCGCGAGCTTACCGAAAAATAACTCGCGAAGGGTTAGTCATTACAACCGCACCTAACGGACTTAACACGTGTAGCAATGTACAATTTTGGACATTAATCAAGAATAGAATAGAACGTCACTCCCTCTTACCCTATATGATGCTACAGAAGATATTTAGAATGAGTTGTTCACTTATTTTTTAGATCATTGCATGGATTTACCTAAACATTCATGAACTGCTCGTGAGTACAACACCAGCGAAAAGTATAGTATTCATAAGGTAAGCAGAGTAAAATGTATTAAAGGTTTACATAAATTGGTTTGATTAAACGTTTATCGGAGAGATTACTAGTAGCAAACATCGCTCGTAAGATACCTATAATATATATATATATTAGGCTGACACATACATTTCAATATAAGCTAAACTAAGTAAGTTAAAACATAGATTTTTTAGTATGAGCTAGACGTATGCACCTCATTTATTTATACACTGGTCCCAGAGTTCTGGCAGCCTTCGAACGGGCTAGGTATGCACCATCTCTGTTACCAATTATAACTTCGTTATTTAAAGCCTCTCTGAGTAAATCGATGTTTGCATACCTTTTGCCACCTATAGCCCTCTTTAATCGATGGAAGCAACCATAGTCACACGGGCTTAAATCGCGAAAAGAGGGGGGGGGGTGATGCGATTGCTCAATAATGTTGTCCTTAAGCCAAATTTGAATTCAAATCGGCCAAGGATAAGAATTCGACTCAAGACGATAGGTGTCTCATTATTTTTGGGTCTAATATATATATATTATACTTCATACTGTATGTTTGAATAAACATTTCATAAAGGTTTGGTAACATACATCATACTGGACCACCCCTAAAAATAAAACACTGATGTCGATACGAACCTAAAAGAAAAGCTCTCTCAACTAAAAAATGGTTACAAATATATATTCTTTATTAATGAACGCTATTTACAACAGGAATGTGAAGGAGTACATAAGGTAGGCGTATGCTAATTGTGCTTGATGGCGGAAGCCTCGCCTGACACCGCGGGTAAAAAAAGTCGAAGAAAAATGTTGTTTTAGCCTCTCGAAATTGTGCACAGATAGTTAGTACATATGGGGGTGAATAGGACTTCTCTGAAACTGCTGCCGGTCTAGAAAGTTACCACGTGTCCCACCATTCCTCCGTGAAACACTCACATATGAAATGAGTAAATCACCGAGAAAGGTGAGCTCGTAACCAGTGAAACGTATTGATACAATCGAATGGTGTCAACACTGTATTGGCCAAACGTGGATGCTTCCACGACTATCTATATCTACACGTAGATATTTACGAGGCGATAAAAGCACAATATATCAGTATTGCACGTGGCAGTAGTAGCAACAATAGTAGCTTTAACGTCGACGAATACCTTTTTGTTAGTTTGTATCTTGAAAAAAGGCACGTGAGTCATGCGAAGTGGCCTATTTGGCATTGCTTAACCAGGGAGCATAACCAGGGTAATCCTTAGCGGCCACTAATGCTCGAATGGAATGGCCACTCGAGTGCAACTAAATTGTCAGCGATCATAGGTCGGTATGGAGATGCTAACTGGTGAGGTCTGGCAGTGAGTAGGCAATGTCCCCCCCTCGCTTGGTTCTTGATATCACCACATCTAGAACAAACCTGCCATCATTTTCTTGAAGAAAAACGGCTCCCCCATTAACCCTAGTGTTTATGATACGAGGTGAACGTTATCTGCAGCGAAAGTGGACAGCTTTCGGTGAATGATTGTGCATTTGCACGCGTGTGCAATACAATACGACTGAGTTGATATCTATATTGTTAGACGCCAGCTGAGGAATGGGTAAGTGGGACGTCCAAGCCTCACAGGCGAACAACGCAAGGGACCGCGGGTTCTACCACTCGTTCAACAGTTCCTTGTACAACACGAATAGGTATGGACAGTGGCGAGCGAGTGGTCGAGGTAAAACCATTTCAACATATGCATATCCGGGAGCCGTGTAACAGATAATGGCGGAAAAATGGCATATTTACATTCATATATCTGTTGCTGTTTAAACCATATTAGACAGATCATACGTACTTAGTATTGTCAATGTTGGCTTTCTCAAAAAGCACCCAGCCGATTCCTGAGGGTCATTGCGTCGTATAGATGTACTCGATTGTGAAAGAAGCTTGCCTTCTTAAGGAGGGACCGATCTAATAAAATATGAATCTAATCAGGTTATGAATCTAATCAGATAGCTACTCCTGAACGCCCTTTGTGTCTGTTTTGTCTCTTGCAGGATGTGTATTGTGGGCACCCCACCACACTGGCACCTATACGTGTCCACTAACCAACTGAACTCGATCGTCGCCTTTCCTTGATGTGCTTCAGATCTCAGCCGTTGGCCAAGCGCCGTTTTGATTTTTGCCCGTGGGGCAATGCACTGCATCAGGTAGCGGCCTTAACTGGACTTCCGAGGCTAACTATTAAACTAACAGAACGTTCTTCCTTACAAAACCGCAAGTGTGCTCGACAATTCGGGGTCACTATTTGGATGAAAAAATAATAGCGCCTTTGTTACGAGCTTTAAGAGCTCTCACCTGCGCGATGGTCAATTCAAGGCGGATATATATATTGTAGAATATATAGCGAATTGACTGGGCAAGAGGAGCAATCGAAACCTGAACTATGAGAACGTTACTGCACTGATGTATATACAGACCTATGGGTCATGAGAGATACAACACTCAACACAGAATCCTAGCTCACGTAGGAAGCTCCTGAGACGTGGTCTTCCCCGGGGTAAGCTCAAGCGACCTTCGTATCTTGTCTCGGAGTATGCTACCTTTACGTTTGACCTTGGCTCCAACTTCAGCGATAATCTCCATTGAACGTCGACGCTTCTTCGCAGATGAATCTTTTAATGATTGAGGACAATTATCTAATCCATGGACTAAAAATGATGTCTGGATAGCCACTTCCCTATTCGGTGTCGTCGGTGCATTTTCCGTTTGACTATTCTTGATTTGATTGGAGTGAATGAGCTTTGGGGACGCTGCTGTTGTTGTTGCCGTTGCCTTTGCGGGTCGCGGAGGCGGGAGCGGTGGAGCTGTGAATTCAAGTCAAAAACACAACATTTAGTATAGACAACTACTTTAGTGCGGCGGTTATGACGGTGGAATACGATAGCGCCGCTATGATAAATTAGTGCGGACCTCGTTTCCGATCTGTGTACTCATTTTTTATGTTTATTATAATTATAGTGATTGAACCAACGGTGCTCGACCTCGTCAAACACATTCGACTGAGCTGGACTATGAATGACTCCCTGAACGAATGGACATCCTGTGTTGTTATTTCTATTCAATGGATGATCGCCCTCCTCACCTATATCAATGTTGGCTCCCTTAAGAGGTGTCTCTATCTCCATTTCGCGTTTGGCCCGTTTACTTGGCAGTAGCAGCAGCTGCGCGGCCTTACGTTCGCTGAGGGCGCGCAGCATAGGCCGCATGCGACACGTAAATCCGTAGGATCTGTCTACTTCGTCCTTTTTCAGCTTTTTTGATTCTACCACAAGCGTGTTATTTGAGTAAATTCCGCTCTGATTAAGGATGCGCGGTTGCGAACGTAGACAGCGGTCGTCCGGCGGCGACGGTATACGACTCAAGGTGTTCCTCAACGGGGACTCGGACAGGTTCTCAACCGCGTAAATGTTCTTCAGAGTGAGTCCGCTGGGAGCCTTCGAAGTGTCGACGCCGTCAGAAAATAGCAAACTCTTTCGTGCTCGACATTCGCCAGACGATGTCGAAGAGAATCTTGGCCGTAACCGCGCGCGGCTCTCCTCAAAGGGCGAGCTAATCCTTCGTTTACCATCGGTACAATCCTTCAAGAATGACGCTGCTTGTGGCTCAATAGCGTGACCGACGATCGAACGGAAGCCGGGGGAAACCAGCGGGAGGATGCCATTGTGTCCATATTTCACCAGGTCCTCTTTGCTGCCCGTTGTACAGTTTGCGATTAGAGCATAGATCGGATCAGAGTCTGTGGAGGTGTGTGAGCTTGCAGCCGACTCGGACCTGCTTTCGTTCGAGCTTGAGGTACTGGTCATCTTCGACTTCCGTGGGAGAGGTACGGGTTTGGTAGGCGCAGTTTGTTTGTCGCTCGGTTCATCCTTAAGGGGGCAAAGCGCGCCAGCAGACGTGTTCGTGAAGATGGTAACGTCCTTAATTGAGGCATCCAGACGATCCCTTTTTGCAGGAGGGACATAGTCTTCTCTGAGCAGGTGGATCGACATTGTATCCCGCGGTGGGCCGTTTCCATCGCTCCTTCGCCGTTTGGGCGGGGAAGCTTTGACTGGAGTGTGAACCATTGGGTTTCGAAGGATCGCGGGATCAATACGAAATTTCGTGTCTTGTTTCTTTTCCGGTGTGACCATTGCGGCCGGATGAGATGAGACGCAATGCATCTTAACGCGCTTGCCAATGGACTCGCCATTTGGGAGATCCTTAATGAGATCTAGGGGAGCCGACGAGTTCAATTTCGACGGCAGTGCAGTCGAAGGTGCAAGTTTTGTGCTTTGCGACGATGGTGGGTGTATATTGCGGCTGAGGTTTGAGACGAGCACCCTTCGCCTCAGATCGTAACGAGGAAGAGAGCTTCGCCGTGCAGACGGCCGACCTGAAGCGATTCACATGGGAAGTGATATCTTATTAGTATCTGGCATGACCCTGTCATTATAATGTGAGCGAGTACATACTATGATATACGGGGCAGTGTGTAGCGACTCAAACATAGCTAATAATAAATCAGTGTGCAAATCGCTTAGGTTTCAGATGACCCTTTAAATCTGATAGGACTATCCAAGTATCGAAGGTCCAGAAGAAGCTACTTGTAAACTGGATAAAAGAATCCTTCAAGAATCTAAAAAAAAACTGTAGTAAATCATGTACATTTTAAATTATATAATCAGTTTGGGATTCTTTCTTTTGGCGGCTATGTGACTCCGTTGAAAAAACATCCCCCCCCCAACGAGTGACTTAACACTAGCGTAATTATACACATCGAATCATATCGATGCATTTATTATTTAGTTGTTAGCAAAATCACTCAAGATATTTTCTCAAAATAATGTTTTTTGTCTTTAGTCTCTTGCAATCATTTGTAGTTGTTTTCATACAGGAGTCTCCGTTAACCCTTACACTACTATCACCCTCTTATCATGTTTCGCCGTTACGGTGACACTGAATCTATCGACAGCGTATAATATAATCATCGAAGCGCGTTCCTGAATCCAAAGCTAAGGCATTTCATTTGTTTTTCCACTTTCTCTTGTTGGACACGGATATAATAAACGCGTCATTACGTGAACACCTTTTAACGGCTGTCGGCCGAACTGGCGGGCACGGCCGGCTGTCAAACCTCAACGGACCATAACAGTGCTTTCCATACAGATAGATTCAAAAATCGGAGTTAACTCCAGGTGTATCATCCAGGTGTAAATCATCATCAGTTCACATCATACATCATCGTTCCGTCCCCGTATGCAGTCCGCCTCTGAGAACAATGCGCAGAGTCCTCTAACATTAAGGGAACAGGTAATTTAGCTCGTTTCAAATGCGCCTCGGCTGACCTGCCACAGTTCGACCAACAACCACTAACTGCGACTACCAACCTGTGTGATGTGAAGTCGACATTGTCCCGTCGCTTAGACCTGGCTGAACATTCGAGTTTGCCTCGTTGACGACATACTGTACATGAGCAACAACGCTAGCGATTTTGCTACATGCCACTGTATACAGCGAGCGGCGGCGGCGGCATTTCTACATGGACACAATAGACCAAAGCCGCTACGACGAGAGCAAAGGTGGACTCTCTACGCTCCACGGTCTGCCGTTTGTTTGAATTTCGCCGGATCAGCGGATGATAGCTATTGGTGCGCTGCGTCGAGAGAAGCGCCAAATAGCGCGAAGCGGCTGCCTGGGATTCGATGGCGCACATTTCACTCGTTTGTTTACCGCCATCAACAACAGCAGCGTAACGTTCCAAACGAACCGGTCGATGTTGAGAGAGCGAATTCGTTGTCTCTATGACTGCGGCGCTGTGTCCCGACGAAGTGCTGATTTCTCAGCACTGATCTCAGGGAGAGTTGTCTCGTACTTTTGTGTGATAACGGCCCGCCACCGCCATCGCCGCCGCCGATTGTGCTTGTGCGACTTCGGAAATCACTATCGAGAGTGTGCATGCTATTGTTGCTGTATCCTCGTCTGTGTACAACAGTGTACGGCTGTTGTAAGTGACTGGAAGTATTGGTACAAGGGAACAGGCACGCGGAGAATTATTTCGTCGTTGGAAAACCGTGCAACGGGACAGTATCTCGTAAAAACGCAAAATGGATGTGGGGGAACTGCTTGATTATAAGGTTAGTTCATAAAAACTCAAAATAGATGTACAACAAGTGCTTACTTATAAGGTTCATTTTAACAAGGTCCAAAATGCAATGTTCAGCCAAGTGTCGGGTTCTCGAGTATAATTTAGAGATATAGTATATTAAGTTTGTGCACATAAGCTATTATGTGCACGTATATAATGCAACAGGTGGTGGCCCCTCGTGTCACGGAACGTTTCGAGTTTGCACACCCATCCGCTTATAGGATGCGACCCTACCACTGTTACGATTGGCAGTACACATTCGGTGAATTTCACATAGAAAGCCAGATAAGAGAAACAAGGACAACCCAGGAAAAGGTGGTGATGAAGAATTAGTGCATGAAACTATACGTTCAAGGCAGAACGAAATGTATGAATGAAGCAGGCAGATCTTAAGGTAGCAGGTATGGGGTCCCAGTGGTCTTGGGGAGAATTGCAGACGGTGGTTTGAGACACGTCTAGTAGTCGGTCGACAACATTGGTTCAATGGAAGTTGAACATATTCAACTTAGTTCCATAGCAGATAGGTCAATGAGAGGGCCGTAGTGAAAATCGTCGAGGGATAGTTTCTCTATAATGGGTAGAGATATGAGTATGCGGTGTCTGGATAATTACAGCTACAAGACCGACTCGATGGACGATATTTCGTTCTGCTTTCGAAGCTTGCCTTTGAACGTGTAATTTATTGCACGAATTCTTGACCACCACTTTGTCCTGGGTTGTCCTTGTCTCCGTTGTCTGACTTTGATGCTTCTATGTGAAATTCACCTCATTCATTTGGAATAAGAACGAGACCGCGACCATTCTCTGCCATTGAGAGGAGATTGCCTCAGAACCTTATATAACATTAGGCCCACCTGCCAGGAATTCTAGGTCTCCTATATTAGTCCCAGACTCTGAAGTCACGCGCACTTACATATTTTCACAATCACGCTACATGGACACACAGTAAACGAATTTTGTGCCATTTAGCCGGAAACGGAGCCTCGTCGCGACGATGAAGAAATGACCCGGCCATCGAAACGCTTTAAGGATGCTAACGGAGCGCCGTCCACATCAGCTAGTCGAAGTGGCCAGCAGCCGGAAATCAAGGCAGATGATCTGCCCGATGCCGACCTTGCGCCGGAGCTCACCGTGCAATCACTGAAGAAGCTGATCTTGCGATTTGAGCGACATACCCTGAAAAACAGAGAGCTACGGATCAAGTTCCCGGACCAGCCCGAAAAGTAGGTTAAGCGTATGTTCGAACAAGGTCGATGTACGACTGTAAAAGGTAACAGAATGGTATAGAACGAATATCTACGTGAGCTACATTTCTAAAGGTGATTTCTTGTTCAATTGAGAGTGAGCAATTTGCTGAGACGAACAGCTTGTTCGTATACATTTCTTTACTCATAGCTACCTACTATGAAAGCGACCAGTGAGATAGAATCCTGCCTAAAGTTCGTTCGACCCCTACATTTGCCTGGGACGTAACTGTCAGATGTTTAACGCGGCCCGCTCGTTTGTCTAATAAGAGCAGTTAGGCAATACTGTGAGCGACTTCGTGCTAACGACCGTCTACCGTATCATCTTGTTCTTTCTTCGTACCCGCAGGTTTATGGACTCGGAGGTCGAGCTCAATGAAGCGATTCAGGAAATGCACATTGTCGCAACACATCCCGAACTCTATCCAGTGCTCGTTCAATTCAACACCATTGAGTCTCTCCTTAGTCTATTAGGTCATGAGAATTCCGATATTGCTATTGCTGCAGTTGACCTCCTACAAGAAATGACCGATGTCGACACCTTGAACGAAAGTGAGGTGGGTGTGGAAGAGGCTTGGTGTTAATTAATTGTCTACCTTTATTAGTAGTCTACGCAACGCGTATATCAATAAATTGATACATCTTGCAGCCATCTGCGCGTCCTGCGTATACGCGTTTATGGCGATGCGTTCCACTAAACGTGCCATTGTGTCATTAGCTATGATTGGCCTTGCAAACGTGATTTCAGCCAAATATCATGTAATAATATTTGATCAGAGTTCAAATAATGAAATATAGGGGAATTTGATCATAGTATGATCATGGTTCCTTTGCAAACCCTTGGCGAACCCAAAGTAAATTTTCTGGGCTGACTTACAGCCAACATCTAACGTCTACGGTACTGCTGTCGACGGAACTTGATAGTATCGAATCTTGCCTACATTTCACAGGAAGGTGCACTTGCTCTCGTCGACTCGCTGATCGAGAAGCGAGTAGCATTTCAATTAGTGGAGAACATGCAGCGACTTAACGAGACAGCTAAAGAGGAAGCTGATGGCGTACACCATTCACTCGCTGTCATTGAGCACATTGCTGAGTTCCGGCCTGAATATGCGGCTCCCGCTGCTCAGGAGGGCCTTATGGCGTTTCTCCTGCGGCGGCTTCGTGCCAAAATGCCTTTTGATGCGAACAAGCTATACGCCTCGGAGATCTTAGCGATCCTACTGCAGAATTGCGAACCCAACAGGAAAATGCTCGGCGAGATTGAAGGGATTGATATTCTGCTTCAACAGCTGTCCGTAAGTAAATCTTCAATCTTGCTATGTACTTGCCAATGTGGAAAGTTAGAATTTTTTTCCTATAACAGGTAGTAGCAACAGCCCTCATGGCAGTGCAAAAAGTAGCAGTGCCTTGATTTCAATCGCTGATGATAATAATAATAATAACAATAATAGTATAATAATAATAATAATAATAATTAATATTAATGATAAATGTATTGCATATTCTTCAGCACTTTCGTCGCCACGATCCTGTTAACTCCGAGGAGTTCGAAATGATGGAGAACCTTTTTGATGTTTTATGCTCAGCCCTACTCCTCCCTGCCAACCGCGATCGTTTCTTGAAGGTGAGTAATGGCACCAACAAATCAACCAGTTTTTCCCTGTCAATCGCTGTTAGAAATCGCTAGTCGTTCTTTGCTGTGAAGATGCTTTCATCCCAATGAGCACCTCAATCGATTGGGTATGCACTTGTATCATGTCTGTATGATGAGCCTGCTGTACTTTGTTTTCTTGTGATTATGAACCACTAGCTGATATTTGGCAAAACCCGAGTATTCTGTGAAATCCTGTTACCGTGGTGTTGTGTCATAAGCCATATTAGAGTGGTACGAGGGAGCATTTAATTTGTGTTGTTATCAGTGCGAGCACATTCTTCGGCATTATCTAGAATGACCCTTTACAGATTATAACTCTGCCTATGTCTTCTTGCGTTTACGCATAAACTTCAGAGCGAGGGGCTGCAACTGATGAATCTGCTGCTAAAAGAAAAACGCCAGTCGCGCTGTGGGGCCCTCAAAACACTCGAGTACGCCCTCCAGGGTCATGAGGGTACAGAGAACTGCAACAAGTTTGTCGACATTCTCGGCCTTCGAGTGTTGTTTCCTCTTTTGATGCATACGCCCAAGAAGAAGAAAAGCCGAAGCTACACCCCGGAAGAACATGAAGGTAAGCCGAAGCTGGCCGTGCCGCCGTAGATTCAAGACAGAGAACAGCTCGACGCCGAGCCGGCTTATTTCTCGTTTGTAACATCGACACACAACTTTTGCTGAAGATCAGACACTTGCTTGTATACACTGACGCCGTGCTGTTGTTTTTCAGAACACGTTGTCTCAATCATCTGCTCGCTGCTGAAGAACTGCAGATCTGCACAGCACGAGCGGCTGCTAAATAAATTCATCGAAAACGAACATGAGAAGGTCGATCGAGTGATGGAACTACACTTCAAGTATTCGGATAAGGTCCGACAGGCGGAGCGCGAGATTGAAATCGAGTACATGGATGTAAGTTGATCAATTGTTTGCACACTACCGAAATTAGTTTCATCATCGATAGAGCGGGGTGACATGCGTTGAGCATCTTTCTGCGACACGTGACCATGGCTGACCTATAGATTACTATTGTAATGTGATTTTTACCTCGATGCCTCTGTAAGTCGATATCCGAGGTCTAAAGTGTTGATTTGCTGTACATTGGCGAACAGTCGGACGAGTACAGTGCCGAGGACATCTACCTGAAGAAGCTCGAGCGTGGCCTGTACACGCTACAGTTGATCGATTACGTGATCGTGGATATAAGTGCAGCTGGGCCCGAGTCCATCAAGAAAAAGGTGCTGCAAATTCTCAACATGCGCGGCGGTAGCGTCAGCCAGGTTCGACAGACGATGCGCGGTTAGTATTGCTAATTGATGACAGCGAAGACGTCTGTTAGTGTATGCGCCGATAATGGACAACGAAGCGATGCTGATTGCCAATGACGATTTCTGTTATATGCCGTTAACTAAACGCTGGGTTGCCTTCACTGTCGTAGCTGTCGATATGCTCGTTGAAGATCGCCGATTTCGTCCAGAGAAGCTTCAGTTGCCAGTAAGGCCAGTATCTGATACCTAATGGATGGTGTGCCATGAGGACCATTCGTTTGTTTGCTTCATGTGTTTTCTAATTACCCGTGCGTGTTGTGTACGTTTACAGAATACGCAGGAAACCTTGGTGACGGAACCGAGAACTCTTCGAAGGCCGAACACGATCGAATTATGCAGCTTATCGATCGATTCTAGACTATAGACCTGGGTGGCAAAACATGCAATTACTCACAATTCATCCGCCAAATGTAATCGTCGAGCTTGGCGCTCGTTCGCTGAGCGTCAGCGGCGAAATAGAAATCACCGTCAATTGGACTGCGAGCGTGTGTTCGCACTGTACATACATTTGTAAATAACTATAATGATAATAATGACAATATTAATAATAACACATAATACATGTTTTTGTACCTATTCACCTCGTCATGTTTTTATTTTTCGTCTTCTTTTTGTATTAACACTGTTATGCCATGAACATATCATTTTCGGTAAGAACGACCAAGGGGTCTAGTTAGCCGTCATTTTCGCTTTGCATGTTGCGTTTTAGCGAGAAGTTGACAATAATTAGTTCAACAACTTTCTCGAATAGAATACAGCTGGCGGCCGTATCAGCTCCCCAACTCTTCCTTTTCGCTGCCAAAATACTACTTTCGTGTGTACTACCTCCAGTCCTCAGAAACCGGGAGAAAGCGATCGAGGTTTTATTGGTTCTCATAATTAGGAGAGCCTTTATATTCAGTACGAGCTCGTCAACCAACGTCTGCAACAAAAAATAATCTGCCTTGTCAAGCAGCACCTTATCTGCTTACAATTTGGTATCATATTCCATATACCAATTTGCTAATATATATAATAAATATATATAATATTATAAGCAGACTACTCACAAAATCTGGCGTATAATCACTAATCAATGGCCAACATCGTTTAATTTTTATTGTATTCTCCATCAATATTTTTTGGCTAATTTACAGAGACCTCGCCTTCGCCCATCACAGACGGAAAACAATTTCATAGAATTCTCTGTGACTGAGTTAGGGTCAATCCTTTACAGAAATGGAGATGTGGTTATGATATACACGTTAGTGTTGTAGAGCCTGCAAGAGTTCATCGTCATCTGTGATAGGGGCTTGGCAGGAGAAATCTTTGCAGACATACGCTGTGGTCTGACCACCAACGCATGGGAAAGAACTGCCCAAATCAATCAAGGAGCTCGGATGCGCCCGGAGGACAACCATAAACGGATGAACAACACAATCGCATACTGCCTTCATAGAGGACACGTCCCCTTTCGACGAACTGAGAACGACCTTAATAGGCGCGCACGAGTGTCGAAGCACTGAGTTAATCATCTCAGGTAGGGCAATCGGTATCTTCGAGAGGCGCTTGGCAAACAGTTTGATCAACTTTGACGCCTTCGAGCGGTATTCGTCTTTGCTGAAGATTGTTTCAAGCCGAACAAGGTTCGAGATTGCCACTGAGTTTGCACTTGGCTCAGCGCCGTCTTGATCGTCTTTTACCTTGAAGATGATATCTTTTGTTGCACTTGAAGAAAGATAGTAGCCGCCATTCTCGGCATCCCAGAACAATCTGTCCTGTGTCTCTTGAAGGTCACGAGCGAGTATAAGAAGGGCTTCGTCCATCGTCGAGTCATAAAGATCGAGCAAACCTTGAATAAGGAATGCGTAGTCATCGAGTACACCCTGAATCGGCTTCTCCAATTGCCTCACCTGGGCACAGTCGCCCTCTCCCTCCGTATATACACTTCGCAGAAGAGTATGACTTTGGCTCTTGTACAAATGCTTTCGAATGAAGTCTACGGCTACCAGCGCGCGTTCCGCATAGTCCGGCCGCTCGAGACATCGTGCCGCCTTTGCCAGACCGCTGATCATAAGTCCGTTCCATGCAGTGACAATCTTGTTGTCGAGGTGGGGTCGCGGCCTGGTCTCCAAGCGCCTTTTGAGCAATTTCCTCTTGGCGGAGTCCAGAACGCGCTTTACGTCGGCCTCGGCCATGCCGCTCCCGTGGGAATAGGACAGAATGTTCGTTCGGGTTATTGGCACATTCTGGTTGAGCAGCTCCCCGTGCGGATCCATCTGTGGATCAACGTTACCCTGTTCGTCGATGCTGAAGTACTCGCAAAACACCTTAGCTTCGGTTTCGGAGAGCACTTCGTGAATTTCCGACCACGTCCAGACGTAGAAAGCACCCTCCTTCTTGTGGACGTTCCCTGAGTGACCGTCTTTTGTGTCGGCTTTGCCTTTGGCGTCGCTAAAAGTTTCAAAGCTGTCGGCATCTTCCGCGCTGTAAAATCCACCTTCAGGATGCGACAGGTCCTTATTGACATAATCTGCAATCGTGACAGGGTAGATAAAAATGATAAAAATAGAGAAATGCTAAGACGACAAGGACCACGATTCATTGGTTGGGAGACGGTACGGACCGTAGTCAAGTTTGCTCGACAGCAACTGAACCTAACCATTAGCAGACAGCTGTCAATTTAAGACGCTCGAAAATGAAACAGCAATTATCGTCAACGTGGCTACCAACGAGTTATACAGTGGTGTGAATAAACATAGGCCACCCCCTATATTTCAACAAATCGTTACAAAGAATACACATTTGAGGCATTTATTCTGTGTCAGATTAATGTAGGTGTCAAGTAACATACATACCACAAAGAACAGCGCATATGACACATTTTGCTGTAGCAGATTGCATGCGATGTCATATGTGCTGTTCTTTGTGGTATGTATGTTATTTGACAGCTACATTAATCTGACACAGAATAAATGCCTCAAATGTGTATTCTTTGTAACGATTTGTTGAAACATAGGGGGTGGCCTATGTTTATTCACACCACTGTATACGATAATTGGGCGTTAATAACCCATTACAAATAAATGAAGATTTCGAAGATCTAAAAACGAAAAAACTTCGAAGACATATAACAGTGACAAGTGTAGTGCAACAGTGATAGGCTTATACAGTGAACTTCACTGCATATTCGAATTTCATAGCGAATGACGCCAATATCCTCACCCGCAATGCTTTCAGCAACCTCTCGGAAGGTGACCGCGTTGTCCTGGTCCATAGTCACTCTTGCGGCCAACGAGTACAGGCATAGAAGCTGCGCCTGATCATAAAGCATCTTCTCAAAGTGGGGCACATGCCATTCCGCGTCAACCGAGTACCGATGGAAACCACCAGCGAGGTGATCGTGAATTCCTCCTTTCGCCATTGCGAGCAACTGCTTCTCCACCATGTTGAGCGCTTTCAGGTCGCCCTTCGACATATGCAACGTGAGTAGGAAGTTTGCATTTACACAATGGGGAAACTTGGGAGATCGTCCGAACCCGAAGTGTGTAGAATCGAAGTGGCCTTCAAGCATCTCGAGACATCGCACGATCGCGTCTGCGGGGTTGAACTGTTCGACCGCCTCCTCATCCAGACAAATGTCCGACGCTCGAGCCAACAGGCTGGCGACACGTTCCGAGTCCTGGAGCATCTTTCCTCCATTGGATGACTTCCACCTGTGATCAGAATAAAGCCAGAGGGAGAGAAGGAAATCCGGGCGAGCAAGAGGGAGAGAGAGAGAAATGGGCCAAGCGATGTTAGCTTGATTAACTGGTTCGTTTTTGCCTGTGTGAATGACACAGTGTGGAAGGTCCTTCAATTTACATATCTGTTAATGAAAAGTCCATTAATGACTCAAGTGACATTACCCAGAAGGTTTCCTAAGTGTGTTGTAAAGGCCACATCCGAACATTGTATAACTGAATTGTATAGGTAAGTAAATCTTGAAAGGTTCTTCGAACTATGAGAGTTCTTCGATCACTGCGGCCTTTGAGCCAGGTTCCAAGACCCCGGCTCCTGCCCTTGGCCGATATCAACTAGATACGAACTAGACATAGTAATAATAGTTTACCTACTTTTCGTGGAGCATACGGAGAACCGTCTTGAAGCCGGGCTTCCCGTAGAGATTGTCATCCGGCGGGAAATACGTTCCTCCAAGAACGGGTTTTAGTTGTGGCGTAAGCCACACAGACAGCGGCCAACCTCCGCCACCGGAGGTCACCTGGACATAGGTCATGTAGATTTTGTCGATATCCGGACGCTCCTCTCGATCGACTTTGATCGATACGAAGTGATCATTCAAATATCGGGCGACTGCAGTCCGCCGTTGCCAAAATTGGTTGTTTCGAAATTGCGTACGTCAAAACAAATATTAAAGTCGTCAAAATTAGAACGTAGTTTGAGAAGGAAGTTGCCCTTCCTCCAAACGAATATTCACTGTTCTTGTATCGGAATCGAACCCAGGCCCCGCTGTCAACATCTCATTCCCTCAGTTAACCTCCATTATGATTATATCCACTAACACGTCGAAAAGTTTAAAGCTGGTAAAAAGAGAGGTTTAAGCGTGTTTACGTTCGAATGCACGTACATCCAAGTACATGGTAAAGCAAGCTCTCATTATAGTGAGAAGTATATATATATATATATATATATATCACGCTAGAGTATCAACTCGTCGCAATTGAGTCAATTTCATAAGAAATTTCATTCGTATATCTATCGCGCTGACTAGATTCGTAAGGCCCGTTATCAGAATTAATCTTCGTCGAAATACACACACAAAATCTATTCATCAAGCAATGCTTGGAGGGGTGACCCTGCAACTATTGGAAAACTAATAATTAGTATAGTGATTAAAGAATATCTTTGTACAAGGTTAGCAGCAGCAGCCATCTGTGCCACTATGTGGATCATGTACCTTCTTCATTTTCGAAGCTTTCTCGTTCCATGACGTGACACCAGTGGCATGTCGAATATCCGATAGAGAGAAATATTAATTTATTGTCTCGCCGCGCGGCCTCGAACGCCTCATCGCCCCATGGATACCATGCTACTGGGTTTGTAGCATGCTGCAGCAGGTACGGACTGCGCTCATTGCCCAGCCGGTTAACGGATGAGCTAGCGCCACGGCTGGAGCTGCTCGCTCCGGAAGAACTTTGAGCCATCCGAAATAGGAACGCTGGAGAGGCTCGCCACTGCGCACCAAGCCGTGCGAACATCAGCGTTCTCGCGGAACCCAGCCACAAGGTGATACGCGCCCCAATACCTGCTGAGCGGGCTCAGGAACGGTCTATACAAAAACAAGATATTCAATTCAATGCGCCTTCTCCAATTGCCACTTTGTTTATGCCTTCGCAAGCTGTTTTCTTATCCGTTCTAAACAAAGTTCTAGCCTTCCTTTGGAACGTCGATCACTACACTGTCATGGAAGCTGCACGAGGCGCACCACCGCGTCAACCTAGCATAGCATTGGGCAACACCTTCCGATCAGCTGATAGTCACATTGGGCCCTTCAAGACAGCTGTATGGGGAGAGCGACCGGAGGGGAGAAAGAGAGAGAAATCGAGAAATTGTTGTTCTAGAAACGTCTGCGTTGTTTTCCCGCGTTCTATACTGCTAGCTCGGATACTACGTATTTCCAAAGGCAGGAACGGTGGGCTATTCTCTTGTACAATCGTAACGCCAGCAACAATAACTACTTATTATACTGTATAGCGGCACACCGAATCCTAGTGGTTTCTCTATGGAAATTCTACGCAGGATTCAAAACATGCCCTGCGCATAAGCAAGATTCAAGGATGTCCCGAGCGGGCACATTTGTCAGTCGGATCGGCTGCGGCACGATGAAGGCGATTTACAAAAGAGTCCTTTGTAGGAGCAGCTCGCAGCTAACTATTTATCTTCCTCCGGCGAACTCACTAAATGTGTTCTCGGTTTGCGGGCACTTTGCTGGGGCACTGTGTGGCCGTGATGTCCGCGCACACCTTCTATACGCCGACTCGTGATTTGGCAGTGTCTGGTTTTATCAGCCATCTGATGACGGCCGTTCGCTTGACGGGGAAGGGAACGGTATGCAGGTTGGCGAACACCGCCGGTCCATTGACCGATACCGATTCCGCTGTAGAAAGGTTCTCGCGTAGAGAAATTTTCGCTCTGTGGAGGTGGGAGCCCCAACGTGCATCGTACCCCCAGCGAAGGCGGGAAAAAGGACCGTGTTACCCCCGCGTGGAGTGCGTGGCCACCACGAAGACGGGTAGGGGAACGCACCCCGGCCCGTGCAAGTGTGGGTGTGTTCCACAAAAGTTCCTCTACTGAGGGACGACAATGAAAGACGACCAGCGGCCCTATCTCAGCGTGTGGGGTTATGTTAAATCTAGCGATGACAACAACAGGTAACCGATGGTGTACGCTACACTTTGGTGCTGCTTAGATATTATGAGGATGTTATTCTATCTACGCCCGATGTACAGGACTTTTTTAAGAACTTTTTTCTATATGTTGCATAGTGCGACGATGCAGGAGGCCGCGTACAAGGTCCTCTTTATGGCAGAGAAGTTAAGCTCTACAAGCAGCTACGTGCTTAGACGAGATATGATAATGGCTGAAATTGTAACGAACATCGTGGGACTCCACACTTAAGGACGAGAGCTAAATTTGAGCTGATCGATTCCCATGTTAACGACGATTCTTCTTTAAATCGTTAGACAAGCCAACCTCGGGTGATGTTTTTTTCCGCCCGAATAGTGTTTGGTCGAATCGAAAGTGTGCAAGTCCAAATCGTGGACTAATAAGCGAGGCTATGACCAATGTTTGTCTGTGCACGTAAAACACTTTAGGACAAGCAAGCGTGTGTAGCTAGCTGTTAAGTTCACCGATACGAATGCCATAGGTCGTTATTCTACCACAAAATGCACCAAGGTGCACTTGGAGCACACCACGACGTGGAGATGTTGTATGTGGAGATGAACGGATCGAAATAAATAGAAAGGCCATAACATAAGCTAGTAATGCTTCTCCTAATTGCTCATGGTCAACCCGGTGCAGTGATTAACTCTTCACTATAGGACAGGCACGCTGAGCGCGATCGAGTACAGTGGTTCACTCAAGGATAGCAAGTTATTTTTTGACGCTTTGATTTGTCCCCTTCCTGCCAGCCAATACACAGTCATCTACCATAATCTATAATATATAACGATTCGCGTCCTAGTATGAAACCTCCCAGCGCCAAAAGCTCCTGTCCTACGCACCATTTTCGTTTGGCAACGCTCTTCATTCAGCTTTCGACGACAACAGCAGTGACAACAATACAAGTTTGCCCATTGTTCGGGTAGTAATCAATGATAAGATCGCCACGGCATACGTCCATAGATACATCGTTCTTCATATTTTAATACCATAGTATACACCCTGCCGGCCTAGTCAAGCTCACCTGACGTACTGTGTATCCTTGGCACGTACATTATTTAATCTTAAACCAGGAGCGTTTCTCCTGTTAGCCTCTAGTCTCGCCGTTAGCTCAACATTGATAAAGCTTAGGCTGGCTGCCAGTTCGTAATGGTGTCATTCTGCCCTTCGATCAGAGGTACAATGGATTGCCAGCCCGGCCCGTCACGGGGCGGTTGCATCGTCACCATTACGCCGGAGAATCTTCATCCCCTGTACAGTCCTCCGATAGGAGTGCAGGGTATCCCGCCAATCCATCCGCCGGTGGCGTCGATTCATTCGACGATGTCGGCCTGCGGGATGAATCTCCCCGTCCATCCTGTTGGTGCCGTGAATATCCCGGGACATCCTGGACATCCCGGCTTGGTTGGCCCTCCAGGCCTAACTGCCAGCGCAAATACGGGAGCGCTGAGTGGGCTGGGGCCCAATCCTCATGGCTATCACCGACCGCCTGTCGATCACCTTCCGTCTTTACATCATCCTGGCGCGCAACTGCAACAGCAGCAACAACAACAGTTAGCTGTGACAGGTCAGCTGCAATCCCAACAGCATATGCTCGGAGACCTGGGGGGTGTTGGCCAATCCGCTAGTCAACAAACTGCCGAACAGCCGGAAGAAGAGGAGGAGGATATACGAGAAGATGACATTATCGATGACGTTGACGGTGAGTACGAGGTTTATTTTCGGTATTCCAAGCTCTGTTGAAGCAGTGTGGTCAATTCAGCCGGTAGAAATTATGAACGAACGACAGTTTCGCTCGCTGTAGGTGCAAGCAACCGTAAGAACACAATGATCTCTCTCTCTCAATATATATATATATATATGCTTACGCGTGGTGAGTAATTATATTACGAGTCGTACCTACCACATGTATTCCGCACCGGTGGGATAGATGGCACACGTCATTTATCAGCGCGGCGACTTGGACGGTGAAGTCGCTGGCTGTAGAACACATCATATGCGAGAGCTTAAGCGCTGTAAAAATTCCACTTCCATTAATAAACCAATGAACCTTCACCATTACAATTTCAGACGGCCCGGCGGATGATTCCTCACATTCGGACAGCATCTGTAAGGGGGGCCCCGCAGGCGGAGAGTCCAGCCGCAAAGAGCAACATCGCCTTCTGACGCTCGAGCAAAAGCGTGAGCTGATTCGAATGTCGGAAGAGGATCGGGTCAAGGCTCGTGACCTGATGGAGCTGTTCTCTATAGGCAAGACGCAGGTGTATGCCATTTTGAAGCAGCGGAACCATATCAAGGAGGAGTTCTCGCAGGCTAAGAACGACCACGAGAAGCAGGCGAAACGCAAAGTTCGTTTTACTGGCAACGAGGACATTGACGACATTGTGCACCGGTAGGTGATCGGCGTGATCAAGCGCGTGTTAAACAGTGTTACGTGTATGCGACAGCGGGAGCGCTGGGGGGGGGGAGTTATGGAAGGTGGAGGAATTTGTCGAAAAATATAAAAAAGTCCCACTTGAATTGTTCGCTTCTAAAAGAAGACAACGGCTGTCAC
Organism: Stratiolaelaps scimitus; assembly: GCA_019614645.1. Taxonomy (NCBI): domain Eukaryota; kingdom Metazoa; phylum Arthropoda; class Arachnida; order Mesostigmata; family Laelapidae; genus Stratiolaelaps; species Stratiolaelaps scimitus. Next base: position 1,142,980 of record JABWDB010000019.1, read on the forward strand.
TCGTTGTCGATCGATGATGCAAAGGAAGACAGTTTCCTCACAAGCCACTGGGGCTGACTGCGATGAAGTTAGCGCTAATCAGACCGTCATTAGTCATAGAATTGACTCAAGCAGCGCAATCAACTCGGGTGACTGCGTTGCTACAGCGGTTGTCCATTTTCCTCTTGCGACGAGTGGCATTTCTTACCCCGAGGGTCGCACTGCACATGGCCCCGCCGCTAAGGGTCCCAGTGCAATTGTAGCTGCTATGGATGTTCACAGGAAGGCTGGTGGGAAATATTATGCGGAACAGCCACTCCGGATGATCGCCCGTGGTTATAACCTCTAACTCATTCGACGGCATTTAATCATCTTGGTGACGGACGAACTCTCGTCGTGTTATTGAATTCTTTCAGGTGGTACGTAGGCACGAAATCGAAAAACATGTTTGTGACGGGCACCCAAGTAAAGGAACATGCAAAAGTTGTCGCCGACGCCCTTGGCAGGCGGAGCTTCAAGGCGTCCAACGGATGGCTAGAATGTTTTCGGAAGCGGCATAATATTGTCATTCCTCGAAGTAAGAACGCCAAAGACAACGCCCAGCTCACCACTCCCGAACACGGGGATTTTGGAACACTACAGTCGCTCTGGGCACAGCAGGTATGCTCTTTTTTTTTACCGAGAACTTAAGTATATGTATGTATATTGCAGTTCTGAGAATAAACATTTGATTATGATGATACTGATACTGATGAAGGGGCTGTTGTTGCTTATATGATCCCAAATGTTTGTCATTTCCACCGCATGTGATTAACTCCCAAACGTGAGCTGAGGTGTGAATCTCACTTGATATGACTTGTAGGCTCATTGATCGTCTAATCAGAATTGACCTGCTTCTTTAAATCCTAGCAAGAAATTCTCGTCTTCTTGAAACTAAGGCGTCTTGACCATGTTTCTCTCTCCCTCTTTCCGTACAGTTACAAATGCACATCTGCGATTACTCGGAGGCAAACATCTACTGTTTGGACATGACAACACTTCACTACCAGGCGACCCCTCGTTGCATTAATAGCTGCCTAGGCGACGCCCTTTACCCGCCCGGTCCGAAGCTGTCACTTTTACTGTGCGCCTCAGCAACGGGTGAAACCGAATTTCCCCTCGTCGTTGGCAATGCCCAACTGTTGCCGCAATTCGTCAATCGGATGAAAATCATATTTCGGTAGGTCATTCGTATCCTAACAGAATCGTTTTCGAACCAGCATTAAATATGCGTGCGAATATAGCGCCCATCGTGTTTCATTCATGATTATGCTTATTCCTCGATTGTGCTGTATAGATGCATACGTCTGGGTCCTCCTCCAGTGCCGCACGACTTTAGTTTACTCGTTACATAAAAAAATAGAGAGAAATATTAAAAGCATTGGACGCTTTTGATCGGATGCAGTCCAGTTCGCTGGACTCACCCTAACACTGTACTCGTGCACTATTTAACGTCAATTACGGGCAAACAGTCAGCGGCGTCGACTGATCGGCATTGTGAAACATAACATGAAACGAGACCAGCGAGACGATGACCGAGTTCAGTGCTGATTCAGCGGCCCTTTGAACGTTTACTGCCCGTTGAACTTGGCTGATGTGGTTCTCTTAAATACTCGTTCGCAGGCGAAGTCAGACACCGGAGGGCGAAATCTCTGCTGAATGCATCGAAGAATACATTCGCGGACTTAGTGAACGAATGCGGAGGGAGAATCGCTCGATTGTGTTATTCTTGCTTCTTCCTCCTCGGGCCCACTTTGTGCTTGGGAAGCATTTTGCCAACGTCAAACTTGTGCACTGGCAACAGGCCACAGCTAGCATGCAGGTAAAATCATGTTATGTTTAATAACTCGATTGATTTCTGCTATCGTACGTGTACGGGCTGATCCGTGAACAGGACACTACTGAAGTACATTTAGCAAATGGCTACCAGTTTCGCTGGGGGAAGAGTAATGTAAAGTGCCTCCGCGCGGAACATCCCCGTGGGGAATAGCAGCAGATAAATATTGTATATCTATGTGGAACAATTCTTCAATACCCTCTTCATTGTAGCGTAACAGTTGTGCAAAGCCCTGCTATCATATATATATATATATATGTTTTATGTAAGATCTGCTGACTCATGTTTGCTTGCTTGTCTTGTTAGCCGATGCAACAAGGTGTCTTTCACCGCTTCAAGCTGAGCTACCGCATTCTGGCTCTACGAAACATGATCGCCAATGGGGGGCCACAGGCAATCTCGCTGGTTGACGCTCTTCAGTACATCGCTCGGGTGTGGCACGTCAACATACTCGAAGTTAGCATACGAAAGGCCTTCTACAAAGCGGGATTCCCCGTTTATCTGCAGGTATGATGGGGTGTATTGGATGCTGTTTACATTTAACGTTCGCCAGAAAAATTGGAGGGTGGGAGTACTTCAGTGTATATATATATATAGGTATCGACACCTTAAAAGAAGCAGGATTCGTAACGGAAAAAAATGTTATCCCATTCTGCCCCATGGACAGAACTCGTTTGATAACCTAACCCGAGAAACCGACATCGCCGAAGAGCTTCGCGAATTGCAGCGTCTCGTGGGCGTGTACTCGGGTGATTGTGGCTCGGAGCTAGCACGGGATTACGTCGAGCTGGAAAGGACAGTCGAGAACGGTGGATACGTTGAGCCAACGACAACTGCACACCATCTTGCCGGAGGCTATGGGACTTACGCGGCCACAAGCGGTCTCACTGATGAATACGGTGAGCGTCGATAAAGCAGGGAAAGCCATCGAATGTTAGATAGGGTAGCTTCTGCATTAAAATCGAGCATACACCCTGCGTGTTGTACTATACAATCTACTATAATTTGAGAATTGTTCATCTGTCTTTGTGTCACAGGTAACCTGTTAGGCGTGGGCTACAATGAGGATCCGTTAGCATTGTCCCCAGCGATTTCCTCGTATCAAGGAGCTCTCATCGAGCTGCGGAGGCTACAGCAGTTCGCATTGAAGGTGAACGACTATGAGCTGCAAGAGATTCTCTTCAACGCCAGGTGTGCTGCCGAGGACCGAAGCGCCGCTCGGGTGATTGCCGAGAAATACCTTAACATCATGCAATAGAGGGCAGACTGCCCCTCGAATCCACTGTTTGTGATATCGGCCGACTAGGAGGATAACTCGATTCTGGGGAACATTTCTGCGTCTCTCTCTCTCTGAATTATTCTCATTTGTTGAATTTGAGGGAAGGGATGAGTTGGGTACAGGAGCGATCTATTCAGGACATCTGACGTAGATCCGAACGTACAAAACAGTTGACCGGAATTCGAAGCTCAACGGAATCCGATTAGGGGTTGCTACTCAGGGTGTCTAAATGATATGTTAAACGGCTGGACTTCACTCCACTTCACTAGGTCCTCATCTGGCGCATTTCGCTATTTCTACTTCTGTGGAGTTTTTCTGAAGCCTATGTTCCAGCTTGGTCACGCCGATGTCGAAGTGTTGAGAGTCCCTTCATCTTAGTGTTTGTAGAACTTCGATTCTTTTCTACAATTATGTTTGTTAAATAAGTGAACACGAAATGCCGCAAAAATTCGAGGAACATAATGGTACGAGCAAACGGCATAGATGCTGCCGAGCAACTGGTGAATTTCGGTAGAGCACCTCAAACCTATACTGTTATTCGATGAGCTTAATCAATCCTCAAAGGCTCCTATTTTGGGAAGTGCTCAGGTGATGTCGAACCCGCCTTCCCCAGAGGGGTGAGCAGGCTCTTGACTGCTACGCCATCTCGGAGGGTCATTGTTAAATGCTACGCCTACGAGGATGTCGCTTGTTACTTCGGCTGCAAAGCACGAAACTCCCATGTCCAAGCCAGTAGTGTATTACCAGTCAGCTCAAACAGATACTGACGCTTAGACAAACGTACATAATTATATTGCCCAGCTGCCAAACGACACCTTCCACGCAAGGTGGTCATACCTAGTTTAACCTACAATTAGAAATAAATCAGTGAATTCTAGCCAATTCATTGATTCACTGATTTATCTCAATTTTTCCATCGCAAGAGTTTGTGCATGCATCCTGAATGATATATACCTGTATATAATGACCTGATGACCATATGGTCTAATGTAAAATATGTAAAATAAAATCGATTTGATATTATGCATTTAAATACTAACAAGACGGTGTCCTGCTTGTAACGCCCGAAAGGCCTCAAAAGCAACAATATTACTTAAGAGCAATTGGCGAGTTCAATGTAAGATAGTCTAATTTACATAGTGACATTGGTATTGGTTAAAGGAGCTTCGATGTCGATCTCATTCTCAATTTATCATCGTCTTCATATTCACCCGCATAAACATTGAGCAATACACAATAGTATACGCACGTTGATATTTACGCTGCTATTGAAAGAGCGTCGGCTCAATTAATTGAACGGATCGGAAAAACAGCTCCCTCACGACAATTCCCATGAATCACGTCTAACCCGGGACACAGCATTGCTTCATGCGCTAATATATAATTCATTCGTATATTGTTGTTGATTTTATTTTCGTCATCGCATCGATCCGTCTGACCACGACGAACTATGACAAACTTCCCGTAACAAAGTGTGTTGTGTACAAAATGTATATACATTATTTTTACATTAGTTTTGATCGACGCATTATCTCACGATCGTTATGCATATTTTCCACACCTTATTGTTTGCTGCGCGAATCTGTATAAAAACGCCTCGCCGATTCAAGTTTGCCCTGATAACGAGTGGGTGTTCGCGATTGGTTTTCGCCGTCTCCTCTGCTACGCACTCACGCGTAGAGCGATTAGCATTACGCTAACGTAAACCCGACAGGATCGTACACAAATGTATTTTGCATGTGATTCATTCATTCGCAAGGGATATATGTCGCTTATATCAGCCGTGTGACGTATTTCTAGAATTCTGCCTAAGGCGTTCCACTTTTCTTATGCCTTATGTGTCTTGGTCTCTATGCATACGTAGGTGTTCGTCGACGAAAATAGATTCTTGCAGTAACTCCAAAGCGTGATTCGTTTATATACAGCTGTAGAAATATATTGCGTTCGTATTTCCAAGGGACAATTTGCAAATGAACGTGTTTGCATATTAAAAAAATATGATATATGCTTGATTAGTATATTCGTCGCTTCACTTGGAATTCGTCAACGAACATTGGATAAGCAACCACTATATATATATATATATATATCGATTTTCAAAATAACCCGCCGACCATTTATCGCTACGCTGTTGGTTATCCAATTCGAACTGCTAGGAAGGAATCGCTTTCACGAGAACCCTATCTAACAATGTCATAGGAATTAAATTTGGCTGGCCAAGATAAACCAGCAGCCTTCGCATTTCGATCTCGGTTCTTGTTAGCTCTCCTTCTATTCCGAGTTCCTTGTCAATTTCAAATAGGGAGCCCAAATTCGTGATTGTCGATTCCGAGTCTCGACACAGGCGACGTGACCGAGGTCAAGGATCATTTGCCACGAGGAAGGGCGATATTCGACTAATCCGACATCTCACTAAAACGCGTTTAGTCTAACACATAGAGGAGGGGTAAAGTTCACCTCGATTCCAGGGCTATCCAGACATAACAGGCCACTCGTCCATATGAATCTCATCAAAAATTTCCTGTTGAAACAGCCTGCACCCCTCTTCCGCTATTACTCCTGCCATTGAGATTGGCACTGTCATTACTACTACTGGTGGTGGTAGCGGAAGTCGGATGGTTGCCATTGTGCTTCTTGTTGACGTGTTGCTGGAGTCGGCTAGCGCTGATGCTCTCGAATGAGCAGTGAGGACATCGAGCAATTAACTCGCGCGCCCTCTCCGGATGGTTCTTGCGCAAATGCGCCTTATACGTGGTAGCCTGTATCGATGTGTAGGAACAATAGGCGCATTTGTACGGCTTATCGGCCAAATGCTTCAGAGTATGCTTGCGGTATACGTTATGGTCGTAAGTCAAAAAACCGCACTGATGGCAGCAGTGGACCCCTGACTCGTTCAGGTGCACCGTGCTGAAAGGTTCAAGGCAGAGAAGAGGAAAAAGACAACGAGAAGAGACAGTTGAGGAAAGGCGACGATTTCGAACCATTTCGTATTCTGATCGAGATAAGTCAATCGTGCAAGAGGGTGCCTGAGCGAAGGACTTTCCCCCGGAAGCTCTTGTTTCCCTTTGGATGTAGATGGTGACCCCGAATGCTACTTAAACGCATGTACTTATGGCGTCCCTCTGACATCTTCTACGATAGTGTGATGATAATGTGAAAGCGCACCGACCATCGCTTTGTATCAAATATATATATATGTTATATATATATATATATATATATACCTGAGATGCGATTTGAGTTCGGCTATACTTGTAGTCTTGAAATCGCATTGGGGACAGTTCCGTTCCGTCATTCGGCCCTCGTGAACCTGACGGATGTGGGCAAAGAGGTTCTTTTTTAGCAGCTCCTGTCTGCAGTGAGGACACGCTACGGTTTTCGTCGTCTTCGTTTTTCGAGAATGTTGCATATATCTGTGGTTCTTTAGTTGTTTGATTGTGCGGAACCGCGATTGGCACTGTTCGCAAGGGAACTGCTTTTCCTCGCTGTGCACAAGCTTGTGGACCTTCTCCAAATTCGCCAAACTGTAGGTCCTAAATTGAAAAGATCAATACATCAGACAACAATGGTTAGCCAGGTCAGGGTATGGTCCCCTGTCGAGGTCGGCCGCAATCATTAGCTGCAACAGTGGCAGTATAACTGACATACGTAGGCGTGTCCACCACAGCCAGCTACGGGAATACGAACCGAAAATCACAGCGATTGCAGGCCTGCAACTCGAGATCTATCCGGTGCGAGTTCCACAAATGATTGGCCATAGTTGACCAGCGCTTGCAACCAAGCCCGCACTCGCCTATCGGGCACCGGAAGCGTTCCAATTTTGACGGATGCGGCAGATGGCAGCGCAGGTGGTGACGATGATTCTCCTCGAGCCGGAAACGTATGCTGCAGCCTTTTAGCTCGCAACTGCGGCGGGACCGGTGTTCATTAACAAAAAAAAAGCGGATTCGTTAGGCAGAATAACAAGGCAATAGACCACACATACGTCTGTATGTACATATCTGTCTGTCTTTTCAAAGGTTTCGCACAGGAAATTAGTCCTTGTAGTGCTTCCACTTTCGCCGCATCGTCCTCGAGTGTGCCCATAGCATTTGTGATCCTTGTCGTGATCCTCGAGAGAAAAATGAGCCCTCAGTAGAAAATGAACAAGTGCTCACATGCGCTGAATAGCGATAGTGGAAAGAAGCACACAAAGGCTCTAATCGTCATCGTATAGAGATATATATATTCCAGCCTTCATGAGAGAACGAATCCACACGGAAAACTACCCCCACACGCGTGCAGGGTAAATACGTCACACTGTTCATCCAGCAGGCGACGCCGCCGCCGAAGTTGTGGTGAACCGTGCCGACTTACCGTGTGTATGTGCGCTTGCGTTGTTACCGTGCTGTCGCTCGCCGCATTATACTTACACATATTGCCCTTGTTCCCGATCCATTTTTCTTTTCCAGGCGATCTTATGGGCCTGTGCCTCGGCTTCGGCACGGCCTATTTTCGAATTACCCCCAGCAGGTCCTGAGGCTGTAGCCGGCTTCGGGACGCGCTTTTCCACTTGGATCAGCACCTGCTTGTAAAGCTTTCCATCCTTTAGAACAGCGGTAGCCATTGCGGGATGTTTCGCGCCAACATGTTCGCAGCAGGTTTCCAGTGTGGCGAAATGCAGGTGGCAGGCGCCGCAGGCGAATCTCGCTTGACGATTGAGCTTCGGCCGACTGTGCGATTCAATTGTGTGTCGAAGTGCCTGTTGGAGATGGACAAGATCGGATTGCTTTACTTGCTTTACTATCATGGGTGAGCAATAAAATGAAAATGAACATCTTCATTAACAAAGACAAGCGCATTTTGTTCATGACCAGGACTTGCCGTGGGGGCAATGACGACACCTCAGCAACTATCGTAGGTCATCGCGTGCTTGGACAGCGACCTCACTGTATCTGATAAACAAAATAGAACGGCGAGATGATGCAATACATTCTTAACTAAACAGTCCGCTCAACTTGAGGGACGGGGAACTAGACGTGTTAATATCGCGGCAACAACGATAGGTCTAAACGAGTTGCTCCTGCTGCTGTTGCTCGATATTTATGTAGGTAGATCGGAGAGGTACACGATTCGTGGAAATGTAAAATTGGTTATTGTCTAATGAGGCTTCCACAAGACGTCTCCCTTGCATGGATCGCCCATCTGATCAGCTTCATGTGCGGATCGTTGTGATGACCCTCAATGTCGTTTTTCATTCATACATCGTTCATTATTCGAATACTTGCGGCGATTAGCATCGTCCAAAATAGAAGCGGTTGTAGGGTGTGCTGAAATATTCAACTGTCAACAATTGTTGAATAGAATAGGGTAAACAACACGCGGAAAGGACGCCTCATTTCTTGAGCGTTTGTGCCATTATCTCGTTCCCAAATTTGAGGCTTCGGAAGCTTTATGATTATTAGGTCGTGGTGAGGATTGCTTCTTCAAGGCAATTTCTGCGTGTGCCAAATCAGTCCAGAAACGGAGTGTGCCGTTAGAAACATATACCTTTCCAGACAAATATATGCTACACCCACGCCCCATACCGTGCGCCTATAAACCAGTTGGTTGTAGACAGCTATTGAATCTATATATCATCGCAGACGATTTTCATTTTCAGCGCCGAAATTGAAGCTGCACATATTGCCGCAGCGCGCAGTGGGGTGCCGCGACAGCACTATGTCGCCGTCCTATGCGAGACAGTTGTCACAATGTCCTGCATACGTCACTTAATGAAAAAGAAGAGTATTTCTGCTCATACCCTGCTAATACCTCAGAAGCTATCTAGCAAAGCAAGCCATGTAAAATGTTCGTCGTTTGGTCACTGATTAATGTCTAGCTGTAGCTGAGCGGATCTTCCGCCTCGAAGCTCTTCGGAATAGCAGCACCTACGAGTTCGAAACGGCGACAGCAACAAAAACAATGACGACGCGACCCGGCCGACCTGACCTCTACCATGATAAAGATGGCCAACAGCAGCTACACGTGTTGGCTTCTGTAATAATCCGCTTGAGACCCACTTATCACCACAAAGACAGCTATCCGGGCCGAGGGTTGGTAGACAACTGGCCACACGGAGATTCGCACTGCCCCGGTGTTCGCAGCGCTCCGTTCTTCTACAGCCTCGCAGTGTCACCGCCATTGGACAATGACGGAGGCCGGAGGTCGCAATGCACATTATGAGCTACTCACAGATAGAGATGCGGGCACAAACAGCCGCCCCGACCAAGCTTGTCGGTAATATCAAACCACACAGGGCATCACAACGCGTTAATTACCTACCACTGTGTTGCAGCAGCATTTGCCGGCGATTAGAGGTAAAACAAACAATCTGAGGTTGCGCGACGCAATAGGCTGTCATCGTCATAGTGAAGTTATGTTGCTCGCGTCGTGACAGCACGTCTAAGTAAATAGTGAAACAAGCATCGCTTAAATAGGCATCGTCGCAGTTTTAGCATTGATATTAGTCGTGTGAGATGGCTACCCACATTGCTATGGTAAAGATATAAGGGCTCTAGCCTGTCATTCGAACCTGCGAAAACAGCTTAGCGCCGCTCCATCACTAGCGAAGTAGTTATGCCAATTTTATGATATTGTTCTATATAACTGTTGTTGTAGAAGCTGAACGCGCGCATGTGTGGGTGTCAACACACGACATGGTGAGGTCATCCCTCGAAAACGACTCGGGTCGCAATTAAATTGCATCGTCGTTCCTACACGCGCATTTCGCTATTTCTTTTACGAGCGACCTCTGCCGGATATTCTATTGGACACGATCACCACGCGTGTGGTACAACGCACCGCATCGTAAATATGCACACGAAATTTTCACCCAGTTCTTAATTAGCCAGTTAGTCAGCATCACCCACCTTAAGTTTGTCGCTGCTCCGAAACCCGCACGCATTACACCGGTAGACTTTAATCACCTCAAGAAGGTTGCTCTCTCGTTTTCTTTTACGATTGCGACCCTTCGCAGTCTCCTTTCGTGGATGCTGCTGCCGTTGCTCTTGGTGCTTGGCGGCGGTCTCTACGTAGTTGTCAATCGCCGTCCCTTGAATCATCGTATCACAGGTCTCCTGATAGTCCGCTGGGAAGGTCATGTCGAAATTATTCTCGAGTAGGGTGTCTGTCAATGCTGCAATAGGATTGAAGAGGCTGTCCCGATTCTCGGTGATCACCTCCGGCGCGATGTACTCGAGCGCATCATGGAACATCTGTGCTGAACTGCTTCCAGAGATCGTCTGAGCGGATGAGGCGAGAGGTTGTTGCTGTTGTTGTTGCGGTAGCTGTTGACTTTGGTGGGGCTGTGCTCCTGAGGCGTCGTGGTATAGTCCTGCAGGGTACGATAGCCCCTCCTGGTATACGCCATTCATCTGCTGTTCCGTATGACCATGATACCCTACGGCACCGTAATGATATTGTTGGGGATAACTAGAGAACGAAGAGGAAGACGCGTTCGAGGTAGGAATCGCTTCGGCAGAAAGCACCTCATTCGCAGCGACCGACGTATGCAGACTGTGGTAAGAAGCGTTCTGTATATGGCCCTGACCCTGTGATGGCACACCGCCTGTCGTGTGCCTGTAGTCGATTTGGCTATTCGATGATGGTGGCGGTGGAGGGGTTCGCCGATGAGCCTGATAAGCTGCCGCATATGGATGCGAATAGTGAGGGGTAAAGCTTGGCGACATTGTTGTTGGCGTTGTTGCTGTTGTTGTTGTTGTTGTCGTGGAAGTCGCTGTTGTTGTCGTTGCTGGTTGTGACGACCTCTTCGACTTGTGGTGATGGTGTCCATGGTGATAGGCTGACTCGTGATGACTCGGGTAACTTCGCTGTACCAAATGGCCACCTTCCCCGCCGCTCTGACCACTTTGATGCTGCTGATGGTGATATTGATGATACTGATGATGCTGGTGGCTGCCTTGCTCATAGTTAGCACGCGATTCTGCGGTGGCTTTTGATTGCGAAACGCATCCCGCTAGCCCGTGGTGGCTACTCGTCTGTTGTTGATGCGATTGCACGCCACTGTACGAAGCCATCCGCTCATTGTCGTGGTGACCATAGTGATTGCCTGTGGAATATGCATTCTGATGGGTACTGCTGCTGCTGCTGCTTGTGGTATTACCATACGCGCTTGAGGCAGTACACGGCGAACTGTGACTATGGTTCACCTGTTGAGCGACAACGTTCGTGCTCGTGTAACCTCGTGTATCATGCGCAAATGGCGCTTCGTATGAAGGCGGAACGGAGGCGGTTGCAGCTATTTGCGCACTGCTAAAGCCTGCTTGAACTGCCGATGGCTTCAGTGTATCGTAGTAAGTCGGAGAAGAAACATGATGACCACCATGGTATTCTGCACACTGCGAGCTGCCATGTCCGGCCCGGCCGCCACGTTGACTAGCAGGCCCCGAGGCCCCAATGTCCTGAAGAGTGGCGGTAGATGATGGTCCTCCACCCGTTCCCGTGTTTCCTGTTCGGTAGTAGTCGTTCCCAGACGCCGTCGAATGGTCCCGATTTGGTGGTAGTGTAGCTGCGCTCGTTGTCGCTGTTGTTGTCGTCGTTGTTGTTGCCGTAGCTGTTGCAGTTGTTGCTGTTGTTGTTGTCGTCGTCGAGTCGGTCACCTGAGGCACCGGTGTGATTGGAGGTGGTACACTTGGCATAGGGGTGCCAAGGTCTTGGATTGTAGGTGTCACCTGCTGAAGGTCGGAGGGAATACATGACGTCGATTGTCTCCCTGACTGCGGGCTGTACGCATCCTGATGGTACGTGCTGTCACTCGTGCCGGCAGCGAGATACGTCGCCGGCGTATACGACGGCGGAGGTGGAAGCGGGAACAGATCGGGATAATAGTGGTTTTGAGGGTGACTATAGTTGTTCAGGTGGTGGTTATTATATTGTTGGAAATTATTATATTGCTGGTGATGGCTGTATGGCTGACGGTGGTCGCTTTGGTTGTAGTCGTGAACACCGCTGCTCGTCACTTTGCTGTTACTAGTACCGCTTGCGCCGCCACTGACATTATGATATTGCTGATGGCTGCCATAGTGACTCGTGGCCACTTGTGCTGGGCCAGCTTGAGCACTGGAAGCTGTGAGAGACGAGGTTGCAGCAGATGTCCAATTTGTATTAAAAAAAAAACAACCGTATATGTCATATTTTTGCTTTTACGTAAGCACTGTGCATTATGATATATATTGAACGAAAAAGGTAAATATTATACTCTTTAAATATTCCAAGCGTCTATACTTCTAGACGCCGTTGACGTGACTTCTAGATGCAAGTGACTCATCACTAATTGCAGTTATTTGGAACCATGCTAAATGTACTTAAGGCATCGATGTATCATCAACAGGCTTATACTTCCTTCCACCATCTTCAGTCCACCTACGCAGACTACGTAAACAGTTGAATTCGGTATATTCATTTTGACATTTTATTCAAACGAAACTACATTCTACTCTTGGGCTTCTAGCAACTATAGATCATACACGCATTGCGTTGTACCATTAGTGAGTGTCGTGAAGTCCGATCCGGCGGGGAACTGAACAGCTATCGGCTCACTGGCTGCAATCAGTGGTGTTGACTGTGGGCCATAAACGGAAGCTGCTGTTGCGGGTCCATAGTGGCTGGGCACCGCCGTGGCTCTGAAGCCCGTATCCGTAGCCTTCTTCAGATCAACGTCCGCGCGACTTTCAGCTGAGCGACGAAGCCCCAGCGTACAGTCGGCGTAGTACGGTGCCAGGTCGGCCTTAAGTTCGGACACTGGTGGAAGACTCGATAGTAGTTCCCTGAAATGAAATACGATCATGGTCAGATTTATTGGTTGGGACATGCGGGGGAGCAGCTCGCGCTGCCGACCTACCGCCTACTCAAAGCGGACCTCTGTTTGCTCAAGATTCGGCATCGTCAGTAAAGAGGGAAAATTATTGATTCACACCATGACCAGGTAAATAAGCGCACCAACACATGACTTGACTGAAAAAAGAAACTATGAGTGCGCTCAATGGCCAAGAGACGTCACTGGTGGCTGGCAATGGCCAACGTGATATACCGAGCGCACAGCCCTTGACGCCTTGTACAGTGGCAGTCGTTTCAATCTCCAGACGGTGGTGGGAAGTTGTAGTTTGGTTCATGGACCACGTAGAGGGCTACGATACGTCTACTTCTGTTCCAAGCGGCACTGATTGGCCATCGCGTCTCAGTGTGACTTACCTATAGTAAGAAAGACATCGCTTAGTACTGGCAGGCAGCCTAAGATGCAACGAACGGTACAATTCACTTACCAGTCTCCTTCCTCGCAAGTTGCAGAACGCAATAATGGTCGCAGTCAGACAAACGACAGAAGGACGGACAAAAATACCCGCCGCTAATCTCGAAATTAATTTTCGAATAAATTTGTTATTATTCCATATCACATTGTTCGTTCACGCGAATCGAATGGTCCGTGTGACATCAGGCTTTTGTCGTGTTTGATCGTATGTATCAGCTGAAACGTGTGGGTAGTTGGAAAAAGTTGGTCCATTTTGAAAGACGCAACCATAACGTTCCGAAGTGTGTGACACTGTACTTGCCGATTACCTCAACAGCAATTGAATTTCAGCCTACAGTAGGGCAGGGCATAGTCGAGTATAAAATCACAATCGAATGACTAACGCCAACGCCCACGTCAATGTCATTATCAGCTGTGCTGCTGTAGCTGCTGCTGCTGCTACTGCCAGTACTGTACAGTCATGACCGAAATCAGCTAATTTGTCCCTTCGAAAACCCCCCGCCCCCCCGGTCGGTTTATTCGTGCTGACAGATGTACACGATCTATCCAGATCGCGAATAAGCAAGCAGTTATTAATTTGGTCATGCAATATAAACACAGCCGGCCTCACAGGCGAATCACACCGGTTCCAGGTAGTGAAGATGACTGTGAATGGCGTCGAATTGGCTTCGAATTGCAGTTGATCTCTTTATTTGTGCGGTCAAGCCGACCAGTCAACGCGGGCAAGCCAAGCAGCAAACAAGCGAACGAGTCCTCAGAGCTTTGGCCACAACGTTGTATTGGTACGCCAGCTTCTAGCCCTTGTCAGTCTTTCGTCCCAGTCAGATAGAACAAACTGTGGCCAGTAGAACTAACCACCATTTGCATGCAAATAACGCCATGTGGTTTACGGTTCACTGCTATGCAGCTAACATTCGCCATCGCTGGCCAACAGCGAGCGATGGGCGGGGGCAGGACAGCACAATGTTGTTATTACGATAACCATAATAATAATAACAATCATAATAATGCTTATAACTTGCTACTAATATACACGAGTGTCTCAGATGCTGCTTGTCCAGTCGCCATCGCAGCTCGCCATATCGTCGCGTATTTGTCATCAGCGTTAGCACAGTGTCAGGCGTCGCCTCGCGTTCTCCGCTGCCAACGTCACCGCTCCTATTCAGAATATCCCTGCCGTAGACGACCAATATGGAGTGCTTCCGACCGTCCCGCAGCGGCATCGCTGTCGTCAAAGAAGTGGGGCCATGACCGAGTACGGCGCCGCGGTGGTCGCACACCCCTGCAATGACTAGCATCTCACCATCATCGTTGTACACTGTACGTTCTGCGTTGTACAATCTGCGGTGACGGGTATGGACATGTGCACGATGGCGTGTATGCTGCCATACATAGCGGTCTACGCTAGTGTACCAAAAGCCAGCCGGAATATGGCAAGCACCAGCTAGCGAGTAGCGATTGCGGCGGCGGCGTCGCTTGTCGCGCTCCGAGCACTCCTCTCACGCTCCTCGTGCACATCATGGACGGCAGAGCGAGGATCGTATCGTGTACGGTCGTACAGCCTATACAAGGCTATTTGCTAGTTGTCTGTCGCTATTTGTTGACAGAGAGTTAGTTACAATGTCTCGCGGCGGGCGTTGCGCTGATTCACCGCCGTACGACGGCGGTGAAACAGCACAATGCCGCGCGAGTCGCTAGCTGGCGACGTCTTCGCTGAGACAGGTGGTGGCACTAGCGTCTCACTCGATTGTCTTCGGAGCTGACGACGACGGTCTGGTCGACGATTTCGTATACACCGACGAATAATCGCGGCAAGCGGACGACGTGTGCAGATAACCGTATCAACGGACGGCAGCGGGCGGGATCGTATCTCGAATATGGCAATATAAGCGCAAACGCATAATGTACATTCTGCTCGTGCATGCGCCGGCACGGAGATTGTGTTGAGAATCGGCGATCTTATTATGATGGTACTGTTCGCTTAGTTCAACGGGTTAAGGAGATTACGTCGAGAAGTGCTGATGATGTTCGTTGTATGTCTCCGTGATCACCACGGGAAGAATAGGGGATACATTTCCCGTGTGAACTCGACTAGTTCAAGCCGGGACCCCCAGCCCCCTAATATAATAATAGTTATAATGGCTTTGTGGGTGGAAACCTTGTAGGACAGCTGTTTCGATTGGGAAGAATTTCATTTGAAAGATGACTCCAAGTTGATAATCACACCGGCGCGGGTAGCGCGAATCAAGACGTCTGACCAGCCACTGGATTTCTTGTACCACTTCAACCGAGTAATTCGAATGAGACAGCAATTGATGAGACTAACACAAGAATCTGTAATGGCAACTGATGATTCCTATAGACAAAGATACGGAACCACTTGGTGGTAAACATGTCCAGATAACAAAATTCGACGGAGAAACACTTTCGAAACGATTAGATACGCTGACTAATCGATTTTTATGACTCATTTGATTTAATTTCTAATTTCCACCATATGCACAATAAATAAAGTAAAATGTTACAACACAGAGAAGCACTTATATACAAAATGCAATTCACAATATAAGAATTGCAATTCTACAGGAGTCTAAAAAAAGTATCGAGTGTGTTTGCTTCATAGGAATCTGTCCCAGCCATCAAGATTATGCAGATCATTCCCCGACGTCACTTTAATATATTCGCCTTATCTCGACATCAATGCAAGTTGATAATATAAGCTGTGTCCGCACACAGGCAAACGATCACATCTCGCTTTGAAATATTTCCCATTTTATAAAATAACACTCAAGTATCACAGCTCCCCTCGCAGCGGTGTGCGCACAACTATATCCACCCACTTCTCTGTGAAACAAGTGAGTCTTGAGGGCACAAATAATTAAAAAAGACTTCCCCCGCTAGCTCGGTGGTAAACCCTAGGCGCTCGCTTGACGAGCCGCTCGGGTCAGTTATAATTCTGCACGGTATATGATTCGATTGACTAACTGTATTTAGTCTCATAGAAACGAGGTATTGCATACAATAATAGAAGATGAGTTTCCCAACCGCGCATTTTAATGTTTAGATTTCCATTTGGGCGCGTCGTTGACGATGCAGTTTGCAATAATTAAGGAACAAAAACTGCCCATTAGAATAAGACCTTGCTTACGCTCGGCGTGGGGCAAAAGTGAAGCCGAAACGACTTAATTGAATACTAACTTTCTCCTACACAATTAGATATTTGCACCTGAAATCAATTAAAATCCTTGAAGTCTACTAAGCCTTGTGGAAAACACCTCACCAGGTCGTCAAAAGCACTTCGTCACTGGATGCGCCGCCCACGGCTTCCGTTAACTATTATGCAGAAAACAAGCATCGCACGAACCAAAGGCGAGCTCCTATCCGTCCTTCTAGCCTGCAGAGGTTCTGGCTTGGTTACTATAATTATTATTGTATACTTATTTATGAATATTTCCGAACCCAATTATGATGCAATGAAAGCAACTGGACATCACTTGTTGGGATCATGAAACTGTTTCAAATCATCGATACGCCCGCGCCTCATCTGTCGATAACTTTGAACAGCAAAGCGTCACCTGTCGATGACTCTAAACAGCTAAATGATCTATCAGTTACACAATTTTTTGACGTCTTAAAACACCTAGATTCACGCCATATGTGCAGAAAAGCACAAAAAAGTACAGAAAGTAAATAGTGAATGCTCAAGCGAGCATTCGTCAAAATGGGCAAGGCTCCTTAGTCTAAACTTGATCTTCATGAACGGTGACATTTGCCGCTGAATAGAACTGGGCATGCTTTTACCTGCCACCACAGATACTGTGATACTTTGTCCAAACGTTGAAAAGCCCTTGCTGAAGATGCATCGAAAAACCATTCGAAAATATTGGCCAGAATTGCATTCATTGCAAGGCAGTGCAATTCTATTGAGGCCCCAAATGTGGAAAAATGTCCGTTCGTCACCGACCAGGAGTTGGCGTACAGGTAACCTGCGGCGAGTGGCCATGTGTGTGTGAAGCAATCGTATTCAATGGATTATAAGCCTGCCAGTTCCGTTTGCGATGTAGCAAGCGTTCGAGTTGCCGCACCCGGTAGCGTGACGCATTTGTGTGCGCCTTCCAACCGAAGGAGACACGTTGATGCACGGGTTCAATCCCTAGCGCTGCCCATTTGAATTTAGGGGTATGCCTCACCACGCAATCCAAATAACAATTCCCGTGGACATTAAATGTTTAAGGCTGAGGGTCAGTTCGAAAGCATTTTAAGTTAAAAGCATGTTCCAAAGTGGGAAGCAGTGCGGGCAGATTCAAAAGCTGGCAGTGAGCGGTTCCAAAAGGAAAACTGAACGACTACAGCATTTGGCATAGACTATCCAGGACCTGACGCCAGCGCAAGCGAAATGAGGGAGGAGGTAAAGCCCGCAGATGTATACAGCGTCTAGGGGCGAAAGTTTTTTATTCATAGAGGAATCGAACGAATTTTTTACACTATCCAAGACAACGTTGGCAAGAGCAGGACAGGGCACCTCAAGCCCATACCAAATTTGCAGGCAACTCTGGCTAAAAGAAAACTCCTCTTTTTTATTTGAAGCACTCCTCGAATGAGCAAAAATGTCCTCTTCAAAGTTGTGGGTGGGCGCGAGTTACCCTGCTCATGCAGTTATCGTGCGATAACCGCACGTATTATGCTTAGTGCACGATAAGTAAACGCTTTGTTGTCGTCGTCGACCCGAACTCATAGGATTTCCGTTTTTAAAGAGTATTATTATTATTATTAACTGGAAACAGTCCTTCTATACTTTCAGGTGGCGTTCTCCACAAGCGTTTGGTGCTTCATGTATTTGAAGCTGTCGTTCGGGTCAAGCCAATGAAAATAACCAAACATCATCACGGTGAACACAATTCAAATATTATCCGTGAGCATTATAACACCGTTCCGAGCTCAGTCGTACCTACCTCGACAGGTGATTCGAGTAGCTGCTAATGCTATTGTTGGCCAGCATGAAATCCTCGTCGTCATCATCAGCCATCGACCGCTGAAGGCACTCGAGAACCGCTGCCGTATCGGTCTTCAAGGCGATATCTGTCACCGACAACTCTCCCGCCTCCATCGTGCCGAGGTTTTCCACGACACAGCTCCTTCTCAAAACATTGAGTCGCGTGCGAAAATGCAGTTCACAAATCAGCCGCCGCTGTCGCCTCCATCACTTGAGTTGAACTTCGCGACGAAGGTGGGGAACATCGCTTTGGATTTGGAATCGTGAAGTCAGCCTCATATGCCTCACTTCCCATTTACTCAAGCATAATTTCATATCACGCCTACACGCGTATATTTTGGTCTGTGTCCGCTTCCATGTTGTTGTCTGGCGGGAACGTCCTCGTTGGCAAGCTCGGAACTACATTTTCACCATGTTTCCAACTAGTCAGCTGTTTTCAGAAGTGGGATACACTGCCGTTGTCGGTGTAGGGTTCCACCGCTTGTCGTTTGCTGAGATCACAGACAACTAGCAGCCCTCGGAAATTTCCTTCTTTCTTGACAGCGGCCGCATTTCAAGTAACGCCCAAACAAGCTTTTTGCTTTCGTTAACAAGCAATTTTTCCCTCAATTGAAAAAGAACACAAAACCATCCACACACCCGTCCTCACGGCATCCACCAGCCAGTGGCTCAAATCGAACGTCGCCAGGCGGCGCTGCACGCGACCAAAACATATAGGGATGATGTCTGCAAGCGGCATACTTGCTAGGGGTGCTCACCCGCTGCCGCCGCCGCCGCCGCCGCCGCCGTCGACCACTGCGACCGGAGCGCCACCGGCGGCGCTGCGAGGCGCTAGCGCGACTACGGATGTCAGTGGCGCGGAGGACGAAGAGCCAGAGCGACGTTGGACGTAGTCGAGTGAGCATCGATATCGTCGTGCTGTCGCGGCCGGCCAGTGACATGCTGCCGTAAGCCTGCTGACGAACGTGTTGCAGACGTCGTCGCCGCCGGCGCCGGGGTGCTTGATGATCGCGTATGAACGGGTGCGTGCGTCAATTCGATGCTCGGCTGTCCCTGTCATCGTGCGAGTGTGAATTGCCGCGTCCGATCGTGCACCGCGAAAATCGTCGGGTCGGTCCCAAAACGGCGGCTGGCCCACAACGGGGTGCGCTCACCGTCGAGGATAAGCGCGCGGCGCGACGAGAGGCAGATGCCGTAGGCGCAGCTGGAGTGATGAAAAAGTGAATGTGTGTCGTTGTTTTTCTTTTCCCCCTTTTTCAATAGTTCGTTTGTTTGTAGTAGTAGCAGTAGCAGGAGTAGTACTAGTAGAAGGAGTTGAGTTGGCTAGCGCGGATATATCTATCTATCGAGAGAGAGAGAGAAAGAAAGAAAGAAAAGGAGCAAAAAGTGAAGAAGAGTTCCTTTGCGGTGATAGTCACGCACAGGCGTACGCCGACGAGAGCACAGCAAGGAACAAAGAAGAGCTCAACAAAACGAGAGAGGAAAAGATATACACTATCAGTTAAAAGAGTGCCGCAACGCACAACAAAATGTGCTGGAAAAGTCTAGTGACAGTTGCCTTAGCCGGCTCGATGTTCGTGGTCCGGGACAGTGCGGGATTTAACCTCGAGCCACGGCTGCCCGTCATTTATGAGGGGGAGACCGGCTCCTATTTTGGATACTCTGTGGCTGCACACATGATCACGGAGAGGAGCAACGACGACCGGAAACCAAGGTAAGAACTATGCTAGGTGATTGATCGATCGTAGATGTTGCCAGAAGCAAAGGCGCTCTGACCACTGTCCATCGCCGGCAGCCCATACGTATATGTGCAATGGGCACATGGGATCGTGGACGTTGGATATTGTTCTGCCACATCGTACGCCAACTGCGAGACGCTTTAACGAGGAAGGAACGTGTTCGATGGACTCCGCGCGATCCGCGTGACGACAAGGGAACGACACGCTTTTTACCGCAATTCGTTGATTCGCGAGTAGTAGAGTAAGTGACGAGACATTAGTGTGCCCTTAGTTCGGACACAATTGTCGATGCGGCGGCAGTTGTACACGCGGCTTGTGATCGAGTTGAGTCAGAACAAAGCGGTGGTGGTGGTTGATTGCTTCAAGGATGAAAGTCTCTACGTTAATGAATCGCCGCGAACTGCCCGACTAGTTGACGAGGAACTGCTGTTGATCGCATAGTAGATACTACTACAGTAGTACTTGGAACTCGAAGTGAAAACGGAAGCGTGTACGGAAGCGTTCACCGAAATACGACTGTCAAACAAGCTCGATACGGACTCTGAGCGAATGTCAAGTTAAAAGCAAATATCAGCGATAACGCGGACAAGTGTCACGTGAAAATCGAGCACTGTCTAACACGTGAGTGTGCATCCACATGAATGTCTCCGGCGAGGAAGGGCGCGCGAAATATTCAAAGGCCAACGAATAACATCAGTGTCCCCGCGTCAAACTTGGACGCGGCTGGCCACTTGGTCTCGAGTGATAGATAGTTTAGATAGTGCTGTGTTTGCTGCAATACGTATCCTGAGTTTGCGGTGAGATCCTGCAAGCAGTGGTTGCGCAAGCTGATATTGAGCGGTATTAACAAAGAGGAAAGTCCATCAAAAGTCAATGTCAGATGATTTCTTCTGTATTCACTGAGTTCGATGCCGGGACCAGTATGAGTCTGAATGCCAAGAGTGCCTTGGCGATAGCTGCAAAAGCATAGCGCCTTAATAGAGATCACATCATGGGGCAGACGTTCTGAGACAACTCTCCCCGATCTTAAAGCAGCAGCAGCAGCACAGACGAAGAGACCTCTGGGTAGACATTAGGGCAGACAGCTTGTGGCTGCCGTTAGTACCATCCCTTGTCTAAATCGTCTTCAACGCGCGTTCGGCCTCGACCAGGTTCCTTGACTGCTCTCGCGGTGTATTCGCGTTGGCTTTGTCGCTCTCCCCCCTTAAGGAACTTGAGACCGCCGTTGCCAGCACGGACGATGAGCTGTGCTGCCGTCTCAAGATCAAGACACTCACGCGCGCAATGACTCTTGACGCGCTCACAGAGAGCGACAGGGTGCAGCGCGGGGCAATGGCTTTTACGTTCGTCAGAATCGTAGGCGCTATTGTGGTGGTGCATATACGTTTGCTTTTTGTTTTGTTTTGGCTTCGTGCTACAAACTCTCGCCCAGCCACGTTCTACTCCGGTCCCGTGCTGTTTTCTCTTTGCCTTTTCCATTTCCTCATCGTCGCCTACTGCTTGTTACGATAGCGATCAATGGCGGCGTGTGCTGCCAGCACTGACACAATCGACTATGACCGGTTAGTCCTTCTGACGGACGATCTGGGAGATCTTCGTTTTCTCCAAGCTACCCGTAACGCCGTCGCCGCCGCCGCCAGGGCAAGTCTACGAAGTCAGCGAAGACGTTCATGACGGCCCGCTGCTTGATGCTCGAAGACTGGGTACGGATTGGAATAGACTAGACTGGATTGGAGTAACGACGAACTGCGGGTTAGTCTCGGCTGCTGCTTCGGCTTCTGCTGTCGCTGCTACAGCTCCTCCCTTTCCTTGAATAGGCGACCACAGGCAAAACATCGCAGAATTGCTGCTAGCCTCTTAGGCTCTACTCGTCGGCTGGCTGTCAGGTTAGAACGAGCACGCGCGGGATGGCTCGCGCCCGTCGGCCGCTCGTCGGGTGGTCGGCCCGATCGAGTCGCGCACGAGACCGGGAAGAGCAAGATAGTCTATCTACCTAGTAAGGAAAATAGCCTAGGAGTAGAGGTAGACGCCTCGCTGTCCCTGTGACTGGCTGAACGTATGTGTTTTTGTGTCTGTCAGACCAGCCAAGGGCATCGTTTATTCAGTCCGTTAAGAAGGAATCCTGCCCGCCGTCAGGCGTTAGCAGCCAGCGCGGAGAGCCAGCATGACAGCGTTTGTTGCTGGGAGAGAACACATGGTCTGTGTGTTCTGCTGCTTGTGGCCACCGCCACCACAACGGCGACGGCGGAAGAAGCGACTAACTGAGTGAAGCAGCCGTAGCACGAAGAGACAATTTGAGCAATTACGCCGTTGACGTTGCGTTATCGTTCTCGAACGACGCTCAGAGAATAATAACGCTGTTGTCTTTTTTGTTTTCGGTCTGTATGTGTTTGTGCGCCGATGAGTTCGCGTGTGACTCTGCGACTGTGTGTGTGTGTGAATGGATCGCGGTAGCCCATCGGGTGTTCATCGTCGCCCGTGTTGATGGCGCGATGTGTGGTCGGTATGCTCGTGGACCGTCCATCGTGTCGCGCGCGTCGCTCCGACGAGGGAGCTATCACACTTGGAGATGGGCGAATGAATTTCAAGGAGAGACGTGCTGATGATGCTCGTCCGGGGGGAGATATAATTCATTTTTTTTACAATTAGCATTCACAAGCTATGCTCTCTCGGATGGCTTGGACAGATCGCGCTCCCAGCAGCGCTTGTAGAGCAAGAGGAATAACGAGAGATCGTCGACAACTCGGACAGAATTCCAAGTGCAAATTGGCGCTTGCTGAAGGGCGGACGATATTTTCCGTAATCAGTGACCTGACGGAAACCAAGCGATTGGTGCGTGATTGCTACTGTCAAATGATAGATGGTGCCAGTGATAGTTGTGGCACTGTCTCAGTTATTGTTGTGCGTTTCGCAAAAATGGTTCACTTGAGGAAGAGCGAATTTTGCACGGTAAGGGACGATCACTGTAACTTGAACGAGGGGAAATATGAGAATATGGTATAATAGTGAATGTTTCTGCGTGCACACTGCTAGGGCTGGCGTACTTAGCTCGCTAGCGAACCGCACCGAACTGTGTGGCATAAACATTGATGCAAAACGTCTATAATTATAGTTCGCCTCCAGCAGGCAGAAACTAATAAACACCATAGACAAGCGGCAAACGAGAACCAATTTGCGAGATGTTGACAGAGGTACCGAGAAGTTCAAAGCCATGAGGCGGTACGAATCTATTAACAATATGTTACTGCTATTTATATTTTTTGGGTCTATTTACGCCTAGTAGAATCATTGGGCACTAAGTATAACCAACGCCTGGTTGAAGATGCGGTGTGAAAAACATGCTAAATTAGACATTAGCGAGGTGGCTAGCTAACAGCTGCACGTAGACAACCCAATTGAGTAACGTCCTTATCGATGGTCGTTGCACGGTCTATAGCTCTAGTTCTAACGTCTATTATCTTTAGCTGTGTTTTATAGTAGTAGTTGTAGTAGTGGTCCGATTAGATCGACGCGCAACTGGTCAGCGGTCAGTTGCTCCTCAAGATAATGAGTGGAAGCACACACTCGCCTATAAATATGCTGCGGTGTGAGCAGCGTCTGCGAGACCGCCCTCACCAAAACTCGTCCATAGGAAGAAGGATGTGGACCGCGGATTTTGCGTCGAATATACTATTTCATCGATTGCTTATCTGCTAGACGTTCGGTCCACTTTGTCCGTCGTGCTCAGCTGGTTCAATTAGTTCCTAGGTTACTCTCCGAGGCAATCGGCGGCCCCAGCCGATCTATTCGAGTTCATAATTACAAACCATGACATGACTAATCCCACGATGATATGATCGTGTTCGAGTCAGTCGAGTCGAACGCCTTGACTAATTCGCTGCGCGCGAATTCGAATCTACACCTTCAAGGTGAATACTACAACGGTGGAGGGCGCCACCGGATGATTGCCACCGGTGACCGTGCAACAGCAGCGTGGGTGGTACAACAAACACAATTGCCACGGGGGTTACCCCTCGCCAATTTTGCCTCATTCGAATGATGCCAAGAGGACATTTAAGGGAATGGCGTCACCGACATGCCCCATGTAGTATGCGATATGTTTCAGCTGTACGAGTATGTATCCGTTTGTATTCTATCACACACCGTTTTGACTTATATGAGTACTGATTTACAACTCGAATCGTTCGCGCTCGTCGCCGAGTGCCGATCAAGTCGATAGAAGGAGCGATGGTCGCTGCGAGACGACGCGTACGCGTCGTTCGTAGGGTACATGTGTCCATCCATTGACTCGCTCAGAAAAGCATCCACACAGTCACTCAGTCAGTCACTCGGTAGTAGTAGTGGTAGTATACTATCAAACATGGATTGTATACGTGGGTTGACGTTGACATTCAACGTCGCTGCGTTCGACGACGCTCCCGCTTCCTTTTTTTTTGCAGCGTTGCGGCATTCTGCGGTCTATTGTTGCAACCGTTTTATGTGCATATATATATATATATATATATATATATATATATATATATATGTATATATATATATAGAACAATAAAATAATGAAAGGGTGGATACGAGCGATTACCGCTGCAAGCAGCTAACACAATTTACATACATGAACGCTATATATATATATATATATATATATATATATATATATATATATATATATATGTATATATATATACATGTGCGCAAAGGATCAGTTAAACACCCGTCTTATATCAGCTATATTTTTGATTGAAAACAAAAAAGTGTCCGAAGCAAAATACACCACCATCTCGAGCGGATTATCATGTAAAATGCAAAATGTTACTGCGGCGTACACTTCACACCGTTTATGCCATTAAGACTGGGCAAGGACGAACGCAAACTTCATCTAGCATCGACTATATTCTATTCTGTTTGACGACGTTGCTATATATATTCGCTCGTGTTCGTGAATGGATCTTCTCCGATATGGCTTATAGAGTAAAACGCCCGTCTTTTATGAATGATCATTCGATTACTGCTACTAAATACTATCATATGATCATAACATCGTTTATCTTACCCAATTTTTTTACTCAGTTGTTACGTGCGTAATGTCTATTATTATCATTACATCACACGCATATGTACCTATGGGACGCTAATATTTAATAACTGTGTATCAACACCATCGTATTCACCCATGCAAACATGATCGGCACCCACTGGTCGACCCGTACGGCGTGGCTCATTTTCGAAGACGCGATCAGCCGCTAGACGTTCAATATATATATATACATATATATATATATATATAGATTTATGCAAAGAAGAGGCGAATCGTCATCGCCAGATGCTGCTCGTCCACTGCTCTGCGATAAGTGGAGAGGTCGAGGCAGCCTCAGCCTATCGGCAGGTCAGATTCATCAACGCCCGTTGACGAATAATTAACACGGAAGACAGATCGCATGATCAGCTGGCGTTGCCGCTTCGTCCTTTCGTTTGACTCTCTCATCGGGTTGTCTAATGAGCAGAATTTTCAAACGAGAAAAATAAAATACTCATTTATAATCTTTGAGTTGCGCGGTCGTCGAATCTTGCACCGTTGCCGCATCTCATCTGAGATACGGCCACGTAATGTAACATACACCCAGATGTGTGTGTATGTGTGTGTGCTAATAGCGTCTCATTATCATATTATAGATACTGGACCTTTTCGACTCGACGGCTCAGCGATAAGTCTGACCCTTTAGCGTTTACCTACAGCGCATACAGCAGACGTCGCTGCTCTACGCGCACAAAAGCTGGAAATGGACTCCGTCTGAGGGATACGCACTCCACCCGTTTCAGAAGCGTCACCTAACGCTCGCCCGACTCGGGTAGACTGTGCGGACAAATGCAGCGGCGCAGACGATATACAGAAACAGCGATATCGTGAGTGTCGATTCGATAAACGCCGTTGCTACGTATTGCTGTGGCGCTAGATCACTTAACCTATGCGCAAGGGAGATGCTACGTCGCGAAACTGGGCCATAAACAAGTGGGAACGCCGATCACTGACTAACCAATTTCAGTTCGTTCGTAGAATGGAGCGAAAGCTATGATCGTACGCGTCACCTTATCGTGGATCGCTGCACGAAACTAAAGCTGCCATATCTGCCAACATCAATAGACAGCAAAATTCATGTGGTGGTGATAACGTTTTAAGGACGATGATATCGAGATATTGGCAATTGGGCACAAATCGAAATCGGCAACGTACCGGCGACAAATGAACACTGCCGAACTGATCAAAATGCAAACATGTTACAAACTGAGTACCAATATTTGACACATTTTTCATTGGCCGCCATCGCGCCCGACGCCGCTTCCGCTGCTGCTGCTGCTGTCAACCGGGTGTGCTGTTCGCCTCCTACGATAACACGAACAACGCTGCCAGAACGCAGAATGATGATAATAATCGTACGATTGGCTAAATATGAACGGAGAGACCGAATATCCTTGCCACCGCCAACTCGGCTATGACAGAATAAAAAAAACGACTTTTGCCAGCTCGCGCTGTCTGGTTCATTCCGATTTAGAAAGTCATTGACAGGCGGAGTGCCTCTCACTCCAGCAGCAGCGGAGTTGGCTAGCGTTTACTGCTACGTTGTTGTTGTTGTTGTTGTTGCTGCTTTTCGCCTTGTTGTGGTTGTTGTTATTGTGGTTGTGCTGCGGCAAAATCACATTCGCATCTGGGTCCGGCCCGGTAGTCGACGGCCGCTCAGGTACGAGATGAACGCTGTTGGGCTAAGCGGTGGCCGTCATTGGCGATCGGCGGCTGTCGCCCGCTCGCGAGATGACGATCAAACACACGATGGTGTCGAAGGGGAGAAAAAGACGAGAAATAAATCGGCGTCAGCAGCAGCAACAACAACAGCGCCTTGTCCAGCGGCAGGCAGCACCAGCGGCGTCAACAACAGCAGCGCGCTCTCATCGAGCACCATTCACAGCAGCGGCCTCGAGCAACACTTCCGATGTATCCGTCACCTTGTGTTCATTGTTTGTGACGGCTGGTTTTCATGCGGCCGGCGTTGGTGTCCACCTAGCCCGTTCGCACTGCCGTCTGAACGTATGCAGTTCAGAAAGTATCAGCGCGCTCAGTGGGACTCGTGGACGGCAGCGTTCTCTCTCTCTCTCTCTCTCTGGTTTCAGGGACGTGAACTTCGACTTGAGAGCGTTTATCGAATCTCTAATTGAGTTCACCCCTCCCCCCGCTTTTTCGAGTAATCTAGTGAATTAATTAGTAGGCATTTATCCGTTGAGGCACAACTCGATGATGTAATTGCACAGACGCGATCAAGTATAGGCACAAACTTTCGCAGTAACTTTTGCCCTTGCTGGCGATGACATAATTAGTTCATTAGCAAGCAGCTGCAAGATACAGCCTCTATCTTCACGTTATTATTGTCGCTTCAAAGAACGAAGCACTTTACACCATCGACACGTTAAGCTTTGCTACATAATCCCATGGAAGATTTTTACCATCGTATTTATTTTGGCGCGGCCTAAAATCGAATGTAACCGCAACACCTGGTCCACCTGGTCAACCTGACAAGTGTGTGTGTGTGTGAAAATGTATCAACATGATCGGAGAACGGTGAGACGATGGCTGTCTCTACGATAGACACGCCTTTAACATCACCCGTCGTAGTGAGGTAAACATGGTTGTTACGATCAACTAACCGAGTGTCCTAGTCATGATCGATATTGTATATGATAGATGGCACAGAACAGCAAAATTGGCTTGTTCTTGCATACGTCGAAGTCGGCCAGGTTAATTTCAACGAAGAAGATGTTCGAACGCTCGCAAGTTACCTCTACTTTTGGTAGAGGTAGCTTGTTGCTAGCCGTTCGAGGCACTGACTAAAAAAATAATATAGAAACAAAGTTCCTGAGTACGAGAGCGGGCGTTCGGATGTCTGAGATGATTTCCAAAAGTATGCTTCAAAGTATTTCATGCAAATTAGGGGATTTTTACTCTTGGGGAGACAGAGGTACGAGGATGAGTATAGAAAATTAACAATTGTAATTAGTTGCGGCCAATGTGGCAGAGTGCGGCGATCTCGTTGAACGACAACCGAAGTGTTTACCTGCTTCCCATACCTTGGACCAGGCCACGCTCAGTGCTCGTGCGCCTCTGATTGTTATTATTATAAGCATTATTACTATTATTACCATTAATTTAAAGACTACTGTTATCGTTGAAGCTGTACGTTCTTCTCTGCCGAAGTCGCCTTTTCTTATTGTGCATTCTCACCTGTGGCGATGCACATTGATAGGTGTCGCCGGGGTAGCCACCACCTCAATTCAGGTTAATATTATAGAAACGATGCGAGCCGATTCATCTCCTACCGTTCGGCTCAGCAACGCAAAACGCCAACGAGTGATTTACAGTTGTGGCCTGCATGCGTCGGGGGAGGAATTACTGCTACCTAGGCCCGCCCCCCGCGCCCCATTCGGTGGTGCCGTTTCGTTGCGTTTAGCTGTTTGATGAGCTAGCGTCTTGGCCTGGGTGAGGCCGAAAACGATGCGCTGCGGCCGTCCCGTCCTGAAGTCATTGTTGTTGACGTGGAGACAACGACTCCGCCTAAGGTCCTCCTCAATCAGCTTCGAAGGTTCGAACAGTTTGTGGAGGGCAGGAGGACGCTCAGGTTATGTCCGTGGGGTGTGGCCGGTCTCAGCCTCTCATAGTGGCATCCAAAGGTGCCTCGATTTTGGGGGTGGCCGACCGTTCGCTCTGTTTCGGACGAACAGTTGAATGCGTCCAACACGACCATCTGTGAAATTCATTGATATATATATATATATATTTAGATTTTATACGATACGTGCATTGTTGACCACTATTGTTTGGACTTTTCATGACGAGCGCCAAAATGTCAGATTCGCTTGAAGGCTCGCGGATAATGTCGCAGTTATTGAATTTGCATTAAGCGTCCAATGCTTCCGAGACAACACAGAACAACAATTGCGCGATGGTGAGATCTGGTGGTCACGCATCCGATAATTGTCCGCTCATAATTGTTCGACACACAATTGGGATTCGATTAAAATTAGCCTGCGCAGCACTGCCGTCCTGCGCCACTCTATATAGCTGTTTCTGGAAGATCAAAACTTAGCTGCATCTTCCACTGCTTGTGATATTCTTAACGACCGGAGAAAATCCTTGGCATGATTTATGTCTGCGTAGACTTTGTGTGTGTATCTGTTCATGTTGCTGGGCAGTATCTTCAGGGAGCTACTTGCCAAACAGGATGGACGTGCCAACCATATCCCTGTTTACATTTCAAATGTCGTCTATATTTTCTCCCGTCGTTGTGGACCGTTCGTCTCAGTTGTTACACACGGTTATAGTTTTCTGACCACGTTGACATGTCTGCAGCCCGATGCGCGGCCCGTTCGGCGAGTAGCCACATATATTCTATGTGTGCCTCTCTCTCTCTCTCTCTGCCTCTCTCTAGAGATGCATCATAATAAAAATGGCAACCTTTTCAGACAACGCTTGATTTTCTTCTGACGAGTTGTGTGCTCGTGAATGATCCCCGGTCCTCAGCTTCCACTTCGCTCCTGTCGGCACTCCAGTTGCGGCATATCCAGCGGTGGTTATTGTTGGCGCATCGCTAGCAGCGGCCCTCGCTGACCGAAGCCAAAAGTGCCGAGGTAATCAGTGTGTGTGTGTGCGGATGTGCGCGAAATGCGAGATGGACCCGACCGCTGTGTAGATTGAAGCGTAGCCGACAGGCGAATCCGTACATAAAATGGCTGTGTGCAGTTACCTCACCGTGGCCAAGTTGAACCACAACACAGAAATCGCTGGCTCTCTCTCTCTATACCTCAGACATTCGGAGGCATCACTCGACACTGAGCTGTGCTCAACCGAGGTTTGCGTTGTGCATGGAAGTGTGATAAGTAGGTGTCAGGAAAGAAAGTGACAGTGGGCCATAAACGTCCACCAAACGGTTGCTGTTGACAATTCACCCGGAACACCGTTCTAGAGGAGTGATTTTCGTCCGCTCAATCGTTCGTTGGAGAATCCATCAACGGGGCAGTGCTAACCAGCTTATTTTCACTTGAGCAAGAATAATGCAAACAAAGTATGGAGCTTTATTTTTTGTTGGCGGCTGAAACTACCCGAGCTCTGCTTACGTCAGCAGACACTTCTGGACATTTATCCGTCTGACATTACCACGAGAAAAATGTAGGCTGAACAAAATCTTCTCCTTCCCGGAACCGGCAATACGCGGTCCATTCATCCAAGTTGTTCCCCAAGGTACTAGACCATCATGGGGTCAGAGTGCCGAAGAGCTCAGGACGTGAAAACGCTTCAGGGTTAAACGATTCGCAACTGGAAGATTTTAGTTACACAATCGATTTAGCCCAATCTGAATCAAGCACTCATTTTTCTGTCGATACAAGTGAACCCTCTCAGCGGTTACATCGATAGCGCTGACTCAACTGACCTATTCGCTATGGGCACTCGTGACTCCATTCTAATTAATGAATGCAATCACAATCAAGAGATTCCCTTGAAATACACTCACACTTGTGTGATATAGACAACTTCTCAGACTTACAACATCAATCACCAGCAATCCATGGCACATTCACCCCGCGGCGAACTACCGTTGACGCGACAATCTCGGCAATCGTCATTCGAGACACGCCAGCTTGTGACTCTCGAGTAATCTGGAGACGTCTTGTCCGTGCGTACATATGTGTGCATTTGCCTTATACTCGCATTCTGTTACCACTCGCTGGCCTTCCTCCAACGTCGCGGTCTCTCTCATTCGACATCACCGCCATCGTCGACATGTTTCGATGCGTTTTCTCCGCGTGTCTTGACATGGCTCCGGCGATGCTCCCTGTTCCAAGAAGCCTCCGAGCCATGCGCCGCCACTGTCACCGCCGCTGGCTGCGGGCGGAAGACGAAGCCGAAGGCCAGCTTACTCGTCGAGGCAACGACAACTTTAAGTAAGAACGGACGACAACAGACAACTGGGCAACCAGCAGAGACACGAGCTCGCCGTGTACCGGCGACACCCTGCCCAATACAAGAAACGAAGTCAACTACCACAACGACCACTACTACAACTACTACTAGTATTACCACGTAGAAAGGTAGCGACACAGCGATGAAACGATCCTACGCTACCATCGGCGGCGGCGGCGGCCACCGTCGCCTTCTCCTCTTCATCCTCTGGATGTTGTTCTTCTTGCTGCATCCACATGCTGAACTTGTGCTTCTTGTCGGCCTATGCGCACTCCCTCCTCTCTCTCGCTCGCGCGCGCAGTTTATCTCTCTCTCGCGTTTTGTGCTCCCCCGACTCCGCTGCGGCTGCTGCTGCTCCTGCTGCTGTTATTGCTGGTGGTGCTACGAGCAGCTAGCTCTACCTCGCGCGGGCAGGGAGGCTGGCGGAGAAACCGACGGACGGACACACAGTGACGGACGAATAGACCGGCGCTGCTGGTGCTCCACCAGCATCAGCAGCATCAGCATCCGCCCTACGCCGGACGTTCACCCTGGTGCTGCTCTCGTCTGCCCGATCACTTCTGATGCTGATGGCGCTGAGTCGGTTGCCGCAACCCGCCGCAGCCGCTCATGCCTCATGCGTTACTGCTGCTACCACTGCTGTTGTAACTGTTACTGCTGCCTGCGTCGGGAAAAAAGGGCCGCTCGAAATAGTGCGCAGCACTGCACCACCACCACCACCACCACCTGGTCCACGTCTGCGACGCGAGGCAGCGGTGGCGTAGGCTACGGCACAAGCGATGACAACAACAACAACCACAACTTCAGCTACCCGCTACTAAAATGCCTTCTTCTGCATCACCGTCGTTGTCGTCGTCGTCATCGACGATGGCGGCGGTGACGACTGTTGAACGAACCGCGTGAGTGTACCCCTTCTGTGACCAGCAAGTCGACCTAGCCTAGGTACGCCCCCGTGTTCAGCGATCATAGTCGACTCACTGAGAGTTTCCATTGCAAACTATCGGACAGACTTGGAACGGAGGTCGTACGTGCACGCCGAGCCGAGATATCGACGCAAACAGTTGCACGTGCATGATAACTCGATGATTGCCGCCGCCGCGGTCGCCGTCGCAGGGTCGCGGTGATAGCCATCGCTGCTGCCGCCGCCGCCGTAGACTGCACATGCTCTGCTCAGGCGACGCCGTCAAACGCTATAGCACGTCGTTTGCTACGACCGCCGCTGCTGAACGGGGGCGCGTTGCGTCTTCAGCAGCGGGAGCTCGTTTTTTTTTTTCGTTTTATCAGAGGGGGAGTAGTCTTCGTTTCCTTGGCCCGCTGCCTCGCTCCGATCTTCAGAGCTACGCAGCTCGAGCAGCAGCGGCAGTAGTCTCAGGAGCAGCCGAAGAACGCTGATGTTCGTCGTTGATGCACAGTCGCCAATATGCGCGGAGCGATGCCGTAGCGGTAGCGGCTAGACGAGCATAGAAAGAAGGAGCACTCCTCGCGCAGGAAGGACGCAGGCGCTGCGCAGAAGACCAGAAGCATCGGACGGCAGCAGCAGCCGCCGCTGCGCAAAACGAAGAAGATATGTGCGTTGGGTGGTGGCCACGTTGTTACCCGCGTCGGTGGAACAGCCTATCTGCTGCTCGTAGTTATAGCGAGCAGCAGCGAGTGGACTTCGAGGCGCAGCTAACATCAGGCAGGCGGCAGCGGCTGTGGCGACGTCGGATCAGCGAGCGGTTCGGCGGTGAAAACCATCTCCGCCAACGGCCGAAGGGGCGGTGTGGAATATATGGGGATCGCATCGTCGCTTTCGGAGAGAACGAGCCAACTGAACAGAGACAAGCAGTAAGTGCGCAAGAGAAAGAGAGAGAGAGAGAGAGAGAGACAAGCGAATGACTCGCTCCCTAGGTAGGGGAGTTTTCACCGGCGAGCATTTTGATTTGATTGACCTTTGATTGTATGGCTGGTATGGAAGCTCGGCTTATTTTGCGGAGGATGGCCGCGATGACGATGGCGGACTCTCGGAAGGAACAGCAGAAACAGCGGTACGAGGGGGCGGGCAGGGCAGAGATTTAGACCGGGGGAAAGGGTCGAAGAAAGAAAAAGAGAGACAAGGAAAAGAAAAAGAACAGAGAAGGCGATTTTGCGACAAGATGTGTCTGTATTCGGTACAGTATATGTTCTATCTAAATATATGATACTGAGATCTTAAACTGTTCTCAGGGCGGCAGAGGGGGGGGGGGGGAGGCTCCACGATCCGTTAACGGTTAAAGCAAGAATTGAGATGAGATGGGATACACCCTACGTAGGAGTGTAGGATAGAAAAGAAATGGGTGAATACAAATTGCTCGGCGTTGCAGTGCGACGTTAAGCTGTTAGTACACTCTGCCCGGGTGGCTTATGCTGCTGTCGTCCTGCGCTGGCGATGGCGCCAATATACGGGCGCGTATGTGAAGTGCATACGTTTTGCTCGGTTGTTGGAGCGTTAGAGGGGAAATTAATTTGCTGCCTCATGTACAGCGGATGACCGTACGCAAGAGCCGCGCTGTGCATCTCTTTCTCTCTTTCTATATATATATATATAAGGCGGTATATATATATATATAGGCGGTATATATATATATATATATATATGTATATATATAAATATATATATATATATAAGGTCACAGTGTGGTACTGTGATACAGCAGCGAACGTATCAGGGTATGACATTTACGATAGCTGTCCGTTCTTCGAAATCCAGTGGGAGGAGCGGGTTATTAAGGCGGCATCATTGTGCTGCTGCCTCGAGGCATGTCAAGGGCTACAGCAACAACCGTTTCAGCTAAAGCAGTTACAATCAACTGCAACAACATTCATGTAACAAGAATCACATCAGAAAATAATATATATATATATATATATGCAGCGGTCGCAGTGATGCTACAGCGGCAGCAGATGTGCTAATGGCGAATGGATCGCTCGAGTAGATCTCCTCTATTCAATGTTGTTACAACAAATGTGTGCTAAAGCACACCAGCAATGACAAGAGAGCCCAGACAACAACCACAACACAACAAGAAACAATATCTGGACGTGCAAAAACGAAAGACCAAAAAGTCGAAAGTTATTGTATTAATCCAATATTCGAATCGAATGTGTGCGAGTTGCGACTTGACGATTATCATATCATTGACGCAGGCATCAAGGTCGCCTCCGTCGAAGTAGCGCGAGTGGGAACTCGGATTCGAACGACAGAACTGGGCCTTTTGCTTTCCGACGAACTTCGGCCTCTTTGCCAGCCAAAGGGTTCGTACTCGTCACCGCACATAGATGGGTGAATATTTCACTGGAGGGGGAACTGTTCACGCAAGCTTCGAGCAGCGGTTCAGCGTGTTTCGTAGTTGTTGTTGTCGTTGACGACACTGCTTCCGTTTAGTGCCGATGACAGCATAGTCGTGGTATCGTGGGGA
Source organism: Stratiolaelaps scimitus (assembly GCA_019614645.1). Lineage (NCBI taxonomy): Eukaryota > Metazoa > Arthropoda > Arachnida > Mesostigmata > Laelapidae > Stratiolaelaps > Stratiolaelaps scimitus. The sequence goes on from JABWDB010000019.1 coordinate 1,177,567, forward strand.
AAGCATTCTCCAGAAAATTGGCTTTTGTTCGTCTGGTTTGTTTGCGCCGGTCCGCTCGCTTCGTTTCGCTGGCCTTTCTCCATCTGTGTGTGTGTGTCTGTGTATCTATGTGTGTGTGTGTGTAGTGCTGCTCGTACATTTTAGATAGATGAAATGACGATGTGGCAGCTTTTGTGTTGACTCGTGAGCGTTTCTTGGAAGGTCTCTGTCGAGGGGGCAGACAATCGAGGTAGCAAGCGGACAACGCAAGTCGAGAGTCGCTTTGCGGCCGTTTTGCCAACATCTGGGCGAGATGCTACTCGTCGAGATGCGTGTCGCTTGCTATGTCCCTACCTGCCGTTCAGTTGTGGCAGGACTTCTTGTGGCCAGCGCCAATCAACGTCGAGGTAGAATGGCATGTGGAAATGCGTTTCTGATTAGTCAAGCCACAAGCACTGGGTCGTATCTGTGTATGTGTGTGTGGAAGTCATATTTGAGGAGTTGGCTGTCACACCCCGAATAGATGAACGACTCGCGCCAAGATATCGAATGCAGTCAGAGACGAGTCAGGTGGTTCGTCCTTTTGCAGTCCCGTGCCACAAATCAACTGATTAGCGCTAGCCACAGTGCGAGTTACATGTGGAATAATTGTTTGTCTGTCGTCTTAACCCGATGCGAACAATAGCTACATCGACCTGAAGAATATCACTAACTCTTGATGGCGCTTTCTAGTATATTGCAAAATGTTCCCGAGTAAACTCGCCGATTTCCAAGCTTCGTTGCGGAGTTCAGTCCAAAGACAAGATTGTCAGTAGAGTTTTCGTAGCTGCCTGAACGACCATGAGCCACATGAGTGATCTGCCTGCTGTGATATAGGCTGGATATATTGTGCAGTTCGTGGATTATCGTGGGATTTTTCATGTAGTTCATTAGTTATCAAACGTGCTGACCTGTGCTCGACGTAGAACACACCATGGTGATACAATAGAGCATGGCTACCATTGTGTAATAGTCCCCGATCTGCTGGGTCGCCCGCTTCTGTCAGAGAGCTTCCGTTCGCGGGTCGCCCACGTACCTATAATAGCTATTTGGACGTGAACACGAATATCAGTTGGGAGGCCGCTGGTGGATGGCGCTTTAGACATTCAGATCATAGCAACACGCACAAACAGAAGTCTGACATAGGTGAAGGGTTTCCCAAACATAGTTTTCTCTATCCACTGCGCGACTAGAAATTGGTGGTCGAAATGTCGCGCGTGTCAATCACTTGATTCCGCTTTGATCAGGGTTGGGCGTTTTGGAACGAGTAGCTTTACTGGATCACCACATATATTTGAGGAAAGATTTCCTGAAAGAATAAAAAGGTCCTCACTCGATTATCGACATCTCCGAAAGAACCATTCTCTTTTCATATATATTCAGCAGTTGTGCAGAATACAACGATGTGGTAATCAGTGGTTTCCGTGATTTAATCGATATATAATAGCTCCAGTGCATACACACTTCATGGGTACTAGTCAATCACCTGCCAATATTACCATAAAATCCACCTGTTTCGTGGCTCGAAAAGCTACCTCTACAAAACTGGTGGTCGGCTGATGTACTCTCGAGGTTATGTACCGATGCATCACCCAGTGTATCCACGGTAACGACTGCTGGATTCGTAAGATTTCAGCCCACAACAGCAGAGCGCGCGTTGTTCCGCGGCGGCTCCAACGGTTAATTTATGACCCACCGATGATAACGACGAAACATGATTGTGATGGCGGAGAGAGAAGAAGCGAGAGATGAAGCAGAGAACTCCAGAGAGGGTCCACTTGATGAGGTGATAACGGTGCTTATCGCCGAAGTTATTATCTGTGTTATATATATATATATATATATATATATATATATATATATATATATATATATATATATAATAATGGAGCTTTGATTTCTCCTGGCGCTGGTACCCACGATTGCAGCAATTGGTGATCGAGCCGCTGCGACTACGACTATTGGCGAGTTCTATTACATTCACCTCGGCGGAAGAGGCTCACCGAAGTGTCGGGATGCACCTGCCCAGCAGTGAACGGTTGTTCTGATTAATTCGAGCCGATTCGATTGGCAAATTTCGTATCGAAAATTGATCGTCGTTCGATCGGTCCCGTATTCAGTAGCGCGTGGCGTGCGATACGAGTTCATTGCGCGTTCGGCGGTGCCACATCGAGCGGGGCTTTGTCAGACGCTCAGTGAGAGGGAGCTTTCAGCGGATGGCAGTATGACTAAGCTGGCCTTTCATACGTCAGACCGCTATTCCATGCGCCTCTCTCCATGGCACTGAAAAATATATACCGTAACCATTCGCTGCTATTGCACGTGTTTTTTTTTCGGCGCTAAGCAGAGGTATACCATTGACTCAGCTCAAACCAAAAGGCCGTTGATGCCATGCTAGGTCGTTCGCTATTGCCTGGCCGCTGTCACCATGCACCCGGCAGGTCCACGCTGTAATGTCTACGTGCTGGCCACCGCGAGTACGCCTGGCCGCTACGCCTTTAACCACTTCGGCTACAGTCTAAAGGAGCTTTCCCTTCGAACGTTGTGGAAGCCGAATCGATCCGTTGCGGTCACTAGACCAAATACTATAGGCAACACCTTTTTGCTTCCGGAGTATAGCTTAGCGAGCTTTTTCTTGGACGAATGGAAACTCACAGAGCGATATGTCTCGTGGTGCTGCGAGATTCATGTGCGTTGTGTCTGCACATGAATCTAGCAGCACCGTGTATGCATTATACTTCTTATTTTTGTATTTATTATTGTTTCTTTAATAAGACACTAATAATGTATTGTTGTTGCGTTTTTAACGAACTATCAAACTACATTATTCTACTTCGATCCAACGCCCTATGTCTTGATCCACTGTGTTGGCAATCTTGTCAGCACCACCTTAATTTGGAATATATATATATATATGCTTGCGTGTCATTAAAGACATCTTTCGACATGTTCGGTATAATGCAATTTTTGATTAAACTATTTAAAATGATCAACCTCGCTGATCCCGCTCGACGGATCCAAAATATTGGTCACGCGTCCCCTGGCGGACCCTTCCGGTAGCCGTCGATATATCGTTACAGGACTCCTATTCGACATCATACAGGCTACGGGATTTGCTCCATGCCGCATCGAAAACGTCCGACAACGTCTGCGTCTGAGCCAGACTCGTACTGACTTGACTAGTTGACACGTACTGCTGCTCTGAGTGACTCCGGTAATAATAAATCTCGTTGACCTGCTCGCCAATGAAGTGTCGACACCGCACAGCGGCCGACACCGACGGCTGATGTAGTCGGCCTCCCCGTCGCAGCGTTTAATCGCGGCGCGACTCAGGGTGAGGCGAGCAGAACAACAAGTGCACAAGACCCTTCGTCTATCCATCCGTCCACAGTTGTCTCAGGACTATCAGCCTGTACGCCTGTATATATATATATATATATATATATATATGTGTGTGATGTGAGTTCGATGAGAAGATGTGTGGAATTTTGATACACTTTTCACTTCATCGACTTCATCGTTATTTGATTATGACCGCTAGCCATCATCACATTATTCTGTTGCAGCTGGTGCCATCGCGACGGCTGCTCTTGCAGCCGTTCTTTTTCCGCTGTGAGTAATACCTCTGCTGCGCTGCCACTGGAGTTTCCTTTTTCGCTTCGGGTTCGGCTGCAGCGGCCGACAACGCGAAGGCTCGAAAGGGAGGATTTCATACAGATACTGCGGTACGCCTCCTGAGTGGATGGGTGAACTGCCTTTGTTTCATGCCACTACTAAGATTTGTATATATATATATATATATATATATATATCGTAAATGAAGCGACAGAAGCCAGGGCATTTTTTTCTGTTATTCTCGAGTTCTTGCTTCCTCTTCGTTTGTTTATGGGGGCCTTTGTGGAGCCACCCTATCCGACATTGTGGTGACTTTGTTCATCAGTGATGATACATTTCATCTTTGTCGAGAGACCACGCGACCCGCGAGCGTTGACGGATCGAAGCTGTTGTTTCATCCGCGTATATCTCTGTGAATGTGCACTGCAGCCAAGGGCGGCGGCGGCGGCTGGACGTCGAACCAGCCCACACGGGTGATCTGGGCCCGACTTCAGAGCGATCATCGGGCCGCTCCGCTCAGCGGGAGCCTTATGGACAACGACGACGCGTAAGCTATCTCTATCCTATCTTTCTTCATTCCGCTCTCTCTCTCTCTCTCGCGTGAACAGCCGAAGAACACCGCTGTAGGAACTTGATGAAGAAGGACCATCACAGCGATCGAAAGTCGCATCAGTCGGCCGACGCGCCTGACTGGCTGCCCCAATCGGAATAATAAACTTTTTTTCTAATTACACGTGGCCAGCGTGGCGATCAAGGGAGGGATCAGAGCGAGAGGGTATATATATATATATATATATAAAGAGATGCCTGCCGTAGAAATTAGACGGTAATGGCAGCGGCAAAGTGACATCAGCCTGTGTGACCGTTGTTGACTGACTCTTGTCGCTGTTGCTGGCGAAGGGATCGGCCATCACAGGGGGCGGTTACGTGGCCAACGGTCCCAGCGCCTTATAGAGAATTGGCCAAATTTCTCTATTTTTTTCTTCATGTCTTTTCTAATGAAATTTATGCCTGCACGATCGCCGCTCCGTATGAATCTCGATGCCTCCGCGAGCCAAGATGCGAATGAATGATTGGCAAGAGCAAGCAATATATGTAGTGTGCGCATAACGAAATTTGTCAGAGAGATGCCGTTTTGTCTTGATCATTTATTACGTTCACAAGGCTAGCGAATGATACATTGGATATTCAAATTTGTTATATACAAATGTGTTGATTATGCTGTCGCATGATTAGCTGATGAGATCAAATAGAGGAGAGGTTCATTTATCGCTCTTGGATTGTAGGTTTGGAGTTGGAGACGCGAAAACATGCATAAATCATATTGTATAATTAGAAATAAACAGGTGTTTGGAAAAACCTGGCTAATCCAGGGGCTGCCTGCCGCGGTAGAACGCTGTTAATTTATTGTTGAAATAACGAGTTGGACTAGGGAACTTTCAGTCGGGATCCGGGCGTATATGATCCTGTCACAGGTTTAGTGAACAACTGACGGGCCCAGAGGACGGCTCCTGACATAGGTGTTATACCTTTCATCGGGATACATTTCTGTAGATGTTGTGTGAGGTAATCAGGATATACACCGGTTGCACAGTGTTGTGTAATAACTCAACAATTTATTTTAGAACACAAGGCATAATCGTGACCGATATAGCGCTAAACGCGTAGCTGCACGAAATGGTCAAACAGACGCGTGCAAATATCTCCATATCTATTCGTGTCCCTCGCGCGCGCGCGCGCCAGACGCTACGGAAATCCAACCCTCCTTTAAACCTTTCAGTGGCCGAGTGAGAAAGACGGCTGTTGCAATTCGTGTCGGCTTCATATCGCTGCCGCGGTCGCCGTTATCCGTGGTGACAGTGCGCGAATCCAACGATCGTGCTGATAACCTATTTGCCGTTTCTTCTAACGCGCATCTATCTGTATCACCTACGCTGCCACAGGGCAGGGGACTGAGAGCACAACCGAGATACAAACGAGTTTAGTGTTTCGGCCGCTGCATCCCTTGGAATTTTCATCTAGCTAACTTTCGTTATTGACCAGTTAGTTTACTGGCGAGAGACGCCGTCGGGGCTACGGGAGCGATGATAAGCGCCGCCGTCTTTCATTCCATTGGTGTGCTGTTAGCATCTGTGGATGCCGTCACCGAAGGATGCTGACGAACCGGGAGCTTGCCGGCGGTGCCCGCACATGAGACTGCCCTGCCGCGACGCACGCACACATAAACACACACACACGTACAGCAGAACGTCCATTCGTCCAGTCAACCTTCGCTATTACCACTTCGGTCACGGCAGAGGCGATCGTTCGCTCTGCTGCGCGTTCGCGTGCCCTAGGATTTTAGTACGCTGCGAAACACGAAACTCGCGGGTGTCTCCGTCGAACAGAGTTCACTTACCTCGATCCGTTTTGGTTGTCGGTTCCGTTGTTCTTTCTTTTAGATTGGGGCATTGGATTGGATCGGTGGCCAATTCTTTCCAACGGCTACCGAACAGAATAAAACGAAGGTTTATAAAATAGGTTCGAAATATAACTAGGAGTAGCGGCCAGCGGCTCCAAGTCCTACGCCAGTAGTCAACCAGTGGGAGATACGTTATCCCCTCACTGACAATCTACTCGAAGAGATCTATTACAGGGTCGGCTGCGCCACCGAGGACAGGCGCGCAGGGTCCTCTGTTCTGCAAAGCCTCTCCAGAGCTAATGCTAGCGACTCCCTCCGGAGAGACCATGATCCCAGCCATCGCCCTAACACCCAGTCCCCAACTGTGTCTCTAATTATTATATATATTAACGCACACAATAGTATGAACTAAATAACCGTTCTATGTATAGACATATATACAACAATAGGGTTCACAAGTCTGGGATGCAGGCTTAGATTGGTATAGAAACATGATCCAAAAAATTTATTGTGCAAAAGGTTCATACATTGTCCTATGATGATATAGCTCACGCGATATTGGGTATGGCGATACTTTTCTTCGAAGGATGTAAAATAAAAAAAAAAACTAGCTTTGACAAATGTAATAACACAACACCAGAGTGGAGAGTTTCAAAGGAACGCGTTTTTAAGCTGTTTTATAGGTTTTATACGAATCCCCGGATTTGCAATGACATGCAAGCGAAAGCTACTGTGAGGCACACGCTAGTGAACAACATTTCGCGTGGCGTACGATAGATACGAATCTTAGCAAGAAATCCAACGAGACGTTCGAATGGCAATCGACGATTATATTGTTGACGTTCGTTCGAATGCTGATTACTGAAAGTGCATCCCACCGGACTGTCTAGTACTAGCAGGCGTATGAAGTATTGCTTTGTCTGGGACAACGGTTGACGCAGCAGCTTTTCCGGCGTCGCCAAACCCCGTTGTCCACCCACAAACAAACATCGTCACCGAGGATGGACCCCCAAATGAACTTGCCGCTTTTATGTTCAGTCCAGTGGCTTTGCTTTGTCCATATACTTTGTTCTTGTGGCAGAGTTGTCACTGCTGTTGTTGATACCAATGTCTGTCCTCTGACTCTGGTCCCGATGCTGCTTTTATACTGCACCCCGTCCCGTGGTGGGGAAATTCTGCTGCAGTGTGTTATGGGACGGCACTAAATCTGTCCAATACGAAAACGGCAGCCAACGAGGAACGAGAGAGAGAGAGACAGGGAATGGCTGGTACGACCTCAGTGATGAACATGGGCTGCATTTGTGTTCTTCGATTTCCAACTTCTCAATCCAAGTCTTTCTCTGAATCCATATTAATCAGCACAAGTAAGCGAGCCGCGAGTGAGCGACCGGGAGACGGTCGAAGGTGAATTTGCTGTTGAATGCTGGCAAATTGAAGTCTCGACCTCACTGTCGGTTTGTTTCAGTTGGGGGCGCGCGACGCATCAAATTGCTATTCTGGCTAGCTATCTCGAACGGTGTTGCTGTTGCTGCTGCCGCCGATAACATGATTTTATCGAGATCACTTCCAATCTTTTCCTATTAAAAACTAGGCTTTTTCGGGCTAACTCTCAGCCAACATCCTATTGCGGTGAAGCTACTACTGGGTAAATCCGACTGGGTCGTTTGAGGATAATCTAATATAGAATATCAGGAAAAGAGCAGATATTGCATGTTACAATACAGTATTGCAAGCAGTCATTTTGTCGGGATGTTGTCCAAGCTGTCCCATACTAGCCAAATCCAACTATAACGATAGCCAATCTCTACAAACTCTCCAACTACGCCGGCGTCTCCTCCGCCAATTTTCTGCATGTGCGCAGATGTTTCCCGCGGGTATGAACTCGATTTCGCGGTCAACCGCATCGATGTCTGCGAGTCGTTTTACCAGCGTCGCCGTCACTGTCCCCCAACGCCGGCACCGTCTATTCTATTCTGCAGTATTCATAACGGTGATCGTAATTAGTCGATACGGATAATCGAGCAGCGGCAGTATCCGATCGAGATGATCATCTCATACGCTACTATATGATGTGTCTTTTTGTGAGGATGAGCGCTTGCGTTCAACGTTGCCGATACGATGAAACCCGACATCGTACGGTCGATCATGGTCGAATACGATGATATATCTATATATATATATTATATATTACTCCGCTCGTAGAGTAGACGTATCCACTTGGAGACGCTTCGGACACAGCGGAGACGCCGCTGTTTCCGCCGGCTTTCGTGACACACAACTACTGCCGACGCCACCAATGGCTCGTCCACCGTCTCAGCTGTCCGAGTGGTCTCGTAATGGCATCATCGCTTGACCCGGCCGGTTCACTGTCGCGGTCTCGACGATCGCTGCGGCGTACCGCCGTTACCCGCGCGTCCACAGCGCGGTATACGGTCGCCGCTAGATTGAGCAGCCGAGGGGATGAAATTTCAGTACAAGAGCCAGCAAACAGGCCGGCCGAACCGAACAAGCAAGAATGATTGCGATGAAGGTGGTGCCGGCGGCGGCGGCGGCGGCAGCAGCAGCAACAACAACAACGCCGCTAACGGTGCCAGCCGTAGCTGGCCATGGCATCGAAAGATGGTAGCCATGACTCTCTACGGGTACTTTTGGTTTTTGTTGTAACAGTGGTCGCCCCGCAGAATGTCCTAAGAACATTTGATTCCGCATCGCTTGCGTGTGTGCTCTTTGGGAAGAGCGAGAGAGAGAGAGAGACGGGAGGAGAGGTTTGAGTGTTGTTTTTTTCAAAAGAATAAGTAGCCAGGCGAAAACGGTCGCCGATCCGCAATTGACGAAAACGAGATATAGCGACAAAAAGCCTCGAACATTTCTGCGTAAGCCCGGCAGCTAGGTAGTCGGGGTCGAGAATTCGAAAGTGGAAACTGTATCGACTCCTATGGTTAGTAGTCAAGTAGTGGTAGTAGTAATAGTAGTAGCAAGTAGTGGAAGCCCCCCCCCCCATATCAATATCTAGCGGTGCTTAGCTATTGTATCCATAGATTGAATGCTCGTAAACAGACGGACGCACATGCGACGGATATTCGAGACATAGATAAAGATGAAGAGCGACACGACGACAAGCACCACACACACACGAAAACAATGCAATACTGCTTGTACTGCTGCTAATTCTGCTGTTGCCGATGACAGCGCGAAGACCGGAAAGAAATAATCGCCCAGCGCAGAGCAGTGACACATAACGACATGCCGTGGTCGCTTCTTCGAGAACAAAAAAACACACACACACACACAGAAGGGCAATAGTGACAGCGGCTGCAGGAGCGGCAGCCGCAACAGGAGTAATACAACCGTATTATAAGGATAACTAACAAAGACGGGCCGGGAAACACTGACATCAACAGCAACGTGAACAGTAGAAGCGGAAGCAACTGTGGTGATTTTGACGTCTTTTTTTTGCTCGATGGCGAAGACCAGCCGAAAAGACACCGAAACACACCGAAGAGAGCGCAAACAAGAACGAGTCGCGGCGGAGCAAAAAAAAAGGTCATTCTTGTGAAATCGCGCCGGCCTGTTTCAACGGATAACGCTGGGGTGATCAGTGATGAGGAGGCAATGTTGGGGTAGTGCGCGCCTGTTTGTATCATATCTGGGTTAGCTGTGTGTGCGTGTGTTTCCGCCAGCGGCAGCCTGCGCGCAGACGTGTGTGCACATGGTATTTACATGTGCGGGCTGTACATATGTACAATATCATAGATCTGTGGCTACCCGGCGGGCCCTTGTCTATAGCTGTCCCACCTGTGTCGCTCGGGCCGCTACTCAGAGCAGCTACCAATGGCCGCCTCTTCAAATCGAGTGGCGAACGTAGCGTGCCAGCCAAATCCGTCGTTCGTCAGCCCATGGCGGCGGCGGCGGCGGGCGGGCGGTGGCGGCGGCTTCGGTAGCAGCCGCTGACGCGGGCGAACGACATGTACAGAATACATACGCCTTCATAAAATACAACAACAATCGACATGTGTGGCTGTGTCTAAGCAAGTCTGCTCAAATGCAACATTAAAACATACGAGCCACCGACAGACAAAAAGGGCCATGCCGAATGGGTCTCAGGATAATCAGAATCGGACAGATCTCATTTATTCTCATGTTTGACCTGTTTCCGAGGTTCTCTCTGGCTTGGTTTCTTGACTGGTGCCAATTTCGGCTTGTGTTACGCGCTTCGGGCCTTCTTGAGTTACTCTCGGCTTAGCTCAGCTTTGCTGTTTGCCGTTCGCGCGCTTGCGCACTTATTGAAATAGTGCTTGTACTGGGTTACTCTGCAGGGCGCAAGTATATAGCTTATTTTTTTGAGAACCAATCGACCATCAGCCGATCCTTCCGCATTGACACACCTATAGGTGACCAAACTGCATTCAATGTAAAATTGTATGCATATATATATATATATATCAAGAGGTTACCACTATTTGGTAGCTTAGTTGTACAGCGTAGTCCGATACTGTCAAACAGAAGACAGAAGGTGCTCCGGTGAACAGTCCGGTTCGACCACGCTGACAGGCCAACTGCTTCTTTGGCCCGTTGGTCAGCGCAGGAAAAGAACGAAGCTCGAACAGCGGAACAATACGAGACCTCGAGACCCCCGTGGAGACGTTATCGATCACGACGGCCGATACATCATTCCAAGGCCGTCAAATAGGACAGTGGTATAATATCTATATAGACGCCAATGAATGCATTCATGAGCTTTGCCTCAACAGACAGAAAACTTAGTATCAGATAAAGAGTAGCTTACTAACTACGCACTGCTCATCAGTTCGCTCATTTACGTTAAATGATCATGGGGTGTGTACACAAGTTCACACGTTCAACATTGCTTTTTATTGCGTGTTAAATAGTGAGTACATTACTTGTTTCCGCTATACGCCCCCGGTTGGTCCCGTTGCAAAAAATGAACAGAGCGAGCGAGCGAGATAGAGAGAGATAGAGAGAGCACAGGATGAGGAATCACGGGAAGAGTGTCACGGTAACGAAGCACTGGGTAACATCTCATCGATGATAACATCGCTAACTTGCCGACGTAAATGCCCGGTAAAATCGAAATCGGCATAGACGCTACGTCATGGGGCATAGCATACAAATAGATCCTCGGATAGAATCGCTGGAAAGCAGGTAACAAAAAATAAACAACACAAACAAATAAGATAATATTATACAATACATATACGGCATCTTCTATCGTCTCGAACACGTATCGCGTTTGTCTTCGTTGGTGGTCATGTTTCGGCTGACGACGGCCACAGTCGTGTCCCCTGCCTGCTCACGCGGTCGCCTCGCAACTGAGATTTATTGAATCTGTGACTGGTTTATTGCGATCGTTGTCGAGCGCGAACAAGACAGCCGGCTGGGGCTGTAAAGCATTTGGCAAACGGGGAGTGCAAACGCATTTGCCTTCCTTGTTAGCGTATGGTTCAGGTTCCAAATCCAAATTTGGTTGTGCTATCCGCCGGCGTATAACGGCACGCGTGGATCGCGACGAGTGCACGACACTGTTATGCGTTTTCGTTTCGGTGGGAGTTCCGGCGTCCGCGGTGGCGGTGACAGCGGGAGCTGTTTCCATTCAGCGGATATCGGTCGCTGTTGTGGTATAATAGATCTCGACATGTGTTAATCTCTAACTTTGATCTACTTGACACGTCTGTTGTTGTGGTTGTTGTTGCTGCTGTTGTTGTTGTCTGCATACGCAGAAGCGCTGCTTCGTAGTTTGAAAATGTCAGCGCAGCAAAAAACATCTATCTATCTACTTATAATGCATCGATATGTATTTATCGGTTCGACACGTTGGACAGCGCACCATCAAAAGCTTTAGGGACGCCAACAAAGAAATTGTCGAGGGCTCTTCTTCCATAAGAAATCGAGAGCGTGTTCTGCGTCTTCGTATGGTGACAACCATGACGATGATGATAATTACAATTATTATTACAATTATTATCATCATCAGCAGCAGCAACAAAATCAAGCTATACCACTAGAGGCATCATAACAGGATTGAATTTCACGTTAGTACTAGTGCTGGCTTGATAATCCCCCCTCCAAAAGTCATTCCACTCATCGTACGCTCAGCGCCATGGCGGCGCACAAGAGCGTCATGCGGGTGGACTCACAATATGGACATAGATATCTCACTTTGCTGCGTGCTCTGCTCACACGGGCACCGTAACCGTAACACATTGTAACGTGAGAGACAAGCGACCAACTGTCAGCAGAACGTCTCGGGGTGTTATGTATTCTGACGTGTCATCTCCGCGATTCTTCCTCCCCGGTGGTTGCTATTGGCAGTTGGACAGACGTGGTGTCCTGTCGCTGTATCGCAGCTGCTGCAGTGCGCGTTCCTCGCGCGCTCATAGAAGAGAAATTGCGCCACTTCGGTCGGGCCGGCCCCTGTGTATAATGCCTCTCACTACATCTAAGAAGCTGTCGGTCTGCGTATGTGTCGATTGCGATTTTTGTGCGTGTGATAGAACAACGTTAGCGCCGCCGCCGCGGCCGCCGCCGCAACGGCGTCGCATGGCGTGGCGACCATGACCATGTAGGTCCATAAGCGGATCCACCGCGCGGCGGCGCGGCTCGAGATGGATACGATCCATTCGAACCGAGGCAGAAGCCCGATCATACTTGGCAACGCCAGTTTGCGTTTCGTTCGCATTTCGCCTTGCGTTGCCGTGCGATCTGCTATGATGTGGCATGCCGCGTTCGGCTGTTCTCCCATTCTGTTGTTTTGCTCTGCGCCGATCTGCCCTTCATTGGTTTGTCGGTCGGTACGTTCATCGCGCGCTCGGCCATCCCTTATTTATTTTCACTCGGTGCGTGGGCGGCCATTGCCGGCTGGTCGAGGGCGGACGATGCCGGCGGCACGGGACCTCGATAGAGGAAGGGCTGCGCGCGATGGCGGATTGCGCGCCGGGAAGCGAATAGGGATTTATTTGGCGCGGGGCAGCAGTTGCAGCAAATCGTCGTATAGTCGTCACTATCCTGCTATTGCCTTCGACAGTTGCTGTTGTTATTGCGGCTGTTAGGCCCTGTGTATGTGTTCACCTTCCGAATTCGGCTCATGTTTTCTTATTGTTGTTCGTTATTGACTTTTTAAGGCTCTCGTTAGTTCTATTTGCCTTATCCTTCTCGCTCACGAGCACAAACGCAGACACACACACACACACCCGCCCGCGTTCTCTGGCTCGATTTTCTGCCGTAGCGACCACCGCAGAAACCTGCTCGCCTCTGTTCTCGACTACTGTTCGTGATGCTGTGACAGTTGATCTGTCCCGTGGACGCGTTTGAACGGCGTCGCGCATCGACGAAAGGGCGGCGGCGGCAGCGGCAGCAGTGTCAAATCAGTGGGACTCAGTTGTCTCTACCTTTTCATGTGGCGGCAGCGCGGCAAAAATGATAGCATTGACAAAAACCAACAGCACAGGTGCTTCCGTCGCTCCCTACGTATTCTTTACCTCAACGCCCCCTTCCAGCGTACCCCACTGGAGCTTCTGCTGGATCCAGCAAATGGCGCCAGCGCCCGCGCAGAATATAATATCAGGGAATGCAGTCACGGAATAGATCGTGGACGTACGTCACAACGTGCGGTTGGTTATCGTCTCTCTCATCGATGACGACGATTCGGCGACACCTACGATATCTCGAAAAGCGTGATATGGCTGATCCATCCAGTTGGTAGACAGATCTACAGAGGTGCGATTTGTGAAAACCGCCCCTGTCGTGGGCTCGACGAGCGTCGAGTCTCTGTGAAGCGCCCTGTGGACCCCGAAAACTCTGCTCTGCCGTTCCGCATGCGTTGCCTTTTACGTATTGTACACAACACATCATAACGCCGTCAATTCGCATCGCGTTACACTACATCGCCACCGTTGTCGTTACATGTCCATGCTACTGGCTTCTACAGTAGTGGCAGTATTAGTCGTGGTGCAGCGTCTATTCAGCGAACGGGCTGGCTCGCTCATTGACACGACTGTCGACTCTGGGCCGCCGTCCGAGAAGAGTGGGACTTCACCGCGAAGTGGCGGCAGTGCTGCCCCGACAGCCCTCAGCACGTGAACCACACGTAGCACAAGTGAGTGGTGAATACGTACGCGCCAATTGCGGTATTATTTGTAGCGCGATCGGGCGGCAGTTGGAGCCGCCTCTTCAACGAGATCTACTCGAGCCGGGCGGGGATTGTAATGCTGTGGCGGCTACGGCGGCTCACGGTTCTTCGTGGCTGGCGAGAGTGTCGGCCCCAATATATGATATAATATTTATAACCATCTGTTCTCTCGCTGCACGAAGAAGTCATGCCAGTTCTGGCCAAGGTCCCAGCCAAAAGAACGACTCGTTTGCATGAGCAGACCACAGTCTGCAGCGGACGTAGTCGATGCCAGTGTTACCATGTTTGGGACATTGATCATTTCATTGTACCGCGTTCGTATGCGCTGAGCGGCTTTACACTGGCGCCGCCTAGTGTTGTTGTTCTTGTCAGTGCTAATAGTTACGCGTACTGTTCGCGCCCGTGTTCAATTGGAATGGATTCATTTCTTAAAATATATTTCTGGCTGGCCCCTGCTGGCAATGGCTAGTAGCTTATGGCGCAAATCTATATTTAGACACACATTGCCATACAAAGCTTATCTAAGGCTAGTATTGTACAATCTATGGTTTGCTGCGAGGAGGTTGTTGCGGATGATGATGGAGCCGAGCGGGGTCTCTTAATTGAAAGGAGTAGAATACGTATTAGACGTCTCTAGTCCTGCTCGTGTCCTGCAGTTGGATGAGCGTCGGTCAGAATCCTTCGGCTCCTATCCGACGCCGTTCCCATTCCGAGAGAAATGGAGGTCATGTTAAATCCCTATCTTTCAAGTGGTTTACTCTAATAAATATGTTAGAACACTTATACGCGGCCGCCGTATGATGCATTACAATGTGATGCTTTGTAAAGTCGCGTTAAAATTTGTCATTAGGCTATATTTCAATGCGTACAGTCATACCATAGTTCTGTAGAAGGCTACACCAAAATCGCTACTACTTGGCGGCGTTGACCCTTCTATCACTAGCGACCAGACGTCGGTTGATTAGGAACGAATACTGTTGATCTCACCGGGCGAAAGCGGATTCAGGTGCGCAAACAGAAAGTTCGAGTCGCCTCAAGTTCGTCTCTCAGAAGGGGCGCGATGAAGACGCCTTAGTAACACCTGCGACCTGCGAAGAACTCGCTAATAGTTAGCTTGCGGTGCCCTATATACATGTTTCTTACTTGCGTGGTCTTAGCTTTCTCTGGAGATACTAAACAACTATTATAGAACCTGTTTGCTAAACGTCACCTATTCTTGGTGCTGACTCCAAGTACAGAGTCAGTAAGTTCGTTCAAACTGTTGTCCGAAATCTATACTTTTCATTGGATGGTGAATCGATCTTACACGGACCTGGAAATAAATACGACGAGATATACTTGACGCTGTTCGTGTTCAATTTTATCGCATTTCGATTAATTTCCCTTGTACAATCTCCACTGAATTCTCCTTTCGTGATCTTCATATGGCTAGCGAGTAACTCGCTTCAACCCGGAATACACATGGGCAGTTTTGCGGTCTATTTTGATACGTTCGGGTAAGAATGGACCATGTGACTAGGCACACACATTTCTTAGTGCTTCTCTCAGTGCTTAACTGCTAACAGTGGTGTCATTATTCTGCCGCTCTGCTGGATCTTTTGTCAGACCGGACCTCTCTGGGAGACCTAGGTGATTCATGTACCCGGACCACGCAACCTTCTACATAACCACACAACTAAGGACGTTGATATATATGCAGCAGACCATGCAGGATCATTGAGCGGCCAATTGTGGTTGCCATTGCAAAACACTGTGGGCCATTTGTTTTTCTTCTTCGGGGCTTATCTTTCACCCAATCGTGGCGCGGGGTGATCGCTGTGGGTGGCTCCTGACCAGACCTTACAGCCCCGATCACAGTGTGGCTTATGCTAAAATCTTACGACTACTATACCCTACGCAGTGATAACAATTAAATCTAAACGCGTTCATTGACCTGGACAAAAAGCGACCTGTCACCGCTTGCCGCTGTGTAATTGGCCAAGAAACCTAATGATGACCCTATGGTACATCAAACAAAATGATCTCCAACCCTCTCGCGTTGGCTGTGCGTGCGTATGTGGCT
This sequence comes from Stratiolaelaps scimitus, assembly GCA_019614645.1. Lineage (NCBI taxonomy): Eukaryota > Metazoa > Arthropoda > Arachnida > Mesostigmata > Laelapidae > Stratiolaelaps > Stratiolaelaps scimitus. The sequence continues at coordinate 1,193,809 of JABWDB010000019.1, forward strand.
AAACCTATTGAACAATACAACGAAGCCACAAGACTATCCTTGCTTACCATATGAAGATAGCATTAACTCACTCAAACTTTTCTTAGTTTTCATAGTCCATTTACACATAAGCGACCGTCGAACAAATACAATGCACAGCAGCCAAAGCAGAACGACATCTTTCCTATTCCGAAGCACCACCCCAAAACATACTTCTTGAATTGAATGATTCGTTATCTCGTTACATATTTACCGACGAGTAACGGACCGGACACATAACATGGTCTATCTAGAGACGTACAGCAAAATACTGGGCTGTTGCTGAAACCTTTCTAATCGCATGCGATCTACATCTGGTTGATATCAATTTTTCCCCCTCATTAATAGGATTTCGGCTGATTACGTCTCGGCATCGAACACGGCCACTGTTACCGCTGCAGATGAAAATGACCGAACGCTCTTCCAGACGCGGACGGATTATATGAGATATTGATTGTATCACCCGTCGGTGAGCCAATTAATTTCCACAGCAGCTCTGCCGTTTCACTTCGTTTCCGTTCTGGCTGTGAAAGCGTCTTCTGCGTCGGCCCGAAGAGTTCTGTTGTATCCAGTAGCGCCTGCGTACTTCTTGATACCTGGGGCCGGGGATCGCTGATTAATAATTGTTGTACGATAAGAGGACAGCGAGCACGTGGATGTAGCTGGTCTCTCTCAGTCTCACCACGCACGATTTTTCCTGCAAACGTTGTAGACGTTTTAATGATGTTTGACGTCGTCTTCCGATCGGGTTCTAGGTTTTGCTGGTTCGATCGGCGTGTATCAGCAGATCAACTTGTGTTCTTCGTGTTTTGTGTCTGGGGCAGTTGCATCGGTCTCGCGAAGCTCGGGATCGAGCCGTCCCATACGGTATTGAATAACAAACATAATATTATAAAAGATGTTTTGACATTGCTTGAAATTCCCTCTCAAACTGAAAGGAAGTGTTCAGCTGACGTCGCATAGAAAATGAAAAGAGCCAAACGAGATCACTTAGTCGACATTAAGACAAATAGAGACCGGGAGAATTGCTGTTAATTGTTTCCAAGTGTATAATGAGACAATCCACGTCATGTATGCAATGGTTAGGCATCTAACTCGGATCTCTAATTTTGACTCGCAACGCAGCATCTTGACAATTTACGCGATCCATGAAAACCAGGCAATATGTTTGGTATAAAATTTCTCGAAGGTCTGGCAGGATATTTTTCTGGTGGTGGAGAAGATATGCCATCAGAAGGAATGCTGACGCCTAACTATTATAGTTTACCTTGAGTTCATGTATAAGTTAATGTAATTCTTAATTGAAGCATGTGCAACGGTGGTTTTAGCTCGCTCGTAGATTTCAACGGGAGACCCGGAGATCAATCCTTTGGAACAGGTGCAACACAGACACTTGCCCGTTTCTCGGGGCATCAACGATTCCTGCTGGAGCCCACAAGTGTTCACCAGACGACTAATTACTAGGCATGATTCAGTTCTGCCAAAGCAGCTAGAGAATATTAGCCAGCACGATGTATCAGCGGTAGCAAATTATTAATTAATTAATCAATTTATAGAGATATACAGGGCCATCTGGTGATGCCCTCTTACTAGACGCATCGAATGCTTCTGTAGTCCCCGTGAAGGCTACTCCTTTATGAAATGCCTTGTATGATGGATGAGAAAACAATATTAATAAATGTATGCCTCCTCATCGAATGAAGTCATTTCATTTCTCGTTCTTGTTAATTGCAAGATTGATATCTGCGCTAATTTTTTATTGGTTAGCGAGCATACGCTGTTCTTCCTACCCACGAAGTGCTCTATTGGCCATGCAACCGAATTGTGCAGAATTATATTCAATCGAGCGCATCAAGAATTTCATCATTCCATCTGCTTGTATAATCCTTGCTAGTGATTACACGAACGGCAGAAAGTTTCGCCACCAAAGAATCAGACCGGGGGCACCTGATGAGAGAGCTGGCAGAAAGAAAAAAACCGCTGGTCGAGACGTCGCCGTTGCTGCTGCTGTAATTTGCCTCACTTGTCGCTCCGATGGAGATTGGCCAGCGGGCCACAATTCTCCAGCCATTCTGGTCATTGGGTGTCTTCATCCGCTTACGTGCTTACACGTTCGAGTTATTGGTGTCGCCGACAGCGAAGGCGGGGGCGCGGGTCGCCCACGGCGGAGCGTGGCCTTAATTCATTGTGGGCACGACATCGTCGTCTCCAGGCTCCGGTTCCGCTACGAGCGACGTTTGGCTTGTTCCAGCCCTATGGCCGAGTCTATCAGAGCAACAAAGTGTGCAGCATAGCCAATAGCTGGGACTCGCTGGTATATCGCCGCGATTCGTGTCACCTTCGGACGTTGCTGGTCTAGACATAGCTATGCGCCACGGGATTATGGGACGTCAACGGGGGTGATCGGGTGCTAGCGGGTTACACAGTGATCGGGTGCTAGGCTGCCAGCGGGGTCAGGTAGGCGCACTTTCGACACGACCTCCATGTATGTTATTGTAATATTTATGTTATTGCAATTATTATTATCATTGCAATATAACAACATACATATAGCTCGTGCATATCATTGCTCTCGTATTTAGTGGTACAGGCATCGTTTTTGTTGTTGCTGCAATGATATATGATGTCAAATTAAAATATGATGATATTGAATAAATAATATTTAATTTCACATAACAAATATATTTATATCAGTTGACTTCATGTCTAGGTTTCCTTAAGTTCAATATGTTGTTCTACACGAAACGGTTAGTTTACAAGCGTTGGCGAATTGGAGTTCGTCTTAAGCAGAACGAAACCAGCGAATATCAACAAGTGCACGCCTTTAATAACATTACGTGTGCATAGAGCTATTACAATCCGCACATGTTTATAAACAATACACATACATAATAAACTGATACGCTCCCAATGGTCATATCATATCACGTACATATGTCATATATACTTGACAGATTATAATCCATTAACAGTTGCAAGTATTTAGCAGTTATCACATTGTTATTTCCTTCTACGGCCTCGTCGACCTCGGTGCCATCTGTGCGGCCTCCGCTCATTTTGTCTTGCCCGACGACGCTATCTAAGATTCTTCATCACATATATGGAGCTTGTGTTTGCATCTAATATATATATATCTATATATATATCAGCAAAAATTGACGTATTCGGAGGGGATTTCTCACAAAAGTAGTATACGGTATCGTATCGATAAAGTTCTCAACGAAGCCGTCGTCAAAGAATAAGTCGTCGACTAAAGCGCACAAGGCGTCGATAACGTCATGGACACGGCATTTGTGGCTGTGAGTGATATAACTAATTTTTGGAGGGGGAAACAGCGGCTTTACGTCGTCCGGCTGCTCACTGCAGCCACAGCTGTTGCTGTTCTTGTTGCTGTTGTTGCTGCTGGTGCTTTAAGACCTTGTCGAAGTTTAGCTACGAGGGGATTATCGCGCCGCTCCATAAAGACAGCGCTCATGTGAACCACGACGAGCATGGGTGGCAACATTGGAAGCACCACGAGTAACGGTTGGTGTGTTCGTGTTTGAGAAGTCTAGCGGCCGTTTCAAGACCGGTAGCCAGCTAATCAGCGAAGCTTGGTAGAACCGCGAATTCGTCATGGGGTCCTCGTAACTCGCCAATCCGGTCCCGTGCTGTAGTAGCCATTCTTTATTGCGGGATTTAGGGAGGCGGTGGCAATAGTGCTTATATCATACATATGACTAGAAATCTATATAAAGTCATCGCAGATATATATATATATATATATATATATATATATATATCTTATACATGGGCAAATATCGGGCGGACACTCCGACAGATTAGCTTTTTGCTCGGCAGAAGTGAGAGGTTGGTATGACAATGTATAGTAATAGGCATTTTATATTGCTGTCTCTTTTGGCTGCTGGTGCTGCTGCTGGTTTGATTCTCCGTGAATATCACTAACTCGTATGCATTTGTATAGCTAGGATAGAAGAGATCAGCCGACACAAGCTGTCGGTACACGCACAGAGTTGATGGCCTGCCAGGTTATAATGCTGGTTAGATTTGAGGTTTTGTTCTCGGGACGTGGCCTCTCGAGAAGACTCGAGGAGAGCTGTTTGAGAGGAAAGTCTACGTTGTCTAGCCGTATATCGTAACTTCACATTTGCAGTTTGTTTCTGGAACTGCAATTTTAACAAAACTTAAGTTCTAGATTAAAAAAACGAGTAAAAGTAAGATTGTATTATCACCAAATTAGCCATATTACGATTTCCACCAATTACGATGTCTCAGTTATAATAGATTATTCTGTCAACAGATATATACATACACATATTCAAATTATTTACAATTTGAATACCGTTCCTATACTATTGCTGTAGCTGTTGGATAGGATGCGATATGGAATTCCTCGTGTCAGCTCTCTTTGTGTGCCTTGCCCTAATCACCGGAAAGTGATCGGTGTGTAGACAACTTTAACTCCGACACAGCAATCGGCGACCAATATGGACCTCTTAACTGTTAGGAAGCTGTGTCGACAAATATCAACTTCTTGTTGGAAGCACATCCAGTGGTGGTAACGGAACGCCGATCGTTCACATTACAATCACTGATGGCCAAAAACGAAGATCCACGAGTGATTTTTATGTGAAGTTTTTCTCTAATATAAAACATGGGCAGCAATATGCCCTGAACTAACGACCGTGTAGAAACTTTCCACGAAAAATCATCTCTTCCCGAATCAACGTTCCCTTTCAACGGGGCCCCTGTACCTTCCGAGCTGTCAAGGGAAACGGTTTCACGGACAAACAATTGTATGCAAACGAATGCCAACAGAAGCACGTCAATGCCAACAGATAGACAATTGCCAAATTTCCCTCGTACCTGCCACCGAACTCAGAGCACCATCCCAGTGTAACGCGCCTGTTCGGATCGTTCTCTGACATTGTGCCATGGGGCCATTATAGCGTTTGCGTGGTGTCAGTTCCTCTGCAGCGTTTTTTTCTCGTTGTTGTTGTTGCTGCTGCTGCTGCCTTGATCCCAAATCATTATATTAGATAATCGCAGCTTCTGCCTCACGCAGAAGAAGTCCACCCAACTGAGATGAGCGCGGCCTTCCGTTCCTTGGACTCGTGAACTCGTTCTTCGCGGAAGACCGGCGGCGGCGTTGGCTGCTCATGAAAAGGCCCATCCATGGTATTGATGCCGATGGTGGCGTTGGTGACGAAGACCACGCGATAGCTACTGCTGCCTCGTTCAGCGCCACTCACTGACGCTCGCATGCAGCTGATACGAACGAGCTCGCTTGTTGCTGCTGTTGCTGCTGCTGGTAGTGATTGTGAACCGGCAATCCAGCTCTGGCAACGTCAAATTGGGAGGGAAAGCTCAATTTGGCCTGCGATGCGTGGGTCGAGGTGACCCACATCGAAGAAGTCGTCGATCTGCTGCTGGGCGCACGTCGTCCAGCAGCTCGATGAACAGCTCCAAGCCGACAGATACACGTAGACTGTATGTACATAGGGGAGCAGTTCGATCGTACAGGATGGGTAGGGTCGGTCGCACGCCATACGGTGAGCTCCCATACACGGCGGAGATCTGAGAAGACCAGAACCGGCAGCGACAGCCAGAACAAGAGCGAACGAAACAGAGCCGGCGAAAACGGAGGAGGCAGAGGAAGCGCAAGAAATGGAGAGAGAGAGAGATAGATAGAAACCGGCTCTCGTTGGGCCAGCAGCAGCAGCTCTCATGATACATAAATGGTCATTGGATATAATATGGGCTTTGGTATGGGATTCGTAAGTCGTCGCACGCTGTGTGAATCGCCCGAGAGTCGTCATGAGCGCGGCGGTCAATTCTATTATATGTTCGTGTTGGCTACCAGTTGGATCATCGGAGTCACATATTCTGGGAAGAGATGAACGTGGCTTAACCACGATAGTAGGCTAATGCTTATGAACGTATCCTCTGAACGCATCGGTGAGTTCTTATTGGGCGGGTTTATATTTTTGTTTTTCATTTGTTTCATATGCGTGTGTGTGTGTGTCTATGCTATTGTTTGTTGATAATGACAATGTGACTGAGCCAAGGCGTAGCAAGAGGTTCCTGTAAGGTCAAGTAGGCCTTGATCCTCAAGGCTTAAGCCCATATAGCTTGAGAGAGATGCGAACATGTTGATAAACCTCAGGAGAGGGAAGGGAGCTGTTGGCATCATACTGTTAGCGCATGGCGAATTCTAACACTCGACGACTACAAGGGGTCCGAGACGAGATCGTAGAACCGCAAAGCATCGTATAACAATATATTGTGAAAAATATTATATTTTTTCACCCAATATATGTATATATATATATATATAGGCACTGCAAGCATGAAAGCCACGACTATATAGCAATGCATATGATGCTCCGATGAGAGGGATTCCGGGTGAGCTGTAGATGACATGAGGTTTTGCGTAATCCCTTGTTCCATCTGATCGGCTGCCATATGACGAGTCCTCCGAGCGAATTTTGAGATACTTCGGCTCGTAGCGGCCCATAATGCGTCGTCAGTAGCCGCATCTTAGAGGGAGGCAGAGAGCGATTGAGGGATTCACGGATACAAAGGCCATCTTGGCGATTTTTCTCTTTCTCCATCTCTCTAACTTTCGTAGCGCCACTCGTAGACACGTTGCTCGGGTCATAAAGGTGGCCCCGGCATTGTTGGTGCAAAGCCTTCTGTCCAAGGCATCCCTATGCGACGTACACTGGCCCAGACCGCATTTGTGAGCCGCCCGCTTACTTCTCGCATTATTCGTCACATTGTAGACATACACCCTATGCATTCAATGTGATTAGAGACTGGCAGTGATCGGTAGCGCCGGTGAAAGCCATGGGCTTTGTATTGCGAGGCACGTGCCTACTTGGCCGTGCCCCCTCAGAGTGAACGATGCTGCTGCTGCATTGAGGTTCCGACACGGGACGGTGGCGAATCTCGAGTCGCTGGCCTATGTCCGTACGCTGTGTGAAGGTGTGACTGGACATAGGTGGAGTCCTCCCATCGCCACAGAGATGGCCGAAAGATTTTGCAAACCCGCCTGTGATGTATGGGTTTCTTGACTTGGCTCTGGACGAGGAAGTATCCTAGAAAAGTTAATGAGAAAGCGTCAATTGTAATAATAAGGACAGATCTGGGAAGCGTATTGGATTTGTGCAAACAGACAACACGTATGTACTGGTATGCTATATGGGTGACCCGATGTACATCTACATCCTTATCCGGATGAAAAGAGTATACCTATACATATAAATAGCATGCCGCATTCGAGTCGCCGTTAATTTGTATAGTTACGAGCAGTGCTTTAATGAACAATTTGCCATGCGCATTTAATCAATGGTCGTATTCTTCATAAGACAACTATTTGTCGTCAAAGGAAGCTCATGGTCTGACACGCACTTACTATTGTGTATAGGCTGCATCAGCGTGTTTTTCTTTACGTACTTTCATGGCACAAAGGCAGCTTTAACGCAGGCTCCATTCGGCATTCTTCGTCGTCGCACTGTTAAGCAGTCATGCAATTTGCATATGTCACGGAGGCTGGCCTACGGCTGCTCCACTGTGGTGTAGTCTCCACTGTCATCGGCCAAGCTTGGCCAGCATACTCTTCAGGACCATCCGTCTGTTGGCCTGATTGGCCAACAGACGGTGGCCTGTGTAGCTCTCGTATGACCTTGCTGCTCTCCTGTGGCTGTCAATGCGCTGACGAGCGTTTCCCGCTGCTCCACTTGCGGGCAGAGGCATGTTTTCTGTATGCGGGTATATGGGTGATCGTGTACGCGTGTGTGTCTGTATGTCGAACCTAAAGACAGCTCTCTAGACTAGTCCAAGGAGCCCCCAGGATACAGCCTTCAGGAGGTGGCCTTCACTGGCGACCGTATATACGGACAGACCTGGCAGGTCAGCGAAGTGGAGGACATAATGCAGGAACCTGCATTACACGGGGCTTGTGGCTATGTTGGCTGTTCGTTCGTGTATTTATTATGGCCACTCAAGAGCCATGCACTAGTCGCCGGGTTCACAACCACATTCGTGGCGAGCATAAAAATCCCAGCAGGGTTATAAAGTTGCCTAAGTGGAACCCGCATCCCATTAGACTGTATGCAACGAGCTGAAGCGCATAATTTTTGCATGTGTATATGAGTTCGTGTCGTATATATAAATATATGGTAGGTGAAAATAATCGTCTATTTTTTCAACTTAGAACTTCTACTACTACTAGCATTATATTTTGATTGTATCTTAATTAATTTCACCAGTCGCTTTTTTCTTAATTTCTGGATTTTCTCGAATTTCTCGGTTCCAGCTCAGTAACAATTACACTGCTATATATATATATATAAGCTTGAATGTTGTTGCATCTTCGTGAATGCTAAAACCATAAATAGCACGAGGATCGTTGTGTTGACAAAAATGTTTAATTATGTAATTGCGCCTTACCGACACTTACCGAGGCGCCGGACGAAGTCCAGCAGCGAGCACGAGGAAGATTTTGATCTTGATGCAACTGATTAAAATCTCTCGGCCCACATTTTCTGGGAGAACACACTACTGGCCCGCATTATATACCACAGCAACAATAGCAGCCAGCAATTTGCCATCATTGTCCACTATAACAATAATAATTAGGGTTGCGTTTCGGCCTTTGTATGATCTATGAAAAGCGCTGAATCATGTTAATTGTATAATTGCTCGCGTTAGGCGCTTGTTTCCGTTACGCGAAAATAAAAACGACCCAACTAAAATGTGCGACCATTTTGTGTTGGGTGGAACTCCTACGATGAGACGTACAGCACACGATAACATCGAGAAGGATAGTAAAACCGCTTGATTGGTATAGTCACGTGAGGTGTATACTATTCGCAAAAGTATCGATTCACTTATCTCTTCTATTTGCCATTAAAATTGTCCCCATTTCACAGCGAACTTGAATAGGCAAATGATAAGATATGCACAAAAAAAACATAAAACGCCTTGGGATATGATACTGAGATATGGGCTGTCGTCAAGATTTGAATATTGACTGCAGCCGAGCGATCGGAAACTGAACCAGTCTCATGGGTCTGTCTAGACATATGCACCGAGGAGGTCGCTCATAAGTAACACACGCGAATGGATCCACGACCCAATGTGTTATTCATACGTGAGAGGAACGGGTCGTTGTTTAGCGTGGGCTATTTTCTACCAGACGAAGCCAGTCAAGAACGAGAGCAGCAATAGTGCTCACTTTTTGTTAGCGCAGCATGAATACCGCTTGAATAGGTTTAATTTTAACTTCTACATAAATAGGTTTTTAATTACGTGAATTTTTTTCATTCTGACTCACAGCCAACGTTTATTCATTGTCCACTGTACAGCTGCTTTCAGCATAAGACTTCATAAGACGGACAACCCCTATTCAAAATGCAACAAATGCGCAACGGTGGCAATCGAACCCGTGCGTCTACTTGTCGAATCCGATTGCAGGGCCACGCACACTAAACGGTGTATGCATTGAGTGAACAAGCCCTTCAATTCGCATCGGTTCTACTCACAACATCCGCACGATACTATGAGTGATGCCTGACGCTCATACCCATTGTATCAGTTGCAGTTTGCAATTTGTTCGCGTTGTACTCAATACGGCAAAGACGCGTACATACGTTCATACGTAAAAGTTTGTCTCCCGGCCGCGATTTACCGGCCGCCTGCCTCGGGCGGCCTTGCGGGTAACATCATCACAATAATGATTATCTTACTATCGTGTTACCGCGCGCGCGCGTTCGCCTCAATGGCCACACAGCCATAGCGGATTGATGACGATTGTATAGGGCCGGACATGACCGGATGAGCGGTTGCGTGCAGGCGCCCTTAAGCAATTCACTAATCGTGAGCTGAATTCATCTCCTGATGGAAGCTGTAATCGTTGTCTGCTTACGCAGGCCAGTAGCGTACAGTGGCCTTACAATCGGCCTTACAAACACATACACAAACGCTCACAGCAAAGATATCGGTGGCTACCTAGAATCGCTGGACGCGCGCTGGCCAGGTACCGTTGGACAGCGTTGATTGGAGGCAAATAATTCATTTATATTCGAATTGACAGAAGCGAGATATTCCACAGCCGGCATTTGGATGGCGCAGTATTAATGATATTATTAATAATAATAATACATATAATAAGCACCGCAGTGGTGGTGGTTATGAAGAGGACACGACATCATCGTCAGTGATGTCGCTACCGTAAAACATTTGCAAGCACCAACCACGGTTGATATCATCGTCATATAATGAGATGATAGAAGATAATCTTCTTGAAGCTTCTCGGACGTCTTAATTTTGTTGTTATAATCTTATTACGACTGTTACCGTCAGCGAGAGTCATCGTCATCTTCTTCATGGAGTGTGGCCGTCGGACAAAGATGTCTTAATTAGCGCCATAACAAAATGTTCATAGATAGTAATATCAGTACGCGAGCACGCTCGTTAACTGTTGGTGTGCCACGCCACCGCTTGGCCCGTAGTGCTGTGCCCATCGGAAATGTGGGTGAAACCTTTGATGAGGTGCGCCAGGCCACCCCGGGCTGGGGCAGGGTCCAAACGACCGAAGCGGTGACCTTGCATCGGTGGCTGGGTGGTTGGCTACATCTGAGGACTGTTTAGCGTGTGAATGATATTTGCCGAAGACCGCGAAAGACTGACAAATTAATTTCTCCTTGGGTGATAAGCTGAAACTGTGAAATATTGTACTATGAGGTGTATCAAGCCATCGCAACTTGGTCACTAATAATAATGGCAGCTCATATTAATTCTCGTTGCACGATTAAGTTAGGTGGGTTCAGGTCCGTTTTCATTTTCACTGAACAAAAGTGAATTGACGTTTTTTTTTTGGCTACAAGGAAATCAACTATTCGTTCTATTATTCAATTACTCATTATTGTATCATTAAATAGCATAGGCGTCCGCTCAGCGTCCACATATGATATCTCTTAACAGGAACTACAGTATCCGCAACTCCACAACAGAAGCGACACGTAACGGATAGCGGGGGCGTTAGTTAGAGGCCTCGAGCCTCGCGACTCAGCAACTGCTGACTCCGATAGTAACAGCAGACTCTGTTCTCGTAAGCAACAAAATTGCGAGAGCGCGCGAGAGAGAGAGATTGTCATATCCTACGTCTGTGACCTTCAATAATGTTATGATTCTGTGTAATCACTAATTTCTTTCGTTCCTTAAAGCTTTCTCCCTTCGCCTACAACGTTAAACCATCCAGTTCCCTGAGCCGTGAAAAGTTGTGCAGCATAAACATTGAGATAAAATTAGTAGACCATATGAGTCAAGTACTTGCCGCGCCTTGTCCATTCGCAGCCATTATTTTTTGCGCATGTAGCTAGAGCATATGCAGGGGTGCCTACGCGAAGTAGCGAATATTTCCTCGGCAAATCAAATCTCGGATGCTCGTCGATACGCACAGAAGACGTTCTTCCCTGTACCCCTCCCCGATTTAGTTATGTAACAAGCGCAAATCTCTGTCAGTGGACACGGTGCCAACGCTTTCGTCGATATCTGTGCCAACAATCAGCCGATTCATAGCGAATATCAATCGGGGAGACCGACAGTCACTAGCAGATTTATGCAGATCTACCCGCATCTTTCGTCAGGGACAATATTGGTAGGTCATTCGATCTTTAGCGGGAACGAGATCAGTAGATGGTAATTTGGCAGGTAATGTGCAATTATCATTAGCATTGAAAGCAAACAGTGCAATTGGGGATATTGCGTATACTATGATTATGATTATTATTCCCATTGGCGTAAGCAACAACGTTGATGAGTGGCTATTCCTGCGTAATGTGTCATCTTTCTGGGTAAAGTTATCTGTTTTTTTTTATATTACGAAACCTTTTCTACTAAGTATAAATGATCGTTTTACCGAAGGCGCGGCCACCTATGGCTGTTCTGCACGAATAGTAAGAACTGTAACATTTGAGAAAATGGGATAATGTTTTTTAATAGAATAATAATAATAATAATAATACATAATTTATTAATAAATTAGAAAATTTTCGAAAGTATTTCTGGAAGGTCTTCGTTAAGGGTAATAGGTGTGAGGGAGATTACAAATCAAATACTTCGTTATGGGTGATAGGTGTGAGGGAGAACACGTAGGATAAATACGATCTTTAACAACATGCTATGGGAATTGTAGTAGTAGGCTTCGATCACTGGCTCTACGGGATAGTGGTTACAAGGCCTATACATGGAAGGTTTTTGCTTATTATGCACATTCACTGGGTGCATGCTGGTACACCATGTCCATCCTGGTGTTCTCAATGTCGCCGTTTTGAAACTGACATTTCACTTATCCTGCTCTGAGAGCGTCGGCCATGTATGTCCTATGGTCGGTGTTTAAGGAGCGCGATGGCGTGGAACGGTCCGGAGATATATATATATATATATATAAAACACCGCACAATTCGTACAGGACACGATTTCTACGATCGCATTGTACGTACTCAACACGCCCGCACACCGCAGCTTCTTCGTGACGCTATCGTCATAGGGTGGGGGGTGTTAACTAACGGGTGCATTCATACATCAAATAGATATGCGTATAGTAACAACATCAAAGGCAACTGGGTACCAGAAGTGGGAAGATATCCATAACCGCCCCCTCTCTCGTAGGTATTCTCGGCCTGGCCATATACACCATATGGAGCCCAACCATTGAACGGGACGATACAGGGAAGGATTGAGACCGAACGCAACATGGGGGACCTAGGCGAGAAATACAGATCGCTCAAACCTTCTCGAGAATACGGGCTATTGCAGTCGGGGGTGTTGAGATCCACTTCCAGAGAGAGAGAGAGAGAGAGAGAGAGGGACAGAGAAAGAGCGTGAGAGAGTATTGCCGGCTGCGGGCCCTCCCGCTCGAGTCACTCAAGCAGAGCGTCATTACTCTCTCATATACACACACACACACATGGGGTGCTGGTATCGTGTCATTTAGCATGATGCACATTTTTTATATATATATAAATATAGTCACCAGACGCGATACGTGTAAACAATACACTCATATTTATTCCCGCCTTCGACTCGGTTTGCATCTACTGGCGGGGGTCTTGATGGACGAATCGCTATTACAAAATAATGATATGGGACAGGAGCGTTCGTGGGTGCTCATTTTATTTGCCTCTCTGTCTGCTGTAATAGCAGTCTGTATTACATACTGTCTGTATTGTCCCGCTCGTATTCGGCGGAACTATTTTTTTCCCTATTATTTAATGATGAGCCATCCGTTGGACTGGGCCATCCATGCGCTGACGCTGCCGGTTTGGCCACTGGGTGCTGTCGTTCCGGTGGACGGCGGATGTCGTATGTCGGCAGCGCGCTCTCACTGCACTTCGTTCTCTTGTCGATGTGTGACATTTTCAAAGAATCACGACCGTACAATGCCATGTACGTGAATCTTACCTACAGCACGACGTTCGCATGCGCATATGTATCTGTGCTCGGTATGGCGTCTACCAGATGTCATATGGCTGTCTCGAGGTCACGAACTTTCGGACTGTACTTCCCTTCTATTCCACTTATGTTGATAGTTTGATAGCTTTTGAATTTATGTAGTGTACATACGATTAATTCGGGGGAACAACATCGGAGAGGTTGTGCGTTCTGATGCCTACGCTACGCAGCTTCGCCTGCGTCACTGGCAATTAAGAACAATACATGAATGGCAGGCAACCTGAAGTCGATTTGAAGGGAAGTAGCTCGAACGTGAGGACCACTGGGACATCCGGTCCACAGCATCGCGCGTCCGTTATTTTATTAATTATCTGTGAAACAAGAGACGAGACCTGTGATTGGTTGGAGGGTAACGATCTCACGATTTGTAATCTGCCACAATGGTCAGACCAGCTCTGGTTAGAGTTTGCCTTACTATGTGCTTTGCGGAATTAGGAGCAGTGCTGATCTGGTGGGAGTAGGCATCTTGCCACTTCTAAAAGTTATAACTGGAACACAGTTCTGTATCTTTTTTTTGAGAGCAGGAGGAGTTCTGTATCATACCATTCTTTCTGCACATTAGGATTTATCTAGCTAGCTACTCAAACCGTAAATGGAGGGCCGCTCTGATCAGCTTTTAGCAGCTAGACTCTATACTTGATCACGACCATCTACGAATCGTTCAGACAATGCACTGTATCAGTGCTAATTAGCACGGGGCTAAATTTATGATATGAATTAATTCGACATATTCTCTACGATCAATTTAATTCAAAATAAATGAACCTTTTGAATTCAATTGAATTAAATTGACTCGATGCGCTCGTAAATGAAATCTTTGGCTAATCTCGTCCTCGGGATTGCCACCTCGCCTTCCTATATCCCTCTGACATTGCTGCCGTTCGCCACAGAATTGCTATTGTATACTTATGTGTCTCCGTTTTGTTCTCGACTTTCAGGTATGATTCTCACTCAGCAGCGTCGATCGACGAGCGAATGGCAGAGAAACGATGATAATACTCGTCATCAGCGTCGGCTTTGTTGTTTTGCTTGGGCAGCCGGAACGAACGATAAACCCAACGCATGGTGGGAACGTTTCATCGTACAGACGTTTGAATCCACGGTGATATCAGACGCAGAAGCAGTTCTTACACTGGGCCGCGATGATCGCGCTGGTGGCGACAGTTGACCGGCGAACGGCGGTCAGATTTCGCCTCTGCGGTGGCAGCGGCAACAGGCGAATCTGGGGGGTAAACAGGTGAAGGTTTCTTGAAGGGACGGCAATCTTTACAATACGCATGTTATACACATACGTATGTTTATAGGGCAGTATATACGGTATACATTCGCTCCGTGTATTTTGACGCAGAATGGGCAACAAAAAAAGCAACGAAAACAAAGTTATGCTAGCAAAAGTGCCAAGAGAGCAGAAAACGGCCGGACGGGGGGGCGCCGGGCTGATGGACTCTACACGGCGACGGTATGGCTGCTACAACTAATACTTCTCTTAGCAATGTCAATTTTACTACTTCTGCTAGTTGATTTGCCACAGAAGGTGTGTCACCTGCGGGTATCCAACGAGAAATCTAGGCATTACTCATCACTAATATGTCTATGTAGTCGCAATTTGTTCTCTGCCTTCCGCCGCTCGCTCGCGTTCTCTCCTGCTCTGCGATGTTCACCCACTACATCTGACGAGCCCTTACAATCTACTCGCAATAGAATAAGAAATATATATATATATATATATATATATATGCACACGTCCATACATATATTCGTGTACATTGGCAGAGTCATGCATAGCGTATGCGAGTAGGCGCAGTACCTCACCAGGGTGCTTTTGTCCCTTTGGTGACCGATCCACTCGATTCGAACGAGCAACGAACCAACCGACAAGATACGTTCGTGTATTCGCTCCGTGAATCGTCCTGCCGGAGAAGATCGATCCGAAGATTGGCGGCTCCCCACGACATCTTCGCTATGATCACACGCTGTCTTCTACAGACGCATTACGTAAGCTTTGCGTCTTCCAGACACCAAACCTTTCTGTAAACGCAAAGTGACATAGGAACTCCCGGTTAATCAGATGGAACAGGGGGCGGGAGACGCGCGAATGCGGAATTCGTATAGACACTACTTTGCGCTGGCACACGCTGTTTGCATTGCAAATGAAATCGGCCCGGTTCTTTGTTTCGGACGCACAGAAATAACGAAAACGTTCTTACGTTAGATGAGCCGTGCACAGGCAGGTAGCGGGTACGCGGTATGCAGATGATAACAGGATGCATCTCAGTGTTGTTATCGCTGCTGAAATAAATGAATCCTGATGTGTCGCATCAGTGTGTCTGTCGTACTATTCATGATTCAGCTGAGGGCCATCGCTAGCTCATAGCCACGAGGATAACAGTGGGCGTTGTCTACGCAATGGTGGGTTTCGCTAATGAAGTTATTCCCACGTTCACATTATACTTAAGCGTGGTCAAGTGGTATGACCCGTAGCCTGACTTGATTACGCGATGAGCGGACAACTCATCGCGGCCAGCGTGAGGCCGATACCTCTGTCCATTGCGTGGAGCAGTTTACTTATTACTCACGTGGTGGACGTGACCGTGCCATTGAATAATCGAACCAGAGACCGCAGGCCAGAGACAACGTGTTTAGATTTTTCCGTAGATTAGATTGTTTAGATTTTTTTAACAAAGCGCACTTAGCAATAAAGTATAGTTAAATGAAAGACAATTTCACAGCATTGACTCTTGGGAGCGTTCGTCTTCAACGAGAGTTTTACCGAGAGATACCGGTGCTGCTGCTGCTGCGGCGTCTGTCCTTGGCGTTCACTGGCTGACATAACAGTACCCGTTAAGGTCGTTCGTTAATTAGCCGTACTGAGTTGATCGACGATTAGACTATCAGACGTCACGGCACGAGACCTTGCTTTGGTTACCCGCCGCGGCACCATCCCGCCTTTGCCGCCAGCCCTCGCCCGCCGATATGAACGCAAGTCATTCTCAAGTCCGCAGACATCGCGAGGGATTCGCTTGTCGTCTTGCGCTTAGCTCGCTTCGAGGCGTTTGGCTCAATGACAGGTCGAGTCCGTCGAGCCTCAACGACGATGACAACAACAGCAGGCACAAGGATGCGAAGGTTCCATTGAAGGAAGCGCGCAGACGCGCATCACATAGATACACATCGACACTCGCAAATTCACTTACTTCCACAACTATAACTAGGGGTGCATATTTCGTATGCGAGAAGCTGGCTACTTGCTCGCATCCGGTTCGACTCGACAACTAGCTCGTTTATCCGTGCACCCAAATATCTACCAGCAAGCTCCGCTATGGGCTTCAGCGCTGCGCACTGCGTCTAGGCTATAGACTTGGATACTGGTTAGTTGCCTGCTGACGGCCCGGCTCTTCCGTTCATTGTGTACAAAGATACAATGCCGCCTATTGCCGAGAGAATTGGCCCGTCCAGCTGCTTCGGCTGTGGCTAGCCGCGTATTCGTTTCGTTGACCAGGAAACCCTTTGCAAGACAGCAGCAGCTGGACGTCTGGCAGGCACGAGGCATCCGTCCGGAGTACGATGTCCGAAGAGACCTGGCTGCTAAGGCGAGAGAGCTGCTCAGACGTAGCAGACATGGACCCCCGACGAAGAAGGCTCGGTCATCGTAGGTGAACTAGGAGCCCGACTACATTGTAGTAGTAGCTGATCTCCTACACACCGCGAGTCGGATTCACCCACGAAGTCGTCATTGCCCGGCTTCGTACTCTGTCCGAACCACCCTCCAGTCGTTCATGCTCTTCTCGTTATTCTACCCACAAAGTATCGGTGGTGACCTGTGGCCATTGTGTGACAACCTTCGACGGCTTTTCATTTCGCTCGTAGAGACGAGAGAGAAGAGAGACGAGAGAGAGCTGGCTTGACGAGTTACAGGAAGCGGTCAGTTGCATCAGTGTTCACGGGAGAAGAAACCGCGCGAGGGGATACGGACCGAGTGATGCTTTAAAGCGTTTCGGCGTCCCGCAGAAGTACGAACGAATTGTAGGTGGTAAATAGAAAATTATACAGCACCCACGGCTACTGCTAATTCGATTACGGGTACGGCACCCGCTCCCCAGAATCCAGATTCGACTTCCGGCGCCGAACATGCAAAAGAAATAGCATTAGATATCGGGAGTATACTATAGATTCAATCCAAATTACATTGATAAACGATGTTCAGTTTTGTTGATACTCGAACGTTGTGCAAAAACGGATAGCCTCTGTCCTCTCTCTCTTAGTTGCTTCACATTGAACTACACATTGAACGCTGCCAATGTGCCTTCTACCGGTGTTAGGCTTCCAACAAACAATGAGAATATTGACGTTCAGCGACATGATACGCCGTATTGTTTTCCTTCCTGGCACTGCATTGTTCCCGCGCCAATGCATCCCGATGAGATCTACCTTTGTCGTCAACACGCTGAGTGGCCAGCTGGCCCACCGGAATAGAGGAACCCGCATAGCTAGCCACTTGTCGATCGTATAATACCTAACCACTGGAGCCCCAAGCTAAAAGCCTCTCATCAGTGAGCTACGCTGGCGTCGCATGCCCACACAGTATTAAGTAAGTCCAATGGCTGCGGCTGGTATAACTCATTCGTGTACATACAATACGCGCTGTCGGTCTTCCAAGAGCGAGTACATCGACTTCAGCGTTCATCATTTTACATTATTCCCGTTATCCCGTGCCGGTTCACTATGTAGACTTCGTGGACAAGCCCCGCTCTCAGCGTGTCCCTTGCTGCCACGGCTGAGCAGTGGTGCTGCTCGTTCTGTGTTGCTCGATTCGCTTTATGCTTTTTGTATACTGATTATGTGGACGATACGGATAATTAGTTGGTTCGATTAGCGCGTATTGAAGATGCATTTTCTTGCCGTAGTGCTTCTCAGTCGACGCTAGCTCGTCTCTCAACCAGCGACCGATTTACTCGCAAATGTTTGGGTGAAACACAGACGCGATGTCGGACATTTTTGCTGAGGTGGTCCGCTCGCGTTTTCCTCATCGCCGCGATGGCTTCAATGATTCGAAGTGCATTAATAGTCAGCGTTCCATTCGAATAAAGCATGCATGACTGTACAATAAATATGTATTTATTTATCCTTCGAGAACAAGAACAGGCCACCCGTGCCTTCAGAGCAACGTTGGGGACTTTTTCCCGAAGTACAACGTCCCGATACAGAACGATCACAGCAGAAATCTGTTACGGAAATAACAAGAAACGGAAAATATCGAGGAATTAGTGCACGGTAAATTGCAAGTGCCGTGTCATTTTTGTGTTCACCAAGCACCGCGGTCGTTCGACAATGAAATCCTGCAGATCTACGCAGAAATGTCACACAGTAGCTTTTGTAAAAAACTGGGCATGTTTTTGCTCTGCTGCTGCTGCAGCTGACATGCGATTTTTAGTCACAATCCCATCATCCTTTTTCTGTGTGGATGAGGCAACATCATAACGCCATGAGGACGACACCAGCCGGTACTACTATTGTATTCCTGCCAAGCCGATAAGTGCAGGAGTAGTATTTCGAAGGAGTCCCTCGCTAGGGTAGAAAAATCGAGAGAAAAAAAGAAAAAGCATCCCATAGAGTAGCATTATATGTATTACGTAGACTTCGAAGTGCAACAAAAAAAGACACTCCAGATCTCCGATAAGTAACTCTCGCGGGTAGGTATCCCCCGAAGCAACTGCCGGAATGACATCGCGAGTTTACGGCAGCACGGTCAAAGATCTGCCACAATCAAAAGGAATCAACCGGCGGGAGAGGGAAGGCGCGAGTAGGGGGAGCTCGATAGGGAAGCACTGCTGAATCACCAGCAACAGCAACAACAACAATTAGATTGTCACGGAAGACCACAACTTCAATAAAAATGGACGAGGCGTCGCTCGTTCATTTGAAATGGAAGGGTTTTAGGCGGCGGTAGCGGGGACAACAACAACCACAGCTGCAACGAGTCACCGGCAAACCGAACACGGACGAACAAATACACAATTGAAAACCATCGGGCGGAACGATAACACCTGCAAACAATATATTTCGGTTCAGTTTTGCCATCTGTCTATTATTCGTGTCTGTGTGTTATTATTACGAAAAGTTACATGAGGGGAGCATGTTTCAGATAGTGATGATCTACGGTCGGCGTTGATTAATAAGTTAAAGCTACAAGAGCAGATATTTGTGAAAAGTACGCATCCTATGCTTACGATAGGATGTACATTATAAATTGTTCAATTGTGGCTGAAAATTCTGTGCTTTGAATGGATTTCTTCGTCCAGACAGACAGAGAGAGAAAGAGAGAGAGAGAGAGAGAGTGTACTTATACCAGCAAGAACCATCTTTTTTATTTATGGAAGGTGCGGAATGGCCGGCAGGTTGGATGGATACAGATGTGTGGACTAGTATGGATACGTTTTTGGGTTCGATACTTGGTGTATAAATCAACCATAACGCCTAGATATCCAGATGGTAAATGTAAATAAATGAATGTATTATTATTATTATTGGTATGATCATTATTGCATCTAGATACGGTGCGAGGGATGTTCTCCACCGTGGGACACCATACCATGGGATACCATGTCCCGAATACAATTTTGTGCTTCGATGATATTTCAATTCCGGGAGAGCAAAGGTTATCGTCATCTGATACGGATTACATACACACGATAGAAGCAAAATAACCGAAATACAAATGATGTTCGAGAAGAACAAGCTGAAAAACCTCTTTGTCAGTTACCCTGTAGACGTAATGCTGTATGGTCTTCAAGTGGAATGTCTCGTTAGTAGCTCATTAGATTGAAAAATAAGGGACAACCCACAATAGGATGTTCAACGGCATATACTAATTTTACGCGCATTTGGCATACGGTTATATGAGAATGGATCTATTTCATCGTCGCTTAGCTGTGTAGGGACGGAGGTGTAATTGAGGTAAAACAAACTAAGTATATCATTTTCTTCTTGAGATTGAACTAAAGCTGAATCTGGCGAATGTTCTTGTACGAGAAACTGTGTACAGAATATAATTGCTAGAATTATCGTTTATTATGCAGTTGTCTTCGTGATGCTGCTGCTGTTGCTGCGTAAAAACTATATTAGGCAAAATTTTCGAATGGTACCCTGGGGATGTCTGGGCCAAACAGACGAATGGTAGTTCGGTTTTCTCTATCTTTCTGTCGGGAGAGTCTCGAACGCAAGTCGGCGAACGGGTTAACGATGTGAAGATTGGACCGCTTTAGCATGCTTTTTTTTAGCTAATTGTACACCCGCGCTGCTGTTCACACTATTAGCCTCGGGCAGCCAAGCGTCAAGAGTTTTGTGATGACTTTTTACATATTCTTTACAACTACTCTCGTCCGTACAGGACCTTAAGATGAGGTACGCCAAATCTGGTGTCCGGGGCTTTAACTTCATTTGGCGAAATGTGAATGAATCTCTGTCCGCCTTTGGACATCGAACGGATGTATGAATCTCGAGGGAAGCCAGTCTGCATACCCACGCATGTGGGTAGCTAATTACATACTCTCCCATTAAGTCACCTTGCTAGCTATGCATTTTCGAATCGCGAACGGACAGCGACGAAAACTCATACAGACGGTTCACGTCCATCTTTGCGGGTATGACAATATAGCGTGGTGTACAACAGACAAACAGTCTTCCCGAGCAGGAGAAAATACGACAGAACACATTCGCTATGCATGTCCCTCAACGCTTGTATCCAGTCGCCTTCGTTGACCCGTTAGCTTAGCGCATTTCTAGTATATAGTATATACTAGTATATGGAATTTCTAGTATATGGTATATACTACTATCTCAGAAGGCGAGGCAGGCGATCGCCTACATTGCTTACTATCGAAGTGACTATACAAGTGTTTACCACAATCATGTTCATGCAAATGTCGCCTAAAAGCCTAGATCCCTCCTCCATTAAACGCGTGGTCCAATGGCAGTAAACCACTTCCTATCCCCCCCGAGCCATTTATTCTTTTACTGAGCTGGTGGCCTAAAAGAGATCGAGAGGAACTGAGAGAGACAACGGAGGGACGCCTTCTCCCGCCACTGGATCGAAGCAAATCGGAAAGTGTTTCTCTTTGAATGAAGCATCTCTACATCGCCGCCTATCCCCTTTCGACATCGGGCTACCATTGGACCAGGCGTATGATAGAAGCAGTAGCAATGAACGACCAGAAGCAGGCATAGAAGCTGTTCGACTACAAGGGACTACAGGGAGCCGTCCCACAGCCGCTAGGGCAGGAGCGGTAAATTGTGGCAAACATGAGCATCAATCGAGGCTGCTATCAGCGAGCTCGTTCACTTCGCTCGTCTCGTCGAGCTCCGCGACTGCTCCCGCGGGCGAGTTCCGCGCAGTATTTGATCAGCTGGGCTGTACTATCCACTGCCGATGCGACTATACGATGCTGCGATATCTATTTAGAGAGTAGCTATGGAAAGTAGGTGCAATGTGCGATGTGCAAGTGCGGGTCTCTTCGCTGACTTCATCGGCACGCATTGTCTCTTACAACCATCGGTGGGCTCTCGATTCATTGAAGCCGAGCGAGGGTGTGGCTATCCCCACATAGTCTCTGGCTCTTCCTCTAGAGCAGTGCAATCGAAGATGTATGAGAACTCTTCGGCGCTCGGGCCCATCCGTGATGAAGATGGCAGTTTCATCTCATCGCGACTCATCGAAAGAAAGTAGAAAGATTTCGTTCTTTACGACACCGATCGATATATACTGATCACTTACTTTCGATAGCAGTCTCCCTCTCATCTCCATCTCTCCCTCGCTGTCTCTCTCTCTTTCCCTTGGGATTTTGTACAACGGGCTGGCTGTCAGTGTGAGTGCTGTTATCATCGGGATTCTGCGGGCGGATTCTTTTCTCTCGGTTCCTCGAGATGCATGCATCCTCGTCATCATGTGTGCGCTCGCGGTAGCGTAGCTGTAAGTGCATTCGTCCGTTCATTGTGTAGAGTCGACCGAAGAGTGCTGTACTCTGGGCTACGCTGAACTTTACGGGCTAAGCTACACCGTGGCATCGACTCGCGGTCAACACGACTTCTTAGACTTCGAACAGACTCGATGTACGCGGTGTATAGCAGGATGCCTTGCCTCAATGCATCCTGTGGCAATGCGGCCGTCTTGTGTTTTTTGCTCCCTCGACGAAACGTTGGTGCCGCTGGCAAATGTTCCCATCACAGTTTGCTGTGCAGCAGCCCGCACAACGTTCGCAGATGTTCATACCACTTAGTCAAGGGAAAAAAAGCTGTCGTCAATGGCTGTTTGATGCAGCGGTGGCCGCGAGGAACTCAAAAGTGCCTGTCCTATGGTGGCCACGGAGGAGCTACCTGTGAGAGAACCGCGCCTATGAATCGTCTTCGGAGTTCGTATGATAGAAGAGGTTACCGTATTTTTGGTTAATGATCATAATGGCTGTATGTGATACGGCACATGGATCCCAAGCTGGTCAATGCTGGCTACGATATCGGAGCGTTTGCAGCGCCTCTTCAGGTTGTCCAGACAAGCGGCTGCTGGAGGAAACCATTACCAAGTGTAACGCATATCGCCTAAATGCAGGTGGGGGGCCGAATTCACTGAAGTGTCCATCGGGTCAGCCCCGATCATCCAGCACTCGTTGTTTCTAGTTGACGCAAATATGATAACCTCGTCGAATCACTGATGTTCATGGTGGTATTCCATGCGAAAGCAGGTGGTCGTGGATGAAGAGCCATTGAAGCGAATCGGGCCGGAAGAGTCCTCCTGGTCCTGAATTTCTCGTCCGCTTTTGGAATAGTTATATATAATACAATACAATATTACGAGTAGTCTCAATGTAGTCTCAACAGCTCAAAGCATGGGAGCTGATACGATCTCTACATATGTTGCCACTAAGCAACTAAAATCATTATGTTGACCATGTTTTGCTTCATACTCTCATCCATTGTTACTGTTTCCCGTCACCAGAACGTATACGATATTGCGTATTATGAATACATTCGTGACCTTCTGGCAGACGAATTTAGCAGGACACGTAAAATGCATAGACGCTCAAAATCAATAGCCATGATGACCCTAGTTTATCGGAAGTTCGCGCGCATTGTCCCGTGTCTCGTCAGTGCGTACGCGGTCACCCCTTCAGTTCCGCGATCATTTTCAACAGAATGCTCCATCACGAATCCGGCAGATGGGAGAACGTGCACTGGCGAAACAGCGAAAGCAGCGCAGCGAGAGCTCTGACGAGAAAAAATAATCACTTGTAAAGGCCCCCCCCCCACATATAGTTATCATGTTGTTGTAACTAGAGATTACGATATCTATTGGATTTGTGTGGTGATTATTAACATACGATTATTAACATTATTAACTATTGCCACTGTCTATGCATGGACGCGATCGAGAATAGAGGAAGCGCGAAAAAAAACAAGAATCGTTGAACACTCAACGAACGATATGATAGAATGACGAGACCCTGATGCTGTTGTCGGATAACTGCTATTTCTAGTATCCTACAGAATCATAAACCCCTACCCCCCAATCGGCCACCGTTCGGGCTCAGAGATGCACGCAAATTTTGCTCTTTAGCAATCGAAGCACCCGAAAAAATTAGCAATATGTTGATCTCATTTTGACAATACATTTATACCAAATCTTCAAGATATTGTAATTTCCTCTGCGCTCGCCAATCAATGTCTGTCCGTAGTTGTGATGGCAGCAGGGATAGTTTCACGAACAATGTATTCGGTCAGGGGGCATAAAGGATGACGGATGATTAGTTATCCATTCAATGTGGATAACACACTGAAATGAAAAGATTCCTTGCCTTTGATTGTTTTGATATGGCCGCACAGTCTTTGACGTCGATGATGTAGCTGCGCCAATTGCCGCCGCCGCCGTCGCCGCCACCCCAATAGGAGGGGAAACACTCGTAGCGACCGGAGCAGAACAAAACATATCAACGACCGGGACGCAACAGGTTCAGCGATGCTTGTCAGCCATTGATCATAGAGTTGCACATTCGTAATGATGAATACGTGACTCGGTCAATCGAAAATGGAGCCACGACCACAAAAGAGCGCCGTCGAAATTAAACGAACCAAAGGCTCCCTCTGACCGATCCGATGCACAGGGCGAGCTGGTGGGAACCAGCTCGCCGTCTTCTCACGGTGACGAAATTGAGTGTCAAGACAGCGACTCCGAACAGTCAGACTGCGTGTGCATTGGGCGTTGGATGGTGTCTGGCGCCAAATCGTCTTCTGAGTGGCCCGTGAAATGGACAAGGATTTCGAATCAAGAGGGTTGAGGTTCGTTCCAGAATATGTCTGTAGCGTAGGAGATGACCTGGAGCAGGAATTCGGGAGAGGAATGGAAGATCGGCTACAGAATATCCATTGTGGAATTATAACAATCCGGCTTCGTGTTGTACTAGTAGTCATCTCTAGCTCATGTCAAAGGCTCTTCAACGTTTCTAATCGCACATATCAGGAAGTACTGCAAGTGTATATGTATAGGATTGATTCGTACATGTTCGTTTGAAATGATGAAATGACGTCAAGTTCAATATCCAACAGTATTGAAGATGTACATATTGTGCAATAGAATACAAAAACATATATATATATATATATATACAGCGACAATTATGACAGGCTTATCAGCCAATTGCGCACACATCTTCGATATGAAGTCAGGAGTGGTTCAAGGTGGCTGTGAAGAGACTGTACGGACAGTAGGTGTGCGCGTGAGGTTGCCTTCGAAGTTTGCATTGAAAGAATTGTCCTCTATAGGAACGGTATGGGGTTGAGCCAGACAGAACAGCAGCTAACCACGTCGATGACCGAGCCAATGTGATGAGGTGCACATTGCTATTTTGGACAACAGCGAGGCGTCCCTCAGACAACTGGTCCACTGAGAACTCTACGCATTGAGCGTTTGTAGCGTCGCTGGGGTCAATGCGGATGCAACCAATTTCCAACAATTTCTACGATTGCTTCACTTTTTTGTCGTTCCAGTACTGCTTTTAATTTGATTTGCACCGCCACCGCCGACACCAGCATCATCATCACGGATTTAATAGTGGACCAGCTTCGCTGGCGTTGCCTTACACGGCCGTCTCCTTGGTCGGCCGTCATCGTAGGCGGTCGTCATCGCGCCCAGCCAATTATCGTGTCGTCGCAGAGCAATTTCGTTCAAGTGCACTCCCTTGTTTTCGTTGTATACGTTTCGTCCAAACTGATTGCATATATTACTACTCCCCTAAATGCGACGGACGTGCTGGCGGCGGGCGTTTAATTCTATGTAGTGATTAAATGACACACAATTTCGTACATGACAACTGCAATGTGCCTTCCCCGAAGTCGTTGGCACGTTCTCCTGCTAGCGTACGAAACCACCTCATCCTGTAATCCCCCAAATAACTAAGATGTCTCTGCTAATAGCTAGTCATAGTAGGTAATGCCATTTATGTTGTAACACACGTATATATATATATATATATATATATATATGTATTTGTGCATATGTACTTCTCAACAACGTCGCGTTAACGCTCCTATTAACGCTCGCCTGTTAGTGCTTAGCTGTTAGTGTAGCGTAGCAGTGATTACTTGCATTAGGTCTGCTCGAGTATGGGCTACAAGAAAATCTAGATGACCAAATCTATCGGAGCGGACCAAACGCCGCTATGACCTGCCTCGCTTCAAACTGGTCTCCTTTCCTTCCCACGAAGGAACAAAATATACCGCCTCTGTGTCCACTGCAGGGTGCATTTTCATCTCTTGCTGCTGCTACCACTACTACTACTACTACTACTAATGCTACTATTAAATCTTACGAGGGATGTCTGAAGAATCAAGCTGTCACCGCGTCTGAGACACCCGACACGTAACACCGGCATCAGGCTGACCGACACAAAGTACAGTGTAGAGGGTGAACGCTGGTGAACTTCAGCCATGCTAAATCGGTTCCATCACTCGTTGATGCTCGCTTGCTAGCCAGCCGGGTAGTCAGCCAAGCTGGCGCTTCGAACGTGCACGAGAACGACGATCACCGGCGGTGTGAATTGGGCCTTGCGTAACGGCACGCAGGTTACGCTGGGGAAGGCTACCGCTCGAGTAAACGTCTCGTGCAGTTTCGCTCTTTGGCTGCTTCCGTGCACAGGAAGCGTTCGGCGTCACTCTGTTCACATTAGCGCGGCCACTCACGCCGGCGTCGCGTCAGCGAAGATCTATGGGGCGGCAAGATGCCTCTAGGAAACGGTAGAGAACGACGCCCGTTGAGCTTCGTTGAGCAGCGCCTGTTAGATGCTGCTGCTGCTGGCGCCGCTGCTGCCGCCGCGGATCGGTCATGATGACGGGTCGGAACTGTTCGAGAACTGTTCTGCAGAGCGGCTCTGAGCGAACGAATTCGACGGTTCTACAATTGTCTACTGGTGCATTTGTTCATTTGGCTCTGGCTCTGTAGGTGTATTTCACACTAAACGGTAGCAGCTGTTACGCGGCTGAGAACGCTGGTGACGGCGCTGTGTGACGCTACCGGAGACGCCATTGGAATAGACGAGACGACGGGAGGGCAACGGGGTGATGGATCCTTTAAGGGTGGCAGTGACGTTGCACGAACCCAGAAACTTGCAATGGGGAATCGAATCCCGCCGAGGCGATGAGGACAGGTCGTTCGCACTGCCCATACTGGATGGAACAAATATGAGGCAAAAAATAATTAAATAAACGGCTGTGTTGTTTGTTGCGAAAATATAATATTATCCACAGCATCTGTCGTTTGATGCGCAGCATGCAATGGTTAAAATCATCATTGAAAACAAGCCAGTGTCAGAGTCGTTTGACCTAAAACATTTTTATTTATAGAACCCTCTTTTCGTTGCAAAAGCAACACCTTTAGTAGACTAACACGCTTTCGATTCGATGTCTGCAGCATGTATCCGTGAAGGTTTAGTTAGGTCACCGGTTGATGTTGTTACCTGCTGACCATCGACAATCGCGCCGCCTTACCGATGCCAATGTTCAGCCAGGCCCCCTCTTCAGGACGATTAGCCAAGATGAAGCTCCATTGTGCGTTCTTCTCAAGCTCGAAAGCGAATACTACACTACGCGGATGTATCGAGAGATGGCAGCCAGGCGATAAAACAGGAAAGAAAAGAGAAAAAAAACCCGTATAGAAGCCCTGGTACACTAACTTCCCCATTACTTCTACCTGACTGACGACAACAATGAAATTTCCCAGCTTAAAGCGCGTAAAGCCAATTGTATATATATATATATATATATATATATATATGTCGAGATAAGATATTGCTTTTTGCTCTTAGCCGCACCATAGTCCTGAGTACCTCGTCGCCTTCAGGCTAGCACTTCTACTGGTTTTAACTTACCAGCCGTATTTAGTTGTGTTCCTTTTGCTGCCAGCAAAACATGCTATCGCTGCTGCAGCGACGATAGAAGATCAGGATCCAACACATTGGACTTCTTCGAATGTTTTCATTCGAACTCCACAGTCCCACCCATAGATTCTCGCCACGTCGAAGAGTGATGACCTCTCTCATTCACAAATCATTATCATGTGCTACCATCGATCGGCAGCCGGTCTGGCGATGTGTTCTCCCACTTCTATCATCGCTTTTCTAAGCACCAAACAAAGCGGCTTCCTTGGCGAGGACACACGTTGCGACGATAATGATCTGACCTTACAACATGTGCTGGCCAAACTCTCCGAACGCGCGGCCGAGCACGAAAGTATAATAAGTAAGCAAGTAAATAAATGACAGAGTGATCGAGTCTGTGAGTAGCGGCGAGAGGTCGGCACGGCGACGGCTCGAACCACTTGTGAGTATCGAATCGCGTAGACGGCAAGTGATTGTTTTTCTAGAAGCTTGAGCGCAGGTCGGCGCGCTCCTCTGCGTGTGCGCCTCCGTATCCATCTGTCTATGTGACGGTGTTACAGAAGCTGGCTGGCTGAGCGACTGTCGCCATTTTGTCAGGATCCCTGGTCCCCCTCTTCACCCTTTATCTCGCTGTTGCTCTGCGTTCGGGATCATCACTGCGAGTAATCTCGTGCGCTATCCATCGGCTTGGTGCTTTGCTCGTTGCCTCGCGCGCTTCTACTGCTGCTCCTGCTGCTGCTTATCGTTGTCGCCGTCCAACCAATGAGTTCTGGTCAGCAGCAGCAGCAGCACCAGCAGCAGCACTATCTACGATGTAAGTAAGGAACTCGATGAACCACCAGTCGTTTGTGCCGGCCGATATCTTCTTTTCATGGCTAGGTAGCTCGGATCGCCGTTCGCTGCCAAGAGCACGGCCGACGTCGACTGGAGCAGCGACCCCGAACGGGTTTCAGAACATCGGAGCTGTTTCGGGCTCAGCATATTTCATGCGTGCGCGTGTGTGCTCATGTAGGGACATCGGCATGAGTGCCTGAGCCGAATATCTAATACTGCTTGTACCACCACCACTATGACCACAATGATAGTGTGTATTTGATATTCTCTGTCTGTCTGTGTGTGTGTGTGTTTGTTTGTTTGTTGTCTGTGTGCTGGTTGACATTGCGTAGCTGACATGGTTCGGTGGATAGTTCACGGTTTTTTCGCTGCTCGTGCCGACGCTGCTGGTCGGCGGGGGGACAAATACCGGCAGCGGTAGAGGAAAGCGTACAATGACGTGGGCTGGGCTCGCTACTGTTTAGTTAACGCAGTGTTGCCTACGATTGCTGCTGGCATTGTTGCTGCTGTTGTCGCCACCGCCACCATGGTTGCTCCACGTCGATCGTCCGGTGTCGACAAACGCCGCGTCGCTCCCTCCCCCCCGCCCGCCCGCTACGCTTCAGGACGAGTTCGCCGTGCGGGCGATACACAAAAGCACAAAAGCACCACGCAGGCGTTCAAAGACCGCCGGCCTGACGAAGAGTTCTGGTGACACTTTCTTCGCCTCCTCCTACGCGCCCGGCCCGGCCGAGCCGAGACAAACCCTGCCCGACCCAAAGGGCAGCGGGCGGACAGCCCGATGGCCGCAGTGGAGGGGCTGTTATGAGCGGAGCACCCGAATGTTGATGCTACCGCTGCTGCTGCCACTGTTGTTGACGGCTGCGCCTCTAGCCGCTATCATCACCTCCACCTCGACCCCGATGTCTGCTTGCGCACTCGAACACTGCCGTCTGCCGGCAGCGATGATCGTGATGTCGTCGTCATCATCGCTGTTGTTGTTGTTGCGACTTTTTGCGGCTGCGGGACTCCTTATCGCTAAACTAAATCATATGCTGCTGCTGTTGTTGTCGTCGCTGACGCCTGATGTTCTCGCACTTCTTGCCACGCACCGCTATGAGATGTTGCTACTGCTGTTCTGTTCGCCAGCCCTTCCGGCGGCTACAGCGGTGCGGCAGCAGCAAGGTTAGTTAGTAAGTCAGTCAGTCGGCGGCGGCGGCGGCTGGAGTTCATTCGCTGCCTAATCTTTCACGAGGCTGGTGTGCACACGTGACGAGGCAGCATGGTCGGCAACATCGTGGTGATCTCGTTGTGGTTCAGTAAAAGTGTGGGCGAGATCGAGGCGCCAACGAACCCATCAGATACTTTTTCTTTTCTTTTTTTTCTCTAGATAGAGCATGTAGGATTGAGAAATACCATCATCAGCAGGATCGTTCCTGCCATCTGTATTGTTAACATGCAAAAGCGCGTTCATATGCGCATCTGCAGAGAAGACAAATACGGGAACCGACAGAGACACTGAACGAGCAAGCTACTTTATAGACAGAGAGAGAGAGAGAGAGAGAGAGGCAGGCCAACCAACTCATCCTCAATCGAGTCGCTCTTCATTGTCTCCTCCGTCAAGGCGTTAAGGCAGGTTGGCCTCTCCACGCGGAGATCAGTAAAAGTATGGACGCATTGATTGCAAGGCCTCTGTGCATATGAACAAGCGTGTCGGAGAGTCAGCGTCGGTGGGTAAGCTCATCTGAACAAGTAAAACTAGCCGTAATGACTGTCTGATGCTGGGGCCGATTGTAGAGATGACCAGTCTTTGGTAGCTCATGTCGCGGGTGGCTGAGGAAAAATGCAAACCATTTGCCCGTTGCTGTCGACATTCGCCGATTGCTTAATGATTTGCCCCATGCCGCCCTGCCCTCTGGAGGAACTATTATAGAGGCGGACTCGGAAAGAGAGCGAGAGAGAACACTAAGCAGTAGACTACGCTACAAGGAATATCGAGGAACAAAAAATAGCCGTAGGGCAGGAAGGAGACGAGCAAGGAGAGGAATTAGGAAGAAGAAGCCTGTGCTTGTAGGAAGGTGACGATTGACGGAACGGGAAATAGCCGATTGAGTGGTCACACACCACAGAAAATAGGCTAGCTGGAGGTCGCGCTTGGGTAGTTCTGATCGACGACACAGTAGGTCTTTAAAGGGAAACATGGCATCTACCCCTCGTTGCAGTCGTGCAACTGTACTAGCGACACTATTTCCGATGTAGTCGATTTCTGATGAGGAGAACCGAAGCCTGACCCTTGTTACCGTCGACGAAGGAGTTGGATGCATCGATGAAGATCTGCTTGTTTGAAACGGATCAATAGGGAGACCATGTCCGACATTGTGCTAATATGCCTCCGACCATCTCGGCTACACATTCTGTAAACTCGCTGCGGTCCACGCTTGTTGTTTTATTCATAAGAAAAATTTGCTATGGCTTTTGCACTGTCCTGCATGCGAAACGACGTTGATGTTTTGAGTAATTTACCATTTTCGTCAGTGAGATCTAAGAAAAATCAATCGGTACAGGAATACGTATTTCAAATCTGTCTAATCTGTGTATATCCACATCGAAAATCTGTTTCCGTCAACTAATAACTCAACTAATCTCTCACCATGGCAGTGCGCCAACAGCTGACACAATACCGAGAGCTGTCAAAGCCACCCAAACCATAAAGCAAGAGCTGCTTTCTGTCCAACAGCTAGCGGGATCGTCAGGATTTTCTTCTCTAGGTAATTTTCCCTTCCAAGAAAGCTCGCTTCTGCCAATCGAGACGGGTCTTGTTGGCCACTCACGTTATCGCTAGCAGTTCATTAGTAGGTCTCGCTGATCACGCGACTTTAGAGCCATCACCGCGCTGTGATGGCGCGCTTAAATTCGCTGAATGCGTTACGGTTAAGGTTACACTGTGTCGTCGTGCCCGAGGTGTTGTCGACGTCGGCGGACGGTTGTAAACATGGCGGAAAAACTGGGTGAGACACGGATAACTGTGAGGGCTTGGCGCGTTGAAGCCCGATGGTGTCGGCTGACGAAGACCCGCCCGACAGTAGAGGCTTTGAATTTCTTCGTTCGATTTCCGCTGACCTTTGAGCCGAAATAGATGCTGACGAGGATAATAATCAACATGCCACTTTCAACCTCCGGCGAAAACGGGTGTCAGCTTGCTGTTGCTGCTGCTGCTGCTGTGGTGTGCTTTTTTCTGCTCCTGCCGCTGAAACGCCCGCCGCTGACTTACACGTAGTTTGTTGGCAGCATGTCTGGAGGGCCGACGTGCGAGAAAACGATCGGAATAATTTTCGTGTCGAAATCATCATGCGTCGATGCTATCCTCACCATAGTATCAACGGTTTGTGTCGAAGCAACTCGATACTGTCTGACGTCCGGTTGTCTCGCTAACAGAATTGCAGCGCAAAAGAGGCAAACAAAATCGCAAATCAATCGGATGACTGATAAGTGTAAATTGTTCATTGTTGGACAGCGATTCGAACGTTTTGTGGAGCGAGTGCGACATAATGCATACCTCTGCTGGGCATTCCGTATGCCCGTATATGGGGAGTTGTACGTTCAACAGTTTGATATCTGATTGTGATACGATATTTGTGATGCAACGATGGGCTGTCTCTCTCTCGCTCTTTACCCACGCGTTCCCCCCACGTGTCCGACTGATGGCAGCGAACGAGGTAGTTAATTTGTGTTCTGAACGCAACTGCCTGCAGGACATCCACAGAAGTTTTGCTGATTGCAATGCTAATTGCCCCCTACTTGTGTATACTATCTCGTGCGATTCGTATCCTCGGCGTGGCTTGAACAGGGTCTGCTTGCTTCGAACACATGGCATTGAATGCTGCTGTTCAAGGACAGCCCATCTCTCTACGAACTATGGACGGGCATCCTACCACCCTCCACTCCCGCTAACAGGCTCCCCTTCGATACTCGCAATCTATCTTCGACACCCACAGCGGTCATCTCTATCTATTGGCTTGTTGGGAAACTCGACGAGGATGGACCACCCCGTTGCAAGTGCCTTGCGTGACTTCTCCCAGCAGCCGTTGTGCACTGTCGAGACGTCTCCCGGTCATCCTTCCATCGGACATCGAACCAATGTTCCGAGGTGTTCTCCTCAAGTTATTTCCCCCACGGCTCAACCCCCCCAACCCCTCCTTAACAAATGTCCCCCACTCTTGCACTTTCTCCCTCTTCCCTGAGCACACTCATTCGTTGAAGTCTGGATCGGCCTGCGAACCGACTTGCATCGGTCACACAGAGCAAACCCAGGGGAGGGGATCAAGGAACAGGAATTGTCTGGAGAATAAAGCATTGATGGACACCCCCTTCATGTGGACAGTGGAGACGAACTGAGGGACGAGGTCCACTAGTCTTATTTACATTTAAACACATGACTCAGAGTTGGTGGGGTGCGGCGATAGCGGTTATTCTCTTGGACCCATCGTGAACTCAAGTTGAACACAGCAATGCTATGGTGAGTTCTGTGCAGTGTGGAATCAGTAATGATAATAATAATACTATCATCTGACAGCCTGTGGCAAAAGTTTAGACGACTTGCATTCTATTATATATATATATATATATATATATATATATGTGTGAATGTCGTGTCCATATATTACATTAAAGTGGAGGCGCGCTCGCTTTTCTTAGCTTCTCTTCTGACTCGGCTACCCAGCCAGTGGGAGTAAATGATGAAAAACCACTATGCTATTATATATATATCCGCCGGACCTGCCACAACAGAAGGCAATTGACGATAACAGTGCAACGTTTCATAGTGGCCGCAACAAACAGCGACAGCCACAACGTCGGACGACTCGGTAGGATCAAGCTCACACAATATCCGACTGCTCTACGAGTCAAACTTCGTCTTGATCTCTTGCAGCTCCTACCTCATCGTCGTCACCGTTATCGGCTTCGACCACGTTGGCATCGTACGAAAGGAAATATTTTTATAGGATTTTAGTAAGTAGGGTTTAGGTCGCGTTTGGTGTGCGGTCGGTAGCGCGGCTGCGGCGGCGCCAGAGCCTAGGTAGACTTGAGAAAGTCTCCCATCTCTTCGGCAGCCTTGATGAGACTCTAGGGACATCGTGTCGCGAATCACGAAAACGGGCTGTCGCGATTGGGCGACAAAAAAAGAAATCAGCAAAATCAGGCAGCCTCTGGCAGTGTGAGCCGGAAGCGGCCGGCTACCGAACGATTTTTCAGCGCTCCCCGTTGGACTGAGAGAGAGAGAGAGGACTTGTCTTGAAGATATCGAGAGGCGATACATCATAGTTACCATCGTTATAGCTAAGTCCAATGTTTAACGTCGTAAGTATGCTGATGCCGCATTTGCGTGGTTCGGCTCGATTGTGAATGAAGTTGAAGTTCAAGTCTAAGCAACCCGAAACGATGGTCGCCGCCATGTGTTTGTGGTAAAATGAAGTGCGCGAGAAGGTGCTCCATACATTCTACACTGTAGCAGACCTAGAGGATAACTTTATCTTAAAGCGTCTTAGAAAGCATTGTGCCTGTTTGGTGAATGTATGCCGGTGGAAAGCGACATGGAGTGTGCTACTGGTTGGGCGGACGGGAAACGGGGAGGTAACAGAGCACCCCCATGATTCTATTTCTAATCTGCCGCGGTGTGCATGCGTATCTGCGTTTTGAGAAACCCGAGGTTGCGGTGGAGGAGATTGTGCCTGGGGTTCGTAAAAGTCGTCTTTCGCTAAATCATGGACAACACCGCTAAGCGAAGTTGCTGATAGCGACTCGAGATGGATGAGCAAACGTGTACTCGCGCGATAGCCAGTTCGGCTAGATGATGATAGTAACCCTAGAGGTCCCAGAGACAGCCACATCGGTAAGTAGTCTGACCAGGCTACCTTCAATAGCGCTATGGGACGTGATCTCTGTGCATGTGTATCTCTGTCTATATACGCGTTGCGCGCCTCTGTGCGGTTCGATACAAGCAGGTGCTACCGCGTACGGTAGTGAAGGTCTGGTTAATAATCTTTTTCGTCTCACTATGCGCGACCACGGCCGTTCAGCTGGGCCAGTCAGAGACACTGCCAGACACTGACTGACTGACTGATGCGGATCTAACTGGATCCGAGAGATGTAGAGCCGACTCGATGATAGCAAGTCCCAACGGCGCCCACAGCGTTATTTGTACGACGAAGCCATGGGGATCCATTTGCCCTCCCAAGAGATTTTCACCTTCAGGTTTTGCAGGTAACTGGCGCACAGTACATGTTGACAGAACGACTGTAATAATAAACGAGTGTACC
Source organism: Stratiolaelaps scimitus (assembly GCA_019614645.1). Classification (NCBI taxonomy): domain Eukaryota; kingdom Metazoa; phylum Arthropoda; class Arachnida; order Mesostigmata; family Laelapidae; genus Stratiolaelaps; species Stratiolaelaps scimitus. Next base: position 1,228,892 of record JABWDB010000019.1, read on the forward strand.
CGCATATACGACATACGCTCATAGAAAACAAACAAAAATTATTGAATCATAGTATATATGCAATTTTGATCTGAAGATAAATCAGTCAATACAAGACTCTCGTCTCGCTCAGCCGATCAATGATTGCTACAAATGTAAGGCATGGTATAGGTCGACCGCTGTGAACATTGGAAATGACGAAGAAAAACTACACATCATATACAACACGCATTCGCAACGACACTTTACACTGTCCTACAAAATTCGCCCATGTTCCAAATATATTATTGTCTCGTTTTCATCCCACGCTTAAGGGTTCCAATGGACAACGAACGTCTGTAGTAGACGCTGGTCTTTCCCGTCATCTCTCTATCGTGTCGCCTATCCGACGATACGTGATTGGAGACTACGCAGAGCAAGGCGGGAGCCTAGCAGCGACGCTTGAATTATGATCTCCAGTTCGCGATCAGCCCTCGAGGGAAAGAGCATATGTCAGATCGGAGGAGATGGCCCGATGGTTCCGTCTGCTGAAATATACATCTACAGAGGCGGTGTCAGACAAATTGGCTTTAGCCGAACGTGCGGGGAGAGATATCAACAAGATCTTGTATGGACTACGCGCGGGCATAGCTCGGTGGCTGATTCGACATTATTGCTGCTATCCCGGCTACTGTTGGTGATGAGAAATTCTCGTGTGTTTTAGATCAGGTCAAGGTTCCTTCTGGCGAATTTTCGATGTTCCTGCTAGATATGTTGTAGGTGGCGAGACGCAAATGTTGCTTTCCTCCGCTGAGAATATAGGTTACTTGAGACGTGGATAGCGTCGAAGCATCTATATGCGATCTTTCGTGGTCGATGCCGTGTACAGGTGTTTACTGACGAAGACATACCTTTAGGTCAATCTACGAGGGTCAGACCAGAGGAAAACCAACACTTGGCCTGCCATGTTGAATACACCGGCTGAAAGATTCGTTAATAGCCTGATATCGGAGAGGACCTCAGCTGTGCTGAGGTCCTAAGTTGAAACGCTATCGGATGAGCATTTCCAGATTATATGACTGGTGTCAACCAAAGCGATGCTAGAAAAAAATCATCACGCCATCACCGTTCATTTGCTAACTCTCATCATGAACCCCATGCCAATATCAACAGCTTGCCTACGCTGGTACCTTGCCGATTCTGGAGTGCATACCTATATGTTGGCCATCGAAATGAGATGGCGAAATGAGATGAGGACCGACAAGTGGCAGTCAAACAGCAGAATTATGGGGTGCGTGCTACAAATATCCACGAGCGAGTCCGATAACGGCGGTCATCTCTGGCTCTAGTATTTTCATCGTTATTGCTACATTCACCAATAGCTGCACCAATCGCCTTGGGTTTATCCTTTGCTAGCAATTTTAGGTTGATTCTTGTCCTTCGGTCGGTGTCTGTGCGTGTGTTTTAGCGAACGTGCGTGTTACCGAGTGGTTCCTCCGCCAGCAGCAGATGAGGACCATTGAGCCATTCCACGTCTACTAACCGTCCAGCCGTCAAGTGGACGTTGATGATAAACTCAGCACCATCGGTGCTAGATCGCAATAATAAGGGCAGGGACCAGAAGCTAGCACAGGCTGATGGCAATGCCGAAGAAGCAGGCTTGGCACCAGCAGCAGCTCGACACTAGACACCCTGTGGAGCTTGTTATTGGGTTCAAACGTTAAATGAACTATATACATATATATATATATATATATATATATATATATATATATATATATATATATATATATATATATATATATATATCTATATATATATATATATTAGAGAACTCTGATCGAGGAAAGCAAACGAAACTCGCCCGTCAGTCTGACCCCGAACGCGTCGGCCACGCTGCCGACGCCGGTTGCTGTGATGATGACCGAGACGGTGGTGGTGGTCGCGGTGGCCCTCACTAGCCATCAACACTTGAGACCACCCGAAAATACCGTGACGACGGTGATTTCGGTTGGCAGTATTCGCGTTCGTTGGTATAGAAAATGAAGAGATGAAGAGAGAGAGCGAGAGAGAGGTTCGAGGGAGATAGGAGTCGAGGATGCGTCGGTGCGTAGTGATGGCACAACCCTTCTCGTGGCAACGGCGGTGGTCGTTGTTATACTGGTGAACCTATTGAATGAACTCGGGGAGAACTGCGGCCACCGGGATGCACAGGCCGAAACAGGAACGGCGGCACGCGAAAGGGAGGCATGGAAGACTGCTATTAGGGAGGGCTGGAAAACACGGTGGCGCCAACTAAGTAAATACCGAAATGAATAAGTACAGCAAAGAACGAGGGAAATAAAGAGAGAGAGAGAGAGAGAGAGAGGGCTGGGGTCTGTAAAGGCAAGGCGATGACGAAATTGTGCGTCATAGAATGAGATTATTGTGAATAATAATAATAAAGGGATTGGTGTGCCATGATGTCAGACGATCTCTGCGGTCGGTGATTGAACAGCCACCGAGAGCATGATTCAAAGAAAATTTGCTTTGCTGAACGAGAGACTAAGTTACCCGGTCCCTAAAATGGCCTCTGAGATTATTATTATGATAATAATAATAATTAATTAAATAATAGTTTAATAATAACCGTGACGGTGATTATGATGATTATTATTATTGTTGGTGTGGTATAATTGTTAGTATTACTACTGACATCAGTATCGAACAGCGAGGACCTGTCCCTTCAACGTATTCGGTCCCATGAAAAGCTGAAAGTCTACGTGTCTCACCACTGTGTCGGATTCGTCACTTTGGCATCATACTTTAAGGGTTGACCTTCGTCTCGTTCGCTGGCAATGTTGGGTCAGCTGTACGAGTGTTGCTGGTGACGTTGACCCGCATATATATATATATATATATATATATATATGTATATATATGTATACAACGTACGACGAGCATTCCATCTAAATAGTGCTCACTTGAAGAGGCCAAGTTTCCTGCGGCTTGCTGGAGGGGTTACCAAACAGGAACTGAAGGAGGAGTTCGTCGAGTGCGAGTTTGCTCCTATGGCGCAGAGTCGTCGTTGCATCTTGTGGCCGTTGCCCTAGCGTAGCGTTCATTTGTGGAGCAGTTGATCGTTGCATCGTATTGCTGTATACCGTTGGCGGCGCACTCAGCTTGCTGTTGGCCGTACTGCATTGAAACAAAATAGAAGGCAGCCAGTGACAACGAAGCGAGAGACTGGCGCTGCTGCGGAGGAGCCGAATGGCGACTTCTTTTAGGGGTCAACATGCGGCGTTGATGTTGACAGTAACGCACTGTGATGGTGATCGTTGTGATGGCTGTTGCTGCTGATGACGGCGTTGCAATGATACTGGTGGCAGCAGGAGCTCCGGTAGACGGCGGACGCCGATGGCTTCCTGTGTATAAAACTCGCCGCTCTCTTGACTGCTTCTTGTATTTCTTGGCGCCGACGAACCGCAACGTCTCCCAGTGCCGCCGGTCCAACTCAGTTGCTGCCGCCGCTGTTAACACGGGCCATGGTTGGCGCTTCCGACAGATATCAGACGCTGATGATGGCAAATGTTGCGAGCATCCACAGCAGGCCGGCGGCCGCATCAGTGGTAGCTCGCTCTGACCAACTGCATAGCCGGGCAGCACGCTCACAAGCAGCCATACTCTGAGTTTCTAATATTACTGCTCCAGACGCTCATCGGCTTCGTTTACACACACACACACACCGCATATCTCCACACGCTGCCGTGTACAGATGCGAGATTAGGGTTGTTCTGGTGTGTCTGTATCCAGCAATTGGACAGACGGACATAATAGTCAGCTCTGGATAGTCCCTCGTCAAGGGTCAGGAATCCATTTAGCAAGGTAGTTTCAGTTTTCTCCGTTTTTTACAAACTACAATAGAGAAACTTACTATATTCCGCTCCTGAATATCACTGGAGCTCTACTTCGAATTAACAGGATATAGGCTATAAATCGTACGCTCCGTTATAACATTTTATTTTCGTTAACCATATGAAAAATGAATTGAATTGAATAGTTTACCAGCCTATTTGTAAAATGGGTCTATGAACTCGAATTGGCTTGCCTCCGTGTTTATCAAACATCCCCTTTGTTTCAAGGCGCTCCTACGTGACACCGATTGCGCTTGGGCCGTTCTGCTGACATACAATCCAAGTCTAATATAATACTTGCTCCAGAAACATTGTTGAACAGTTTGTACGATGGATGCTGTATCTATCACCGCCTAATTCAGGGCCTGCCTTCGCAGACACAGGCAAACGCCAACACAGAAGCGTTTTCTGTGCTCGACCAGCATGTATCAGGCTGGCCGATGTCGATTCTTTTACGCGGACGTCAATAGTCGCTCTCTGAAACAGCTGAGGAGAGAACGAGAGACCTGTCAATGGCCCTCGTCTTGGTGATTGATTGATCTACAACAGGCAGGCAGCGAACACTCAGTGGATGACTGACTGACTATGGTCACAGGTTGCTTGGTGGGTGGCACCCACCAAGAAACCCGTGCCTCCGTTCACTATCGATTCCCTATGGCGTTTCAATGCGGACGCCCTGTAGCTAGAAGGCGCTCGGGTTACAATGCGCAGGCAACGATCAGTTGCTTTGCTGAGGCAACAATCGTCTGCGGCGGTAGAGCGGCGATTGGGCTCAATCAAAAATAGAGAGAGAGAAAACCATAGCATCATTTGTTTGGTTGGTATGCTGCGTTTCGTTTGGACCAGTTATTGACCCGTCGCAGATGTACAAAAGTGGTATTACGGTAGTGTAATGGGCCATACGGCTTATTCATTCATTGACACTTCTTGTTGCGGATTGTAGGCCATCATAGGGTGTTTTGGAATGGGTGAGACGGCGATAGAGAGGAGGTCGGTAGCGCGAAACAGCTATTTGAGCCACTTGCTTGGTTACTTACACAAATACATATTCTAACTGGCGCGGATGCGTTGGTTTATCGAAGCTCTCCTCCTTCACACTTTCAAGAAGAAGAGAGCATCTACAAGGATGCTGACAAAATTTCATTCTTAGCAAGATACTAAACAGTATACATATATATATATATATACATGTATATATTTGAACTTGGGTAGTGCGCGTATGCGTGAACGTCTCTCTCTATACGTGGAAAATCCTTGGGGACGGTGTGAGACCTCAGCTGGGTGGCGGAGCTTTACCGTTGCCACTGCCGCCTCTGAAGGGATGTACCGCGAAAACGTCTTCGTTCTCTGACTCGGACCGAACTCGGGCTCGACCCCATCTCCTCATGGAATGGGTACTGCCACCCCGAGAAGATCCGAGGCAGCGTGAACGAGCGAAGGAACAGAGGACCTATCTCGCCGGCTGTGTGGGGGTTCGCCTGACGGCGGCGTCCTTTGGCACCGTGCCAAGAAGGCAGGCTGAGCCCGGCTCCCGGGCCGTCCCCTACCTCGAACCCCCTTGCTCGCCTCTGACATACCCTGCAACGTACTCTTCCTCTGCACGGGTCTCGGAGTCCCGAAGAGTATGTGGCCATCGTTCCGCTACCATCTCTACTGGTCGAACATGGGCCTTACCCAACGCTGAGCGCGCTGGCTTACGAATGAGCAACGAATCGCCCGCGAACCCCGGTCGACAGTGCGGATCTCATCGCGATTTGGCTACCGACTTCGCTAGGCTCTGGACGGATCTCAGAGCATTGCGGCGCTGAGGTAACGCCAGCGGTGCACTGAGTGGATCTTGCGATTATCGGACCAAAAGCCGGTGGTGTTCATGGCAGTGTTCGATTGTGACACGCCAGTTCAGGGTCAGAAACGAAATTCAGTCGTTTGACAGCTAAACTGTGGCCACCCCCGTCGAAGCTTTGGTGCGAAAATGGAATACCAATTCATCTGTCTTCCAGGTGGCGATGTTACGCAAAGAGTCAGTCTGTGTAAACGATGAAAAATAGCCCAAAACAACTTTCGATCAACGTAGCGTATTATATTCGAATAAAGGTTAAGTCTGATAAGTCTGTTCCCTATGGTGTGCAGTCATCTGCGATAATACACTTCGCATCCGTGAAAGCTAGATCGAAAAAAATCGCCCACCTGAACTGGCCGAGGTTAGCTACCTGCCCTGCGTGTTCTTAGGGAGGTACGACCGTTTCTTGACTAGGTCCATCGATCTTGGCGAATGCGACAAGCAGCCGTAGCATTAGTTCCGTTTGATTCGCTGAGTGGCCCTTTCGAATATCCGCTGTTTGTCAAGCGGTTGCAACGAAGTCCACAAAAAATAACCTTTGAGAACAAAAGAAAGAGAAAATGTATATATATTTTTTTGCATACTAGCACTTAGTGGTAAATATCACGAGATCCGTTTCGTGTTGTTGCGAGCTTTTCAATTGGGTTCAGCATCATGAAAATGACGTAAGTCTAAAACGTGTTGGAACATTGTGTCCATTTGATTAACCATACGTGTTTTATATCTGAATATCTAACACACACACACACAACACACAAATTTACCCACAGAATCATAGACCGAGAAGGTAGAACGTATTGCCAACGTTCAGAAGCGACGCATGTCAAACGTGTCAGCCAACAGCGGCGTTTTGCCTTACGAGCCTTGGACTAGGCCGATATTTTCAGAGTGTAGAAGGAAGGTGCCGCTCCAATCTGAAAACAATAGTTCAGAGAACACAAAGGTAACAGTCGTCTTTAAGCACTTTTTCTTTGGAATTGAAGGATTCGCACGTTCATGCAAGCTGAGCTGAAGGCTGGCTTAGCATAATGCATTTATTATATTCAGGCAAATCACCCGACCGCTTCGAGTGATTACTGCTTCCGTCTTGATTGACGATCGAGGATAGCCGATTGGACACTTGCTCCGCAAGCATCTTTTACGCGTGTGTAAACGCGCACCGCCTGTAGAGTATTGCAGTCAACGATGAAACTTTGTCCTCATAATTTTCTATTGCAGTAATGTTCAGATCAGGGAAGCTGGGTGCTCCAAGTTTACTAATAATAATGTGAAATCAGCCAAATATCAATGCCGAATATTTGACATCAGTCTTGTGATTCAGTCGAACGATTCATGTATCTCATTGGCAGTCATGGTACTATTCAGTAGCCAGTGGCCGTGGTCTGCTCCTATTGTTTAGCCTCACTCAGGTCATCACAAACAAATCTCGTATTGGCCGATCGCACCATATTCTCGTCTCAGGAATCGGAGAAACAGCAGCAGCAGCAGCAAGAGCAATCGAAAGACGAGTTGAGGGGATGGGGACAACGAGAACGCGGTCAGAGCATTGCCAAATTGGTCACACCGTGTCAAATGCATGCCAAGTCACCAGCTTGCTACAGACGCTGACGCATTGATTGAGACCAATCAGTTCATATCAGCAGGCAATTCAGAAGCAATTCCGCGCATTGTTATCCGGCATGATATCCGATAGGAGCCATAGACGTACGCCTCAGATTGATCTTTGTATATAAGATGTGTATCTAACTCGGTATGAATACATCACCCCACATTCGCATATACACGCATGAAAATACACATCACACAAACACACACACACACACAGACGCCGATGGTGCATAGACCGAATGCGGTCATTCGCTTCCCTGCCCATATCTCTTGATTTCTCTATACTGATATAGCTATGAGGCAACAGATAGGGAGTGATTCGGCGCCATGTGCGTTTGCCTAAAAATAGATAGATATATAGAGGCGATTCGAACGGCTCTAGCTCGATCGTCAGAGGAATTGTGTGCCAGGCATCTCCCTCCCTTCCCCCTACTTCTTCCATGGATCCTCCATGGTCTTTCCAATCGGCTTTTCTGTGTGTCTAGCCGCGTGGCGCGTCCGTCTACCTACAATCGTTCAGGCCGCTTGTTGTAGTCGCCGCATGGTTGTCCCAACGAGAGACGATGGTCGAGTGGTATGGCCGTGTAGCGGACTAGGTGAATCTCCTGTGGAACCTCCCAGCCGAAGGCTGTTACCTGACGGAATGAGTAATGGCCTATGGGGAAGGTGTAAGAAGGCTGTGTATGTGAGCAGGTTCGGCATGCTGGTATGCATGGATAGCGCTGCGTGCACAGTAGCTCTGCGCCATGTGCTACGCTCGCGTGCTTCAATTCGACCTCTCCTCTGAGCTACCTCTCTCTGTGTGACATCGGCCCAAGCATGGTGTACGAGAGAGAGGGAGAGGGGGGGACGGAGAGGGAGCTGCATTGAAATGAAAGCTAAGAAGGAAACGAGATTATCGAACGCACTTGGCGACGCCCCCGCAGCCCCCCCGAGAGAAGCAGAGGAGCAACCATCACACATCTTTAACACTTTACGAAGTAGATGCTGAAAGCGGTCGCGTGAAACACAATGTATCCGCCGGCCTGCTTCCATCGGAGGCAACAGCTGTAATTTTTTTTGTTTTTCGTTCAACGAATTGACCCTGGGGAGGCATAGGGTCCTTGGATACATAGATAACTAGATATATTTAGAACACAAACACACACACACATGTAGGCAGTTCGAATGGACTCCAATCAATTCAGGGTGCACTCGCTGCCATGTCCCATAGAGACATAATCTATCAGAGTCTCAACACAGAGAACGACAAACGGCTTTTAAGTCTGCGATATGACAGCATACGTTTATTTGCGTTGTGAAATTGTTCCAAATGGCGTTGTCGGCTCACCATATTGTGTCGTACTGTGAAGTGACAGTGCGTTTTTGTTTATATCGCTTATCATAAAGTATTTGTTCTACACCTGAGACAACCCCTATTACATATAGTCGCTCTGATACGATGATAAGAACGACTGATTGTCGTTCGTTTTCTCAACACGAAAATCGTGTATGGGATTCAGCATAACGGCATCTTCTCGACGTTGATTACAATTCGATAAATCTATGACATTTAGTTATACTAAATAATTAGTAATAATGATGATATCGTTGTTGATGACGTTGTTATTAGCCCTATTGCTGCGCAGTGTACTCGTGTACATTATTGGCGCATCGAGCGTCGCTCGCTGCTTCATTTCGATTGTGGACGCTGCAGTTGGCCCCGACTGATGAAGCCGTTTTGTAATAGTTGCTGTTGCTGTTGCTGCTATAATCATTTACAACAATGGCGACGTCAATTGCGAACGGAGCCGCCGCCGCCGCCGCCGCATGCTTGACCGCGAACGACGTCGAAGCAAACCGAACTGTAATGAGCGTGAAATTGAATTCCTTTATTTTATTTCCCCCACCGCCTTCTGAATGGCGCCGAATTCGTCTTGGCCGATCGGTGTTGGCGATCGGTGCTGCTGGCGGCTGAGTTGCACTATCTGTTTTATCGTGTACGTTCGTCTGTTTGTATCGTGAAGACCTATTGTTGACCTTCTCGAACATCAACAAGGGAGAGGTAAGGACGAGCAGTAGGGGAAAATTTAGGTTGCTGTGGTAGATACCGATGGACAATGGACGTCACACACAGTTATATATATATATATATATCTGATGATAACTACTCTATTTTTCTTGTGGGTTTTCCTTTTCTTTCTCTGCTCTCATACTGCGCTTTGCTACCCGGCTGACTCACTGAATGCATTTGCTGCGCCGACCCTGCGACACTTGCAGTAACTGGGACTGAGTACTGAGCGAGCGGGGAAGACGAACACAGCCATATTCCCCTGCTGAAACGTGAATACAATAGATACTCTATGTGATATCGTTCGTTGTGGCCGTCCCCCGCGTCTCTGTCGGACACGACCATGTCACCGTGTGGTGACGCCTAACGAAATGCATAAATGGAAATAGATTAAGCACATGATAATGAGATACGCAAGCGTATCCGACTTGTCGGCCAGTGTACAGTACACCGGATTCAATAAAATGACCAGACTGAGTTTGACTTCGATCAGCATCGTCATCGTCATCATCATTGGTGTATTGTGCTGGCAAAAGTCCTACGAATCGCGGAGGGATTTTTTTCTGACACCAGGGCTACAGCGCTCTTTGCCTGCGCATCCCTAGCTTTCTATTTAGTCGATTCGTCTCCGCATTGTAATGGCTCTCGAAGAATAGATTTACTTGATAGTTTCACTCCGAGTGATGCTGTTACCTTTGGAGACTCGGTTGCGGTCAGATGGTCAGAACATCCGAGTCGTCGTAAATAAAAACACGGGACACACGGAACGGAAACAGGGGCGATGCAGCTGTTAGCGCGATCGTAAAAGATCACCACTCGTCGAGAAGGAACTCAATCAACGACAACGTTCCGTGAGATCACGCTTGTCGGATCCGAAACACGGATCACATAGACATGCCTTTGTTGTGGTCAAACTCTTAAAAACGCTCTTAGACCAGCGCATCTGGATATATTTACCATGCAGATATTCTAACTTTGATAGCATCCAGCTGACCCGGTAGTTCGAAACGGATACCCCGTTGCTCGAATGTATTGTGAGCGGGGGATTATCACATACATTTGTTGCATCTCCCTGCCGAACCTTTACCGGGCATACGTCAATACCTCGCATCAATACCTAGCATCTGCATAGCAAACGTAGGTACTCCATATATTTCTATCTATATCGTGCGTTGTTACTGGCAGTGTACAGGATCGATAGCCGTTACATGAGCTCCTTTCATCTTTCAGTCGACATTTTTTTTGTTTATTTTCAGCAAGCCCAGTCCTTCCTGATTGCGGTCTTTCAGCGGTCATAGACAATCAAATTTCCGCTATATTTCGCGTACATCCCCATTTGCGTGAGCCCTTCATAGCGTTTGTGGCGAGTAGAGCCCTTGTCGCGGTGGGGTTAAATCTTTGGGTGGAAAAAAGGAGCACATTAACATTTATGCGGAGAGGTTGGGCACTGGATCAGTGGCCACGCATCCTTGTGGTCATGCCTATTGTAGCCTTGCGTCTGGTGCGCGATTCTTTGTGTGTCTGTACGTGTGCGTGTGTGCCTGTTTGTGCTAATCAATGTATCAATATAATGTGTTTCCTGTGCTTGCGACGCAGCCGACCTACCCTATATAGGCTGGCAGTGTGGTCACGGTGTCGCGAATCATTGCACGACCCGGTTTCGATAATCGTCTTTGTGAGAGTACCCAATAGACCTTCCCCATTTTGCATCCGAGTAAATTGAAGCGGTGGCTCTATTAAGACTCACGCTAGACAAACGTGTAGCTGACACTGGGGCACGCAATCCTATTGCTTGTGAGTGCGTGCGTGTATGTGTGTATGTGTACATATGTGTGTAAGAGAGACATTACTGCTTGCTGCGTCTGCCTGCGCAGACAGCCCTTTACGATGCGATTTACTTTACGACGATGTGTAATAGCTAGTCAACCAGTAGATAACCACGATCTTCACGCCGTTCGCCACTCCGTCGTTATTATAATATCCAGCATGCATAGATCTAGTCAATCGCCTCTCGAGGATGGATGGATAAGCGACTCTTGCTATTGCTGCGCCGCCGTTGCTGATCCGACCGTTGTGGGTCGCGGCAATACCGCCAACTGCTCAATTCCGTCATGGTGATTAAAAGGTTTCACTGACGATAATCATGAATCCAGCGATCGCATCAATGATTGCCGAGACGATGACGCTGATCTCGATTGGGAAACCCTTTAGGTTGGCCGATCTATTTGCCACTCGCTTTCTACCTCTCTCTCTCTCTCTCTCCGTCTTCCCCGATGCCCAGGACACTCGGTCTGTGTGTGTGTGTGTGTTATTTCGAAGTTCCCACGATCCGAAGACGGCCCACGATGAGGGAGACGGGCCATGGCACGAGGCCCCATGGTCCTTCCCAGCGCCCAGCGGCGCACCCGTTCGTGTCATTTCGTACTCGAAATCGGTTTAGTCACATGTCCGCAGAGTGGTAGTTGCCTCGTGGCTCGTGGTCGGCGCGGTCGCCGCCGCCGCCAAGTCGAACTCACTGTGGTCGCGCTGTAAGCAGACAGGCCATACAGAGAGAGAACGCCCAATGGCATCGCATCGGCATCGTTAGCGAATTGAGAGATGCCCGGAGATGGGTTAGACGGTGATGATATCAATAATAATAATAATGATAATACTACTACCACTACTACCGCCGCGACTAGTGCTACATCTCCCGTAGCGGTAGAGGTCGCCACAGTGTGTAGTTAGTTGGTAATGGATGGTCGCAGCGGCGATCCGATCAGATACGCGGTGCTCGGAAGTACTCCATGACACTGGCGTAGTGCAGCTCGCTTCTAGGGCTGAGCCGATGAACGAGTGTGCGCAATAATGCTGACCATAGAGGCAGCGTCTGGCAGAGTTAACAGGGTAGACATTGATTGAATCGGTGGTGTTACTGCTTGGAAATTGAAAAACAGTCACAACATGCGAGAGGTATATAACGACCAACGGAGCCGGATCGGAGACAGACATATATACACAGGGTGGAGTTTCGAACGGTAGCGGGACAAACAATGAATATAATTAGGACGCATCTATTATATAATAGTTATCCGTTAAAGTCAATTGACGATATATATTTAATTTGGACAAGTTGCCCTCCTCGCGGGGGACGGGCTGGCCCCTGGGGGGTCGTGTTTAGAATAGTTCGACGCTATTGGATTAATGTATAAAGGATGGCTGCCCTAATAAACGTAAGAAAAATTGCATACGTAACTACTCTGCTAGCTATTGTCTATATCGTTCATATTAGCCTGAATGTATACTAAATAGCCTGCTCGATGATTTTGTCACAGCGCGCATTGATCGATGTCCTCAGCGGCCCCGCTATGCCTCATCCAAACGTGCGTTTATAGCGTTCGAACAATATAAGAACGAAATGTTTGTCACTGGGCAAGGTCCGTACTATTTTACTAATGCTGCTAATATAATTTGTATCTTTGTCTCATGTCAGTCCTAGTTGGCGTTCGCTTCCAGAGACGAATTCGCCTCTGGTAACAAATCCTTGTACGATTGTGCTTTCTAATTTATAGCCTTGGCGCAAGGGCGACGCCACTGTTTCGCTTCCATTTCCAAGTAGCTGAGATAAGCGGGTAGTTAGCGTAACGAGTCACCGCTGAGTGGCTGTGATTATTATTGCTAGTCTCGAGTAGATCGTCGTATTCAAGAAGAAAACAGTTCGAGGCGACATATCTATCACGGCACAAGGAGGACGCAGGAGTCACCCCATGCCCTAGAGAGACTGGATTCCTTCGGAGAAAAATGGTGTCTATGTCGTGCGCCACGCCACCGCTAGATATCTCGAAAGAGAGGTGGGAGATCACCCGTGCGCACCAGACCTCGGACTTCTTTGCTTGCTGGCTAACATGATCCGTTCGATGATATCCATTCTGCCTGGATGCATGAGCCACGTTGGCGCAGCCTTATTGGTAGCGTTTGCCATCAGTCGGCCGTCCAGAGACATTCAAACGATGGTGACGCAGACCAACATCTTTGGCATCTCTTCATTGTTAGCTCTTACCATGAGCTAGCCCGATTTCTGAATCTCTCTGACTGTCGCTCGGTCTCGCATAATTCTCGTCATCACCGGATCGTGTTCGTTGTCTTCAGATCGCTCCCTATATTAGCCTATTCAGCGCGAGTTTAGATATCGGCAAACGACTCGTACGCAAATCTTTTGTTTCTGATCGTCATGACGGTACCGGATGAACCATAGCCTGGTAGAAGACTGCTCAGAGCGGTGACATGTCCACCAGCACGTGGACCATCAGTTCGCTCGATCTGCGCTGAGTCGCCAGCCACCTGATGAGTGGCACGCGCTAGTCGCCCACTCGGCCAGTTGGCTCTACCAACAACAAAACGAAGATCGCCACCGCCACTTTCACGGACTCACCTCGACGTCCAGATGTCGGTCCAGCTGCTGCAGCATCCACATACATATAGTACATATTTATAAGCGTGTTCACAGGAGGCTTCACATGCAGAAACAGCAGCAGAGCAAAAAGAACGCCACGTGAACAAGTGACACATTGGTAGAATCGTCTGTTCGAAGGCAGTCGACTGCGAGCGAACGTGGTGCCGCTCTAGGATACCGCTAAACTACTCGTTGCGAGTGAGAGATACAATTGGAGAGGTGGTCGAATATAATTTCAATACAATTTACATGAATCCAGACAACATGTGCACCAACGTTCATGTAGCATCCCAGCTCGTCCTGGTCGTCGCGTCTCTGCCGCGGGTTGCCCATCTCACTGTGACCCGTTGCGCGCCGACGATGAACGGAATTGTAGGTGTATGTGTGACTGTGGTGTGGGGGTGGGGGGTATTAATCAGACAACAGAATCATGGAGAATGCTTCTTCGCCTGTGTCCGGCGACGACATGAAACGAACAGCAGCACGGAGCGCGGCCGCAAACAGATCGACACACACGCGCAGCTAGACTACCAGCCTGTATGAATAGTCATCATCGCCAGCAACAGCACCGGCATCAAGATGTGCAGATAATGGACGCTGACGTGAATGGACGACCAGGCGGCCGCCATTCTCGGACGATCCGATTCTTTTTTGCACAGCTAATATATTTCGCTCTGCAACCATCTCCCAGCATTTGCTTGTATAGGCGAAGACGTCAATGCAGCAGCGTCCTGTTTGTTGCTTGCCGATGCGCGTACCTTTCGCATGCCGAGGTGCTGCGGCTGCTGCTGCTGCGGCTGTTATATTCATTTTCCAAATGTGCAAAATATGTAAAATATCCCGAGCAGAAGTGTTGCTGAGGCTCTGGAGTGAAGCGGTCGACGGATGACACATCATAACTCTTCATGGCATTTTTCGTTTTCGCCAGTGTTTGCCCAAGACAGGATATTTGATAGTGTAAAGCACTCCAAGCGTTTTGAAAGGAGTGCGATCGGTTTTTACTGCAATTTATTCAATTTCGAACCGCATCAGACGTCCGATCAGCATTATATAACGTTATATATCAATGTGTTAATTTTAAATGGACACCTAATATATTTGGATATTATATATAGATAGATAGGTTAGATATTGAATAGAACAATATCGATTATTAAACTATTATTATTAAGATCGCTGTTAATTATCACCGCTTCGTTCGCCCTTGTCGCGAGTTACGCGGGCGAGCCGTCCGCGTAACCGCTGATTCTTTATGGCGTTTCTAAACGTCTCAAGCCGTACTTCAACTCGTTATACCCTTATATATGCTAAAGAATACAAACAGCTTGTTTAACACACATGGATGAATTATGGTTGGGCCGAGAGGTGACCGAGAGCCGTGGGCGAACGCGTCGATCGTAAAACGCGCCGCAAACTCCTGAAAATTGAGTAAACGATCAACGACATTTTTATGGAAATCAGCACCATGTGGAGCGTGTTCGCGTAGAACGCCTATGTGTCTGTGTGTGTATCGTTATTTGGGAGACGTGGGAGCGCTGGGGAGGAGACATCATTGATGGGGATGAGCCCACCTGTAGAATCAACGAGGAAGGGAGGATCTCGGAGGATCTCCTCCTCGAAGTGGCAGCCTCAGCGGGGGCACGGGAAATCATGGGGGCATCGTGGGGCGAAAACGAAAATTCTATCATCCTTCCACGCGGAGACGAGGGCAGTGCAGTGCCGTAGAGACTCGATGATGAAAAAGTTGAGATGCGGTAACAATTTCGATGATGTCACCAACAATGGGCTGAACAACGAGGGCGTGTTTTTTTTGTGTGTCTTTCTCGCTACTGCTGGTGACGCATGACTTTGACGCGATTTTGTACAAATAGTAATGTCTCTCTCCTGATGTCTCTGTACTTTCCAGGTAAGAATCGGGTGGGCTACTCCGTCAATGGCGTTGTGGTGACGGGGAGATCTGTGAACGAGGCGGAGTCCATAATGTAAGATGATCACCAGCCGACGGACGGTCATCGGTCGCTCGCTGCCGCGGCTAACGTGTGATCGCCCCATCTTAGACCAAACTGCGTCTGGCAGACTGTCCGTTCTGGCAAATCCAAGCAGCATTCATACAATAGCAGCTATGAACATCGTTCGACGCGTATCTAATCATCGGCTCCGATCATGTTAGTCGCTTGTGTCATGTCTGGCAAGCCTGCGTGCAGTAGTCATACTGTCATATCATACGGAGTCATCGTTCTCTCTCTCTTTCTATGTTGCTGCACATACTACTCAAAATGTCGAGCTCAATTTGACCAATTTAAAACACTTAGCCAGCCAGAGAGCACGGCCTGTTCTATCTGTTCCGAGTGAGCCGATCCATCGGTAACAACACTGTATGGCAGTGAGTCCGTCTGTCTATATATGTGGGTGTGTGTGCGCGTATGCTTGCTGGTCGTGCACGCGCGTCAAGAATCTGAAAGCCCACGACGGCCATAGTGGCATTCGATAGTTGTTAGCATCCAAAGAGCAGGAAGGATGGGCCCGCGACGCGGGTGTCTAAAATTGTGTGTAAGGACCAGCAACAATAGATGGATAGAGCAAAGCGAGATAATGGGGGAGACGATGAGAAAGCTGGATTGTTTTGGCATCTAGGTCTGACTTTGGTTGTACCTCTCTCTCTCTCTCTCCCTCTGTCTCATCCTCTCTCGCTTTTCGTGCGAGGCGCACGTAGGTCCGCAAGCAAGCGCAGCGTTCGCTAGCTACTCCCAAGATTTTCTCGCTTCGGTGCCGTTGTCGTGGCCGCCGCCGTTTGCCGGCGGTTGTTGCTGTTATTAGTGTTAGGGTACATCTCCGTCGTCCACCTACAAGCGTGCTGTGATACGAAAGCTTTAAGGGGGCATGCAGCACCTACAATGAGGCTCGCAACCACGAACACTCACACATATCCACCCCCTCTTGAACATTCCCGCTAACACTTAGCGTGCGCACTTAGTAACTTAGATCTACACAGAGGAATCTTGAAAAGGTAAGGTGAGAGTCGAGGAGGAGTTTCCTTGACGTGATCGACGTTTTTCGACAGCGCCATCAGCATGGTCGGTGCGGCACGATGCCTAGCTAGTTAGATTAGACTCGGATCTTCAAGTCGGTGCTACCACCACCACCGACACCATACGTTGAACCATTTCGAGCCAGTTCCTTCCCTTCTGTGGGTGAGTAGCCGAGGCTCGGTACCTCTGAGTTCGTACGAATCTTCCTATTCTCTCTGTCTATCTCCCCTTCTAGTAAACCTTAAGGGAAGGTCTAATGCGCTTAGAACTTCCTTCAGGCTGCGGATCTTCGGGGGGGTTCGGCAATTGTGGGGTTACGGGGGGGAGGGGGCGTAGTTGTAGCGCGACGTCGTCGAAGCTCTGCCAACGTTTGTCGGTAGGCGACGTAAGGAAAAACGGTCCGTCTTCGATTTGGTTGCTGTCGATGCTGACATAGCTAAGTGGCACTCAATCACGTAAGTGCCTGACAGCGACCCGGTGCTCACACGAAACACCCAGCACGATCAGCCGACACAGACACCACATGATGTGGTTGGAGCCACTGGCACTCAGCAGGTTGGTCCCAACGGCCCGTGTGTGGGGGATTCTTGACCGTCCCGCAGGGCTAAAGGTAAATAGTGTTGAAACGCTAAACGAGATAGCTTGATCTAAATTTGAGTGCACTCTCCGTTAGACCCCATTTGTCCGGCAAAATTCATGAAGATAGCTAGTTCACTTGGAGCGTATCATTTATACCGCGTAAATTGTCGGCACCATCAACTCTCGAGATTTCGCTCCCGCCCTTGCTCACTCATATAACCAGCGATGCAAGTCCACCAAGTGTATTTTGTAATATAAATATATGTGTGGATAACTATCTATCGATCTAACTAGTACTACTAGGACTATTAGCTGATGGCAGGCCCAACTCAAGCCAAGACGTCCCTCTCACCACACACGTTCTGGACCAGTCCGTCGTCGGGCGCAGTAGCCGGCCGAGTTTCGTGCCCGCCGTCACCCCGCGAGACACGGGCTACAAAACCTATTCCGCTATTCCGAGCCGCGCAACGTTGTCATAGGCGTAAACTGTTTATCGGTAATATTTAGGCTGCCGTTTGACGTTCGAATGATATACAATTTTTGTTATGACCGGCGCCTATTGTTACACATGACACGAATTCGATCGTGCGAAGCAATCGCCACCTTTGGCGAGAGAACTCGCCTGATGCAGTCGTTCGGAGCCGGGAGATCGTCATCGACAAGACGAGAAGGATGAGGACGAAGAGGTTAACGCCAGACAACTGCGGCAACAAATGAAATAAGTACAGCGATATCGATATGGCTCGATCTGGTGCAGGTGAAACGCCCGATGAGTTACGTCTTGTGCTGGGACGTGGCGTTTGGCGCCTGGGGAAGTCAGGGACGCCGCCACGACACGACATGTTTTAGCTACCTACTGGCGCTTAGTTTCGACGATCAAGGTGGGACACCAACAACAGCCCATTTGTGTACAATGTGTGAATTCACACATGTGTATGTTAATGAGCAATAGAGCCATGCAGCATTCAACTGCATGTCTATCGTAATGGATATGTTTAGCCGCAAACGACGAATGGTGAACACAAGCTTTTTGCAGCCGCCGTCCACCCACCCCCCAAGGCAATACGCGAGATTAACGGAGGTGTAGTGAATTTCTCGAGCCGTTGTAGCGTACTGGGCAGAAACGGTACAGTTGTACAGTAAACAAAAAAATGTGGCCCATTTCACCCGGCTCCAAGTAACCAGTCGAGGCCGCTGACTGACTGCTGAGATTTGTGGTTCGCTATACCCCCGAAGCAGAGCTTTATGCTGTCCGACTGAGATTCGCCCATGAGGTGACACTAATCTAGTGTCTCTACGGTACGAGGACGTTGTTGTTGTTGATGCCACAGATTTGATTCGTCGATTCCTGCTAGCACGCAATCTATAATAGTATCCTTCGGGTGGCGGATTGTATTGAAATTGCAGCAGACCACAAGGCACCGAAGAGTTGAGCTACAAATAAAGAGAAACACTTTAAAAAAGCCAGGACGAACTATGTGTGCACAAAACGCTCTGGCTTCCGCACCAAAGTTAGCGAACTTGAGGAGGATGAATATTTTTTGTTGGAACAAAAAACGCTTCGACGTCTCGTGCACGTGCGTTCGTATTACGAAAGTCACGCGAACATTTGAAGTCAACGCTCTCGTCGATGGACGATAATCTAATATATGGTATAATACATATATCTCTATATATATCCAGAATCCATGCTGGTGGCGACGACTCTGTGAACGGTAAGTCCAGAGTGGAGTTGACAGGAATCAGCTCCGCTCCCCGAGCAACGGCATTCTGCCAACAGTATAGTGAAGAAGAGGCACACCCAAAATCGCACACGGAGGATCGTTCGGCTATGCCGCTCGCCAAGCAGTACAGTACAGTATCAGCAGCTGAGAACTATTGAACTGGCCGGCGATGATGATCAACGGCGAATCTCGAGGCATCGCCCGCTATCGAAGCCGCAGCAGCACCAGCAGCTACCGCTGCTATTCCACGCCGACGATGACGGCCGTAATAAATTTCCTGTCCCACAAATTATCGTGGTTTACCGAAAACGTCCACATGCCTAAGTCCAAATGAACGTATAATATATATATATATATATATATATATATATATACATATATATATATATGAGTATACGTCGAACATTCAAAGACATTTAGGTGCCGCACGCTCGCACGAATATAGCAAGTGTATCTTCCCATTGGAGCGATTCTTCACCAGAGAAGAGCGGTCAGATCTTCAGTCAATCTACGGGGGAAATTTCTAGCACCTATCGCCCCACCAAACGCGGCTGGGTTGCCCGCGAGTCGTCATCGTTGACCCCGCCTCTCGATCCTAAGTCAATTTAATTATTATCCTAATTACTTCAATGTAGCTGCATTCTTCGCAGCAGGCCAATGCAGGGTACGGCGTTCTTGCTTTCCATGAATGATTCTGTGTTTGATGGTTCGCGGTGACTGCTGACGCTGCCGTAATTAAAATAGCGGCCACTTTACACGGCCTCATTTCTCAGATGCCCGGCGGTATCTCAACGACAGAACGTGCCGCGGGAGCGGCGAGTGGAGCACCTAAAATAGATTTTGCTTTGCCTCCCGTTGAACATCCGTTGAACGTTCTATGCATAATTTTACTGTCGGCGTATGTTATCTTAACTAGATAATAATTGCTTTGCTCGTAGTAATTGTTACGTGCACGTCTAAATTTCGATCGGTCGAAGGCAGGCTTACATCACAGGTAGACTAGGGTGAATGCACAATATGGATCGCGCGTACTTTTCTGGTCATTGATTGATGTGGGCCACTGTGACAAGGGAACGGCAAGAGGCAAATGAGAGAGCCCTGGGGAGCGCCGTCTTTCGTCGGCATCTGTGTTTCAATATCTTACGCAGAATTGCAGTGACCCTATGCTTTGCCGACAGCCAACATATGCATGCCATTCTCTGTCGCTTTTATTACAAACATGGAAAACAATCTCTCGAGCAGTACAGTACGATGCAATACAAAGTTGGATTGTATTAGCGGAACTGCGGTTCTTTTTGCATCGCTTAATATCGCTGATATGTTCTCACCAGGCCGCGGGACTCGGAACCTGCTCCCCCCGGCTTTCTGCTGCCAGAGGCCGAGTCGTCGAAGCCACCGTGTGGACGATACAAAGCAACGTGTTGCGAAATCGACAAACAATCATAGGCGCACTGTTATCCTATAGATCTAAAGCATATAAACATCTCACTCGTATGACACGCATCGGGGAGCAGTTGTCAACGATCTGAACGGCGCTCAGTGTCCTTGTGAATATGGTCAGCTAAGGCGTGTCCTTGAGATTGGAGAAAGATGGCCGATAACCATTCGAGACGCATGTGCCCACATCGAGGCAGTCTAATCGCTCTCTTTTCTCGGCGAGCCTCCGTCCCCCCCAAAGGCCACTATCCGCAGCCGGCGCCATCGTCAGACACGACCAACCGAGTTCAACGCTGTGAACACTGCGGTGTTTTATCTGATTTCATTTCGACACCATCACAGTTCAGCATCCCTCGTTCGTGATTCGCCGTTTCGTCAACGCCAGCTCCGAGATCGTTATCTCAAATGCCTAATCAAAAATTGCTACAATCGACCCCGAGCTGTGGTGTCGTCGACGCGATGAGAGATTTTAGCGAACGGAGCGAACACAGTGATTTGGATCTTTCGAGGGTTGGCTACGCTAGCTGCGAACCTGCCCTGCCCTGCTCCTCCATGAGGATGCTGTGGTGAGGCTTTCCTCCTAAAGATCGCCGTCTCATGGCAGGACCCAGCAAAGCCCGTTGGTGCAAGGCGGTATTTACTTGACGCATACACAGACTCGCATTCCGCGGGGAGATTCTCTACCCATTTTTTGCAGTAGGCCGGGGGAGGGATGGAGAGACAAGACCGAAGCGAACAAAGGCCCCTCTCCACGCTGAGTCGTG
The DNA here is from genome assembly GCA_019614645.1 of Stratiolaelaps scimitus. NCBI lineage: Eukaryota > Metazoa > Arthropoda > Arachnida > Mesostigmata > Laelapidae > Stratiolaelaps > Stratiolaelaps scimitus. Next base: position 1,250,206 of record JABWDB010000019.1, read on the forward strand.
GTGGGGTGTCGAAACTCTTTGAAAAACAAGTTGGCCCGATTGGCCTGTCCTAGTCGTCGTGCGGTTGCGACGATTGAATGGGAGGCGACATGATTTCGAGGAGAGGCAGTAAAAATCGTCGAGTGGCGCCCACAAAACAGCCATGAAATTACCATGAATTACTCTCTACGCGCATCATTGATTGGTTAGCGCTACAACAGCCGAATGGACGACTTTGCCTGACGAGTTGTGGCAGAAGCCTTCACGCGGGATATGAGCACGTCGAGCGGTTGTGTCGCCGAGGCGCGCGGGTCTGCGATTGCTCAGATGACAAGGACCAGGAGGAAACATCATGGCACGGATGTCATCCATGAACAATGGCTATGAAGTATGCTAATTTGTAACGGCTTGCCTACGCCTCTTCAAAAACATGACATGCTGTGTACAGTGGCTGTACGGTGTAAGTTCTCGTCAAATATATACCAAGGCCTGTTTGCTTCGATAGATATATCGTATTCAGAAAAACCTCGGCGGCGGTTTAGTCTTGAGTTTGGAGAGTCAACATAGTGAATTCTAGTCTACACACAAACATCGGCACAATTGCTATAATGCTGCCGTATAATCAACTGGTACCACTTCAAGAATATATCAGGCAACATTCGAAGAAACGGAAGATTCTTAAGTAATAGACATATCTCTCTCTCTCTCTCTCTCTCTCATGAGCAGAAATACCAGACATCAGATATGTGTTCTCTGTCAAGGTCTTACGAGCAAAGTGGTCAGTCGGTGAGGAGATCTGTTTGATCTGCCTGCATATATCGTTGTAATATTGCCGAATGGCTGCTGAACGCGCGTGCGTGGTGTGTCTGTGAATTTGTGAGTTTGTGTTTACCTCTTCGAGAGTGGCAGAGCGATCGATTTGTCTGGTCGCTTATGTAAGTAGGCTTTTGCCTCCGTCTTGAAGCTATTAGACAGCCGTCCCACCGAACACATTCGGCACAAAATCTCGCGTTCGGCTCACACACGAACGGAGGACGAGACTTTTCCAGCAGTTTTATTTGTCGGCCAAGGCCTTTCAAACCGCATCTACTCGTTCGCATTTTCCTGGGCCAGATGTATATAGTCTCTCTCCCTCCAACTCCTTCCTTCTCTCTCTCTCTCTCTTGTGTCTTTTGTGATAATCTTGGATCTGAAAACCTTGATGATCATCCGATCATTTATGCCATAAAATTACTGCTGACTAGACCGTCCTTGCAGCGAAATCGTACAGTCGACGAAGTAGACGTAAAGGCATGCATGATCTCAGTATGGGATTAACGAAATCATTTTCTGATAAGGGAAATGAAAGGAATCGAAAAAAACTCGGAAAGACCAGACAGTATGCCTTAGCATTGTATGAGAGAAAGTGGACTGGGATAGTGGATACGGGCTCGTAGAAAGGACCCTACGCCGGTTGGAGGGCGTCTGATTCATGCGAGATATTAGATCAGAGCTGCGATATGAAGCCTGCTGGCGAGCCGTCACTTTGGGGCTCGAGCTACCGAAGTTCTGCTGGTGGTTGTCTTCAAAAAAAAGGTGCAGACGGCTTCGCGCGTCGCCGCCTTCATATCGGCTACTGATGGTTAACCCCCCGACCCTCGGGTGATGGCTTGCGATAACGAGATCGTAATAGTATTTTGAAGGTTGCTGAGATGACATGCGGTAGCTTCGGCGTTTAGCAGAGCACCGAGTGGCCCTCGGTTTGAGGGAGATCGTCTGATTGGAAACGATAGTTGTATTCATAGACGATATAGTGCCTCTTTTTCGGAGTACTAAGCGCTAGAACTGTGGAATTTGCTGCTAAGATGGATATCCACGCACTTTATTGTTAATATATATATATATATATATATATATATATATATAACGAGCAAGGTCACAAATTTATCATCGGGTCTCTCTATTAAAATGCTACAAGCCATCAGGAAAGATTACACAATTATGAGACAGATATACACGTCTATAGTATGATATGGACTGGTCAAAGAAACTAATCGATTTCGACATTGGTGCGCTACATAATCCGGCCTGATGACGGACGGACAAATGAATCAAGTAAGCCGGAAAGCGGCGATTTTTTTTGTATCCAGCCATTCATTAAACAGAGCGGGTTATGTGTCGTTCGATGGCACATTCTTACACCAACGGACGTTGATCGGCATTCGATGATACAGCCTATTCACTTCCTTTAAGGGCGTCTATATATATATATATATACATATGTAACATTTACGTGGTATGGTATGCACACATATGATCATCGCACAGTTGATCAGAAATAGCAGATCAGCCGTCGCCGCCAATCGCGAAGCAGCGCGCCTTTTCAAGAGGAACAACCGAGAATCTCTCCGAGTATTTGATTCATCCGCTGTCACTGGCGGTCGCTTGCTGGTGCTGTGTATCACTTTGGCAAGCCAAGACTAGGGAAGGTACTCCCACTTTCTATAGTATTCCTTTCAACTGAACGACTCAGTGGATGTACACGCCTCAGCCCCTTCAACCGATTCGCTGCTACCGCGCAGCTGAGTACGCGAGCAGGAGCACTATCGGGCGATCTAATCTTGCGAAATGCAAGGTGCTATTCTATTCGATAGTATCTATCGCGTACGATAACTGTTGGTACAATAAATCGGCTGGAAATCGATCGGTTCCGATGCAAACACGCCCCCTTGGTTCGAGAGGAAACAGCATCGAACGTCGTCTGTCCGCTTCATGCTTTGCAGCTGGAAGGTGTCTCTGGCACATGATCATAGAAGGCACGGGTACGATTGGGCGTGTACTAGCTAATAGTGTTATCGTTAGAATCGAGCGATGTTATTTAGAATTGGCAGCTGTCCTATAAGAGATACGCTCGAGGTAGACCTCGTACGAGATTACGAGGTGAACCTCGAGTGAGAACTGGATGAAGGAACATTAGGGCGGATTATCCTTGTGGGTTTTAACCATGGTAAAGGAAGGGGACTAGCGGAGAATATCACTTTTGAGTGCTATCCCTTGAATGAAGGTTCTACGCGAGTCAAAGGTCGAAAGAGCAGTGCATTTTTGTAACCGATAAACGGCGTTAAAAATTTAATGCAGAAATGGCTTTTGGTTCGACGCCCCCTAGATTTAGTCAACGTTCAGCGCCTTAATCTAATATTATGAATTCAATTTAATTATAATACCTGTGGGTCCCTATTGCAGAAATGGTTGCATTTAAAAACCACTCTGTTTACTGTTAAATTGCAATAGCATCTCTATACATCGTGGATCTCTAAATCACTGGCTTGTTATACTGCAATCCGGCCCATGCGGCGCGGTCGACTGGTTGTCTATAATACTTGACTAGTGTTCTGAGTATCCGCATAGCTTATGTTGTCTTAGATGTTGTCAGCGTAAGGTGAAACACGGCTGTTTCGTGTTGGATTAAATAAATGTAGTGGATTATGGTGGCAAATCCCGCACCCGCATGAGAATTCGATCCGTTACGCCACAGACAGTACACCACCGGGAAGAAATAGTCCAGAAGAAAGATCTACGTTGACCCTTTGAAATGGTGTCGAGATTTAGATTCATCCTTTTTATCCCAACGATAAAGCTAAGCAAGCAACAACCGTGTCCAGCTCGACAGGCTTAGCGTTTTAGTTTAAGTAAAAGCTCACCGCGTTTAGTCCGATTCGTTCACCGATACTTTCTCCAATGTTCAGCAAAGCGGCGGTGGCGGCGCTTCAAATCCCAACAGAAGCAAGAAGTACGCGTCACTCATCGGGCTTGTCGCATTTGGGGCATTCGCCTGCAGCCGGGCTGATTACATTAGCCAGCACGGCGTATACACCTATCTCACTTCAATCTCAGATCGAAATCGTCAATACCCCGCCGTCGAGCGGCGTATCATTCGTCGATGTTTTCGACCTTAGCAATAGTAACCGCATCAGCAACAGCGGCAGTCACCGCGCAATCTGCAACCTGCGGTAGTCGTCGTCGAGGGTGGCCAAGAACCTCTCCACGGTGGCAGCACTTCGGTGAACCGCGCTTCGGGGTGGACGCAGAGCCGAAGGTTAGCTGAAGCCGCTACCTTGCTCGAACCAACTTCGTTTGCATTCGTTGCGAACCCATCATATACAGGAGGGAGTTCACCTTCTTGGAGCGCACGGATCACTAGTCACCGGATTACTTTCTTCCTCGCGTACAGTTCTCGCTTCGCGTCGCTTCTTCGCCGTTCGCTGTTTTCCGACAATTCTTCCCGGCCCTTGATCGCTCTTCAGCAACAACGCGCCAATCTGATCTTGTTCGCGTTCGGTGAGCACCATCGCTATACAACAGTTTACAGGTATTTCTCGTTCGTTCGTGGTTGTGCATACGTTCCATCGCGCGTTGGAAGAAGCGATACTATGCGATGGGTCCATTGCCTTCGGCGCGCAATATCTTGCGCCGCATCGAGTCTTCATGCAGCCTTTGGGCCGGCCGACGCGGGCGAACAGCAGCGAGTTCCGCCCATCGCTAATGAAGTCATCTCATCTCGTTTTTTCTTAGGCATTCTGTCGATGGCCGACGCCGAGACAGGGCTGCTGCTGCTGCTGTTTCTGCTGCTGACGCTGGCTGCCGAGTGGCCGATCCATGGCGCTGTGGCCCAGCGTTGCGTGTGACCGGTCTATCGCGATAGTCTTTTTGGTCGCCCGCGAACCGGTGCCTTGAGGCTGGTCAGCACGTGCCTACCTGACACAAATGTTTGCCTTTATGCGCACCTACAAAACTGAGGTGGCGATGATGGTGGTGGTGTTAGTACTTTTGTACCTTGTGCTGGAGCCCTATTGATTCCGCTGTTCATCTGATCCGAACCTAAACAGTCGATATAACAGCACCCGTCGCCCCGACTTTCAGGTCAACCACATGTAGGTCAATGAGTCTAGACTAGAGAAAGAACAAAAGGTTTTTCTTCTGTACCTGTACTTCTGCCTACCTGCGCATCGTCCGTTCGATGTATGTCGCTTCGCCAACAACTACTAAGTTATACACGGCTACATTCTGTTTGTTCTGCTCCCGCGAAAGGTGGATATGCGATGTACACATGCCTGTGAGAGAATCCGAGAGTATGCAGCCATGGCAGCCAGTAAGTCTTATTTTTTTCGTTTTATAGAGCAGGCTTCTTGCTGTAGCCGTTGCTACGATACAGCAGGTATCGGCTCGGTCAGCCCCTGTTGGCTAAATGTTTCATTTCGATCGCATCGCGAAGCAAAAATGAACGAACGCTAGAAGGACGGCGGGAGAGCCATGATGGGCAATAAGCGGCGCAGGACGAGATTGTTAGGCGACTCTTGAGCCTGACCGTTGCTTCGTGGAAGCAGGGACCCCTGTTGCACTTGAGGCATTCGTACACATCTTTGAATTGCCAGCAAATAGATAGAATATATGAGAGTCGACATGTTAGCCTTTTTTTTCTCTTTTTTACCTATAACGTAGATACGGAGCGGAGTGAACTTGGGATCATGCGCACAGGACTGCGATTACTGTTTGGGAACAACTCGGAGAATGGTGGTTGCAATTAACGAAATATGGAACGGCATTTCAGTGTGTTAACAAGATAGGTGCATGCATGTAAATAGTTGAATATAAGAAGCATCGAGAGTAGGAACGCTTGTATATGCAACGTGCAATACAATCGACTCATTAGATGATAATAATTTTGCTTTTTTTTCTTTACAGGTGAGTCCGTTTGCCAGTTGTGATTTAGCTGAAGATGCACGATTTGCGAGACTATGACTGACCATGAGTAAGTCGCATACACTAGATATCTGAGTATATCGTATGTATTATAGCATTTGGTGAAATCGTATTAGAAAGAAAAATCGAGATTGATACACATCGGTGACCAGAATTACATCTCAACGCGGTGGCTTGGACACCGGCTGAGTCTCTGGCTGTTAAAAGCCAGAGGTCGCAGGTTCGAGTCCCGCTGCGTGATGAGAACATATGCGAGAACTTATTAAGCATTAGAACAATTGCAGTTCCTTTAATAAACCGATTAAGCTTTACCTTTAGCCCTATATCAATTGTCGGCACTGCCAATCAATAGTCGGTTGAGCCCATCATTGCTAAATCTCGCTTTTAAATTGCAATGTCTAGAAAGTGCGCCAAAAAAGTGCGCCAAGTGTGTCAAAATGAGTGACTCGTCGCCGGTAGGCTTCACACTCGAGCGGAAGATATACCACTCATCTCATGTGTAGTTAGCGCAGTTGTCATCAAGCCGTCCATGCTACGTGTCCCTACGGTCGCAACGATGTCGCGCAGGCCCGCGGCAGTTGCAGGCGCTGATCGGCCACAGGTGAGAGGCCGCTCCCGCTGTTACGAGCTTCTTGACAGGAGCCACGGTCCGCCACTTGGTTCATCACCGGCGACGAGCGATCCCCCATTGCGTTCAATCCAACTGTTTTACGGTCGGTTTGACGTGGCTCACAGCGGCAGCAGCTGATCAGCAGAGCGGGTGGAGTCCGCCGCTAGGGCGAACTATAATAGACTCAGGAGTACCCGTCGTGCACACGTCGCCTGGGCATACACAAAACTGAGCTGAGCAAGTTAGCAAGAGAGTCAGTGAGGGATCGAGCGAGCGGCCGAGCGAACGAGCAACGAAACTACACGAAAAAAAACGACACCTACAACAAAGACGTCTTTCGGAAGTAGTCGTCACCACCGTTTTCAGCCAGCCAGCCAGCCAGACCGACCGGCCGCTCGCTAGCCCGCCGTCACGACGCCGCGAACACAATGGAGCGAAGTGCGAGCGAACGGTTAAGGTGTAGTCGGCGAGACCGTTACGCTGCGAAGGGCACTTGAGGAGGCAGAAAAGAAAGAGAACTGATATCGTCGTCAGAGCTCCGACAGAACAGAGCCCTTCTCAGAGACGCGCTCTCTCTCTCTCTCTCTCTGCCATCAGCGCTTGTGGTCTGCCGCGGTTCGTGGACGGGCGAAGTCCTTCGATATTGGGACAGAAACCCACTAGCGGGGTCGCCTTCGCGCCCTTGCCCCGATCAGTAAATTATTAGAGGTTGTCCCGCCGACTTCGAGTCGCTCGGGTGAGGAAGGTGCGCACGTGGTCGTTTCGGACAAGGGCGTTCACAACCCGAAGCAGATCAGGTATTGCAGAAAGTCGCTCAAAGAGATGTCATTGGTTTCGAGCCGATCAGCAGAGTCAGGAGCGACCGCAGCGTCAGAAACAGAGAGGCAGCAGTATATAACCGCTGTAACTGTAACGGCAGAGAGAAAATGAGAGAGAGAGTATTTTGAGAATAGTTCTATTGCTGCTATTGCTGTAGCATCTATTGTAGTTGTAGTTGTTTACGACGTCGTTATTATTTACGAAAGCTTCAAGTTTGACGGCAACAACAACAACTATCTTGAAGTGATAGCCTGACGGCCGTTGGAATGGACGATGTTGAGTGAGTGAGCAGAGTGGAAAAACAGGCAAGTTAACAATGCGAAAGGCAAATTGCTGTTTATGTATGATTTATTCATAGGCCTCTCGATTTCGAGAAATATGCCAGCCATCTTGTTAGACATGGCACTCGGAATTGGCCATTGCTTGAAGGTGGATAGGCGTTTTTGTACTGACCAAATTCTAGAACTCACGTAATCACAAAAAGCACCGCTGGTACCACCCATTCGTTGTTATATTAAGACTGCGCCGTGGGGCGGCGGCGGCGGCTCTAAGGCTAGATGCAAGTGCCCACCCTAGTGCGTCGTATGCCGCGGCAGGTCAACAAGTGGCTACATCGAAAATTCAACTTGATTGGTTGTTCCATCTATTCGTCCGTGAATTCCGCGCGTTGAATAATAAACCTCTTCTCTAGTATCCGGCCACATTGATTGAATGCAGATTGTCGAGGGTAATAACAATCGCGGTAACTCGGGTGTCGTCTTATGAAAGTCAAAACAGAACGAGCGTCGCATGCGATAGACAACAGGTCTTGCCCCCGTACGCCACATGAAAGGTCACCAGCACAGAAAGCTACGGAGGCTCGGAGACGTTACCTTTTTTTTTTTTTTTTTTGTGTCTTCAAGCTGACCCTCAGCTGTTCCCCTATCTGACAGGAGACGTTACGAGGCCTAGGCTGCGTAAATTCGTGTCTAGTTGTTGTTCAATGTTCGTGTCAGGGCACAATGAAGCAACGCATGTATTTCAATACAGCTATTCGATTATTGCTGTTATTGGGTTAATAGCTAAATTAGCGGATGATTCTTCATTGGATTTTTGACACAGACGACAACGAACGATGCCGGCCGCGAACGTCACGTATTTTTCTGAGCCCGCAAAAATACCTTTGATAACGTGATGGATTTTGTTGCATACGGATCAAGCGGCTGAACGAGCATCGTCTGTGTTTTTTCGGCGTACGACTACGAGCCGTTTCGGCGTTCAAGCATATGTTGTATCGATTTCGGACGAGTCGCCGGTATCGATATGCTGTCAGCTTGCACGCTGCTCATAAAATGGTCAGGCACAACGTCATCGCACTGATGATATCATCGCTGGTGGTAATATCTAACACATTCAGCAGTATCATCGTGTCGTAATAATAGCCGCCTGACTGAAGTATCACAGCAGCATAAGACGTGAACGAGTCGATGCAGCGCTCTATGTACAAGCATATGTTAAGGTGTAATGTCCTGATGCATAGATACAATATGTATTGTTCAGTCGACGCGCCTCGCAACCGCACAGCACGCCACAGCACACATGCATATTGGACATTCTCATAATGAACATTCAATTACAAGCATCGTGCACCCGATCTCCTGATCGGATCGAGCTGAAGAAGCTGAATTTCGCTTCTGCAGAACGACTGTACGTCCGACGCTGCAGATCCCAACGACGAGATGACGGCACGAACATCGAGTAGCATCGCTGTCGATCGCGGCCACCACCGCCGCCACCGTTGCCGACCAATATTTGACGAGGCCGCATCAACGTCAGAGTTTGCCATCCCCGCCAGACGACCTATGCGATTGGATGATTTGCTTTCAGCCATCTATCTGTCAGACGGCGTATCAACACCACCTCGTCTCCAGCCTTCGTTTAAGGGGGGGACCAGCGACTACCACGTTGCATAGGAGTTTCAGCGTGCCGATGTGCAGGAACGAGTGTACCTCTGCATTGATGATGCGGTGTGAAACCGCGTACGCTGCGGTGTTCAGAAAAAAAAATCATATCGACAACCAAGTTCCGTGTCGATCATGACCCAAGTACCTAACTAGTATATATATATATCTATATATAAACGGGACGCTCATAGACGTATCGACCGGCGGTGATCCGGCGTATCCATCAGAGATCCGTCGACTGGGAGAGCGTGTGAGCTGTTAACACAACAACGACGACGACGGCGGCGGCGGCGGCGGCCGCAGCAGCATCACCATCATACATAGGCACGCGTACACATCCAGACAAACAGACAAGCGGCGGCTACTGCAGAAACAATTCGTGTTTACGTTGTGTTGACGACTCGACGGGATGACCGGACCCGAAGTTCTCGCTGTGATAACATCCGCGATAGACTTCGACGCTCGAACAGTTAGGGCTCTTCCGCCATACGATGTCCGCTAACCGTAGACACACATATATATATATATATATATTTATAACAGCTGTATATGTATAACTATGCCTCAATGATTATACCGCCTCACGCGGTTAGTGTCGCTTGAGCTATTTTCGCTCTGTAGCACCAGCTGCAGCGTGTAGCAGCCGAGTCTTTAGAGTAGAAGTGGTAGTTTTTTTTAGTTTGCTCTTGCTAGACTGAGGTCTTGCCTTCGGCTCTGAGCAGTGATAACAGAAGGTTTTCGTTACTCCACAACCGAAAAGTAAAGACAAGGTTTTCACCGGCGCGACGCTGACACGCTTATTGTCAACCGATGGCGAATGGCGATCGCGAACGTAACGATCTCCTATGGCCGCCCCACCTCGAACGTAGATTAGTGGAGAGGAAGCACATGCAGTTGAGGCTGGCTGGCTGGCTGGCCAGCTATCGACCCGGATGATAGCTTGTACCAAATTAACCAAGAGAGAGAGAGCAGGCTCGATATTATGCCAGTACGCACACATATACGCTGTCACGGTCACACACATATACATATACCTATACATATATATGTATACATATATATGTATATATATATATATATATATATGTATGTATATATTGGATGAACGATAACGCCGAAACGCTACGATGCAGACGAGCGGCACGCGAGGTTGGCACATGTTGGCTAGTGCTCGATGTGAACTGCCCGACCGTCCTCTCACTCGTGGGGGTTAGTATAATAGTTTGCTGAAGTCGGCGGAGTCTTTATCTAGTTGTTGCTGGCGACGAGTAGCAGCAACATGTGCGCCGACAATTTCTAGCACCTTCGTTTGAATTTGAATTTGAATTTGAATTCACCGTGAATGCCGAACTCTCTCTCTCTCTCCCTCTCTCTCTCTCTCTCTATATATATATATATATATATATAGCGTTCCTCGTTAACTACTCACACGTTGAGTGGTTTTTTACAACTCGGTGTCGCACACCATGATTGCTACCACTGTCGTCGGCTGACTTCTTTGAAGTGTTTGAGGTTCAATCGGCGCGATTCTGTTTCAAGCAGCCAGCCTTGAGCTTCAAAGCGAGGGAGGGAGAGAGGGCGAGAGAGAGAGAGATAGAGAGAAACGGGGATAGACAGAGAGTAAGAGATCTCCGGTTTTAGCTATTTTTTACGCCCCCCCAAAAAAAACCAATTCGTCTATGGAGAACTTGTTTTTGTTCCTTCGATCATGTTCGTTTGTGACCCTTGGCTACGCTGTTTCGTGGTCTGTCACTGATTTCCAGTCCGTTTACGCCGATCCCCCAGGGAACACTTGCGAGCCTAACACGTCTTCACGCGACGCGGCGCTCCTTGAAGTTATCATTCTGTATAGCCAAAGATGTATCGAGGATACAAGCAAGCCGATGGATCATCATCGTCGCGTCCTGTATGCAATGGCCATGTGTAGACCACGCGGTGGGACGGGGAAATAACGCCGACTTGCTTGAATTTTCTGTCGAACGGATTTGTGCTGAACGCCAACCGTCCCTTAAACTGAAACATTCTGCCTCGCTGTGCTGACCGCCGCCTCTCTTCTCGTCGTTCGCGCGAACCGACAGAATATTCACCGGTGACCGTCAATTCCTTTCTACGCCGCCTACGCCATCGGTGACTCGGGCCTTTTACGTGAAGTTTGCGTGTCGACTTGCGATTCGAGTTACTTCATTCAGCATATATCCCAGCGCTGTTCGAAGACGGCGTTCGCGTTGGGACGGACGTCATCCACCCGGCCGCGTCATATGCGTCAGCCAGAAGCGATCGTACAAATCGCCGCTCGTCGCTGTTCGCCTTAGCCGTTAGCTTCATTGGCATTGGCCCAGAGTTAGATAGATGAATGCATATTTGTCCAATCGCCGCTACCGATGAGCCTCCATCGGCTGGCCGAGCAGCTCGGTCGGCTTGGCCATATGCTGGATCTGATCCGACGTTCAACTGGCAAAGTATTTCGATCTTTGGCAACCGCTGACCTTCGTTGCTTGCATGCTTTATTTATTTATTTCTTTTATTTATTCATTCACTCATTCATCCGTGCGGACGTACTTACCTACGCTTAGCACAACCGTTCAGAACAGACACTATTCATTGGGCTGCGTGCAACAACGCATACATAATAGACGAATCTCCACAAGCGAGCATATCCATGACGGCTTGTGTCTTTTTGTCCGCCTGAGCCGATGATGTGTGGCGAGAGAGTTGCGCTTGCCGTTGTTTGCGGCCGGTGACTAATTCACTCGCGGTGGCTCTACGAGCACCTTCATTTGACAACGAAAGTGAGTGCGCGAAAAACAACGCCACTATTAATAAAACTACTTTACCGCCCGGAAAAGCTTTGACACTACCGGTACGAGCGTAATGCGTTAACTCGGCAATACGACAAAGAGAATCAGGGTGGCGGCGATCTCCGACGTTGGATCGACATTTTTCCCGACCAGCTTTCCGTCTTGTCTCTGTGTTGCCACTACTGGACAGCGAGTGGTCTCAAACTTCGTTCCATTGGCAGGTTCCTCCTTCCCATCTACAACCTATTGTGGTGTACGTATGTCAGATGCTAGACTAGTGCCGCGGACAGAGCATGCCACTGTGCGTATGGCTATGACAAAATGCGTAGTCGCATCGGTGACACTAAATGTTAGCGCATCATAGCAGTATCAACAGGCGTCATCGTAGTACGAGTCGAGTAGTTCTATTTCGCTCAATGGCGCCACCGCGGCCGCAAAACATAATGGGATTCCAAAGGATAGCATCTGCTCGCGTCCACACCGAACCCAGTAGGAGGATGTATCTCGACATCTGTTCACGATGGTGTGCTCGATCCCGGGGTCCCGTCACGAGCCTAACAGTGACGCGTGACCAGTTGTCACATGTCTGGGCTCCCCCGATACCGTTTCGCGGATGAAAGGAAGAGATCAAGACGACGACAAAGACAACGACTGAGAAAAGCGAAATCTCAGCAAACCTCCCTCGATTGATTCGCCACTAACCAGCAGCAGCAGCCGCCGCCGCAGTAAAGTTCGAACAGTTACTGGTAACGTCCCAATGCCTGTTACCAGATTACCCTTCGACCGCCACTCGACCTAACGCACCGCAACCTCACTCACCGTTTCGGCGTTGGCCTGATCGGCCGTGTCGTGAGCTGTGTAAGCGACACGAGCGTCCCGTGCTACAAAGAAGTCTTAAGTCGATGACGCGGGCGGGGTGGGGGGGGGTGGCTGATTCTGACGTCAAGACCGATTCAAAACGTCGCCGATGCGCCGTCGTCCTCTCGCCAGCCGGGCCTAAGCCCATTGCGCCGGCCCCACCGGTGGCGTATTTTATACGCTTATACGTTCGTACGAACGTTCGGCGTGTAGCTGTAAACAGGCGCGCGTCAGGACGCTTCACAAGTGTCACTCACTTACTTATTAGTAGTGTGCTGAACAACTGAAGCTAGCTGGCTGCCGATTGCGACCGGAGATTCGATGGTTTGAAGCTGCGACGAGCGGACCGACTAACAACAGCGAAACAGACGCGGGGGGGGGGGGGGGGGCGGAGAGAACCAGCTTAAGGGCTACTTAGCCCCGACGCCCAAAAGCTGACAGCTTCATCTTGACGGCGAGCCCGGCGACTTGATTCGGCAGAAAGGCTAGGAGGAGGGCGGCGTCACTGGCGTGTCCAGCGCGTACGAGCGAGCGCTAGAGCCATCAAAATCGAGCATATATACGTGTGTCGCCGGGCCACCGGCGTCTGTCACTGCTGAGTGGTTTCACTATTTCATCGGACTGCTGTGTCGCACTGTGCACGATACATGTCTGTCGAATGCATGATGATGCGCTTCTTTCACGCGAGCGTTTTTTCTGCGAGAAATGCAAGACCGCCAGCGGGACTGAGTGGTCTACATCGCATTGAATTAGATAGGATCGCAGGTGTATGGTGCCGACACTGTGGGAGTTGCCTGACAATTCGTACGTTCTTCTCGTGTGATTTCATCGGCTCTGAAAAGTAGAACAGCGACGGGAGAGAGAGACAGAGAGAGAGTGAAAGGTTGCGACGAGCAAAACGCACACGCAAAGGACTAAATCAGTACAGTAATCGAAGCAGGCACGATGTAGCGTGCTCGATACCCAAGTTCGCACTATGCGCTGCTCGTTGCCCATAGCCTGAACCTGCTGAACTTCTTACGAGATTGGTGGAGCGGCGTTATTCTGCTTTATACGTTTCGTCTCCGGCTAAAACTCGTCAGATTGCTCAGCAGAAGCATTGGCTGCTCATCGTACCACCAGGCGCATCGTAGTGGAAACGCAACGGATGGATGTTGTCGAATCACAGATCGTTCGACGCGCAGAGCAGGTACCTTCTCAACGGCAGTGCATTTACAGGCATCGAGCACCCCGTAGTCCAGCAGCATCCTCCTGTCGCGGCGGTCCGTTAGTCTACCACCGCCAGACGAGATCGAACAGCGACGTCAGAGTTACCGGGGACGGTTCGCCGCCGCAGCCGCCACCGAAACCGGCAGCGACAGCGCTGTCGCTGGCGAACCAAACTGACGGGACATGAACTTGCTGTTGTTTCAGTGGCAGTAACAGCAGCAGTTTCTTCAGTTGGTCGGTCTTCTGCGGCCGCCGCTGCCACCACCGCCTGTCCGCTCTTCAGTGGGCTGTTCATTCTTGGCGGGTCCAGGAACTTGTTTTTCGAGCTCTTTCGCTCGCCTGCCGTTTGTGTTGATGCTGCTGCTGCTGCTCGGTTGATGCGCTGTAATTTTCCCATTGGCAGGGCCAGCCGGGCCTGTTCAAATATTAGAGCTACGGATACATACACACACACACGCCCACATAGGCGCGTACTCAGTTCATCAGCTCAGCCAAGAGTTGTTTTGAACACCCAAAAGTACTCGCACACACTCAGTCGTCGACGATCTTCCCATGAGTGGCGGTTGGACAACGCGTCGACAACGACAGACACAGGGCAGCGGTCTACGTAAGAAGGCTGTGAAAACAGCAGCTTCGAAGAGTGCCATGCACAGTCTTGCCATGCGTGTATTCTTCTGCTCTTGATGTGTACACTGCTATAACACTATGCTACTACTATTCTCGTTGGGTATTATTATTATTATTATTATTATGATAATCGTTGTTCTTCCCGTACGCAAAACACTGCAGCGAGCAAGCGAGCGAGAGAGAGATTGGGACACTGTTAACGGGCAGCGAGAATCGAGAGACAAGGGAAATTTGCCAATAGACAATAATCTTGAGGGTGAAAGCGGAGGTAAGACGAAATTTTCATGCAAGTTTTTCCTGTTGATATGATGCTGTCGCTGTTGCCGTAATTATTGTAGTTGATAACATCACAGGCTTGTGCACGCATTTTGCCCTCGTTTCGCATAAAGGCTAATTGCTTGGTGTGTTTAACAAACTCGTCGCGGGCGCGCTAACTAATAGAGAGTGTAACTGGGCAGTCGTGCGTACCATTCGCGAGAACTAATTGTACAGACTATTTACTGTGGAGGGAGGGAAAGCGATTCATGAAGTGGCTATTTTTATTGCTGCTGCAGCCAATTGCTAAGCCAACTAATTCGGCCGTACATGAAGGGGTGTCGGTAGGCGCCGCTTGAGGGCCCTGTCCGGATCGATTATGACTTTGTATTGAGCAACAACTATTGGGTTCGACCTGAGAACGATGGAGAAAATTAATGGCGTTGTAATGCCGTCCCCTCGTAGTGCCCGGAGGCAGACGGAGGCGAGCAGTTGTTATGGCAAATCTCCGCATAGTCAAGGCAAGTGCCCGTAGATGCGCTGTCCGAAAGGATGCGAATCTACAATCATTGTGCCGTTCGTTACCTTCAATTAGCCGGCTACACATGGCTTCCTTTATCTCTGACCACCGAGTGATGATATCCGGCAGCGGGAAGGTCTGCAGTTTAGTCGGCGGGTGCCTGGCGGCGGTGGCGGAGTCGTGAGGGTACTTTGCGGCGTATCTCCTGACGACATAAGTTGAGATGGGAGTCGTAAATGGTTCCCGTAAGCGCAGAATGTGCCGATAAGTTGATCGGAAAAGATTGGGCTTCTCAAGGAGCGAACGCCGCCGTAATGTGACGGTGACTAGACGAAATTTGCTGCTGAGAGGGGTGGGCGCCAACGCCGCGGCAGATAACAGCGAATGCTGATGATATGAACCTTTGTAGATCTTATTTATGACCATTTACTATTGCTCTTACTCCTGGCTGCTGTGTGTACGTGGGTATGTGTATGATTATCTGTAACAAAAGCAAAGAGATGCTGCCTCAGTATGTTACAATGGTTCAATTCCCTATGAACGATGCTATAACCTCAACATGCTCTTCTTATACTATAGTGCATTCATGTGCTGAAAATCTCAAAAACGGCCCCTGGCGACTCCTTTTTTCGGGCAGACGCCTATTTCGACGAGACAACTGCCTACTGGAAACTGTTTATTTGGTTGTGGAAAATTATTTGCATGGCCGAGGAAAATGCTAAAACACCTTTAAAAAAAGCTCTCCTAGACGATGATCTGCCGTGGCCTTTACTCAGTAAAATGCGCCAAGCGAATGCTGTGCTTCGCCAACACACAGTAGCCGACCTTAGGGGACAGGGAATCAACATCCCCAGGCCATGTCTCTATGGTCAGCTGTGCCTGAGCCTGAAATCTGTTCAAACGAACGCGTGCAACCATCTTATATGGACCCGGCATTCCTCGTTGCCTGTACGGGCATTCTTCCCGGAAGCAGGCTGACGCTATCGTCACACGGCTCGCTCCCCTTTAACCTAGCCAACTAGCCTGGTAAAGCGGCCGCGTCAAACCGGGTTTGCCACGCAGTTTGCCTGACGTCTACGATGTATATTTGATAGCATTCGCTTTAGCACACCTTGAATTTATGTTACCGAGAGAATACTTCTATGAATATTTATTTCTGCCCGGATCACCTCCATTGGCGATCGTGGCTTACGTTACGAATGAGTGCGCATACGCGTCTTCTCATGTGATATGGGTTCTTGCGTTAAACACAACAGCGAAATATTGATATCTATCTAACATAATAGTATATTTGGCGTATCACCCTCCGTTAGGGCCAACCAATGAGAGACGAGAAGCTGGCAGGAAGATGTTTACACAGGAATGATTTTCGACGCGGTATCATTGCATGTACGGCACACCACTGTAAAGGCGAGCCCCTATAGTACTTTCCCGAAAGTGCTATTCACTTCACTTTATGCCTATGTATTAACCGTCACACCCACACACAGATGAATTCGACGACGAACTCGCACTCGCCATTGTCGTTCGATTGTCCTTCCTCAATAACAGTAGCGTTTAACCGTCTCGTTGGAAACTCCCGAGAGTTTAACACACTATCAATATAACAGACAGGCATGCTTCGACAAATGCACACACACACACAACACGACTGCGCTCATGTCTCAATCAATAGGTACGAACAGCTGCTGCGGCGGCGGCGGCTTCTGCTGCGGCTGCTGCTGCTCAGAGGTTTGGTGCGAGCGCGTGTCAGAACGTTGCAGTATAAGCAAGAAGCCCGGCCGCTAGCTCCAAAAAGCTATAATTGAGAGGTGAGAATACCCATTCATCTGGTTCGTAGCAGTGTTAACGTGTGTCTAGGTGAGTAGAAGAACGCGTGTGCTCAGGACTCCCATGTTCCTCAATCGGGGACCGGAGGAGGACCAACTGCGAGGTGACCAACAACATGAATGCTGGCGGCTTCGACCTAGATATACTGCCTTCATGGATGGCTAGCTGTTTCGATTTCGGAGATGTCTGCATCTTCAACCTAAAATCACCACCTTCGCACGCGATGTTTGCTGTGGAAGTCATATGCATATGGGAGCCTAAATGAGGGAAAGTTTCATCTGCGCGATGGTTTAATCTCCGTTGAGCAGTATACCTTGTACAAGCCGCTTTAAAGGTCTGTTATACACAGAACTACGAAAGAGGTCATCGAGGTTGTCTGTCTGGTGTCCGCGTTGAGGAATATGGCGCGCTTTTGCTTATGGATGCAATGTTCGGTGGTTGCTGCTGCAGAGCACGCGTGAGGATGGTGCGCAGACTGCAGATGTGTCCTTCTGACAGGGCCTGTCTACGAGATCGATATTGGTTGGATTCGGAGTTGTCCGTGAGGTCGACGCAGCAGTAAGGCTTAACGCGAGCCTTGGCGCGGCCGGGCGATCCATCGGGTTGGCCATCGTCCGACCGACAATGGGCGAGCTTCGCTGAAAATCTAATAGGAATTGCTCGACTCACAGCGAATCAACAGCCTCACAGTGCTCACAGCGTGGGGGTGTTGTTAGGTGAGGCCTTTGTTTTGACTGGCGTCGTGAGAACTTTGAAGTACATTCCCTCGCAGGACACAGTTCAGGGGTTCCGAGGCATCATTGGTGTTCGGACCAGCCGGCATATTCCCTCCTTATATTCGCCGAGACGATTGGATAGAGGGATAATCATAACATGAATGCATATAAATTCTACCTATTCATCCTGAAAATTGGTCCTAATACAAGCCGAATGGGCCTTAGACCAGTGACGAGGTTCTGAGAGGATCACACTTATCTGTCCCAGACTTTGCTAATCGGGCCGGCCTTTTACGAAAGGCCTTCCCGCAAGGCGTCCAAGAGCCTTAAGAAGGGTGTGTCATTCATCTGACTTCCGACTCTTTAGGGGAAATTATTGCCCTCGCGTAATATGTCTTCGCTTTTTTCAAAACCATGGCTGGCCCCTACCTCTCGGCAGCTTGCCCCATACGGGCTCATTGTGGCAGGTACCGTTGTCGAACGTTACTGCTCGTTTAGCGTGTGACGCTTGCTGGGGGTCGCTTCGCTGGCCTTCTGCACCGCACCCATAATACTTAGCCCCGTGAGTCGTATGCGAAGAGAGGATCTACCAATGGGGAAGCCTCTTAGGAGGGCAGAGAGAAAACGAAGTGGTACGCGAACGCGTGTCGTGCACACTAATCAAACGATTCGATCTTCGCGAATTCGTCTCGATTCGGGTTGATAAACGCCAACAAGATACTGACGAGGTACGGGTGACGACGGCACGAACAACGTTTACAATATGAACAACTATAATAATAAATAAAGAAGCAAGCATACACGATGTCGTTGTTATAGCTGTTGCTGTTGTTGTTGTTGTTATTATTGTTGTTGTTGTTCATGATCCCGTCGAATGCCAATGGCGCGCGCAGGGCGAGATTGGTGATTCGGCGATTCAGGCTTTGAGTTTGAACGGTTTTAGCATCAAGACTTCTGTAGCAGGCGATAGCGTCCTCGCCAGTGACGCCAACCAGATCATGCATGCGGATATCAACGTTTGCCGGTACGCCACGGTTCACGGCGACAGGAACGCGGGCAAGTCTATCAGGTCGAGAAATGGCAGTTGGTCGCAGCGGTCGACGAAAAGGCAGGCGACCGCATATGAACAATATCGTGCGAGGGGTGCCGCGACGTCGGGCTGGCGGCAGGGTGGCCACTTAAGTTTCGATCCGTTCTTCGGGTAGTCGCTTGCTTGGCCGAATGTAGGACTAACCGCCTCGAACCGCCGACCTGGTCCTTGCTGATCCCCCTATTACGGACGTACCCACGGAAATAATAGGAGCGAACTGAGGAAATTGAGCAGGTGCTCGCTAAGGATCACGGCTATGAGGAGGAGCAACGGGACGCTTTTGGGATACGATGATACGCAGTTGACGGCAACACGCGTTGGCAGCCGTTGTTTGCGGCTGAGCCGTGTGCGTTTGTTTACTTTGCCCGTGACGAACAAAAGCCGCAGAGGCTATCTCGTGCTGATAGCCGCCGAGGCTGCAACGGCCGGTGAATGCCATTGATACAGTGAACTGACCGACAATTTGACTGGTTTCGCCTCGTTCTTCTTCGTCTGCCGGCTCGTTTTGTTGCTCCTTAGCAAAGGGCAGCAAGACTCGTTGTCGCATACAAAGAAGCCCTTCGAACAGAATCGCGCAGAGCAACGAACGAGAGCTCGAACGGGTAGCAAATGCTACCGAGGCCAAATCGGCTCGGGATCGATGCTTACTGCCGATCAGTATCCTCACTAAGAGTCGACGGCTTTGGCCGAACTTGGTCACCCACCATCGGGCGGCAGCTGAGAGCAGGTTGCGCTAACGACATCGGCTTGAATGGACCGGGCCAATCGTTCGTCGATGGACACCGAGCTGGGTATAGATCGGTAACGGTATGAAGTAAAGGGTTATTGAGCAGAGTGACGAACAGAGTGAAACAGTCTCCCCTCGTCTCGTGCCGCTTCGCAACTGAATCAACCGTCGGGCTACCCTTTTAGCTGTAACCCGTTGCCGTTCAATGTCTGAATTCGGCATTGAATGTCGATGGGTGTACGTATATCAATCTATCGGTCTATCTATAATATCTATTGGTTTCGTTTTGGTAGTTTCGGGCCGAGAAAGTCTCCGCCCTTTCCTCTCCGTTGGTGTCCAGCTGATAGAGCTCGCTGCTTCATCCTCTAGCTGCTTTGGCAGTTGCACGCTGCCAGTTGTGTAGTCCGCAGTGGGTCGCCACGTCGACGTCAATCGGGCCTGTCATCATGTCGGTCTACATCTCATCGGTCGCATGACTTATCCTCCTCATCCTCCGCCTTATGTGATCATTATACGAGTTTGTCGGGGAGCGTGCGCCAGAGGCTGGTGTGAGTTCTTCTTTCTTTATTTCTAGCCTTTCAGATGGGTGGAGAGCTGGACCCAGTCGTCACGTATAGGTTTTCAGTTCATCTTCTCCTGCCCTCTCTGTCCCCGACAATTCACTGTCCCTCTGCTTTAGCATTCGTTATTTGAGGGAGACAGGGAGGGGGAGAGAGAGAGACATCGACAGCCGTGCATGTCGTGTCGCTCGGGTCGGCCGTCCGTCAGCCTGCTATGTGGCTGTTAGAAGACAAACGCGGAGTTGCTAAAGAGCACTAGACTAGAGCGCTAAACTGGGCACGAACATTGGACATTGACACCCAATAGCTACCGCTAGTGCTATCACTGACTTAGTTAATGGTGGATCTCTTGCTCTGCAACCGTCAATAGGCGTCTTGTCTCGTCCGCGTACGACAGGCTCTTAGCTTCATCTCAAACTCGGGGATTACGGCCAGCGGCGGCGGCGGCGGCGGCAGCGGCAGCGGTGGTGCCGCCGCTCGTCAGCCATATATATATATATTGTGGCAATTTCGAAGTATGCGAAATATAATACGATGCTGCAAATCGAGCACATAGCGAATTCACCGATGCAGAACCTTCCCCCAAATGAATGGGTTCATATGTACTTACATGTTCGTTACGACTCGGGACGACTGTCAGAGATCCGGGCTAGAGACGAGCATCTTGCTCATGGTCCACCAGAGATACGACCATCGTTCGTCGGTGCGCGAGAGTAAAACACTCGGCCAGACCACAGCTGACAGCGATAGGCATTGATACATACAGTCCATTGGGCCACATAGTAATCGAAGCCGATACATTCGAAATTTCCTTAACTGTACAACGAGCATAACGGTATGAAAAGCAGTGGAACGAGCACGGTACGAGATGCAATTAGTTGGTCACACCAATACATGCCACCCCTTATGATTTTCAAGGAGACAGTGGTAACCTTAAGTAGTCGATTATGCGAAACGATCATTGTGCTCGATTTTCGATGCTAGTATTTTTCCTCGTATACTAAACACGTTCCCTTAACAGTAATTCCCATGAGATTTGTGTCTAATTTAGTAAAAATCATTCTCTCTGCAAAGGTAACTGTTTGCCCGCCAGCGACTACCACTGTTACGGGCGTAGGTATGGCTCTAATTAACACTTTTTATAAGTGTAACAGATTCCCTGCCTGGGCCCTATACGAGGAGGGAGACACCCTTTAGTTTAAGCACTGCGGACACCGGCGAGAGACTTACATGTTCCCAATGGACCGCAGGTTTCAATGTGTAACGACCAGTTCAACTGCGAGGCCGGTTTTAGATAGATTTTTCTTTAACATTGTCATTGTGGTCTCTTCTTTCGCTCAATCTCTTTGACCTAGTTGAGTTGTTTCTTGTTTGTCTTGTTAATGTACCATCATAATTGTTGCGTAAGCTACGTAGATAATCAGACTTAACGCCGGGCCCTTAACGACTCCCGGCGTCACGCTCAATAATGAACGGTGAAACGAACGTTGTTACATCGTGCGAAACATTTCATTTTCAAAAATAATCCGGTTTATAATGATGTACCCATTTGTAAGTATGGAATCCATACAGTTGTCGTTTTTACCCTGTGCCACCTGAGTTTGCTGTGGAATCCTCTATTTGTTAGTGGAAGGTCGAACCGAAGTCCTACCGATACCGATTATAGAGAAAATATAATATGAGTGATGATATGATATTTAGAACAATGATATGAGTCATTATATGAATATGCAAGGTTCCTATATTGATTTGTCATTAATTTGCGATCAGTCGTGTTGTGAATTGGACAACGACCCTGTGAAACATCTAACAACGTTCACAGGCGAGTAACGAAAGCTATAACCCTTTCACATATTACTGTCGTATAGATAGTTCAATTCAATCTTATTATTACTATTATTATTATTATGCCTTTGTATTTTTGCGAAAATTATATATAATAAATATATATAATTCGGGGAACAATTATATCCCAGTTGTATGATGATTATTATTATCATTATTACTACTGCCATTAACAAGAGTTGAATTTTACACTGACGCCTATTAAATAACAGAAAAAAAAACGTTGAAGAAGACCTCCTGTCAGCACGACATTATCGAGGTCCTTGAAATTTCTTTTATCCCATCTCATTGTGCCGTGTTCACGAGGGCCTCGAGGGCCAACCTCGTATCTCGAAGCACAGCAGCCTTCTAGTGTAGACACGGAGAGGCGGATAGAGGTAAACGAAAAGCTGTCAGACCTTCCCTCGTCGGCAGTGGGTGACCTTTACGTCATAGATCGGTTGTACTGGCTGGCGGCCGCGGTGGTACCAACGACACGGAGGGCTGAAGCTGTCGCTCTTCGTTGGCTTTCCGACTCACACCGACGAATAGGGCAGAGGCAAGGGCCGGATCGTTTGCGCGTTTCGCTAGGCCAACCCATCTGACCAAGAGGAGCTGCTAGCCGCCCGGCCGAACAGCGCGTTATGCTCGTTCCCGGGCTATTTCATCATGTTCATATCGTTGTTGTCCTTGTTCCAACATTTCCCCTCGGAGACCATGCTCTGGATGAGCGGGTGCAGGGGTCCTTGTGCCTGCTGCATGTATGATTACGACCATGTCCTGGATTGGATGCACGAGACGCGATGCCGCCTAGACCTGGTGACGTGTTACAGACTTTGGCGACGGTCCGACGACGAACCCCCGTTTCCCAGAAACTCAGGGGAACCGCATCGTGATCTAATGCACATATACATGATAACAGGTAGCCTACCAGCAGATTAATCTTGAGGGGTACAGGATTGGCTTTTGGGTAGCACCACGCTGCTGCTCACAGTAACAAGAAACATGTATATCCTCCTACAGTAACAAGAAAGGCTGTATATCCTCTTCTAAAACAGAATATGAGCAGGACCCGTGGGGAGGAACAAACGACACAAAGGACAAATAGGCCACAATGTGGAAAGAGGTCAAGTCCAATGAACATGGAGGTATCGTGCGAAACATACACGGTTATGGGTGAAAACGTAGTCTGTCTCCGGTGATCTCAAGCAGCAGGATTCTGCGAGGTGCCAGCCATAGGGGCCGACTGGTGGCATAGGCATAGCTTGGACGCTGCTAGGTTTGCATTTAGGGGTCAATTTTATGAATCAATGAGAAAGTAATACCGTGGACGTTAAATCCTGACTGAGTCTGCCCGAAGACATTTGCACGCTGCTACCGAAGGAGATTCCCATGTACAACGGTGATGGGCCCACGGTGGCGGCATTGTTATGTAACGTCACTTCGAAGGGGATTATTACCATTATATGACGAGTGGGGATGGCTTAACTGAATGCTGGTTGTTGTGTAGACAGCTACGTAAAACCCATATGCACGTTAGATTGGCAGCCTGCTCTTTGCATATACAAGTGTATCATGGCCTCATTTGTATGATCGGATACATCGTAGATATTTTCACTACGCGACGAGGGACAGGCACTCTGATACTGGAACCGATCAGGAAAAAACAACTGAGAAGAAGAGGCGACAAGAAATCGGTCAGTGAACAGCGTCGTCTGGGACAAGGAAAGGACGACCCGCCCATTTGGACAATGTATGCAGGCTCATGGCGCCTATAATATATATATATAACCATAAATGAAATAGACTATATATATATATATATATAATCATAAATGAAAGAATAGCGACAATGGGTGAA
Organism: Stratiolaelaps scimitus; assembly: GCA_019614645.1. Taxonomy (NCBI): domain Eukaryota; kingdom Metazoa; phylum Arthropoda; class Arachnida; order Mesostigmata; family Laelapidae; genus Stratiolaelaps; species Stratiolaelaps scimitus. The sequence goes on from JABWDB010000019.1 coordinate 1,274,171, forward strand.
AAACGCTTTAAAAAAACGCGGACGAAGCAGAAGTAGAATAAATTAAAGTGATGATGATGCGCTGTCTATTGACTCCATCCGCTGGAATTCTATTGTGTTCTACGGCGTGAAGGGGAGAGCAATTCGGAGGTGGGCGAACATTGGCGTACTGGCAGCCTCCTCTAAATGAGTGCAAATGAAGCTCGTGAATACTTCTGTTTGCTCTTGGAAAATGAGTTCGTGAAACTCACACTTGCAGGATGACAGTGCCAATCTTGTGCCAGCTCGTATTGCTAGCCAATACCGTACGCTTTGTAGAGCTGTGTCGGACTCCTCCGACAGAAGAAATATCATATTGGGAGGGACGAATGTTTGATTTGAATATCATCTTTCATGGTGGAAAAAAATTTGTGTGAGACCTTTGGACAAATGATAATTCCCTGGAACTCTTATACAGCTGATGAACAAATGGTGGGTGAGTTAAATGAGTTAACAGTGAAACGTGTCGATTCTTCAGGCGAGTGTGGATAAGCAGGCGATTTGAAAGAAATTGCAAGCATTGTTTTCCTTTAATATATCTCAAAAAGGTTTGTAAAGTAAAGCGCCATGGAAAATGGCTTTTGCTTAGAAATAGACAACGGCGAAAAGCGATGACCACGAACGGCTATACGATCACGAAAATCCTCTCTTGCAAAGCAACCAGCTGAATTGAGCAAAAGTACTATTAATGTTGTATATAAATGTATTACAAACGATTGCGACTGAATGATCTCAAATCATCTCCAGCGGTGTTAGTGGGTATCAGGATTGCAGGGGGGAGATGCGCGATTCCCGTATCCCCACCGCCTAGGATCACAGGAGACAGTAGTGCGCGTGGTCACTGCAAGGCGCCCCCCCATTTCTACAATGGACCCTAGCACTCCTGCAGTTACTGCTGCTGATTCCGCTGTGGCGTCTACTTGAGATCGACATGAAAAGAAACGAATAGCTGTGGAAGCGCTACTGTGCGCTCCCATAGAAGGAGGAGTTCCATAGACGGCTGTGACCAGCGCGGATTCTGCTAAACTTTTCCATAAGACCGAAAGTAATGAGTACGAGCGGGTGCTGTTATTACTATTGTCGTCAGCCCCTTTCTAGTTGTTGCCCTTTTTGCTCGCTCCTACTGCTAAACGAAGGATAGATAGCTGAACAAAGAAGTGTACTCGTGCGTACCGCATACATAGTAAGGTCCGATGGGCGACATTCTCCATCGGCGCCATTTTGGCCCTGCCCAAAATGCTCATGGCTGTAGAACACGTCGGCAACAACAGCGACAGTACAGCGGTAAGTGGCAAGTAGCAAAAATCGTCCACTGTACCACAGTAATGTCCATTGGTAAATCGAGCGTGTAGCATTGGTCAACTAGGAACACTCGAATAGCCGCTATCTCATGCCTCTCTTTACGTAATGCCCAATCGTTATTTTCTTCTGGCGTTCGCCTGTCAGATAGTAGCGCGGGAAGCAATGAAGCCAAGTTCGGTCCGGGCCTGCTGGCTTTGCAGCCGCCGATGAACAGGGCGTACAGACGAACCTTCTGATGGCGGCCGATTTCTGTGTTCAGATGAAACGGTTCGCCGATCCTCGTGTCGCGGGGCCACACCAACGACCAGCAACTATCTGAAATGTTTCTGAAGCTTCTGGTTCCGACAAATGTGTATACACCACGGATATATATGTATATATACATATATATATATATTATATGTATATACATACATACATCTACATACACAGATTGGCGTGCACACAGCCCGAGACTCACCTATCGACTGTACACACACAATGACATCAGATCAATAGCGACGTCTGCGCAACGACAACATTCACTTTAGTGTTAGACTTAGTGCGCGGTTTGTTCGGTGGAATAGCTACAGAACAGCCACACTAAACGCCTGCTGCGGTTTCTCTCGATCGCGCTGAAATACATCAACCCACCAGAAACGTCCACACCAAATGGTCGCGTCCACCGAGGGCAGGACTGAACAGCGACGGCAGCAGCAACAAATACGAACACAGAGAGAGGACACACACACACACATTACGCACAAGCAAACAGGCGCGTATGGCCAGTATTTGGAGTGTCACGCGACATATAGCCTATTCATTAGCTGTCGCCCTGCAGCGTTCGCTGTTTGTTTGTTACAACAACGATAAACGCTATGTTTCGATATGTTGCGCGTAGCCGAGTGGTAGTGGTGTTGGTTTGCCGGCTGGTGCGCGGAGACGCGTGGTCATTTGAAAACGTTGTTTACTCTCGCAGAGCGCGCGCCCGCATAGCCTGTTCCAGAAATTGGCCTGGCTGTGTCTACTGGCTAGCACTGCTATAAGGTTGTGATGGGCTGCGGCACGCTGCTGCTGCTGCTGCTAATGCTGGAGATTAAGGGAATGTGATAAAAGCTCTGTGATTATGTTTACATATAGATAGAAAAAGAAATAGAGATATTGTCGTTTGGGTGGAGGTGAGGGGGGGCTGTAACACTCAGCCAATGTCCACTAGCTCAGACATCGTTTGAGGGAGATTTTCGACCTGTGGTTATGGTGGCGGCGGCGGCGGCGGCGGAGTATCAGTCTTGCATTGTGCGCTACGAATGCGGATCGCTTGTAGGAAGAAAGTTGCCGCTGTCATTTGGATACACCATTTCGAAAGTGACATAATAATCAACGGAAAGACTCGGGAGACCAATTATATGCTCCACGAAATGCGTATGGACGCTTTCGCTGGCGCCTGCTGGGCTATATATATATATATATATATATATGGGAAAAAACACCATTTTCGTAGTCCTGCATCCCGTAGCACGAGTTTGCTCAATATTCGAGCACGTTTTCCATGGTCATGAGGCGCCCTCTATTCAATCCATCATGGTCCAACACTGGAGACGCTGACGTTAGCTGTGACGCCTTAGCACCTTCGGAATCACAAAGTGGATAACCGCATAGAGGTCTCGGCATTTCCTCTACCGAGCCAAGCGTGTTTACACTATACAATTGAGGGAGAGAGTGGGAGAGATTCTAAGCACCTTACTCAGTAAATGAGTCGAGTCTCTCCTTCAGTTTCGTCTCGAGCACTGGGCTTAGTGCCGTGTAAACAGTGCCATAATTTGATAGACTTACTTCTACGAGTATAGGTAAACGAATGAAATTTGACTACATCTCGCAGTTAAGAGTAGCGTGGCAATAGCGGAGGATAATGAGGCGAAGGTTCAACTCGCTGTGTGCAACAAGCCTCAATTGCAGTCCCACTGGCCTATTGTATATATACTCAGAGTAGAGGTACAGTCGAGTTAGATTAAATGATATAAGAAGGGTCGTTAATGAAGACTGGCCTGATATATATACTGAGATTGGCACAAAGTGCACACAATACTGGTTGACAACTAGTAACGACTAATGCGTATCGAGTGATCAAAATTATTTCAGTAGCAATACTTGCTATTGTTGTCGCATATGACACAACCTTTGGATTATTGTTACTATTATTATTACTATAAATTGTCTTACCCTTTACCCGAATAGAGGTGAATTGAATAGAAAATTGCTCATTATATCCAATCCCCATGCAGCAATTCGCAATAGTTCTCGTGAACACAGAGCACGTTGTTTTGCCATTATCTTCACCCCATTTGCTTCATTCCATTTGTGTCGTTTACGCGCTAATACTCGCTCACTCTGTCGTGTACAACTACGATCGTTTTAGGGGACGAACAGCCGTCACACAGATCTTGATCGCCGAATCTTGCTCTCGAGGTGGTGTGTGCTCAAGGCAGATGGAAGTATATAGACAAAGAGAGAGAGAGAGAGAGAGACTTAAACAGAGGCATTTATTATTATTATTATTACTATGTCTCGCGAGTGCTCCGCGTCGCTATAGTACGACTCAGTAGAGCGCGGCTCCTGTTGCAGTCTAGACCACAGGCAGACGGTAGCTCTCACTGCAAACTGCAACTCCCATTACAAGTATACTTACTACCGACCGCAAGCCACTGCACAGATACGAATTACAACAAGACGTTTTGAGCTTAACAGCGGCAGCACAAAGCAGCGGCCTCTATCCCTTCGTTATCTTTGTCGCTTCGAAATCCAACGGCAGCGAGCGCAAATCGACTCAACTCTACGAGATTATTATAGTTTCTTCTCCATCTCTCTCCCCCCCTCTCTGTCTCTCCCTGCTTTGCTTATATATGGTAGAATTGTTCTATGGCAACTACCTGCCTGTTTCGTCAGCCTGCACCGCCCCGTAAGCATGCATAGCATATATATATATATATAGTTTTTGTATAGTTGCTATACTGTGTTCAATCGACGGACGACGCCTTTGTCGTGGGTGACACCGTCGACATCATCATCATCATCATTTTGCTGCGCTGCGTAGGGTACCCTCCACTGCAATGTAAGGTAGAGTGCCCTGCCACACCACAAAGTGTTCTTCTGGTATTATTGCTCTCGCTGCCTCGTCGTGTCGTTACTTCTGCTGCTGCTGACGCGTGTGCCTATTGTGCTTGTAATATATATTCCTATACCATCATACCGTTTGGGTATATATATATATATATGTATATATATATATATATCCCTATCTATCTACATCTCTCTCCCTTTTGGTCAGACTTTCTTCATTCTGCAACCACTTATACATTTAGCGCTAGGCTATTGTTGCCTGACGCTGCCCTCTTCTCCTCTTGCGTAGATGCAAACAGCGATATTGAACCACGTCGTCGTCTGCTGCTGCTGCTGCTGTTGGCCAGCAACGACCCGCAGCTAGCTATTCCCGTAGGTGCAGCGGCGCAGTAAAGTTTACAACTTGAGAGCGGCGGTCCGGCCGACCACTGCTCGATGCCGTCCACTCCACTCTACTTACATGTACCCCATGTGGCTGGGCCTCACTCATTCTCCCACTAAGGGAAGGCCGCTACAGCTGAGTATGTTTCGTATGTGTGTGCATGTGCGTAATGCAGTATTAGGAGGTAAGGTTAGGTTAGGTTTGATTACGCCGCGCGTATAGGCACCGCGCGGGCACACAGTGTAGCGTTATAGCGTCGGGTCAAACGTCGCAGGCTAGCTGATTCGCGTATGTAGATATTGTCCGCAGGGCAGACCGCTTCCTTCGAGCGCGAGGGGCGTGCCCCGCTCACATGACAGGAGCGACTGGTTTAAGGTTTTTCTTGATTCTTCATTGATTTCGCTCGGTCGCGTGCTCGATCGGTGTCTGTCTTGGGATTTCTGCTCTGTTGATTGAACCATTCAATCCGACCTGTGGCAAAATACGTGAACAGGACGATCCTGTCGATCTGGTTGATCTCTCGAACACGGAGCTTGCTAGTTTAAATCCAGTTCAAATTCACCCTTTCTCCGTTTAGTTAATCAATTACGGAGATATTTATTCACGGTGATTCATTGATTCAAGACAAACAGTGACACAATTGCTATCGTTCTTTTTCAATCGTATGCTAATTAATTCCGTTATGATAAACTGTTATTCTAATGCATTCAGTACAGCCAAGAGCGTATTCTTTTTATTATTATTATTATTGTTATTACCTTTCATTACTAGTATACATTTGTTGCCGTCAATGACAGATTGCCCGGTTGATACATTGAGCTGCCAACTGAGACCAGCTTCCAAAAAATCCCGTATCTGCCTCTCGACAACGCTATAAACGTGTGACAGGCTTTATGACGTTAGAACTGACGGACTTACGAATGCAGAACTGACTGTATGTGACGATACTGCCCGTCAAATATGGCCCCGTTCTACATTTTTCCTAACTATTTTCGTGTTACCAACATCCTATGATCGTTCAATTTTTCCACACGGACACCACTCGTTTATATTGAAGACTATAGGCGAACTTTCGTTTGTAACAAGTAGTACAAAAGTTAGACACTCATGTCGATTACAGCAGCAGGTAAGTGGTTCTGTTCCACGAGTGGAGAAGCTTCGATCGATCACGAACTGCAATCGTTGTACGACTACGCGTGAGAATGCTGAGTCAGCACCCATGCGGGTGCGATCGAGAGGCTGTCGAATGATGGCGGGAGGGAGAGAGATCAATTTCTACGTTCTTTCGAGACAAGTCAAATGCTGTGATATCATCATTGTGCGTTCATAGTGTTGTGTTGAATGTAGTCATGTAATTCATTGCTGCCGCCTTCCTATAGAAGACGCCTACAGTGTCAACAATTGCCGCCTGCGTTATACATGCAAAACAGCAGCAATCATCAGACGGTGGCAAAATGACGTTTAAGCAGCACATGCACACATTCGGGCTAGCTATCTCTGATTTGCGTGTTTCTCTATCCGGCCTCACCCATGGATGGGGTGCAAGTTAAGAGATTGGCTAAAAATAGATATTCTCCATAGGTTATATCTATAAGCAGAATATGTATTTTTAGCCGATATATATATATATATATATATATATATATATATGCACACACAAACACGAACCAGCCACGTGGGGGATGAACAGTAGGCAGGCATCGAAATAGCGCGACCGCATTGCAAGCAAATCACCGCCCTCGAACGTGACGCTTGAACCTGCTCTGCTGGCCATTTGCCATTGAACTGTTCGAAGGTATTTGTTGCCGCAGTTAGCTAGGCTCGCTGTCGGACCTTCTCTCTTCTAACGTGCCCGATGACCGCGTGACGGGTGGCCGCGTCACGGGCAGCCGCGTGACGTCGATTGGAGAAAGCACAGCGAAGAGAAGCTCTCGGCAACCGCCCTCAGCGTCAGGGTCAGATACCGTACGAGATTGTATGGTTAGTGCTCGGCGTTGAATTGCTTTGCCGTGTCTCACCTGCCAGACGATATGGCGAAAATGACACTCGAGTACAGGCGAATAGCCTATAATTGTTTTAGCTCCCTCGCTAAATTGTCATCTATGTGAGTCTATTGAGGCTGCACCACGCGTGACCATGCACATGTATGATATGTGTATGTATATATATATATATATATATATATATACGTTTTCCTATCATTTAGAAAGAAAAGCAAACCCATCTCCACCATCGTAATGTAAAATGCCTCGCAACTATTTTCGACACCACTGCTGTCATTCATTTGAGAATCCTCGACGTACACTGTAACGCCGCCGTAGGCTGCTCTGCCGACGGTTGCCTCCGCATGTGTTCGTGATTGAACCTTAAAAGTATTTTCGAGAGGTATAAGTACAAGTATCTGGACACAGCATTCCCTAGGCTTGTCTAGCGGCTAGACGCGGCAACAAAGGATCCCGCGGATGAACAAGCGCGCGGGCTCCTCCTCCCGCTCTCACTCAACTGTCTCGCTAGTTGTGCTCGGTATTGAGATCCAAGAAACCCAAACGACGTGTACCGTGTGCTCTCGAGCAACTGCGCGTAAAAGTATTTGGAGCACTTTTCAAATAGCATCTTTTCTCCCATTCCTGTGAGCGCTCTCTTTGTCGGAATTTTCCGTCGTGAACCCTGCCGTGTGTTCCGCCCCGGGGTAGCTCTCGAAAAATGTCGATACCTTTTCCTCCATGAACTCAACGGTTGGCGTGTACCACGCTTTTGGTGGCGTTAGAAATTCAGTCTTCTTTCTCCCCGCGCCGCTCGCGTTCTCTCTCTCTCTCTATCTCTCCTACAGAGGGACTGGTTGGGGTGAGATGCGGAAGGCAATATGGATATATAATCGCATAGACGATAGACATGAAGCCGCGGAAGGACAATTACATACGTTATGTACGTAAAAGGTAAAGGTAAAGGTTTAATGGTTTATTGAAGGAGCTGCAATGTTTGCAATGCTTAAGCTCTCTTTTACGTACATACGTCGTTCAAATAATACGGCTACCTATTATCGTCGCAGGCGTTGTTACGGCGAAATGTTACTGTGAGCGTTGGCATTTTGTGCTGCCTGCGTTATATCCGGTTGGGATTATAGATGCTATTATTAATATTAGATATTATGGCATACATATATATATATACATATATATATATACATATGGACCTGATGCGTATAGGAGGTATGTTCCCTAAAGGATAGTACTCATCCCTCGCGTTACTAAAGTTAAAAGATTTCGTTAAAGAGTTTTCATATGGTACACGACGATCCTTCGATCCACTCAATTTTCTGGTAGGACAGAATAGATGAGGCTTAAACCCATCTTCTTTACATAATCTGACCGTTGGGTGTTGAAATCCTGTTGAGCTGCCGCTCAAGTTTTATCCGAAACTTAAGAGATCAGCTTACTTCATATCAGCCGCTATCAAACGCATTAGCCGTTCCCATCATACCATTCGCGTGCACTACGAGTGTTCAATGCTGGCTGCACGACAGCATTAGGCTACCAGAATACGTTATCTCTTCGAACCGTCCCTCTCTCAGTCTCAGATTTCAAATCAATAACGCGTATCAACAGCAGCTAGTTCCAATGAAAGTGCCATCATCCGAACCGAAATCTATTCCTCATGCTGTCGCTCTCCGCCACCGAACGAAATGCATACGAATATACGATATATATACATATATATATATATATATATATATATATATAGTCGCCACTTATCATTTCTCGAGCTTCTCTATCTACTCTCTCCATGATTGGACGGGTCGTAGTAGATAACGAAGCTCTTCCCTTAACTCCCCCCGTCAAAACAGATCTGGAGGCGGGAAGCCCGGGGGGGGGATTGGTTGTGGCGAAGATGTTGACGTCTCAATTTCATTGGCGGCAAGCACAGCACACACACACAGCAGAGCAGAGCGTCGACAGCAACTCCATCAAATGCGGCGAAAAATAGCCAACCGGGAGGGAAAGGCTTTTACTTCGGGCTCCTCTTTTTTCAGGAGGAGGAGGAGGAGGAGGGGACTCGATAAACTTCGAGACGTTCACAGCACAGCAGACAGTCTGACTAGGGGGTGAGCCAGAGAGACAGAGAGAGAGAGAGAGAGGCGAGCAGAAGAGGCTTAAGTAAATCAACCGGCGTGCATCCATTCAAATGTGGCCTATACCAAGCGCTCTAGCATCACCAGCCACCGCCGCCGTCGTCGACGCCCCTGCCCCGCGAGAGCCGTCCTTGTGGAGCGTCCGCCGAGCTCACTGCTCGGCTGTATGTAGCGGCTATAACACAATTGTTGCGGAGGCCTGGCTGGTACATTGGTGCCCCATGTAGTGTCGCCATCGCTGCTCCAGGCGGTGACTGAGTGTGGCGCGTTGGGACTTTTGGATCGCCGTCCTGGTCGGCGCTTTGACTTCGTTTGTTGGTGGATTGCCAACGACGAGTGATAGCGGTGACTAGCGGTGGGAAAGTGATAAAGTGTCGAAAAAAGCTCGTGCCGAACGCCCGGCGGCGGCGGTGGCGACTGCGACGGCGGCGATAAGCCGTAATGTCGATCCGACGATGACAGCGACCTTATTGATGAGGCTGATGCCGACGATGATAGAACTAAGGTCCAGGCTATAATAGTATATACATACCACATATGTATTCATTATATGTATATATATATATATATATATATATATATATATATAAGTACGTCTTAACGTAAAGCTACGAACGAAAGCGAAAATCGCTCTCGTTGAAATGCTACTGATATCGGTGCGACTGAAACGAGAACACAGTGTCGGCAAACACACTGTGTCGGTGCCGGACCTTAAAATCGGAAATTAAGCAAAATGAAGCGGATAAATTGAAGCCAGTCATCGCGACGTCTGCCGTACGCGAAAATTCGCCGAAGTAAAAGCGAGTCCGATCTCTCGAAATGTACCAAAAACTCAATAAGCAAACAAGCCTCAGCTGCTACAGCGGGACAATGACAGTATGCTCGCGTGTACCGTTTGTTATCGCATGGTTAAACATAGAAACGACGTAACTCTCCCTACGCTCTATGTTTGTTTGATATATGCGCTCGATTGTACGTGCAAGACTGAAAGTCAAATTCGTGATCGTGGGTGGAAATTTCCATGTCATTCTTGGTTCTATTCCCTAGCGAGAAAGCGCTGAATGACTATGCTTGTAAGAAAACAATAGTGGAAAAGGAGATTTTCTATAGCACGTCGAAGCTACACACATTAATTAGCCGTTAACAATTAAGGTTGAGCAGGTGTAGCAGATCATTTGCTCAACAGGCAGATCACTTTGGAACGGCGTAGCTACAACGCTCCAACTCGGGCCGTGTTGAACAGTAATTTAGTTTGAGAGATGAGTCTGTGTCGCGTTTACGAGTAGGGCTCAGGGCTCCCGTATTCATTGCACTCGGATTTTGTTAGATCAACTTGATCAGGAAGTTTCACGTGGTTGGCAGCCCCAGATACAGCGCACCTAAACAATGACACCTGTCTGGTGTCACTAAATATAGTGGGCGTATGGTTGTTGTTGTTGCTGCTGTTGTTAAAATTAAGGTTGCATGAGGTTCACTGAACCACGTGGTGTACGTAGCCCAAAATCCCTAAACGAACTTAACGCTCGATAGAGTACAAACGGCTCAACGGAAGCGGTGGGTCTTAAATCGGGTGTCAGCTGAAAACCGAGGCAAGTAGCGCAGCACTCTGAGAACGATTACTCAGTGTCAATCTCATGGTAATATGTGGGTCAGAAGAAGTGGGACAGCATCGCAAGCTTATGCCGAGTACACAGCTAGAGCTTAGGCATTTATGGAGACTATTTCATAAATTACACAAAGATATGTTCTTGATGAAACCAGCTTTTTATGATAATTCATTAGAGACTATTCAGCCCATGTGCCATAGAAAATTTTCGAAGGTTTTCAATAACACCCTGCTGATAAAAAAAGGTGACTCGAACACTTCAGTCCGACCAGGCTGTATTTCCGCCGAGGAGAATCACAAGAAATATTGTCCTCTGCAGACTTTCCTCTAAAACATTGATAGCACCCAGCGTTTTCCTTAGCTGCGCGCATATGTTGTGTCGCTACAATAGTACAACCGTTTTGGTAACACAGATTGCGTAATATTTCGTGGCTTCGACTCGAAGGCACGACTCGTTGTGCATATATAACACAATACGTTCGCGCCAATCCTGTTGCTACTGAACATCGTACGAGATCCCTCCCTAGCCGTACCTGGCCACTTTATTAGGCTATCGAAGATCAGGACAGCAAGAAGCTGGCGATAACTCGGAGAATTGCGGGGCCGTGCGCCGCCAACAAGCCCACCCGCTTCAATGCACTTCAAACATTTACGATCCTTGACTTGGACAGGCTTTTCCCTCGCTTTCCCCGACCCTCCCCTTTATCCTGGTCCATGGGTCTTTCCTAGGGGATCGCTATTACCTAGGCACTTTTACGCTTCGACTCAGGTCAGCATCGTCATGCAGCACGCCCCCTGATATTTCGCACTGACCCCATCTTTGGTTTCTTGGCCCCCCCCCCCCTCTCTCCCTCTCTGCATTTTTCGATTCTCGGTAGTATCGCTATAATACTTGGTCAGTGACTCAGTCAACAGAACACTTCTCTCGATTCGTCTACTGTTGTTGTCCCTCCGGCGCCCTCCCCAGTGGCTGGAGCTGATGCGTTTATAGTTGACTTGTTCCCGGTCGGGACTGAGCTGGCAGACTCGATCAGCAGCATACGTTACCGGCCTCCATGTGGGGCTTTTCTCGCCAATCCGATACGGGTTACTTTCCTGCAATTAGATGTACATCCGCCTGGATTAGCGTGTATACTAGCATTCAACTTCTCCGATACCACCACTGACTTGGGCCTTCTCATTGGAGCCTGACATCGATCCATGTGGCGTGCCCCACGGTTCTTTTGTCGTTATTAAGCAAAGGCGCTTGTTCGTGGGAGAACTCCTTTTCAGAGTCCGGTTAAAACCACTGAGATGGCTGTTTACGGTGATGCAGGTCGCTGGAATCCGCTGGCCGACATTCTGCGGTTGGGCATACTGCAGCGTGTGTGCGGTTGGACGGTTTCCAATGTACCCGAGCCAGATCAAATTGCGCGACTCAGGCTTGTGCCGCTCGTAGATAGAGCAAAATATAATTTAACCAGTCGGTGACGTACTCTGCTCTGTCTGCATTCGATATTCTATATCACTTTCAACGTAGTAATGTTGGCTAACGCGTGTTTTTCCTCACTCTAACCTTCTCCACGCAATGTGGATGCCTTACCAAAACGACACCAGTGCCCTGCTCAACTTGAGAGACAACATTTAGCTGCAGGTCATCCCAATCACCCCGTTATGCCATCTCACAACAAGACACAAGCTCTTCTATGCCGGACGATTGTTCATTTGTCCATTGTGGTGCCCTTTCGAAGCTCAAGTCTGATGACAGCCCAACCATTCTACGTCTCTTTCCTCTCATCCACGCTCACGGTGCAAAACAGGGGGGCGTTGCCTAATCATTGACACCTCTGGAAGTTGTAAGCCACCATCGTCTCGCAGTGGTCTAGCAGCGGCGTCCCTCATCCTTTTCTCCATATCAGTGCGAAGAGCCGCCAAGATATGTTCCGATGATCAGCGATACCCCATGGACTATACCTCTCCCCTCGGCACAAATGAGCATCAGTATCTATATATATATATATATATATATATATATGTATATATATATATATATATGTTCCGCCGTCTATTGCTTGCCTGTTCTGTGGAGAAGACTGATATTGCACATCAATCTCCTACTCCTTATTCGCATCCATTCGCTTGCTCGTGTACTTCCTGCTCCGCTGGCGAGCTCCTGCTTGGTCAGGATGTTCGGGCTCTTCGCGGCGGGTCCGTTTGTTGCTTGGTCCAAGCTTACACTGCCTTTGCAGACGGACGTGGACTGACTCGTTTCACGAGGATGTTACTTGCTGGCTGACCCAGTCAGTTGCACAATGAGGTTGCGACCTGAGATGATTTCCTTCGGGAAGCCGCCACTGTTTTCCCGCTGTTGTCTCCCGGCACTCGTCACAAAATCAACGAAGTAGACATGCTTATTGGACAGATCCATGACGCTGCGAGCGCTCACCATTCGTGCGAAGGGCATCACCACATGAAGAAGATTTGTCGACGCCTCTGGAGGTCGCGGGACAGGACAGGACAAGGAAGGGCATGGCTGGATAGCTCTAATGTAATGAAGACCTGGACGGGCGTCCCCTGAGATCGTAATGCATGGTCTCGGGCTTCTGTACGACTATAGCTGGCATCCTGCTGAGCCACCTCGGTTCGCCCTTGCGTGCGTGCAATTGCGGCAGCTTGCCCTAACCCTCGTCACCACCACATACCTACCTCCCACTGCCTCGACCTGGTGCCCTCGAGAATTGCGTGATAAGCGATTGTATATTGCCCTGCCAACCGAAGTCAGGCAAAGGTGCCCCGTTGCGCGAATAATCACCCTCATAATCTATCTCTGTCGACCTAGCGATCTACTGCCAAGCTGAACCAGTAGTATCGAAGGGATATTCAGAAGTAGACATTCGACATCCGATTTACTATTGCATTGAATCAGATCATATATTGCAACGAATTTCTGTGGCAGACTCTAATACATAGACTGACTGTGTCCTCGTTGAGGCACCGTAGATCCACCGGCTATCAATGAAGCCTTATATATCTTTATTGCAATATATTCTACACATATCGTGTATGCTATGCATACACTTTCGAACAAATAGCGCAACTGTAGAAAAAGCCCCCCGGAATAAACAGTTTTCTCCGTCACCAAGTCAATGCAACCACCATGGGCTCAGTATTCTCCACTTCTTATAAAAATCTCTTCCTCTCCTTAGGGGAGCTCATTCCATCGGTAGGTTCCTTGGCGGCATGGTCAGCTACCGCAAGCTAGGCTGATCGCCACTGGCCGCTTCCAGCACCGCTACCCTCGACTATTTACGACAGCACTGGCGGCACTCCGTCGTCGGTGGCGGTAGCGGAGAAGATACTACTGTAAAAAGGCTGTTTCGTCTTCTCGGCCTCCCTCCATTCTGGGGCCCCCGAATTGCATCACCACCCACTGCCGGAGTCACGATGAATTTCGAGCAACCAGCGTCACTCTAAATTCTGTAACAGCACCAGTAGCAGCACAAACAACGACGACCACACTCCGAGCGCACGGCGACAACGACATCAAATAACCAACAATAATAGCTTTCGTGACAAATGTACAAGGAAATAGCGCATCGATCCGCATATATCCTGTGGGATTCGAGCCAGAGACCCCACGGTTCCAAGGCCCCGGCGTGATGTCAGGCTGTCCCGATAGACAAATCATAATAAGTGAGAGAGGCGCACAACTAACGCGGGCACGGAGGTAATTGCAGAGCGCTTAGGCTCCACGAGACAGTATCCGCAGCACAGATGTGAGACGCCATGTGGTCCTTTCATACTTGAACCACGATAACGCACCCGCAGCAGCGAAGCGCTAGGCTACGAGTTTGACCGGCGGTGCAATATCGTGTTCTCAAGCAGTCTAATCCTCTTGAGATGACAGAGGAAAACGCGAGCTAAGAGTGGACATTAGGAGGGCCGAGAGAGGGAGATGGTGATAAAACGAAGGAAAACGTGAGGAAAATGAAGCAGAAATAAGAAAAGCAAAGCGAAGATCACATGCTCATCAAATACTCAGTGGCGCTGATTGCGTCACAGGTGGCCGTAGCATTGGGTTTGCCACTGGCGCGATGTCCGTTGTATCTGGTGCGATATATGCTAGCGCTAATACTGCAGAGATGGCGGCGGCGGCGGAGCCCGTAGCGGCGTTGCCACTTAGAACAGCGGGTGGAAAAGGTTGGTTCACGCATTGAACGAAGAGATGTAACCCTGAGTACCGATGGAAGGCTCGGGTTGTCCCGTGATAGTCCCGCGCGATGTTGACGGTCGTAGAAGACGAAGAGGACGATTGGCCGGCTCATCGCGCGGCTCGATGAGTGTTAATGCAATACTTTGTAGTGGTGTGATCATGGTAGCAGTGGCTGTTGTAGTAAAAACGCAGAAACGGCGCTTTGGAATCGATTTTGCTGAGCGTGAGGCCTGCCATTGAGAATGCTCCATTTCACAACACTGATACTGCCAATGACAGATTTTTTGAATATTCGTGAAGTCATTGCAGAAACAGAAGAGATTATATAAACTGTTCCCGTGCCGTTTGGAGAACAGTGGCTCGTACGCACGTATCATACCATATATGCAGTATCATGTTTGCGGTGTACATCCACACTTATCGCATTATCGCCAACAGACGGCTGGCCGGCCGGCTGGAGCAACAAGAAGCATATGTGAATATATATAATATGACGTTTGTATGCGCAAATGGCAAAAACGAACCGTTCGCCTTGGTGGACAGGGCCAATGCAGCTGGATGTGACGATACGGTAACTCCCACAGTTATATCTAATGAGACGGCAGCGCGCTGCCCAACCCGATCGATGACTCTACTTGGCAGGAGCCGGGGGCTGCTGTTTGCCCGTCAATGCCTATTGGAAGATTGCGAGTCCTGACCTCTTATGGGAATTCGCTCTATCAGTGATGTGTCGTCACATTCATTTCACGCTGCTCTACTTTTATAGGCTATTACGAGGCTACGAACGATAGAGCGAGAGAGAAGTTTGATCACGATGCTCGAATGTCGCGAGCTGGCGATCCGTTTCCCGCACTCTGCCCAGTATGTCTTATTCGCACGATGAGGGCGGCGGCTTATCTATCTAGCACTATCAGACACGCGCTAGGTGCTAACTGCTAGAGCACTTGAGGACGAGGATGGGGGCCGCTCGGGGGTGAGCGAGGCTCTGAGGGTGCGAACATAAACACAAGTAACACACACACACGCACACACCTATATATATATATATATATTTGAGCTTAATCATCGTAAACGTCGCTTGCTCATATGCGGGCGAGACCGCGTGCTAGATCGGACAAAGATTGCCTGGTCTTCGGCCGCACTGTACAATTCATCCATAGAAGCGTTCGCTCGATGATCAATAGATCATGGCATATGGTCGCTTCGATGGTGCACGCAATTCTTCTCAATGGACATGCTTCGTTTCATAGCCGGAATAACATTGACTTAATTATCACTGCTGCATCGTATACCCACCATACATGTATAATATAATACAATACATGAATATAAAACGCAGAGGTTCACACACCGCCGGTGGTCGCCATCATCGTAGACGCTGGTAGATTGAACGGAAAAAAACGTCCGACATAGCCGCTTGACGACGACAACGACAACAGACAAGAAAGTCAAGTTGTCGGTGCCGTGCTACCAGACACAAGCAAAGGTGCGAAAGTTGGTGTAACTGTGTGTTACCGGATCTGTGTCTCTGATCGTCGTTGACGTTCTGCCCGAATGAAGGTGGCGGCGAGCAAGATGAAGCATGAATCACACGCCGTATGTCAACTCCGGGCCGTGACGCTCCACTGCTGAAATCGCCTGCGCGTCTTCTGTTTCTACGCGGCAAGGTGCGATGAGAAGTTCGATCGACAAAGCGGCTCCGCGGGGATGATCACCTTGACGACATCGGATTTTCGCTGTGGATGACATCGGATATTCCGCGCAACGTGAGGAGAACGAGTTAGCTTCGGAGAAGCTCGCGCGGAGCTGCTGAAGAAGCCACGAGCGGTCGACCCGGCGAAGCCCTGATCGCCGTCTTGTCTCTCGGGAGAGCGATAGAGAAATTCGCGAATTTGAAGTATGATGTTTGCCCAAGGGCTTACTACAATCGCATGAATTGAGCTGCGTCAAGTCAGGCCGCCGCCGCCGCCAGTTGCGTCCCTATTGCGCGCAACCGAACGACTCCGAGTCATCGGTGAGTGAATGCGGCCGGCCGAATTCATGACATGAGTGTCGGATCTGGCGTCGACCTATGGAAGTTTCGCCGGGCGTTATCAGCAGAACAAGCCGAGAGAGCAAGTCGTTAACCTCATCCCGAGGAACATCTTCGAAGAGGTCGAATGTTCTACACTGCGTTCGTGTGCACTGCCAGATCGTCGGCAGTGACAAAAGGCTGAAGAAGTAAGAACCCAGTGGGACTGTGGGGTTGTTTGCACACGAGATGCAGATTATGTTGATGACAGCTTAGAAATTTCGTTCGCGGTATCATCGTAGCATGTACGTCAGTGTGAAAGATCCCTTGAGGAGAGCGCCGAATACGCCTACTCGACAAAATCGGAGCTGGCAGAACTGTTTGATCCCTGCGTTCATGTCAAGATTCGCTCTGACTTATTGAGAATGCTTAAAAATGTTTGCTATTTCGTCCCGTTCGCACTCGTGAATGCAATGAGAAGCGACTTAGTTTACAAAGGTAGCACGCCAAGCATCGTGTCTATTCCGTGCGTATATTTCGCTCTCGTTATTATTACTACTACCACTGCTACAACCACTATTATTATTGAGTGTCTTTGACTGGCAGTTACTCTCGTTGCCGCGAGCTTTCTTCGGAACGAGTTGTGACAGAGGGAATCGTATTATTATTGATCGATGGCGGTGTGATCACCGCGGGCGACGATCGCTTTGCTGTCTGTGCAACGATTGGGCGCTCATGCACTCGCTCGTCTACGACTCTGTCACAATCGCACTCTCGATAGACATCTCTCATAGCCATTCTCCCGCGTTATCCCTCTTGGCCTGACCGGTTCCGCGTTGCTTACTTCCCCCGCCGCCCATCTTCGTTCGGTAGCGTCCAGCAGCACTCCGGCCCGGTACTAAACAGTACGAAACTGGTCCGGGACGCTGGGATACGGCCACCGCACGGCCTGCCGAGATAAACGAAACATGTCCCTCGTACGATCTGCTTGGACTGGTCGCCATGGGTTGCTTCAGTCTGTCGGCTCTCTTCGATTTCGTTGGCGAACGACGCTTTTGCAGCGCACTGACACTGTCTGACTAGAATCGCGGGCACAATCGTCATTTGAATGCCCCATTTCGAGAACCTCTACTCAATCACACCTATACCACCACCGGCTCCTCCGCTGGCGTCGGCAGCGTCAGCGGGAGCGGCGAGCAAAAATGAAGAAGGGACCCAGAGTAGCAGCACTCCGAAGGGCAAAAGATTCATCAACAACAGCAACAACGCATCGGCGCAGTCGCACCGCCAGACGGCTAGTAATGGGGATGACTTGCGATGGTGATCATCTGAGAGAGTAGGAGTTGTATCGGGCAGAGAACAGGGAGAAATTTGCTCCGGGTTAAGCGAAGCGCCTTGAACGCGCCACTACGAAAGAAAACCTTACTGGCAGCGCCCCCTAAAGCCGCCCACACAGACGCGAATACACGAACTGGACAAGCGACGTGGGCTCGATCGGTTTTTCTCCCAGGCGCGTTTTTCTCTTTAGGTCGCCGATAGGCTCGCTGTAGTAAAATAAGATGCGAGGCAAGAAAGGGATGCTGGTTACTGACGGGGCCTAATCTGTCATCCGGACAGAGCGGCGGTGACGGTGCCGGGCGGTCCTGGCGGCCACATTGAAATCATCCGCTGGCTGTATGGCTTTTCGCCAATGTCTCCATTCACTTGATTGAATGTGGTTATCGTTAATCCAGCTGGTCGTGTGCTGTTCGAAGCAGAGCACAAAAATCTTCAATATTGTGTCTCCCTGAGCTATTTGTTTTGCTTGCCGCCTCCGCCGAGAGGACAGTCACTACCCTGTCGAGTTGTCGTTGTTATCTGTATACGTGCTCTCTCTCTCTCTCCCTCTCTCTGATGTATGCTTTCACGTGTACACATGAACGTACCTAATTTTTTGCAGGTTCGACGCCTAGATCGACACTGCTAAGCACCACTGTCATTAACCGCTCGCTACGATCGTTAGTTATTTTCGCAGCGTGTTGTGATTGGCTACGCTTGTTCAGTTCCACAGAGGGTAGGTGGTGAGCGGTTGCGGTAAACATCGCCTCCGCGCCGTGTCATGCCCGTAGATTCAGATAGCCGTTTCGTCGGCGATATTTTGACAAATATCCACTTCGATTTTGCAGATTTCCACGCAGACAGAGTAGCCACAGAAACGTTAAACAACGTTATGGAAACGTACGCTTGGTGTCAGATCATAGACGAGCGCTGATAGCAGGGCATACTATTTACACTCCGATATGGCGAAGGTGTCAGTGGTTTGCATTACAACCGACCTCGATCCCGAACGGACCGTAACCGCAGAGCGATGAGTGGAGCAAGATATCTGAACTACAACACAGAGGGATGTGTTTTACCCCAAAAATGGCCACGATGAAAGATACGCATAATAATGGTGAAACAACACAGTTGGTATAGCGAACCAAAGACATATAGCCCCCGAGTAACAGAGAGAGAGAGAGAGAGAGAGAGAGAGAGAGAGAGAGAGAGAGAGAGAGAGAGAGAGAGAGAAAGAGAGAGTTATGAAGAATCAATGAATGTATTACACCACGCACACCACGGATGTCTAGCACTGACAAAAGAGAAAAGAACAGGATAGAATGAGAACCGGAGAGACGATCAAGACGACAGACTCGAGAGTAGAGATGATATACCACCATATTTGGTATCGGTGTTTACATCTCGGTGTTCGGTGTGTGCTGTTCCCGATACGACTCTGTGTGGTAAAGCCCGGCCGGCTCTTTCCAGCCTATGAGATAGTATTTCGATGGACTGCTGCCTCAACCGACTGAGACGGCGATGAAGATGCTGATAATGAAGAGGGCGCGGCAGTGCTTCCTTGGTAATATATATGTCTATATAAATATACATATATATATATATATATATATATATATAGATATATATATATATATATATATAGATATATATATATATATAGATATATATATATATATATATATATATATATATATATAATGAGGTGCTGGCGACGAAGTCTGTACTATATCAATTACTAATATAATAATAATGGTACTCTAAATGAATGGGGCATGTCAGGCTGTCTAGAAAGAAAATGTCCACAGGTCGACAGGCTGAGCAATTCCAGGTCTAAGCGACATATGTAAATCTGGCAGAGAATAAATCAAAATGAAACCAATAACAACAAAGTCCGTTCATTGTTCAATCGCGCTGCATGTATACATCAATCATCTCGTATGCATGTTTACTACTTGATTCATATAACAATTCGCACCATCGCAACAGCGAAGTGAACTAGCCTCCGCTCGGCGGACTCGCAACGAGTGCTGAACCTGTTTGCCTCAGTTTGGCAATCAGACTCGCAAGTCTCTGACAATATCTCAGAATTTAAACGCTCAACTCGAAAATTGCGTAATTGCGATGATTTGAGTTGGGCAAATCGGAGAAAACCGTCGGTCAAATCGCGCGAAGCCAAGTTCGTGGAACACGCCGCGGAGGGAAAGCGGCTCTGTACAATACTACACACAGTGCGTAAATAAAGCTAGATCGAGCTCGAAGAACAAAGACATTAATACTATAAAATGATGCACATTGGAAAGAGTACGTGAAATTGCTAAAGGGAGATAACCAAAAATATGTAGACATTCACAGATCAAATTGTTAATTGCTGAACAGAATAAATATAATAAGAAAAATTATCCCAATAAAAAATAAGCGGCCTATACGATAAAGGTATAAGAATATTCTACACTGCAACTCTAACTCCCATAAATATATATATATATATATATATATGTGCGTTGTATACGATTCTGCCTCGTCTGGCCCTGTTACGGTCATAGGCGATGATTGTCACTCGGCGATGTGTTGCTAAGTGACGATGGGAGCACTATGGAGTCCTCCGCAAAGAGGCAGCGATATTTGACACCGGTGGTTGTCATCGTTAAAGATGGACCGCGCGCCATTGAGTTCGGCAATCCCGCCACAGGGGACCGAGAGAGAGACGTCAATCGATTGGCTTAACCTTTAACGACAAACGCAAACGGCGCCAAGAAACAATAGTATAATGGCGTCGATATATACGTGTTATACAAATGATGTGTATACCATAACAGCAACATATGTCAGGAGCGCCACTGTCACCAATGGCGATGGAGGCAACGGTCGGCGCCGTGACAAAGGTGCCAATAGATGTATATATATATATATATATATATATATATATATATATATATATGTATATCTATAAACAAGCAACAACAACACCAGCCATCTCTCGTCCATATACACGCATACACAGCCGCTTATGTGTGTGTCTATCTGATGTGATCGAGCTGATGTTTGGAGAGCATCGCCGGCGCTCCGGCAACAACGACGCGATGAATGAGAATAATGACACCAGCAGCAGCAGCAGCACACAATGTTGTTGACATCGATGGGTGTCAATACTACCGTGTGTTGCGATCGCCGGCCGTGTTGTCGTTACTGTTGTTGTTGCCGACAAAGCGACGTAACTCGCGTAGAGAGTTCGTTACAGCAGCGAAGAAGGGTGGGGTGGCGATCGTACGCGGGCCGGCGGACGGCCAATCACGACGATGACGATTATTAGCGTTGAAACAAATCTCATACCACTGCGGTCACCGGGGCGCAGGCATCAGCCTCTACAAAACGCCTCATCATTTCATATGGCTTCGTGTTTCGACTTCAAACGAAACGGCGAACGTATGCAGAGTGATTCGCTATTGAGTGCACTCCATATATTATATTTCGCCTCTTTGCTGTGTCTCTAACGTTGTGTGGTTATGTGTGTGTGTGTGTATATGTTAGTGCGCATCCCGCATGTGTAAAGACGCTTTTACAGATATCTTCGCATGGTATATACGCTATGGGCCATCTTCTAAAGGCTGCATATGACAGATGCGCGTGTTGTCGCGACAACGCAACAAATCACTAACTAACTAAGCAAAGTAAAACACACGCTCAATACTTTGCCGCTGTTCCACTTAAAAGGGCACCGATGCTCGCCGACCCGATGATATTCATTGTGGTGATACCCATAAGAGCACGAGGTTGTTCACTTGGCTCCGCTCATCTCGCCGCACAATGAGTGGACGCAAGGGAATGGGGGCTGGGGGTACAAATGGAGAATTGTGTTTGTGTCGCTGTTGTTGCTATTGTTAGCGTGCGATGCGGCCAGTGCTGGCTGGATGCTTGTCTCCCGAAACATCGGAGAGACCAGTTCTAGCCGAGAGATCGATCAGTGGGCGCCAGGAAAAGAAAATGAATGTTTTGATACAGGGTATGATGATGGCTACAAAAAGAGAGACAATGCGAGATACGGGCTCCTTTTTGGATTCTCCACCAGCCGAAAACTCGTCAGCAGTCGCCAGGAGCGGGAGAATCTCGCGCGACAACATCGGCAGGACCCACGCCGGACGGGGCAGAGAGGTCCTGGCGGCTGGAGAGGCAAGGACGACGGATAAAGCAAAAGAAGATATGATCATTCTTGAGGCTGGCAGCGTTGCCGGCTGAGCGTCACGAAGCAGACCGACCAGACGAAACTGTAGAGCTAGAGACCATCAGAGGGCTCCGTGTCTGTTCCTGCTGCACCACAGCTCACGCTGTGATCTAGTCGGATCAACATCGCACCCCTGGAACCTGTCCAATCTCCAACCACCCTCTACATGTACAAACATCTATATTGTGTACACAGTGCATTGGATCGCTAAGCTAGGGTGTGATGAATTCATACGGCACTCGGTCAAGCGGTTGGGCGGCGGGGGGGGGGATATTATTTTAGGCATTTTTCGTTAGTATCCAGAAATCGACGAGGCAAACCCGAAATGAATTCTTCACTGACACGTGTCTATACATACGCCGCCAATGCGCTATCTACAATATATCGTTGTGTGTGGGGGCTTTCGTGGCTCTGCTCATACGTCCGATTGTTGTGAGACCCAGAGGAACGGGGGCCCTGCTGTGGGGCGTCCTTAGCGAATAATATACATAAAAAGAGGAGAAGTTTTCAACTAAAGTAAGCGATGATGCAAGCTTCAATGGGACACTATTGATACCTCGATATAGCTATTGCCACTGCACAATGCAAATAATAGGAATGCCGGCTCGTCCGCACCATGGACGAGTGATGCGCTCAGCAAAGGCGATTGGCGATTTACGAACCGTTTACTCTTCACCTCAAAGCGGTGCATAGGGTTGTTGGCAACTTCAAGATTAATCGAGATGCCTAAATGTAAACGACTGACAACATTTCGGATATATTGACACATACTTTCGATATATATGACGGATAGCCTCGATACACCGAGATGTCGATATTGCCACTGTAACTCAGTTGTTGATTGGATCGCCGTCGCTCTTTTACAAAGCAGCACTAAACGAGCACAAGCATAGCTTCCTATAGCACTAGGGTGCAATAGCGAGCATCAAATCACAATAGAAAAATTGAACATCATCGTTTTCTTTCCTACGAGTTCAGCTTCAATACGACATATGCACGTTGTTCCTTAGCGTGTTGCTCGCACTTCTTCTCGCGATACTCCCCCTGTCGACAGCAAGAGAGGCATTTATCAAATATGGCTCCGTTAAAAGACACCAAGCGGGCCGGAATCAGCTGGTACAAAAACAAAACCGCGTTCCAACATACTCAGGATCCGCTCAGGGGGTCGATTCGATTCCGTCAATGATTCGATTTCTCTCCCGATCTCCCCGCGATGGTAAGCGCGTCGAGAACAGCCATCTTCATCATCTCAATCTGTGTCGGGATCTTGTTACTGCCCCGAAAAACTCACTATGCACTGAACATTCTCGAGCTGCAACAGTCGGTAGTTGCAGATTTTCGCCAGCCGCTATTTGCATGCGTTTGGATCTCCCATCTCTCTATAACGATGCTGTCTACGAGCTGTGCTCTTCGTTGTTATTAGAAATGCAAAATGTCATACTGAAAAGTAGCTTGTCGCGCTAGCCGCCATCGTATCGCCGTCATCGGGACCACTTCATCATCCCACGTCAATACCGTTATCGTATTTCACTCGTTCATATCCATAGCCAAAACAGCTAAGCGGCAGCTGCAACAACAACTACAACAACAGCAACAAAAACAGCAAACCAATAAAATCTTCACATTAAAGCAGAATCGAAATACCGCCAAGTATTTCTTTCCACGGAAAGAAAGCAATTCTATTAAAATCGTTCATTCATTCAATCATTCGGTAGATTGACTTTTCAATAGGCACAAACAGATCCGGGCTTCGATCGTACGCCCGTACTTCTCACAAAACCGACCAGGAATAACCACCGCGCGAATCACGTCCACCTCTTGTATTGGGCAGGGCAGTGTAGTACTCGGCGTCCGTCAGACTGCGTGCGCCGCGTATTGAGAGTATCGTTCGCACAATCTTGGGCCAGATCAACCGAACGAGTTGATGGCTGGAAACAGGACTCTTCTGGGCTGCGGGCAAGGTTGAGACGCCCTGAATAAGACTCGCAGTACTTATCTATACAACGCTTTTGGCAAACGCACACAAGTGTGCCGCTCGCTTCTAGCGCTCTTGTCTTCTATGGTCTTCTCGCATCGTATCGTTGCTAGCTCGAATGAGTATAGCCCTCTCACCCTCACTTGCGCTCGTCCCCATGTATTCGAGGCTTCGCCAAACGAAGACCACGAACGCCTCCGCCCTGCCGACCAATTTCCATCTGCGGAATCTACGCGTGGTACGAAACCGTCCGTCGCCGGAGACACGACAGCCGCTCTGCCGAAAGCGATCCTCAGACCGGCCGGCTACGGGCAAAATGCACGGGCAGTAGACGGGCTTGTCGGGACGTTCGGTGGCGCCGCTGGTCCGGCAGCCGCCGCCGCCGCCAGCCTTGTCGTATCGGTTAGCGCAGAAAATCGCAAACGTTTGGCGCAAAACGAGTCACATTTCAGCCACAGACGCACGAAATCCTTCTCTTTGCGATACTGCCACTTGCGCTTCTCTCCCTCACCACCACTGACGCGTTCCGACGGCGTTCGACGCGGTACCAAGTCGTCACATTCATGGGCCGACGAAGCAGACCGCCAACCAACCTGAGCTTCGGGGTTCGTCATCGTTTGCATCGACCAGTGATGCATAGTGCCTTTGTCAGGACACTGTCTTCGCCTTGCGTGCAGAGTTCCGAAGATCGAATCCGAGCCGGCGACATCCGTAGACGTCACCGGCGGCAACAGTGCCAGGAGACTGAAAAGGGGGGCTGGGAGCGTTGATGCGGCAATTTGCGAATTACGCTCGAAGCAGCCGCCGCCGCCGCCACCGCCACCGCTGTCGTCTTTCTAACCAGCAGCCAGCATTGGCGGTAGCTGGACGCGACCGCTTTCGGCAACCACCCATCGCCGCAATGGAAGTCGTAGGAGTCATAGGGGATAGTGCCAGTAACGGCCTCTGTGTCTATTGCGGCGGGTCGGCCTATCTACGGCGTTCGAAGAGACGGACGGCAGCGAGTGATGCTGCCGCAAGACGCCGCCTATGCTCTGCATGTAATAGTGACATTGCTGCTGCTTATCCTGATGCTACAGCTACTGCTGATGTTACAACGTCTCCAATATTCTCTATGGGGAACGAATCACTTTGCCGCGTGCAGTTCATTCGTCCATAGCAGCAATAGTCGTAGCGGTAGTATACACACGCACACACACACCACTGACTGACACACATTATATGTAAAAGGGAGGTCCAAATGAATGAGAACGTCAACAACTGAATATACAGTATTATTATTGTCACTACTACAAGCTACTACTACTACTGCTACTATTGTGCGAATGCCATGTACTTTGTATGGCAACAAGCGTCGCCACCTACGCGTTTTTTCTACGCGAGCGACAGACTCGTACGGGGCGCAATGACTCGGCGGGCTACGTTCATTCATACAACAGCAACGGCGCCAGCAGAGAGGATTGACAGGCGGCGGCACGCACCGTGTTTGTCATCTGCTCCTTGTTGGGTCTTGCGGTCGCGGCAGGGCAGCGACTGGCATTACGCCACTACCATATTAATCGCAGAAATACAGCGTACACTTTTGGGGCTAACCAACATGTTCTCGAATCAGTTGCATCTCGTGCACCAGTTGCAGTCGCTGCTGCTGCTGCTGTTGCAATTATGCAGTTAATTCAAAAGCCATCATACTTATAAGAACAAAACAAAAGGTGAAAACACATAGAAACGAAGTCTGCTTGAGCATCGACTTGACCGCGTTTAGCTGAGAGGTTTTATTTTTTGGCTGTTGCGAATTTAAGAGAGGAACTCTCCTGCATGTGCCCTCACGTCAGGAGGTTTACCTGGTCGAGCATTGGCGCCTGCCACACGAGATTTTCCTCGATGCACCGTGTCCTTTTTCGGATATAAGTTGAAGAAAAAGGTCGAGAAGTGAGCGCAACTGTTGCTCATTGCTTGATCTATAATATTTCATCATTGATTGACGCAGCTAGTAAATAGGCGCTCGATGACAAACGTGCTATAATGTATATTTTGATTGCTGTCTAAGTGACGCAGCCGTCGGGGCACCGGAGAGAGTCAGGCAAAGCACTTGGCGAAATCTGGGTCAGTCACGTTGGAGTAGCCAACCCAGAGGGTTACTGCCGGCTTCGTCCTAGGGCCGGCCGCGTCGCACCGTTCCGTATTTTAAGCAGAGACGCTGACTGGCTGATTGTGAGCGGTCAGAGCAGCGAGAGACGGCCGTAGGTTACGGAAAGTAGACAGAGAGATGAACTGTGTTGATGGGCAAAGAACGCAGTGGAGGCCGTCGCTGTGCCAACGCTGCGAGATCGAGATCCACTAAATTAACTGCGTTGTGTCAGGCCGCAATTCGGTCAGTTTGCTTTCGCTGGAGAATCTCATTAAAGGCGTCTTGCTTGCTCGCTCAGATGACTACGACGAGCTCGTATGGTTAGGAACACTTTCGGAAAATTTGAAATTCGTTTGGTGTAAGAGCGTACTGCTCGTCTGAATGATGAGACCATGCATTGTGGTAAAATGAAATTTACAGGGTGATACAGTACAAGGCTGAGGCTTAACTTCACAGCTGGGACTATTTTCGTGGCTGTGAATGTACTTTTTTGTTAACGGCCAAATGTCAATACGCTCAATTTAACACAGGACTAACAAAAGAAGAGAAGAATCCATGTGGTCCTTTATCTTCGAGAAGATCTCGCGCATCCGCCTCTCTCAGTGGACTCTAGGTTCATCTTCTTTATCCATATCATTCGCCGTCTTCAAACGTCGTGTCTCCCTCTTTCTCACTGTATATATATATATATATATATATATATATATATACGAGCGTATAGCTATCAACCAGATGCACCCAAACCCAACTCACACATGATGTGGGATAGTTCAACATCACTCCTAGTGAATCCCATTTCTTTGCGGTGGCCATTCACTTACGACTGGCACTAGTAGTTATAGTAGTACCTGCAGTGGCGTGAAGCTGAGATGCTCCACCAACGGCGGCGAAGTCAGCATAAGCCGCGTGTTAGCCAAACTCTTACCAAAATCATAGGGTAGCTGACATTGCATCTGGTCCAGACAAACCTGTGTGTCTCGGTATCTCCCGTTGTTCCGCGTGCTCCCGCGGACCCAAGCTCCTTGCGAAGCAGTTTCTAGCGGCTGCTGCTGTTGTTGGCCAACTCCACCCCCATGGGCGGGTCCGTGAGGTCGCCTGAGAGGTGGCGGCACATTTGATATCGCCTCGCCAAATCTCGTCTCCCCAACTCCGTCCAAACAACAATAACAACAAGCACTACACTGTCACAGTCGCAGGAGCGAACCTCTCAGTTCCCCGCAATCCGAGACCAGATCCTCGACCAAGCGAAGTATAGTGGCAACTGGCCCGCGCCGACATCCATAGAGTGCGGTTGTCGGTAGCCTACGAACACCGGTTGTTGGGCGGACAGAAAGGCCCGAGCTGGCTTTGTTTAATCTTAGGTGTGGCCGGCTCACTGGCTAGCCGGTCCCTTTTGCTCTTTGAGTCTGGCACCGTGAGTAGGCCGGCCGGCCGGCATGCATCCCTCATATCATCAGTGCAGTGGAAAAAGAACTCGTCCTCGTCTCTCTTAACGCTGCTGCCGCCGGCGCTGATCTCGTCCGTTGCTGGCCATGCCCACTTCTGACCATATCGGGAAACCTGGCAAATAAGTCAACACTCTCTGGGAGGAGATTGTGGAAGTTTGGCTAGTGGACGAAACGACGCTGATAGTTCATCTCACGGCACCGGGTTGTCACTGGTGTTTGCATTGTGGAAGGGATAAAGAACACGGGCACAAAGCAAAAAAGAAACCACTGATCCCGCCATCTTCGCTATGCTCGAACAATATACGAACGCACGAGATATCGGATAAATACGAACTACAGGCATGTGTTATATACAAAGAGATATTGCTTGCCTTTGATTCAGCGCGTTCAAGTAAACGCTAAGCACGAGACGGGAAACAACAACAATGGGGGCTGCTAGATGAGAGACCAGGTCAGTTTTCAACTGGTCGATTAGAGAGTCTCCCTTCCATTGGCCACTACCGTTTCGGCGACAGGTCTCCCGCCAGAGCTTGTTCCGTTTGTCAGAAATCGTTGTTCGTAAACGCCGCTTCGTGGCAAATAACCCGACAGCTGCCATGTGTTAACTTGCCACAACACGACCAGCCTTTTTGACCAGATCGCACCGGGGACCGGCCCCGGAGGCCATCTCCTTGTCGTTGATCGTCCACGTTGATCTCTCCGCAACAAAATCTTCTATCCACCCACCTGCGTTATTTGCCTTCGTGTCGCAGCCCTATCTACCTCCATCGTATTTGCCCCTTGATTCTTAGCGGCTCCCCAGTATTAAGTGTTCCTTTTGCCTTTTGCTATTTCGTTGCCCGATTTGATTTCCTTTCACGTCGTCTTCTTATCGGTATTATCGATCATCGTATTTGTGTTAAAACTATGTTTTATTTTTTCTTTTTGACTCGTTCACAGCCGTAGTTTCGTCTCGCGTTGATTTGCTAGCATTGCTGTCGCTGTCGACTTTTTTTTCACACGTTTTGTTGAATTAAGGCCCCTCGCCGCTACGGCTCTGGGGCACCAGCGCGTAGAAGGGACGGCGGCCTTGGCGCTAACGCCTCCATTTAAAATTGACATTTAAACTGTTCAACGGAGCCTTGAATTCGAATGTGATTCGCGCGAAAGCAGCCCTGCTTACTGAGAGGAAACGCAGCGTCCATCAGACAAATAGCGCCGCTGAATAGTGAAGATTTCCGCTGACCGTTTGACGAACGGGCAAAATAGTTGGCTTTGATGAACCTCGATAGCATGCGCCCCTTGAATCGATCTTACTTCACAATGCTTCGGATTATACTCGACCGTGAGGCTCGTCCGATTGAAGAGACAACATCGTTATAAAATAATATCCCAGTTCTTTAAGTACATGCATGAGAAAAATAGCACGTGAAAATTTCCAACTAGCAATTGCGTCGGGGAACATTTTAACGAACATATTTACATAAATATACATACGTGAAATTCGGATTTTCAAAGGTAGCAAGCAATAAGAAGGTAGACATTCATACGTAAGCCGTCCAGTAACGTGAACTAGGATCTACCGAAATATTGTAGTGGATTTTTAAAGTGTCCCTCACCGGCGTATACCCTGACCAGCACACGCACAGATCAGGGTCTGCCTCAAAGCCGAATGTGAGAATGTAAATATGCGGAGTCGCCTATTCGTTCAGAGGTCTGACGATTAAAGTCGATGGGATCTTATATAAGAGGACGAGAAGGAAGAAGTGATTCAGTTAATTGTCTTTGACAGGCGTTTGTTTGTCAGCAGCGGACATGAGCCATCTTCTCAAACGGCCGATTCGAACAGACTCGTCCCCTGAGATAAATATGTTTCGAGCACTTTAACAGTCGTACGTTCTTTAACTGACAGCAACTGCTAGCCGACAGTACGCCATTGATCGCTTTCAATGACCCCAGCAGAATGCGGAGCATGATCACAAACAAGATACTATAACAGCGCCCGCTCTCAAACATGTCTTTAAGGCTAAGCGATCGCCAGAACTCTGTCCTTGGCTGGTCGGCTAGCTTTGGAAAATTTAGATGCTGCCAACGCTGTAACAACTGATGGACGCGCGATAAATCAAACAGGGAAGAATGGGAGGAGAATTAATGGTGAATTCAATTTCACAATTGTATCCTGTCGAGTGTTGATTTTCCGAGAGGCGTAATTAACGCTTGTTGGAGGCTGAATTTCGCTAGCTAACTATAATAAGTTAGAGAGGAATGTTGGTTATAAAGTATTTGGACAAAGTTTGCTAACAGCTATTTCTAGTAGTTCTATTAAAAATGCAATCGAATCACCCATGTGCCCGTAGCTGGAAGTTCGAGTCGCTTTCACAGATTTAGCTCAAATAGCCGCCGAGCTGCATGGTCAGTGCAATTATATGTGAAGATGTCACATGAATGCACCCTTTACATGGGCTCGTCTAGTTTATACATACAACAGTGGCAATATAACAACACTCCTTCTAGTGACACCTGCTAAATCCCTCTAAAGCAAGACGCAGGCTCGAGCTTTTCAGAGGTTACACTCTCGCGCGAATCTCCACCGCTTAGACCGATGGGTGCTCCCCTGTTGTAGCAAGAGGCGGACTCTCTTTCCGCGAGTTGTGATCTAGCGTCTTTCGACCTGTGTTTGCTTGTTAACGATCGCCCAGTCGAGCCATCTGGCCCCCTCGCCTTGTCGAGAGCAACCGGGAAGATCGTGTCTCCAGGAAGACTTTCGGGTCTTCTAGCCCGCCCGGACTTATGATCGCGATGGCCAAT
The DNA here is from genome assembly GCA_019614645.1 of Stratiolaelaps scimitus. Lineage (NCBI taxonomy): Eukaryota > Metazoa > Arthropoda > Arachnida > Mesostigmata > Laelapidae > Stratiolaelaps > Stratiolaelaps scimitus. The sequence continues at coordinate 1,304,784 of JABWDB010000019.1, forward strand.
AACACGGAGTGCAAAGGATGTCTTTCCAGTATGAGTGCCTAGATTCGACCAGAGAGAAACAGGCCACTACCCATACTCGACGTAGAGGCAGCCAGATCTCTGCCAGGGTCGAGGGGTCTGAGACGACCGTCTCAGACCAGACTCAGCGAATCATTTTGACGTCTTTATCTCGGCACCTTCCCGTGAGTGGAATCCCTCATTGGCATACTGGCCTCCGCGAGATTCCGTGTCGCACGATGCGCGTCGACAGGTGGCTGAATGTTCCACGACTTTACAATGAGCTAGAATAAAAATTCATTACGGACGTCAAATCACGTCGAGAGATCCTGCAGCGCCGGAAGAAGCAGGTCGCCGATTGTACTGGAGAGTCATAAACAAATCATATATAATGAATATAAACGCCGCCGGGAGACCTACGAATGCGGGACATAGCTACCAACTGCGAGTCAGCAGGGACCGAATTGTCGATTCGGATCACTCGCTTGTTATTAGGCTACGCGCCGGTTCCGGTGGCAGCGACTTCGCTCTATGGGGACAGAAACTTTAGAAGTGATAGCTAGGACTCCCGCTTGTTGACGATGCGATCTAGAGACAATCATTCCGCTGAGCCTGAATTTCGTTTGAAGTTATCACTTGGTATTTTCACGAGTGAGCGCATGAGAGAGAAGTTAAGCACATGGCCAACTTCAGTGATAACTATTCTATGGTGCTATTTTATTGCCTTTTTAGGCACGAAATGATTCTCTGATATTTCAACTGGTTCGCTTTAATGTTTGCACCTTACCTCTCCCTGGGTGGCTTGGACGCCTAAGTCTCTGGCTATCGGAGGCCAGAGGCCGCAGGTTCGAGTCGCTCTGCGTGACATATAAGAGAGCTTAAGCATTGTGAAATTGCAGCTCCTTTAAAAAACAATAAAGCTTACCTTACTTTTACCCTTCCGCATCAGTTAATGTATTACATGCATCAGTTTTGTCGACAGTGCCACTGCTGAATGTTTTCCGCGGACAAACAAGATGGCCCAACACTTTCAGGGTAAAGGAAAGCTACTGTGAATGTCGATTAACTATCGTAGGTCTCGCAACCTAAATATGAGCGTAGGCACCCTTCAGTAAAGGTTCACCGAGGTTACTCAGAATACTATATCCGGATTTCAATGGCGGTGGCCGTAGAATGTTCTCTACGTGGCCAACTTCACTAAAATCCGATTAATGCGACTATGTCCCAAAATCCTACCATATAATATACACGAACTTTGTTCGAATTGCATATTATACAATTACATACAAGTATACAATCGCTTTGATATACAATAGAGTCACTACGAGTCCCATATATTCGCGTTTCCAGTCACTCTTCCTTTTAATTTTTTTCTTTCTAAGAACCCTCAGCAGAAGCTTCGGGGATTACCGACTAATTCCCAAGTACTTCCACGACCCCTACTGGCCTTACACTCTAAGACGGGCCTGTCTAGGAGCAATGTATAATAAAAATTGTCATATAATTATCAGAACTGATAATAGCATTACTAACGTATGTCGCTATTTCATTGTTCATTTCTTTCGGTATCCATTTTTTCTTACATCATCATTCTTATCAATAGGATCATTGTTGGAGCCCCGAAAAAGGATAAAGGGGGCGCCGTCATGGTGTGCGACATCTTCAGTGAGCCAGGCCTGATGTCCCAGAGTTCCTGTCAGAAACTTCCGCTATTCGACCGGTTCGAGGAGCAGGAAAATACGACAGATATGTGGTTTGGCGTTTCTGTGTCATCGGGACAACAGAACGGATTAATGGTAAGCAGTGCAAACTCTCAAGCTAATGATAACACTGCGCGAATCTCGTATTCGTCTGAACAAATTGAAGCAAGTTGGTAATTAGCATTTGACGTAAGCTAGTAGCGTGGTACGTTTCGAGTTCACCGGTAAATTACGGTATACGCGCCTCGTCGATATTTGGCTACGATTACTGGATCCCGTCACAGTACTCTCCATATCTAACCTAACCTTGTGTTGTTTCGTGTTTTCGCGTTTATTTTTTTCTGCGTTTATCGCCGTCACAGGCGTGTGCTCACCGATTTGTTAGGCCGCACACGATAATTAACGAGGCCGGCGTTCCCGAGGCGCAGCGGCTCGGTCTTGGAGTCTGCTTCAAGTACGACACACACCTGGAGGCAGAGGCCGCTCGGATAGCTTGCGAGGGCATGCCCTACAAGGATTACCACCTTGGATTTGGCCTGTGTCAGGCCGGCACAAGCTGTCATCTCAGTAGCGAGCAAGACATTGAAACGATGGGATTGCCCGGAACAAAAACCTGGCGCGGCGCGATGTTCGCCTTCTTGAAGCGGAACACGTATATACGGGAGTGGGTTAGAACGAGCACTGATACAAATTACCCGGTCGACAACTACGCGTATCTAGGCATGTCGGTGACAACGGGTCATCTGCTCGACAAGCAAGCCCTTGCATGGGCGGCAGGTGCCCCGCGCTCGAACGACACTGGTGCGGTGCTGGTCTTCGAGAGAAATCGCGCGCCAAACAACAATGAGCTCGAGCACAACAGGACGCTAGTCGGTAAGTGGATGTATCGATAATAACAGCGTTCAAGTAATTAATCGACCGATACATTATCTATAGCCGTTTAGCTCTACGTTGTTTTACAAGAACATCACGCAATCGATTGCCATTTATATGCAGCATATCGTATGAGCCTGGTCGTTTCGGTTGTTATCTTTTTGCTTTACCCCTTTAATTAACCAGTTTATTTGCCTTCCAATCAATCTCGTCCGCAGGTGAACAGGTAGCATCGTCATTTGGGTACGTCCTCGCCGCTGTCGACCTCAATGCCGACGGTCTCGACGATCTGGCCGTGGGCGCTCCGTTCTATTATGAGTCCGGCGTAGGAGGCGCCGTCTATGTGTACATCAACGAAGGAGCCCCACGCTATTTCCAACAGGGAATGAAATATCGCAAGCTCATTGGGTCTCAAGAGGAGTCGCGCTTTGGATTTGCAATCACCGGACTCGGTGATATTGACCGTGATGGATTTAAAGGTAATGGATAGGGTCAGCAGAATAGTTGAAAATAGTTTTCGACCCGTTTAAGCCCGTTCCATCTTCAGATGCGATTTGAATTGATCGATTTTTCACGAATATAATAATAGACTCGCCACCGAGCCGCAATACATGAGAGTGTATAAAGGCAATAAATAAAGGAGTCAGCTACCTTGATATCAGCTGAAAGTTTCAGCTCTTGTATTATAAGAAGTCGCCAGCACATTACCCTATGTATGTATATAGTAATGTGATGGCAAACTTCTTATGATATAAGGGCTGAACTACTCTCTCTGAACCAATACAACCATGAAATATCTCTTGAGAAAGGGCCAATTCTCGAAGGTATATTTGTGTAATTTTCTACAACGATGTCCGCTAATCGAGTTCCGGCGAATGCCAACGCGAATGTATGCGAACCATATCGAAATTCTGGTAGGCCCGCCTACTAAGTGCGGCGGAACTGCAAAATACTACATAGTGCAAAAAAACTAAACTCCAGAACCAGCGCTGAGCTCAACAGGCTCAGTGATGCTCATCAGAAAAACCGGTGAAAAAGCTTCATCCCAAATGGCGATTAACATATTAGATAGCGATACATTGTAGATACCGCCTGTGCCTCATCCGCATGTTCTGTTGTTTATTCCTTGATTTGAATCGACAATAGATGTATTGTACTTGTTACTTGTATGTTGCAGACCTCGCAATCGGCGCACCGTACGAAGATAATGGCGTTGTCTACATCTACCTAGGCGCGAAGGACGGCCTCAGTGAGAAGCCTTCGCAGATTATTCGTGCGGCCGATGTGAAACAGACCCGTTCGATCTCAACCACCTTTGGCTATTCGCTATCGGGCGGCGTGGATCTGGACAACAATAGATACCCTGACCTAGTCATCGGAGCATACAATTCAGATCGGGTGTTCGCCGTTTATGCCCGACCCATTAGGAACATCAAGGCCGAACTCAAGTACAGCAGACAGATCGATCCCAAAAGTGAGGAGTGCAATTCCCCGACATCGGTGTGCACAGAGTTCCATGTGTGTCTCACGTCGCCGACAGACTTTGACCATCGGGCCGGCGATCTCGTCGTCGTGCAGAAGATCGAGGCGGAAACGTTTCAGCCGAGCAAGAAGAAGTCCCGGGTGATCTTCCAGGACGCCAAGAACACAGAGACACCGCATATACTGATTCGACGCTTCCAGATGAAGGGCTATAGTGAGTGTACGTTGGGTCGTCTCATTCTGGTCGATCGGTCGGATATTCATACGACGATTAAGCTCAAATTGTCGCTCGACATCGATAATGATCTTGATCAGGTTGAGCGAAAGCATGTCCTTCGCATTGACCAATACCCCATACTGAATAAGAAACTAGGAACGCTCACTATTCCTGTCGACTTCAAGAAGAACTGTGGCGACAATGCGGTGTGTGAATCGACCCTGCACACGACGGGCACAATCAATCTTCCTGAGGAAAAAGGCGAACCGGTCTTCTACCTCGGCTGGGAAACGATGAACTTGACCGTGTCTGTTAAGAACACAGGAGAATCTGCCTATGACGCGTACCTCGATATCGAACATCCCAGCCAGGTGACCTTTGTTGGACGCTCGGTACTCAACAAGAAGAGCGTGCTCGACTGTTCGGCTGAAAACGCAACGCTGGTACGTTGTCAGCTTGGCAATCCCATGGAAAATAGTGATCAAATAAGCCTCCTACTGAAGTTCCGACCCGAGCGCGCTGCGGACGATCAGACCTCAATGCGTTTCGTGATTCACACAACGACATCGTCACAGGACACGCGCAATCAGAGCCCGATCGAGTTCAATGTCAACGTGATTCGTGCAGCCGAACTCGAAATCCAGGGTATTGCAAAGCCTGAACAGGTTTGGTACGGCGGGGAGGTCGTTGGTGCTTCGGCGATGACTAGCGGGGCCGATATTGGCAGTCTGGTGACCCACGTCTATTCGGTGTTCAACTACGGGCCGTATATGGTACCAAACTTTGATGTGTACGTTCGCTGGCCTCTCGAGGTAGAAAATATGCGTAAAAATGGCAAGTACCTGCTCTATCTCACTGAGCTGCCAAAAGTGGAGGTCAATCGTGTCGTAACCTCGTGTCGACCCTTGAAGGAGAACTCAATTGACCCGCTGGGCCTTGAGGTGGGTATTGATTTATCATATGTCATATATGTGTCATGGTGTGTGAGTTTTCGTTTCAAATTGGAGTAAAGGTTATTCTAACAATGAACTCGCTCATGAGATTGGTTAAGTTCAATCCCGATACACTAAATTTGCGCAGGGCGTTGTTCGCACACTCAAGGATTGAGTTATTTTCTACGATGCGTGTCTCGTCCTCTGTCAATTGTAAAATATTGAAAATTCGTGGCTATTCGTGACTGACATATAGACTATGTACTAACGTTTCTTGATTGCCAAAAAAACACGTAATACGTGATTTATTAGTAACGGCACTGCATATTTAAATATTTCGTTCACTTTCGAATATCCATTTGGCTTTTTCCTGGTGTGGTGACCCCCAACACGTTCTGATGAATTCAATTGAAATGATTTTTGGATTTCTCGTAGACTAAACAAGCGATCTCGGCCACGGAAGCTCCTACAGCAGCAGCATCACGGGCGCGGCCCAGCACCGCTCGGGCGCCCCAGAAAAAATCCACTGACCCTGTCCCCAGTCGAACGACAACAACGACTACACAACGGACAACCACCGAGGACGACTACGATTATGACTCCGATTATGGGGAACCGAAATCAACGACGCCCAAGTAAGCCCACCTGACTAATCGAGGTCTATAGCGTGATATATACATATATTGAATGAAATGTTACAACTCAGTTATATAATACCGCGCATACGAAATGTGCGCTATAGCGAGGTCATGAGCTAAATTACTTCGCTATAGGGCATAGCATCTGGTTCTGACTCGCAATGATGGCGGGGTGAGTCGGACATAGACGCTACATGGGTATGAGTATAAAAATTCAGAGACTAAAGCCTGCCACGGAAACTGGAATGCTAAGGGTCAGCTAAGATAAAAAAAAAGCAAGGAATACATGTGGGTCAGCTCTGCCGGTACAGCTATTATTGCAGTACATAAATTATTTGACAAAAAAATATTTGAGCTGAGTCTCAGCCATCTCCCGTACGTGACAGGCCTCGGCTCAATGCAATATAGAATATATTAAATGAGTGATTAGCACGTTTCAAGTGTAATTGCCCTTTGGCGTGGGTGTCGATAGGCGTTGGCAGGAGTTCATACAGATTGCAAAAATATAAGTGACACAAAAGTATGTACCTAGCATAGACTTTGAATCGTTCAAGATTCCAAATCCGATTACGCCTGCTCCACTTGGAAAATTCTCCAGCTATATTTGCTAGATTACTATGCACTACTATCCATCTGTCTGTGCTAAAATTTCTCTCTAGGACAATCTACTCTCGAAAGGTGATCACCGAACGAAACTACACGTACACGTCGTCATACGCGCACAACACTCGGGTTAGACGAGATACGATTGTTCCAGCGGAAACGATTCATATGGAGGGTCGCTTCATCAACATCGTCAGGATGAAATGTGACCAGAACACTCGTTGCGTTACTTTTTCCTGTGGCGTCTCCAATCTCGATAAGCATTCCCATGCTATGATTACGGTTACGGCCAGATTTTGGAACGCTACTTTTGTTGAGGTAAGTCGGCTCTGAGGCTTCCGTACTATCGAAGCATACACACTGCTTCATAATGGAGTGAATCGAATCCACATACATTTCCCATTGACTAGATCCAACTGTAATTCCATACGGGGCAGGGGAGGGGGTGCTCGGAGGTTTATAAATATCCATGACCATGTGTGTGTGTGTGTGTTCACTCCGATGTTGCCTTTATTCTTCTGTTGTTGTCTCTAGGACTATCCCCGGGTGGATCAGGTCAGCATCTTCTCATCGGCGGAGATTCGCTTGGATCCCGAGGTCGATATTCGGCAGAAGACAAGTAACGACTACGCGGAGGCGGAGACCAAGGCTTATCCAGACTCAAGTCTGTATCAGCGATCCGAGGGCATTCCCTGGTGGGTGATTGCCATCGGTGTCATCATCGGAATTCTCATCCTAGTCGCCATCGCCTACTGCCTATATAAGGTATTGTACAATAATGGAGACGTCAGGAACTATATGTTTTAGATGTTTCAGAACATATACAAACAATGGGAATGTGGGATTTCAAAACGAACCTTCTTTCTATTAATTAGATCTCACGAGAATTGACTCGCGATGGCACAATCCAGTTTAGTAAATTACCTGGACTACTCTTGTACTATATTCATTTTTGGCCTTGCTCGTTATATATATATATATATATATATATAATAAATTCAGTTGGGTAATATACCAGGGAAGTATTTTCTTACTCTCCTCGCTCCTGAAACGCATTTGCATTTATTTGTGTACGTATAACGTTTGTATGCATTCCGTTCATCCTATTTCAGCTGAACTTCTTCAAGCGGAACCAGCGTCTGCGCAATGGGGAGTACGAATCTGTTGCACAAACGGAGAAGAAGGAACTCACTCAGCTCAGTCAGAACCCGGATAACCACTTCTACTAGTTCGAGACAGCTGATATATATATATATATATATATCTATATATATATACATATATATACATATCTATGTGTGTCACACGCAGGAGACAACACGTCTTCTATTATCAACGCGAGACGTTTTAGTAGCGGCAGGCGCCGCGCGTGCGCGCAGGGCACAAACGCTAGTTGAATCGTCGAACGTCGCAGCTGTGAATCGGGCCGCTCCTATTCAGCTTCGAGATGGAGAGAGCGACACCTAGCTGAGGGGGTTCGGTTCCAGCCAATCATCTGTTTCGTCTAGCCTTTTTCAGTTTCTGTTTTTGCTATTCTTGGCTAGCGTCCATGTGTGCCTTTTGCCTCTAACGTTCTCTGCCGTACGTTCAACATTCAGCTTCGCCCCGCCCTCGATACGGCAGTTAAGTTAACAGCAATTTTCTTTCTCTCGTCATGCCGAAAGTGGTGCCAACGGCCCGGGACGGCTCGCTGCCACAACAGTGCGGCGCCAACAACAAACGTATGTGCAAACGTGTGCGCTATGCAAGTTTTCAATGCATCTACTCTGCCCATCTCTGCCGAAAGTCATTCCGTCCCACCGCGCAGGCAACGCAAAAAGCCCAATCGGTGTCCTTTATATATTCTGGCCGTAAGATGTACAACATATTGTTCGACGATGTGCAGAAGCCGTAAAAAAACGCCTACAGCAATACATCACAAGCTGGACCCTCAGATGGGTCCGGGCGTGGCTAGAGACTCCATCGCCGATCGTGATGAACGCATACTATTCGCTCATTGAGGTGCCAAATAGCGTGAAGTCCCAATAAAGAGAATACACACAAACAAGCCCACACGAACAACGACAAGCAAAAACACACGCACATACGCACGCAAACAGCAGGACATTTACAACGAAAACAGATTTACAGATACACAAACAAAGAGCGAGAAACTTGCGCAGGCAAGGCCAGCTTCAACGACAAAAACAAGTCCAAGGTGCAATGCTTTAACTCAGAGGTTCTGGTGATCCTGATACAATAATAATAATAATAATAACAATATTGATAATAAGAATAATAATGATACCGATGATCACGATGATGGCAACAATGATGAAAGATTAAATATCACCTAGGTATAAAATGGGGGCAGTGTTCGAGAAGGCGCTGTTGCTCGAACGAGTGAAGGATACGTCTCCGTGGGTGAGGGTCTCCGTGTATAAGCGCGAAATACGCTTAAATAAGCGAGATTCAATGGGAGGACGCTGACGCCACTGTATATCAACAACAAATCCACATGGAGCGAAACTATTGCGTTGATAGGTTAGGTGAGCATACACGAACTGTACATAGTAACGGAGAGGTTATGATGATAATAATAATAATAATAATAATATCATTATTATTATTATTACTATTAATAAGATAATAATTAAATGCTATGTCGTACGCAGCAGCATGCTATTGTAATGAAAAACGTGCTGTCCAATCATGAAGGCCAACCACAGATTGAGGCCAGACACAGGTCGCTGGCCCTCATATGAAGTGCAAACGCGGGTAGAGAGTACTCTGCCGTTGACCATGAAACAACGATATCAAATGGTGATGAGGTGAACGGCGATTGTGACCATTCATGATTATGGAATCATCAGCCTCATCATGATTCAGATAAGAGCTAAGGTAATTTATTAATAATAATAATAATAATAATAATAATAACAATTGTATCATTAACTATAATGATTTTTGCTACTGTGAAACCCAATCGAGCCCGAAAATACGCTTAATAAGTTATATAGATCTAGCCAATATTTCAGTCAATGCTGGCTAAACAGAGTTAGCGACATACGAAAGAATATATTCGCTTCGATTAAAGGTTTGCTCTGGCTTAAGTGCAGTCGTCAGGTCGAGGAAGAGAGCGAAAAGAATGAACCCACCGCACTGAGGCATCGCCGAGTGAGCGAGTTCGACAGGAATAAACAAAAAAACAAACACATTAATTTAGTCTGTACGCCACGACCAGGGTGAATAGGTCTAAGCTAATCATACGTATTCGCGTAGAACAGATCAGTTCCTCTGCCCAGTCGAACTCGTCGAGGGGTGACTCCTCTAGGAACCCTCAAACTTTTGCCTTTTGACTCGAGCCGGGCAGGCATTGATCAAATTAGAACGCACATCGCCAAATAGCACAACCTTACCCTTCGGAGTTTTAACCTTCAGAGCAGATATCGACTACCGATCAGAAATTCGAAACAGGAGTGTGCTGAACACTATACGAGTACCTAAATTTGTCTTAGTGGTGCAGTTGAAAAGGGAGAATCATGTATTTTCGGGCCAGTTGTTATGCTCGGATTCCAGCTCGGAAACCGATCACTTAGACTACTTTATGTAAATCGCCGAAGTTATTCAATATCCTCTGAAAAAACAGAAAGGCAACGACACATCGAAACGAAGTCACAAGCTGGCGCTAACTATAGTGATGATCGGGGCGTATCCAGCCAAGCACATGGATGCTGTTGGAGCTCGAAATTGCCTCTGTTGCCTGTCTCTTCGGTTGAATCGGTGGTATTAGGGCTTGAAATCTATTATATACTTAGACTATCCGAATGATTTCTGATCAAGCGTTGAAGTGAAGTGCGAGTAACATCATACCTCTGTTGTAGTAGAGGGTTCTTGTCAGGCGTATCTTCCCTTCATATAGAGTGGAAGTCTGGTAAGAACAACGCAAATCGCAACGATCAAGTCGCGCGATCTTTGTTGTCTTACTGTTCATAAATTCTGTGTGCCAGCGAAATACACACGCTAAAAACTGATCTTTAACTAGGTTAAACAGCCAGACAGACATTCGTTGATTATGCCAATCATAGGCATGCCTATTCGACACGGAAACACGGACAGACCATGCAAAAAAAAACGCTCTCTCAGGTCGTCCAGTATGAAATGAGGCATCCACAGTAGACTTGAATTGCCGTACGCATTTGAAGAGCGCCCAGTACCGGTGCTGCATGCACAAATATTCCCATTACTTTTAACGAGCTGATCAAATGGACCTATGGTGGCTTCACACATTGGTCCTACTCTAACCACGTCTCACGTAAATGTCGTGTGAACAAAGCTGACATTTGACGTTCGTTTTGCCGAAATAATTTCATGTTGAACGACCTAATATTTCTGTTCCCTTTGATGAGAGCTTCGAGCCTGTTTGCATCAATTAATTCACGGAACGAGAGTTATCTCGATAGTCTTGATGCACGCCGATCCACGAATCTAGCCAGTTGACGATTGACCTTTACGTAGTTTTAGCCTTCGCTGTCAGTAGTGGCGCCATCACTGCCAACCTCTGGTGAGTGCTCGAGTGCTTGAAGCTCTGCACGCTGTACTTAGGTAGCAAGGTACAACCGAGATTTCTACCGGATGGCTAGCTCTCTCTTGTTGACATGCCTTGGCATTTTCCTCGTTGCGTACAATGCGCATTCAGACTCGGAATAGATACGATGTTCAGATCAGTGTTCTGATCACGATGTTCTTATCACGTTTGCTGGTGCCAAACATGAGCACGGAACACAGACACGCCATTAGTCCAGAACGGATCGGGTCGCTGGATCGTTGTACTTTAGCTTTACTTCGCGGACACAACCTGCCTTTGAACTGAGATTGTTCACCACGATGATGCCGGGCGCGAGTGAGCGGTCATTCTAACATCATGGCTTGTCCCACCGCTCAATGTTGTGTAGTAGACGATGCGTTTTGTTCGGAGTATATGGACATATTGTGGTATAACGTCAGTTATTTGCGGTTGTTGTTGTTTTTTTTTTGTGTGTGTTTTAATAAATATGACCTTAATGAATTAAGTATCATTTAGGCATGGTTTATTAGGCGATGAACGAATGCCAGTGTCGGCTCTGTGGTGATGATTTGTACGAGCCAATGAACAGAAACCGGTGAACGAGGATTTTTCCAATGTGGCAAATGGTGTTGAATCTATTTTAATTTATTGTGTCGATCCTTATATTTGTATGGCTCGAAGCTCGAAGCACTTCTATGAATTCCAGGCACGCCAACTGATTAACTGACTGACGGTTGTTAACTCTTACTATTTGCTAGTACAAGATAGTGGACAGATGACTTTACTATGACAGGTGACGTCCCCAACAATGACGACAACGTCACCTGAGCTTTGACCTTTACCTTTTTGGCATCGAATTTTACTATTAAAAGAAAAGAGCTTGAAAACATTTAGATATGACTACTAATAACAATAATGAATTTTCCGGGCTGACCCACAGCCAAAACATTTAAATGACTACTGCTACTACCACTACTGTTTGTACATAAAACAAAGATGAACGCGAAATATATTAACTTTATATGAAAGCAGAAATGAAACGTGAGAAAGAAGAGAGAGAGAGAGCGAGTGAAATGGATAAAGGAGAGCTCGAGGTATAGATATAATTATAGTCTTTCCAATAGGACGCGTCATGACTGCTAAGTGGGTGCATACGCTGGGAGATACTTGTCAGCATAGGATCTGCAGTTGTTTGTTGGGTGAGAGAATTTTCAGCAGTCATCACGCGCCCTGCACGGACCCCTGAGTGGATCTGTAATTTCAGACTGAGGCATTTGTATTAATACTTTCCTGCTTTGCATTTAATATATTGTAAAATAATAATAATAATAATAATTAACAAAACAGATGGCAACAATTGAATAAATGATTTCTTATGAACGTAGGCGGCAATTTGTTTTTAGTTTTAGACAATTATTATATGTTCGGCGAGTGTGTATTCGTATTTGACAGAGAGAGAGAGAGAGAGATAGTTTAGTAGTGGCTTTAAGCATCAGCTTGTGGTTTTTTCGAGGTAAAATGCGGGACATCGCGCATACGAGTGCGAATGTATTAAATATAATTTAATACTAATTTATTTTTTTGGGCAAACATTCTCATATACTCATTTACAAAATTGATCATTTTAGTTGATAATCATCATCATCATCATAGCAATCCAGGGGCCCAATCTGGCCCCTTTCTGTCTCGCTATGACAGACGTTACCGGATTCTTTCACATCCGACATGTCGCCTGCCGATCTTGACGACCATACACCTTGGAGGAATTGTGGCTGGCGTCTGCAGTGATATAAACAAGGTTGTTGAATTTCCGTTCGCTTTTAAGATGAATTTGCTAGAGAAAGTGCACTGGAATCTGCAGCGACCGACGACGTTAATAATGGTTGCGTATTTCCGATATGATAAGGCACTTGAGGTGGGCCGAGCCTCACTAATGTGTACTCGTACTTGTCTATGTATGTGTCATATAGCCTGCCCATCATCTGACGCTTAAGTCAGCTTTGTTCACTGTTCGGCAAGCGCCCTCTGAAGAAGACTGTACTGAACCAGGAAACTACGAGGTCGGTTCGCCACTGTCTCCGAAATGAATCTACAGCGTATAAAGGTGAGGGCGATTCAAGAAAACCTCTTGCTCGTTAAAATGTTGAACCCCGCGGGGTTCAATCTCTCTCGTGGTCAAATGCCAGTAAGCGACACTTTCGCTTATGGCACCCCCGTAAAACAAAAGCAAAAATGTGCCGCGAACTGACAAAAATATTCGTCACATATATTTATGTGAGTTTGCGACGCATTTTTGCTTTTTTAGAAATAAAAGAGCTTCCATTGGTATATCTGATATGTTATCACCTGATATTACACTTGCTATGCTTGACACATGCGCGAGCGAAAAGACAACTTAGTGCTACCGGACTGCTATGGACTTACGCATCACCCCGATAGTTTCCACTGTTTTTAAAGCGACTTCTCTTTCAATGCCGACCCCTTATCCTGTTACGGCTTGATTTATTTTATTTTATTAGAGTGAATTCATATTTGGAAAAAAAAAATGTTGTTTTCAAGAACCAAACCGCGCTGTGACCGTCTTCCTCTATTTGTTCAATTGTCTCCATAATTAGTTAAGCCTGCATTGATGAGATGCACATGCAATGTGACCTGCTACTACGGCCTAGGTCCTTATCGCATTTTCATCTTAAGTGTGAAAAACTATAAGGCTAATTCCTTCCCAATTCCACCATTTTAGCTCCTGTTGAGATGTTCGTGTACTTCTAGGGTATTAAATTCAACTATGTGTCTTATACTATATACAAGACATGTATTTATACAGGAAATAAATCAATATATAAACATGAATTGCATTGATACCTACACATAACTCTATACCTGGGACAGACGCTAGCCGACTGTGGCCGATAATTCAATCCGAATTTTTGACAGCCAAATTCACACCCTCAGCAAGCTTGTCACACCGCGATTCGCTAGAAAACCAATATCAACATTCTCTATTATATAATAAATGGAATTAATTTACGGAATTATTGAAATAAACATCCAGAAAGCCTTCAGTGATTTCGCAAACTTCCAAAAGACACTTCATTGACTGACGAATATGGCAATAAAATATATATGTGATGGTCCATCAAGCTTGAATCGATCATCTTCATCCGTATATCGAATCTGTATATCAACCGTTCCAAGGGGGGATACATTTGATACAAATGATAAGTATTCACATTAAATTATCACTTACCACGACGCTGCCTGCGCTGTCTGCACCTGGCCGGCCAGCGACCAATGGGATCCCGGCGGGCATTTATGTCCCCTATCGAAGTTCGACTCAAGAGTTGTACGAATACGTATCCATTATCTGTTTACTAACGCGCATCTCCGCGTCATCATTAGTAAACGTCGATACGGCCGACAACCGTACACCTTGCTCTTTCAAGGTGGGCGCTAAATTCTTCCATAGAGCCGTTCTTGCATCGTCGCTGTCAGTGGACGGATCAGCCCGAATCGGACCAGATCGCCGCAGCAGGGCAGCAGCACCTTCTCAGGAGCGCCGATCCGACTGCGTCACACTGCCTCTCACGCCTCTTAGGCTAACAAGAAGCATTTCGCCGCCGTTGCTCTGTCCGTCGATTCTTGCCGATTGAGAGTATAACAAATATAATTTAAAGTTAGAAATTGCCCAGAAATTACAATCGGAATAGAATTGGTGTGTATGTGTGGTGTGTGTGTGTTCTCGACTGCTGAGAGAGCCCCGGAGCCACACAATGAGACGGCGGCACAAAAAAAAAATAGACACTCATTTGAAAAAATAACACTGAACACTTGGAAAATAAAAAATGCTCTGTCGAAATCGTCCATTGTGTCCACTGCGGCTCTGTGTTGGCATATATTTGTGCGTGTGGTTGCTTATTACATTCTTCATCTTCTTATATTTTAGATTATTATTATTGTTGTCGTTGTTGTTGTTATCAACGGCTCGACCGCTCTGACCTCTCTCGGTGGAAGCTGGGGTATTTCCCAGCGACGAGTCGCTCAGAATCTGTCCTGTCAATCAGGAGCATCGAAATGGCAGAGGAATTGTTCTTCTTGTTCTACGACCGTCGAAACTTTCTTACACATCTCAGAGACAGAGATTGGGCCGGACCACCCTGCTGGGCGATCATGGACATGACACATCATGTACACGTATGCGTCATGCGTAAGCAGCCACATTCTCCTCGTTCCCGCGTGGATGCACGATACGGACGGGTCGCCAGCAGAAACAGCACATATCCGAATACTGATTTCGTTGGATAATCATAATTCGAATTGGACTGTCTTTGAAATTTGACGATGACGATGAGGAAATCTCACGCTGTGACTGATTCATTTAAACAGCCGAAATGTGGAAAATGCCCCGGCCGACTCCTTTCCCCATATGATCAAAGAACAGCCATGACAAGGCAGCAGCAGCCCCGCTTACAAGAGAAATGTCTAGCTAATATCTCCGTTCCGCAAGAAAATCGACGGTACACAGTCCTGCCTGGCCAAAATCGAATGGGTAAGAACATCTGGTTATGGGTAATTCTTAACGGCCCCCCATGGTTCAATAAAGGCTCAAATTTATGGTTCGATGCAGAAGAAAGATGGCATAATTTCTGGGCTGAAATTGCAAATATTCCGTCAAAGTATGAGCTATGGTTTATTAGGTAGTAGTTTTTTTTACATGTCGCTCATGCCCAATGCAATGTACGCTATGATCTTCTGTGAATATATATATACATGGTGCTTGCGAAAAGACTCGTAAAAATGAAAGAATCAGGGATAATTATTGTCAATACTTACATACTTAGGCGTTGCATGCGATGTCTAAAGTTTGATTTCCCGCCATATCGAAGTACAAGCGTTTTATAGTTTTGCTCAATTACAGGCAATTTCCCCAAAGCAGATTGGACTAAGATTTCTCATGCTCATGGCTGAAACATACGATGATCATTCGAGTCGGCTCGATGAGATACCTCTTCAAAGCCAAGTCGGAGTACGATATGTTATATAGACAAGAAAAAATTAGCTGTTGCACCATGTACATGCATATGCGGCCTTGTGCAATAGATATTTCGAAATGCACACATAACTTGCTCTGTCTTACTGTACAACTGACGATATACATTTCACAGTAGACTGGTATTTTACTCTGCCGTCCGTCGGGCGCTGTTTGTGGCTAGCCGGGCAAAAACATCATCAAGCTGGTGTTTTCGCCTGAAATCACCGCGTGCGCCGTTCTCGCAGCCATCATCGTCAGAATGATCATTGACTACCACGTGAATTTGGGCAACCTTCCGAGGACGTGATGCTTCTTACATATGCAAATCGTTCCCTCCCCGTCCGGGGTAGGTTTCATTTTCTAGAAGTTGTGTGGGTACGAAGGTCGAGCCGCTAGAGAGTCGAGATAATGAGCCGAAGCTTTCGTTTCTTCAGCAGACGCGAGCTTGCCGGCGCCGCCCTGGAACTGGCATGCAAGAAGTGAGCCTCGCTGCCTCGCTGCCCACAGCCTAGAGAAGTGGAGTTTAAACGTTGCATGTACGTCACCATGTATGACTTTCTCGAGTCAAACAGCTCGTTCCAGGCTCGCCTATCCTGCCCTCTCTAGACTAGGCCAGGCCCGCCCGGCTAGCCAGCCAGCCAGCCAGCCCAGGCCAGGCCAAGCCAATCTCCTCACCATTATGGAAACAGCTAGAAGTCGGCCCGAAGCTCTGCTGCTGGTAGAAAAGCAGTCGCGACCGAGGCGGAGACTCAAATGTAGCCGCAAACGGAAACTTCGACGTCCAGGTTCCAACGTCGTTCAGGCACACCGGGCGACGGAATGATGTCGAGTGGAAAATATCATACTCAGCCTGACAGCAGTCGGGAATTGGGTACTGCGATTTCGAAATGTTGTGAAGCTTACGACGCTTGCAAGCCTTCGTGTCAATCAGGACAGCGTGAGCGAGCCGCTTGTAGGTGGCCACGTGTCTCTCCGTGCGTTTATATAATAAATGATAGCCTGGTAACGCGAACAACATTCGCATGAGTTGATCGTCACTTTAGATAGAAATATATATTTATATTACAAAGAGAAGAGTGTAGTTTGGCTGCCGCGGTTGCGGCGGCGGCCGCCTGCCGCCGCTGGCTGGGGATATCGTCAAACTCTGAAAAATGAGGTCCCCAGCTCAATGACCCGAAATTATAGAAGTGTTCGCGTTCGCGGCTACTCAAACTCATAAAATCCGCATAGCGTTTGAGCAGAGCGTATATGTCGCTGTATAGCCAAAAGGGATTATATTCACAAATTTATCCGTATCGTTCCGCAGGCAAGATTTCCCACTACGAGTACAGTAGTTTTAGCCCTTGTAACATAATAAAGAGGAATGTAAATGAGGATCGCTCATATTTTTGGAGAACCACATCTTGTTGGGACCTTTGTGTAAGGTGGTACATGCTGAAGCTCTTCTTTTGCCAAATGTAACTTAGGCTAGCCAATGCAACTTTTCTTTGGCATATGCCAAGGCTCAGTTTTTCGTATGCGGTCTTGAACCAGGGCCGGTCGAGTACTAAGCAGCAAAGATTGTACTGCGGGATCTCTGAGGTATTGTTCCCTTTGTTCAATTATTTGTTGATTCGTCAGTTCAGAATTGTCTGAATCGGATGACGCCTCAGGTACTCCGATCGATTGTAGGGCAGCTCCGTTGCTAACGAATTGCCATATATACGGAAGCTCGTTGGATGTTTGGCCTCGCCAAGCTTGTCCGTAAGATCAGCCTCGCAACTTTTCGTTTATATTCATTATTGACAATTGTGAAACTGCACCCATCTCTTAAGATCGATTCAGTTGTCGGCATTTGGATGCCCAGGACTGTTGACGACAAATCGTCTACAAGGAGTTCTCGATAGATTAGAGAAAGCTATTGGATATTCAAGATCGGGATCCTTTACACCACACCGGGTGTGAATTTCGACGTTGCACGCATGGTAATGTTGCGGTGATTCTGGACACGATACTTGAACGAAGTCGGCCTGATTTCCTACTCTAACGAGTCCGAGGTAATTCCCCGACCACGATATATTTTTATGCGCCCCACTCCCTCTGCCCAACGTTTGTTTTTTTGTAAATACACGTTGGCTGCTCGCATGAATACATTCAATTTTTAATAGATCGATTTCATTTGAAACAGGTTTCGTTCTCCTGGTGTCGAAGGCTTTCTTGTATCAGCTATTCATTTGTTGCTTGATCTCACCGCCTACAATCAATCCTGCCTGTAATGTAATAGCGTATGTGGATAGGAGACGCCTGGCGCAGAACCGAGAGCAGTTTCTTGAAGGGATATTCTATGTTTTTATCGAGCATTTGTTGTCTGTCGCCTAGAACACGATTTTCATATGTCCCGAGACCACTGAAGAACTTCATCCTGTAGTCGCAGCAATCCGCTGCGTGATCGTCCCACGACCCTGTGTGTGTATATGTGTATCTGTGCGAATGTGACTAGATTGTAAGTAGAGGCACTGATGTATGCAGCTGTATAATGTCTTCACTTCAGTGAACCTGGAACAGTCCGCCTGGGACGACGAGTCGTCGTACGCACGTAGGGGAATCTGTCTCGACACGGAAAACAATTATGCGTATCGGAGCGGAGCGGTGTAGTGGATCGACGACGCTCAAATTATCCAGGCAGTGGCTCATATAGCTAGATCATCATGTTGACAGCTATATGTGCTCAGCATTTTAACAAATTTTTGACTGAATCGACAAGCTCAATGCGCACCGTGACACGATGGCGCACATAAACGGCCACTACTAACGCATATCGGTGTGTGCACCAATTTGAGATACAGGACCACGCTCGCGAAATATCAATAGCACAGCCCTTAGAGAGTTCAGAAAAAAAACTCGAGAAAAGCAAGCATCAACATACTAATATAGCGCTTCGGCGGGCACCATCTGAACACGTCCGATCTGGTTATATGGAAATTTTCGAGTCTGGCCAAAAACGTGTCCTTGAACGCCATTCGGGTTGAGTAACCCACTAAGCCTACCCTATGTGTTCAGGCCTTTCTTGAGTTTCTGTTGAATGTTTTCACTCGCTGACACAACAGCTGACACAACTGTCGGCATCATGGTGCTTCAAAGTGTTTATGAAATCTTCGGTGCTACGCATCAATGAATCGTTCAGTTGCCCCTCAGTGAGTACGATACACTTGCCGCGAAACGGTTCACCTACCCGCTACAGTTTGCGAAGGGCTTCATTCACTTTTAGACGTAAACTTGTTTGCGCAATTCGAAAGGTCCCAGCAGTGTCGGCTTCGCCTACGCAATGCTTCTAATAGAAGGCGAAGGTTCTTCATAGAGAATCTGAGGGTCATGATCTCTGGCCTCAGCGAAGCTAGGCTTCGCCACTTTGGGTGAGCGCTTAGCTGAGCTGCTTAGCTGTTAATAGAAAGGGGTGATTCGCTTCTAAGGTTTTTGACTGATAACAAGCTCGGGCTGATTACGTCACGTTCTACGTGGAGAAATTTGAAACACACAGCAAACTTACTTACACAAAAATGCCACCTGTATAAAGACAGAGTTGGTTAGACTGTGTTGCTAAACGGGATCTGGACGGGAGGCAATCATCATCAAAAATGATTCCCAAATTTCACGCCAAAGATGCCACCGTAAGAATCAATAGGTTTTATCTAAAAGGTCGACATTATTTAGTTGAATCCTGTTATGGACTCTATGAAGCTAGCTATATATTCCAGCGAATTCGGGTCTTCCCGATCGACCTACCTCAAGCACTTCGGGTTTGATTCTAACGAACAGATATTGCTCGGTACTGCAACAATACGAGACATACAACGCTCTGCGTTTCTGCATCTGTGATGAATGCATTCCCGCCGATAGGCTACATATAATAGTAGAATCGATTTATACTGTACCACCCTTATCGTTTTCATTTATTTATTTAATTTAAATATGGTTGAATGGTACCCATGGTGGGTTTGCGCCTCGCTGTACGCGCAGGATCATACAGGTTCCACTATTTTTCTGTTGCTGTTATTAATAAACATACTGTTATATATACATTGCGGCATAACAGTATCTGACATATGCATATGATGTTTTCCGGTGAACCGATGTACAGTACTGAGCTTTACGATAAGACGAACATTAATCGTATAAACGGATGCTCCCGATATCCGTTTCATTATTGAAATAAGCACAATCGTCGAAAAACGTGTGCAAACCCTTAACCAATTATCTGAAATAAATAGCTCATCTTGGAGCATAGACTCTTGGTTAATTCAATTACCATCGAGTAACTTAAATAGTTAGTTAGTTTGTCAAGTGGGCCATCTGTGAAATGGTGAGCGTTCAAGTGTGTTCGCATCTAACTAATTTACCGAATTTTTTATACCTTAGTTTGCATTAGAGAAGAGATCTCTCCACACGGGGTACACATGACATTGAGCTGCCGACGTAGGCCAATGGCGTCGATCAGCAATAAACCATCTCTTGATCGTTGAATATTGGCCAATATGCCCCTCTACCTACCTGCACATCTTAACGCATTCAACTATCCAGGTGAATTTACCCATACATAATTATTCGTTCAATACTCTTACCAGTCTTGTTCATTATAACACCACCAGTTACCAGGTACCCTCCCCCCTTCGTTTCGTACAGAACGACTCAAACATTTGTATTATTGTTCCCGTTACGACGCCTGGCTGTTATACGATTGTGCCATTGATTTTCCTGAGGCGCCGTTCGCCGGATGGCCACTACAGTTCGAGTCTCGTCTCAGCTGGTTTCGTTGCGCGCCCGGACTGTCGCTGCCAGAAGCGGTGCGGCCCGAATGCAGAGTACGTTGAAAATAATCACAGTCACACCCAGCGCCTCTATCATTGCTTACGGGAGGCGGCGTAGCTCGCTTTCGGTGGTCAGTCAAGGTGGCAAAATTCTCGAAACTGGTGGTCTAATTTTCCTTGATGGCTGCGTAATCAATCAAGTTTTTCTGTGTGGTACGATCATGCGTATAGTGTACGTCGTCCATATCGGGATAACCGATGCTACCGACCGTTCGTTTGCAATAGCTGTGCCACCAACCGGTGCAATATTTACATCGGTAATTCCGGCTGAAGGCAAACCACCTGACATGCTCTCAATCGATGTCTCCTTCACGGACACCTTGTAGAAATACACAAATTCGTACTGTGAACAAATAATCATCTTCTATCCGATAATATTGTGCTCGACTCGACGAGACGTACAGTTCAATCCTCGGGCGTGTCGTCCGTCAAAATCTGACAGATGATCATGCAATGGGTGACAAGTAGTTCATGCAATGGAAGAGAAAAAGGTGCTCCTGACAGATACTATCGCAAAAGTAGTTTCGCCAACGTACTATCATGGGTCTCTCTTGAGTGTGTTTTTGCTGATATAACCGCAAGACAAACTCGACACCATCGCACGCAACGTCTAAAATAACATGTATAACAGGGGAATATTTGTGGATTCTCTAACTCATACAGATTTACATCGATCTCGCTCCTGTGTTAAAATCCACGATTCCGCTAAGGCAGAATTATTGTAAACATTATTATTATAATTATTATATATTTGTTGTTCATCATATGACCACTGATGAGCGAATTCCGAGCACTAATCTCCGGGAGAACCACGTTTTAATGCGGGTGAGACAAACACTCGCATTTATGCCTTACTCCTAACCTAATCCTAGCCTAACCAGTAAATCGAATGCTTGCTTCTGCGGTGACAATGAGTAACCAACACATGTTAGCAATAAATCCTAACATTAACAATAAGCCTATTTATTTACATATCCACAAATATACACTAGGAATATACGTATGTATGATAGAAATGAGCGATAGGTTGGCAATCCTCAGACGGCGAGGAACAGAGACAAAGCATTTTTCCCTGAAGCGAATATTCTCCTCCTGAAGATTCGCTCCGCAAAAGACATGCACTTTCCCTGCTCGTATTTCGAGATGTCTCCTCTTCCATCTTCTAATACAACTGCACTGTTGCCTGTACAGATCACATAGTATAATACAATGATACACTGTCACCCCATCCTTGCTTCGACTACTTTCCAAGATTAGGCCGTCCTGTCCTCGTTGTCCTTAGCACATTTCCCTGCAATACCTTGCGCACACAAACCGACCAGCTAGATAGATGCATGTATATCCTATGGCTGATGGACATTGTGACAGAATCGAGATTTTGGTGGCACGCACAATGAACGATGCCGTTCCGGTGGCTACGGCGGCTTTCGAAGCCGTTCGTACGTTCGATGAGGACATGCTTGTTCCTTGAAAGTCGGTATACGTAAATCAATTCATTGACTGCGTTCGCCAAAAACTATCACTGTTTTCGTATATATGTACATTTTGATCCAATTTGCTTACAAGGTACCAGCAAGAAAGAATGGGTCTGTCTAGCGTTCTCGACGTTCCGAAGCGAAATCAATTATCGTCTCGAAAAATGACGCGCGTTCACGGACTGCCACGACGCTCGCGATATCAAGTTCGACAGCGGCGTCGAAACTCTCAACATAATCCTGCTATTGTTAGGAGCTTTTTGGCAGTTTGCCATATACAGCACTTATTCTCCCCCTGCATCTTTCTTCTACAAATTGTTCATCGTTGGTGGAAGGCCCATCTGCATATAAAGGAGAAGTTGAACCAAAATTGAGCCATCACAACAACGATGCTCGACCTTGTTGAGCCTGCCTCTTTCTAGTCGATTGAGGTTAGAACGGAGGTAGTTTTTATTCGAATTATCCAAATTCTATTCAAATTATCCTTGTGATTAGGTAACGCACACAGTTCGATACGCCACGAGTTCTGTAATAACTATCTTCTATAATAATATAATTCCTTTAGGCTATATATATATATATATATTGTTTCGAGGCTGCTTACCCTCGCGCTTCCCGCGTCGTATTTACAGTGATGCGCACGAATTTTCGAACTCATGCAGTTGGCAAGTTTTGCCCGATTTGTCGAACGCCGATCCCTTGATTCCTCGTGGGCGTAGGTGATGTACTTCTAGAGACAGGTTCATATCACGAGTTATGTTAATATGGCGTTGAATAGACACTCCGAAGGGTTATTATTACACTGTTCTCGTGTTGTCATTTGCCTGTGCGGGCTTTCACAGACTTTCTATGTAGGAGCAGCCAATGTACGGCGGTAAAGTTCGTCCTAAATCAGCGCTACCCTATGTGGTTGTAGCTGTTAGCATGAAAGGTCATGACATTCGCTAGAATGCTGAGCGAATTGAATTCCATCGAGGCATACGAGCCACATGGCTCGTGAATTACGTCTCGTTGATTCCCATTCATTTGGACGCCGCCTGTACAGCTGGTGATATTCCTTCCGCTGGTCGTTACATATAGACGACCACAGTGCTTCCCGATTAGAGTGGGTGCTCGCCGACTGCCGTCGGCGCTAGTTCCGTGTGCAAAATATTCTGTAGTCGTCTCGAATGGCGCTCGTCGACTCTCCACAGTGATTGGAGCATTGCGGAGGCAGCTGGCCTATTACAAGCACTAAAAAACATTCTTTGAGCTAACAACTCGCATCTGTTCCTCATGTTATTGGACAGGCCTCATTTTTGAACCTTTAGGTACCACTGCGAGGATCTATCGGGGGCCACGTTTTCTTGATTTTCCAACCGTGTCTTACCTGGCAAGAGCCACAGATAAAGAAAGATGATAAATATATCCGAATATTCTCCGCGTCTAGCAGAATTTGAACATTAGCCATATGCCCCGCAGATAGTCTAGTGGTGAGCGTCTTGGACAACGAACAGTGAAAGGCCAAACAGACGGCCGACGATTATGGCAGGCCGACCCGCAGGCCGCATATTGTCTCGGAAAAACAACATTATTGCTGCCGCCGTATTTCCAAAAATGCACCAGTTCCAGCTTAAGCAACGATTCCAGAGGATGTGCGCATATATGACACATTATATAGTGTTTGTGTCTGTGTTAATTACACGGGCATGGCATGGCACAATCGCATACGTGATAGTAAGTACGCGCCACTCTGGTTAATTGTCCTCCTTCAAATGGTCCATGAAACAGAACCGATGCACTCATTTGTCGAATTTTAGCTATGCTTCAAACAAACGCGCACTTCACGCGAGATTTTGGTCTACCCCTTCCCGACTAGCTGTATTATTTAATAACGAATTATATTAATTCAATATCTCTCTGTGTTTCTCTTACGACCAGCGAAATCTAGATCTTAAAATGGGAACTATACAATATCTTGATTGTGTCCTTTTCATGCTATTCGCCAAGCCGCAATGGCTCAACCAAACGTCGACGGCCTTCGGGACATCTCCCTGTATCCTCACCCTTCAAGCGAGCAACAACAATCAAGACAAACAAGACCAACGAATTAACTCTTCACACATCCCGAGACAGCTGTATCTGACTATCATGTACGCACACCTACAACAGTAACATCTCGGAGCAGCTTGTGGATTTTACTCACACCGCAATTTAATTTCCCCTCACTCGTCGTGCTTGTCATTGTCGCCGTTTACCACCGCCGTTGCCTCTGCCACCGCGGTTGTTAATGGCTATATTGTTATCATCACCATTGCTGGCCGTTGTCGCCGCCTGCTGGCGTCTTCAAAGGGCCCCCCTCGTTCCGATATGCCCCGAGCGCCAATGTCTGCCTGAGGCGTCGGAGGTCCTTCGAATCGCCCTTCGCATTGCTCGAGGCTGTGGCAATGCCACGTTCCTCGCCACGCTGACGTACCAGCCACCGGTGACGCGGACGACAGCGACATCGGTCGCCATCGGAATTAGCGATCCACCCCGTGAACGTCTAGTCGTCGTCGACGATATCGCCGGTCTCATAGGTCCTTCTGTGAGCTGAGCGATCGCTCCACGCCGTCGCCAGCTCGCGCTGCCCGCCTCGATCCGCTGTCTTTTTTTTGTTGTTTTTATCTTTCGTCGTCTGCTGTAGACGTTGCTGCTGCTACTGCTGCTGCTGCTGCATACGCCGTCATCGTCATCGTTGTCATTATTGTTCCTGTTGTCGACGCGGCATCGGTAGATGCATATCCAGTCCATTGATTTCTTGCCATTCGTCCGAAGTTCGCCATTCAAGTTGTATCGGTCAGAATATATAATTCGTCCATGTGTACGTCCGCCAGCGTGTGCCGCTAGTCGTCTAGCGAGAATTGTCACGATCGCTGTGCAACTGTCCCGGTGTACCCACCAATACTGCTGGTTGCGATGATGATGACGATGCTGATGATCGTACTGCCTTGCACACACAATTATATGATTATTTCTCATCGACACATTATTGGGGAAGAATGCGACAGCGACAAAGGCGGATGTCATATAGCAGATGTCATTTAGTATCTATACCAAAACGATGGTGTGCTAACCACATCGGACTGAATCCACGTAAATATTATATATATATATATGTATATATTTATACGTGGATTCAGGCAATATGTATATATGGATATATATATATAAAATACATATTTGCCTCTTCAACGATTTTTCCTTTACGGCCGGATGTGGATTGTTCTCTGCCTTGCCATTTAGTTTGGTTTGGCCAGGTCAACTCACTTCAAGACGACCGTCCCCTACAATACATTGTATATGCGTTTTAAGTACTCAGATGCACACACACACATATATATATATATATATGTATAATAGTGTAATAGTATGAATTACATTATCGTCGTCGGGAAAACAAACCGGGACCGCTGCGTCGGTAGTGGTTACATGGCTGCTAGCGACGACAACATATCCTGACGTTACTGAGGCTCTCTGGTTGATCATTATCGTCGCTATTATTGACCCTCTGATTAAGATGTTCTCCCGGCAATTCGTCCGTCGCGTCTACAGCCAGCTATGCCTGCGCGAACGGACGAACGCCTATCCCCGTATGTGTGTGTGTGTGTGTTTGCGAGCACTGAACTCGTGGTTCTTGCTGACTAACACAAAACGGACCCGCGCCTGGCAATCCTTCATTCGTTCATTATTTAGCTATTCGTCTGTTGTGCGCCCGAGTGGGACGGAGATGACGGCTGTGTGTATCGACATGAGTCTGTCCTGGACCCCGAATCTCGTCCGGGGCCTCAGCGGCCACGGTTCGCCAGCCACCACTTGGCCCTGCTGTTATTGCAGCAGTCTCAGCATCGTCACATCATTTGCCAGTGATTTTCGTATGACGTCCAACGGCATCTGACGGGTCGACCGGCGCAAGGAGCCTCCTATTTCCCCGTTTAGCGGACGCATGCGAGCGCACTGTACGCTTAATTGTCCAGGAACTCCATTATAATTAAGACCGAGAAAGACAGACAGACAGATCGAGAGAGAGAGAGATAGAATATTATCGTCATATTGTTGTTTCATTAATTAGTTAATATGGATACGTGTAAGTGTGTTTGTGCATGTGTACGCCAGGACACAATTAGGCTGGCTGACTGTCTGTTGGTCATTGCAGCCGTTGGTTTCATCAGGTAGCAGGTTTTTGTGTACCACTGTATTAGTTCACATAGCATGGCATGTTGTCGACATACATTTATGCTACCGTTGTTAGTATTGCTTTTGCGAACGACTACAACACGGACTTTCGGACAAACCGACTCGTGGACGCGTATTGAGATAATGAGGAAGGAGGTTGACTATGGAAATATGTGTATATGTACACCCACCAGAGTGTTCCGTTGTAATAAAGTCGAAAAAAATATAAATAAGACTCGAACCAAGCCCCCCCCCCCCCCTCTCCCCTCCATCCCACAGAGGCGTAGTCCGCGAAAATACTGCGAAATAAAATGGATATTTAGGCGAAGGCGCTGTTCTACCGTCTAGTGATGAACGGGTGCAGTTCATTCTTTGCCTGCTGCAGCGGCTGCCGTCTGATCTGTGCTACTCTTGTCATCGAGTGTCGATTATACATATATATGTTTTTTTTCTTGAATAACTTTCAGGAAGACATCGAAGACGACATACGCATTTCACAGCTGGGCTGAAGAAGCTACTTGTTTTAGGGTTTCGAGATTCCAGTACGTATCGATATATGCACATGGTCAGTGTAGCCAACAGATGAGTCGATAGCGTAAACCGCTTAGCCCCTTGATGAATGCAGAACAACGGCGGCTCGTGTCTCCTTGTCCGTCCGGACTTCAAGCAGCGTTACTGCTATATATATATATATATATATATATATATCTATCTAGAATATTCGTAACAGCTGGAGGACCTTGATGTTTTCTGCTGTTCGGAAGCACTGCCCGCGTTAGCGGGTAATGAGCAAGCGACCAGGAGAAGCATGCGAGGCAATGACGTGGTAATGACGAGTGGTTCTTGCCAACAAAAAGAAGAAAAAAAAACATACACACACGACACAGTCATTTGTCGCTGATCTTGTCGCAAGTCGATGCTGCCACGCATTGTACAGAAGCGGGGCCGATGGTGACACGTGTTAAATTAGATGTGCTGAGGCTGTTGGATGAATGTCTGACTGGATGAACTTGAACTCAGCGCGAGAGAAGCTGATCGCTCGGGATCTTTCTAATACCAATAGCTTGGCAGTGGATCAGTAGGTGAAGGCGGGAGGGTACATCTTATTTTATAAACTCTAGATTCTCGTCTATGGGGTCGTCAAGGTCGTTTTGGGTCTTTTATAATGGATTTTGTTATAGCTGGTATATTATTTGTCGATGGCCATTTTTCGTCAGAAATAAGGAAGAATGCACCAACGATCCTCCTACCTTTGGCAGCCAGCAGCCCATCTGTTTTGGCCACTGCATTTCCTTGCAGCTTTTGGTGGGAAATTTTGAAAAAAAAACTCGCGGAAGTTCGTTTCTCGAAACGTTTAGGCTCACATACAGTCGCTATTTTTCGGCTAAGTCTCGTCTTCATATAAATCACACACAGTACGCAAGGGAAAATACTCCACAAAGATGCATTCCAGATATATACCTACATAGAGAAGGTTCGTTTAGAAACAGTACATTGAATGGGCCCTTAGCCAAGCGGGTGCATCTGGTCCGCGAAACATAGGCGAAGCTGTGCCACCGACCAACTACAAGTACCGAACATTAGCTCGATTTGTGATCTACAGCGAGGAGCCGTGCTGCACCTAATGGTTCGTCCGTTCGACGCCATATCTGGAAATGAAATACATCCATTCGTTTAAGTGTCGCAGAAATTCAAGAGATGGAAACGGCAATGTGCACAAACCATAGACATCTGCAGTCATTTTGTTCTGTAAGAAGCCGATAATTGTATAGATTTGGTCCGTTCGCCAGGCTCCGATCGCCCGCGGACGATACGCTGACCACCGTTTAATGAATGCGTCTCGTTCGTACGCCTAGAATCTTGGGACGGCAATTTTAGCTGTGGGATAGCCATTCCTCACTGATTCGCTAATTCAGTTCCATTCGTCCGTTGTTCCAGGGCAGCCGCTCGGCAGGAACTTTCGTTTTTTGAAAACCCGAACATGTACGCGCGTCATCTCGACTGTAGTTCTTCAACATGAGATACACTTGAATGCATACGATTTATGGAGAACGGACCCTTCGGCGTGCATGGCCGTTTAGCCTAGAGCTAATATGAGCCACACAGTAGAGCAAGATCTTGACCAAGGGGATTGATGAGGCCACGGAAAACTTAGGAATTGCATGGGTACTCCGTCGATACTTACTCACATTTTGCGTAAATTGCGCAAACAGACCCTTAGGCGAACAACTTCTTCGAGAAAATGAGTTGGTCGCCGTTATTGTTGGTCGAGATAATTACTTGATTTGGTCTCATTCGCCGTTTTTGACCGCCTCGTTGCTCCCTTCAGCGAGAAAACCTCACTCAATGGAAACGGACCTCGAGCAGGATCGTTCAGGCCAACTCAGAAATTACGAAATGATCACCGATCGAACTCATGAAGGAGTAGAGGCACCAAACAAAAGTCGACGATCATGTGAAAGATGCAGAGTGGAGGGATCTTAAGAATGACCAAAAAACGGGGCGAGCGATATAATGAAGGAAAGTGGCACACCAAAAAGAAATGTACCCCTAATGTGCCGCTACTCAGTATGGATCCCATTGAGGCAGGACGTAAAGGGCAAGGAACGGGACAAACAGGGGTACCCATTACGTTGCGGACCGCCGAACTGATCGAACGGGAGTGCGTCGTTGAACGGGGCTTGGCGACTCCGTCATGACACGGCGGTCTCGGAACAACCTGCTCGGCTTCAGTGAAGATGAATGGTGGTGCATCTAATATGATAAAGGTTAGATCTTCTTCGGACGTGAGTTATCATTGAATGGTCAAATCACCAAATAAGCATTGCATGTACATCGACCATTTTATTGACTTTGTAACGATATTATTACCTTATTGATGGTGCGGGGTGTTGCTTGTTTTGTTCGTTTGATTCGATTTGGTTGGTTAGACGCCCGGGGTGATGTTGGAGTATAGAACGCCGCGGGTGAGCTAATCTCTTGGCGGAGAAAAATTATGAAATATTCGCTGGTTTATTGTATAAGACATATATCGTATAGACACGATTCTATTTCCCAAAATATATCTGATAAATTGATCTGTAAACTGCCCCAAATATTCTGTGGTGGAGCGAATTTTCTCTTCGGCGTCATTATTATTATTATTATTAGTTTTTGTTGTGCAGATTTTCATAACACGGCTTCGTGCTATGTGTGTTAGAAAAGAAAAATTACCAGGTTAGAGGCACTGCAATTACATTCAGCGTGGAGCTTCTATTATATTTAGATGAAGCTATGGACTATTTTTGTCATAATAACATTCGCTTGGAAAGATTCCTCGCCAGCGTTTTCGTTTACATTCGATCTCACGCACCTGCATACATAGTTCCGTCGCTCTCAATCGCTACATATGTTATACATATATATATATGCATGTATACATTTTGATAATTTTACACTGACCAAAGCATAATTGTTGTTGTCTGCTGGCACCCGCTGACCGCATCTGACATGTAATGTATCAAAGGGTAGCACGCAGCCAGCGTTCGTATTTCGATTCACTGGCGCTAATGCAACTGATGATTATACAGACGCTGGGTGACCAGTTCTAATAGTGGTGACAGCAGTAGCACTCCGACCAGCAGCAATAGCGTGAACATTGAGATGCATCAGTTGTGCCTTCAGTTCGCTATCAGGCCGATCGAGTTATGTACGAATCGCGGCGTCATCGTCGTCGTCGTCTACAAAGACCCTCCGCTTTCCAAATTCGTCTCCCGCCGACTGGGCGAGCAGCTCGGCGGCCATACGGGGTAGCCAGAGGGACAAACTAAGTTGAGTGACTTATTGATATTGGCAGCGGACAAGGGGTTTGTCACATCTCGTTGTGATTAGGCAATCGTGACTAATAGTTACAATGCATAGATAGCATTAAGGGAAGATTATACATAGAACGATTGCTGTGCACACATATGCCCTCTGCCACGTATGCAAAATGAAACTCTTATGCGGCTAAATGGGCACACCAAATATGAGAAGCTTCGTGCAATGTCATAAAATAGTGAATGGCACCTAACATTGTAGTGGCTTGACGTTACGTTATTTGTCGCCGGAACAAGTTTAATCATGGTGTTGCGTTCCAGCTAATTATTGTATAGGGAAGAAGCTTATCATTACTATTATTATTATTATTATTATTAGTATCTGGTACTGCTGGACTAGCATGCAATGTCATTGAACATCATACCTAACTGCGAGGACCCCTGCCGTGTCTATTCGCCGCGATTCTGCAGGGTCCTTCCCATCTACTGACTATATTTGCTGTTCATCGAATACAATCAAATACTGATCCGCTTGCAGCAATCGTAAAGGCCGAGTTCACGGAATTGTCGTTAGGGAGAATGATATTTCCCACTTCGGCTGTCCATTTACCCAAATCATGTTAACCATGGCAATTTTGCGCATCTAGCAACATCAACCTGCCGAGCGGTGCAGGTTGATCAAGGCTTTCAACGAGCGGTATTTTTGTTTTACGATTTCATGCAGCTCATGTACGATATAGGTCGCGTTTGTATCATTTTCAAACTGGCGCTGTCGAAAAGACAAATTTGACAAAGCATGGCGATAGCAATACAACACCAGCAGAATGTGGTTACCACTGCAGCATAATCGTACCCATTTTACGTCGCCATGTCACCCCGACCCTTCGCTGTGCGATAGGCGTCTTGACGCGACGCAAAAAAAAAATCAGCCGGGTGGCCTCAGAAGAAAATACGCGATAAAGAAGTACAAACAAAATATCCACTCGAACGAGACGAGAGTTGCTGTACGAAAGGAGTATTGCCTCTGCATCGTCTCCGGCACTCGATAGATAAGATATAAATGCTAATGGAAGAGCTATCGAACAGAGTCAGAAGTCATCTGGAACTCTTTGACGCTGTGGTAACAAAGCATTTGATCAGGCTGAGAATCAACCGACGATTGATTGCAGTTGAACACGGATGAGGCAAAATACTTTTCATGTTTACACACAACGTTGGCTGTTTCGAAGTCGTATCCGTGTATGTCCAGCCGTGCATCACGCCGTACTTAACTGCCGTGGCGGCGATGTTTTTCGACCAATTGTAACCATTATGTATAATGTGCCCTGACAGGTATCGCCGGATCAGAGACGTGGTGTAATCTGATTTTCGGGCATGATTACGTATAGGACATGTGTATTTCATTTTCAACATGCCATCCTGGGCGAAAGATTCAAGGTTACCCCATCTGTGAAACTCATGGAAATTTGTTTATGCTTCACAGATTTGAGTGGACGCGCCGACGGTGTTCTTCAGTGAGCGACATTTTTGCCAAGGGTGATTTATGCTTAAAGTTAAACTTGTCTGGGGT
The DNA here is from genome assembly GCA_019614645.1 of Stratiolaelaps scimitus. Classification (NCBI taxonomy): domain Eukaryota; kingdom Metazoa; phylum Arthropoda; class Arachnida; order Mesostigmata; family Laelapidae; genus Stratiolaelaps; species Stratiolaelaps scimitus. Next base: position 1,336,681 of record JABWDB010000019.1, read on the forward strand.
CTATTTCGCCATATACCTTTTCAGGTAGACTTCCGATAACGAAAGTATTTAATTTAATTTTCAATCTAAAATGTTCGGGCGTGGTACAAACTGGCCCATGTGCCGTTTCGAGGAAGCCGTAATTTTCAAGGTCCTGTCTCAGGTTTTCGTCAAAAAAGACCGGTTCAATCCGTTCTTAGACACTGGCCGGATATTACTCCACTAACAAAAGGACAATACGACCATCGGGTTAGTTATTTCGAGTTTGCTTGCACTTGCCTCTCAATGGTCATAGGTATCGCGAGAACATCTTTTGGACGTTGCTCCTTGCTCATATTCTCTACAAATATATATATATATATATATATATATATAAAGGCAAGTACAAGCGAAGCTATACTAGTCACCACTGTGTGGCCTTGTGTCGATCCCGACTCGAAGAGACGCGGCGTTCAAGAGATCTCTAGTTACAATCGATAGCTAGCTACCGCCGAGCTTTCACAGCCGGATGTAAAAGGCGACATTCGGGGCTTTTGCTCGTCACAAACCGACACAGTCACTAATTACGGTCCCAGCGGACTTCGACTTTTCATCTACTGACGACGAGCGAATGTCATCTATAGGCCGGCCAGAGAGAGACACTTCCGGAACGACAGTAGGTTAGGGTGGTGAGGAATCGCGTGGGTCTCCCTGGGGACGGGGGGGCCTCCGGGGACGGCGTCCATCGAACTGGAATTCCAGCTGCTCTCATTCCAGATGACGCTCGTCATCCCACGGACATGTTGTGGCAGCCATGGACGTCGCTCGTGGACGAACGCACACCATTGGAATTACGTGGACCGACCTGTCCAGGCTATTGAAGAGCAACTCGTATCCGAAGTCGATTCAGCCTCAAGGCCACACGCTGCCCATGGAAACGAAGCGGTGTAGAGCTTTCGATCGAGTCCGGTTGTTCAGTTCACCTGATTGTGACCTCATTCCACGGGGGCGGGTGATCCAAAGAGAGTTCAGATGAACTCCTATTTGGTAGACGCCCTTCGTTGTTGTCGTTGTTGTGCGGGACTCGTCGAGGAATTCCTGCAATGCGGTGCGCAATTCGGTGACTTCAAACGAAACAGAATGCGTTTCGATTTATATATGAATTGCTCGACTGCCAAATGTGCTCAACTGTGATAGCTTGGTTTTCCAGGGGGGAAGTGTGCACATCTGCACTTCATTCCCATTACTTACCATCATTCACTATGCGGGAAACGACAGATTGGTGGGATGCGCGGGTAGAGATCAAATATTATAGGTGTGACGTCCATCTTACAATCCTATAGACCAGCGCTCAGTCTTAGCCTAGATCGGATCACATAGCTGACCAGGGGATCCGCCATAGTTGACCCTACGTCTCGTCCTCATATCATTATATTTTCAACGCCACTTTCGGATTTCAGCTATGACACAATCGCGTATGCTCTCCTGGAGTGAATTGTCCTTCATCTGTGGCTGTTCTCGTCGAGTTCGATCAAATTCGAAGCCCTTCGCGCGTTCTTCTATACATTGTTGATGCTGGCTGTCCACCGGCCGAAGTTGTCGGACAGAGATAAATGACGACTCTGATTTTGAGCATATCGATCGAACATAATCTGTTTGGTGATTGAATTCAACCTTATTGTCGTTACGACAGGCGCGTCAGACAACGCAAGCGAGTGCACACCAACACCAAATGTCGATCACCGCTGTCATTACTTCTGTCTGTAGGGGGGCACATCTACGAGACGCGCAACATTCGACACCACTATCCGTGTGCATGCATCATATATATATATATATATATATATATGTATTACATCGTACAGAAGCAAGACTAGACACCGAGTACCGACACGCCCATGCAACAAACACAGTTTAGCTGTTGCATTTGACGCCGTGTGCTCGTTGGCTGATCGATGCAAACACACACACACACAAACACACATGCATATGCAGCGTGCACACACGCGATCCTATTATATATCTCGTGGCCGCACTTATAGTCACTCATAAACGTATAACACTAGCGCATATAGCTCTTACTAGATAACAGATAAGTGTTTATTGCCTAACGCGTGTAGCCGTGAGAGTGTCCACTGCACAGAAGGGTGGATAAATCGATTATTATTATTATTATTATTATTATTGTTACTACTAGTATAGTATAATGTTGTATAGACACGCGTGAATGCTATAGACAAGTGTACGGAAGCAATGGTTTTTACGCGGGTACGATATTTTTTGCGCGCGCTTTCAAAACAGTCGAAACTATGCGCTGTTTAGCGGATTGCCTGCCGTTTACCAGATTACTATATCAGTCTAGTTCTAGCTGCAGATCCGCCTACAGGTACAATTCTTGAGCGGCGAGCGTTTTATTGGGAAGTAAGTTACGACGGTGGCTATTGATTCCGGTATCGTTATCGCTGTTTTGCCCAGTGCGAAAACGAGGAATAAAAATCTCGGGCTCAAGAGAGCGAATTTGTCATCGCGAACGCACTTCTGAGGTGCGCCCCCCCCACAGTCGGGTTTGTTAATGGCAAAACTATTGCCGCTGTCGTTATTTTCGAGGATGATAAGATTCGAACTCTTTTACGAACTGGCGGCCGATGACGGGTTGATCCGACGACTGCTTGCAGGCTACTTCTGCGCAAAACTGACTCCGACGATGTCGGAGTAAAGCAGTACTGGTCGCGGAAGGCGGAGATGGGATTTCCGAGCGATTTCGATGTTCGATCGGTGTCGTCGTTAGATTATCACACACATGACAAGATGAACGAATGACAATAGAGAGTTCATTAGCAGCAGCTCTCTGAGTCACGTGAGTCGTAGTCGCCGAATCGTCGTCATTGAAGTAGCGGCGGGTAACTTAATTTAGATAGAGGCTCTCTAATGACAATAATATTCCAATAAGAACAATAATAGTAATAGTGATAATAATAATCATCATCATTGGATAATGACTATTTGTGATCGCAGGTTGGCAGTTATTGCTAATGCTACTATCTTGTCGCTTAAGCGCATAGATCGCCAGCGGTGTGTGTGTGTGTGTGTGTATGGGTATAGGTATGATTATCTTCGTGATCTTGACACGGGTCAATTAATACCTATATAATTCATTATTACAAGGAATTATTATATATTTTAGTATACTGAGACAAGCGAACTGTCAATGCATCACTGTGGAGTTCGAAGGAAGCGGGGCAGTCAGGAAGAGACAGCGAGATAGGCACGAATCCCCAGTGGAGTTCGGGCGGCTCAATCAGGTCAGGCTACGTTCCCGCGAATGATATGAAAAATAGCTGCTCTTTGACGATACGATATTGGTTTTCGTGAAGAGAATTCATTTCGTTTCACAGAGTTTCGTCTGGATGAAGGGCAGGCTAATCGAAGTCCGAGAGCATTTGTGACATTCTCGCGTAGGTGCATTGGGTCGAGCTGTGACAGATAGCTCTAGTGGAAGAGCCGTCCGTCAGAACACACACATACATGCATCCAACTCTTCGGAACTGTCCAAACGACAACGTTATATGTTTTTGGAATGGAACTTCTATAGGGCGGGCTGTCGGGGAGGTAGGGGAATATAGCGTTATGCCAACCGATTGCAGAAATAGTCTAAGAACCAAACGTCCAAATGATCGAATTTGAACTTAACGAAGACACACGCTACTTTCGTATATTTGTCAATTCTATCACCTATAGTATTTCATCTTTCAAATATATATCGTATTTTAATATACGATCGTGCAACGCGCTATTACGCTCTCTAAATGATCTCGGTTAACACACCACCCGACTTCAATGTGATATATATATATACATATATATACACCAACAGAGAATTCCGTTCGGGATGAGAATCTATCAAGAGGAACAGGGAACAAATGGCCTGTGATATTGTATAATATGACTAGCTGTTGCCACGGCGGCAAGGATTCTAAACATCCTCAAGATCGAGTTTCGTCAAGGCCTTGACACGTCGCAAATATCGCCCCCAGTTCACAGCGTCGAGCGAACGAGCGAGCAAGTGAAGCAAGGATCGTAGAGGCAAAATTGGCCGGTCGGCTCCAGACTATCTAGCGTATCTATTCGTCTGTGACTAAACCTCAATCGGGAATGGCCGCTTATCCGCCACTTCTTAAGTAAACGTGACAGGTTTCGTATGCCCCTGCACTGCCTATAGGCGTAAACAGTAGCCTCACGAGCGTAGACTGTGTGGCTATCGGCCTACCTCGGTCAACGTAAAAATCCCGCTCTTGCCAGTTATTATTACGTGCCAATTATTATTATTATTCTATTATTACTATGATTATTACGACACGCAACGAGCTGTCACCGAGGGATATGTCGATGTACGATCTCTACATAGCAACACCACAATACGGAATGGCTACACAATAATAGCAGCTATACAAATAATACTAGTGATAATCATCATAATAACAATATAATAATACTAATAATACCAGTTTTAATAATTATTCCACACATTGCATTGTTATAAGTGTTGTTGCTATTATCGATTATTATTATTATTATTATTATTATTATTACTACTACAACTACTACTACTATAACTATTATTATTATTGTTATGACTGATTATCATCGCCGGGTTGCTTCCATCCCGTAGAAAGGCCTTGGCTAAAGTACCGTTGCTCCACTGGCTGTCGCCGCCGACCCACCCCCCAGCGGTTTCTGCCACAAGCAGAAAGGCTATGGAAGCTGAACGGCTAGCTGTTGCCCGCTGTCGTCAATAGTGGTGGAGACAATTCAATCAGTTCGTCGTCGTCGTCGTCGTTGTCGACACCGCCGCTGTTGCCTGGTCCAGTGCAACGCGTCACGGCGCCGGCGCAAAAGGTGCACGGGCAACGCGAACCGCCACTCGACAGCCCAGCGACCGCAGATTTGACGCCCAGCAGACCATCAGTCGTTCGTCATTTCGTCGCTCGTACCGGCGCGCTTGAGTCAGCCGGCGTTGTCCGCGAACGGCGACCGGCGAGGTTCCTCTGGCGGCAGAGTGACTTTGCCGATTTGGTCGAGCATTTCGTTCGCTCGGATCGTTTGTTGTTGCTGTTATTGTTGCTGCTGCTGCTCGGGTTTGCCGCACGCACAGCCATACTTACACAGGCAGTATTGAGTTGCACAGCCCTATTGTTACGCTGGCCCCGCCGTCGCGGCCGTCACAGCGACCGCTACTGCTATTAATGTTGTTATTGATATTAAAGTGGCCCGCGTGCCCCGCTGGGGCCCAGTGCCAATGGGACGCTGGGCGGCCGCAGACGACTCAGTCTATAAGTACGTGGCGGAGCACATACTGGCATACATACACACACACACACGCACAGGGCACGGACACATCATTGAAAACGTCCGCCCCTTCGTCATATGATAACGCAAACGACAGCAACGAATAACCAGAACGATAAATGATATCGTACACCGCAGCGTAGATCCAACATTGTGGCTACTGCAGCTGCCGCCGCCGCTGTTGTTGCTGCTGCTGCTGTTGCTAACGAGAGAACACAGGTATCGAAAACAGCTGTTCGGTGCGCCCGTTCACATATGAACAAGAACGATTTAAAGGGCGGCTCGTCACGTTTGTGGTTGATTCCAACGGTGGTCTTGGTATTTTTTCAAGCAGTGGTCAACACGCGCAGAAGACTGGCGGCGGTTTGCTGCATCTGCCTAGGATAGTAGGCCGTTGAGGGCGTCAAAGAAGTCTGATCAACCTAAGCGAATTCGATTTTGTAGCTTTCAACGGGCGCTTCACGACAAACGATTAGCGATAAGCTGGGATGACACGAGGAGAAACACTAATCCTGCTAAATCACCGCGAAGATCATGGTGATAATGTTGGGAATATCGTGAAGGTTCATAATTGCCGTATATAATATATATATATATATATATATATATATATATTGTATATGTTGTATATAGTGTATATGCTGCAATACAGCAACGACGAATTGCAATATACTAGTGCTCATATCAGAGCAGTCCTCACTCGTTCAAATCGAATTGCTTCTATGTATTTCTAGTTTTAGATAGGGGCCATTCGTTTAGAAAAGTGGCAGCTGCCGGAGCTGTCACGGGAATCATTGAGCAGCGGTAGTTGGTTACCACAACCACGTCTCACAGCAATTGATTATTATGCATTTCAATGCAATAGAGGAACATGCTTATACATATTTATAATAAAACTACTATTTAGTATCGTTCAATCGATCACAGCTGATTGTCAAATACGAGCATCGCCTCCTGTTGACCCTTTCGTGTTTATCTTTTTTCAAATTTGAAATTCTGCTAAATTCATTTCGCGTTCTTAACGAACCTGCAGCCCCTCGAACCGCAAAATGCAAACCGAAATCGGCCAGCCCATGATTAATAACACATAATTATAGACGCTAGCAGCTTCTTAGGCCTGCTACCCGCATGTGTATTCTTTGTTCGTCGTCTATTAAAACAAAAGCGTCCACTGTGCATCGTCAAGTCAGTTCAGCATCGGCCATTTCGGCGATTCGGCCACCTCGATCGGTACCGTCTCGCATCGACGAATACAGCCGTGATGTGAACCTCTCCCACAACGGGAAGGCAACCGCAACAACAATTTGCACTATGTGACTATACGAGTTGCAGAACGCCATTTGTTGTCGGCGGTTGTGACCGAACGGCGGTAATCGCTCTCAGCGAGCGAGCCGGGGGCTCCTTCCTCAGACATGAATGACTCCAGCAAGTGCGACACTGTCTGTCAAAGTCATAGCCCGAGTGGTCGCAGCCCAATAGGCCAGACATGCATGTACCGTGCCGATTACTATAACTATTATTGTTATTGTTAATAATAATGATAATCATAGTATGAGGTTGGCGGTATTGGTAATCGCGGCTGGTGTGTCTTGGGCGCGACTTGAAGAATACACTAGTCGGTACAGGGGGCCCGTGTATACGTTGCTAACGATTGGTGCTATGCTGACGATTGTTGACAATCATCAGGTAATATCGGTCCTCCTATTTCTGTCGACATTCAACAAAGATTACTAGTCTAAGGCTACGTGCGCACGTTATATCGAATACCATACCGAATTTGTACGTGCTAGCTGTAACTGGCTGAGACAGTGTCAGCACGCGGTCGTTTGAAGGGGGACGGCATGGTTTTTCTTTGCTTTTATGGCTTCTCATAGATATTCAAACATGCACTATTGACACGTATGAACTAACATAACCGATGTGAGCAACGTACAATCCAAGCTAAAGTTTAAACGTAAGCTATGAAGCAAGGATATATATATATATAATACATTCATTCCTTAAGAGCCTAAAAACGTAAAGGTTACTCGAACACCACGCAGGTGCCACATTTTAGTAGATTTCGCTGGCTTGAACTCTGGCTCGAAGTGTCTCTTCGTCCTAGATTTGTTCATGCAATCAATTCTCATCGACTATCTGCGGGATGAGATGCGTTAGACGAGGCAGTTACATAATGAACGCCCACAGAATCGATACAAGCTAATTGATAAAGCAAGACGTTTATGCAAGCGGATCATACTGATGGTATGGTCCTGTTTGTTAGGAAAGAGCTCATGTTCACTACGCTTGCGGCCGACTCCATTCCCCTCGAGATTACATAAATGCACACGCATAGATGAAACGTGCATATTAATTGCAGCTAATCCTCTCAGGGAACGTCGCAGACCGAATTATAATATTATGCTATACGAACGTGAGTCAAAATCGTCTTAGATTTTGTAAGCACTGTGTCTGATCAAATTCACAATATGCCTATAACATGGATCAGCCATTTGCGTTCGCTGTTTCGGTCAGCAGCGGCTTTGCAACGAGTTGCAACAATTCAAGTTCGAGCATGCGTGCCCAGTTGCATCCATGTCCATTATTGGTTGTGGGCTTCCGTAGGAGGCATGTGTACCACAGCAAGCCGACGTGTTGAGGTTGCGCGTTTGACGGCCCCCGCCTTTGATAAACAGTAACAGAGAGTCCAGTAACAATTAGCACGTCTTCACACCGCGGGGGGGTGATTTGCTTGAGGGTCTTCATCTTTTGTTTAAGGGGTCCAAGATTTGTTAACGATAGAGAATAAGGAACAAATATGGCATCTCTTCCTTTCCACAATGTCACAAACGTTTATAAAATTGCAGTTGCTTTAATAAACCAATGAAGCTCTACCGTTACCTTTTCAACACATACGAAATAGGATATTCTAATTATGATATAATATAGCTCTGTGAGAAGCGTGTTTCTTAGCTAAAAACTATTACATATAATACAGGGTAATTCTCTACGCGCAACACCCAACATCTGCTTCTCTATGTTCGTGGCATTGCCCGAAATTCACAGGCGTACATTGTACGTTAGGTCTAAGACGACTTTTCACAGATGGTCAACTGATGAATCGGTCGATCGAGTTTAGCATGTCAGAGAGTCAGATGTATCGCTATTGAATGCAATCGTCTCGAACGATTATGCTTCGTTCAATCCCCCTGCATACGTCATCTTCGTGTTGTTTTGCTCGTTCGATAACGCCTGGATTTATTTATCTTTCTCACAGTGCGAATAACATCGTTTCCGGATTGAGTCCGACGGAGCAGAAATCATAGGGCAAACGGACGGTCACACGACCTCTGCGACGCTCAGATACATATCGGACACTACGTGATCCATATTTCATTGTATCTCTTCCCTTTGGCCTGTCGATTCGCCCCTCTTGGCCAACATCGTATGGGCACAGTGGAGTTGTATGATGCATACTCAAGCATCTTGTGCCTACCGTTCTGCTGATAGTTCGCGAAACTCATGTCACAATCTGTAGCTCTGTAGTGCTTGTATTGATACGATAGGACTACGAGCAATGTCTGTCTTGTAATGTCCAACAGAAATTGCATGGCGTCCAAAGGCGTCGAAACATCTTGAATATATATATATATATATAGGCTCATAAGACAGTTCTCTATATAACCAATGGGTTTGCCAATGCCTCAAATGTTTGTGTGTTAAGCCCCTTTAAGGTAGCAAATCACTCCAAGTATTTCAAATCTCTCACTGGAAGTCAACATGTAGCCTAGCTGATTCGAGCCCTCGCACTATAAAGCAATCTCTACTTTATCTACTCGATCAGAACGCCGACTTGAAAATGGAGCCAAGCGAGGTCTGGTCCACCCCGCCTATAACATCATTTCTTGAAGGTGAATGAGCATGACTCATGCCTGTATATGCGTGTGTGTGTGTGTGTGTTTCTGTCAAAACGGTGGACAAATACATTTGTGACATCACCCTCGGTATCTGTGCCTTCATCACCCGAGCCATCGCCGTATGTATAAAATAGGTATTTCCGCCTCTCGGACAGCCGTGTATCCCATAACAGGCGATCCGGGCTGAATTAACCAGCCCAGGGATGAGCCATAGTCAACTGTGTGTTTCCCTTGCTCGTGTTTCAATTGCTTGTGTCAATTTCCCTGCTTGCGTCTATCTGTGTATTTCTAGTTTTCTCTCTGTGCACACCGGCGGGAAATCCCCCCGAGGAATTATCCGAAAGAAGAGATACGCATTTCGCTCCACTTCATCCTGTGCGTCGTCTTCAGTGTATCTCTCAAAATCTGCGTCGGCCAACGAATATCGCCGCGCGGGGTTCTGTACAAGATAGGTACAGACACGTATGCTCACGCACTGTTCCAGGTGCTGGTGTCAGCCGCCAGCCCGGGGCTGGACAGCCCTCGGAAAGGCATATTATCATCAGCCGTCACTATTAGCCCTGCAGTGTCAATAATACGGTTGATCGATTACGACATTATACGTTGTGGACGTGAACTCTCTTGTTCTTGCCGTCCCACTTCGTCCGTCCGTTGGCTCATGCGTTTGCTTGTTCGGTTAATCTCCGCAGCGGCGGGTCATCCGCGTCAGCCGAGTCGGTGACGGATTCGCTGACGCCGTTCGATGATACGGGACAATTGGCGTTGCCGACCTGGTGGGAACTGATCGACTTTGCCGACACATTGCGATAAGCTAGCCCACGAACTGTCCTCACCCTGTCGTCACCCTGACGTTTCGCCGCGCTCGCATATTCAAGAGCTGCTCGTGCTACAGCTGCTGCCCTACCCGGGTGACCCGGCTCGGGGCGCATGCGTTGTCTCCGAGGACACTATCGGCTGGGATTTTACCCGCGGCAACTGCTTCGAAGCAGACGACTTGTCGACGTGACGCCTACGAAGAAGACGACGACGACGACGACGGCGGCAACGGCGGCAACGGCAAGAGTAGCACAGCATACTCTCCCGCAAACAGCAGCAGCAGCTGCTGCCTCTACTGCTGCCGGACGCGCGAGGGGTAAGAACGGCAGGCGTCAGCAGCTGCGGCTGCTGCGTCTACCGCCGCAATGTTTGGGTTGCTGGCAGGAAGACTTGCTGCTGCTGCTGCTGCTGTCGCTCCGTACTAAGAAATCTGTTTTCGCTGCTGTAGCTAGCGGCGGCGGTGGCGGCGGCGGCGACCGCCGCCGCTGCCCGCATAGTGACGGCTGTTGCGGAACGGCCATCGCAGCCAGCACCGCTTACACCGAAAACTACCGCGATGCCAAGCAGCAGAAAATGGGAAAGGGCCACATTTTCGGCAGCAGCAGCAGCAGCAACAAGCGGCAAGCAAGCATCGCCTTGTCACCGGCAAAGGCACCACAGAAGGCAACGGCAAGAAGTCGGCTTATGCAGCAGTTGAAGTGTGTGCTGTGCTGTGTCGTGCACACAAGTGAGGTGGAGAGCCGCCTGGCGTGTGTTCTGCACCGCAGATCGGCGGCGGCAGAGCCGTAGAACAGACAAGACAGTCAAAACAGCTAGATGCCACTGTTGCGAAGTGGAACACATCGTTTGTAATTGCTGATCAACGAGATACGTCTCTAAACGGTTATTGGTAATCTACTATTGTTCCCTACTCGTGCTATGGTACTGTAGTCGTTGGATGACTGTGCTTCGCAGGTGTGCGTATCGTCCGCCGGGGTGCACTTGACGTCAGTACGCAGCGGGCCAGCCGAGGGGAAAACCCAGATCGGGTTTTCGTCTTTGTCAGAAGAGGAGTGCGGGTACTCCGTAACGCATCGCTGTGCCAAGCCATTGTCGTGGATTACTTGTCGTCGATTGCGTCGTCCCTCCACACTGCGTGTCCCTGGTGTGCTGGTGGCTTCTATGAGTGCGAAGAGACCTGTACACGCTTGCACACGCCGACGATTGAATCATTCGATATTGACACCTACTCGCCGAAGTGGAGCAAACTTCGCGAAGAACAACAACCTCGAAACGGATAACGGCGACGTGTTCTCTGCTTAAAGTGCATTTCTTCTACTCGACGGAGTGTGAGTCGCCTCATATAGTGAATACATACATATATATGTATATATATATGTGAGTGTGCGTGTGGGTGGCTGGAAATGTTCTTTTTTCACGCAGGCAATGTTCAACCACAGTTGATGGTGGTGTGTTTCTTCGTGTATCATAGTGCTTAGTTGATCATCGTGCCACAGCGTTCTTCCCCGTTCTCCGCTATCTAACAGGATTTACTCGAATAGAGGATACACTCTCAAAGCGAACGAGGGAGAGAAAAAGAGTCGAAGTTTCCACAGACAGGAAGCGCAAAACAGAACGAAAAATAGCAACGGAATAATACAACAAGCTACAGAGGTGCTCGGTTTCAGTATTGGTGAGCTTCGGATTCTAGATCACGTACACACATGCATTCACAAACACTCACGCGATTCACGAATGTTAAGAACGTTGATCAACAACATCATCATCATCATCAACAACAACAACAACAACAACAATAGTAGCAACAACAACAGCAACAACAACAATAGCAATAACAACAACAGCAACAACAACAACAGCAACAACTCTTTGTTCACATTTTGTCTGTCGATCACGACCATTACCAGCAGACGGTCGTCTGTTGGCGGACATCTGTGCCTATGTACTTTCTCTTCTCGGGCTGTCAGAGAAGTCGTTGGAGTGGTAATAGTTAAATGTTGTTGCCCGAAGCCGTTGTCTCTCGGCCCGCCATTTGGCGTTTGGTCACCGTCGTGGTAGCGATGCTGCTGCGGCTGCTGCTGGTGTTGTTGTTCCTCTTCGGTTTTCGTGGACGTTCGCGCTTGTGATTCGTTCGTTTGTTCGTTTGCTTCGTCGATCTGCTCTCGTCTTTTCTCTCTCATCATCGGATTCGCTCTGACCATCCGCTTTGTTGCGTTTCTGGCTGCCGGACGGTCCGACTGACCGCCCGACGGCGACGGCTGCAGCTTTGGCAGCGGCCCAGATTCTTCGCCACTGGCGTGTCTCGGAGGAGAAGCAGCGAATGCGAGCACAGCGGCGGTAGGGCCGAATCGCTGGCTCGCTCAGAGAAGCGTTGCCGCCGATGTTTGGTCTGGTTGATGCTGCTGCTGCTGCTGTTTGTCGGTGTGCCTGTCTAGCTGGCCATAGTTGCTTGCTACTACGCTTATCTCTCTTCTACCAGCGGCGGCAGCAGCAGCAGCCGTCTACGGGCAGGGTCGCTAGCAGCAAAAGTACGCACGCACGATACGTGCGATGCCGCCGTCACCGGCAGGTCTGCCGCTCTTGGGCAAACTCCACGCACACAGCAGTTGACTGCTGCTGCTGTTGCTCGTTCGATGTCGCAGTCTGACAGCGAGTCGATTCGCGCGTTGTCGCCACCCTGACAGAGTTATCCAGAGTGATCGTGTCCAAACTAATTGGCAGCCGTGGCTGTAGTCGTTGCAGCAGCAGCAGCAGCAATAGTAACAGCAGCAGCAGTGGCTGCGGCGGCGGCGCGTACTGGTCGACAACACGCATGGACGGGCGATGCCTATGTATACAACAACAACGTCGATGTGGATGTGTCCAGCAGATCGCGGTCCCCACCGCAGGCGCACCGAGGGCGCCGAATGGCCAACGGTCCTGTCACGGGACGCCTATCGAGAAGAGAACGCAAGTAGGCGCCCAGTTAGTCGTTCGGAGAATAAGCTGACAGGGCGTTGCTGATTAGCATTTACTCCATCGTGCGGCTCAAGTTGCGGTTGTTGACTCGTGCTGGCCGCGTTGTTCGTCGTTGCCGCTGACAGTGGACACTGGATCACGCCCCAGTAATGTACCGTTAGCCGTCAGGGTATCCGCATTCACACCCGCAGCCGTAGCTGAGTAACGCGGACCAACGCCGTGGCGGGGCCAAGAGAGGGCGGGGTATGGAGGAAGGGGTCGTGGCTCGTTTTTGAACGTCTCCGAGGAGTCCGAGTCGGGAGGCGATCGAAGACGCGGTCGCGACGTATGCAAATGCTCACGTGCGATATTTGTGGCCGACGCCCTCGAATCGATTGCGCTTGTCCACTGTGAATGTGTAGAGTGACCAGAGTTCAAGTTGTTCGATACGTGAGCTATTATTACAGATAGTATTGTTTGTTTGTCGAAAACAAATCGGGCAAAACGAGGCAACCAGCCGCAGAAACGTTTTAGGTCAGCCTAATGAGAGGCTGGTAGATGTTCGGCTTCTCGTGGAACACTAGACAGTTCACGTGTCTAGCAGAAAGATTTGGTGTTCACGAGCGTTGTAGTGGGTACTCATCTTATCAATACTCCCAAATAGCCCTAATACAATAATGACTGAGAAAATGGATCGCCTTAAACTGTGCATGTTACAGATAGAGAGTTCTACCACCTTCGCCCACTTGGCTGATTCGAATATTATCCAATAGCGGCGACCGATCCAGCAAAATGATCTCGTTCCTTATTCTCAACTCATTCAAGTAACGTTAATCATTTCAGACAGGCTCGTGCTCCTTATCTCTCTCTCCATTTCTACGAACTTCGACGACTGGTTCTATATCCGCAACGAACTTGATGACTTGTCAAGAACCCTTGCGGCGTTTTTCTCCTGCGCCGAGCCCGCAGTGCCGTTAAGCCGGACTCGCCCCGCTTGTCTACCAGTCTACACAAACACACTAGTCGAAATCGACTCTCAACTGCTGTCTGCTCACTGGCTGGCAGCAGTATCCGCACCAGCAGTGTCTAGTGCTCTAGCAGCGACAGCAGTTCGTTGGAGTAACGCAAAGACATGGCAAGCAGTTATTGCCGAGCGACCAACTCGTCACTGTCGCCGGTGGCGCAACCGCTACCTCTGTAGTAGCCGCTACCGAATTGATGCATTGCCCTTAATGCGAAGGGTCATAACATTCTTCTGTCTCATTCTCTGAAAATCCTGATGCCGCCGCCGCCGCCGCCGCCGCCGCCGTATGTGTGCTCTGGTGTCGACAGCGACAAGAGCAGGCGGTGGTGGTGGTGATGGTGGTTCTGCAGCTGCTGTCGTTGCTATTGTTGTTGGCTTCGTTCGGTGACGTCTCCAGTTGCTCCAGTACTGCCACCGGCTGGCGGTTGTCACTGTTGGAAGAGTGCCCGCCAATTGTTCCACATAATAATAATAATAAATAATAATAATAATAATAAGAAGGAGAAGAATAATGGTAGCGAATGTAACGAGTAGAATATGATGAGGGGGATGGCCGTGTTATCGTTTTGCTTTGGATTTTTTACTGCTGCAGCTTCAGTTTCTGATATAGACGAAAGCCACCGGAGCAGGGAATAGGAGAGATTAACAACAGCAGCAGCAGCAGCAACAACAGTTAGTTACACGACGACGTCATGTATCGCTTGTGTAGAGAGGTCACTCGAACATCGTCTGTATCGCTTGATGCTATCATATAACAGCTGTACACCAGTGACATGACAATCTCTATTTCGTAATTCATATCGCTAACAGGAAGCTCATTTTGTGTGGGAGCCGTCCACTCCGCTTCAGCCAATGTGGACGCGGGACATCCAGGACGATGATATACACTCCCAGTGTACCAGTTGTACCAGGGTGGTCATCTGACTGACAGCACACTGTGACAGACGAGTAGCCGGTGTGTGTGTGTGAGAGTCTGCCCTGCTCTATTTAAAGGGATATAAATAGGTATGACATGATATCATTTCTGCTCCTGGGCATTATTGCGGCTACGTTTGCGCTTGGCTTGCTATACATGTTGCACCATATACGCTGAGATCAGCGCTGTTTTCCCGCTCCTCGTGACGAGAGCGACAGACTTTGATCTAGTTTTTTCTTTGGCTGTCGTTATGAATATCATCCTGTGCAAGGCAGATGTATGTCCTTCTCAATGCGGCACCACACACGCACAGACGTCTAAGTACCGTCGTACTTTGCACGAACAGAGAAGAGTGAGTTTATCCCAAGTGACGTCTAATCTGTCAATCAATGTACGCTTGTATATATGTGTATGTGTGTGTGTGTTTGTTTGTCTATGGCTCAAGTCATTGGTGGACCGGCGTTGTTACACGGCCATCATTCGATCTTACCTGAAACATTACGTATTGATTATATATTGGCCGTCTACTAGTGTCGTCTAGCGAGCGCCCTACTTCAATAACGTCGATTAGATTGGAAGGCAGCCGGACAGATTTTACGGTGGCCGCCGCAGTTCGGGCTGCTGCTGCTCCCGCTGCAACGCGCTGCGGTTGCTGTCGCTATACCGCAATTGGCGTCCATTCTCGAATATACGCGACAACAACTTGAACGATGACGCCAACGACTACCTTCGACGTCTATGCAGCAGCAGCAGCAGCAGTGCTGCCTTGTTGATCGTAGCAACGAACGCAAAAAGCAACCGCACAACTTGTGGTTCCCGTGGCCATTACCGAAGAGAACGCTGTTTGTCTAGAAGGACCCCCACCTATCAATCCATCGATCCATCCATTATTCATTATCTATTGACTTATCTATCACTTCGGTCGATTCAGTGTCTATTTATTTCTTCGTCTGTCGGCCGACGGGTCGCGGTCCGCTGCCGCCGCAGTGACCGGCCGCCACTAAGGTTATTTATTTATAATCGCAGCTTGCGCGCCTACCGCCACTGACATAATGCAATGCAGTAATATTGTATATATGTATAGCAGTAATGCGATGAAGACGTATAGGTGTGTGTGTGTGTGTGTTGGTCACCTCCCCACCGTGGAGTTGTTATGATTGTTGCCGTTGTATGCACGTAACTCAACAATCCTGGAGCTCCTCCGTCGCCGAATCATTGGTTGGTACATTCTTCCGCTTCCGACGCATCGCCTGCTGATTATATAGTTGGTGCCGCTGCTGCTGCTGGTGCAAGTGGACTGCAACAGGGTGCACACCTGACCGGTGCATGATCAGACTGCCGCTGCACATAGAGAAATGGGGGGGGGGGGTACAAACGAGAGGCGCTCGCTTCGAGCCTTTCTTCCATTCGAATTTCAGAACACGGCCGATCCCGTTCGCTGTGTGCCGCTCACCCCGGCGGCAGTCGTCGTGGTGAGTCGTGCGCGGTGGACTAACGATTCGGTGTTGAATCGGTTCGATCCGCGATCGACCGAGCCAGCCCATCGACACAACTGGCTAACTGCCACTGGCCACGGCAACCGCTACTGGCGCTGATACTTTTGATTTTCGATGGTTTCATTTCTGGCTGTTGAGCAGCTGGACGAAGGGTTCTATCTCGAAGAAGTCCTCTACCCCGTCTCCGGCTGACAGAAATTCTGCCTCTGGAGTAGTCAAAAGCAGCAGAGCCGACGAAGAAAACACGAAGCGACAAACAGGAAGTGAGGCGGATAGCCGAGAAGGAGCGAACTGTGTCGCGAACTGTTCCGGGTTCGACTCCGGTTGCCGTCGTCGCCGCTTGCTGAGGTGGTCGTCTACTCACTGCTAGATCTCTTGCTCAGGATACGAGGTTCGACTTGTTACTTGGACGTTATCGAGCGGCGTCACCGTATTCGCTGCACTAATCGCTACTGGCCGGCTGACAGGGAAAACCCTGGTGGGGTAAAACCCTTGTTCTGTTGCTCGATTCGATATAACAGCCGGTGGATGGCACAAAGATTGACGGGTGGCCTTCTCGAGTAGAGGCTGCCGAGAATGCCATCCATGACGTTGCTTAGTAAGATGGTAATTCACATTATCGTGGGGACCGTGACGATATTGTAGTGTCGGCGTATTCCCAGTGTTCTTGGACATTGGGAATGGTGTCGTCTCGTCGACAGACGGCCATGTCGACAACCATCTCATCGGGTACGCCATTACACAGACATACAGTGCAGATTAACGGTCAAACATTCAAACTGGTGCTGTAACACTTGTCTTTGCCTTGATTCCCCAAATCGACAAGCAATCTACGCTCGGTATACGAGCAGTGGCGTAGCAATCTCGAGCCGTACACGAAAACATTTCAAGGGGAGTCGCGCGCGCTGGTGGGATTCCGGCAGCGGCCGTTGAAATCGTTGAGAAAGACGACTAACAACTGAAAGATTGGGGTGCGTTGGAGCATCGCTGAAAACGTCGACAGCGGCAAACGTTCCAGCCAACGGACGATCGAAATATCGGGTCGTTTAACTCGAGGCAATTAGCACGCTCAGTTGAATTCGTAGCACGCTTCCTGCGTCGCCCTGCGGGATTCAATTCACGGGCCCTCCTCCAGGACCAAACGTCGAGGCCCCTCTCGACTCTGCACCTCAGTAGGCTGCCGGCAGAGCATTCGACTGACATTAACTACATAGAGTTTGGGAGAGGCCTGAGACACGAACACAAGAGACTGAGGGTATAAAGGTAAACGAAGATCTCATCGGAAGAAATTGGCCATCGAACAAACAGGCGACACGTATAATATGTATAATAGTAACTGCTCTGGCGAACTCAACGTCCAAGGCGTCATATGTTGTGGAAAGCATCCGACGGCGACGATCCCAACGAGCGCACGAACCACAATGCCATATCGGCATTAGTCACGATTCGATAGTCATTTGTCAAAGTTGTCGTGGCCTCTTCGGTTGATCGGCAAGAACTCGAGATTGTCGACAAACACATGGCGAGCATTGATAACGCGTACATTGATTGGTGTACGATCGATTTTGTTATATATATATATATATATATATATAGAGCTCAATTGCGATTGACGTAGCTCGGGGGCGGCTGATATTCCTGCCAAGTTTCAGGCCGGTAATTTTCTCTTCTTACTCCCTTTGCGCGGCAGCTACACATTGAGTATTGACTTTCGCACGTACTGCCCGCCACGTTAGGCACGGTTGACACTCTAGCACCTTCTTATGTCAACCACTGTGCAACCACCCCCGGTTACGCGGTAGCGCTTGCGGAGCGGGCCAAGCTACGGAAGTACGCCGCACTCCAGGCCACAGACCTTTTTTCCCCCTTGCTTTTGAAACCTTGGGCGGGCACGGACCTCTCACTGCGAACTTCCTCGAACAAGTCTACCATACGCTGATCCGCGCCACCGGGGACAAGCGCGCAGGATCTTTCCTTCTGCAACGCCTGTCCCTCGTTGTGCAGAGAGGCAATGCCATCGCCTTCCTAGGGACAATGTCAGCCTCGGCCCCGGTCCCCTACTACCCCCCCCCCCCAGAAAAAAACCCTGGAAACAATTCCTAATTGTAAATTTGTGAATAAAAGTTAGTGATTTTGAAATAAAACATATTCCCTCACCCATACGATTGATCAGGTGGCATGCATTCGTGGTCCAGAATGCTTGAAGAGGACTTGACCAACACCAGCTAGTGAGTGTCCATTCTGAGCAATAGCTGACGCGATACGACTTTCATTGGTTTTTGATCAGCAGTGCGAAGCTATAGAAGATATGTCTAGATTATCGCTGGCTATCGCCGGGAGCAGCATCGTGCGTACACAATGCACCTCAAACTAAAAACCTTCTCGCTGGTCTCCTAGCCTTAAATAAACACGTACGCGTTGAACGCAATTCCTTTAGTCATTATTGAAACAGGCGTTCGCCAAAGCAGGGTACACGAACCACCGGATATAAGTAAACAGCGAATTTGTCGCAGGGCATTGTCTCTCTTCTCTGAATCCGATTTGTTTATCATTGTATTGTACATGCCCCGAGTCAGTAGCTTGCTTACGATTTACTGGCAGGCGTGCCGGTAGATTATAGCTGGACCCGGCAGATCGGGTACGTCCAGTGTTGTTATGGTGCTGCATAGACATCATTGGCCGCCACCGCCGTAGTTGTGTCGCGGCGGTACCGCATCACAATGGCACACACTCTATGGATAACTGATCCCATTCCCGTCATCGGCCGTTGGCGCGCGGATGCCGAACAGTACCGGAGTGTCGGACCGACGAAGCGGTAAAATGGTAAAGGGCCCTTTATTTGTTGTTGGCCCAGCGATACGAGTAGAGCCAACAACTGCCACAGCTGACGCCGGGCGAAGTCGCTGATGCTAGTGCCGCGCAAAAGACGGACGCCGAACGTCGGTTCCCCGTTCCCTGATCAGCAGATCTGGCCTGTCCCACTGGCCGGACTTTGTTCGTTCGGATTCTGCGGTTCGGACGACCCCTTTATTCGTGTCTTGTTTATTTCCTTCCTTCCATTCGTTCGTTTGTTCCATTTTCATCATCTTCCTCTGTTTCGTTTCTTCGTACTCCTTAAGGAGTCCTGACGCTGCGCTATCGTCTGTTGTTCTTATCCCTGTGCGATGGCGGTGGTCGCGGTGGCGACAGCAATAGCAACTGTAACCGTTTGCCAAAGCTTCACCGGATGAATCCGACGTCTCTAACGCCCACACGTACACGACCACACATACACGCACATCGCACTCTAGCTGTTACATCTTGTCGGAGCGGAAGCTCCAGTAAACGTTGTGGCTGTTATTGTTGTTGTTGTCGTCGTCGTTGTTGTTGCTGCTACAGCTGTTGCTATAACCGCCTCTCATGTTCGTATCACAACGTCAAAAGTTACATATGTGACAGTTGTCACCTGCCTATGTCGTCGTCACCCTAAACATTCGGCTGAAGGCGGCCAATTCATTTTCTCGCAGGATTACATTTCTTGACCGTTTTGCTGTGATCCGTTGTGTGTTCCTGTGCGCGTGATCCAAAATCCGAAGTTCGGCCTGACGCCGCCACCGAAATATCGTTACGCTTTTGTTTTTTTTAGCAAAATCAGGGAAGTGCAGGAAACAAATCGCAATTTAACCTCATCGTCGAATGATCAGAGTCAGCATTTTAATACTTGTTGCGGTCGAAACGTTCGTTTTGGATACAGATTACAGGGGCTGGGATATAACCGGGATCGAAATCGTTTTAATTTCGTGGCCGTTCGTGATTGAGGAACAACAAACGATCGTTCCCTCTCAAGGAGGTAGCGGTTCGCGGGCGGTATCAATTCGCGGAGACCCTCTTAAACGAAGAACCCTTTACTGCTACGAAGTGTGCATAGTAAAATAGCCATCATACCCAGTGGCACGTCGGGGTGACAAGCCTACTTCGAACAAACACCATAAACGCTGTCCGACGCACGATTTGTGGAGCGTCCCATTTCGTCATTGCCAGCAGGTGGAGCTGTGCTGTGGTGTCCGTTGCGCGAGGTAGCTTGGGGGTGCGCGAATCCGCTGTAGGATGTGTGGGCCGAAAGCACGCAGCTGACAACGTGGCCACTGGATAATATCTCACCGTGGATGTGGAGCGCGCGAAGCATGCGCTCAAAACAGACTCTTCGCTGTTGGGCCTCATATCTCGGGGCCCATATCGCCCTAGTCGCTGTGCTTGTGGGGACTCTCGCCTCGATTGGCTTCACGTTAGCGCAACCCAGCATATCGCAGCCAAACATAGACGGTAAGTACTCTAGATGGAACAGCTCACTAACGACTCACGGCATTCACATTTATTAGCAGATTGAACTATAAGAACTCAACCAGCTAACTAGTGGATCCTAAGGAGGTGTTGCTAGAAGAGGAAGTAATTCTCAAACAAGAAACTGGCCTTTCAACGGTTGTTGTTTCTGATACTGTTAACAACTACTGTGCAAATTACTACTCACATAGGTTTAACAGGACGTTCATAAGCGAATCCAGTTCCTGTTGAAACTGTTCGCTCTTGATTCCGAAGTTCACGTATGCAATTATATTGGGAGAGTCTTCGAAGCATCATATTCTCCAAGAACCTTGTTTTCTGTTTCGATCATTAATTTTAAAGAAATCTGCTAATAAATGTGTTCGGAGTTCTAAGGTCACTTTGTTGAGGGGTGTCGAACAATCTTGCATGCAATCCATGGCAATACATGTGCATATGTAACAAGCTATAATTGTAACTGAAATTCGTGTAGTTTTACCTATTTATTACTTGGTCATCTATTATATATATATATATATCAGTTTTTTTCAGTTTCAAAATCAAGCTTATTTTCGAAATTGCAATATACATACGCTTTATATATATACATATATATATATATATATATATATATATATATATATATATGTATATATATATATATATATATATATACCATAATTGCATTTATCATATGCGTGTGTGTGTGATCTCGTTTTGTTTTTATCAAAAACCAGTTTCTTCTGGCCTTTTTTTGAGAGGAGGAAATTTTCTTCAAACCACGGACACCACCAGAGACATTCCAATCTGAATAAAAGCTAACATCAGTACGATCAGTATGATAAGATCAAAATTGCGCCAGGCTCATCATACGGCTTTCGAGCCCAATGCCAAGCGTTTTAGAGCTTACTAGATCCTTCCGAGTTTTGCCAAAGATGATCAATTGGTTGTTCCCTACAAGGTTCCCTCGCCTCAGTGGCTACATCGTGGGACTTTAGCACGTTTCGACAGGAGTCAATCACTACTGTTGCATCCTTTAATACTAGTTACAACGTTGCCCTTCTCATATTCCTTAGCCATTATTTCATGCTCTCCCATACTACACTCACCATATAGAACACATAGTGGAGAGGCATGACGCAACACGTCATTTTCTATTGAGGCATAGCTAGCAATTACCCCCTGTTGCCTATCGTCCGTCCGTGCATTCCACCTATGGCGTGGCCCCACCAGGCTTCATCGATCCTCTGCTGATTTCTGCGCCACTCTCGCTCCGCTAGTCAACAACTTGCTGGCCGTCATTCGCAATCTCTCCATTTTGTTCGGCTATTAACGACTAGTATTATACATACACGTGCTATCTGGCGCTAGCGTGAGTCTTCACATCGGCAGAGGACCGAAACCATGGTTAGCGGGTCGTTCGTATACTGCATCGCAGAGCCGCAGTGGGCCCGGTAGTTTGTGGTAATTATCAGTTGGACAACTTTCGGGGTCGTCGGCCAGCTGGGAATGGCTGGAAGAACTCACGGCTTCAGCCGCACCTCACCTCATCTGGTGGCTTCACTGTGCACGTCTTGTCCCTCTCCCCCCACCATCACCACCCACTCCTGCGTCTAGTGCTTCAGGCTTCCAAGGCTGCTGGCGGCTTCGGCCGCGCCTCTGTTGAATGACTAGCTGACGGCCGGACTAGCTAGCTTAACTATGAGACGATACCTGCGTTACGTGGCGCGTGCGGCGTAACACTCAATGGTGATGGGCGGATTGGGGGTCCCACTCTGCTGAGCCATCTTCAAAATGAAGAAGAAGAAGGAGGACGACATCGAGGACGACGACGACGATGCATTGGCCGGGGCAGCGGCAGCGGTGTCGCGTTCGAGTGCTGCTCTGGACAGACAGGGTGACTGAGACGTAGGGAGGGAGGCTGGCTGGGCAGAAGGAGATTGTGGGCTTGGGGCGGAAGCAGGGGCGTACGCCACTCCGAGGGAAACAGCAGTAGAAGGGGCGATAGCGAAGTGATGGGCGGTCAGGGGTATTTCTGAGCGAACGACGAAGAACCGGGGGGGAGGGGCCGGGGGGGCAGGGAGAAGATCCGAGGTACGTAGTCGGGCGATACGTGCCCGCGATGGCGCCGGTTTCGACGGAGGTGGCCGCCGCCTCGGTAGCCTCGAAAGCGGCGGCGTTTGCTTGGCAAACCCCTGCTAGCCCCGTGTGCGCGAAACCTCTGGAGATTAGTCCTTCAGTCTCTAGTGGATGCTAGTAGCCAGCCAACGCCCTCTGCCCCCTCGGCACACGGTATAGGTGGCGGCTATATAGCGACACCAACACTTTGCCGTTGGCCGTCGTTGAGAAGGGGCGCGCAGTTTTTCGCTAAGGGAAACTATGGGAGACGTTGGAGGGCTAGGGTGGATAGGAAACATGGGTTGGAAGGAAAGCATCGCGCGCAAAGAAGATTTAGGCTGCGCCACTCCATCAAGTGCAGGTACAGACGAGCGAACAACCGGCCCAGGGGGTCGGCGTAGACTGCGGTGGAGAGATGTAGTACACCGAGCGGGAGTATGCGATAGTAGTAGTGGTAGCATGATATAGTGAAGGCTGCGGTACAACCGAGCGGAGTTGAGATAGCCCGCGTCAAACTCTGCCTCTGCCATGGATGTATGCCTGCTAGTCGGCCTCGGTTAGGCTCGCAGCAGGTCCTGCTATGAATACATAAGATGTTCAGCTTCACGAAGCAAGCGGCGTTACGCGGCATATTGTGCCGTCATCCGGGTTCCCTGGCACATGAGAGAAAGAGAGAGAGAGACAGCAAGATAGAATGAAAGAGGGGGACAACAACGTCGGCGTTATGAAAGTAACGCGGGTGTGGTGCCGGAGCTGCCTTGCGATTCGTTAACATCTATTCCTTGACCTGTACGATACACCGTATGTCTCATATAAGGGTGCTCGTTGCGTCCTTTTGTTGTTGTTGTGGTTGCTCCTCGTGTTGGTTTTTGTCGGCATCCGCGCTACGGATTACTCTGGGCTTCTAAGGAGGAGGGCGTCGATTGATTGAGTGAGCATCGCAGCGTCGCACCCGACGACACGAGGTCGCACATCTCGCCAACGGAACTGCGCATTATTATGAAATTTAGCCTCTCGTACTATGTATCTCTGTTTTAGTCAATGCAGTTCTCTGTAGGCCCGCTATTCCGCCTTTGCTCGACGTCAACCTAACCGCATCGGTTCAGCCGTCACGAGATACCTGTATATTTGATATTCTCCTCATATCACTCTGAAGAGTACGACGTTCATCCGTCCAGTCATAACCCAGTGAACTTATTGGACGCCGTGAACACCACTTTCATATTACATGATGGCTTCAGCTTTGAGCCCACCGGTGGTGAACCTACCGGTAGCGAGAAGAATCCTCTTCTTGTGTTGTATTCGTATCCCTTTTGTCAAAGCGTTCCGTCATGTATCGCTATTTAGCGGCTAACGGCTACATTTTCTCCACGAACTCTGGCTACCAACGTTGCTATTTTTTTTTATCGCAGTCACTTGCGGTGGCCGCAATCGCCGAAAAACCGGGATATGTCTGCCGGCTCCTCTCGTTACACCGCCAAAATGTTCTGAGCCCAACGTCACGGCAGTGGCACAGCTCCATATTGTTGTTGCTCGGTAGAAATGCCGACGTCTCACCGCCATCGTGCCGGCAGATGACTGTTGTCGCCGCGCCGCGACGCGACAAATTCGTTTTAAATTGAATCGACGCTGTCCTACTCGTTCTTGCCATTTCTCGCTACCCACTGCCCTGCTCGACGGTGGCCGAGTTGTTCCCATGCTATTTGCATTGTCATCGCTATCGGTTGGCGATAGCTTCGACGGTTGTACGTCAACTTGGACGCGTGTCGCTCGTCAACCAGGTAACCGTTTCCTTCGGGTGGCTAACAACGAAGGAAAATGCAATGAGGTGGCATTTCTTCTGGCGGCAGCTGGACTTTTTTTTGCAGCTGTCGAAGACGCCAGACGTCTGCGAGCTCCTCCTCCTCCAAACTGTGCTACCGAAGTTGATGCGCGGGGGATGAATCGGGTAAACGCTGTAGCAAAGCAAATGGAAGGCGAAGGACGAACGAGTGAATCCACTCTCGGCGTTCTGAGATAGACGTTTTTCCTGCTGTTAAGGGGAGGCGTGAGGTGTTTAAACGACGGATTGTGACAATCGTTGCTGTTATTGTTCTTGCTGCTGCTGCTGCGATCAGATGCTGGTCACGGATACGGGATCCGGGGCAGGGAGACGTCTTCGTTCAGATTCTTCATTGTCATTGACTCTTCATTGGCGGTGACAATCACTTCTCATATTGCAGGATCCCACTCGAATGACCTGTGCCACCTGCCGTATCCGGCGCCGCCACCGATTGTCCTTGTGTCAATGACATCATTACATCTAATGCAATCTAGCATTTAATAATGACGCACGGTCTCTTAAATAGACGAGTGCAACGTCCCCTTGAAAGGGGCATGTGTGGTACATGTTGATGATCGTCATCTAAGATTAGATCCGCGATGTTCCCGCTAACGTGCTACCTCGGCAGTAGATAGGTGACTGGGTGGGTATTTTGTAAGGGTTGTTCAATGGCACACAAGTTGTTGGCACACAAGCCATTCAACGTTAAACAGAATCGTCAGGAGCACTACGCTGCTCGGCTCGTGAAAACCTACGGCTACCGACGACATTGGAAATTATCAACTATTATCAGCCCATCTGCTGCTCGCATGTTTGCACAGCTTTGGTATGAACGAACATATCTGCTTCGCGTGTCAGAGCAAAACTTGCTTGTATGCTGATAATATCGGTCCTATTTAACGGGGCAGGGGCAATGGAGCGCTAGGCTCAGGATAGGTGCCCTTCAACGCCACACTCCCGGTTGGGGTCTGTGATTTCCCGAAAGGCGAAAGCTCACGATCGCGTTGTAGCGAGTGAACATTTCATTCTATTAGCTATTTCATGCTTGCTCTGTCAAACACAAAAGTTCAGTTGCTTTACCATAATTTCATCTATACTGTAAGCTAGTTGTGATTTTCCCTGATATCATCACAGGCCTTTCGCGAACGGCCGGTGACAAATGTGTCTGATGGCGTTTCCGGCAGTGGTGTTTTGGAGTGGACCCCGAAAGACTGAGGAAGGATTTTTACTTTCGTAGCCTATTGCAAGACTTACTTTCTTTAGACTGTGCCTGTCCCTTGCCAGATCCGTTGAAGGCCTAGATTTCTCCGACATAGGCCGCCGCCGGCCTGCGCTGCCCTCCTTTCAGTTGATCTGCGAAGGTAAACTGAGCCGCTTGTTCGCTAAGTGCTTTTAGTCTTATCGGTGCTATCCTGGGCGCCGCAAGGCCACTACAGAAAGTCCGCTTTTTTGTGGGTGATATTCTTGGCGCACCGCCACCTAAACCTCCTCCCTGAATTCACTGCGTCAGGGGCTGGAAGGGGGGTGTCGTCTCTTAATCTCCACGCGGAGAGCCCACAGGACTATTCCCATTACCGCTAGATTTGCCCTTTGAGCTCGGCGCAAAGAATCGACTTTTGGAACGGTGCAGCTCACTGAAGTTGCAAGCATCACAGCAAACCGTGCAATAGTAAACAACAAAAAACCACTAAGAAGAATGGGTACGCCATCTGTATTGATCATAATACGATTGCACGATGGTGGATGAATAGGTACAAAGATCGTTTCTTTTGAATTACTCTCCAGAAGTAGGCGACATAATTAAGTTTCCGAAACTCTGTCTTACTATAGTTTGACGTGTATTGGGCCACTGTTTGGCACATTGACGGTACCCTTGGCTGGGCTACCGCGCAGACAATAGTTAATGACTTTATATTGATTTAGATGGATATGTACACTGAAATGATAAATGACTTTCGATATATATATATATATATATATATATATGGGTCTACAGTCTGTGCATTGGAGGAAAAAGACATTTGAATAAATCATAGTAATAATGATCACTATTACAACTAACTGAGATATAATTCGAGCATCAATGTCAGATAAAGCAAAGACCCTTTCGCCGCTCAAGAGATCTATCACCGAAAACCTCTATATCTGTACCTCCGTATGGCAAGCTAAGAGTCGTTCCATGAGCGCATACATGCCACTCGCTTGTGCCGTCTGTTCTAGACGGCTTTTCTTCGCGGGCACGACCAGTCATCCGTTTGGATTGTGCTATCATCTTGCCCTCTTAAAGTTTTGCGAGTCCCCACGCGAGTAGCAGTTGTTGTTGTTGTAGATATTGCTGCTTTTGCCATGGAAGTGCGGTATGATGCTGACGGCTGCTAGTCGTCAAACGACGAACAACAAAGGTGGGGTCACAATTGTTAGCGCTGCCTCTATGCGCATCGCATCGCCCGTTTCTACGTGGTCGGCCGGTGTTTCGTCCAAGCGGCGGCTGCCGAGTGAGCCATATGAGTTTCCACCTGAATAGGTACTAACTATACTACAACATAAGACAGATCCCACACGCACCGCGCGAACACGAATGGCCGGCCGCGTTAACGGTCCGTTGCAAGTGTCCTATACATAATACGACGGCGGTATGCCTGTGTAGGCTAGTTATTTCACCGGGCTCATATGTCGGTGTCGCCATTTTTGCGCTGTATTATATTTAGTATCTCGGCCGTGTGCGTGCATCTCTGTGTGGTATCCTCTGCCCGAACATATAATGCTCTGTGTGTGTGTGTGTGTCACAAAATCGGCAAGAGAAAGCTGAACGAACACTAGAGCACGAATCGCATCAACGATGTACACGAGCCAACGCAAGCAAGCCATCATCTTCTGTAAAAAGCTAACACGAGTGTTCCTCGATGGCCGAGACGCAGGGTAGCGCAGAGCAGAAATCAAAGCTGGGTGTCGCGCGGACAGTAACCACCTCGGAACCACCTCTGCGGCAAACTACCGGGACATGGATCGTTTGTTTCTCTGATAGATGGCGACAGCAAGCAGTGTCCTCGCCCGCCGGCTCAACAATGACTCGAATGAATGAAGTCGCCGACACCGCACCGTTGGCGCGGTGATGAACGCAGTGGCGAACACAGGTAAACACTAGAGCCCTGCCATCCAAGACGATGCCGACCCCGGCCGACACTCGGCTAAGCGATGGTCGGCTGGCTGAATGAGCTGATGGTCGAACGCGGTCCCACGAAAAGGCTCGCGTTCCGACGGGAGTGGTGCGGCAGCTAATGTGAGACCGGACGTAGTGGGATCCTCAAGGCGGCTTCGCGTGTTGCTAGCCGCTCTCACGGGGAGCGTTCGTCGGGGAACGGAGCCAGCCGCAATATGGAACGGCGGGAAAAGGCCACCACACCAATGTACGCCACACGAGTGTGCCTTCGTTCTTCGTTGATAGCGATGGCAACCGTCGCCCCGATTGTACATCTCGTTTACGCCGACAGTCAATATTCATAGTACCATCAAAAATCTACGAATGTCTAGTTTAGAACCGTATGAGGGCACGCCACCAGGGACGTGGCTGTTGTGGGTGGCGGCAGGCGTTGACGTATCGTTTCGTAGCGATGGTGGTTCGCGACTTGTTCTTCCGTTCTACTGGGTCAACTCCTAGACAGGGCGAACAGCATGGGAGAACATGGGAAGAGAATTGCACCGGGTGAGAGCGAAACGGGGAAAGCAACCGTATTTTGCAGGCCGGACCCCGGGTCGGGCCGAACGAGAGCAGCTCCACCGAGTGGTGGCGTTACAACGCACGTTACGTCCGAACGTCACTCGGACTCGGTGCGTCGACCAAACGGGGGCGCCATGACAAGACCCGCTCGGAGTTCGGTAACCAGTTTCACCGTCGAATTTTATGCCTTTTGTCAGATGGCCATTAATTCGCAAGACGAGAGATTGGGGTGGGGGCCGATGTTGGGGAAGGACCACAACGTAGTCGTGCATGCATCGAAACAAAACGAGACTGTCTATATGGCGGGGTAGAGAGAGCGCCTCCGACATGGATTCCAGTTCAGGATAGAGATGCAGGCTGGCTGCATCAGAGCGGCGGCATCAGCAGATGCTTCAAGAATGGACGACAGGGTGTAACGGCCTTGCCTTGTAAGGGTCGGCAAAACGACGGAGACCGATGACTATGGTAAATGCGAGTTGCTAATTCAAGTAGCCGCTTGGCGGGGGTGGGGTCCGAACGTAGAAGCTGGCTGGACACCCTAAGAAAAGTTCTCAATAGACCAAACTTGCGCATAACATCCCGAAAGCTTACCAGTACGCTAGGCGACAATGGACCCGACGATATCGTTGCTGACGTGGAAGTTGTGTTCTGCTGCCTGTAACGTTGCTCTGCAGAACTTGGTCGGGCGAGATGCATACGCTGGTGGGCATGTGTGTGCGTGAAGACGGCGAATTAGAAATGAGGAAGCATGAACGCGGTAGCCATGATCGCCCGGAACGGTATACACCCCAATTTAAGTTGTCTCGAGAAGAGGCACGGCTGGGGTGATGATTTATCCAGAAATGGGTCATATTGGAATTGGCTGGCAAAAAACTGCGCTTCGGTCATATTTAAATCTCACTTTTCTGGATGATTCTATTTGTCCCTCAGGTTTATTCCATAATCGCGAAAATTTGTCAATAAGGATGTTCTTTATCCTGCTAACGGAAACTTTGATTTGTTATAATCAGGCTTAAGGTTATAATTGACTCGTGCATGAGCGTGCTTAATAGCTAGGCTATGCCATGCGGAGTTTAGCCAATCTCTAACACGATTGGTGGCCATAATATACTAGCAAAATCGCAGAAAAGCCCAGCGCGTTCAGCGATGGTCAGAGAAGCCGGACAGATCTCCACCCCTAATCGTTCTTCGATTCCGCCGAAAGTTGTTTTTTGAGCCAACGAATGGCCTTGCTCCTTGAGCCGAGTCGCTTACTGCGTGTGTGTGTGTGTGTCAGCTCTTAGTCATTCGCTGGTCATTGTAGAAGTAGTTTAGTTTTCGCTTGAGAGAAAACTGACTAAAATAAGTGTCGATGTTGTTGTTATTGTAGTTGCTGTTTGGTGATGGTCCCACGGCTGCGGCTGTCTCTTCTGACTCTCCGACTGGCTTGCGACCCCCCCTTGCTTGAGCAGGATGCTGCATCGAATGTCAGCAAAAACCAGCCAACGTCACTATGGCCACTACCGAGCGGTGTTTCGCCGCCGGCGTCTCGTGGCAGCAGCAGCCGCCGACCGATGGTGTCCAATCGAGGCGGAACGCCAATGTTCAGTAAATGCTGCTGGCGCTCTGCCGACGCCGTGAGCTGACCCTCTGGCAGCCACTGGTTGCCAATTGAAATGCCGAAGTGGCGCGTTGCCAATTCGACCTCCACCATCCTACATCGATGCGGCGATGAGCGAACACCTAGGCTGCTCGATTCACTGGTATCTATCTGCCGGAGTGGTGATTTATTCATATGTCACACGAATAATATCAGAACAATCGAATCGAGAGTCTCTTGGGGCTATATATATATATATATATATGCGCGATGCGCCAACGAACCATGGGCCTGCACCCGTCGCTTCTTAATCGACAGAGGCTATGTATATATATATAATAAAGGGCGTTGTCACCATCGGTGCGTCGTTGGACGAATCTCGCGACCCCTCTTAGTTAGCGCGGTGGCTTGGACGGCTAAGTCTCTGGCTGGCGAAAATCAGAGGTGGCGGGTTCGAGAGCCGCTGCGTGACACACACGAGAGCGTAAGCATTGTGAAATTGCAGCTCCCTTAATAAAGCAATAAAGGTTTACCTTTAGCTCTAGAAACAGCGCAGATTCGATTTTTCAAAGAAGCGCGGGCCAACCTGAAAAATAATCATACATTTTTACCTAAAATGCCAATGCAATGCAGCTAGTGACCGATTATTTCATTGCCATTTGCAGGATGCATATTATGCGAATTAGTCGAACCTGCGGACTCCGTTGTGTTATTGGCACATCGATTCATATGCGATACGATCGGGATGTTTTGATTTGGGTGATGATGGCCTGCTTAGTCTGACATTCGTCCTTAATTCCATCCCCGTCACCGCCTCTTAGCTCAGGTTTCACTTAGTCGAGTGTAGAGTATATGATTTGAAGCGGGTTGTTCGGCCAGAGGATCGAAAAGGGCCTAGATGAATTGGAACGGAAATTTCTCATCAGCGAGTAAAATGTTGCTGCTGCACCAGACCATGACAATCCCCAATCCACTATCGTTGCGAACCAATTCCCCCCAGAACGAGTTGCACGTGTAAACGACTACCGCTGGAGTAAGCAGACTACGCCTCTATTTGGCAAGGATAGATGCTGTTTGTGAGGATTGTTAAAAGGGGATGTTTGCTTCGAGGAGCCTGAAGTGTTCTTCCTGTTTTCCCCCTTACGTGCGTCCCTGGAATTGGGGCTGATACCTTTGTCACTGTCGCTGCAGGCAATTGTAGCCATTGAGTATCATTAGGTAATCACCAGTTGTAACAACATTCGCTATTACGGAGACGATCGAATACGACGTCCTCAAAATAAAAGACTAACGTGCCCATTGGCCGAAATTATCTCGTCGTGTTGCGGGGGGGGCGGCGCAACGTGTCGCGATGTGCTCAAGCTCACGCTCAAGTTGAACGCTGCCGGGGGAGGCTTCATCGGCGCCGGGCGTCAGCAATGGCCGCAGAGGTGGCCGCGACAGCGAACGCAGACGCTGGCTGGTTCTGGTGGTCGAAGTCGCTCAACTGGAGAAATGAGCTGAGCATCACCGCGCTGGCGTTTGAGGCGTTAAACGCGCAACGCTGCTCGGTGTCTGACAACGAGTCAAGGCACTCTGCCGCACCAAGGACGTCAGCCATTCAACGAAGTGGCACGTTTGGGAGCCACTTGGGCAACGATTTTAGCAGGCGAGAACGAAGCAACAATCGGCCGGACCGCGACAACAGTCACCGAGTGACCGCCGACAGTCCCTAAATAAAATCTATCACTTGCTTTAAGGATTTTTATCAATGCTCGAACAAGAAACTCTTGTTGTTTTTCCTAACCCGTATACACATATATATATATATATATATATATATATATAAGCGGTTAGGTTAAAGCAAGGTGTGCGTTGTGCATCCAGAAGATGGCTTTTTTTTCTATTCTGATGACAGTAATATTTGTGGATAACCCATGGTATCCTAGTATCGGTGTACCTCTTGGACTATATAGACAATTTATTAATATTTCATTTTATTAGTATTTCACTATGAATCAAGGCAAAGTAACTATTTGCCACAGTCGTCATTTTCTCGAGCAAGAACCATTAATCAAAGTGATAGGCAGCAGTACAGTCCACAAAAACCTATTAGCGGAATGCATGTCAAGTCGCGACTGTAAAAACAAACAAGGCCTACGCTCCGAAATCAACAATACACCTCGTCGTCGATGTAATCGCTCTTACAGCGTCACTACTTACGCATATGCGATATATATATATATATATATATATATATATATATATATACGGAAACAATGAACAGAAGCCACTCACACCATCCGTGTTTAAGTGTGACATGTGCAAATGAAAATATTCTCGTTGTAGTATGCCCCTGTTGACGTTGTCGCGTGCAACATGGGGTAGAGGAATAGGTGGCCCTTCCCAGTTGCTCCGGCGGGCAGCGCCTGACGGCCGTCGGACGAACGAAGAAATTAAGAGAGAAATGACACCGGCAAAAGTAAAGGAACAGCTGAAAAAAAAACACCAACCCAGCGGAGCCATAGCCGCCGGCGTCGAGCTCATGGACCTTACACTATAAGATATCGATAGTGGCCGGTCCTCAGCGTTGTTGGCCCATGATGGCCGGGCCATCGAGCCAGTCAGCCGACGATCGAGTGGTTGTAGCGGTCTTCCCGTACAGAATTTCGCGCCTTGAGGCCATTTTTGTATTGAGCCAGCGAGCCCGATAGATATATAGATAGCTGCTAGCTGTCGACTCATTTCGACTTTGCGCAGTTCCAGCAACTGAGCAACACACACATAGACACACACGGATGGGGACGCACGGCGAGTCAACGACGATTCCAGCCGAACGAGGGTGACCGGCAGGCCGAAAGGCCCCACAACGCTTAGTCAGACTCGCATAGTCACGGCTTGTGTGAGGAGGCTGGGCGACAAACGAACTGCGCACTAAATACGTCTTAAACTCGCGCATCCGTCGCCTCGTGCCCGGCAAATCTGTGCAGGCCGTTTCGTGCTTTCAAGCGATATCATACTTGAGTCGGCTGGTGCTGGCCGGTCGACGTCGTTTTTTATCTGCCGCCGTAAAAAGTTATTAATATTTGTCTCCTTCCTTGGACAATCGATGCAGAAGTAGGCGATGTTGGCACCATTTTTTCGTGGCGAAACCACAAAAAAAAAGACAGCACCGCACAGACTCGCTTCTGTTTTAGGGCAGTTGATTGGAGCCGCATGGCAAGCGACTGAAATGAACGGTGATCATGACCAATTTGCGGCTTTTGCATTGATACGGAAGTGTGTGTGTATGTGTGTATTAATAATGGGTTTTTTTTTTCTTCTTGTTTCCGCTCAAGTAGCTAAAATATAGAAGATAGAGGATTGCGTATTTGATATGACATTACAAAACAATGGACCATGACAACCTTTGCGGGCGAATGTCACATCTGTGAGTGGTGCAGTACACGCATATGGATAGGTAGACAATGTTGGCTTGATCGCCGCCGGCACACGACGTTGAAGAGAAAAGATTTCCACGATCGATTACTCCCATCGAAGTGGTTGATCACCAAGTATCTAATGCGCTAAGCTCTCAACGGATTAAGGTGTAGTGGATGAATGTTTCACACAAAATTTATAATAATAATAATAAGTTGACCATATTAGTCAGTCTGATTCGCTTATGGCAAATTTCAAATTATCGAACCACCCCACACTGGCATTGGCCTAAACTCTGTCACGCCCTATTCAGCTACTTGTTATGGGTATCGGTCTCTCTATTGTAATCCGTCTAGCCTGCCAGAGCTGTCCATGTAATTTTCACCAGATAACCGTAATACAACTAAGATCCATATTCGTGTCAGGCATTTGAAGGTGGATTAACTGCCTGACAAAGCGACCTGCTCGAGCTGCACATGCAGATTCGCCACGAGACAACAGCAGAGACAACGACAGGTGGGGAGTCCAGCGTGAGTAACAAGGGCCCGCAGGCGAAGGAAGTGACGCCGTCTTATCTATGGGGACGTCGCAGGGTCTGAACTCCTCGTCGAGCTGCTTCTTCTGGGGTCGTCACTTGTTCTGAACCCGAACACCGCTGGTAGCAGCGGACGACACCGCCGTGACGGTACCCACTCGTTGGTTTGTTTGACAAACCGCTGATTGCTGCTTTGTTGCCTGGCGTCGTCCCGCCACTTGTTACCGCTGCGGGCGTTGTTATGGCTGGGCCGCTCTCTCCGCTCG
Organism: Stratiolaelaps scimitus; assembly: GCA_019614645.1. Taxonomy (NCBI): domain Eukaryota; kingdom Metazoa; phylum Arthropoda; class Arachnida; order Mesostigmata; family Laelapidae; genus Stratiolaelaps; species Stratiolaelaps scimitus. The sequence goes on from JABWDB010000019.1 coordinate 1,370,806, forward strand.
TCATCTGGGAGGACCCCGACGAGAGAGATGGTGTCTAGATTCTATGGCCGCTGTGGGCCCGGGTACTATTAACTGATTATGGAGGTGCGGCCACTGGTGAAGCCAGCGCCGGGAAAGCGTGACGCATGAAAGCAGCATGAGTCTTTCAAGACTATGGCTCTATGGTCGGCGAGGCTATTCGGCGTCGGAAACTAGACAACAGCGACGATCCGATGGAGCTGGCGGATGGGCCACCGTCACCAATCGGCCATGCAGCCCCGCGCTTCAGGAGAGAAAAGGCGCCCTCGTTGATTGTATGATGGATAGGCTGAATGAACGCATACCGAACGCGTGCAAGCCACAGACGCGCGGGGACAATAGAGTAGTAACTAAGTAACTAACTAAGCGAGACTCGGACAAGTGGTGAGGGCCAAACACTGCACTTCGTTCTGGTGACGAAATAAAATGAAGTCTTGTGATGACGGGGTCTAAGTACGAAGCGACTGGAAGCCGAAATGCTTCTTCGCATGTTTAAACATCTTCATGTGATCGTCCAAAGAAAAGCGAGAGAGAAAGAGAGATGGCATACTTGTGGTCTGCCCACTGTCGGCTGAACGAATCTGTGATCAGCGCTGATAAGTGGCCAGCGCCCGATGTCATTTTAGTGATTAATGTTACGCCACAATTATGGCAATATGATACGATGGATGATAACATCGTGAACTGATGAACATCAAGTGGGTTATTTTGTGATGAAAAATGATTATCTGCATCCATATCTTTAATACCAGTCTTTATGCCTAAACGTTGGAAAAACGTTTGGTCGCCCCGTGTCCGACATCCTTGCTTTGCTTATGGGATGTATCAGAATCTACTTCCATCTGTTCATTTTACTAGAGAAAGGGGAGTCTGTTTCGATCGAGTGCTGGGTGGACCGAAATGAAGACAGGTCATCATAATTATCTCGGTGCAATCACCATGATTGGTATCCGTTGGGAGCATAATGATATACACACGCGTCAATTTACTCACACCGTTGCAGGCAAAGTTGTGAATTTTCTAAAAATACAACCATGCAACCATCGTGAACCTGCTCCTTTGATTAACTGGAGAAGGCATTGCACTTATTTGAGCTATTCTATTATAAACTGCTGTTCTCTATGGCACGATATAATACAAATAGTACAGACTGATACTCTCTGATATGGACCTCCCACCCCCCACTCCTCCCGGACAGAGGATGCCTAATTCTTTATTATGCAAGGAGACGGATGGCACCGCTATAAATAGACATTGTATTTTTTTATTTGGCAGAAACACGTGTGTGTAATGTTCCATGTATACAATGGAATCGTAATAGGCAAGATTCGCCTGTTTAACCACATACAACGAATGGGTCACGTGAGAAACGATCGTTTTCGGCTGTTCCATTAGGTGTCAGTCTACTTGGAAAGCAAACGCAAAACGGCAAATACGATCACGGCACGCCACAATTATTCCTTCACGCCACCTTTCAAGCCACAACTGCAGCAATAGCGGGAAGGGAAAACCCCAAGTTTGTGATAACTATCAACAAGTGTTTATATGCACGTTTGCTTAAGGGCATCTCCCCGTCCAACCGTGTAACGCATACATACATATATATATATATATATATATAAATATATATATATATATATATATATATATATAAATATATATATATATATATATATATATATATATATATATATAAATATATATATATATATATATATATATATAAATATATATATATATATATATATATATATATATATATATATATATATAAGAGCTACTGGCCGCATCTCATAGTCTCTCTCTCTCTCCCTTTCTTCTGGTTACCTGCGGACGTCAACGTTAGCTCGAGGAATCTATCTATTAGATTCGTCATTACCCGAAATGAGATTCATTACGACCCATCTCATCCATCCGCTCTTCAACTCGAGAGACAGAGCCGCGTCTTCATTGGGGCCAGAAGACAATTGAAGTTTCAGGCTCACGCGTGCAGTTATTCATTCGGTGGATTCACTCATTGATCACTATGCATTCGAAGCCGGCGAACTGCACTCGTACACAGTCAACTTGTCAAGGTCACCGGTGTTATGCCAGCCAACCACCTAATGCCTCACTGTTATTCTTGTCGTCGCTGCGGGTGCTACTGCTGCGGCAGTCGTTGGTCATCGCATTGTCCGCTCGTTAGCCGGTCGCCTCTGGATTATGGTCGTTATTTCTTCCTCGGCGTATGCCCATCCCCTGCTCCCCGCCGCGATGGTGCTCTCCACCGACACTGCTACTTCGCTAATGCTGGCGGCCGGCTGCCTCCGCGATAAGCGCCGGCCACCGTGGCGTTCTGGGGAAATCCTTACGAGGTCCTCTTCCCCCCCGTCGCACTTGACGCTTCCCTTTGTTCCTGACTACGCGGCGCAGTCGCCTCCACATGCGGCGGCTACCACCGCCGTATGCTGTCGTGTTGATCTGCCATCGCCAAACAACAGCAAGGCGCCTGCCGTGTGGGCAGTGTTTGATGCCCGGATGCGCCACACAGCAATGGCTGGCCGATCGCTGTGAGAGGGCGGAGCCGGCGCCCCGAGTACCTGGCGCAGATAGGGGACAAGCACACAATCACGTGTCGTCTTGCACCGACCGCCAGTCGCATGTTCAATTAGCGGCTTCGGTCAGACGTCGCCGACGCGCCGGCAAACAAGTGAACATTTATCGAGTGACAGAGGCGGGTAGACGTCGTATGGAGCCGAATGCGAGGCCGGGTCGAGAAATTTCGCGTTTGCAACATTTTGTCGCGTGCAGACGAAGGGTACCTTTGATTCGGTGAACGTTGGCGCTTTCTCCTCAGTTTTGGCTGCTTCGTTTTAATTGTGACAATTAAAAGGAATGATGCGAGCGACATGAGCGACCCTGATGAGTTCACTTAATTTTGCTCCGAGTATCAACTCTGTACCGGTATCCGATGGTATTTCCATGAGGGACATTTCCAGTTGGTTGAGCTCACAGACTTGCCTTCCTCAGTACAGCTCGGTCGGCTGTTTAATATCATAACGCAATCAGGTTCTGGAAACGTTTCTTGCTGGTGACGACACAAAGTCGGTGAATTTATATTATATATATATATATATATATATATATATATATATATTAGTAAATATATCGACCGATCTTATTTTTAGCCGTTTAGCTTCGCTATGAGACCTGGTGGCAAAGCACAGGTAATGAAATATTCTTCGAGAAAATATTCAAAGTCTACTGAGTCAATCATGTCTGCCTGACGGATATATCCTCTCTGATCGGAGCATTGTATTCTATTGTCTTGTGTTCAGCTCTCAAGCACACATGCACGGTTCCAACATATATATATATATATATATAGAGTTGTCTTAAAGTGATACTGTTAGTACTATAGCGGCATTACGTACAGATATGTTGCGATTATACCCGCATACATATCTGTATCATGCGTGGCTATGTATTTCTACCTGGCATCATTAAAGAACACCCCCATTTCCCCGGCCACAGCAAGTGTTGTTATGAATGGAAGTTTCGATGGCGCGGAGTTGCTGGACGGATCGCCGTTGCTTTTTTGGGCTTGGCTTCGACAATGATCGCTCGCCCGTTCGTTGGCCCGAATCGAATCTTGATTGTGTTTAAAGATTGCCGATCAGAGCCCATCGAAAGAGGATCGACCGCCAACAGGGTGTTCTTGGGCCTTTTTCGCCAACAAAACAACAAAGACGAATCGGGAAGTCCCCCGAACATGATGAGCGCATCTGGGAGACCCCGTATAGCAAATGAATTGGTCGCCTTTTAATACAGAGCACCAATCGTGGCGTCTTATATCTTTGTGTGTATGTTTCGTTCTCGGAATAGAGACGATAGCGAAGCAAAGGCCCACGAAAGATGTGAACGCGACCGCGCGCCCTTTTGCCGATGCTGGAAGCGACGGCGGCGGCGGCGGCGGCGGCGGCGGCAGCAGTATTTATTTCCATTTATGTGTTACATGTATATGGTATATGCATGTATGTACATTATTCATTTAACAAAAATGGATTGCACTGTTCGTCGAGAACTCGTTATTAGGTTCGTTGAAAATCGCCGCAGATTGATGGCACTGCCATTACAGGAATGACCAATGATGCTGCTTAAACAGAAGCTAAGTACGTTGTATTATGATACGAAATTGCGGAACCACAGCTGCTTGTAATGGTATAAATGGCCACCGTTCCGGTTAAGTCACGACCGCTTGTGCAGAAATTCGGTGTAAGCCTTCGCATTTCGCCGTGTCGGCATAATCGAGCTGGGAATTCTCGACAAGCAGAGATCATCGACTCGTTCTGACCGCCGTTTCTCGCCGGTCATTTAGATCCTAGTTGTGCTTCGTGATTTATAGCTTCTAACGAATAGCACCTTCGAGTAAGGTTCCCTATAGTCGTGTTGAATCCGCTTCCGGAGGTCCGCTCCACAGAGTCACTACCACGGCCGGGTTCGATCATCATCCGTACCCGCTATCCATTCGTGCCTACACGACATGATCAGTTTAACATATACATATATAATACAGGAATAAAATAGGCGGTAGATAATCTTGCCCTGTTATCATCCTGTATCGCTCTATAAATCGACCGAACTGCAACTGTCTGCCGCCAGTTCTTGCCGCTTCTGCTGCTGCTGCTGTTGATCGGGCAAAAAGCGAACTTTTATACTACGCCCTTGAATGACCTTGAGCTAAGTCGTCCGCGGTGGCCAGGACAGATCAGAGAAATGCTGCAAACACATTGGCCACCGCGACAAGAACGTGGGGGTATTACCGGGAATAGAGCCAATGAGCGAGGAGGCTCAATGGCGGGGCTCCCCAATCACGGACCCCTCGTGTGGACAGAGCCAGTCCACAACGGCCGGCTTACTGTGCTGACTGGCTATCGAGTCGACCGCTTCTACCTCTCATTCACTGCTATCCTACGGCTACTCGTTGTTGCTGTTGCTGCTAACCGACATAATGATACCGATGATATGCAGCCGATATCGTGATTCTGTTCAACCAATTAACTACCGTAGCACCGCTGTCCACTCGCCAGCATCACTCACCAGCCAGCGGCTCGTATACTGGAGCACATGTCAGCTCGAAATGAGGCGAAGCAGCTACAATCGAAAGAGAACGGCTTGTCGAAGTCGAACGGTGCAAACGGCGGACGCACAACCACGGGGTCGTACAATACGCCACTGCTTATTAGCACCAGTCAGTTGTCATTTCATAGCTGACGACGTGTCGTTGACGACATATCAGTCATCAGATGGCTTGATGACGTAATCGGGTGACGTGAAATGAACGTGGCCGGCGGACAGACGGAATCGAATCCGGCGATATCGACAGTCGATAGTATATTACATATGGGTGTAGAGCGAGGTGATGATCGGCCCCGAACCACGAACGCGGCCCAGCGTTTCCAATGGGGATTACGAAGATTACTGGAATTATTAGTACAGCTTGTGTGAAGTTGTGTGCCGAAGCCGAGCTAGTGGCGGCTCGTAAGGGACGGGACGAGGCAGTGCTGCAATAGGTGCAGAGAAATGTTCGTCCATCGACGAAGTAACCATTCGGGTAGGATTTCCTGTGGGGTTCTCGTTTTGAATTGACTAAATGCATTCAGATTTGCTGAGAGCATTGTTCGATGATGTTACGCATAGTTCACTGGGCAGTAAACATCGGGTCGAGTCCATAGTTCAATGAATCCGAGAAGAAAGCTGATAGATTGTACTCATTTCATCCGAACATTTCACAGCGAGAATAACACCGAAGGAGCGAGCGGAAACGTACATGGATGCGCGCGTACTATTGAAATACCATTAGCGATAAGCGCTACGAACACTTGAAACGAAGTGATCAGAGGATTGGCAGTTCGACAGTGGTCCCAGTGGTCTATCATTTTTTTTTATTTTGTTCTAATCGATCCAGTTGCTGTAGTTGTTTCCACGGCGACGCGATCGCTCAACATTTACCAGAAATTTAGCTCTTCTGGAGTCCTTCCAGGGACGTTCTTGTTGTAGCCTGTTGACCAATCTCGCATCGTCGACCACTGAGCTATATAACTTGATTATTATCCAACGCACACACCCGTATGATTGCCCGTTCTGTGGATATTTATTGGATTATATGGATTGCGCCCGATAGTCCTACTTTGTTTAATGCATCATGTTTAATACGAGCAGTCATAACGGATACTCTATACGTGAATACGTTTACACGTGCAGTAATGTAGTATATATATATAATATAGCTACTAGCAAAAACGGTATCGGTCATGCCCACACGGTCGTGAATCGATAAATCCAGACATTTGAAATGATCCCAATCCCTACCCTATCTACAACGTCTCGTCGCCAACAATGCGTATCATTTCTCAACGACGATATCGTCCCCGCGCCACAGCCGTCGCCCGCCTCGTCCGCCGGCCCGTACTATGTCAAAATACGAAGTCAAAATGCCATCAAATCTCCTGTTGTCACCTATTGCAATGTTTTCGTTGTTACCTGAATCAAACGCGAATTCACCGAGAACTCGTCAGCATCGTTTGCCGTCGTCAATGTGATGATGTTGCTGTAATGACGATGTGTCGTCTATCGTTTTGTTTATTTCTATTATTGCTATCATTGAAATAATCCGGCCCCGTCATCGTCAGCTATTGTCTACACGAAATTCCGTCACCGCGGCAAGCTGAAGTCGGTCCGCCGATGATTCTATCCAATGTTCAAACAGGGGTGAGAATCACAGATAAACTAAAAAATAATAGTCCAGTGGCGGTGGCGGCCGAGTGGCTGTTTTTCGTCGCAGCGACAATTCCGGTGCTGTTGTGTTACGTGCCATCGTGTGCGCCAGACTACACAGATATATAGATTTATATATATATATATATTCGTCATTGTGAGTGCGGTCGGTGGGGACGAATTCGAGCCGTCGTCATCGACAGAAGAAGACAGAAGAATGACGAGCGTAATTGTCGTCAAATGATTAAGCTCTCAACTGTCCCCCCTTTGTTTTCGCTGGTGGCGTTGTCGCGTTGTCAACTCAATTGCGTTCAATTCTTTTGTTGTTTTGGTTGACCATCGCCAAAACGATACGACAAAAGGGGACGTCAGCGAAGAGCGGACTTTTTGACACCGCTCCTATTATCATTGTTAGTATTACTATTATTGTAAATATGTATAACAAAACACTGGAAACTACCTGCTTGGAAAAATGGCGTCTTCTCGCTCTAACCAATCGTCGTAGACCCAAATCCCGAGACTAGGAGAGAACGCTCCTCCGCCATTTTGACGGAATTCGGAATTTAAATCGTGCGAATTTGACGCAGGGCCACTCTCCGTTCCTCAATTCGACGCGTCCACACGTCCACGAAGTCGTGCATCACGATCTCTCAACGGACCGGGATCTCTCGCTTTCTCTTAGATTTTATGGCATACGCACGCATCCCCTGTCCGAGAACTCCAGCTGGAGCTCGCTCGACGTTGCCGTTTCGGCGGTTTCTACTGCCGTGCGATGGGTGGCCGTGGCGTGTTGTCGTGAGATCTGACGAAGAAGAAACACAGAGGGTGAGGATCCGGCCTCAATGTCCAAAGGGGACAACGATTTTCAGACATGTGTTCGGCCGGCTCCGATCATCTTCGTACGTTGGCGGTGTACACCGCTGACGGAGCCAGAGAAATGCTGCGGTATCGGAAGACGACGTGGCGACGCTTCGCTGCATCCCGCCCTCTTCAGAAGAAGAAGAAGAAGGATTCACTCGTGTTAATTGTCCTGAGGACTATGAACCTTAGCTCACAAGTTTGATGGAAGTACGAATGGAAAACGAGCCGATTTCTTGACGTTTGATACTAGACGCTGGCGGAGATAATCAAGACCGAATGCGTAATGTGGATATCTGGCCACTGCCGCAACTATTACAGCTCTTACGAAACTTATGAGACGGATGTAAAATAGCACGAAAGTCATTTGGAATCGTTCGCCCAAGTGTTCTATTTTTTTCCAAAATAAATAAAACCCCTACACAGTTGGCTTTTCTGTGCCACCCTTCGTGTATTACGATGTACATTGTTGTTGTTATTCGTGTAAAAGTTCGAGCGAGTAGTTTATTTCGCACGACGTCGTCGCTCATTTTCTCTCACCGAATAAAAGCATTGGTCTGCCTTTGATCTCTCCAATATGCGCTGATAAGCATTTCGGTACGGTATTGTTGTTGTTAGCGGAGTTATGGCAGAAAAGTGAAATAGTGCTCAAGAGAGAAAGTTATGAGACAGCGGCCATCGGCCGTATTCGTGATGAAATGAACACCAGCCAGCCAACCAGCGAAGTCCCCCCCCCCCTTTAATAAAAACGGCTTCTGCCCACGACACCGCGGCGCGGTGCTTCCGCCGCTGCTTCTCGACCTCGTATAAAATTCGAAATCCTCATAAAATCGGTTTTATAAACATTCGCATGTTGCTGTCCATATCGTTGATATGTACTGCTGAGAAACACAGAGAGAGAGAGAGGGAGAGAGCGAGAGAGAGATAGAGATCGATAGGGTAGATAAGAAAGCGGAAGTCAGCGAAAGTGAAGCACCAGAGTGAGTAAAGCAAGCCTCCGGCTCCAAGCAATATTCTGAGTAGCCCATGTCGTTCTTCTCGTAAATAGCCTCTAGTCAAGTCTAGTCTCAGAGCAAAGAATACACGATGAGCAGGCTTTGAAAGCTGGCGTACGCACATATTATGGTAATACACACATATACACCACGCCACCCCACCCCCCGGCGAGCTCATGGTTCGATAGTTACCAACGCGACTTTTGTCATGCCGGGTAACACACAACACAATAGAAACGACAGCAGCGGACAGAAGAAAACTGTATTGTGTGCTGAGCTGTTGAACTTTTCGATGTACCATAGTTGGATCCAAAGGATTTTTGTTGGTATTAGATATTGGACAACATTATGGCAGCACGCCATAAAATCAGCACACGTTTCACAGCTTGATGCACTCGTGCGTGTGCGACTCTATCTACGATGATCAATGAAGGGGCATCAGTGTCGACTAGCAATAATGAAAAGATTAGCATTATAATTTTTGGATGTGTAACTCCAAACATATTTTACACTGGATCGAGCTATTTCAATTGAACGCTTGCTCTTAGCCCGTTGTTGTCAGCTTATTTGCTTGAGTTCACATGTGAAATTTGGCCGGACTCAATCCTCTGCTCGTTTGTGTCTGTCTCGGCTGCAATTAACTATTAACTATATTGCGGGTAATTGCCGCTTGGACGCCGGTCCCCCCCCCCAATAGATGCGCCGAATAATTCGCCTACAGATCGCGGCCTGTGCGAAGTGATTCACCACACATGAACGTGGCCGTCGGGGACCGGCACGGATGGTACGATGGCAGCTACGACGCTATACATATTTACGCCGACTGGTCATTAGCAACGACAAGAAAGGCGTCTGAACAGTCTGTGCGCGTACGCTAACTACTCTTGTAGTGCATAGACATATGTGACATCAACGCTTTTTGCTGCGGATCAGTCCGCCAAGCGGCCAACGGGGTCGGGCGATCTTCGTCATAATCAAATGTTGTCGGTCGCACTTCAGCCAGTGCTCATTTGGCGCTGATTCATTGATTGATCGATGGATGGGGCGGTAGCAGTAATTTCGCCGTCATAAAAGTCTGTGTATTGTTGTATTGTCTTATATATTGATCGTAGGAGTGGAGGATCCTCAAGAGCATACACATATAATGGTGATAGCCAATTTTGGCTAGGTGGTGATTACTCTTTCGTTCCATATTTAGCCAATGAAGCATTGATCATCGTATGCTCTATGATGCTAGGTACCCAGAAAACAATTGTGCGTTTAACGAGTCCATCTTATGAAGCAGTGCCGAAAGCAGTTACGTCGGCGTTTAATGGTGGCTGCGAGTCAGCCTGGAAAATTTGCCAGGTACACAGAGAGGTAGCTCAACACGCTGACTGGCCACCGGTGAGGACAAAAGGTCACTCCTATAAAGAATATCAAACGCTTAATGGAGATCCACCAGCAAACTGTGATTCGAGCGAGTTGAAGCGACTTGCCAACAATTTGTCATGTTTCCACCGAGTTGTCGTATGGCTTGTGTTTGTTGGAATCGATAGATTCAAGCTGTCGTGCTCGTACCAAGCTCCGTCCGAGGAGAACGCCTACCGTGGCAGATAGTTATCGTCAGGCTGGGCAAATCATTATGGAATTGACTACTGTTGTAGTAATTCCTCGGATTGTTTCGAGTTGGGTACTTTTTGCTCGTGCGAGATCATCACATTTATAATAGAGTTCACTCCAAGTAGCATGTACGTATACATGTTACTGTATGTATTCAGCTTGCTCGATTGCCAAGACGAGGTGTGTATTACAGTTTTATGGGTGTGCCTATCCTAGTTCAACGCAGTGATGTGAAGGCATAGTTTATAATATACTGTATAACTGTATACCTGAAGGTGGTGATAATATTTATCTAAATCGGTTCATGTCGTCGCTTACCTCACCCGCCCTCTGTGTGAGATACACGTATACCGCTAATGAAAGACAAGACATAGCCACCGCAGCATCAGCAGTTAACTTCGCCACATAAAAGAGACAATGAGAGAAAGAGAGAGAGAGAGAATTCGTAATCGAGGATCAGCAGAAGAAGCACTGGTCCAAGCAAGAGGTTGTCGCCTGTGCAGCAAGTCGCAACAGTGATCGGCAATCCGGGGAGGAAGGGTGACTCTTCCTGGTCGGCGCGTCCACTCATCATAGATCGGGTGAATTCGCCAAGAGGAGGCGAGTATAGCAAGTGGCGAGTATACCCTAAACTCCGGCTGCGTCGCCTACCTATGGCTACCGATGTTCGTGACGACGAAGGCTGTTTGCACTTACTTAACCGAGTTACGATTGCCTCCTGCCGCACCGTGCTCATTTCGCTCCATTGAGCCGTTGCCGCTGCTGCTGCCTCTGCTGCTGAGTCGGGTGGAGGCAGCAAATATTTGCTCAGAGGAACAACGCACGAAAAAGCAGAGAGCCTTCTGCAAAACGTCGAAGCAGGGGCCGGGAATCGAGCACGGTGATGTCGTTAGCACAGCTAATTACACAACCAATTATTAATTATTATACAATGCAATCCGTTTGAAAAATGGCCGATGACATTTAGCTTCTAGTGGGGTAGAGACTGAACGCATCGTAAATGTCGCCGCGCTCGTACTCCGAGCAGCCTCCACGTGCTTGTTCAACGTTGATACGATGTCGGCGACATTATTATTACTATTATCATGGGGCAATATTGATGAGAATATTTTATGATGTTTATATAAAAATGAAACCCCTTCTGCCTTAATAAGCTATGAATTTCGTTGTATTCAAGCTTAATTACTAGTTTTAGGCCTCATGCCCAGATATGAGATTTTGTAGTGTTCCACGGCGACTTGGCGTGCGTTCTTCCTATCCCCTATAATAAATGACAGCTGTCAACCACGGTTTTTTTTGTTCTTTCGTTTATAGAGAAAGACACCGTCCACTTAAACTAAATATATAAATTAGTTAGCCCATTTAATTTTAGCATGCTAAGCGAAATAAAGTGGCACCTGTTTTTGCTGTTGAATTGTGCAGGCCAGCATATTTCTGGTAGCTTTATGTGTAAGCCCTGCGAACTGACATCTTCTGGTTCAGCCGGGCCCAAAATAGGACCTCGGCCGGCTGAAAGCTTGCGTCTTTTACCTGTGTTCTCCTCTGCGATCTATATAAATTCACAGAAGCTATAAACTCTCAAAGGTATATATATATATAAATATAGTTAAATACGTGCTAATTCACTACTACACTTACTGTCTACGTGCCGTGGGTGATTCACTAAGTTTCTACCTACTTGTACTATCGCACGGCCGGTACTTAAGTATCAGTGCGCAAAAGTGATCACATCATATTTTTCCCATGTTAGCTACAATGATAATTATCTCTGGCCATGTTTGCCATCCATGATTTTGTAACCTAGCATTTTGGTGCCACAGGTCACACCCATAGGATTCCGACAGGTGAAATCCAGGAGAATCGAAGGCCGAACGTACGATCAAACAGAGCAAAAATGTCTTGAAAGGCAGAAGAGAGCTCTTGAATGTCTAGTCACCGAAGGGTTTCTCCTCTGCGTCGCCGTCGAGTTTCAGCTTTTGGCAATAGCGTGATGAATAATCTAAATAAGATCAGCAGTTTAACATTACGCGTTCCTATTAAAGCGGCCGTCGTCATTGTCAACCGTATGCGTGTCGCGTGCTTATACTATAAGCAGAGAAACCAGACTGAACAACTGTTCATGAATGACGATGCCTTAATGAGCACGTGCACACATAAATAAGCGGTACAACTTTCAGCTCCCGAAAACTGATCAGCACGCGGAAGTAAATCACGTAGGCACAGAGGGGAACACTGCCTAGAATCTACGGAGATATGAGCGTGGATGAGCTAGACGTTCGAGGACTCCCGGCGGCCGGACAATCCGATATGTGTCTGAAAGAAATTGCCAACTGGAGCAGATATACTATCAATGATATGGATCTAAAAATTGGATGAGATGGATATGATAATAACGCATCTTGACCATTACCTATCGCCTCCAACTAATCCCTGCTCCGTAACAGATGGCGGCGGAGTGCTACTGGTGGGCAATTCTTATTATTATTATTATTATTATTATTAGATTATGATCAACTAACTGGTATTTGCCTACAAGACCTGGTGACCCGCATACTGTCCGATAGGGCGTATCACATCAGAACGACGTCAATGAGCGAAACACGGAGGGAGGCTTCTGCGCGCTATTGCCCGCGCACCACTGAACACATGGTCGCTCTGATAAGCGCTGGCTTTCTTGCCTCGCTGCTCGGCTGCATCGGTTGAAGGTTTGGTTAGTTTGGTTTGTCGGGGCGACTCGACGCAGCAATACCTATATAGTAGCGGTGCCAGCTGTAGGTAGTAAGTGCCGCTCAAGAGCCTACTCGCTGACTGAACAGAAAGCCTTCAGCTGGTGAGCAACGAAATCAAGGGATGTAGAAATCGGCTCAGAGGCGGACGGGTTGGGGGCAGTGGTGGTGAAGGGTCGAAGAACTTCAGAGCCTTTGCTTGGACAGCGAGGATTTCAACGTTAGGGGGGCCTGCTGTCATCGAGGTTGGCAACGCCGCCAGCGGAGAACAGCATCCATGGGGTATCTGGCCCATATCCTTGGTACCCTACGAGAACGCGGCGAATTTCTTCTTTTGTTGTCATATGTTTGTAACATTGAATTGGATTCAATTGAGCCCGAAGTGAGATTCGTTGCTAGCCATTGATATCAGCCGTGTGATGTCCGTTGTCTGTTGACCACTGCCCCAACGCCATTGACGTCTGACGAAGGCAGCAACAGGTTTATTCACTGTCGAGTCTGGGGGCAAGAGGGCCAAGGGTCACTATTGGCCAAACCACCCGTCAGTTGCACTACGCCATTAGCGCAAGTGTTAGTCAACAACTGAATTTCAGTGAAGTCAATCGGTAATCATAAGCGAGGACAGTCTGACATCCGAAAACCGTTGAAAATGCAGGCGTCACTCAGCATTATAGCATTGCTGCTCGGCGAATATTCAATAATCATAGGAAAATTATCGTCGCCGAACTGAAGGGTTTGTTCGAGTCGCAGAACCTGAGCTAAATGTCCCAGCCCTGGTAAATGTGATACGGGTAGATTCACTACTCATTAGCGAGATTGTCGGGGTTCCAAATCGTCATAGTCGTTCGCTACAAGCTAACAAATGATATCGTTTCGATGAGACTGTTGAAGACCCGCTGTTGGACACAGCGCAAAGACGCGAAAAATGACGATTGCTTAAATCCACAGACATCAGGGGCAAGGCTGAACGAAGCTACACAGTAAACAGTATATATATATATATATATATACTGTAAGTTTACGAAAACGGACCGTATGAATATCGACAGTGCATACCGAATGCAGACCGTTCTCATGTTGAGCACTCTGGACAAGTATTACTAAATTAAAGCTAAATGCTGGATTTCAAGCTTTGGCGTTCCCCTTTGTTCGTTTCTCGCAGATCTTGTAGGTGTATGCACGCAAAGCATTTTTATGCTCAGACATGAATCATTAAATGGATGCCAGTTGGTTCGCATGGCGAGTTGGTTGGCCAGGCGGACCCGCCTTTCAATTAAATCGGCATCCGATTGCGGCGGCAGTTTGACTAAGCAAACGAAGCGCACCGTGGAAGTGTATCACTTATGCTTAACATATAAGAGAGCTTAAGCATTGTAAAATTGCAGCTCCTTTAATAAACCAATAAAACCTTTACCTTTACCTTTACCTTTATGCTTGAGAAATACCCCTTAACTAAAGTCAAAACCATTACATTTGTTAGCAGGACTAAACAAGTGTATTTGCACAAACACCACGGATGCACCAGCGCCGTAAACATATCACGCGAATTCGACGATGTAGAAGAGTTCCCTTCTTGCAAATTTGGCTGGCTCACAGACCGACAGCTAACGTCCACGGTATCATTGCTTTCGACATTTCTTTATAAGACAGAGCCCTTTGTAAATGCTTTGTTTCGCCTTACGTTATCGCTACTTGAAACGACTGAAACCCGCACTATCCCGAAGAATCGAGCTCTGGGCCGGGCGAAAACGAGAAGAAAAAAATCCGATTTCGGTTAGACCAACAAAAATAACTGTACAGAAGGTAAAGGTTTATTGGTCTATTGAAGGAGCTGCAATTGTTACAATGCTTAAGCTCTCTTTTATGTCACATGGCAGGGCTCGAACCTGCGGCCTCTGGCTTCCGATAGCCAGAGGAGGCGTCGGAGTTAGCTGAACAATCATTTTGCTGCCTAACCGTAACGGAAGTAGTTTATCTTTTTCTAACCGAGAACGTACTTTCTTAACCACATGTTCTGAGTAATGTGATCATTCCCCTGTATTTTGTTCAGTATACGATACGGTGCTTCTTGCATTGAACTAATCTAATATTGTCATCTTATAGTACTGCGTGCTATCAAGCTAACACTGTAATAAACACGCCGTGTTTGTCTTCGGTATTTGAAAAAAAGACACAGCATACACTAGGTATCACTTGTTGTTTGCATAAGTCAACGAAAATTATTCAATCGCATCTCAATACGCCTATGTACATTCAATACAGATTCATATAGCAACTCATTAATCTGTAATGGAGCAGTCAATCAGTTTGTCCTCGTCCATTGGGCGTCTAGTAGCCAACGATAAACAGGCCGTAAAAGCGACTCACTCTATGCAAGCTCATGAGTCGGCTCACGTCCATGCCCGTGTGACGCTTCTATAATTATAGCGGCGTTTAATAATGCTGATGATTATAATCACGCCAATGAAAACTATTTATCTAGCTTCTCTAGGACGAGAATGATGCTCGCTAACGAGACAGCATCCATGCATAGTGCATATATCGAAGGACGATTACACACATCAATTACTAATTATTAGCCTAATTAGCCGCATTGATGCTTCGCGGAGACAGGTTGCCTCAATATCGTTAAATGATCATGGCCAACGTGGGCCCACTTTTAATTTTGTGTTTTAGCGGGCGCTAGCCCGCGGCCGCTCGGTCGTCCGCTCGTATGCGATATAAAACGGGTTAAAACACGGTAAATATAACAGATATGATCTAATTTCATAATACGCTCAGCCGCGTCGCGTAGAGAATATGCGCCGCGTACAGCGGCGCCCACGGACGCACGCGGCAGGGCCGGACGTAGTACAGGCCAACAATGGGCCAAGCGCACTGTTGAATCCTTTCACGATCGACAAAATCTTCCGAGGGGAACAACTAAACCTGGAAATCGCCACGTATACAAACAATGCTCTGTAGCATGCTGAGTATTAGGCTAGCTACGGTAAAGAAGCATCGGGAGACGCTCGTGAAATGGGATCAGAAAGTTCGGCATAAATTAGGACAACACGCAAAATGGTCGCGTTTGCGTCTACATGATGCGTAAGCGAATGAGACATAGATTTCACACCTTGATAGAATTGAAATCGTTAGCAGGCACGTCAACGATAACGGCATGCAAATTGCACAGCTCAAATCTGCGCATAAATAACAAACAAAGAACAAACATAATCCCGAGTCGTATTCTGCAAGAGAGAAACATCGCCACAAAGACGAGGCGGAGAGAGAGAGAGTGATTCATCATTTTTTTTCGCCACCTCGTTACGCTACGCTGTGCCCCTGCAGAAGCTTAGATCTATATTTCTATATGGACGGCGTCAATTTGCGCTGCTATCGAAGCGGAAACACGAAATCAACAGTGTCAGCAGCAGCAGCATTTGCGCTACTAATCTGCATCTAAATAATAACATGATTTATTCCTACGTCATGAAAGTGTTATCAATATATATATATATATATATTATCGATCTTCGAACTTCTCAAGCTCTCAGGATGTGTATGACGATGAGTAGAACAAAAAAAAAAGCTTAAAAGCGAGCGTCTGACTGTTGTCTCTTCGCGGGACTCTCCCTTTGAATCACTCAATCCTCATCGGCTACCATGTACCAAATGCTAGCTCTTTTTTGGCATATATTATTTTTGTGACTATTTTCGGCCCTCCACAGCTGTTTCCACCACAGCTAACTGCATTGCTGCTGTTCGGTTTCTCGTTGCTATTTCGGGGTTGCGGTCTATCGGGCGAGACAGCAAGCTCTACCTGGCTGTATCGGTTAAAAACAAAAACGCTACAGCCCGTAGTGTTGTTGTGTTCTGCTGGCTGCTGCCGCCGCTGCTGGTTGATTTACAGTTATCCGCGCGCGCGCGCGCCGGCGGTCGCCAGCTAGACGGAAGGCAAAATACTGTATATAGCGGAGGTTACTACTCGATATGTCTAAGGCCTTTGACGCCAGCGGCCGCAACAAGAAATAGCCACAAATGCTGCTGCTGTTGTTGCTGCTGCCGCCGCCGCCACCACCACCACGACCACCGGCGCTCACCTTGGTCATTCCAACACGCATTTATCTCGATAACAGCGTTCTTCTGTCGTTTTTTTTGCCGACTGCGTTTTATTAAATCACCACCAAACACCCACCCACCCGATGGTCTTGTTCATTGTAAGGTATCAAACGGCCCGCCGCCTCTAGAGAAGCAGCAGCTTTTGGCGGCTCTTCGGCGTAGCCAGGCATCCGGGGGTCTACGCCGAGTTTGCTCGACTTTTTGGCCAACGGCAGCCAGCGCAGCGAAGCATCAGCGGGACAATCTTTCGCAGGGTGTTCGTGTTAATATATAGATGTGGAGCTCGCTTGCTCGCCCTTTGGTGGTCGAAAACTTGGCAACGTGCTGCTTTTCGCCGTACAGTGCCACCCGTAAGATATACAGGAAGCTCTCCTGAATCGTTGTCATCCGATTCGTCATCGCTTCGCGCCCACAGTGCGTTTCTTTCTGATGAAATCCGAGAATCAGAATTAGATGGTGTGGATACACGACGCCGATGGGAGTACTCGTGGTGTCGCAAGTTTTTGCCAAGAGCAGACGGGGCGAAGGGCCGCAACGAAGCAGGCTGAAAATAGGGATTGACGAATTTCGAGCCTGTACGGTAAAAGGTGTTCGCTACCTTCCACGCTGCACTTGGCAATATGGTGTCACATTCGAATAGTTGATGAAATCATTTATTTTCTAGCCTATAAACGGGACATACATCTGTGTGTCGATCGATACCGAACGAGACACGCGGGACGGGAAGAGGTGTGGCATTGTTGATTCGGGGCAGATGTTTCCTACGAAGTGATATATGGAACAGAGATGGCAGGATATAGCATCTTCCGTTGATACTGGTCAACCTTTAGACTCGGAAGGTTTCCTATATTGACCAACAAATAATAGTATATAATTAATTATCGAGGCATCGAGAAACGTCTATCTATATGATGACAGCAAATATTATTAATATTATATTAATTAGTTAGTATTAATCTAACTTATTACGAAGTTAGAATCTAACGAAAATTTATATTATATTAATCTAACTTCAATCGTTAAAGTTACACTGGATAGGTGGCTTCCACAATGGAGCTGTTTTTGTTGTGTTTTTATGCTGTATATGTATCACACATATTATCGATATATGTAGATACTCGTAGATATTGCTCGTATGGAGTAGCAATAAAAGTGTCCTAACAGCTAAACCTCTTTCTGCTTTGTTGATAAGGGAAGATATTCTTGGTATTAGTATATATATATATATATATATATTCTTATGATTGCTGTTATCACTGTGGGGCCCACGTCCCCAAGGCAATAAGCCTCAGGCGGTGGTAGTGGCCACTTCAGGGGGATTGTTGCTGTCGCCGTTGTTGTTGATGACGCTGTGTACCACTGTTGGTGACACTGTTGTGTATGGATTAGCCTAACTAACTGATAGGCTGAGCTACGTATCTCCGTAGTACCACCATCGTTTCGTCGTATGAGACAGAGAGCGAAAGAGAATTGCTGCCGGGCTGGGAGAAGGCCGATGAGGGTTACGGGGCAGATCGTACTATCTTTCGTTGTTGTCCGTTTGTATCGTGGCCTGTCTATTTGTTCTGTTCATTTAGCGGCAGCCGCTGCCGCCGCCGCCACCGCCTCGATAGCGGTGGCAACAGCCATGTCATTGCGTCGCCACCGCTTTCTTCTGCCGGGCCGCCGCCCACACGAGTGGCACGTATCTATCTTTCTGCATGGTGTGTTCGAGTGAGCCGTATGTATAATACAATCATAAGTCTCTCTCTCACGCCCTTATGATTGTATTATACATACGGCCATCATCTCCGATAGCTTCGGCGTTGCTGACTAATAATGGTTCGTCCCATTAAGTCCTGTAGTCGCAGCAGCAGCAGCAGCGGCGCCGCGCAGTGCCGCTCCCCCGTGATGATTATTGCCAAAAGGATATATCTCAGTGAGATGAATGAGGAGTAAATCAAATACTACGATACGAACTGCAGCGGCAGCAGCAGCAGGGGACAACAGCCTGCACAGAGAAGGAAAGACGCTGCACTACGCTGGCGTCGTCAGCAACAACAGCAACAGCAATTGGCTGATTGCTGGTGACAAAACGACTCCTGGCACTCATACACACAGATACACACATATACACACACACACACACACATATACACACAGGTGTATACAATCATAATCATAGTCAACGGTAATCAAACAAACAGACAAATGCGTCTATATCGGCAAGGCATCATAAAGCTGGTCATTTATGAATATGTATGTGAATATATCTGTGCTATGATTGTCCGTCATCGCCAGCAGCAGCAGCAGCAGCAACGACGATGAACGCACTGAAGAGCTGGAAATGTGGACGGGACGCAGAGAGCCCCGTGGGGGTGATAACGAGAATAGCGAGAGTGGCCGCGCGCCAACGACGAATTTTCGTCTGTAATTGTTGCCGGCGATTAGTGACGAGGGGCTGCTGCTGGACGACGGTACCAGGCGACGGCTGTTGGCTGCCGGGCCGGGCCTCGTTGGATAAGTAACTCGTTATTATGCTGTACCGACGTTGCATGCAGGGATGACCGCCAAGGGAGAGCGGCAAGTTCGAGCCAAGAGAGTTCGATCTTGTGTACAAGATGCGAGCTGACGAAGTGGTTCTGATATACAAAATCGTACGATAAGGAGAATTTATACGGCAGTGCTACTCTTCGGCGGCGGCGGCGGGCCGCGAGTTGCGGAATCAGCCCATTGGATCGATCGCGGATCGCGGTGACCAATGCGCGGTGACCAATGCGCGGTGTCGCCTTGACGAATAACAATACTAAATGTAGATATTGGTCGAGTACGAAGAGAATCAACTGTGGCAATACAGAAAGAGAGCGAGGGAGAGAGGAAAATGTACCAATCTGTGTGTTTACAATGGAAAAAGATTAATGTAGGATTCCATATGTGAATGCATGCCGACTTCGTCATGTGGTTGCGAAATCAGACCGCGATTTCGTCTGCAGCCGTTGAATTAAACGATTCGGACAATTATAGATGAAATGGGCTAGGCCGACGCCAACGGATCCCCCTCATGGGATCCCCATGGGCTCCCCCGTACAGTAGCTTGGTAAGAGCGCATAAACAAAGCATTGCATGAAATAGCTGCTGAAACCTCGTATCAAATTTTCGGGGGTAAAATTTCAGGTATATGTTAACGCATCGTATATTTGACGCTACGCGTTTCTTTCGTGCACCTCCACCCCGCCCCCCCTCTCTAGGACCATTCGAGAGTGACCGGCAGGCTAAACGAAGGTGCGTCTACCGAACGCTTTAGCTGAACACGCCATCACACCCAGGCCGACTAAATGCCGTTCGATGGTTCGCCGCATGATAAACGGTCGCTTGAGACGTTCTATGCAACGCGATAACGATCACATATCGCAATATTTTACCGAATTTCTTCTCGCCTCCACCGAAGCGACCATTCTCACGATACTATCAGCTGCTGTTGCTGCCGTCGCTGCTGCGGCGGCGCCGCCGCCGCTTGTTGTTGCAATTTTTTTGTTACAACCTTCTTCTTCACAACAACAAACAATAACAACAACAACAGTAACGACAACATCAGTGACAACAACAGTCACGTCAACAGCAGCACATCGCGTACATACACTCTTCAGATGTGACAGTCCATTTGAAATAGGCAATATTTCGACGTGGCCACAAGTGCCGCACCGGCGACACAACCAGCCTGTTGGTTGCTCTAGCAGCAACAGCAACATCAGCAGGGCCACCAATGGCGTCGGTTTGTGCCCGTGCCCGAACGGATGGCGATTTTCGAGCGTCCGCGCCCTCGCTCCTACGAATGAATGAGTATGACGCTGGTTGGTGATTAGAAAGACCAAAACGATAAGGCATGCCTCCTCATCCTCCGATACCGCTCGTACCCGCCATCGGGGAGCTGCGGCGTAGAGCCAGCAGCAACAGCAGCAGCAGCAGCAGTTTATTTATTTGCTGCCAGTGTCGGCCGATAGACGACGGCTCGATTGTGTCGGTCGGGAGACAACCCCGAGGCGATCGTAATGCCATATCGATGCTGTTCTATGCCGCCACCTTCATCGATGCTGCTTCTGTTGTGATTTCTGCTGCGGCTGCTGTTATGACTTTTGCTACCACGAATGTGGATGGCCGTTTGCGTCCGTTCTGTCGGCGAATGAATAAGAGGGATGCTGCCCGACTGCCGTGGCTCGGCAGCACCAGCAGCAGCGGCAGTAGCAGTCGTTGTTCAGCAGCCGGGAGCTCTCCCTCGACGCGTCCAGTTCTCTGCTTCTCTGCTTGGCTGTGCGGCACCTGATGCCGTCCAGTCTCCCGTCCGTCAGATCACTGCAGCCGAGTGACGCGCCGCTATGCTAGAGCCGTTCCCCGCGACCACCGCTGCAGGGCGCATATAAACAAAGGTGTAATATTCATCTCTGATCCGATAACCTCACCAGCGAGCACGAGGCGAGCTGCGTCCGACGGAATTATCTTCTTCCTCCGTTCAAGCCTACAGCAGCCGGGCAGAGTTCGGTCGCGATTGCAACGGTGGCGGCGGTGGCTGCAGCCATCGCACCAGGAGCGACGTGCGGTCACTGTACACATCCACCTGCCTCTGCAGAAAAAACAGTCGACCGTACGGGTGACCAGTGCCTCGCAGTTCTACCCGTTCTACTCGTAGGGACATACGTATTCAGGGGAGGAGGCCGAGCGATGATGTTCGCATGTGTGCGGCAATCTATCTGGTACGATTGGCCAAGCCGGCACGACCACTTTCATTTGCACTGGCCGCTAACGCTGACGAGTTTCGCTTCGAAGCAGGGAGACATCGACGCGATAGAACGACCCGGCGGCGGTCGCAACACCAGTAGTCACAGCAGACGACTGTTTGGTAGCTTGCTTGGCTGTACCGAATGACTGCAAAAAGGATAGAAAAATTGTCGGATCCAGCAAAAATTACCACCAGCAGTAATAGTATTATAGTAGTAGCAGCAGCAGCCGCAGCAGCAGCAGAAAAGTGGCTGCCAATTTTGGTAGCTGGCCAAAAAATCTCTGCCGGCTGCCTGAGACAACAGCTGTACAACCAACGACCGGCGCGCAGCATGGTCTCAATCTGTCTGGCGTTATGCATGCTACTGCATGCAATCGCGGGTGCCGCCGCTGCCGCCACCACTTCGAAAGAAACAACACGAGGAGATGGTATCCGCGCCACAATGAAATGGTATAAATGTAGATTGTCGGAGGAGGAAAAATACAGATTAGAAGATGTGAGAGGATGCACGGAATGACCGAGCAACATGGGACAGGCAGATGGATCCGGTAGACGTTGGCCGCACAACGCGCCAGTGAATACATAGATACACAGATGGGTGGAAAGATAAATATATATATATGGATTGGTGAAAAGATGAAGGTGACAGTGAGGAAAACAAGGAAACATTGAAATGACAACTTTCGATGAACAATAATCGGCCATATGCCGATTGTTGTCCTGGGGTCTCAATGCTCACCCCTTTGGCCTTATTGAGGTTGGGGAGCAGAAGGTGGTTTTCGCAAGTGTCACACGTTCGACACACGTGTCATGCGGTACAGCGGATTTGGCGGGTGTTGTCTGAACAATTCACTCTTGTATGATGCATTTTGATTGATATGCCCGTGGAATAGCTGGTCTATCGTTCAGTTTTGACTAAAAATGAGAGTTGACATAGTATGAGTAGTCCAATAGCAGCACCAGTAGCATGAACGACGAGATGGTACTATATAATAAGTCCGGTAGACACCTAAATGAACTCAAAACGATAATCACTTATCCGACCTTGTTCTATCTCGCACCTATGTCGTTTTCTCAGGTGACAAGTAGCACCTCTATCCGGCTTCTCAGATTCGGAACACACGTTGACACTTCATCCCGAAACTATTTATCAGCTAGATTAGAACATGCCGCACCAAGCAAGTGGTAATGCTACGACTATATATATATATATATATATATATATGTATAGTAGGGATCTTGAAAATGAGCAGAAACGCACCAAAAACAGCATTTGCTTCTTGACTGCTCTGTCTGACCGCTGCTGCTGCTGCTGCTGCTGCTGCTGAGAGATGAGATTATTCTCGTCATTATCCATCCATCTCTCTCTCTCCCCCTTTCTCTCTCTAGATGCAACTGCTAATGTCCATAGTCGTCACTGTTCGTAGTCCGTCCGTTATCACCACCAGTCCGCATCAGCCGTCCGGCAGCAGTTCGGCTGGGTGGCGAAAATTACGGCGAGTTGAAACGGCGGCAAGGAAACTCAGGCGTAAAATTAGCTGACACGGTATGTCACGACAGAATTAATGACAGCGGCGGAACGCCTGACACCGACGGAAAACTGGTGGACTCACGAAGGGAGAGCTTGACGAAGGAATAGATCCAAAAGTTCGCCTGCCACTTCTGGTCACTGATGCAACTGAACCAGGCACGGCTAAGATTTGTTTGTGTGCTTTCACTAAAAACACTGAGCTAAGTTAATTAGTTAGAGTGGTGAGCACATTTGTTTGTATGGGTTTATATAAATCGGCATTACTGCTGACCACAATTGTTGTGGTCGTTTAGATAGAATGGGACGAGCTTGCGAGCTGGACGGGTATTTCGGTCACGATTGCTTTGAACTCTAGATCTTCGTTGAAGGGTAATACTGTAATAATACCTAAGCATACATTGATAATACATAGAAATTATACTCTTTCACGCTGTTAACTGAGCCATCGGCACAATAAGAAGCTGTAGCTAAATAATCAATTTTTAGCAGGACGAAACGTTCTTATGCTTCAATTTATGTTCCAAATGTAAGGCCGACTCACATACAATTCTACGAGATTTCCAATTTGTGAACGAATCAACCGCAATAATTCCTAATTATTGTACGTTTGAAATAAAAGTATAACTGCATATTAATTTCTGCGACTCCTTTCGAGGCTGACCAAAGACCTATGGCAATTTCATGATACCTGAAGTACAATACACCTAAGGATTTCAGTGGAGTAACGAGAGAGTCAGGAGAGCCGATCAAAAATTAGACACAAATTTCTTCGAAAAGTCCTTTGAAAAACTGAACAGGTTTTCTACCGTTGCTTACCGAGTTGTTGCTCTCGATCTGTATCTCCTCTATATATACCGTCTGTTTGCATTTACGTTTGTGTCTATTTTTCTTTTCCACCTTTTCTTCGTCGTCAGCCTTCATAAATTCTACCCCATGGAAGAGATCTGCAGGGCCAGCCTCCTAAGCTTTTTACCACAAGCGTTGACTTGTAACTTTTCTAATATAACACATACGCACATACCCATGGAGCGCTTCAGTGGACGACGACGACGCGAGATATCCGCCCCGGAGCGAATGCGTTTTTCATCAACACAGTGTCAACGGCATGCCTCCTTCTGATTCGTGCACGGCAGTGTGCGCTACCATCCGGCTACCATCAATCGCCGCCGGGACGATTGATGTTGCGACAACCTGGACAGGTCCGGTGGGATTTTCGGGCGTCACAGTGAACGAGGAAACTAGCCAGCCAGCCAGCCAATGCGAAGGGCGAAGCAACCCCGCCGAAGTCCACCTGCGTAGCTTTATGCACACGTATTTCTCGTATGCATTGGATTGAACGGATGCGTAATGAGCAATTAAATTCGACTTCTGTGTCGACGTTGCTGCTGGTCGTGCTCGGTTTGGCTGAAGTGCCCACATTGCTAATGAGATAGCGAATCAGCTCGGTTCAAGCCTGTTTTATGCTATATATAAGCAAGAAACTGTACATATGTATATTAAGGTGTACAGTACTGGGCTGAGTGTCACTGCATTTCTATTTTACGGTTCGCGCGGGTCCAAATAATACGGGCTATGCATTTAAGGGATGTACATATGTACCTATGGATTCTACACTATGGACGACGAGTGTCAAAGCACGGACTTGTCATGGGCAGGCCCAACGGAAGAATGGCTGACATGCCAAAAAAAATACTTAAATGAACCGTTAAGTACATCCGTGTGCGTGTATGCGTTGAGCTGGTACCGGTGTACGCTCAAAATATTGCGGATCCAACAGATTGCGAAATCCGAAGAAAATTCAGAGCAGGACGAAGTCGTCTCCCAATGGAAGATCGATCGGGAAGTGCCGGCAGCAATGAAGTGTGTACGAAACATCCATGAAAAATATATGAAGACGTGGGCGCTCTCGGCTTGCAGATGGCTGGCAGGTTTAACGATGACAAGGGGTGAGCAACACTCTGAAAGAGGCAGAAATGACACCGGTAGTGTTAGGGTTCGTGTTCAAGACATTCGCCGAAGGGTAGTGTTTGCTCGTGTTTTCAGCAGATAGATTCATTTTGGGTTAGATTTTCAATGAAATGAAAGGCTATTAACAATGCTAAATAGCATTGTTAATAAATACCATTATTATCGACAGTAATGGGGAAATGCTGTGCTAAGACACTCGGAGACAGCTGCGTTGAACATGATGCAGGGGCCAATGTACGCAAGGCAACAGATCAGAGCAGAGAAATGATGGGATTTGCATAAATGGACAAAATGAGACTTGTAATTCTTGAGTATAACACATATATATATATATATATATATATATATATATATACACCGTCTATTATTTTTGTTAGTGCATGAATTATGTGAATTACATTAAGGAAATTGGCTTATGATTAATTATGGTACTTATTATTATTATTACCATCATCTCTGTAACTGCTCTAATTTATTCAGTTGGAGACGACGCTGGATAACCACAGTGGAATAAGTGCGTGTTTTTCACCAACGCGATGTTAATGACATAGATCCTTCTGATTCACGCACGCCGGCGTGCGCTATTATCCGGCTGACATCAATCGCCACGGGACGATTGATGTTGAGACAACCTAGATGACCCCAGCGAGATTGTGGGCATCGCCCCCCGCCAAAAACGTGTAAAACCAGCCAACGAACACAAAACGCGAGACCAGCAACTCGTGCACATATTTCGTAGGCTTGTTGGAAACGCAATAGAGTGCTTCGTGCTCACAGCGTCGTTTAAATCAGCTACACTGTCTGCCGTTTTAAGGTACAACAGAAAAAAAAGCCTGCTGTACAAAGGCTATGTACTCGGCTATCCACAGTAATATCTATACCTTGTATTTATTAGTTCACTGATTTTATGCCCATCCCTGAGGCGATGCCAATCGAAGAGGTCTACCACCCGAAAGGGTGAAACGCCAAACAGCAGCTCGCTTAGCGCACCACAGTTTTTCAAATATACGCCCTCACCGAACGTTCAATCCCGTCCATTCTCGAGATTTCGCCTGCCATCAGATGTATTGCACTGAACAGCGATTCTTCCTCCCTTGTGTCACTCAGTCCCTAGGGCATCACGCCATACGACGTGCACCTTTCCTCTAGAAGAAACGGGCAAACGTCCACCACTTACTTCTGTTGCTCCTCGTGTCCCCGTTCTCGAATATCTGCAGAATAAACCCTGTCCCGCCATGAACCACCTCCCTTTGCGCGTTGTCCAATGGCAGGATCCCGCCAATGGAGGCAACATGGTTCAGCAGCCACTCAGCATGTCCCCTGTATCCGCTGCTTCATTACTCACCTTACGTGATGACCATCGGGACGCGGGCTCGTCCACCCGACGGTGCTATCAGTGACCGACGGAGGGCACTGGAGCACACACAACCTGGACCCTGATCTTGGCTGTCCAGAGAGATCGAGAAAGTAACGGGAGAGAGAGAGAAAAAGAGGGAGAAACCGACTGTGAGCACCTACATATGTATGCTAGAGCAGCGTCTCTGTCCACTTCTCGTTTTAACCACAGACGCGTGACGGGGAGGGGTGGGGGCAGTCTGTGCAATCGGCGCACGCCAGTTCTTCTCCCTTTCGCCTACTGCCGTTTGGGCTGCACAATGCACGAACCTAGCGGCAACCCAACACAAGCACGGTGTGATGGGTCACGTCGTCTCGGTAATGTCTCGGAGAAACTGCGCGCTCAGGCAGACGACAGAAGACCGCTACACGATGTGAATATGATATGCGACCGATGGAGGGGAGATGGGAGCGTACACCCGATGGGGTATATATATAAAGAGAGGGAGAGAGAGAGAAATAACGGCAGAGTGCCCATGAGGTGTCCTTTGCCGGGATCTCGGCCTTTCTCTCTGTCTCTCACTCGTGCATGGCGGACGACCGCGCGTACCCATGCATAAGGGCGCAGTTATTTCGATGCGATCCTCAGGCTAACATTTGGGTAGGTAGTCGGGCTTTTGTACACACACCTCCTTTGTACAGGGAGACCATAAGGTTTCCGACACCATCATATTTTTTTCTTTATGCGAAGGTGATTGTGTGAGCTTTCGGCGCAAATGGCGGGGATATGAAGTAAGCGGAGAGCAGAAATGGGGGCGCGATGGTCGTATCAATATGCCATATGTTATATTTACATAAATAATACTCACCCCTATATATATATATATATATATATGAATCTGTGCTTCACTGACGTATTTGCGATGAAAACTATTGGAATACGAGTGATGAGGAAGAGCAGAGTGGATTCGCAGATGACGATGCGTGTATGAACGATTGAAGGAACGCCTAGATATACCGCTCCATTATACGACAAATGCGGGGATAACACACTCTCGGCGTCTAATTGTTTCGCTGCATAAGTATCGAACGCAGCGGGTCGAGTAGCTCACGTCTGTCGAGCAGCAATCTTCTCCGATTTGATCTTGGATACTGTCGTTATATTTCTGCAAGAAGACAGGAGGACCACTATAATCTATAATCTGATAGCGTCCGTTTCTGGTGCAGCCGCTCCATGATAGCTACCGGTTGGGTATCGAGTGGAACGCCTATACTGCTCCTGCCTCCCGATTGACAAAAGAAGTCATTCGCTCTCGTTGTTTCTCGGGCCCGCGCCATCAGAGCGATGACTCGATCCATCGTTCCGCGAGAGCAGAGCTGGGGGGGGGAGGAGGCAGCCACCGACGAAAGTCCAAGGGCCATTTGTCGGGACGGGAAAATTAATCAAAAGCCACTCCCATCTGTATTTTACTTTTGGGGCTTGACTCGCACAGGCACCAACTACGACTGCTGTGGAGTCATATTCATAAACAAACGTAAACTGCCCAGCCTCCGGACACATCGGCATTTTATCTAGAAATATCATTCTTATGATTCCCATTAGTGAAACCAACTCTATCGGTAAGGCGACAGAGGGTAGTCTCTGCTGGGCACGTTCCGGGCTCCGACGTGCTAATAGCTCACCATAACCGGACGGTGGCTCCTGTGCTATGCGCCCCAGGAAGATCCATCTAGAATATGAGGTTCGTCAACGAGGAGGGAGAGCGAAAAACTACGAGCATTCAATTTGTGTTTGGATGTTTCTAACATAGACAGTAGTATCAGATCGGTTACTGTTACTGCTGTTGCTGCCTCTGTTGCCACTGCTGTTTGTGCTTCGAAGCTGAATGGAATCGGTACTTGGACATGAGACAAGGTGCTATAAGAAAGTACCTGTACACCTATTAGTGAGAGGGACTGAAAGGGTATTTCCCGAGAGGGAAATTTGACATATGAAAATACGATGAAGATCGACGAACGCCTGAATAATGATAGGGGTCGTTACAAAAGGGATCTACCTCAGCTAAGCCATTGGAGAAGTAAAGTCCGAGAACTAAATTTGGCTCTCTGCGTTCTCGAACTGAATGCAACCCATACGCTATATCGGAGGTACAGCAGTTCGATGTAGGTATATGGACCGAGTGCGACTACTTGAAAGAGCTGTCGATTCGCACCTCAACAGTGTTGATACTCGAACTCACAATATCAGCTCACAATCTGCCAACGTAATAATATTGACCCCGCGCACTTTCAGGTGCTTTCCTGATAATAGCGCAACGAATAACGTGTCGCCCATATATTGTTCATATATAATATATAATTTATTATATAAAACATTATGGGTTCATAAATAATTGGCCCAACTGTCCGTATGTGTGCCCCATATATGACCCGCTTGGACCTTACCACTTATTGTCTTCTACTGCCCCGATGAAGGAAGTCTATCTTGTACCGAGCTATCTTAGCTTACTATCCTCCATTAATTTCAACGAAGACTTGTTCTTGCTTATTTATCTAATCAAATGGAATTCAAGTTGGGAGCTCTTTTTCTTTCGAGTATGACATTGTATGCATTTCATTCATACCACTGTTGGGCACCTTGTGGCCTGCGTGGTCGTATCGCCATGCCAGGCGCATATGTCTCATCGGTTTAAGTTGTCTAAGGTGGGGCGCGATGTTGGCTAGGACCCATCAAACTTTCCTTCGAGTCCAAGACGGAGGAGAGCCACAGAGGTGTCATCCTCGAACTAGTTATCTCTACGCCTGGCTCGGCCTGGCTGGGCTCTCTTTCTCGAACTATTGTACAATCACAGCGCAGTGGGCAAGGCACAACGACCCCATCGGTGCCGGCAGCCTCGTCTCGAGATAGGACGTCGAGGAGGAAATGTTCACTGAGGCCGTTATCGCGTATGCTGCTCCGGCCACCTCTGCCGCCGCCGTCGCTGCAGCTGCTACTGCCCTTGCGCCACCAACGCCGACGCGAACTGGTGCAGCTGCCAAGCCAAAGTGTTATCTCGTAATTAGCAGAGGGGGAGCACATATACATGACGAGGCAAACTTGCCTTGATCGACGCTTAACGCCGTTAAGGGCTTCGGCAAGGCAATAGGGGGGAGAGGCGATGGTTGTGGGGCATAATGGGGGCTACAGGCCTGCAGCACTCGGATCAGAGTGGGCCGCACCAGCGGCAAAATAAAGGCACCCCTGAGAGAGATCGAAAGAGATTAATGCAGATTGATGCATTTGTCTTCAGGGAGGAGGAAGAGATTTCCGGCAGAAGAGTCATGGTGGAATCGCAGCGTCAGATGGTGAAAGCGAGAGCGCGCGAGCGAGAGAGAGAGAGAGAAAAGTCAGTACAACCGCGAAGCTAGAACCATCTATTACATCATGGAACAGGCCAAGTTAGCTGTAGTGGCACGGAAGCCTTTAGCCGGCACAAAAATGTGCCCTACCTTTTACAGGTGAGGGCACATTTTTGTGCAAACACTAAAATGTATTTTATATTTATGCGTTTATTTTCTAGATGCGTGCGCTGTATCAGATGCATCAAACAAATGCATCAGTTACAAGAGACAAAGGCAATATAGCCACAAATTGCGTCATCGTCTTCTTGGAAACAATCGTTTCGTGTTCCCAGAGTGATTCGCTAGCAAGGCACAATAATGTACACGGTTAATCACTGGGCAATACAAAATATATTGTATTATTTAATCTGTAACAGTGAACCGTGTGAAAGTAACTGTTATTATTAGGTGATCGACCATGTTCTATTATCTAATCTGAGCGCGGGCTTTTGTTGTTCCTCTATTTCGTTGTTCATTTGAATGCGACAAATTTGCGCTATCACGCGATCTCAATGAATGCCGTTATATAATAGTAGCGAATAACGTAACATGATTCCTGTTGGATAACATTATTGACAAGGCGGGTAGCAGATGCAAGCTTGTACAAATGGCAAGGTATCATGTAGCACGTACACGCATGCTGTACAATGCTTGTGAGCCGCACCTGGTCGCTTCGTTTGCGTTCACACGCGGGCAAAACGAGAGACGGACATCGATCAATGACAATGACCGAGCGCTTCGAAACAGCAGCAAGCGATCAAAACGCACACGAATATGAGCGGAGACGCCATATCTGAATAGCACACACATTCATTCGTGCGTTACCCAGTCTCCCCTCGTCGACGGAGTTGAAATCGCCGATGGGGTAGCTTGTTTGCCTTGTCTATCCGGCACACGTACAAATGGCATGGGTCTCATGGCCTGATAGCTTTGCTCTCTCATGGTGCCGCGGTTTGCCGTACATATAGGCGCGTCCCAGACGTGCGTCGATGTCGAGTTGTAAATGATTCGAATAATGGGAAGCCACGGTAAGAGCAGGTTTCCACAACCAGGAGACAGTGGCCATCGATGGACGAACAAACTGACATTGACTGCGCTGGCTCTCATCTCTCCATCATTCTCGTTCGGTCCCGGTCGCTTTCCCGACCTCTTACTCGTTTGATGTCGGGTGACGTGAGTGATTTTCTCGATTCATATTCATATCTGTTCGCATAGAAAAATAAAGAAAGGCAGAATTCAGCGAAGGATCAGAGGTCAGCTTTCGAGCTGGACAACGAAGAGGATGGACCGAGTTTTTCACCGGCGTTCCAGCCCAAGACCGACGAAGGTCCGAAGGGGCGGACGTCGTTCTTTGAACAATAATTACCGGCCGACCGTCGAGGAGTCTGCGCGTAGTTGATTGGGGCCGAAGTCAGGGTCGCTAAACGAGTGAGTCCGGACGCGAACTATCCACGTAAAGAAGCACATGTAGCACACCGGTGTGCCGTGCGTATCTGCATCTCTTATTGGCTTTTCGGAGATGAACTGCGTTTCAATCTACATGTGTGCCACAGCTTGAAAGAAGCCTACGACATAGACCTAGGCTCCTACCGAGAAGGAAATATAATCATTAGCCGTATTACGAACTTAGTCGTATTGAGCCAATCGTTGTCAGAGCGTAATGTCTGCCTTTTGTTTGGTCAATGGCAGGACAGACAAGATCCTCAGGCCCCACCGTGTGCCTACCGCCAGCGTCGTGCACAGCGAGCTTCAATAGGGGGTGGTGTCCATGTGCTAGTTATAAGATTGACGATCTTAGCTTCCCTGCGCTCGATTCTAGATATGTTCAATGCATAAGGTTGGCGTATACGCCAGGTGGATCATTCCTCCTTTCCTCAGCGAAGCGACAGTATCTCAGGTATGGGACGTTTTCTGGAATATCGCTCTATATTACCATAGTGAATTACCGGCCGAGTTATGTATATGCATAGGAGAGTAAAGTCTGGCGATGCGACATATACCTGTAAGTATTGAGTGAAAGGAAGTTTATCTATATATATATTTATATATAATGTGCTCTTGATACGTTCCAAATCCACGTATCGAATACATGTTAATGCGGAATTGTGACAAAATTTCACCATTCATCGAAGGCCCGCATTAACCCGTATGTCGCACACGTATTGCTGTATTCATAAGGCTCGTACAATGTGCGACTATACATAGTCCGAAAGAGCACTATAAAAGTCCAGCAGAAGTTGTCCAGATCCTTTGAAGCCGTCCCTTGAGTAGTGGTCGACGCATACAACGCGTGAACTTTAATTAAATTATTAATACATATGACGTATGAGACAATGCAAGCGGTAGGCGGTTTTTCAAATCAGATGCAACGACTGACACGCACAATCATAACCAATATCCGACATTGAACAAAACATAGATAATTTAGTGACACGCTAGAACAACATCTCAAACGGATCGCTAAGAAGGAGCGATTTTTATAATAGACTGCTGCCATTCGTTGAAGAGGAGAATACCACTGGGCATATGTCCAGAAAAACGCTGTCAAAAAAACTCGATGAAAGTTCATATATATATATATATAGTTCATATAGCTTTGTCAACGCTGCTATCACTTATTTCCGATCAGGTGTCTGTGTGCGTGCGATCCATTCAGGGAAAATGATTTGCTAATTTATCCTTATCGTTATGATGATTAATAGCATTTTGGAATGATCGCTGTTATAGCGACACTTGCTGGGTAACACTTGTTTGTGCTTTTACGTAATTTCGAGCGTGCCCCACCCAGTAAACACAGGCAGACGGCAATACTAGGGACTGCTATCTTATTATCAGCTGCATAAATGCTATAATATACAGACTTGTAGTATTTATGACAACTGCGAACATAGCGCAAAAAATGTGACTTTGTGATGCGTACAATCGATTTAATATCGATAATGATACATAATTATACGGTGTGCTATGCGAAACAGAGGAACGGAGCCAATACTGTATAGAGCCCATAGTCCAACATTTGATATATATCTGAGGATAGCGCATCACCGAATCACATGGTGTTGCCGGCTTGCTGTAGTTCAAAACAGATCGTCTCGTTGGACGAGTCGATCAACTGGCCTATTGTCGAGCTGTGCTCACATCAATACACATTCAAGGCACCTTATCATAAGCCACGATCTAACAGTCGCCGCTATATTTCGTCGATAATATCCATTAGCACGTTAGCTTGCGCGTCCGTATCCACAAGGGGTATGACACCAAGCATCGGATAGAAGGCGCTGCAAATGCTTTAGGCCATCGCCTTGTAGTGAAGCGCGCTCGCGATGACAAATGACTTTCATGGAAACCTAATGAAACCGTCCCCGGCCGGCCAGAATATTGCAGTGGATTTTCGCGCGATTTCGTTCTTCCTTTGAATTCCCTAGGAGAGCTATAACTAGGTGCTAGATAATGAGCAAAATTTGACTGTTGTGAAAAACCCGAATGAAACAGCTATCATTGAAGATTCAACACAGCTGTGTTCCTGTTTCATACAAGTGTTGATCATTATGGGAAAATTGGCATTTAATTCTATCCTTTAGCGAGAAAGTCACCTGCAAAAACAGAAACTGTGCCGCCAACGTCGTCGCCTCAACTTCATCATCGAGCTAATAAAAAAAAATATGAAAAATTCAACTCGTTAGACTGGTGCAGTGTCACCGCATATAACAGAAATAGGCGCACACACACGCGAGACGTCCTTCATTCGAAGTAAATACTACTCAATCGACGTATAGGCGTTGTGCGCAAATCATCCATTCGGTTTCGCCGGCTCAGCCATCGCGTCGTGAAGCTAACTGTGGCCCGCGAGGCTGTGATGTGCCGATTTTGCGCATAAACGCAAACGTCAAATCGTCAACCTTCTGAGTATCCTCTCCTTTCATCGCCAGCCGCCACCTTCTCAATCCATCTGTCGGGTAGCCGAAGCCGAAGCAGCAACAGAGGCAGCGAGGGCGGGACATCGTTGTGAGTTGCGACTCCGTGATCGTCTAGATCGCCTCTCCCTCTGTTGGTGTATACTCGTTTTGCTAGGCAAGGGCTAGACCCTAGCCCGATGGGTAGCCAGCGTCTGATAGCGCCTCTTCTTCCCCTCGAGTGTTTCCGATGGCCAGCGTTGACGCCAGCCTCCGGTCGGCTGAAGAGCCGAAGGAGCTCAGCCACCAACTCCACAAGTGAGGCAGGGAAACTCCTGCGACCATCCGGGGGTATGGCCACCGTCCGCGGGTTCCACCTCCGGCAACTGTGTCTGACACCTCCGCCTTCGTATTTGCAAGGGTTCCGCGATGCGAGACTGGTGCCTCGATCTATCTCGAATAAGCGATACCGAGTTTTCGATGCCTGCCAGCTCTTCCGACAAGTAGTGGTTGATCTGCCGCCGGCGCCGGCACCACCTCAGCCGCCGACCACTACGGCACTAACACTGATGGCAGCTTCTTCAAATATATTACAATCCTATTGTACCCATAGTAGATATTTCCTCTCCAAATCGCCAGTGTTTGCAGCAATGCAGACAGATCGATATATGTGCGTAGTCTCTCGCCGTATGCCGTATTTGACTCGGCCTCTATGCCTGATGTCCGTGTTGAAATCAATGACGAGATCAAGTATTTTTCGAGGTGGTCTCGAACAAATGTGTGTTGAATGAATGACTGAATACGATTATTAATGTTGTGATGTTATTATTCTGTTAGCTCGCCTCTTCTGTAAAACGACACCTCAATGCGGACGCGCGAACAGCGCCAGCAAACTTGTTGCAAGTTAGCAACGCGTCGTGATCATCTAATTAGAAACTTCGGCATGAGTTGACGTTCGGCACGAGGTAGCGTTATATCAGCCGAGTATATCTCTCTGTTCTATGTCAAGTACAAAATTAATGTTCATAATAATAATGTATATTCCTAACTCTCGACTGTTACTACCATTGATTTGTCATTTGCATTGTAGCGCAAGTACATACGCAGCTAGGGCTGAGACTAATTCATATCTCTGCGTCGACACGTCCGTTGAGTGCGGTTGAACTCACATATATATATATATATATATATAATATACGTGTGTGTGTGTTTAATCGTATAGAATAATGCAGATTTACAAAATAAACTTTACAAACGAGACAAAAGCAACTGGGTAGCAAATTAGACAGACAAGGTGTTCAGCGCATCTCCCCACACCACCTACTCGGAACCGAGGTCAGTTCGATCCACTTGATTGTCGCCAGTCCAAGACTCGGCCGGCGGGAACAGTTCGCTTCAGTAGCAGAATGCAATGATGCTCGTGTTCGAACGGCAACATTGTCACCTGCTTACCAGTCATTAGCCACCGCCAGACGACCGAACGGCGGAAAATCAGCCACAATAAATGAACGAACGTCAACGGGTTCTACTCGAAAATAGCAAAATGATCACCCTGTTTCGACGAACTAACACAGAGCACAGGCAATCTTGTTACGTCCCATTTTCTACCACATCTCATCACACACACACGGTAGATACCAGCGCTGTACTTGCTGTTGACGTCGTGTGTTGAAATCTCTACTGGGCGTTCAGTTGTTTGTTTGTTTGTGATTGCTCGCAGAAGCAGATTGCTTTCATTGCGATTAATGAACACAGCCATGTGGCACATCTCATAACTAATGAATAATCCGCTGTCCCCGTTGTGGTCATGTTGTCTTTTGTCGTTCCCGTCATTGGTTAGTTACGAGAATACAGATAGAGATATCTTGTATAGCAATAGTAAAAACGAAACGAATTTTTGTCAGTCGCTGCCGCCGCCGCCGCTGCCGATCTGGTCTGATCTAGCCGGCCCCCTAGACTGTCCGCTGTTCCAGAGCAGTGGACCAAGCACAAACGCGCAATCCGCCCGCTCGGCGATTGTGTGGCCAACAACGTCGGCTCTGACCGTAGCATGTCCACGGCTGCTGGTGACCACCGGTTAACGGCAGCAGACCACAACCACCCCCAGCAGAGATCCTGTCATAGATACCAGTAGTAGTAGTAGTGAGCAAGCTAATCGAGACAGCTCGGACCAGAAACAGCAGCAGTGGCAACAGCAAACACAACAACAGCCACAGCGACAACACCAGCACCTGCTGCTGCTGCTGCTGCTGCTGCTGCTGCACGACGACAGCGATTGGTTGATTAAATCAAACGTGCCCGTGCCCATGGATATCGCCCAAGAGATGCGTGTGCAATTCAATAAGAAGATACGTTGCGCTAGTCAATGTAGTATATACATATATATATATATATATATATATATAGTTAGTGACCGATGCAAAAGTATAACTATTGCTAGGCCGGCCAGCAGCATGGACGGACCAGAGGCATACCGGATGCAGCGGCGACGGCGAGTAAATGAGAGAGGCGCCGCTGCCGCCGCCGCCGCCACCAAGCGTCTGTATAATAATATTTCAAACGGCGAGCCGGCCCTTTGGCCAGCAAACACAGAATGGGTGAACGACAGACCGCTTCGGCTGCCACAACCGCTGCTGCTGCTGCTGCTGCTGTTACCTGCGATACGTGATGCAGAATTCGACTAGGGCGGCGGCGGCGGTGGTGGCAGAGAAGAAGCGGTTTTATCGAACCGCGACCGCCGCCGCCGCCGCCGCTGAATCGCGCTTGCTATTATCTCTCTACCTACGCAAACGAGTTCGACGACAGTGCGGCAACGACACCTATATCGAAATTAGTCAAAAATCGAATTCGACTGGAGCATGGAGTTCGGCTTGTCGACCGCTTCTTGGATCCCTCTGACTAGAGAGAACAGCAACGCCGGAATTGGCAGCAGACGTCGTCGTGTGCCAACTGGAGCCGGTTCGTTTGGTTTGGTTCAATAGATTATATTTGTAGGTTGGTGTCATGATCGAACTGCTTGCTGATCAGCAACAATTTTCCGCATGGCGAAAAATCAATTCATTGAAAACAGCGGGAGAGATCAACTGCTATAGCAGTTGATCTCTCCCGCTGTTTTTAATGTGTAAAAAACTATCTCACTTGTAGAACAAATGAACATAACGTGGTCAGCGAAAAGGCGGCAGTACGGGTCACCAGGCTCACCACCGCTGTCTAGTGAAAGTTCGCTGAGCTCGACATGCGTTTTCCAAGCAGTTTCTCAAACGTGACCTGGGATCGCTTTTTATCTAATAAAATCAAAAATAAACGCATTATAGCTTTGAGCTCATTAAGATGACAAACAACGATATCGGGACGACGAAGTTCGGCGCCGCCGCCACCCCTCCCCCAAATTTTAATTAACTCCCCAAAACATGTCCTTTCACGACACTCGCAGGGCACCTGAACTACCCCAAATCACTCACACAATGACAGGCAGCTAACCATAAGCCTTTCGCCGATGTCCGTAAATCAATGCGGTAAACGCGAGCATTTGTCACCTGCGCATAGCCGTCTGTCAGTCGCAGCGTGAAGACACGATATTCACAGGCAGACCTGGCCTGATGCTCCCCTACACTATCTTCTTCTGCGGCTGCTGCTGCCTCTTCAAGACGCTGTCATCTGTATTGCACGCTAATTTACGTTTCGTTTATAGCACACCAATAATTATATTTACAATTACAACGGCATCCGCCAATAGCCATCACTCGAATGGACGGCTGGGAGTCGTTGGCACCACGCGAAAAAAAACCTTTGCATTCCCTCTGCGACCGCCACCATCAACGGCGCCGGCGGCGGCGACAGCAGCAGCAGCAGAAAATAGATGGCTTCGCTTTTGCTCGTCGTGGACCCTGTGCTCGACGACTCATAGGAACTGTCTCGATGTCGGCGGGACACATTCGACGTTCGAATCCGGAATTTGCTCCAATCCGTCGCTGCTATATAGACCATCGTTGCTGCGATACTGACGACGATGGGAGCTGTGATTGCTTGTCTCGCCCTGCCGCGTAACAGATTGATAGGGCAGGCAAAGTATGGCGAGCGCGCTAAAATCATTATTGATTATCACAGCCGGCATCAGCCGAGACGACGCGCATATACCCACTCACGCACGGACAGTGCAGGGAAAGTCAGGCAAGCGTTTGTGCCCGAACCGAGAATATGTAGGATTTTCCCCCTCGTGTCCGGGTTATCGATGATAATGCGCTGTCTGCACGCACGTTGCTGCTGGGAGAGAAAGAGAGAGAGAGAAAAGATCGTCTGGGCCGGTCCACGGGCGCAAAATCTGTCTCTGTGCGACACCTAATCAGTCGATCAAATGAGTCGACTGCTAATGTTCAAGGTTCGAATGATTATTGTTAGCATTATTATTATTATGATTATAATTTTATCCGGCAATTCACTTATAATAGTTTCGCTTCGGCAAGATCGACTCTTTTGCAGTGAACAAAAGAGGTCTACCCGGCGCACTTATATAATGCGTAAAAGGATCGGTCGCAAGGCGACAGTTGGCAATGAAATAGGATAAATAATATTCCGCTTCTGTGAGAATAATCCCGCCATTCAAAGCGTCGTAAGCGCGATATATATATATATATATATTTCATTTCAGTCATCTGTGTATATATATATACAATTATAGAGAATATGTGGGGGAGAAGACCTAGTGGATTGATTTGAATCAAACAAAAACGTCGTTTCCGGCCATAGCATTATTACACGGTACGGTGTCGTGGTGGTGAAAAAAGCGCCGTGCTGCATTTTATCCGTAACGAATTCACCACGTTCCGTTAACCGAAACAATCTGATCGTTGGATTAAAGCGGCTGTTTGATAACATATATCTTTTTGTTTAGCTTTGACTGTTAATCATGCCTGTTGAGCTCGATTATGGCTCGTGCATTAGCGTTGAAATGCTTGACCGGAGTGATTTCGGAAGGAGCCGATTTCTGTACGACAGCATTATTAAGCCGCATTGAGCCGTTCCCGGCAAAGACGGACGAACAGAGTAAGGTTTTGGTACACGACACAGGGATTAGCGTGGTCACTTCAAAGCGCCACAATTCCATCTCCATTCACTATGTTTGATAAACGTTTTGATTGTACGATTTTCCATTAACAACCCCTCCAAAATCTGGATCTGTGTAGGTACATAAGCGTTCATCGCTCCGTGTTGATTCCACATGGCGAAGCCCAAGCTTCGCCAAGATCCGGGCTCAACACGGCGGCGCATTGGGTCTATATTTATTACGTGTTGTAAAATGGAAAGAGCGAGTCAGCTAGTCAATGGTCAGCTCGCCCCCTTCTAACAGCGTATTCGGTATTACGCCGTTTCACAACAAACTCGTTTGCTTGGAGATCTGGAGCAAAGCTGCCTATTTTTACCAATATATATATATATATATATATATATATATATATATATATATATATAGTTATACACAAACTCCATTTACTTTCTTTACATCAATACGTTAACCGGATCCAATCTATCCAATATATATATATATATATATATATATATATGATTGTTCGCAACTATCACCGTCAACATATTGCTACAATAATACATTGACATATACTAAATATGTAACGGTACCGTGGTGGCGAACGCCACCACGGTCCCCCGCTTTCTGGCAAGCCAAACCAAGTCAAGCACTCGCTCACAAACGACATTGTCCCGCATCTGATTAGCCGGCGGCGCCATTACGTGTGTCTGTGGCCGTGTGCGCTCCAACGAACGCTCGAAGAGAGACAGACCAGCAGAAACGTTCGCAGGAGGAGGAACTCACACAGAATTAAAAGCCGCACGACGGTTGCAGCCAAATACATCGCAATTCTGCCCCTCCCCGAACTTCTTTACCCACTCCTGACGGCTGCTGCCAGCGCAAGGCGAGGTGCTGCTGCTGCCGCCGCCGCCGCCGTTACCGGTTTTGCTCTTGCTGGCTAGTAATGTATAGTTACATAATCGGAGCATTTAGGGCAGTGATCAGCGGAGACACGGGGGCGTCGAACGGCGGCAAGGCTTGGACGAACGAAAGCCCGGCGGAGAAGATCTACTATGGTATATCGCGGTGGTATAATTTGCCTCTGTGGCAAATACGACGGGCAACTAACACTCGAGTAGTTTACCTTGTGGTGTTTTTAGGATGATTGTCCCTGCTCTTTTTTGTTGTTGCTACAACAACCACTACTACTGCTACTTTGGTCCGTATGTCCAATTGGTGGATAGCGCTAATGTCGCCGCTAATGACAGTAAGCAGGAGGCATATTGAGCAAGAAGGGAATCCGGAAGGCGATTGGCAGGCGTCTGACGACGACTGGCTTACGTGTGGCTGAAAATTCCTACTACCTTATTATAGTGCTACCATT
The DNA here is from genome assembly GCA_019614645.1 of Stratiolaelaps scimitus. Classification (NCBI taxonomy): domain Eukaryota; kingdom Metazoa; phylum Arthropoda; class Arachnida; order Mesostigmata; family Laelapidae; genus Stratiolaelaps; species Stratiolaelaps scimitus. The sequence continues at coordinate 1,411,130 of JABWDB010000019.1, forward strand.
GTACTGCGTAGTAATATGCTGTTGGTTAGCATTAAGTATGAAGGGAACTTGAAGTTTCGATGACACACTTAGCTGGGTTCGAGTGGAATTGCACAATTTCACAAGACTATCGATAATGGGGGGACTACATTGGAAACTTTGAACGGGGTTAATACACATGTCGAAGAAACATCGCCACGCCACAACGATGCGCCAACTACAGGTCTACAGAGCGGCACTATTGCAGCTATAAATTCACTTTAATCACATCAAATTGTCTTTTATTTCTTCCGCGCTCGATATCGGAAACATCGGAATGAGTATCCGTCGCCTGGCGACGCAACCTGCTTCGTTCCAGACTGAAGTTATTTTTGTTTTTATGTTCGTCGACGTCGTAAATCGGAGCCGAAAGACATTCATTAAAGGCGATCCGAGACGCAGATCTCGTCGCTGTCGATAGCTGCGCTAATTGTGGTGATTGTCAGGCCAAGTCCCGTGGACTAAACACCGATTATGAGCTGCCAACAGCAACGGCGTAACAACTTGGCCCAGTCGCGACTCAGGAAGAAGGAACGGTATCTACCAAAAAAAAAACATCGAGGTCCAAATTCGCACAGCATTATACCTGACGACGGAGAAGACGAACTGAGGCAGCGGGTGCTGTGACCAGATGTCCAAGAACCCGATCAGAGCGGACGTCTCGGCTAGATGTGCTCTAGCACGCATTGCGTGTTGAAATGGACCTACGAACAGTGGATTTATCCTGCGGAGAATAAGAGCAGAAACTTTTTAGGACAAAGTGTATCTTCGGCAAGAGATGGTTATTCGTGCGGTGATGCAGTTGAGTAACATTGTCGACTATGGGAACAGATGTAGTCGACGGTAAATGTGTATTGAGGTCTGGCAGCAAAAAAAAAACGCATTGCAACGTACAGGGAACTAGAGCATTGGTCTGTAAGCGCTCTAAGCCGGACACTGATGCGCTGGTTAACGTAAAGGGCGATTTCGCATAAGGCGAATACAGATGTGAAGTATTTCGAGGTTAACTAATGTAAATAATGACTAGACTATAGGTAGATAAATATAACAGAGACGAGAGTAGTAGTAGTAGTAGCCTCAATCGAGAAGGGCACATTGAGAAGTGTGAATTGAAGGGGTCCCCTCGATGCGTTCTTCGAAATGCGCACACCAGCATAGGAATCTAGGATGATCTAGGATGAACGGCTTAATCTTCCTGGTAGAACGTGCTTATTTTAAGGTCATATTTAATTTATGAAAGCAAACAGAGCTATTAGCCAGTCATCAGTCCGAAGCCGTAGCCAACGACGCTGAGATGCCGGCGCTAACCAGCGCATCACTTAGGCGCTATTGTCTGAACCGTACAATCATTTACAGTAGGCATTCATTTTAAAATGGCTAAAATTTCGTTAGAAATTCAAGCCAAACGAACCTGCCGGTATATACCGCTAGATAAATATACAAATGCATAAATCCAATGTATCCAGTGTATCTATTTTTCGAGAGTGAAATAAGCACTCGTTCACCTCTTCGCGTCATCACGACTAATGAATGCTTACAGTCTATGTGAGATCCTGCGTTTCATCCAATACCGACGGAGATATCAACCTAGAGTTCGAGTCTCCCCATTCGTGATACTCGACTTGAGCTCTATCATGTTCTGTTGTTGTCTTTTGTTACCACGTTGTATCTGTAAGGTACCTCTCTGTCATCCATGCTCCGACTGAACACGCTTACTCTGCCCGACTATGGAATATATCTGATAAATAATAAGTGAGCCGTCGAGATTTGGCACACAGATTCGCTACTCATTCGCCGCGAAAAGCCGAAGAGACACACACGATCGTATCGTCACGAGACACTTACGGTAGATGGGACCGTCGCCACGGCTGTAAATTCGTTCCGAATTCACTTAGTGCCATTGCGCAAGCACACCTAGCAAGCGTACTATATATCGCCGCTTTCGTTTGGCAAACTGAAGTTGTTCGCTGCGTAGAATTATGTCTGTTGTTCGATGCGGCCACTGCTGCTGGTGCTGCTCGAAAACGAATTCAAATATATAATAACATTTTCGATGGAGTCTGTAGTCAGGAGTTGATTTGAAAGTCGGCTCCCGTACGATGCCTAGAAAAAGATCTGGAGGAAGTACATTCAGAATGTCTCCTTGTAGAGGAGCACTATTTTGAACTGGAATAATAATAATAATAATAATAAATAATCATGATAAAAAAGCGCTTTTTTTATCATTATAACCGACTCGGCGTTTGTTCACAGGTTCAAGCGTTTACGGTTGTCATGACCCACTAGTAAGTCACGAGCAGGTCTGTTGTAGCACACGATGTTGAAGATAACACGAGTGTCGTCTCTATAATAGTCAATATTGAGGTGTGGCCGTGTTCAACAGGAAAAAGAAGGCTCGCGCGTTCATTTCCAACCGAAAATGCCAGCGGTGTCAAAATGAAACTACGAAGTTGCAAATTAAACTTTGACACATTCAACAGACATCATATATGTACATCACTACGACACAGGAACATGGTATGAGACACGCTTCTCCATCAAGTATGAATGATGTAATTCGGCGACAGAATGAAAATGAACACTCGAAGCAACTGAACTCAACGATAAAACAGACAGAAATGATACCCCGTAATAGCTTCCGTTTGGGGCCAACAGATGATGACAGCACGGTCCTGGATTTGGCTGAGGTTTTTGCAAACTCTGAGAAGAATCTCCGCTGGGGTCGAGACAGGGATGACTCGTTCGAGGCGTCGAGACTCCGTAACGGCCAGTCAGGTCAGGCCTATATCATCGATGTCCCTCCTTTGGTGACGGTGGCAGTATTTCTCAGGCTCGAATCTATTTCTTGTTCTTGTTAATAATTCACGAACGAACCAGCGCTATTCAGTCAATCGGGCCAAGGCCTGTGTTCAGGATACTTCTATTTCAAAAGCAAGCATTAGTCGCAAATCGAACAGCTTGCCACACTGCTGTTGCCCAGCATTATTCCCCTATTCCATCACCCCTGGAAACTGTTGCGGGTGTCGTCGTTATTGTTGCTGTTGTTGTTGCTGCTGCTGCTGCTGCCGACGTTGATGGCCATTGTTGAATCGTTGAGAGTCTGTATCTATCCCATTGTTGGACCTATGTCGTTATCTTTGCTTTGTTCATTAGTTCTCTCGTTCAGCCTCGTGCAACAAACAGCGGAGCTGCTGAACGCCATGGCTTCAATCGGAGAGGATCAAGACGCATCAGAAATCGAGGCGGATGCAGGATACCGGGCAAACACAACAATACAATGTGTTATTTCGATCCTAATATTCCTCGATACATTCTCTATCTCGATGGAGAAGTTCTTATCATCAGTTTCGACGATATTACAGCAGCAGCAGCAACAACAACAGCTAACGGCTGAATCAACGACTGCGTTGTAAAATCGCCCTGGTGTAGCGGTAGCGGCGACCGCGTGGTACGCCTCTCCCGGCTATTCATCGATCGATGCACTCACTATACGGCGCATCTCTAGATACATACATTGTATCAAAATGGATCTCGAGAGAGAGAGATCTGGTTAGACATACGAAGTAGCTGGCCTCTTAATGATCCCCCTCCTTGTTTTGTGTTTCTAAAAGACGTCACACGTGCCGTCGGAACTGCCAGAGCCGCTGATCGGTCAACGAGTGAGCTGAATCGAATGAAGATATAGAGCAAAGACATTCGCTCTATAGAATGCATTGTATCGATTGTATCTTTCGACGACAACAAAAAAAAAACTTCAATCGAGAAGCTAAAATCAAGCAAAGGATCGTATGTCTTGCGGTGTAGCAAGGCATATGATCGTGTGTCTGTGTCTACCGTTTGAGAGCAGCTGCAATAGTGAATATATCCGACATTCGATATATCGTCCGAGGTGGCCGATCTGCGTGGCTGAAACCTTGGTTCATATCAATGAAGGTATATGTACTCTGGTTATTGGTGGTTTACAGTACGAGGAAACTTGAGCTGACAAGCTTGGAAAAGTATGCTTTCAGTTAGCAAAGAGATGCGTTTGCAGTTTAATCGGGTGCTGTTTACGGCTACTCTTGCTAAACCGGTGCCTTGCCTCACCCCTCACCCATGCCCCACTGTAAGCCTACTTGTGTCTGTATATATATATATATATATATGCCAGTTCGACTTTTAGAGTTGGCAAATCATGTTTCCACCGCAGAGGCGCACGAGGATACAGCAAGATGTCTCCTAGCATCTTGTTATCGTTCTCTAGCTGTGGCGTGACTCAACTTAGAACGCAAAACGATAGCCAGTATATATATATATATATATATATATATATATATATATATATATATATATATATATATATATATATATATATATGGAGAGAGAGAGAGAGTTCTTGGCGCACACTGTACATTGCCAGTGACTGTGCGTTGACAAGCCATCAACAAAGGGACCATTTGCACGATCGCAGTTTGTTGACGGGGCTCTCTGACTGCCTCCACCCCTTCGGTATTTCCCGCTCAGCAGCCGTTCTCGTCTCCGCACTGGAAACATGATAAAGAAGCAGTTCGTTTACCGACCACGCCGACGCCACGTGCGCCCGGCGGCGATGTAGCTAGCACACGGTCACACACCTCATGGGAAACTGTTCCAGAACGAGCTATGCAAGGTGTCTACGCGTATTTTACAGGCGGCAACCACAACAGCAACAACAAGTAGCAATAGTCCAGCCATCGGATTAGACAGTGAGACAAACATCCGCAGAGATCGACTGTGATGTGCCAACGGTCTCCGCGATCTCCTCGTATTCACATCTAGACGCAACTCGTTGGAGACGAAGGTTAAAATTGCCAAAACAAAATTCTGCCGAAAAAAAACAGAGAAAAAGAAGCCTAAGAAAAACAACAGCAGCAGCAGCAAACAGCAAAGCCGTGTGTGTGTGTGTATGTGTGTTTGTTAGCAACAATTATCTGTCGAAATGCGACACCGAGAGAGAGAAAGAGACCGGGTCCAGGGAGTCATTTCTGTCGCTCATCATTTCGTCTTCTGTTGGCTCGCCTATAGCCTCTGTGTCATAAAGCGACCCCCGCCGACGCGGCGCGGCAGTGAATGCACGTCGGCGAAAACGGCGATGAGAATTTCTGTCCCGAATTACGTATTATTATACGTTTATTATGTCTGTTCGGAAGAGTACGGAGACGGCCGCGGCTGCACACGCTTTGGGTGACGGCAGACGACAACGTGCGCGTGAACAGATGTGGTGTTGGCCAACATGGGGGGAATTCAGCATTTGCTATATGGCAACGTGAGGCGTCAACATTGAAATGCAACGCCGAATGCTGGAGATTCGGTGGAAACTTGAGCTATAGTAATTATAGCCCCATTGTACACTGCTAAGGATTACGGGAATGCCAAGATGGCGGGATGGCGGAGATAGCACATGCTGCTTGACAACAAAGTTGAGCCTTCCCAATGAATAATGAGTTAGCATTACTTGTAACGAATCTCGCGTCGTCGCGTATGACGCGAATAGAGGTAATTACTATGATATTACTACTAATGATTATACGCAGTTTCTGGATGGAGGATCACATCATTGGGCGAAAAAAAAACAAAACTTCGAGCCCAATCGGCTTCTGGGCCTCGTCAAACGTCTCATTCTGATTCTGATATAGAAATGAGCTTTGTAAAAGTACCGCGAACCGTCGTCGCATTGGACACCCGACGTCTCTGAAACACAATTTCTTGCCAACAAACTTTACCAAGAGCGTTATATGGGCTCATCCTCCATTTATGGATTTACCCCCTCCCCACCGTATGAGACACATTTGACGTCGATACGTCTATATTTGAGCAGCGCTAGCAGCAAAGTCAATTTTCCACAGTGGGTAATAGAGCAGCGGCAGCAACAACAATAACAACAATGTCGACGTCGATAATGGCAACAGCAATGAACGGCGGGGCACTGCTTCCCTTTTCGTAACGGCTATGGCTGCTTTGGCCCGCCACATTCTGTGCTTCTGTGTGAACTTCAGCTGCAACGGGAGGGCTGGTTAACAGCGTCCTGTCCCGTAAGTGGAAATCGCTTACGTTCGCGTGTTTGTTCAGAGCGGCTCGCTGGCGGTGGCGATTACCCGCCTTGTATTCTAGTTAGCCTCCTTAGCAGATCCCCCTCGCCGGCGCCGAGGACCCACCCGTCGGCGGCGGCGAGGTTTCCCTATCGCGGTCATATCATTGCTTGATCCTATCTCGTTGGGTTGATCATTGTCATTTAATGGCCCGTTTGACAGCGAAGTGGCTTCGGGACGGAGGTCCGTCGACTGCCGCATACAGAATCACGTTAGCTACCAGCACGTGATGACAGTTTTCCTTTTGATGCGCACGCTACCGCCAGACTGCAGTGTGCTCAAACGCTGTTTTGCTACGTGTTTTTCTTTTCTTGGTTGCTCTTGACGTTAACTCTACCGTAATTACTGTGCGGTTTTCATTCGTCTCCATCAGCGATCGGTGCGTCATCTCGCAACATGATACGCCTGTACGACGACAGGGACAGGCTGTCATCTTGCATTGTACATCTTGCGAAGTGACGCGCCGCCGTCGCTTTAGCGGGGACACTTCGGCTGACAGCGTTCGAAAGGAAACCTCTCGAATTCGGTCAACAAGAGCGAGTCGGCGAGTTGAGAATACACGTCGCACAGCAATCCACGCCGCTTCCCCACGGTGTGAGCTTCTCTTAGCTGCTTATATTAGCATTATAGAATATGCTTTTTGTAGCCAATGAGCCGCCGTCTGAAGATGACTCGTCGATTTCCGTGAACGGCTAGCTTGACTGGACGCCGGACAGGACAGCGCCTTAGGATGTTAGAAGAAGGTCAAGCTGCCTGCAGATGGATGGCCCAGGTGGTTGAGCATTTCCGCCCCGGGGCGAGGTGAGTGTCTAGTTATGGGGGGAAGCCGATCCAAACGGACACGCAAATGCGTACGTACTCCCAGAGATGATTATTCGATGCAGCGAATTGAAATGCAGCACTAAGAAACAACACCATTTACGGGCATATACACACGTTTGTATGTGTGTGTGTGTGTGTGTGTATATGTGTGGAACGGAACGAGTAAGCAAAACAAACAACAAACAATCAATAAATGAATAAATAAATAACTAATGATGGCGGTGGTGGCAACGACTGTTTGGTATAGTGATTTATATGAAAATGAATGCTACATAGCTTCGGAACGAGACACCCGCGAGGCTAGTTCCAAACGTGACGGCGTCGTGTGGCGTAGCGGTGAAAGACAACGAAGATCGGTGTCGTTCGAGCAAGAAGCCGACACTGGCACGGCAAGGTAACGAAATGCATACTTGGTATTAGTTCTCCGTAAACCTTTCCCGCCGTGGTAACCCAGTCGTCCGAACGTTCCTTGAGCCAACAACAGGTGGCGCGTCGAGCCGGACGAAGTTTCTTGCTGCCAAGCTGCAGTGCAAGTACAATCGATTGCGAATACAATCTTCCCCATGGAGTCGGCGTGCATCACCCTCCTCCCAATGAAAACCACAAGAGTTCGCGACTCATCAGTCCATGGTGTTTTTCGACGCGCTCTATAAATTTTCAACGACGCCAATCAGATTGGGTGTTCCACCGCTTCAACTGACTTGGCTGGACAGACCCAACTGGCTGCCTGTATAGTATAATGTCATTTGCTGTGAAGTCAAATTCGGGGTACAGCACAAATCGCATTATTGTTGGATGCACCGTTGCTCGGCGAACGCCAACCAGAAAGTCGTGCTTGGAAAACCCGGCCGAAACTTCCGTATCCTGGTCGCTCGCTCAACTCGAACACAACCCGAGTCGATGATATCTTCTCTCGTTATGCTGTCACTATATAACCGTGCATACGAACGACAATTGATTACTTATTTGCAAATGAATGAGTTTCTGTCCTACCGCGTCGAGATTGCAGACGATCACAAATACAACGCAACTGCACGACAGGAGGCCGCAGGTTCGAGTTTCGCGACGTGACATATTCCTTTGAATAAAATGTGCTATTATGTTGTATTGTATGACTGACAGCGGAAGTCAGCTGTTCTCGGATATTCGTGGACCTGTAGAGAACCATATAGTGAAATAATTTTCCAGGTATCTCACTGGGGGAGAATTTCCTCGCCGTTCTCGCAATCTCGCATGCGCCACCAAACTGCGAACAGCCAATTGAGTCAATCGAGTGAAATTGAATTAGTAGTGAGTACCACAAGCTACGTCCTGTGCTTCTCTTTCCAATTATTTTCACGTTAAACTGTTTTTGACATACACACACACACACACACAAACTCACTTACTCACACTTAAACACATAGAAGCAGACAAGCGCCCCCCCACAAGCATTCACTGCCCAACATTGGCCTGTTTCTTGTTTATTTTCTTGCGTTTTCGCACTTTCGGCTGCAGCCGCCTTGATGGTGAAGCCGTGCAGTCAAGCGGATTCAACTTTAAACTGGGTGTGTGTGTCGCTGTGTCTGTGTTTTCGATTTTTTTTTATCTTTTTCCCCATTGCAATCTCTCTCTCTCTCCTATAGCAGCAGTGCTGTGGAGCCGTGCTCCTCGCGTTCTAAACGGATAACGATCGCACGTCGGCGCCCGCTCGTAGGGGGTACCACTTTGTGCTTAATGGCGTGTTATTTTTCTGTGCCCGCGCTCGCTCGCCCGCCCGCGTGTACTTGTGTGACTCACTGTAGCGACGAGCAGAATCCACAGCACGCACGGTAACACTCCAAACGCTGCTGGCATTGCTGCTTGTGCTGTTGATATTGACAGCTGGCGCGGCCGCTTCTGAAAACGGACACTTTCCACCTGTCACGAGCCGATCGACTACGGTGTGAGGAACGCCGATGTTAGCGCGCACGCGAGGATAGCGGCAGAACTCCGCCACGTACGAATTAGCCGGCTATGCACTGCTCGTAGGGGAGCACTATTGGTGGTAGCAGTAGTGGTAAATAAATAAGCTGGAAAAAATATGGCTGCACAGAGTGTCTCGTCCGTCCGCTGGAGCCTGTCCACGGGATGCCGACCCTCTGGCGGACAGCCTATGCATGCGGAGTCGGCAGGACCCTCACACACAAACAGCGCCATCGTCAGCGCTGCGGGTGATGCGCGCTTTATCTGCCTTCAAACCGTTATATATCCATTTGCGCGGGGGGGGGGGGGGGCGGAGAAGACAGCTCTGACCATCGTGACCACTTACTACTGTTGGTGATCATTCGTAGCGCAGCGCAGCGTTTGATATCTGGCTCGGATTTCTTTTTTTTTCGGTTGAAACAACCGCCACAACCGCCACACGAACGTAGTTATCAACTGAGAAACGCTGAAGAGCTTTGTGGGGCCGCAACCGATTGGTTCTTATCGATGAGATGGATGTGAGAAAGATGCCATACGTATATTGATAGATTGCGTTTTGATTTTCATAGGGGACGTCAACAACAAGAAAAACAACAATAACAGCAAAGGTGGAGGAGTAAACTGGGCACACTTCTGAATGTTTCAATATTAGAGGGGAATTTCAGCAGCAGCAGAAGCGATAACCTCACAAGTGGCAATACAGCTTGGCCCCATGTGGCCTTCTCTACATAAATAATACATATGAATGTGCTGCTGTCAGCAAGCGCAGGCTTTCTGCGGCCCGTCACTAGATGATCCAAACCACGGCGTCAGGTAAGAGCAGCGTTTGTCGTCAACGCGCTCAATGGCCGTTTCTTCGGCTGGCTTTACTATTAGTCGGCGGGAAAAAACCGGCCTAAGCAAACCGGTAGTTGCAAACGACGCAGTTGGCTCACTCGCGAACGCTTCTGGATCTGGCTAATCGTCTGGGAGGCGGATAGGTTCTGGAGCAACGGCTGGTGCGCCGGCGCTAGATAACACGAACGGAGATACCGAAGTGCATTCAGTTGGCTGGTGGTGACCGGCTGTTGGCCAATGCCGCGGTTGCCTCTGTCCGTCAGCTGGAGATTAGGCAGACGCTATTTTCGAATCTGAGGAGAAGATTCCACTGATTATCTCACCCCAACGCCCCGGCCCAGGATAAAAGGGGACTAATATTTCAAATAGCCGATTCGGATGAGTTTTACGAGCTCACGCGTTAGGTCGACCCGGTGGCAAGGACACACGCGTTGACCTATAACGAACGAATTGTTTGCAATAGGTTTGAAGGTGTCTCAATGAAATGCTCCCAACATTGTTGCCATTTTTCTTTCCTTCTGTAGAAAGTTGTGAGTGCATGAGATCTGGCTGTCACGCAGTGCGTAAAATGTATGACTCATCCATGCTTGAAGAGGATGAGACACCTGCGAATTGAGATAGCTTATAGCCATAAGGTACGGAGTGGTCTTGTCGCCTCAAACCCTTTGGTTTTGTCCAGAAACAACTGCACGAATGTCGGGATAAGAAGTGCGCCCTCGTAAACCAACCTAGCTCCTCTCATAGAAGGAATAGGTTTCGTTTGGGTAGCGCTGATCGATTTCGACAAAAAGCTGTTGTTCGACAGTAACTTTCTTGTAATATATGACGCTAATACAGCGAAAACGAAATGGACGTGGAGCACGCCAATCCACAACGTGTCATTTATTTAACGTCGACGATAGATGTATTCAGAGCTTCGCCTGCGACTACCGTGGCGACTGGCGTCCGCTCAAATCCTCAAACTGGTTGGAAGTGTTCGCCTCGCAGATTTAGCCTTGTTCAGCCGGTCGCGTACCACCGTCATTTTCTCACTGAGCAACGACACCGATAAATAAGACACGAGAGTTCATCAGCGACTGAACTTCGTTATTAAGGCTCGCCACGTATCGGCTCTATGCTATTGCAACGAATGGGAACGCAAAATCGAAGAGAGCACGTAAAGCTCTGTCTCATTAATATCTCAAAGTGTCTTTCGTTAAGGGTCAGGGTGCGGTCAGATGAGCCGTACGATCCTGTTTGCCATCCGGATGGCAAGCGCGATGGCCACGCAGGCCCAACCTTGGGGGATGGTCTCTGCAATTCAATCGATTTCGAAATCACGCGTGCGAACACACACACACACGCACCTACGGCCAGAAACGAACAACGAATAACAGCTAGATTTATACGTGATGTTATAGAACAACAACGAGAACAGCAAACAAAAAAATCGCTCGCCATCATCCGCTTAAACAAGGATGGCACGTCAATTCATTAGCAGTTCGCTGCTGTATCGGTATTTTTAATTCTACTGCTCGGCTCGACGAACTCATCCTCACTTCATCCGCTCGACGCATTGAATCATTTTAATTGTTGTGTATCTTACGGACTAATTACCTCGCTGTCGGCTCACTTTGCAAACGCAATATTACGATACACGTTCGAAGTAATGTTCAATCAAAGCCTACACGTACATATGAATGAATGTATACATTTATATTTATATATATATAGATATTTTTTATTTGACCGATATATGCTAACGGTCTTTATTCAGACCTATCCATGCCACTATCTTCCTCCTTGAATATATATATTTGTATATATATATATATATATATATTTATATATATATATATATATATATATATCCGCTCCGTGGTTCATTTATTAAAATTGCTTTTCGAAAGCATCATCAGGCCCGTCGTAATACCATATTCCGTGTATGTATATATGTATTTATATGCATATATACATGCAATATCCGCGTAGTGTCGAAGTGATATACATGACGATATGTACACAGTGAGTGTGTTTGATATTGTGCGGTTGTGGCTGAGACCCGCTGGCCGGCGAGCGGGCCTTCGGGGCGGAATATATTTCGTGCTAATTTTGTTGTTTTTTCTCGGTTAAATAAGTTGAACAAATTATTCCGGTCAGTAATAGCTTCTGCCGCCCCATCACCGCATTATGGATGCCACGAAGCTGAATGCACAATATACATATATATATATATAGCGTTCGTTATTTTTGGTTTTATTAATGCGGTTGCCATATACGTATATTGGGGGCACGCGAACTTACAACAAATTCATTCAGCCATCCATTTTCGGTTACGCCATTCAATGGCCTAGAGGCGTACGGCGAGCACCCAGCGAGTTTCCTTTTGACGATGGACAGAAATTGCAGGCAGCTGTCTGAAAAATGAGAGACACTATTCACGACAAAAAGCCACATTCGAGTGTGCTACTCAGTATTTGGACAACTGCTAAGCCCTCTGACAATGCGACTTGAACGTCGAAACACATAATGGGTGCTTCACACGAAGTGGCCAAACGGTGGTAATTTATTGACAGAGCCAGAACGGACCGAGAGGCGCAATCGGACGAAACACGTGTGGCCGACCGGCGAATTGTTCATTCTCTGGAATTGTTCATTTGTTATGCCACTATGAAGTAAACAATCACCTCTCGAGTTATTGTTGTATATCTACATTAGTTGTATAACTAAATGTAACTAAATAATAGCACCTTTGCTAAGTAACATTACTACGCGACTTCTGGCCACGCTGGCGTGCACACGACGGAGTGTGGCATAACGGTGAAGTGTCAATCGGAAAGTTTCAATACTATTGTTTCGCCTTCGATCATCGTCATTCATGCCTAAGGAATTGGAACAATTGGAGACACGAAATGATTTGGGGGGAAGACGGCACAGGATTGTGTAACACCCGAGGTTCGAGCGACTTTAGTGACTGTCGTTGGTGAGAGGAGGCTCTCTAGCATCGGCTCAGGAGAGCTCAGAGTGAAAATTGTCCCGCGTGCGACAAAAACGAAAGCGAATTGAAATTGGAGCCACCAGAGACAGAACAGTCGACTCGAGTCTGTCGACTGCTGTCGAATCAGCGAAACCACTATTTGAGATGAGGCGATGAATGAACGCTTCGATGCTCTAATCCACTAGAAGGCATCACAAAGTGAGAATGATGATGACACCATCGGATGCCACCCAACCGCCCCTCCTGTGAATGGGCTGGACGTTAGTCCTCGTCGCCGTCCCATCCGTTGACATGCGGATGCCTCGTCGCGTCCGTCAATTCTGGGATTCCATCGATGCCAGCGCGTCGGTATTAAAACGAAATCTGATTTCGTAGCTAGTACTCCGTTTGGACTAGCAGCTCATTCATCCGCGTAGCAAACCAGAGAGGAACCAAGCATGAAACTCTATATCGGACAGCGGAGCGTATGTAAGCCTATTAAGAGGATGTACGCGCACACACAGACACACGAAAAACGTCTCCTTTTTAGGTATGCGTATTCTAATATACTGGGCATACTGATCAGAGTATGGCTATTGAATATATATATATATATACGGGTAGGTCTCCTCCCCAGCAATACGTGTCGCAATTGTTTTAATCCGCCAGATTTTCCGTCACGTCCAATGTGTCTGCCGCATGTCTGATGTCGCATTACGCAGTCATCTCACCGAGCTCGCTCTCACAATACGAGAGATCCGTCGGGAACGTTTTATCTAATAATCTATACAATTATATAAACCAATTGCGCAATCAAAGCGGCAGCAAAAGGAGCACACGACGAACTAGCTATCTGAGCTGCTATATTTCAGGGACGTCCTCTGCAGGTCATCCCTGGCCCCTTTCATCAGTCGAAACGTTGGAGGTTATTATTATTATTATTATGATGATGATTACAACAGCCATTATCCGTTTCGGCTCGCCAGGCCAAATTATCTCTCAACCAGACCGCTTGGTGATGGCAGTTGCGTCGCCGTCGATACACGTGCTCGTGTAGATATTTCTTCTTTGGCCGCCCGGCCAAACGATCGACCACGTCGACTTTCTGCGTTGCATTTTGGCATTTTGTTCCATTTTCCTGCGAAGCCCGAGACGAGCACTTTGAATTGTAGCGCCCGAACGGAACAGACAAGCAGCGCTTGCAAGAGAGGTTCGCGCGTAACGATAATTGCCCAATATCGATATGAGGCGATCGATGCCGACCGGGTACAGTTACACATTCATTGAGAATATTTATTGTGTTTGTGTTTATATATATATATATATATATATATATATATATATATATGTATATAATATATATATATATAATGTGATGACTCTTTGAGATATTATCACTCCGTTCCGGTACAATGGCAATGTGGGGTCTATACGTAAATGTGTCTCATATCGGAACAAAAATTGTCCAAAAATGGCCACGGTCATACATTCTACAAGAGGGTTTACGAACAACAATGTCACATGAAATGAAATTGTATGCTAACACAGCCATGAGCGAGATGGCGTATACGTCGACAGCTTAAGCCGCGAGCAGCTTGATTGTTCGCTGTAAAACAAATGATAACAAAAGCGAAAAATAATAATGGTACACTCAGCCAACCAGATCGTTTGCATCCGGCTCGAATTGGAATCGCTAAATGGACCCACGTAAATCACGATTGACGGTCGGTCGCGGATCCGTTTATCTTGTTGTTGTTATTGTTTCTGCTCGCTGCAGGAGCAGCGGTGGCTGTCGTCGAATTCGGACGGGGTTACGATTAATTCAAATGCAGATCTGCGGGCGACCAGCGGCACTCGACTCAGAAGTAGGTAGAAACGAGCCACGATCTGTGGCTTGCGCAAGCCAGACACACCGCCAGAAGACTTTCTGATGATTGCAATTGATATCGCCACTATACGACAGAGGGGTATAACTACCTCACACCTTCGTTAAATAAGTGGCGTTCGGCGGCGATTCGCTACAGCAGCACAGATGGTGGTGGCCCGCATCTCGCCACTGTGTAGCGGCATTTCGCAGATTGCATCTGAGGCTTTGACCCCAACTGCGGACTGCGCGGGTCCGCGCGGTACCATGATTTCAAATGTCGACTGCTTGATCTAACGCGTTAATATCTGCTGTCAATGACTTGATACACTTCTGCTTACACAGAATGGCGTCGATCCATTGAAGAACAACTACTCTCTCTCTCTCTCTCTCTCTCGCGGCATAGCCAGGGTAGAGCCGAAGATTGCCCAATATAGAAGGTGAAACACTTGTTCACCTGCATCGAAGCGCACGTGGACAGGATGGATATTAAGTCATAGCCATAGTCAGTGGATAATAGCACTGGACAGCAACAATAACAATAACAACTATAACAGCGGAAGAGATGTACTCATTCGATGATAGCACCGACTAGATGCATACTATTGATGGCTTGTTGGTTTTTATTGTATACGCAACCATTCAAATGCTGGAAAGGTTTTCACCCTCATATCTGAAAAAAGTTGCGAGTTGTTTATGCACTTCAGCGAGCTAAGGTGTGACGAGCTGTGACGTCGTGCACATATAAGGCGCTTTGCATATAGCGCTCTAGCGTTTTATCTGCAGGTGGAAAGTTTCCCACAGCATACGACACTGTCTCCAGTTCTCCTTGGAGATTTCGTTGAAAAGGATGCTGCGATGAACAATTGACTGTCGTCTCGTTAATGCCGTTACCTCTGGACGGGAGATTGAGCCGAATTTCGAGCAGATCCAATGGACATCCGACGGACGCAATTGTGCGCTACGCCACAACTTCCAATAACATCATCGGAGTCGGAGCAACATATCAGAGTGCGATCGCGGCGGCATCTTATTAGTATAATAATTTATCAACGGTATAATGACGGGCACGAGTATCGGCCAGACGTCAGATTGCGAGATAGTAATCAGCTGGCTATTCGCTAGTGTTTCTGCTGCTGTACTTGTTGCTGCCATCAAAAATGTTGCTGACACACGTGTGTGATAACTGACACTAAAGTGGGTGTGAGCATCAACATTCTATAAAGGCAGTGTATAGATCTAATTTAGATGGCGTTGCTACGTACAACAGCAGCAGGAGCAGATGTGGCGCATTACACACACACACAGATGTGACGAACCTATACTGGCGCATACCGTGATTATGTATGTATTAATTAGTTCATATTTGTGTTTAACACCCCGGTCTAATCCAGGCTCCGGCCAGTACAATACCCGGTACTCAAGTGCGAGAGGATGACATATTTATCTAGATATCTAAATCGTAGGATGGCGTCATACTCTAGACAACTGTGTCAAATTCCGCATGCTGTTCTGACGGCCTACCCTGGAGAGTTCCTGTGGATTGAACCAGTCGATGTCTCTTTAATATTCTGATGGGTACCTGTAGATGTATCTACGATTAATAACTACTTCTATTTGCTCTCATCTTATTATCAGTAGGACATATAGGTACGCTTCGATTTAAGAGCCTGTATGTGAAATGTTGGCTGTGAGTCAGCCTGGAAAATCTACTTTATTTAACTACTATCAGCTGTTTTTCATGTTTCACTAGACGAAAAAGTTATTTCTATATGAATCTATTTATATATATATATATATATATATATATATATAAGACGATAAGCACTATCTCAGCGGTCGCTTGAGCGACCGAACGCTTTGGGATAGCTACAGGCGGCCAACAAGAGGACGACATAAAACTAATTATCAAATTTAGTCGCACACAGGTTCGGCAATTGCCAGCGTTTGCACCTTGGTTCCGCGCATGGTCCCGCAGTACCTTCAAGGTTTGTGAATAACTGTCGTTCGGTATTCGTTCATTTGCCCTAATAGCTGCCTCCGTTGCAGCCGACCGCTTGCGCCGTCTTCGGCATATTCTTGCCAACGGACACGACCACCGTCGCCGCCAACGCCGACGCCAGCAGCAGCGGCGGCGACGCCAATCCAGATTGGCTAGCAATGCCACAGAAATGCACCACCAGATACGTACCCCACCAATCTGCCCAGACAGATAGATTGGCGGACATACTTACGTCGTATGACCGACCAACATGGGTTCTTTGCCCCGGCGGCAAGGTGGCCCTGCTTGGTTCGACGCGATGTTTTTCGTTGCCTGCCCGCTCCTCACTCGCCGGCTGATCTGGCTCCAGCAACCGAAGTCGTACGATCGTCGTCGTAGTTTGTAATCGCCGCAGTTGTAGCGGCTGTAGCTGGCAGTTGTGTCGGTCCGTATCGGCTGCGGTGGACGGCCGGCCGGCGGTTGGCTCAATTTTCTGGAAAGCAATCCAGCGAGCGTTTGCTACCGTCGCCGGCACTATTTCGTCCGTTACAAGTGGTGGGGCCACTTGTAACTACGGCGCGTTAAACGCGGAGCACTTACTACTCGTCGAAACCAACATTGGACAGCCTTCGTTCGCGGACTCGCTCGATGAACGCACTGACGGACTGACAGACGCGGCCGTCAACGAATCAAGTTCAGGGCAAGCGCTGCCCCGTCGCTCTGATCGTTCCCTTTAAAGAAGCAGGGGTATCCGTTCTGTCTGCCGGAGGGTCGGACGTTCTGGTGAGTGCGCAAAGATCGTTCATGCTGCGGTGGTCATGGTGGCAAGAGTTGCCGTAGTAGCAGTAGTAGTGGTACTAGACGCGACCACCAATGCAGTGGCAGTGTTACGTGACGATCTATTACTGCTGAGTGCTAACGGTGCGGCGGATGGTAGCGGGGTAGCCTTGTGCTTTTTTGACTTTTGGCGTTTGTTGTCGTTCGACGCTTCGCGTTTGTTTCGATAGGGGACGGCGGAGGGGAGTTCAGTCGCCAATCCGGCAGCAAAAGGCGACGGCCATGCGACCGGTTGCATGGATTGCCACGGCCTTCCGTGGCCATTCCCACGGGCATTATATAACCCGCAAGAGGGCAGCACAAAGAGCAACTACTTGACAGCGAAGGGAAAGTTGAAATCGAGCTACGAGTGCTCAGCGTATTTCGAAGGCTACTGTACAAGTTCGACAAGACACAGAGATAGCAAAGGTAGACAGTATATATCCGAGCGAATTGCCCACTGATGTAGATCGACCTGTAGTAGGTGTGTAACCCTGTGCTTTGAGCTCGAAAAGCGAAAACTGCATTGCCACTACTGAACCAGCAGGCGGGGGATGGAGGGAACAGGCGAGCAGGGAGACGGTCTGGTAGTCGAACGAAACCTGGAGACCCTGATGAGAAAAGACGCACCTACATTGTATTAAGTGGCCGACCAACTTAGGCCCACCTGGTAGATGTTTGTCCTTTGTCCCCGTTTTTTTTAGCGCCAGGAATTCTCGTGGGATAGAGGGAGTCCGTGAGGAGCAGATTCCAGGAAGCAACAGAGAAAAGCGGTACTAGTTCACAGGGGCCATAACCTTCTTTTGACAATACCATAATTCTTCGGTGTAGAAAGACACTGGAGGCAACGGTGGTGGGGGATCGGCAAGTGCAAACGGCTAGTTAGTTGTCTTTACGAGTAAAAGCAACTCTTCAGAATGTCCGCTTGTGTAAATAGCTGGAGAAGGAAAGCAGGAGTCGCATGGAGAGGATTTTTAGTTTTTGCCATGATACGAACTTACCGTGTCCATATTCCTCCAAGTGGTACCATGTAAAAAATTAATAAAAAGGCATAATTGAAATGGCTGCAGTATCAGCCCATTATACTCGATTCAAGTATAACAGCATATGCGCAGCATAAAGTCAACCAAAGGGAGACTCGGGGTTAGAGAATCGAACCAGACAAGCATGTACCGCCGCCACCAACACACGCACACAAACACACACACAGACCGAAACAGAATACGGCGCGTCGTTGTTGTCAAACGGCTGGAACTCTTCAGACCCACTTATTGTGCGCACGAGATTCTCTATGTGCCATTCGGTGTATGACATTTGGTGTAGGCGTCTCTCCATATTCCTATCCACAGTATATACATCTGTCCTCTTTCAATCGCTACAATTGGCTGCCATTTACTCCGTCTGGACATGGGCAAACGTAGCGGAATTGCCAATCCAATGATAGGTATTAATCAGAAACGAGCTATTTCGTTCCTCTTTTAAGGCTCACACCGAGGGCACATCAATATAGCAATAAAAACTTTATTGGCACTTGGGCGGCCTCTTCAACGGCTCGCCTCGTCTTGACCAACGGCCTTGCCTTCGCGTTATATCTCCCCTGCTATGAATTGATTCGTACATAGGAAATGTATACCCTGTGTGTTTTCCCATCATTTCCCATGAAAGCTGAACAGATGACTAACACAACTCGAAGACGCACCGTACGGTGGACGTCCGCGAGGACGCCTTATTCAAGGCCATACTTGCAAGGTCAGCCTAATGGGTGACTTGGTATCTGAGTGAAGGGGTGAGACGGATCGGTTCGAAATTCAGTTGTGGTCGTTCAACCGATGATTCGAATTGTTATGATATATTTCCGCAAATCGGCCCGGAATAGGTTGTGGAAATCGGGTAATTGTTTGCTGCGATTAACTGAGAAAGATGCAAGGGTACATGAGGGATCGCTGTATCTTCCAAACCGTCGGCCTCGGATTGTCTAGTGAACCGTACTACGAGTAGTGAGTGCTAGTTACAACTTTCAACGAGTCTGTTTCAACGTCACCTAATATAGTGGATTTTCATCACGATAAGGATGGCTTGCGTGTTGATCAGACAATATGAAGCCACTGTGCCACCGTGTATTCGTATGGGAAAACGCCGAGATTGTTGATGCAAAATCCTTTGAACTTGGCATCTCTCTCGATGGTTTAATTTTTTTCTTATTTCCTCAGCTGTGCCCTCGTGGTCTGGCTTTCGTTCATCGGATCTGCAGAACGCCTCACGCGAACCAAAAGACCCTATGGTCCCCGGAGGGTCTTCAAAGTAAGAATCCCCTTCTATACTCATGGTTAGCTCTCCCATAGGGTCGTAGTAGCCCTTGCGTAAACGGCTCGGCCCTGAGGCGAAAAGCGGAGTCTCTCCAGACTTCAGCGAAGTTTGCAGTAAACCCCGCGTTCTCGAGTGGTCGAGAGCACTATGGTAGAGACTGGGTTAGGGCGGTACCCTTTCCAGCTCACAAAAAGCGACCCACGAACGGCCCAGTTGGACCGAATCGCTGAAAAGCTGCGCAGACATTTCGTCCATTCGAGTTTTAAATATACGATCAGGCGTGGCCCGTACGTGGATTGACGTGAATATTTGCCAAGATTCCTTACCTCCCCTCAGCTGTTTGCTGCAATTGATAAGCAATTGTAGCATAATGTAACTGCAGATAACATTGTTTAGGCTCATTCGAATTGTTGGCCTAACAACTGTCGGACGCATGCTTCCGCTCCAACAGCCCTGAAAGAAATCCGGAGGTCAAGAAAGCACTGAGGTTTCTTCATGGCAAAGCACGGACGGACAAAGCTCGGTGGCGTCGACAAGCGGAAGTGACCCAGAGTGCCTGAGTAGAAGTCAGTCCCCAAGCAAAAGGGGTATATAGAGAGAGAGAGGCAGAGGGCGAGAAACGATGTTAGACTGCCAAAGCCTCTCGAATATATACGTCTGTAATAGTGAGCGATTCTGGCGTTTTACAGTGTGGTTATGAAGCTCTACAAGCGGTGGCCGCTGTTCGTACGTTTCTGGCCATTTAGTGCGATGATTTGGCAACATCGGTCTGCGACCACACTGTCAATGGCAGGCTTTTGAATTCCGGTTACACACGAAGCGGACTAGACAGGTCAGCCATGCACCAGTTAGGCCATCGTGGTACACTATTGTTCCGAGTCCGTTGTTCTCAACGTTATTCGCCTTAATCCGATTACGGATTTGCTCGATCCGTTTATGACCCACGGGCTAAAACCTAGACAATCCGAACTAATAAACACTTAGCCAGAAGCCGACTCGATTATCGTTCATATTACGAAACACGACGACTGAGTCTTCAGAGACCAGCCGCCACCAGCAGCAGCAGCTGCAGCAGCGCGAACTTTTTCGCAACTTCGACAACGCAATGTAAGCTGCATTTCGATAAAACAGCTAAAGAAAGAGCAACAGCGGATTGAGCAACCTGCAGCACGCATACCCGCGAGCTGCTTAGTACCACTGCTGATGAAGTGGCCAATCGTCCAAAGGAACGCTCCCCGGATCTCAGCCAGGACAACAAGGGACGTTGTGTTATTGCGGGGGTATCCGCTATTATCTATCAAAACACCTCAATGGATGAGCACAGAAGGCATGGGAAGAGCAGGAGGTCGTAAATCAACCGGTCATACGCAGTCGCCGTGTTGCGACGCCACTCCACCCGGGGCCGGGCCCGAGGCGCGTGACACACAGAGAGAGAGATCTGTAGGTAGGTGGAGGAAGGTAGAGATAATAAACGACATTAAATTCATTGCAAGCGTGCGTGCACGTACGCCTGCAGACCTGAATGAAATAACGAAAGAAAGAAATAAACACGCCTATATATATTTGTCGAAACTTAGGCGGAAATACAGGCAGTCATGAGAACGCAGAGGCAGTCGTGAATAAATTAGAAGAAGGATAAAAGCGACGCCAGGCGAATTCGTCAGTGAAGAGTGGAAGGAAATGTGCTATAAATAAAAGGTGGCATTCGTCAACAAGCGACAAAGTCAAAAGTACAACACGTACTTATATATATATATATATATATCGCCATGACCACTAGCGCGCATGAAGGGGACATAAAGCGCGTCGATATGTGGACAAGAGAGCTGACCCGTTCGGGGCGGTGTCTAAACGCCGGAATTGTTACAATTGCCAGAATGCTATTGTACGAACGGACGAATAGATAGATGAGTCGTGAAGGATGTGCTTGTCTGTATGCGACAGGTGTTGCCGACTCGCGTCCGAGCCGTGTGGGTATCCACGTTGAAGCACGGGCCGCCAGCAGCCGCTCGCCTGACGACAGCTCACCACGTCGGCGACGGCTATCGCGATGCAAGTGATGATGGTAGGTGCCGTTGTTGTTGCTGTTCTGCCGGACAACAACGCGACCGCGTGGCAACGTTGAGCACCTGAACGGCACGAGAAGTTCCACGACGGGTAACTTTTCGCGCAGCCAACGACCAACCCCGGTGTAGAAGTCGGATTGTGTTAACACTGTTCCCAACATACGGTCATATACACCACACACAAACACACACACACACACACAAGGATAGACAGACCTATGCTACGGAGACGAAATGGTTATCTATTGTAATGTCGCGTGAGTTTAGCGCGCGTCGAGCAGCAGTTACGCTCGCAAAAAGATCTTCCTAAATCGCTCGGCTAATGGAGAGAGTAGTATTGTTGCTAGCCGTTTTGGACATGGCTTGATTATTTCATTATGCCATTTCAGCAGGGTAAATCGTTATTCTACAGATGAGCTTTTGCGTGTGCTCCTCTCGACACTTTGGCCAGCCGGGCTCAGCAAGTTTCGGTCATTACGTAGGTTTATATAGTATGGACGCGTGGACGTACGAATTGCTTGTGATATATCTCGAGCAAGTTTGTTGCCTGTGTGAACTACCGTTTTGGGTCGCTGCTGTTGGTCTCATGTTCTTGAAAGCCGCGAAATGTTCAATGATGATACTGAATGATACGCAACGTCTGCCAACGCTGTTTCAACTGTTCCCGTCCATTCATCTGTAACCGTTTATGGTTGTGTTTTTTTTACTTCTACTTAAATGTAACTTGTTGTATACATTTAGCACGATAGCGGCGGCGAAAGTAGCGCAGCTGCCGCGAAATCTGTCGCGCAAGCGACGCCAGCACGGTCAGATCACAGGAGTGAACCGCGGTGCAACACATCTTTGATCCGTCCCATCACATACCATAGAGAACAGATGAAAGTCAGCTCAGAGTAAAGATAAAGTACTACCGTTTACTACCTCTACTGACCTATTAAAGGAACAATGCATACAATTCTTAAGTTCTCTTTTATATGTCATGCAACGGGATTCGAACTCGTATTTACTGAGGCTGAATAGTAAAAAGCGTCGCTACGCAATACCATTCGATATGGAGCAGATTTATTCCTCCTCAAGTATATTCCAGCAAGTATGACTTGTTACTCGTGTTGTTGTTGTTCTCCGTGTTGTTGTTTTTCTTATCTTGAGTATTGAGCGATTTTCCAATTTACATTTTAGCTTTCTTCCTGTTGTTATCACTTGATTCAGCCGTTATATCCACCGCGCACACGAACACACAAACAAACAAACAGACACACACACACACACACGCCCTTAGATTATTATCCTTGTTCGAGCCCCATGACACGACATTTCCGTGAAACGTATTCTTGGCTTAATTTGAGTTGGCTGTTGTAGCTTGTGAGAAATCAACTCTTATCTATTATCTGTGTTCGGTAGCGCGTTAGCGTCTCCTTTCGTTGGCTGCCCAGCCAGTACACACTGCAAGCCCCGTGCACTTCGTCGGGATATGCTTCGTTTCAAGCGTTCGCGGGAGAATACAAAGTAAACGCAGGCAGTTGCTTCGGCCCGAGTGAGCCACCAACAGTTGTATGGCACCTACCGTAAAAAGTAGTATACTAGCTGTTGTCGGCGTTCTCGCGTTCACAATTTCTACCATTGTGATAAGCACTTCACACATCGGATAGATAGACCCCTACGCACCGCCCGGAGTAGCTCCGCAAATCCATACTCGTCCTGCGTCAACGCGAGCGATGATGCAGCTGCTGGAGCACACCTTGCTGATTCGTGCAAGCACATCGGTATATCCTGATAGGTTACATAATGCAGTGTAGCGAACATTTCACTGAAGTGTGAATTAAGGAAGACACTTTTCGTATATTCCGACAAAAAGAGGCTCTCATCTCCCACCATCTGTCTACGCAAGCATATGCGGGTGCCGCGTAGATGCACGGCTGTGTGACGTTCACAATACTAATATGCAACTTCACAAAATCTGTGGTTATTATGGAATAAAGAAGAGCATGAAACTAAATCGAGAATAACGGCAATCGAGCAGCTATCGAGAATAGCACTGTAAACGACCTGTCTGGGTGCAGTCGGAATTTCCTTCCTTCCAGACAGACAAATAGGATATGGGATAACCAAAACTTATATATATATATATATATATAATATATATATATATATAAGTTTTGCTTAACCCATATCTTATTAACAAAAAAAAAAAAAAATATATATATATATATATATATATAGATATAGTTGAATGTGTTCTGGCTAGCATATCTGCTTTAGCTCAAATGAAAATTCTGCATATTTACTTAAGCAATAAATGGGCTCGATTTTCATAAATAGGTAACATTGTATATTTTTTAATGTCTGAAATATACCTAATTATAATAGTGAAGGACAATTATACTCGCTGAACGCCAAATACATCTAAGAACACCCTCCTCTATATACCCTTAATAGAATATTAACAAAAAAGCAGGTCCCATTTCCCCAGATCCTAGGCGTGCCCAAATTAGAAATCGGGGTTTAGGCTACCTAACGAAAATCTTCGTTTCTATCTCATTCAGCGTCAGAATTCTATGTCGTTCTTGGAGGGCGAGTCTTGCCTAAGAGTTAACAATAAATGGTCTTTGAATAGTGATATAACAATGCTACAACTCGGCCGTTTCGTATAAACACGCGTGTTAATTATATATATATATATATAATATTGGTGGCTTAGTGGAACAGGCCTGTATCGCAACTGTAAGGGCATCCTTGCATCCCATCTTCGCCACTTTTCTAGACTTAAAAGAGCTAAGGTTGAGAACTCTTGTCAGTCACCTAAACCGTATGTAAAAAGATAACGAATATAAGCTCATTTGTGTTTGTCTCCTGTGTTGCCTTTACAGTAAAACAGTATTCGCCCGCTCGGCATGTTCACGCGGAGAAGCAGCGCTATGACGGCTGGTATAACAACCTCGCTCACCAGGACTGGGGGGCCGTCGGTGAGTATTTCTACTACTGTTAATCAATTCTTCTCTAATTGTTACGCATGGTGTATTGCATAGTAAAATATCGTAATCAATAGGCTGGCCTGAGTAAGTTAAACTTCGCTGAGCCATTCAACTTTCAGGTCACAGGACGTGCGTCTCTGTGAAAATCGCCATACGTGCGATACTGACAAATCCTAAAAGTAGATGAATGTGATTGTCTTAGTGAGGTGGACCTCGTAGCGTTAGATGGCATAATGACATAAGATCGTACGCGTTTTGTATATTATATATATATATATATATGGCTAACCGTAAACCATAATAATGGTACGCACAATAAGATATAAAACAGAGGACATTATTGCCATATTTTCTATAAAATATAAAGCAGAGTTCTATTGTTCTGCAGAACTGCCAATGAACAACACGGGTCTGAAAGCATCAAAATCACTGCGACGCTCCAATCTTTACCGACTCTTGGTCCTTCTTACGGGAGGGGTATAAAGAGGACTTGCTACTTCAGGGCTAATTTAAAGGCATTGAAAGGCATAAGTCAGTACTACAGGTGAACTGCAACGTCTGACTAGAAGTCTTCTGTAGCCTTTGATCTGCTTAAAAAGAATCACCGTTGAAGAGGCCCACCCATCCCCCGGGCCAATCTATAAGGACAGAGGCGGCGAAGCACTGCAAAGCACAGCCGCCATTTCCCAACGAAGCGGCGCCATGCGCGTCCATAGTTTGTTATCTCATAAAGAGAACTTGTAGAACGATAGTGATATTTAGGATGCGTATGGAAAATTCGTGCAGTGCCTACTTTCACTTGCAATGGCGAATGAAATCGCCACACTTGAACGAACATATGATTAT
This sequence comes from Stratiolaelaps scimitus, assembly GCA_019614645.1. Classification (NCBI taxonomy): domain Eukaryota; kingdom Metazoa; phylum Arthropoda; class Arachnida; order Mesostigmata; family Laelapidae; genus Stratiolaelaps; species Stratiolaelaps scimitus. The sequence goes on from JABWDB010000019.1 coordinate 1,436,666, forward strand.
TGTACTAAGTATAACTTTACTATAATTCTAATTATAACAGTGGGTGACAATTATACCCGCTGGACGTGGAATACAACGAACAGCCTCGTTTCTATGTTTTTAATAGAATATTTAAAATAACAAGGTTCCACTACCCCTGTCCGTTACGCTTACCTTACATAGGAATTGGGTTGAATCGTTGGATATCTAAAGAATACATTTGCATTAAAAATTCGGTTGTACCAAAATGGATTTGTTTCGATATGCAGTTGTGAGACTGTTCCCACAATTTTGATTCAGGTCGTATTCTGATTTGTTTTGTTGATGACCTGCTAGAGCGAACTGCAGTCTATACTCGAGTTAGCTGCCGGACGAATGCTACGATTTAAATAATAGGTAGAATCAATATTAAGAACCTTGACCTGGAAGACGTCGTGCAGTGTACTTGCAATTCGTTAGGTGCGTTGTACACCACCCGGTGGCGTGGTGCACTCGCGTGCGACTCCGTTGCAGCCGGAGGAGACAGTCGCTGGTGTGCGGGTTCGATTCTCAATATTGCACATTTTTCTGCATTAAATGGGATTGTCCGTCGCATGAAACACTGCGAAAGCACTCTCATTAACTATTAAATGTTGGCTGAGGTCAGCCCGAGGACAGGTAGGTTAGCCGTTATACCTTTCGTTAGAACAAACGTTCCAAGGGGTGTGATGCACAAAAACAATGTAAAATAACCGGGACCCCACATCTGCTCTTAACAAATATGATTTTTATTTAGCCGATTTATTAATGTCGTCCATGCTCTCCTATTGTATATTGCCGGTCAGCAGCTGCGGCAATTTCGCTAGCGCGCACTCATAAATAGCGAGCAGCTAAGCAACCTCTATAGAACTCTCCGATTATGCGTCGGGCATGTGGATGCTATTGCACCAATCTATGTGTTCACACACACACACACATCCACTCACTTACACACACCGGTGAGCACGTTCTTGTTTACGTACGGAAACGTGGATTGGTGTAGTGCCTGCTGCAAAATGATAGCCCTCTCCACGGCAGCCGTCCCTTGGCTGGTAATGCTCTCGTTTCGTTATTGTTGTTGTTGTTGCCGCTGTCGTTGCTGCTGCTGCTGCTGCACATACTTTATGATGCATAGTTACAGCCGTTCTCTCCAGCATATTCCAGCATTCAGTGCAGTCTAACACAGACTACAACACAGACATACGTGCCGCTTCTATGATGGGCATTGTGTTCGGTGTAGATGATGAGGGTGGCGATTAAACAACAGGGAATAATTTATGGTGGTTTCGTGCCCTCAGCGCAGACGATTCAAATACACTATACTCGATATCTACCTGCACACCTACGCAAGCAGACAGCGTCGTTCTGCACTGCTTGCACTACTGTGCGTGTGTGCTCGTTATAATGGAATGGACAACAGAACGTCGAGCAGGTTGGCTGTTATGCCTATTACACGTATTATAAATACTAGCAGATAGAATCGTTGGTCATACTGTCTACCGCACTGCTTGGCAGAACATTGTTGAGAACAAACTGATGCCCGCCATAATCTAGATGTGATAAACTATATACATGTTATAATGGAACGTGGGAGATATTGAAAAGAGCCACAAATGTAGAGGGAGAGAGAGAGAGAGAGTCTTATGTTTGTAATGTGCTATATTTTCTGCTGTTGTTGTTGTTGTTGTTGTTGTTGTCTGAACTCCATGGCTATCTACAGTCAGCCAGCTGACGAAGAGAAGGGTATCCTGCAGGTGAAAGATGATCATGCCATTCACCATTGGGTTCATAGCAGCATTCGTAGACATCGCCGATCAGGCAACTATCTCCTGCCGCAGCATCTACGGCGACAACAGCAACAAACGCATTTGTTTTTTGCTGGGTCACGTTCTCGGCAGACACCGAGAGGCACGTTCTCAACTGCTCCACCTATTTCTCTCCTATGAACTTTTCATGTATTATAGAAAGAGGACGGGGGCGCATGAGGGGTTCGAGTAGAACGCAGAGGAAAAAGTGGACGAACGCCGAAGAGGTCTGTCATGATGCCATTGGGAACAAGAAAAACAGAAGCCCAACCGCTATAGCTCACCTCATCGTGTTACTCGCTACAAATGTATTCAGGGTTGAGTTCACGGTGTGCCTCATTGACATTGACAATTACTAACTACACACACATATATATTATATATATATAGGGGTGGGGATGGAGGCCGATTATTCGGAGGAGACACGTAGGTACGCGGGTTCGATTCCATGGCTGCACATTTGCACCTAAAGGCGTCGGTTGGTCAGCCCTGCTAGTCGAACATCTCTAATAGTGGTAGAACGGCCCCTCGTATTGCTTTGCTACTGCGTCAATTGGCAGCAGTTGACTTTTGCCAGCAGTTCTATGGCACACTCGTGGACAATCAGCCTACCGACTGCTCCGTGACCCTACCCTTGCTGCCGCTGCTGTTCCGAGCTTCGATAGCTTCCTGATCAGAGAACAAAAAAGATTTCCGCTCATGTTCATAGCGGCCTTTCCCCGACCGGTCTCCCGCCCGAATGCCGTCCTCAGCAAAATCATCATCTTTCTCTTTGCCATCACTGTATTGTTTTCACGGCGTCACGTCAATTACGATCATGGCCGAGAACGAGCTCTTCTGATTGTTGGCCTCATCATGCCCGTTCGAACAACAAGAGCAAGTAATATCCCTCGTGTGTAGCTGACCTCTGATTCTCCTCCGATTCCATCCCGGGCGGTTTTGGCGGCAGCGACGTAATTTGTGCGCGCCGCCAAGGGGATTTCCACTCATACGACCATCGAGGCGTTACCACTGATCTATTGTGTTGTTCTCGCTGGTGCGATCGCTACCTCTGATAGTCGACGACTACCATTGGGACGTCCACTATAAACTACCACCGCTTCTATTACTATATCAGCACTAGTACGGGCTCAGCAGGTCGCCGGTCTCCTCAGCAACGGCGCTATAACGAGAGAAAGAAAGAGAGAGAGAGGAAGAGCACAAGAACAACGACCAAAAAGTTAGCTAGCCGGAGCCGGCCCGCACGCTAGGCCACTGGTCAACCCCCTCGGTTCTCGGAGTTGCATGCAGGCGGTGTACGCAGCAAGCCAGGGGAAATATAGTGGACGTCATCAACGCAGCATATATTATTCGCCGCGTCCGCTCGGCTCGTCGCTGGCCGTCGAAGACGAGCGCGCAAGTTAGCATTGATGGGGATACTGACGAGCCCATCGATACATCGAAGTGATCGGCCGACTATTGGCCCCCCCTCCCCGGTTTCGTGGATTTGCGGCCGGCGTCAGTCACACATACACGCGCGGACAATTCTCACCAGCGCGTAGCAGCCGGCGCTGCGAGACCAAGCTCCCGGCACTGTCGGTCCATGGATGACTCTATGACTCTCCTGCTTACACTACGTCGTGGCCACTTAATCCGGCGGCGCGATGATCTTCTGTGTTCGTATTTTCTCCGTTCTCGTCTCTCGTTTTTTGCTGCGGCGTTGCCACAGAGTCGTGCCTGAATCAGCCTTGCTGTCGGCCGTTTCAATTGCCTGCGATTGCAGCCACTACCGGAACGGAATAGTAATTCGCAGTAGTCGTGATTGCAGTATAGTAGCTAGATGGTGTTCGCCCTCGGCTTCACTTTGCGATGATCGAGGTGTCGGTAGCTAGATGGTGCTTCGCCCTCGGCTTCACTTTGCGATGATCGAGGTGTCGGTAGACGCACTCGTCCAGGGCACGCGTACGAACACACATCGAGCGCGGCCGTAACTTGGTCGTCGGTTGTGCCTCCCGGGAGGAACTGAAACTTCGCGAGAAAAGCAGTGTGAGACGTAGAAACAAGGTCAGTGGAGGTCATCAGATAACAACGAGATTACTGATACCACTGAGACTCAACCATTGTGGACCTCACCCATCCAATTTGAACGCATTGTGACCAGCACGAACAATCTCTCATATGTGCAAATTATTCGAAGCCTCTGTTGCTGGTTTCAAGCATTAGCCGATCTGGGTAAATTGATCACTTTGGCTGGAGGGGACCCGCTCCCTTATGAAATCATCTATACATCTAACCATATTAATTATAAGTATGAATGATAAATATTTATGTTCGTGCGTATGTGCCGACGAGAGTGCAAGTGGCTCGAACGATTTGATCATTGTCCTTGCGCCGGCTTGGTGCTGATGAAAAAAAAAATGAACACCATGGTGTTGGGGACTTCTATTTCTTTCTATATACAAATGTAAAAAACTCCCCCGTGGCATGTGGCAGGGTCAGGAAGAGGTTATCTTCTGAGTGGTCAGCTTCGGGGATCAGGTTGGTGGAAACCGTTTGAAATTCCGTTTAAGCGTATCGATTCCTGTACTCTCCGTACTCGGCGACGCCATTGCACCCGCTCCACTGTTATCAAGCTGCGTCTTAGGTTTGCAGCATTGTAACCCACAACTACTAAGTGTGCGTTCTGAAACCATGGTGGTTGGCTACCAGGTGCTATGCTACGGAGCGGCTTTTCTGCAAAATTTGAAAACTCTGAGCACCAATACCGAGACCTTGTCAGCACCTGGATGGGGAACATATTCTTTGTTACCCTATAACCATGCCTCTTCAGGAACTTCCGTAACCTGGCGTGTAAACCCAGCCAACATTGAAGATGAGGTGTGCATATTTTTATCGAAAAATCACATTCTCTGTGAGCTAATAGAGCAGAAAAGGGACTATGTGAGACTTGCGTATTTTTCCTTTCAATACCAAAAAAAATACGACACTAAATCTGGCAGACAATCGGGCTTCCCTCAAAAACGTTCTTAAACGTATGAACCTCTTTGAATATTACAGATGCACGTGAAACAAGCTTATTCTATCGAGTTCTCACAGTTTCGCATATGCCCATTGCAATGCCCTTAAGATTAACATATGTGAATGACTAACTATGGCCTAGACATCGACTACAGTATGTGATTGCCCTACCTCGAGGCAGGTTCACCTGCACGATCACGCCACGAATGGAACAGCACAAGCCCAAAATCGGTGAAAGTGTGCTTCGCCACAATTAGATGCACATTATCTCTCTGGATCGAGTGTGTCTCGGTAATAACTGGTTAGACGTAGCGCAAAGCAGTATTCGTGAGCAGTACTCAAAAGCAAACGATCGTACTGTTGCAATCGATGACGTCGAATTTCCCAAGAATATATCTTCTGTTTTCGACCCCCTCTCATCGTTATTCGTTGTGTCCCTCGAGGCTCCAGCTCTATTCTAAAAGTTTCATTCGCGCGAAACAAGCTCTCGACGGGCGGCGGTTGCGGCGCTGGCGACTCCGCGTCTCATAGCGATTGAACAGCGACGGGACAAGACTCAGTAGCAGCAGCTGCCCTGTTACTCGTAGAGGAACGCCAGCCAGATTAAGCGATGACCACCAACTGGGGGGGGGGGGGGGGTGATCAGCGATAATTTTCGATCAGCGAACGGCGACCCGAGCCGACCACGAGCGATTTGATTCATCTCTCTGCGCTCGCGTTGGCTTGAGCCAGCGGGCAATGCCTGGCTTCTCGGCCGGCCGCTGCTAGGATAATGACGTTTGCAGGGATGATGCGCGCCGCTCTCCGGAAGAGACATCGAATCGATTCTCTCTATGTACACACGCACAGACGCTATCCATATTATACACGCATATATATATGTATATATATACATACATGTCTATGTGACTGTCTATCTGTGGCTGTGAGTGTGTTCCTGTGAGACGGAGATTGTACATCGGCTCGTTCCTTGGCTCGTTCGTTGAACTAAACAGCGGCAACTACAATAATTGCTTTTGCCGAGATGATCATAGCCTTGTCGGGGGACGCCGATGATGACGATATGATCGCTCGAGGAGCTCGAGACGGTTGGGCTCAAGCCGTCAAGTCAGCAATCCAGTCATTGTGTTACTTTGTGTTTGTCTGCTGTAACTCGTCGACCCTTGCCCTCCACTCGAACTAGCGTCAATTATCATTGCCAGCTGCGGCTGCGAACGCTGCTACTGATGGGACCGTAACGTGGGACGGACATAATTCGGACGTTGTCACGATGTCACAGACGATGATATTCGCACAGAACTCGTTCCGAGGTTGCGCTGATTCTGCAATAACAAAAGCAGCGAAATGACGATGACCCAAGACGAGTTCCACTCTATTTATACGATCCGATCTGCCCTGCTCCCATTATTGTGGCCATTAAATTGAAATGGCCGTTTAAATTAAAATTCTAGACAACCGCCAAATAATAATAAATTACACGAACGCTGTTCGTGGCTCGCTGCCGATCCATGTAGCAAAGTCATCTTTCAAATCAAACATGAATTAAATTAAAATCGAATTTTCGATTAAACATCTATTATTAAGTCTTCGCCTTTAGCGCACTTCTCTAACGCAGCCCTCAGCCCTACAACAACAACAACAACAACAACAGGAAGCAACCGGCCTGCTTATATACGTGTAGCCTGCAGATGTATGCGAGGTGACTTATAAACACGCGCTTTTCTGCTAGCAGACAATCGTCGATATGTCTCGTCTATGATTCGCCTTCGTCCAGTAATTTTCAAAGGAAACGAACACCAAGTTCGACAGCGACTTTCTATCGACACGAGTCGCCGCTTGGTTCGCTGGTCGATCGGTCGGCCGACCCACAGCTTAGTGGGATTTTTTTTTTCGACTGTGGGTCAGCGCCAACTTTAGCCATCCCATGTTGAATGGGACGCGAAGACAGACCCGAATGGGTGGATTCGACGCCCTGAGCTAAACAGCGCCGAGACGTTGACAATGTGATCGATAATGACAATGACGTTGTCGCCGGCTCTGAGGTATCCTCACGCTCGCACCGATTCTCTTCCTTCGCGCGGATCTTGTCGATGACCTCGACGGATCTACCGCTCGCTTCGTCTTCAAAGCCGACCGCGCGTTTATCGACGAAAAAATACAAACGCTTGCCAATAGCCTGTCGTCGAGCGCGGTGTTTTTCAGCGTCGTTGCTGCCGGCTGCCGGGAGCCAATGAATGACGAGAATGCCGAACAGGCAACAAAGGGCGTAATCATAATAATAACATTGACAACGAAGAGTGCATTGCACGTCTGTTTTTTTTCTGCTCATTTTGCCGCGTACGGCGTCGCGGACTGCCGCTGACTTCACTCGAGCGATCGCTTCGGCAGCGGTCTTCGGCCGTGGTGCCGTTTCATTGCGGAATTCACTCGAAGTCGAACAGATTGTGTGTTCTCTGGCCAGAAGAAGCTGGCTGGCTGCTGGCTTCCGAAGCTAACATGCGCCGAGTATCGAGCGATAGAGGCAATTATTCGTGTTTATATTATTTCGTGTTGCTGTTATTCACTATTATTAACTACGTTCGGTGCTAGGTTGGATGCAATGAGCAACCAAAAAAATACGTTGGTTGTATCACGCTTTTTACGTATGTGCGTCCACGTCGAAATGGAGTCCCAGGTGCATATCCAGTTCCTCGAGGCTGACGGGTAAGTGGGACTCTAGCGAATATGCTAGACTCGACTTGATTTCGCGATCGCTCATTTACGCGAGCATAGGGCTAAAGTAATGTGTGTACATACAGCTGTGCAGCTGGGGATACAATCAGATTGACAAGAAAACAATCGTCACCAACAATCGCTGCCCAGCAACATAAAACGTCATATAAATAGTATAAATCTGCCTTGATATTGCATTTGTTCTACGGATTACTGCGGCAATGGCCAGCTAGCGTGTACGCATGCCACCGACCAGATTCAAACTCGCACTCCTCTATAAAAAAAAAAAAAAAAAAGATTCAAACTCGCAAGTTTCCCTTGGTTAGTAAGATTAAACACCATTAAGTGTTGGTTTGCTCACAATCAGGCTATGAGTACCATAATGACGCGAACAAGGTGGATATTTAGGGAAGCTCCTCTTATTTTATGGCGCGGTTTGCAAACATGATGTGCAGGTGCAATTTGGAATCCAAGCCAAAATATAGCCCCTTAAACCTTTTTAATAAACTTGCAGGACCTTCAACAGCCTCACTTCGAGACACGTGAATATACATTTGATCATATGTTAGCTTTGGATGTCCACGAAATAAGGGAGACTTTTTCCCCCGAACGTACCTAAATTACAATGTGATACACGTGCCTCGATTCAATACGAAATCCCTTCAAAAACTACTACTTCGCGTAAGTTTGTCTTCCACTTACATTGAGCGATATTTCGCTTGGTATCTTTCCCTGCGAAGTGGCGTACTTCGATACGAAGCGTCGTGTTGTGTATGACTACGCAAACCAGTAATGAAACGCCGAACAGCCCATTGGATTCAATGTTCTGAACGATCTTGTTTAATGCGAAAACATGTCTCGATCGACAAAGGCCACGATCGCAATTACTGTACGACAGCTACGATATAAGCGAAACGCCCTAACAAACATCGAACTCATCTCTGCCCGCTGTTCTGAGAGTCGTCTGCCACCGACTCGGCACAAAACTTTCCACACTGTACCTAGCTCGGCAAGCGTAGACACGCACTCATATGCCGACAACGCGGATACAATCATGCAATCAAAACACAATCGTCCTCACTTGTGCTGCCTTGCGGGTGTATGCCGTCGCACCATTCGGTGTCCGATAAATCTGTTAGGCTGCTGCTGTGGCGAAACAAACACTCACTGTACTACCGTATAGTCGACTGAAGTAGTTGTTGCAATCGCAAAACTGCCGTCTGCGCGCGAAATGTCAACAAGCGTCCATTGGTCTGTTCGCGTATCGTCGGCGGGACGGTTCGTCTCGATGCTGGACATTCACAAACAGATAACAAGCAGTGGCCCCTCCCCTCCCTCGACCCACTAAAAGTGCTCGACCCGAAGGCGAAGTTGGATTCGACGTCCGACGACTCGATTAAGCTACATTGTTCTGTTAGTATGTTTGATTCAGCGGCAGCAGTGGCCCGGTATGAACAGAAAAGTTTAATAAACGGATCGTGGTACTTGAGGCGTGCCGGCATTGCGGATGCTACGCCCATGGCAACGGTGGCATAGCATAGCTGTCTTGCGATCGTCGTGCACAGAAGTATATATCCATTCGAATTGGCTTGAATCGGGAGTAGGTGAGCTGAATGAACTACGAGGTTCCCGCACCAGTTGCTGCTAACCTACCGGGATGCTTCTGTCTAAGGGAAGGGACGATGCTTGTTACGCGGATATGCGGCTCTATGGCCGATCTGATACTACCTTTATGTATGTCCTTTATAGTGCACGATAACGATTGGGGGGCACAACCCAAGCCTCTTCCAGTACGAGGACGTTGGTCGAGGACAGATAGAGAGAGAGAGAGATAGAGAAAACCTAGGTGGCTGTTCGTCGAGTGACAGGAACCAACTGAGCGTGGCTCGAATGTATTGCCACCTAGAGTCGTTGTGGCCCACGACCACGTTACACAAAAAAGATTTGTTGTGATATTCAGTGCTTCACACATTTTTGGCCACGCAATCTGACCATACCAAGGTTACTTAGCACAATGCAAGACTAGCAAGTCGACTCGTTACCAGTAATTCTCTCTACTAATCACAATCGTCTTTCCTGAGCGACCTTGCTCAGGATCTTGCAGGACGAGACGAACGGATCATTTGCAGAGGTGTGGAAGCACGTTATATCTCAGCTTGTAATTATTCTTTAATTTTTCAGCCTTGCGGCAATTCTTTTTTATGACGTAGTGGTACTATATCGCAGCAGGTGTGAGACCATACGCTCGCGTTTCACTCTTCGTCGCCCTCTTCTTCAAGCTGAATTCCATTGTCAAAGCTATGTGGTTCCGTGTCTATCTATGTCTAGGTAGCTGCGCATGAAAACGTAGGCAGGAAGGAAAACCCAGCCACGGGTGGTCGTTTGGGAAATGAAGCTGAGACACACATATATATATATATATATATATGTATATACCTACAACATATAGCTGCGATAGGAATAGTATCGTGGCAGTAGTAACAGCAGTAGTAGTATACTACGGACCGGAGCGGTACCGTGGACGTTAAATGTTGGCTGAGAGTCAGCCCGAAAAAGTTTATTTTTAGTATACTCCGGACTCGCAAACGGTTCATAGTGTTTGGCGGCCCGGGGGCGGCGGCGGTTGAGTCGGTCGCGGAAAAGCTGCTCACAGCTCCGACGTCGGCAGAGAGATGTAGAGGACAAACCGCTTTTGGCAGCCGCAACGTCCAGAGGACATAAACGACCTCGCCAGAGCTGGACGCAGCTGCCAGGACCCGCCTGACTGGACACCTATTTGAGCCGGAAACACTCCCATTCGTTCTTCTCGGCTCGTACAGCAGCAGATGGCACGATCAGGGGAAGCAGTAGGGCCGTGACAGGACAGAGATGACTCGCCGGCTTTGGTCTAGCTTGGCCTATCTGTCGCTCTGTGTGTCTGTTCGTGTGTCCCCCTAAAAGGTACTAGCCAGGTCGGGAAGGGTCCGCCGGGAACTTGTGTAGGACGCGGCGGCATGCGGCTATGGGGAAATGGGAGACGGCGAGACACCAATACAATATCATGCTAATGCCACCTGCGGAGCGGTGTGTGGTGTCCGGCGAACGGCACGGTGGCCGTACCAGCCACTGTGGCGGACCCTGCGTCACGGCCGACCGCCCAGCATAGCGGGCAGCACAAGGCGTAAGGCAGCCGGGTCATTCGGTAACAAAAGACTCCCACCGAGCCCTTTGCGCCAGGCCTTTTTTTTTCCATCGTGGGGCAGCCTCGGCAGGGAGCCGGCTTCGCTTCACGGTGGGCTAGTCGCTCACCAGTCGCTCAGCCCGCTCTAGCGCTGCAGCCCGGCATTTTTAGTTGTTGTTAACGAACGAACAAACAGAAAAGAGACAAGACAGAGTACAGACCCACATCTCGAACCACAGAGCTCAGAGAAGGGGCCATCTCTCTAGATGCGAGAGAGAGAGATAGAGAGAAAAAGGAAAGATTCGCTGCGACACCAGCAGCAGCAGTAGTTGTAATAGCAATAGTAGACCAGCGTGTAGTACCTCATCGAGTTCATACGATGTAAGACATTAGACGTTACGCACGAGGAGAAGAGCGCTGCAAAGGGCGTCCAAAAACGAAAAGGCGGAGCAGGCGGTTGTGGTAGCGGTAGAAGCCCCGAGGTCTCAGAAGTGGGAGTGTGGATGATTGCGAAGTGGCCGTCATTGTGGACAGGGTAGCTATACAGTAGAACCGTGCATTGCGTGATAGTTACTAACAGTCTCTCATGGATCAGATCGGAATTCGGATCGGGATGGTGACCGTCGCCGGCTGCGTGCGCTATAAGAAGAAACAAATCAACGATGGATCTGTTTCGTTTCCCGGCCGCCGAGTAATTAGAACATGGAAGATAAATTGTATTGGGATGATGGAGGTCCGGAGGTATGTCGGGTGCGGTTCAGTCCGATCTCGCTTAGTTGGATATTGCCCGTTTCAGCAGTTCATATGTTCATCAACAGAAGCAATTGATAGGAATTGCGTCAAGTACGGGGGGGGGGCGTCCGGGTGGGGTAGGTATAACTGCGTTTCGAAATGGCAACGATATTTTTTTGGCGACGAGCGCCGGCTGTTGTGCTAAGTGAATCGTCTCACCGCGACTTCAGGCTCGTACAACCTCAATACTGGTCACATACGAACGCTAAGAAAACGCTGATCTGTCAGTGCACTGATGTAATCTTAACCCTTGCAAATTAAGCTGTTGTGGGAATTGTCGACTAACTATTAAATATTCGGCAGATTTTTCCCCACAATCACAAGTTTTGATTTGTCTCGCCTGGTCCGTTTGATTCCTTTTCCGGTTGAAATACTTTGCATCGTTCGCCTATCGGTGGATGAATGAACATGTTGTACTTCGAGAGATAGGTAGTCAAATATTTGCGGGTACAAACGTTCGTTTACTAAGCCTGTGTGAGTTACTATGTGTATACGAGTTACTCATATGTTGTAGACGAGGGATGTAAATAATCCTCACCTATAGGCTCTGTATGCTATCCACAACGGCATGTATATACCACGGCAGCAGTGTTGAGCCGTGGTATTTTTTCCAGCCTGCCAAGTCTGTGTATATACTTCGTTCGAATGTTTTCAAAGTGTTTTTGGGCAACTACCGATGATTAGCTATAGCATATCCCGTCGGGGAGCTGGAAGCCGAGTTAACCCTGGTCTTCTGCTATTCCATTTTATTATTGGCAAAGACCTGCGTAGGACTTTCTTCTTTGGTACTTGTATTGATTTTTATCACTACTCTGCTTTATGTCGAAGTAGGGTTACTACACACGGTGAAGGATGGTGGATAGGCTGAAATGGAGCCTTTGTTCATCGACACTTTGTTAAAGAACATACGAATAAAGATAGGGGCGGTATTGCATATAAGGGCAAACACGTATGTGATCGCTCCGTCAAATCAGGGTCGAACCGTGATTTCTATTATATTTTGGCACAAGATGGGTGCCTAGGGCCAAGCCGCCTAGACTCCTGGCGAAGGGAACGCGTCCATTGATGATACGTCCCTTGATTCCTTATATTTCGCTCGAGCACTCTTGTTACAATCGTTGATACTGTGAGGACACGGTCAACAAGCCTAGTCCAATACGCTGCAGGGTATAGGAAACCGATAAAATCTGCTCTGTCCGCGACGTATTGCAAAGCACCGAGCATGCCTCTTCTAGTGAATTGCTATGTCTCTACAAATTGGCAACAGGGTTTAATAGCTGGTGTCGGTGTAGTTCTTTATCTAAATTGCTCACAAATTGTCGATAATGCCCACAACAACAACAGCGGCGGCAGCAGCAGCAGCAGCAAAAAAGGGGTCAACAATAGCGTCTATGGTAGCATTTCGGTGGAAGCCAAAGTTTTTTTCCTCTTCGTGCTGGAAGGAAATCGGTCAACTGAAATGAGAACCACTCCCATTTAACGTACCGAAGGAATCTATATAGATGTAGTGGAAGATACGAAATGGTAACTAGTGGAAACTCATAAATATATGAACGTGGACATTAAACTCATAGATAAATGTACATGGGTAAATGTACCCGATGTAGTCAATTTTTTTTTAGCTGATCCTTAGCTTCTCCCTTATCTGGCAGGCCTCAGCATTAACTATTGGGCACATACAAATCGATACCCCCCCCCCCCTGTAGTCTGCATATAGGCCAGCTGCCCTTAGGTACATATTAGGGCTTTGCTTTGATTGAATTTCTAAGGCCCAACGCATCGTTTTCGATATGTTGTAGTCCTACCCAACTCCCCAGTTCCATAATTGTGAGTATACTATGAAATATATATATTACAGCCGGGCGCGATTAATGCGTTCCCTATCGGTAACCTTAGATTTTTTGGTTAGTCAAACCGGAATCACACGTATTTTACTTATGTTTGATTGTCATTTTATTTCATTTGTTGTTTGATTGCAGAGAGTCAGCTGGTGCGCAAGGCGCCATCGTCGTACGCGGACGGTGTGTACATGCTGGCCGGGGAGGATCGGCCAAGCCCGCGGATTCTAAGTCAGGCCCTCATGAAGGGCGAGGACGGCCTTCCCTCCGTCCGAAACCTCACCGTGCTCTTCGTTTTCTTTGGTAGGCCGACAATGGAACCTTTCACTGTCAAACCTTATCAGCTAGGAGTCTCGACTAGGACTTAGCGTGTCGTTGCACTCTACTGCGATCTACATACTGTATTCATAACATGGACATCTTGAGTATTCCAAAGTTTCTTCTCTTGTCTGAATCAAATATGACATTTGTATGAGCATACGAAAAATGACCAGACTGAAAATCGACAGACGTTCAATTGCATATTGTATTTATTTGCTTTCGTCAAGGTTGGATTTCTCTATGTCTAATTTCCAATGCGAACAGCGAAACAGGTGAACAACCCCCTCAGATAAATTCCCGTATAATGTATTTGTATTCAGTCTGCACGTAAACGCCGACCCGCTCTATCATCTTTCTCGTATACAGACGATATATAAATATATATATATGCATATTTATATATACTTACAAAATTTACTAAGTACGCTGCCTGTGTAGAGGCAGCGGTACTCGCTAGCTTCGATATTTCCTCGAAAGAGCAAACATAAAGATAGATTGATATATATAGTTAGTAGTATAGAATAGTTTTACGCTCACACACACACATACACAAATATACACGCCCGTGCGTCGCTTGATGAGATAATCTTATGTCATAGTAAGACCCTGTATCTATTAGCCTTCCGTTAATGATAATTGACAGCATTTATTAATAATAACCGGATAGTGTTGCTGTGTCACACGATTGACGCAGAACTTGTATGATGTGTATTAGTAACGCGCTTTTATAATTATTATTATTATTATTAATAATGACATTACATCATCACGATCGCTGGCCCTTATTACCTTGCTGTTGGCGATGGTGGCACAATGTTGCTAACGCTTGTAGTACTGGAAGATAAAATATTGTCTACAAGTGTCCGCTGTTTGAGCAAACGACAGTAAACTTCGGCCAGTCTACGGGACCCAAACGTAATAGGCGATCACTGAATGAGCCGCTCGCGACGTCGACTTATGGCTGTTCCTGCCGGCGCCGACGCCCTGCCGCCTCGCGACGAATGCGATCAGCTCCGATATGATGCTCCTGATCCGCTTGCTGTAGTTAATTAGCTTCATATTATATGCACGATCGCAGTTCAGTGGTGTGTCGGTTTATTGACGGATTGGAACGTTCAATCGAAGACTTTGAGTTCCGATCGCGTTGGCGATGTTGCTGGCTTACGGGATCGCTGCCTCCATGCGACGCCATGCATTGATTGGATATGAAGCCGTCATGACACGCTATGTCAGTTAGCTTGTCGCTAGGCTGCAATTGATTCTGGGTTAGCTCCGCCGCTGCTGTTGCTACCGGTTCTGCCCGCGAATGCTCGTTGTACTCAGCGTTGCGTAATCTACATCATATATAATATGATATATATTGTATGAAATGGAGGATGAATTGAATAGCGTTATGCGTGTATATCTAGCTAACTGTCGCATTTGCTAATTGTGTGCAACAATGCGTAGCTATAATATATATATATATATACTCTCATATACTCTCGTATATATATATATATATATATATATATATATGTCTCATCAACTCATTTGTCCGACAAATCTGCAAGTGACGGAATACTTCGGTTGCTGTCTCACACATCTCATGCCGACAACACATCTCATGTCATATGCATATTGTATGATTACTATTATTATATATCGACCTGCACTTAATGCGCTATCAAATTGTCCTGTTGCAGGCCAGGTGATCTCGAGCGAAGTTCTTATGGCGAGTGAGCCCGGCTGTCCAATTGAATTTCACCGAATCAAGATCAATCGTTGTGACGAGATGTACGACAAGAAATGCCGAGGGGAAAAGTATATGCCTTTTCATCGAGCCATCTACGACTCGAAGACTGGACAATCACCCAACAACCCTCGCGAGCAGGTATGTACCACCCATCATGTGAGTAGGCCTACCCCTGGGCGAAGTTCGATAACAGAAGTACTAATAAATGCTCCGTTAGTAAGCGATCTCCCGTTAGTGCTCGTATTGGTGTCCGGCAATATTCTGTGCAGCTGGATGATTCATATATACTACTGCCGAAAGCAGCACCGAGGATGTTCAATGTTGGCTGGGAGTCTGCCCGGAAAATTTCCCCACTTTACTAAGAACTCTCGGCCCCAAATTAATATATATGACTAATAAGCAATCCCCGGAGTTCTGTGAACTTCCCAAGCATTACGCTGCTGAGCACGTTAAACAAGCACAGATCACCATATTATTTGTTGTTGCTGTTGTTATTGACCCCGTCATCACAGCAGTGGGTCTAACCCTGTTTTCCAATTCACCTCAAGAGTTCCTGTATGATGTCAGTTCTATTATACGAGTGCGGAGTGATCGTCGGATACGAGCCACGCTGTTCATATTGAGAGCATTGAACGCCTGTTAGAGAGTTCACATAAGCCGATTAATCGAAAAGTCATTTGTTCCTTCAGCTGCTTCGCTGTCATTGAGTCGACTTACACCGGCGTGTCGCAACGGGGCACACAGGTCGAGGGCTTCATTTAGCCTGCGTAATCTGCCGTCTGCTGGACAGCAAGCCCAGCATGGTGTCTTACATCATATACACATGCGGCCCAAACAACGACGACGCTGGAGGACGGGTCAGCTCCTGTCACGTCATTTTGATATCTTTGTCAGGCCCCGTATGCCCCAGAATCCTTTGCTTTGTCGACAGATGATGGACACGAAGACACAAGTCCGCGATGTTATTGCGCTCTAAAAGCATTTATTCGTCTTCCAGCGCTCGTATCGGCGGCGTTTAAGTCTGTTGAATACTATGTATTCGAGCTCATTGTATACGGAATAGAAGGCAGATGGCAGTAGTAGTGGTAGAGTCGTGTGACTGGCCACAATAATAACGCCGCTTTGGGATGATGTAGCAGTTTCTAATAGGATCAACGAGCGTCGACCAAGCTCGCACACACCCAGTTCAGACGTACTAGACTATATGAACTATGTATTTGATGCTGTCTGTTATTTGCTGCTTATCACGGGCACGGCTTCGTTTAGAGCTGCGAACAATGGCTCGTGTGATTCGCACTTGAGAATAACTCACAATACCTGCAGGTGCAATGTGGCACAACGACGACCAAAGCAGTGTCTTTATTTCGAGGAATTTGGCCTCTATCGTCCGTTCGGGGAGTAAAATTCGAGGACGGAAGCGAATCATGATGAGCCGCATTCGTTGTCGAATGTCTCAGGAAATGTCTGACGGAATCACTACTGTGTATCGGTCATGTATATTGTAGTTATTATGCAATTCTAAATGGTTCCCTCGACTGACTCTCTCTGTCATCTGCTTGTTTCTTGCCAATGGGATGTTGTCGGTTTTACAGCCTGCAGAAGGCCGATTTATCGAAAGCGACGTAATGCACTACAGCTGTGTAAAAGAAGTTCGTATAGATCATTTCACCCTATAATATAATACACAGCCTCGACCCATCCGCATCTCGGTTTAGTCTGGCTGAATCTACTTTATCCTTTCATGTTACCGCAGCTCTTGCGACACCAGCATTCAGGGGATGCAACTTTCCAGCACAGAGAGGGTGCGACTGGATGATCCAAGAGAAATGGCCAAAGAAATATTGCGAACGCCAGAGAGAGAGAGACAGAGAAACGGAGAAAGGCAAAGCGACGCTTAACAAGTGGGAAGATCCGAAGGATGTCGACTAACGAGACGATGCCTCCGACGAAAGTGGGTGGCTTTTAAAGGCGGTTGAACAGATGGCTGGCTAGCTGACTGGTAGACGCCGGAGAAGCTGGTGGACGCCGGACCTCTCCTCTATCCTCAAAGGGATTTGTACGACCATAATTGCCTCTGCGGAACTCTTTCCCGACCTCTTCTACTGTACTACTACTGCTACTATTGTTGCCAGTTGCGCAGTCGGCGCTCCGAAGCCGCTGAAGTCTCGGCAAGGGAGGCTTGCTGCCAATGTCTTGTCGCTGCGCCCCGCGACCCCATCCCCTCCCGGCTATCAACCCCGGAGAATCCTGCCATTGCCTGCTGGCTTGCCACTACCGTCATCTCCGCAGTGGCGTTACGTATCGGGAGAACAGCGATGGGGCAAGGCGCAGGAGGACGTCGAGGAGAAAGCGAGCTTGTGAACAGCTCAAAAGAGGCCTCAATACCACCCAGCCAACACTCTGCGGTACACACTGAATTAGGTGTCCCGAGAATGAGTGTAGATGTCACGAGGGTTGTGTTCTCCTATGCTCGCCCTCTGTCTCTCTTTCGTTGTCGTCCTTCTGAGGATTACCACGGCGATGGTCTCAGCCCACTGCGTAAGCCTTGACAGTCAGCTCCTGTGCGTTCTGATGATGTTCGTTCGCCTTCTCGATGTTCTCGTTCTCTGCGTCACCCCTTTCGTTCTAGATAGATCCTCGCTGCTCTGACTCTCTCCCATTCAGGGCAACTAGATGGTAATTCCAAGGGCCAACTCGAAACCCCCTATGCGAATGTCGCTGCACGGACAAACGCCAGAGCGGATCGGGTCAATGCGACGCTTCAGCGGCTGCAGCAACGGACAGAAGGCGCTTGTCAGGCTACTCGTAGATGTATCTATCTAGCAGACTCTGAGCAGCAAATAACTAGGTGCTAAATTATGATGACGGCGACACCCTGACGATCCCCCCCCCCTGACTGTCCGTGTGGTAGAAATGCCGAGATATACGCGTATGCTAGTAGGGTCGGACTCACGCTGTTCAGGGAGGAAGTCGAAGTGAATTACGAACCAACCCGATCGAATGTGTAATAGATTTGTATATATATATATATATATATATATATGACCTGTAGTACCATGGTCCCTGCTCAGGACGAACGGGAGATAGCAGCAAAAGCCGAATCGAGAGATATGCAGCGTTGAATATGCGACGGTGGCTGAAAATGCCGACATGTTAGGTGGTAATCAGCATAGACATGGTATTATTACCAGCCGTCTCAGTGATTCGCACGAATCACATTGCGGATTCATACGAAGTGGGAAGAAAAGAAATACGAGCAAAAAGCCCGAAGGGAAATAGCGGAAAGAAACAGGAAGGCTCACGAGACGTTCCCCGGACGTTTATTATCCTAATTAGGTGACGGCACAGCGAGTCACTGGTGTGCGTAGTGTGGCTCTATCGTGAACCTTATGAACCGACTCAACACTGAGTCGGGGAATCGAGTGCGAGGATGGTATTTACGACGAACAGAGGCGGTGCTGTGCTGGAACCAATCATTATGCTTTTTGGATTTTCCAAGTCTTTATACTTTTTGGTCTGTTCGAAGAAAAATCTAAAGGAAACGATTGAGAACTTACGAAGATTGAATATGCATAAATAAACACTGTGATTTCAGCAGCAAGTAGCTAGCTAATCTTAGGTAGCACATTGATTAATAGGCTCACCGTATATTCAGTACCAACCATAGTCACCAAGTAAACGTGTCGGCGTATCGTTGCTGTTGTTGTTGTTCGTGCCGATTACAGATCAACATGGGTACGTCGTGGATCGACGGGAGCTTCGTCTATTCGACCTCGGAGACGTGGGTGAACACAATGCGCTCGTTCAAGAACGGTACTTTTCGAGCAACCGAAGGCAAGTTGCCACCGCGGAACAAAGAGAGAGTACCTCTGTTTAATTCACCCCCGGCCCGCTACCTGGGTATTATGAACCCCGAACGGATGTTCAGTAAGTGAAGGACAGCCAATTCCTGTCCAATTTCTGTGTCTCGGTGCGTGGGGCTGTTGACGCGGTGTAACATCAACAACCTACAGTGCTCGATGGTGTCCGGTGTTCGTGTTGTCGCCCGCTGGGACTCACACTTCACGAGTTGTGCCGCTCTCCGCTGACTCGATCGCTCGTTAGCTCGTTCTCCTCTTTGATGCCTGTCGTCGTTCGTGACTTCACAGCCTGCTCACTGTTCTCTCTCTCTCTGTTTGTTGCTGTCGATCTCTGTTTGTTTGTATCTCTGTCCCCCGCTCACACTCTCGTGATCTCATGTTGCTGATCTTCGTGCTGGTGGTAGTAGTGTTCTTTTCGTGATTCGGTTTTTGCCATTGTGTTACCCCGCAGGGTGGTAAGGCTGGCTATTTGTCTCTTTATGTGTTATTCGTCCCTTGGTTTGGCTTGCTCATTCGTCTGCTGCACGTAGGTCACATCCAGTCATATGTATGAGTGTACGTCGTCCATGGTGGGTGGGTCTCTCGATGATGGGCTAACTCTGGCTAGCTTGCCGAAGACTCATTTCGGTCTCACGTATGAGAATTCACAAGCATACCGCTATATATAGCAGACATGCACTTGCAGTCGCGAAACGCGCGCGCGCGAACGTAAAACTGGGCCATCGAGTCTGAACCCCTGAATCGGGGGGAGCTTGGTGTCACACCTGGCTGGGTATCGATGTACTTGCTACATAACGGTTATGGGCAGAATCAAAATAATTCACTCGGCACTCGGCAGGTGGATCAACATGGATAGCGGTGGCGAACGACTGCAGCCGCTGCCAGCTGAATTGAACACGCATAACGACGGGTGCTGGTGCTGCTGATATTATTTGTACGAGTAGGCGGTATCTCAATGCGGTATCTAATCAATCAGGTTGCGGCTGCATGGAACTCGTGGAGGGAGGAACCACAATAATACCTGCTGGTGAATGGAATAGAATATCCGGTTGGTGGAGGGATTAATCGTAATGCATATATGCAGCGATATTTTATATATATATATACATATATGTATGTTGCTGATATCGATAATGGAAATTGAACGCGTTCGGTAATCTTGGCAGAACAGTTCGCTCCTTCAGGATAGGTTTGCTTTACAAATCGCGGGTCATGAGAATGTGATCCCGATCTTTGGTCCAGTTTCCCCTTGCCAGTATGCATGCGCGTTTGTGTGTGTGTGTGTGTATATGCTCTGTTGTATGTGTGTGAAGCTAAATTATACAAAAAAAACAAGTGAAGTATATGTGAGGGCATAACAGTATCAGATATGAACAATTAACCGATCGTACTACGGTCGCGCGAGGACCAAGTTCCTTTGATGCTGTGGAGCGCAGAAGCAATTACTGACATCGGCTATATTGACTATGTAGGACCTCCTCCCTCTATTTTCGTATACCACATATTATACAAAGCCTTCATCGAAAACTTTCCTATTGCTGGCTAATCTATTAGCACAGTCGGGACATCTAGTCTGTCGTATGTTCTCCTCGGTCGCATTGCTGACACAGCTGCCTTTCAAAAGCTGTTGCTCTTACAGGCAATCCTCTGATGAGCAACGTTTGGTGATGCAATTTGTACCTACTTATAAAGCTTTGCGGCTTGTTCGAATCCCCCTTCGCATCGTGGCCAACATCGGTGTCCTATTGCTTCTGCTGCAACAGCTACTTGACAGTTCTGTTCGTCCGTTTACGATAATGCTCCTATGTTCTGACCCTCACCCCGACCGCCCCCCCTCCATCATTCGCCATATTCTACCCGTTCCCGGAACGGTTGGTCTGCTTCGGCGGCTGCTGCCGCGGCGCCGTTTCGTCATCGGCCATCGAGGACGATCCCTTCCCTCTGCAACGACATGCACTCCACTCATTGCGTCGCTCGTTACCTCGTGCCAGGCGTGCGTTCCTATTGGCAGACATTTGCCTGACAACAACGCCGCCGCCGTCGAAATACAGATTGCTTCGACGACTCCTCTCAGTGTACGCGTTCGTGTTTTTTTTCCGTGTGTTCTCCTGCTGTTTACCACCCGGAGGGGTTTGTCGATCGCTCGTTGAAAATCTCCGCTCGTGTGTCGGTTCCTGAACGGGCCATCCTTTCGCCCACGGGGAGCACGACGCAAACGCGTGTCTACCCTGTCGTTGCTCCGCGAGCCCTTCTACTTGACCTACGTTACGATTTTGCTCCGACAAGAGGTGCTCGAAGCTCCTAAGAAATTCCCAACCCCTCGACCCCGCTGTCGAATTCTTCTATTCTACGTGTTTTGTCTCCGGCCTTCTCACTAGCTTCCCGTTGCTCACTGTATGGCCGCATTTCGCCAGCTACGATTCGTTTGGTGCCGTTGTCGCTTGTTGTACGTCGATCTTCCCTCGACAAGTTTCGTCTTCGATTCGAGAATGATTTCGACCCGTGTCCTTGTTTTGGCCATAGCCATTTCGCCTTTGAGGAAAATAGGCAGCGCCCAGCATCTCTGCCGCCGCAAGAACTCGGCATCGTCCACATTGAATTTGCTATCATAGATACACGGGAGGTCGAAGCAAATAAATCACAAGCGAACGACAACTGAATGTTTTCCCAACACGCATCCGTCTCATTAATGCTACTCGATCCAAGCGGTACTATACTACGCCTGGCACAAGAGCGTTTCTTCGCCCTAAACTGTGCCATCCGGCACATGCAAGGGCTCCCGTAATCTCCGCCATTAATTCAATGAACATTTACCTTCAATCATTTACTGCATCGTTCCAATGGCCCACAGTGGATGAAACGCGAGCACACAGGGGCGAATACCCGCAGCGCATCAAGGAATCATATCCATGCGTAATGTTTGATTTGTACGCACGATGCTAGAGCATCTACTGTTTGCGTTTGGGTGTTGTGTACACGCTTTTGTGATCTACGTATATATGCGTAGATGCGTATTTCTGTGTGTGCGGTTATATCTTCGTTTGGGTAAACTCGCAAAGCCTTATTAAGCCGTTTGTTTTCATTCTTGTGGGGAACGGTAATGTATTTGTTCATCGTAATGCTCTTCCAGTTTTGCCAATTTTCTATCTGTCTACATAAATGCTCTCCGCTTGCCTAGGTATTCCCTCGTTTTGTCACACGCCGGTGTTACGTATTAGGCATTTTGATTACGTACCTGTACATATATATATATATATATATATATATATGTATGTAGCATTTCCTTTGCTATCCTTTCATACTTACTTAATTTTAACTCTGCCCACAATAGTTGCTTTTTGTGCCTACCGTTTCATATGAGTAGTCATTGATTGAAAATGTCACATCGGTCGGTCACGCCATATACCATAGAAACAAATTCGCACAACTTTAAAGTTCTCTCTGACACTTGGAGTAATTATATATATGTATATGCTTCTTCCTTATGAAGGACGCCTATTCCTTCTATCATGAACACGTTCGATCTCAAGGAGGCGGCCCTACAGTATCGGCGAGACCATCGACGATATCTGCCTATGTCCACCTATGATAGCTATTCTTGGTCGGTCTTTTCGCTTCGCTGTTTCAAATATTTGCGAGTTCTCCCGTATATATATAGGCATGTATGTGTATATATTATATCGGGCGCTTCCCGCTGCCTCTGACGTTAGTGGCCGACGGCCATCTCGGAACGCCATGGACGGGACGTCATGAGATAGGCGATTGACGTGAGGCTCAAGCTAGCGGCCGGGGCGAAATATCGGCTCGGACCGCGAGAGTTTGTCCCATTGGCTCTAGCATCGCACAGTGTTGACGGCGGTGGCGGCCTGTTACTGGTTTTGCCCGCCCGTGGCGCCTCCCTTGGGCTGCTGCTGCTGCAGCTGCTGCTAGTCCCTTCGCGCTTGTTACCCTGTGAAGGAGGCATGCCACCCCATCAACTCGATAGCCTCTCCAGGCCAAGCTGTAGTGGCAGCAGCCGTGTAGGGCAGCAGTCTAATACGGCTAATAACAACAAGAAGACAACAAGAAGAGCGTCCCAGCAAGGCACACTGACGAGGGCCCGGCGCCGAGGGCATCGGTCTAGCCAGCCGTGCGAGCGTCTTCCCGGGCATTCCCGATACCGCTGCTGCTGCTGAAAGCCTCACTTGGCATATCTGTTCCTATTGAAGGCCTATTAGTTATTATCAAGGGACGAACGGAAGAAAGAACGAAAGAGATACAAAGCACACGAAGCCAGAGAGAGAGAGAGAGAGAGAGACAGGAGCAAGACGTGGAGGAGCCGACGAAGAGAAAGGCCAGCAGAGGCACGAGGAATATCAAGCAGCCAGTGGCGCCACGGGCTGAAGCTGCAGCCAGCGGGCAACGGGCTGGGACGCTAGCAGGCAGTGATAGGGAGCATCGACACAAACAGCAGCAGCAGCAACAATAAAGCAACAACAACAACAACAACCGCAGCAACAACAATAAAGCAGCAGAAGAAACAACAACAACAGCACATCGCTATCAATAACAAAGGCGGCCACGGCGGCCGGACCACGCAACGCTATCGGCGGAAATTGGTCGACTACTCGGCGGCCGACGAGTGTATCGCGACGGTGCTAGGGCACTACCGCTATACGATGGTAACGGCCACGCCATAGTCGTAGCATCTATCGTGAGCATCTATCGGTTTCGACAACGGCGGGGGCAGGCTGCCGTATTCGGGAGAAGCCGTGAAGCCGAAGAGCTGCGAGACAGTCGCGGCGGTAAGAGCTGCTGCTGCAGCGGCGGCGGCGGCCCAGTGGTGGGTTCACTGGCTATATCGTCGGCAGCCCGTACAACACACATAGCACATCATCTGGCGAGCGGGTGGATTTCGCAGGCAGTTTAGTTCAGGTCGGAGGAGGGGGAATCCGTGAGGTATTATAGATGGCCATGTATGGCAGAGGAGCTGTGATACAAACAGCTTAGACACTGGAGGGCCGTTCGTCAGGAAGGTGGTAACGGTTGACGACTTCGATTGGGGTCGTTGTAGAGGACGCTTGAGGGTCTACGTTGGGATAATAGTGTATTAGTAGCACTGGTTTCATATACATTGAAGGGGTCGTTTGTTGAACTTCAAATAAAAATAGTGAAATTGATGATAAGAGATGCTCTTTTTAGCTAAACCTGATGTTTTGCGTTTGTATTCAATTTGTGCAGATTCCATATAATGTCTGCATAGCTCATATTTCGGCCTTAGCACAACAATTTTAAAGGGTTCATTCTAAATTGGTATTTGAATGTCCACCAATTGCTAGTCAAATGTCCGCCAGTCTCTATCGCTATCTATTATCTTCAATTGTGTATGTTCATTGCAAAAGAGGTGTTTGGTGTCGCTTGCTCTATGTAAAAGTACTCGTCCTAATTAAACTTAAATATACGTTTATATTTGGGTTTGCGGTGCCGCGGTAAACATAGCCAAACACATATACAGTAATATGCATATATAACTAATCCACAATACATATGTTGAAGAATTGTCGGCTGTTGTCTGTCATGAGATTCGTTGCGGTGTGCGGGAATAACGATCAACTGCAAGAATGAATTATTGTGGTCGAGGTGGATAAGCAAATTCTCACAGCTAACGCATGACCCGGGTGGAGGGTTATGCAGTCATGGCAAGGGGATAACACAAGATACATAAACACATGATATACCTATGAGACTTCCTACGGAAGCGTACTAATCAACCTCGATCAGCGCTAATTGACCTCTCACTAATTGCATCTGATGTTTTCTAACGTACCGCTTCGAACTGCAGTCCTTGGCGACCCTCGCACGAATCAGAATCCCGGCCTTCTGGCGTTTGGGATCCTCTTCCATCGGTGGCATAATGTCCTCGCTGAGCGCGCCCTCAAGGAACACCCGGACTGGAGTGACGAAGAGATCTTCCTACATGCCCGAAGATGGGTTATCGCTTCCCTTCAGGTAGGTTCGGATTGATATCTACTATACATATAATAAGTATCGTGGTTGGAATAAGCATATTGATGTGATGTTACGCGTTAGGAGGAGTGCATGTAGAATTTGTCACAAACACATATTTTGCATTATATGCTAATGTTCTTTGCATTATAGACGACATTTCGTGGTATATGTATTATTATAGAGACAGGCACGGATCTATTATTGGGATTCGAGCTGATCATTTTCCGTTCTGTGGACCATATAATGCTGTCATTTACCCCAGCTGAGAGGTATTTAATAGTCGTAATTTATCTTTATTATTGGATAGTTCGACATACATGCTATACTATTCATTTATTCTTGTTATTACTTATTATGAGTGTAGAGGGTGCCAGCAAGAAAATGCAGGTCTCTTTTAAGCTTCAATTATTCGAGATGGATTGTAGCGGAAGTTGGCGTTAGCAAATATACAACTGCATATATTGAATTATTATTATTATATTATTATTATCATTAGTCGTGTATCGTCAATTATGAGCTCCACTGAGCGTTTGGCCAAGTTGCACAGGATTAAAGCCATGTGATTGCCATGACACCAGGCGGCTAGGATTATGCTCAGCTCTTAGCTGGCACAAATGGACGCTGGCTTCGTTGCGGCGATATTTAGTCTGGCCAGACTGAATAATAGACAGTCTGTTATTAGACGGAAGAACAGAGGGCGCACCCCAACCCGATGATGGAATCCAGAAAGGAATGTCTTGTTCATGCCTCCCAGCTGCCACGGCCTGTCCAGTTACGCACGATGGTCAGTGAGTGCCTTTGTACCTAACAGGACCGTCCCTTTCACTCACTCTCTCTCTCTCTTTCGTGCGTCCTTGATAGGCTGGCCGCCTTACTAGGAAGCAGGGCCTGGTCTCGCGCTGCCCTACCCTGATGAGCGTTCCTGGATTAGATCCTCACTTTATAGCCCTGGCGCCGCACGCTGTCGTATACTATGTGGCTATGAAATCGCGATGCAATTACATTCTCTCTCTATATATATATATATATATATATATATATATATATATATATATACATATATATATAGACAAGTGGAGGCAAATCGTTAGAACACATATGAAGACGATCATGCCATTGTTATTGCAGCTGGTGGCTTCTCCTGAACGTGTACACACGTACATTTAACTAAATGACGAAAATAATGAAACAATGGGAGCCTTGCATGGTACAAGCTCTCTAAATGAAGCTTCTCTAGGCTCCCCACTTCTCGATGTATAATAGTCAACTCATGCGATCGCATGACTGCTCAACTGTCTCCCTGTTCACATTTTTGCCTCAACTCGTGAAAGATCTTTTTTTTTTATGGGGGGTGTCGAGAACGCGTAATGCACATGCGTGACAGAACAGCCACCTCTTGTCACCACCTAGTGTGAGACTCTTAAACTCACTAAAACCCGTTTCCCCCGCCCCCACCACTAGTTGGTTTGGAACGGCGTAAGCAATACTTCAAACGAAACGGCTAGGTCTGTACACGCCAAACTATCCAACTCGTGGAATTGAACCCGTGCACCTACGTGTCACCTTCGATTTCAAGACAGGAGCACGCGGATGCACCACGCTACCCGGAGCTTCGACAAAATTGTGTTGCCCGGGAGCGATGCTGCCCCCGCTGAGATTAGTGCGGGACACCGCGAGCTCAGCATCGTTGACAGGCTTACGGATTGGGGAGTGTCTCAAGCCACGAGGCACTTCTGTAGGGGCGACACCGCGAAGGGTAACTGCCAAAGAGTTAAAAGTTCCTCCTCTGGGAGCTGGCTACAAGCTTTCTATGCTTGCGTACGATGGAAGGAGTATCACCGACGACGAAGCAAGATAGGGGGGAGTAAGATGAGATCACATCGGCCACATCGCCATCGTCCATAAACTCCGCACAATTTGCATCAGCCAACCCTCAGCGAGGGCTGTGCCCTCGAGTTCTGCGGAACATCGCCAATCAACTGGAGACTCTCAGCCAACGTTCATTCTAGTAATATCGGCCACACGCCCTATTAATTCATTACCTTTATCCTAATGCCCAGCCGCTCTTTCGTGATCTCGTTCGATCTCCATATCCAATGTGACAGGCTGATAGTCTCGTCAGTGTCCCTGCACACAGAGATACGCCGAACTCCACTCACCGCGGGCCTGTCAAGAGAGCGGCAGTGAACGCTAGTCGATTGATATTGCTGTAGCCAGTCGCTGAAAAGTCCGAAACAATGAGTGTTTAAACGACTGAGTGAAGTTAACGCATCGTGTTCACAAACGAGCCATAGGAGGAATTAGCTATAAAGCTATGGTTAAATCACTTTTTTGTCCTTCAACGGTACCTATGCCTTGTAGCTCACATGTACTGTAGTAGGACAGTTCTGCTAAAGATTCCCTTCCACAGTCGTTCTGCCGTTCCTCTCGACTCGATCACTGGGTCAAGGGCGAAGTCGACACGTGTTTGATTATCTCGAAGTGTGGTACGCGAGAGCTACATACATAATCCTGTGCAACCCGATCGTCTCGTTCCCCTTTGCCCATTATTCTGGCGGTCTGAATCAGGTTCTTCTGATAGTAATGACCATTGTGCCTAAAGTAGTAATATTAATTATAGTTGACATGCAGTTTAACCATACCTTTTTAGGCGAGAGCTAGTTAATGCACGAGATACTGACCTACCGATTTGATTTCATCTATTATAGAATATCATGATGTACGAGTACGTCCCAACGCTGCTCGACGAACCTGTATCGCCATACGCCGGCTATAAGCCTGATGTGCATCCAGGCATAAGCCACGAGTTCCAGAGCGCTGCATTCCGTTTCAGCCATACATCCATCCCACCTGGGCTTTATAGAAGGTTCGACAATTTTATCATTATATCGTATATACGTAGGAAACTAAATTAACACAATTGGCTAAAAACAGGATCCGACAGACTGCTAGCCTGCACATAGCCTGCAGCCCCCACTTACCGTTAGCTCGTCTGATCAGTTCCACCCTACTTACGGGTGATTTGCAAATAGTTCTTATTACTTTTTTCTGAAAATATGTATTGGTGTAACGATACTCTACTGATAGACGTAACTTAACCCATGCTTTAGTTAACTGAAAAAGTGCCATGAAAGATTTAGTAGTCAAGAAAAATGAATCGCAGGATCCTCGGATGGGGACATGGGGTTCATCGTGCCTCGTCCCGGCCCGAACGATGGCTCATCCAACGATCATGATAATAGTTGCTGCGGTGGCGTGAAATTTTCCCAAACGGCTTTCCTCTCAAGCTACGTATTCTCGACGTATTCAGCTTACGTAAGTATTCGTCGTTTTTGAGCTGCACACCAATAAGCGACGGCGATGCGAGAAGGACCCCCACTTGTGATCAGAGCTGCGCGATCAACGTGAGAAAATCGGCTATGGACAGCTGACTAGAGACAGAGGCGGGAGCTGCAAGGGTTTCGGAATGAGAGCGGCTGGTCGGGGACCGCTGTCGGCCGACGAAATGCCGAACCCTGTGCAGACAAAGCTGGCAGCCGAGGAGGCAGCAATAGCGATGGAGGCGCGCCCAACGAATGAGCAGCGTAAAAGGCGAGCTGAAGCTGTGAGGGTATGATGATATGGGAATGGCTCTGCTGCAGCGAAGCCGAATATCGCGAGGACGGGATATGAGTATGCTCTTGCCACGCGCGGCTCAAGTTGAGAGAGAGAGAGAGAAAGAGCAGGAGGGAGAAAAGGAGAGTTTTACGATAAGTTCCCGATTCCTGATGCTGCTGCTGCTGCTGCCCGTCGTCATCGTCTTCCATGCTGTTCCTTCGTCGAACGCTGGTGTCTGGCCTCCACCGGCAGAGGCAGTGGCCGTCGTCGCTCTCTTGCTAGCGAGCACCATCTTTCGCGGTTCTCAGCTCTCAGCGGCAATTCTGGGTTTCTCGACTTTCAACAACTCCGAACAATGGGGCTAGGAGAGAGAGAGAGAGAGAGAGAGCGCGCGCAAGAAAAAGATAGAGAAGGGGGGGATTGGGAGCTGGCCGCGCGAGCACTCAGCACCTCGACCAGGGAGCCCCCGACCACCAGTCTGGCTCGCGCAAGCCCACCAGCGACCATGTCGACCAATCGACATTGCCCTGTACAGCAGGCGTACGGAAGGCGTCATGTGCATTCCGGCGAAGAGGTTCATTTTCGGCTTATTACTAAACACATTGAAAATTCCATTCTCTTGTCTTGGCAGTCAGCCAGCCAGCCAGCGATCCAGCCTGGGAAGCAGACCTCTCGGCCCTGCCCAGACCGATCGTCCTTCCCTCCTTCTGTTTCAGCCGTTTCCCTCAGTTCGTTCAGATCCTTTCCAGGATCTCACCTCACGCAGCACATCACGCCTCCCGACAGACCTAATGGTATCGCAAATATCTATCCCCCCCTAACTCACCCCCTAGCCCGCCAGGGCGCTCTTTACCATATGAGTTTCTCACAATCACCTTCTCGACGGCATATCTCGACTTGGATGAACGTGCTCAAGAAATACAGGCTGATTGCAGTAGTAGTTCGTTCGCACAGACCTAATGCCGAACGAGAATCTTCTGCTCTCAACAAGGATTTATATGATTAGTGTACATATCTATTTTATATTATTATTATGAATGACGCTCATAAACTCGCTCAGCGAATGAGGGACATTCGATATCTAAGTTGAAATATCAGCAATGGTTGGAGTAGTGGTGATTATTTCAGTTCTTTTAGTAAGTCATACATGTCGATTCTGCGAACGCTGATAGTTAGCTGTAGTAGTGTAGCTGAGTAGGGAGTGTCTTGTAGCCAAGGCCACCCTACGCGTAAGAGATGCGCTGACAGTTTCGATTCGTCTCTCCTTGTTCATCCTCCGTTCAATTTGCCATTATATCTTATATGACATATGATAACCCTCTCTCTGGGATTGCTTCCTTGTGCATTCTAGAACGGCCAACTGCACCTTCCCAAAGACGCGGACCGGCCGCAGTGCTATGCGTATGTGTTCGACGTGGTGGCTTTCAGAGGAGGTGCTCCTGGAAAACGGTATCGATGAGCTCCTCATGGGCATGTCATCACAGATCGCTGAAAAGGAGGATCACGTGATGTGTTCCGATGTCAGAGGTACGTTCAACATAAGTCACCATGTTACACCAGTCGCAATAATTATTCAATAACCGATGAACATGCGTATACCACATACATTAGTGTTGATTGATAAACAGCTCCTCAAGTGTAACGATACATAAGCTTCCGCGCAAGACGCCGGCATCGTGTCTCAGCGAGTCAACACATACGCCCTTCAATGTCAACAGTCTCAAGTATGGTCCATCATACGTTCAGACGAACAAACATGTAAATACATACACTTTCATGATCTTCTTGCACAATGACGCATTTTGCCTCGAGCTCCGATTGACAGGACTCAGATAAAAAAAATATGCTCTGTCCGAACTTAGTATCTCGCTCGTTTAACCAGCCGCGATTGCGTACCAGTCTGTGTCCTTGTGTGTTCTGGATCTACCCTGCTTGCTCTATGGTGTGCCACGACTGCTGTCCGTTCGATGCGCTGATGAGTTCCCCGGCAGCGCCGGTTCCGCTCGCGTCCGTTCAGTGTCGGCGGACCGGACAGCCGGAGATTCGTTGATACGCTCTACCAGAACGCAGCCGCCTACCCCCCCCCCCCCCCCGTTGATACAGCACCAATTAGCTAAACATGACCACGCTAGCTGGCAGCGGGGTGATGTCCTAGTTAAGACAGTAAAGTAGAGAACGAGAACACGATAGGACACGATGGAAAGGGGAAGACGGCAGTCTTGTAAGAAACGGGTCTCTTGCCTTGTCTCAGGCCTTGCCTCGCCTGTCCGTGCGGATCTTCACCTGAAGTGGTCGCTCGATCAGAGTGGTGAAGGACAGGGTCGCGAGAGTGGAGCAAGACCAAAAGCCTTTCTTAGCTAGCCAGGCCTGCCTTTGCTTAGCAAGCCGGGTAAGCTGTGTAGAGTAGAGAAAGTAGTCAGTCGTCGGTGAACGAGCTGCTTGTCACACGGCCTCGTTAATGTTGGAGCCGAGTTAAGTGAGGCGGTCCTGAACCCCACTCGCCGGCGCACGCTCTCATGGAGCAGCAGCGGCTCGGTCTTGCCCTCCTTTGACGATGTGGCAATGACAACGAGTACCCGGCCAGCACGAATAGTACTGATAGTTGTAGTAGGCAGCAATGTTAGCCGAGACCCAACTAGCAGGCTTGGACTAGCCAGACTGGACTACAGACCAATACAGACCGCTGTTAGATGGGGAAATTGTGCGGCGAGGCGTCAACTGACGTAAGGTAGACGTTTTGTTGATTGGACTGTCTTACACTAAACATTGACGCCACGGCTACGCTATGCTAACAGATGGCAGAGCACACACGCGCATATCTAATTGGGTAACAGAGACCGCTAAAGGGTGGTCTACTCGTGAGTCATTTACACGGGTGTATCGTTATGTTTTTTAAACATATATATATATATATATATATATATATATATATATATATACAAGTACAGTTAATTCAATGTCGATATACATTCACTACCATCCCAAGACGTGTACAAAATCTAACAACGACGCAGAACAGCGTCTGTCACGCGCCCCAAGAGGCTCTCAACGCAAATAAATTGTTCGAGATTACAATACTCCCTGGAAATTATGTATATATATATATGTATTTTTTTTCTGATAATTGTACAATGATAATCAACAGAAAGTGCAATTTTATATTTGGTGTTATTCTGCGTTTCTCCTCCTCATCTGCTCAACGTCATCAACGCGGACTTTAGACAAGCTGTTCGGCCCGATGGAGTTCAGCCGGCGTGATCTCGCAGCACTTGACATCATGCGGGGCAGGGACAGTGGCTTGCCAGACTACAACACCGTGCGAAAATATTTCAATCTCGATCCTGTCAGTGACTGGCAGACCATCGGCGAGAAGCTCAAGTCTGCGAATCAGGAGGTAAGTATGATGTGATGTGATGGTTGAGCTTGATGTGTCGTGTCGCCTCGGCTTGACTTTCGTGGCTATATGCAATGTCGAGGAAGGTGGACCCACGCTGCCCTCCCGACCGACCATCTTCTGGCTAGTTGGCAGGTCCACACCCGTAGCAGCATATATCGCCCTTTATTGCTCCGCTAATACCCAGTGGCTTGGCACCAATCCCCCGGGCCGGCCGGCCTCGGTCAGCTCATACTCAAGCTGCTGTCGTATGTAAGGCTGAGAGATCTAATTTAGAGCTTTAGCCGCCGCCGCCGCCGTCATCGCTGCTGTAGCCGCCGACGCACACGATGCCTATGCAGGGAGCGTGGGTTGCACGGCACTCGGCAGCACCATACCGTGTGCGTAATCGTCGTCCACTATGCGTTAACGACAAATGGCGCAATTCTGCCCTAGGCCATCCTTCATAGCTCATGAAGAGCCTTTTGGGCTCTCGGTTGGCTGGCAGGCGTTTTAGGCCCTCAGATTTGTCGACCGGTCGGACGCCGCTAGATGACGCTAGGCATTTCCGACTAACCCCTACGTCAGGGTTCGTTGCGACCCCTTCTTCGTTCTGTGGCTGTTTCTCTCGCGTTTTCCTCTCTCTCTCTCTCGCTATTTCTCTATAGAGCAGTCAGAACAGCGCTTCCTCACCAGTAATAGACACTGAAGCCCTGTCCTCGCCTTTAATGGAGTGCACCCTACACTTTTGCGACCTTTGCTTGTCTTGCCCCGCTGTCATGTGTCTGTCCGTTTGTAGCTCATCGAGCGCCTCTACACGCTATACAAAGGCAACCTGAACAACATCGACCTCTTTGTCGGTGGCATGCTGGAGTCGGAGGGCGGACGACCCGGCGAACTCTTCCGCAAGATCATCAAGGAACAGTTCGAGCGTTTGCGGGATGCCGATCGTTTCTGGTTCGAGAACACAAACAATGGCCTGTTCACCAAGGAGGAGATCGACGCAATCCGACAGATCACCCTGTGGGACGTCATCGTCAACGCATCTGATAACATCCCAGCGGGAGCAATGCAGCAGAATGTCTTCATTCATTCGGAAGGTACGACTCATCTTGCGTAGAACCAGTGTTCTCTATCCCTATTCTTCAGTCCTTGTTGCTGCTGTTGTTTCTGGTGTGCCATTTGCATGCAAGCGTAGGTGATTATTATACATTATTATGGCATAATAGAGCGTGCAGTGATTTATCGCTCTCGCAGTCACAAAATATAGGTAAACACAAGGGCGAAATGCTGAATTGCATATACCAGTCGCAACCGACATTAAACCAATGTTCATCCGATGATATAATATATAGTGGACTCATGCACCGGGTAGTTACAAGAGGCCAGGCAATTCGAGTGATAGTTTTGCAGTTGCCGATAGATAAATAGGCGGTACAGTTTCACCACATTATTATTATATATAATATATTAACCTTATTACCAAATCGAATGCAGCCACCGAACTGATTCACGGATCCACGTATCTACCGTGGAATGAATATCGGGGACCTTGTAATTTCAAATCCCACTCGATGACCCTATGTCGATCATGGGCGTTACGATAATCGTGATTTACATGCATTTCAAATAGGTACCTCGACAAACAGTATTATTTACTACCTAATAATACTTGTATTTATTACCTCATTTATGTCTATAAAGTCTCATAAGCGATACAAAACTGTGTTTGTTAACATTAGGTCAATTAGCCATCTTATCAAATATTCCATTTCGTCTTGATTTGTGTGAACAGTTTAGCCCTGAACTGCCCTGAATACTCGTTACTATTTAACCCAAGGAGGGAATTACGTCTGATTAACACGATTGCCACAAAAAGCAATAGCATCACAGGATGATTGTGCAAAAAGTCTCATTCCAGTAAGCCTAGCCAACATGGTCCTAATTTGTTGGCAAAGCGATTTGCCTCAAGGGACCTCAGGGGCCCCTTCGCTGGCAATTGACTTTTGCTCATTCTGGGGCCGAGACAATGTGTTCGTAGCCAGCTTGAAGCAGATATCGCTAACGCTAATTATATAAAATAGTGTATTAATAGCCGTATATGGGTAATTAAATGTCTGCCAATTGTCATACGTTCGGGTAAATATAGTTTAGATTAGATTCACATTATATTCCACAGTTCGGTCTCGTGGTAGCCAGATGTACGGCTTATTTTGTTGCTTAGTCATCACAATTCAGATTTAAATCGTGCACAATTGGTTGCAAAGTGCCATAAATTTAATATTAATATGAAATATCACATTAATTGATGTTGTTGCAATCTCGTTAACAAGGGGATCTTGATACGATTGGATTTTTTCGCTATTGCGCACGTTACAGGTGATCCTTGCCCACAACCTGGTCAGATCAACAGCACAGCTCTCGAGCCCTGCATGATTCTCGAGGGGTGGGACTATTTTCGAGGAAACGAGGTCGTGTACATCTATTGCTGTCTGATCCTCGCCTTTATCCCGATCAGTGAGTGTGATATAGTTACAATTTACAAAAGTCGACGTCATATCATATGCTGTCGATCCATTATTGCAACAGCATGATAGCACTTCTGGAGGTGAGCACTGATGTAAGCTCCTTTAGACTGCGCTGTCTCCGAGCGTCCCCCATTATCTCATTACGCTTATCGCAAATAACCATTAGGATCCCATCGCTCATATCTTGGTCGGCGCACACATCGGTGACCGTTGTCATTTGTGACAGTGGCCGAACTGCATTGTCGCTGGTCGCTGATCGTCGGAATCGTACACATTCCGCTTGCTAGCGAGAGAGCGAGCTATATATCGAGGGGAAACAGGGGAGGGATAGCAAGCCATTCTCGTGCGGTATTTAGCGTCGCCGTTTGTCTGTATAGCGTGCTCGAGCGCGCGAACTCTCTCTGTATGTTAATACGTACACAACCTGACAGTGCTCAGTGGTAGACAATGCAGTCTGTGGTAGACTCATTGGCGCTGGTGCATTCGTGGCCTTCTCACTCTGCAATCTCGCTGGCTCTGCTATCCACTGCGCGAGTCGGGAGAGATGCGTGGAACGGCCAGTCGCCGGAGCTCCTGTCACAGGCAGGTCACCGACGTCATCCACCTGGCTATGCGGGGGAGGACTGGGCCGTCAGGGGGCAACCGAGGTTGGTTCCTCTTCCTCTCCTCTCGTTGGCTGACTGACTGGTCGGTAAGAGAATGAGGGATGGCCGACTGTTCCCAGTGGGAACGTTGGAACTGGGTTAGGCCGACGACGACGACGACAGCAACGACGACAAAATAGGTGACGAGAGAGTGAGTGAGATATATGTATATATATATAGGAAGGCGTGTATTGTGTGAGTGGCAGTTGCGGTGCAGTTGTGACGGGATATATGCTCCCTGTAAGGATGAGAAAGAGGTCTGAGACAGGGGAAAGGGCACACAAGCTATGGGACAAAGGACACCCACTGCCCTCCAGATAGATGGGGTCACAAGAGGTCAGGTTAGAGGTAGGCAGTTCGTGGGGTTTGTCAGCGAGTGTCAGCCGTCGCTGGTCGATTGGCTGGAAGCCGTTGGCGTATATGCGCTTCGGCCGCAACGAACGAGAAGAGTAACTCTTCCAGGCTGCTAGCTAGATCTATACGCTCCTCGTTCACACTCCATGCCACTCTCTCGGCCTCTCTCTCTCGCCTCGTGAGGTCAGGACGCTCGCTGTCGCGCATTGTTCGCAGGGCCACCACTCAGTAGTGGGGGAAGGACTGTTACCGCGAGCGGATGCCATCCAGTCCGTCGCCCTGGGGAGCTGGGGGTAGGGGTTCCGAGACCAAAACGAGGGAACCGGGCACTGTGACGAAGTGGTAGGGTTCTGAACGCAGTTGACGTGGGGACCTCCGTTCGGAGTCGGCTTCGTTCAGCTCACACGGTTCAGGCCCGGAGTCAGCTCGATAGGTGCTGTCGACATCATTGCCCTCACCACGGTAGCGTCAGTCACCAACCACGGCTGCCGTGAACCGACTGTGGGAGGACGTCGGTGATGAGGCACGGCGGGAAGGCAACGCTGGGACGACATCCCTGGAACCAACGTTCCCAGCGTGCGCTTGCCAACTAGAAAATTGAAAAGATTAGCGCGTTAGGTAGCAGAGTTCGGCACCTGGCCTCACACGAGACAGGCTTTACGTGGTGCGAAGGTGAACCCTATCCGAGGGACCAGGCTGACATGCCGACGATGGCGGGTTGATGTTGGGAACAGTGGTGGGAAAACGCTCGACAGACGATATGTGGGAGAGCTCGGCGTGCTTGAGCGGCTCTGCTGTCAGATTTAGGGTTGATTGGACTTAGATATTCAGAAACAGCGGAGCTTGCAGGAAGTGCACCCTACCACGGCTGTACACCGCAATGTGCGCCGGCGATAGTAAGGGCGCAAACTGTAGCTTGAAGTCCGGGCCCCCTGAGTGTGCACGTCTCAAAGTTACGTGGATGCAGCGGAAAGGCTGTCTTGATCTCACTTTTGTGGTAGTTGAACGTCAGCCTTGACAACATCATTCATTCATATATTTCAGTTTGCGGCATGGCCGGCTACGGCGTAATCAAGCTACAAAACAAGAGGCGCCGGGACATAAAAGCTAAGAAGGACATCGTCAAAAACGGGAAAGCACAGGACAAGCTCTGTAAGATATCCTTCGTTGTTCTTGTTCTTAACACAGGCATTACTAGCAATATTAATGGCATAACATGAGATCGAATCGGTGTGAATTCGGTGGTAAGCAACGAATAACTATAATACATAATAAAAATATGCTACGATTTCGGTACCGATCTCTCTCGTATTATAAAGTAACTGTATCCGCTGAAGTTCTTATTCACAAGTGACGTTCGCAATTACAGATGTTAAGGAGTGGCTCCATCAGAACCATAAACGATTCGTCAAGGTGAAGATAGGTCCGGACGAGAGTGTCTACACGGTGAACCGAAAGGGCGAGACTCTTCGCAAAGTGTCATTTTCCTCAGTGCCGCAACTCATTGTGCAAGTGACCTCGGACACCACACGCAAACCTATGTGCCTCATCCGATCGCCCAAAGATCACGACTTGGTAAGATCACGCATCTCTCTATCTTTCTCCATATATATATATATATATATATATATATATATTTCTCTTGCTCTCCGCTATTCTCCTCCATCGTCGACGATGTATACCCTTCCTTCACCCTATCACTTCTGCGAAAGCCAACGTTGCGCCCATATCGTCTCCTGCCATAGTTCGCTTCACTTAGCCTTCCAGGGTCGAAGTCGGCAGGCCGATAGGCTTCGCCCATGGGATTAGTCCACTGACGCAACCTGCCGCTGGCAGCCCCTGATATCCCTTCAGCCACCTTCCCAGGTCTACCCTAGAAACAGCGTTGCTTTAGTTAGCTTTATCTTCAGTAGCCGCCTATACTTTATGCACCTTAAGTCCTCTCAACCCCATCCTTGTTAGGTCCCAACAGACAATCCCAGGGCGATCCACGCCGCTGGCGGGTGAGACGCACAAGCTCTCCACTTTCCTGCCTATTTCCATGAACCCCTGCCGCATCCCAGTCGATGTTCCTCTGGCTGCTTCCTGCTCCGGCCTGACCGCTGGCATTATACACTGGCAGGCTATGAATAAATAGTAGCGACGGTGGACGCAGGCAGGCAGCGACTGCGACGGTGTTGCTCGTTGCGACAGCGGCCACCGTCGGCACCAACATCGTCGCTTCCGACCGATCGGAGCAACCGCCTGACGATCGCTGCTG
Organism: Stratiolaelaps scimitus; assembly: GCA_019614645.1. Taxonomy (NCBI): domain Eukaryota; kingdom Metazoa; phylum Arthropoda; class Arachnida; order Mesostigmata; family Laelapidae; genus Stratiolaelaps; species Stratiolaelaps scimitus. The sequence goes on from JABWDB010000019.1 coordinate 1,474,627, forward strand.
CTGCAAATAGTATAGATACTATTTTGGAGGGTCAATTCGGGATCGATCCTTTCCCCTTCCACGTTTCTAAAAAAAAAACCCGCTACCGTTGTCACCGCTTGCGCCTCTGCTACTCCGCAAGCGACGTCCTGCCGTTCAAGCGTCTGGCCGACTCGGTCTGACTCGAACGGCGAACAACACGAGGAGAAAAGTATGTAAGGCTGTTGCTGCTCCTGTTGTTGTTGTTGTTGTTGCCGTCGTCTCTAACCTCCCGGTACAACTGCGTGTGCTGGGAGCGCTGTGGTGCCCGGCGCGGGTGCCCACCGCCGCATGTAGGATCAGGCGACCGGAGCAAACTGGAAAGTGACAAGCGTGACTCCCATTTTCGGAGCCAAAACTTCCACAAAGTCCGGCGCACACAGACACCGTTCGACGGTGCGACAGCCGACCCGCTGTTACTGTTTCTGCCGTCGGAGGAGAAGCAGAGACAGCGAGTTGACTGTCGTGGTGCCTCGACGATCTCAACATGGCTAGCCTGCATATTTGTCTTCGGTGCCAGATGCGGTAACATCAATAACACGTGGAGTCGTAGAGAGAATAGTATTGTCGATCTATAATTCCTCGTGCATCATCATTCACGTTCGCATACATTTCGTCTATACTACTGCCTTAGACATACCACCGATCTCGCCATCGGTAGGCGACGCAGTGCAGATACGAAGAGATAAGCGATACAGATGTGACGGTGAAAATAAATTACCAAACAAATGGTACAAACGTGGTGCCATGACGCGGTTCGGGCATTGCGCAGGCCTGATATAAAATTATGATGCGGAGTAGATTGTCTGACCAACGGCAATTCTACATAGGTGAATCTCAGCGTGCAACTTGCAGTGCGATCGAGGCATGATTAACAGAGAAGGCGAATAAATACTAAGCGATTTGGGACAAGGCAGGGCAGGACACAAGAACGGAGGTATTGAGCCTACACACAATGCCGGTAGTCGGCTCCGTGTAATCTGCACAGTTTGCCAAAATCACGATCCAACAAGGGACAGCAGAAAAAAATGACCATGAAAGGTGTTTCCATTGTCGATATGTCCAATATACAGTCGATATATTATATTCTACACGTAACCTGCAAACGAATGTATCGAGACAGGCCCGTTTCCGCCTGAAGCTCGGGACACAGACCTGCGCAACTCGGTCGCCTCCCCGGCTTTCAAGGTCGGGTCTCTATATTCAATTAATTTAGACTCTCTGGCTCACTAAGGCCGACCAGCTGGCAGGCTAGCGAGCTACCCGATCCGTGGCTATCGGGTGCCCCTACCTACCTTGGCCGGCGCCAACGAGCGGCCTTTCACTCTGCACTCTTCTGTCCCCATTTATAGCGGCCATCTGTGTTATCGGCTTTTATGCACTGGCCCAATACAAAAGCGGAGTCAGTAGGTATATTACCTAATCCAATTTCGTTGATTTAGCCATGGGCAGCTCGTCGTCTGACCACCGCCCTGCAAGTTGGTTCGCTCAGAGACGCATAGAAGGATGCGGGCGTTCCGAAGGCTTCGACTCCAGCTTCGCTCAGGGGTGTTTGTGTGTTGACCAGCTTTCACAAACAGTGGCGTGTATGCCCCTGGGGGCTCCGCCTCGGCCGGCAGCGGTCGGAAGCTGCTCGACGTAGCAAGTCCGCTCAGACAGACGTTAGGCTAAGTTAGTGGGTGAAACTCATGCAGATCGAACTGGTAATGCGAACGTGTCGGCCAATCACTTTGTGTTTGACGTCTTGCCCAACGACGACAACAGCAACCAGAACAACAACAACAACGATGGGTCAAGGTATTCTCGTCCGGACATTGAGTTCAGCTTTAGAGGGAGACACTTCCGCCATATGGGTGGATTCAGGTGGACGCACGCAAGTTGTTGTGGCAGCTTAGCACGTGCGAAGTGTTCGACCATAACCAAAAAATGAAGACAGCGCGGAGCGACCAAAGAACTCCTTCCAGTGCACGTGGATGTTACTGAAATTTTGCGACCGAAATATCTAGCTTGTATCATCACGATCTGACGAAACGCGACCGGTGTTTACCCATGCGGCAATCAACCCGAGAATGGCATCGTCTAGATCATGGCCAAACTATGATAATTACGGTCATAGACAGTTGCGATAAAACTGGCCTGCCTTTTGGAAAGCAGCCGGAGCTGACCCGAAGCTAAAGTTCTCATCGGCAAACGTGAACTAACTGAGCAATAATACATCTTATTGATTTGCGAACTCACCTTTTATTCGATACCTACATTTCTCTATATACGTAATGCGCCAGCATACGCGATCTTCAAATTTCGACATCCCGATATCATTCTGGCGACCCCGCTTCGAAGTTTGTATTTATTTAACACTGCATTATTAACTTCAATCCTGTATAATATTTCCCTGCCTGACTCTGCGTCGAAAAAGCGGTTTGCTTTGACACTCATAACAGTATCGGCAATAAGTTTTTGTCGTTCAATCATTTTGTGGCAGGTATTGCAATTCGATTCGGACCACTCGCGCAAGAAGTTCCTAGGAAAACTGGAGAAGTTCCTTCACGACCACAAAAAGACCATGGAGTGTATGAGCACAAGCCGGTACGTTCGCAAAGCATAGTTCTCTAGTGCGGCCAATTAATTGGCGTTCGAGTCAAATGTAGGCGAATTATGCGAATATTACGAACCTGTCTTTGGCTCGAGGCTGAGTGTTTAACTCCGTTCTTTTTCTTGGTGACAGAGAGCTCATGCTGGCCAACGCTGAAACAAAGGAAAAACGACAGAAGCGGCTGGAACACTTCTTTCGAGAGGCCTACGCATTGGTGAGTAGATCGACTTTAAGTCGGCTGACTTTGATGGTTTCGGCGGTTCTATACTTTCCTGCATTTTCTTATAGAGTGATCTGATAGCACACGATTCGCAAACCCCCTATCCACGCTGCAGCCACCAAGGTCGAACTACAAAGCGATGAAATTAGCCAGTGACATTGGACTGGTCAGAGAGGACGCGAGTTAAATGTTCAGTTGTCGCGCTTTCCACGGCTAATACTTTTCACTCTCTGGTCCGCTTCAACTCAACGATTCATAATTAGGCTATTTCCACTCCCGTTCCCCTGTGGCTCTTGCCTTTTCTGTGGTCCCGCGTAGATCCTGGATCACTTATAATAGGCCTGACGGGCATAATAAACGATGCTTGAAACGATTACGAATTTAATGATTTTTTTCCAGCCCATAACCATCATTTTGGACGTGGTAACAGGGCCGACAATTTTTCGTAGTCAGACACCTTAAACGCTTCAATACTACAAAGCAAGCCAGTGCCCGAGGCTGTTTTGGAACGCAGGGTGACTGTCACTTGATTGTCTGTTAGCCATACAAGTGAAGCATCTTGTAATAGGCGTTATGTTACAGCCAATATTTGCAAACGATATCAAAAAAGGCAAATTAAGCTGAAATAAAAAATGGCAGGTCATCGATGTCCAATTAACTTGTTCGTCATGTCGTTCACTGTATAGACCTTCGGGCTGAAACCTGGCGAGAAACGAAAACTGGAGCAGGTAGGAAATGACGTCATTATGGTGATGCGAACATCACTATCAAAAAAAGAGTTCGCCGAAGCCCTTGGAATGAAACCCGACTCGCTCTTCGTTAAGCAAATGTTCAACTGCGTCGACAAGGACAAGGATGGTCGCATATCGTTCCAGGAGTTCCTTGACACGGTGGTACTCTTTACAAGGTGCGTGTTTTCAAGCGTAATTTATGCGATTCAATAACTATAGCAGGCAAAAATCTAGTATAAATATCATACACGTGTGTCTATCGTCGACTAGGAAAAAACCTACTCGACCTACATCTCCACGCCGTTGAAAGGTAACTAACTGACCTGACTGATATACCCGCGAGGACGACCTTATTTGCACTGTATTTCCGTGTCTCATGTTATATATAATTCGCTAAGAGGGGTTGAGGTAAGTTGGTCACGCGCAAGAGGGCTCCGTTTATGCTTTGATACATGCTCTGTATCAAAGCATGGGATAGCGAAGTCGAACAGAGTGAACGATTTATATGCTGGAGAGTGCCCAGGTTCTCAAATGGCAATAATTAGTCAATTTATTATATATGTACTTGTAAGAATTAACCTATTTCCTATATGAATGATCCTTTGAAATTGAATAATGCTTGTAAATCACGGTTGATCGCCCCAGATGCTGTATAAAATGAGCCGAGCTTCCTGTGATCAATCGAACTGCGGATACCAACTGCTAACAAATGTACACATTCCTTTATTCAAGTTCTGCAATGAAGAGTATTCCCATTCAAATATATTAACCTCGACCAGCTCCAATCAGATGACTCAATTCCCGCTACGGTAAGTGGCGTGTCCGTCAATATACAATAGCGAAATGGTGCTGCCAACGCCGGGCCTCTTGAAATAAGCACTTTCCCCCGTAAACAGGGAACTTGCCGTATCAGGCTCACGTCTGCTGGACTGCTCCTCGTTTAGCCATCTTCCGTTCCCTTTTTTCTTCGCGTGCCTTAGGCGTCTAGCACGTACCTACGGGTATGCTGGGAACGCAGCTGGCTAAAAGTGGTCTGATCGAATTCGTCATGCAGACTGCAGTCTGACGCACTCTCTCGTAGCGGAAACTCCAACGCGCCAAAGAGCAATGCGCAAACTAGCTATAGAGTCGATAGCTCAAAGCAAGTGCAAAAGACTGGAGCAGCAACAGCAGCTGCTGCCGCAGCAGCTACTACCACCACCACCACCATTACCAGCGTTACCATGGCTGTTGCCAGGACCTTCTCGCTGCCATCGCCACCGCTCTGAAGGTTGCCTCCTTCGCTGCCAGTTAGGTGCTCTCGCCTTCGACGCCCTCATCGCCTTCTGCCGTGTGCTGCTGCCGTACTGGTAGCCAAGCAATTGTGTTCGTTGAGTCCGAGGAATTCCCTCTGCTCCCCTGCAGTAGTGGGCCACACGCTTGGGCGTGCCTTCCAAGCGTGGGTAGAGCGAGGAGGGAAATTCCTTCGGGGGTATCGTCGCGGTAGGGTGTTTAGGCTGCCGGGGCGCATCGCCCCTGCGGCCCACGAGTTTCTTCGGCCGAGTCTTCTCCGTTCGTCTTCCTCGGGGTCTTTCGAGTCATGGACGCGGAGATGGCAACGGTGCCATCGGTCGTGGTCGCAGTGGTCGAATGAGAAATTTTCAGGAATTCAGCCAGACAGCACAACACAACCCACTTGCTCGTCAGTCGTTGGTTTTCTTTGCGTTCGTTGCATGGGTGCCGTCGTCGAGGATTGTCGAGGATTGTCGATCCGACGTCGTCGTCTTCTTCGTCGTCGTCACCGCAGTCTTTTATTATTGTCGCTTGCGACACTTTGCAGCTGATAGGATAACTAGCCCTGTGGCCTTCCAAAAGCGCATCACTGTCTAGGGAAGGGAGTTTTTTTTCCTAGTCAGAACGACTTACTTCACAACACGGCTGAATGTATGTTTGGCACTATTCGAGCGGAGTGCTTGTCCTTATCGATAGGCTAGAGGCGATCTGCCGATGTTCTTGGCACCAGAGAATGGCCAACCGGAGGGCTTCGTACGCAGACGAAAGTGTCCGCTGTTCGTCAACACAAGTTGGAAGTATCAGCCGCGGTTACGGAACCACCACGTTGGCCCTCTTCCGCCCCTTACAGTGTGTGAGCGAGAGAGAAAAAGCACATCTGGTGCTATTACGTAGCAAAGTGGTGATAGAGGGCGGTGGGAGATGCCGTCCAACGATGGACGGCTTCGACGGGCGTCAACCGGACAAGCGGATGATGCCTTTTATCTTCATAATGGATAAAGCGTAGTACCAGCACGTCTAATCAGCCTCGCTGCCTTCCTCCGTCTCTTGGCGCGTTCTTACTCCTCTCCTGCTCTCTAGGACGGCAGTGATGGTAACCAGAGCCACAGACACGCACGACCCCTACCGCCCGCTTGGTCCTCACGAATACCCGTACGCTCTGCGTAGTCCTCTAGCGTTGTCCTTTTCTGGGTCCAGCGCAGAGTGAGTCGGCCAGCAACCAGCTGGCTACTGTTTTCCCGTTTTCATCTTGCTTGTCTTGCGTATGTGCGTCCTGATTTGGAGTAACCCCGGAACGCCTGCGGCCCGCCCCATACCTTACCCAAACCAACGCAACCCGCCTCACTTCCTGTATCCCGCTCCGCCAAACGACCGTCGTTCGGCTGCTCCCCCTGCTTTCGTTGTGGTCGCAAACCTCTGCTGCTGGTGCGGCTGCAGCTGCCACAGCACACCGCCCTCTACAGCCCTCTGCTTTGCCCCAACCTCGAGCCGAGACGATGACTCCCATCCGTGAAGTCCGTGAAGGGGGGATGTTCCCTAGCTTCGTCCGTGTAATTTGTAACTCTAGATAGCGGGTTTCGTCTTACTCGGTGCCTTGGTCACTACCGCCTCCGCACGCTTTTGTCAACGACGAGGACGACAACGGGCGAGAGGGGTCGGAGAGGAGCTACAACCGCTACACGTTGCGAAGAGTCACCTCTTGCGCAAGGCGCCCTGCCGTACCTGCTTGTGCTACCCGCCAGTTGTAGGACTGGTACGATAACGACTTCGACGGCTTCGAACTTGCTAGGGTGGCGCTTTTTGTGTTCGTTTTTCATCTAACTCGAGTAACAGAACATCCTCACGTCGTTGTGTTGTGATGCGCCTTTCTCTTGCTGATCAGATGAAGTGCACCAGAATTAGAGTCGACGGCTCGGAACCGCTTCGATCGAACCGTACTCAATTCGATCCCCCTGGCCAGATGTAAACTGAGCTGGTCACTGATTTCGGGTTTGTCAATAGGGTTATTATTATTATTATTATTGTTATTACTGTTAGGCGAAATCCTTGGCGGAATGGTACAGTTTTCTCGGCCAAGGGGACGCGGAGTTCAGTTTTAGTGTCCTACTTACAAACTGAGGCAAATCGTCACGTTATACCAGATAAACACATTTCCAGGTTGCGTATCACACCCATATCCACCTCGAAACATACATATAATTGACTTAACTGAATTCCATTGTGATGCACCTACTCAAACATGGTGTGAATGAGCAATCAGCAGGTGAACGACTCACGGCAGCTGTCTCCTCAGGCGGTGGACCTTATCACCAAATAATACGACGGTGTCATTGAGGTTCTTCGTTTCATCCATATAATACTTCCGACTTCATGACCATAAGGTGACAACTGCTTCTCATAATTCACTGATTATCATCGCCGATCTAAACATAGCATCCAGACGCCTTCTAGGTCCACTTCGGTATCCTAGTTCTCCCCACATGTATGCACACCAAGTCCATGTGAATTTAGGTTCTAGATAACCTCTGTTGTCTTCGTTGTCGTTGGCACCGCCACTGCCGAAGCTCCGGCCCCCTTCGTCTATAACAATATCAGCACTTGAGCACTTGTGACTACGCGTATATGGATGAAGCAGCTCATAAATAGTGGTAGTGGAAGTAGCCGCCGTGGTGGCGGTAGCAGCAGTGGTACTGGCAGCCTGCTAGCTAAGTGGCGTATATAGTTCGTTGCCAAATACATAATTAATTTTGATAAACATCCCCTGAGGGAGTCGGAACTGCAATAGCAGCTCAGCCCATCGCTGCCCCCGGCCCACTGACACATCTGTCCGATGGGTTCTATCACCAACCAGCATCACCGGTTAGTTTCGTTTCCTCTGCACGCCGCCGCGCGCAGTGCTGGCGAAGTCGAGTTGTACCAGTAGCGAAGGAACACTGCATGATGGAACGGGGGGGGGGCCGAGGGAAGGGAAGCTGCCTTCATACGATAGTACCTACAGACCCGGCTGGCCCACCCGACTGCTGGGTCTGACCGACTGATTGGGTCCTTCAGTGGGCTCAAAACAGAGCCAAAACATTGCCGCCGACTGTTTCGATCATATCACACACGTGAACCTCGTTCGCGGGCAACGCTGTGCAGGCATGGACGCCAGGCACTTCTACCGACACGGTTGTGTCAAATGCGTTCATTGTCTCGATTTGTTCTCTCTCTCTCTTATACTCACTCCGAACTCGTGCTCTCGAGCCTCCTGACAGGCGATAGGTCAGTTGCAGTTACTGTCCCGCGGTGGCTGCAGGCGTTGCAGGCGTTGCAGGCGGGCAAGCATCATTCTGCGAGCTCGTCGGATGGCTCCATGTGGATGGTTGTATTTCCGGTGGATGTTTAGACGCCATGCATCGTTCAGCGAGTGTGCCAATGCCGTCACGACGACCCTCACCGCTCTCGCCCCGCTGCCCATCAACTTCCTAGGGAGGAAGTTGCTGCTCCACGCATCAGTGAGAGAAAAAGGCAGCCCGTTGAGCAGTTCGTACGAGGGTGGGTGCGAGGACGCTGCTGTTGCTGGGCTGCTGACGCGAGGCGAGCTACGCTAAACTAAGCTGAACTGAGCTACGCTCTGCTGTGCCAAACTGTGCCACACATTGGAAAAGAAAGCATTGCTGAGGGGATGGGAGGTCTGCAGCAGCACGCAACACGAGGCGCTGTGTATCTGTGCGCTCGCTCCGCGCACGGATGAGTTTGTCTGACTGGTGTGTGCGAAGCGTTGCACTGCGGTGCGCTCATGAGGGTACTGCTTGTGAAAGAAGGGTGATGTTATATACGGTGGGCGGTTGGGGGTGCGGGGCTCTGGGGCCAACGTATCAGCATACAGATGGGTAAGTGTTGCCGCCCGCAGTGTCTGCCCGTCTTGTCAGTCTCTCTCGGCCGGCCGGCCGGCCGGCCAGTCGCTCGTCGTCGGCTGGATAGCTGATCGGTAGCTGGGTGGAACTCGCTGCCAACGCTACCAAAGCTGAACGCCATTACTGCTACTGCTGCTGCTGCCGCTGGCCGAAAAAAGCAAGGGAGGCCTAACAGCTCGGTCTGTTCAGGGCAGGGGAACTCGCTAACGGGACTGTCTGGGCTATTGCAAACGCGAAGCAAAGTCACTTGTGTGCGAGAAATAGAAAAGCGGTATGAAGGACCTCCGTCCTTCCTAGCTGGAGTACTTGATGAAGCAGGCCATAGAAGCCGGTCGTAGTGCTGGTGGGGAAGTCGGTGAGGGGCCCCGAAGCCGGAATGAAGCCGGGTGTATGTGTGCCGCAGACAGCGAAGCGCTCCGAACGGCTAGCTCTATGAGATCTGATGGCTTCAGTGGATAGCAGACGTTACTATTCAGGGTGGGGGCGTTGAGGGCGTTAGGACCGGCGGAAATTCCCTTCGTTTGCTCATCCGGGCCTGTGCGATTCTATCCTTCAATGCAACATGGGTTAGCCGGTGAAGAGCCAAAGGGATTCATATGGTAGCTAGCATTCCTGTATACGTATTTGTATGCTTCTGTTATACACTTCGTGTAGTATATGCCTTGATAACTAACTACCCTTTTGCTAACAAGATTACGATCCACGGCGCAGCAATGGGTTATGTTGTGTAGGCGAGGTAAAGCTTGCAGAGGGCACACCGACCAACGATCTTATTAAGACGACCGTATGTGTAGACTACGGCTGTAGCATTTGTGTATTATGCCCTCCCCGTGTGAGAGCAGTTAACGGTTAGTTACGGATAGTGCAGAGAAAGGACATATATATATATATATATATATATATATATGTATACGTACGCCAAAGGGCACCACCTTTAATTTGAACCTGCCGCTACACGAAACCCGATGTCGAGAGGCCTCTCGTAACAACAACCTCCTGAGACCGCAAAGGTCCGCATATGTCATAATTGCCTTGCAAGGGCGCAATTTGGAATTCAAAGCGTGGACAGTTTGTCAGTCTCTTGTGGTTCACTCCATTGCACGTAAAGCAGATGATACCGAAAGTTTCGGGCTGATACCGAGCGATGTCGATCTATTCTATATGTGTACGTATTCTCGTTGCAGAGGTAAATCCGAGGACAAGTTCCGCATCATATTCGACATGTGCGACAATGATGGCAACGGCGTCATCGACAAAGAGGAACTGACCAAGATGCTGCGCTCCCTCGTGGACATTGCCAAAGCGAACTCTCTGACCGAGCACCAGACGATGGAGATCATACAGGGGATGTTCGCCACTGCCGGTCTCGAGAACAAGGATCGGCTGGACTACGACGACTTCAAGGCTATCATGAAGGAGTATCGTGGTGATTTTATTGCGATTGGACTCGACTGCAAAGGTTAGCGTCTCGTAGTGGCAAGTGTGACTCCGCCCCGTCTCCCAAGTGACTCGGCTCTCTATTACCTCTTCGAATCGTCGTGTCGTTCGTGACACTGCGTAATTGATTATCAGCATCAGATCACCACGAACCCGACTCGTTCAAGCGTCTTCTTACACGAAGGCATAAGGCTGTAGCTTTTCGTTGGCATGGTATTAATAGGTACGAGCAAAAACAGGTTTGTTTACCATGCATGTACCTTGACATTCTGGTATGCCTTGGTACACTTTTGCAATCCGGTTCATTATTTGTCTGACTTTTCAGGAGCAAACCAGAATTTCCTGGACACCTCGACGAACGTGGCACGTATGACATCATTTCAGATTCCTCAGAACTACGAACCTCGGCCGTCTAAAGCCGTTCAAAAATGGAACGAGATCACCACGTTCCTCGAAGAGAATCGGCAACACATCTTCTATCTATTCGTGTTCTTTGTCACCACCTTTGTCCTGTTCTTTGAACGCTACTTCTGTAAGTCAAATATCTACACAAATAGTACAATTTGGTTGTTATTTCATGTGAACGATAGGATAATTTTAATAACAATTATAACTATAATTACTCCTATTATTTGCCAAACGTTTCCTAACTCGATGAAATGTACAATAGTTATTTTTGATTAATTAAGGTCCGGTTTGACGTTAGGCGAGTTCTAATACACCGCAAATCGGAATTTGGTTGTTATTTCATGTGAACGATAGGATAATTTTAGTAACAATTATAACTATAATTACTCCTATTATTTGCCAAACGTTTCCTAACTCGATGAAATGTACAATAGTCATTTTTCATTAATTGAGGTCCGGTTTGACGTTAAGCGAGTTCTCATACACCGCAAATCGGGGTTTGGTTGTTAGTTCATGTGAACGCTAGGATAATTTTAGTAACAATAATAATTATAATTAGTCCTATTATTTTCCAAACGTTTCGTAACTGGACGAAATGTACAATCGTTATCTTTCATTATCAAAGGTCCGGTTTCACGTTAAGCGAGTTGTCATACACCGCAAATTGAGGTTAGGCCAATCGCAGTCTGTTTTAAGCAGGAACAAGACCCAAACCTACAGAATTGGGTCCCCACACGGCACATTTGCACCTGTACAAAAGAGTAGCTGTTGTTCCGCAACACCAATAAATAGCTCAACCCCGCCAGATCCCATCCCCGAGAATTGCCGTTCTGCCGGCACTTATAGGTCCAGCGATACAGGTTACGCATTGAGAAGACATCTTCATCGTCCTCGCTCATCTCCATCGCCCATTAAAATGGTAATGCGAGCCGAAGAGCCTCGGTCACATTGCAGAGTACGGGTACCCGCGCGCGATAGATCGGCCGAGGGACAGTTCGTTGTCCAGCACGCACACCCCCTATATATATATATATATATTATCTCACTGGCCCGCAGTAGCAGACAACGCGCTAGCAGTCTCCAAGCGTCGGAATGAGCCGAGCTGCGGCCGGCACCGACTGATGGTCGAAGCAGCAACGGTGCGGCTGCGGTGCGGACGGCCGCTGCCAAGTGGAAATTAATTCGAAACAATAATTCATAATGATGTCCACTCGAGCTGGGCGGCCGGCGCGCCCGTGTCTACCACTGGCGACCAGTCCATGCACGCAGAGGGACCTTCACGGCACAGTCTGTGATCTGTCTGCGGAGACTCCGCGCTGAGATGGGGGCAATTCGTGGCGGTTGCTGCGGGCCGGCGGTGACCAGCCTCGTTCCTACTGTCCGCTGGCCGCGCGGAACTGTTTGCATACGAATCTGCCACGAGTGTTTGCATATTTGCCGGCCGTGCCGATGATGTCTGTCGATGGAGCGGGGCTGGTGTGGGTTCGTTCGCGAAGTCGGAGACGATGCACTCACAAAGGGAACCGCACCGCCATCGACGAGTTTCGTTAGCAAACGAACGCGAGGCACGGGACGCGGAATGAACGGGCACAACCGATGACATTGTTAGCACCAGTTCGAGGGCAACGACAGCCAGTAGGCGCAGAGCAGTTGGGGACACCAGTTGGTCGGTCACTATTGGTGGCGTTGGAGAGTGCTGTCAGCAAATATGCACATTCATATTGTGTCCGTTTTCGAGGCCCGTATCGCGGATATTGTACATACTCAAGTTCAGACGTAAACACACACACACACACACACACGTACAGGTCGCTCTGTACCAGCTTGGCACAGGGCGCTGTTAGAGGTGGTCAGGCAATAATAACACTACACACACAGACAACCACCGTCAGATACAACTCGTTCGAGCTGCTGGAGTTTGCTTGGTCATCTTCACTGGCCGAATGAATGAGGTCGGCGCTGATTACTAATACAGTTGCGGAGGGAGGTGCTTGGTGGGTGGGTACTACTGCAGTGTAGTCGCTGCTGGCGGTGCTGTCCCAGCGTTGACTGGGTTCAATGAGAGGCGAGTTAATCAGTTCCTGTCTGACAGGTTACTTTTGAACGTTTTGATCGCGTTTGAATATGTGCATGTATGTGACAGGCTTCTGTGGATAGCCTCAATCGTACTGTAATATCTGAATGGTTCGCGTATTGCACATCGTAACTGCCATTATACATATCGATTAGTGGACACGGGTTTTAAAGGGTTGATAGTATGGAAAATCGATTGGCAGATTCCATTATCACCCTTAATCTCTCAGTAACGACGACTGATTTGCGCTCGAATGAAAGAGTTTGCACAGGTATGCCAAAACCATGAATGGCCGTATTTTTTTATATATCACGGTGGGCATATCTCACTGCCGCTGCGTCATCTCATAAGGCGTACTGATATCTAGGGTCTGCCTTAACGAACAAGATACTGGGTAGTTAAATATGTGTTTGTTTTTTTTATTTATTAAACACGAGTACAATTCTGGAACGCCGACGGTATTCACATCTGATCAGGCGATCATATTGACGTTGAAGAGCACGCCTATATTACAAAACAACAGATCTAAACGAGAACATACCGGTTCGTTGCCACTCCAATATCGTGCACGTATATGGTTATTGATCTATATCGGCAGTACCTGATACCTGCTCAGCCGCATCTAACCTCGCAGGTACTCCTAGGCCCGAAGGCTTTCCGACGGAACGGCCTCGGTCGTGGTCGGTAACACTAAATCATGTGTCCCTATTTCATTCACATATGATAATCTCGTTGGGCTTTCTCGATTTGCGTGCGCTCGCTGTGTTCCCACCGAAATTGCAGACTATTCGTACCAGGCGGAGCACATGGATCTGCGTCACGTGATGGGCGCCGGAATCGCGATTACGCGGGGGTCGGCAGCTTCACTATCATTCGCCTATTCGATATTGCTGCTCACGATGTGTCGCAATCTCATCACGAAGATTCGAGAGACCCCGATTCAGCAGTATATCCCGCTCGACTCGCACGTCCAATTCCACAAGATAGTCGCTTGTACCGGCGCCGTGTTTGCAAGTAAGTGTTTCCGTTTGACTTGAAAATTCGACAGCATATTATACATTCACAGGGGAGATATGAGAGGTTCGGCTGTATCGTTCTATCCAGCGCGCGATCATCATGAAGCGATGCTCTATCTAGAAGACAATACGAAACGTACGCCGTCCAAACGACCCTGCTACCGTAGCCCACGCCGACGATGATGGCTGTCTGGCAGACAGGTATCTCCCAAGCTCATTCGAGACGCGTGCTCGACCTTGTCTCCGATGGGATAGAGCGGATTATTGAAATAAGAATTCTACTAATCCTAACGCCTTTCCGTATGTACAAAAAACGGTTTAGATATGATCTCATAATATAACATGCACGAACAAAACGCCCGTGTAATACTCGTACATGCATTGCACAATCATCCCCCCTTCCCCGTCACACATCTAACCGTTTTGTGGCGTCTTGCAGTTATCCACACAGTCGGGCACTACATCAACTTCTACCACGTGTCGACCCAACCAGCCGAGCACCTGCGCTGCATGACAAAGGAGATGCAGTTCGACTCGGATTTCAAGTCGCAGTTCTCGTTCTGGGTGTTCCAGACGATCACGGGCACGACCGGACTGCTACTCTATGCCGTTCTTAGCGTCATCTATGTGTTCGCGCATACGAGCATTCGCCTCAAGGCGTACAGCTACTTCTGGTCGACCCATAAGCTCTACTACCTGTTCTACATTCTGTGCCTCCTTCACGGGCAGGCCAAGTTGACTGGGGTGCGTATCGATCCATTGTTCCCTCCTGCTGTCGTCTCACTGTTATTTCTCTCACTCTCTCTCTCTGGCTCTCACGCGTTTTCTATAGCTTTCTAAGCTGATGTGGCCCCCATTCCCCGACCATCCTGCCGCCTGCCATCGACCTGTTCCATCCACACGAGAGTCTGTCTGTCTGCTGGCGCGACAGCTTTTCCTGACATCCGACTGGCTCTCACACTCACGTTGCGTTGCTGCTGGCGCCGAGCGACGCCACGGCAACCGCTGGGTCAGAACCGGCTAAGGGAGTGCTGATCTGGCCGTCGTGTCCCAGTCAAGTCGGCAGCTCTGAACGACGTGTGGCCTTGCCCCAACGGCAGACGGCGGTGTCGGCAGCCTTTGCGTCGCAGCGATACGAGACCTCCCCCAGATCCCTAGCAGAACGGCTAGCAGGTTCTCTCGTATCCACGTTTGCTTTGCTCGTCCCTCTTCTCTGCTTCTTCTTTTACCTTATTTTCGTTCTAACTCCCTGACAGGCGAGTTGTCCTGCGAGCCGGGCAAAACCCTCGGGCTGCTGTGAGTCGCACGCTCCATTCCCCTTTCATTGCCCCCTTTTACGCGTCACCCATATCTTAGAACCTGCTAATAGACCCATACTCCAAGCAAGCTCCGCGTTTATGCCAGCGTTAGCTTTGGCTTCAGCCTCAGCCTCGTTCGTTTCTTCCAGGAACGATAGCGCTAATCTCGTTTCTCCGCAGATGTACTCCAATTTGGGTATCACTATCCTCCTCCTGTTTCCACCTTACCGTCCAGCCAGCCAGCCAGCCACTCACCTCTTATATCATGCGCGTATCTTTTGACTTGACAGAGTCCGCGGTTTTGGATCTTCTTCATCATCCCCGGCATCATCTTCATTCTGGACAAGGTCGTGTCGCTGCAGACCAAGTACATGGAACTGGAGGTGCTTGACACCGACTTGTTGCCTAGTGACGTTACCAAGGTCAAGTTTGCTCGGCCACCCAGCTTCAAATACCTCTCCGGACAATGGGTAAGTACACGTGTCTAACTTGAGTATCGTACACATCGTCGTCGTAGTCATAGTACTAGTGCTGTCAATGTACTGGCCTTGCCCCTGTCTATTGAACACCACTGCGCCACAACAACTCGGACTAACTGGCCAACGCGTTGGTTGGGACAGCAGCAATCCGTCGACAAGTGACAACATAACGTGTCCGTGTGGCAGTCAGTAAGTGTATGGCCATACCATATTGTTGTTGTAGGTTGCCTGCCTCATAGCTTTGTCTCACCGGGTCCCCGCCGAAGCCGTCCGTCTCTCTGCGTGTCACGCTCATGGCACCGGCAGCAGACTGCTGGCGGCGGCGGCGACGCGGGTGGCTCCCAATGGTGCAAGCCCAAACGAACGAAGAAGGCACCCGCTTGCTAGCCAGACTGAGTCGCGCTTGGTCGGGTGTCACCCGATCCAAAGTAATGGACCTGGCGGGGGTAGTCCTTCAGTCTTCCATCTCCCGTCCTGTGCGGGAACGACCAACCTAGAGGCCAAGCGAGCCGTAGCTGGCGACGGTTGGCTTGCCGTCAGCTCGTCTCTGTTCGTCTTCGCGTTGACTCCTCCCGTTCTATGTTTGTATGTGTCCGTTCATGTATAGTATGTCTCTTTGAGTCCCTGAGCGTACTGCCGCTGCTGCAGAGCTCCCCAAGGAGCTAACAAGCAACTTGACCTCTGCTCATTCTTTTTTTCGTCTCTATTCTCCCGTTCTCGTCCACGTCGTCTTCGCCTCACTCCCGCCTCACTCCTGCGCCACTGCCCGCCGCTGCTGCTGTCTGTCACACAATGCTCGCACCCGGGTAGGCCCGCATCTCGTGCACTGGCTTCCGGTCAAACGAGTACCACTCGTTGACACTGACCTCGGCACCGCACGACAACTTCCTTTCGGTCCACGTCAAGGCGCAGGGCCCGTGGACGTGGAAGCTGAGAAACTACTTCGATCCAAACAACCTGCCCGATCGAGCGGCCCCTAAGATTCGTCTCGAGGGACCGTTCGGCGGCGGCAACCAGGACTGGTAAGTGACTCGCATCTCGATTTGCGGGCTGGTCGGGGCATTGAGAGCTAGTAGTGGAAGGGGAGGGGATGTGTCTGGGGCCAACGGGTGGTGATACCTAGCACGGGGGAACGGTTGCAAATAACCGCGCCGCAGTTGTACCAACGAATGGACGGCGAACAGTGAACGGTGAACAGGATCGTTCAGATGGCGGGTTGAGTCGAGGAGCAGGAGCTGGGAAAAGGAGAACGAATGCTTGAGGCATAGCTGGAAAAAGCTTGCGTTCTCCTTCTCAACAAGCAGCAACGCTTCACATGGCTACGTGGCGACTCTACTTGGAGTGACACGGGTGGTACGTTCTCTACCGATATCGACACAGCCGGCTGTGCGTTAGTTGCAGGTTCAGCAGCTTTTCAGAGAAGGGGGAAACGACTGAGAAAAGCGTCGTGGATGCAACCGGGGATTTGAACGGACCGCCTTTGTGTTGTTTGTTTTGTTTTCCTCTATCTATCTCTCTTTTTCTCTCTCTCTTCCTCTTTAGGTATAAGTTTGAAATAGCCGTCATGGTGGGTGGAGGCATCGGCGTTACCCCATATGCATCGATCCTTAACGACCTCGTATTCGGAACGTCAACCAATCGCTACTCCGGAGTGGCGTGCAAAAAGGCAAGTACCCAAGCTGTTACTTCTCCTTAGCTGTCGAGTTCTCCTCTTCGAACCACACATACACACAGTCACACACACATGTACATATATACGGCGCACACAACGACGAATGTATCGCTTATCGTCTCGAGATGATACAAAACCAAATAACGGACAAATCCACTATGACATTATCTCGCCAAGATAATAAAAGCAAAGAAGGAAAGTCCGCCCGGCGCGCTAATCTTGTTATGACACAAGTCGATCTGCCGCCGCTTCACCATGGGCTATAGCCTAGCTAAGGAAGAATAGCCTTGATGCAGTTTCTAACTACCCGGCACTTGTTGGCGCAGCTAAACCAACAGAGAGCGAGGAGTAAATAAATTGGCGTACGTCGTGTTCTCGAATACAATAGCTCTAGACGAAAATGCAACGGTGTAACATCTCCAATTGCTACCACGGCGGCTAATGTTTTACTTCAGGTGTACTTCTTGTGGATCTGCCCTTCGCACAAGCATTTTGAATGGTTCATTGATGTTCTGCGGGACGTGGAACGGAAAGATGTCACCAACGTTCTCGAGATCCATATATTTATCACGCAATTCTTCCACAAATTCGACCTGCGTACAACGATGCTGGTAAGCAAACGAAAAATCGCACTAGCGAAAAATAATCACCTTGCTATCACGATACATCAAGTTATTACGGTTGTCTAGGCTAAACATTTGGGAATCTGTTCGGGCTTGGTCACCTGCCATCCAAGCGTGTTCGGCTCATTCTATACGTGATAAACGAAAATGCAACAACTACACTGGGCATCCTTGCCACTCGAGTAATTGAATAGGACCTCATCATGTACTCAATATATCAGACAAACGGCTGTGCTTTTTTCTGAGACATGGAAGGGCCATAAGTAAAGAAACATTAGGTAAGTAAAGAAACAACAGAAGTAGCGGTATTACATTGCTGACAAGTCTCTCATTTACCTATGTCTCTTTATAAAGTCTGACTAGAATCAAGCTCTACAGAGTCGTCTTTCCCCGCCTTCCAATCCAAGCCCGTTCCCGTGACTATGGTTTCGCTAGACAGTAGTTAGGGACAATGGGAATCTCGCTAATCCATTCATGCATGCATGTTAGATGACGAGGCTACTAAATGCGAGAGCAAGTATCTCTCCCTTTGACCATACAGGCATAAAGATAAAAAAGGGCCAGCTACACATACACATGCTTGTTAGCTCACTCAGTGAACGATTCGAAAGAAAAAGAGAGCTGCTTCTGGGGGAGCAAAAATCGACGCCGGATCATACAGCTACCTTCGAACGCGCCTACGAGAACCGAAGGCGTAATGCTCTGAGTGAAACGGAACTGTTGGGAAAGATGCCCCAGCCACACTAGAGAAGACCCGCTATGCGTTTCGCTGTGTCCCAGATTGACCATTCAGTTTCCCGCGCGCGCGCCCCCTGGCTTTTGGGTGGCAGCACCTGTGGCTCGCGGCGTTAACACGAGCGAGGACAGATACGGGCCGAATGAGGCCCATAGAGGGGGATGTTTTAGGTATGGGATGAGTGAGAGAGCGAGGGGGCAAGCAAGCCAGCAAAGGCGAAGTGTATTTGCCATCCATTCGCCTCGTTCTGTCTGCTTTCCCAACCGTCTCTGTATAGCGGTTTGCTATGGGGAGGGCCAAGTAAAGTGGCTGCGCCACAGGGTGAACGCGAGCCGGATCTCCCTCCTCGCACACGAGACTGCATCGGTGGACGGGTAAAGCTGCGTCAGGGGAACGCGGCTGGCTGAACCCAACGAACGTTGTGGGGTGAATAATTCTCGGGCGATTTCGGCGAATCGGAACACTTTCGCCACACACGATCTACCGCCGCGGCCACCTCGCGGACGGGTCGTGTACGCCAGCCGGTATATACTACCAAGGCCTCTCTCGCTGGACTTGAAAACAAGGAGGCGTGAAAAGGCCTGACTAGTAATAACATTAGTGATGCCCTCGTTGCTCGCCGCAACCCCACGTCATCTCTAGATGGCCCACTTGCACCCGCACGATTTTCCCGGTAACAGTTGATTTTCCGGTCGAACGTGCAGTGTGTTGCTGCTGGCTGTTCGACTGCAATCAGTTTCTAGTGAGACGCTGTGAATTCTCTCATGAACGTCTGCTTATTGTTCATCCAGATCGAAATGTTTTTGAGCTTAAACTCAGTCAATATCTAACGTACACGGTATTACTTTCGTACTGCTCCGTAAGGCACACGTCGGGCCCGCTAGCGTGGTGCATTCGTGTGCGCCTTACAACTGGAGGATATGTCGGTATACGGGTTCAATCCTCACCGTTGCCCATTTTGCATTTTGAAGCCCGTCTTACGAAGCAATGGCTATTGTTTATCCAGCGACTAACAAAGCAGCGACATAAGCTAGCCGTGCCCTGCAATCTATTCGATGATCGTACCCAGTTTGTATAGCGATCATCTCAAAGCAGAAGTGTCTACCAGCAATGCTCATGTACCATAGATAAATATATCTATCCATCGACGTGCCACTGTTGTATTACGGGCTAACCCTTAGAACTACACCTATTCGGGGTTCAGAACAATGCATTTAACTACCATAGTACAATGATGCGAAATTATAATCGTTCGATCGATACGCTTCACTTTTGTTATGAGATTGATGCTTTTTCCCGCAGTGACATGTCACCCCATTTAATTATCTGTTTCGTGCCGTTTCAGTACATTTGCGAGAACCACTTCCAGCGAATCTCGAACCATTCGATGTTTACGGGGCTGAAAGCAATCAACCACTTTGGGCGTCCAGATATGACGGCGTTTCTCCGCTTCGTGCAAACTCAGCATGCGTACGTCAGTAAGGTCGGCGTATTCTCGTGCGGTCCCACGGCTCTGACCAAGACGATCAACACTTCGGTCGAGACGGTCAACACTGCCCGGAAGCTGCCATATTTTATCCACCATTACGAGAACTTCTAAGCCCAGCGGCATACGCAGCGTCGACGACGTCGCGGGCGTAGGCCCTCAGGGCCGGATGCCCGAAACGCATCGCCGTCTACTGCAGCCGCGTGTGTAGCTAGTAGCAACGAGGGTTTCAATTTGTTTGTTCTTTGTACGTTTGCGCGTTTACGAATTCCCCCCCTTCCCCCCGACCGACCGACCGAGTTCCCAGCGGCGGCGGTGGCGGTGGCAAAATAGTCCGACACTCACAAACATCGAATGTCGCTTTTGGCGCCGGCGATATCAGCGGCTGAGAGAGATCTGCCGGAGTCTCCTTCCGAGTCGTGCGTCACTGTGAAATTGTCGCCGCGGCCGGGACAACACCTAGAATAATAAATAAATGAATCAACGAATAGAGATATCAAATATAGATAGATACAAGCAAACATTTAAACTAACTAACAAAAACCGATCGAACGGTGACAACGCTAAATGACGAATGCCGTGCGCGATGTATACCCGTCTACGCACAGACAGCGATAGACAGTAGTGGTCCCACGCGAAAACCGAGCATCGATACACCACAACCCAATAATGCGATACGATTACTATCCTAAATCTCATAAAGATCCAATCGATTTGCGAAATGTCCGAAATGTTGTTTTCGTTTGCTGTACGCCCGGGAACGACGGCGAGGAGCGCTTTCAAAGGCGCTCTTCCACACCCCTGGTCGACGTCGGCATCCCAGGTATACTCGCGCATGCGTCGGCGGCCACGATGTTGGCTTGTTGGCGGCGATTATTATGACGGCTCATTGTGCTGCTCGGATACCTCGGCGGTGACTGCACCGTACGACAACATCAGTGTGTGACTGACTAACTGACAGAAACGTGCTCGTTTATATCGTTGTGTCTTCCTGTACAGCATAATTTGCTGATAGACATAGTATCAGTGTAAAGTAAGTTCTAGGTGGGAACAACAACGCCCACACCGCTTGACCCCACCGCCGCTCGCCTCGGGCAAGGTCGATCCGTGGCGGATGAACCGTGCGAACTCCGGCACTCCGCAGTCGTCCTGCTCGGGGCGGCGGTGAATATGTATAACACTAGACGGAGGGATAATGTGAATGTCATATGCGGTTTTTGTTTGGATTGTCGTTGGTCCGATTGTTCAATTGTTCGCTGGCAGGTGGCGGTGCAAATCTCGTCGCGTTGTAGTTTCCTCCGCTATCGTTCGCTGCTTATCTCTCTCTCTCTCTCCCTCTCTCTCTCGATGTCGCCAGCTTGATCAGCGGATACTACTGGTAAACTATTGTATCGAAGTCCGTTCCTCTCAACAACTGCTTTATGCGCGTTATCTTGCAACCCGCGACGAGACTTGCTCCCGAAACTTGCGCGGTGTGTGGCCATAGAGGAAAACTATCGAATATCGCCAATGACGATTATGATGGTGATGATGATGATGAAGTACATCCGTGCATATACACATATATCAAATAAGGGTTACGGGTCATAAAGAAGATCGGGGTCACCCGTCGATTACCGCGGATTTATGTTAGTGTGCTCGCGCGCGTGTGTGTGTGTGTATGTGTGTATGTGTGCGTGTGTGTGTGTGTGTGTGTCCGTGCTAAAAGAACTACTATGACTAAACAGGCGATCATGGCGTCGTCGTCGGCTGTCATGGATTGTGCTATTTCGCCGAGCGTACAATAGCATTACGATTCAGCGATGATGAGCGAACTAGATCCAGTGAAAATGATCGTCTCTAAACGAGAACGGAGCCAGGGGCTGACGGACTAACTAATCACTGAGAAGCCACTTCTCAAATGCTGTACCATGTCGGAAAGGTGTACAATTGAACGTGTTAATTAATGACCGCTCTGAAAGTGGTCAGAACGACAAAACGAGCCATCAATGCGTCGAGTTACGTTGATTCACTGAGGTTTTCCTGATCATTCAATACATTCATGCATCCGTCAGAACGCGTACTCCTAACGATAGCGCCACAACGAAGCCGATCCCGATCAAGTGACTATGAACTCTACGGAAGAAGTTATGAAGACGGTGATTTATTGAGAGGATACAAGCGATTAGCTGGTAGCCAGGTGTGATGTCGGGTAATGTTATTTATATTGCTGTGGGAAGAGATGTTCCTCGAACGGTTGGACAACGGTTGCAAGCAATAAAGAATAATTTATAATTTAGTTGCGTCGTCGTTATTTTCCAACGCATGTTGTCGGAAGAGTTGCTCGCCATCATCAACGTCACCGACCTTCTTATCTAAGTTATAAGGAAAAGAAAAGCATTTGCTGATCAGGACATAACCATAACAAAAAAAGTAGCTAGGATCTTATAAAACAAATAACAAGTTAACTTATTGAGCATAATTTGACAGCGAGTAATTTTATTTGAGCGAAGAAAATGCAAACCTGCTTAGGGATAAAGTGAGAGTTTTTTTTTGGGAGGAAAAAGTTGTAAACACTTTGTGGAAATCGGAACCTACCAGACTATTGGGGGTACGAGTAGTATAATTAAGAATAATAATTATATAATAATTCTTAATAATCAACATAATTAATCACAAACCTAATTAGTAAGTTGAATACATACCGGAAGGATACCGAAACAGTTATTCAAATATTCAAGCAGCGAAAGTGCCAGGACAGAAATCCAGGTTGTGATCGACGTGTCCGAAGGTTTGTGCATATCTGGAGACGTTTGCGAAGCTTCGTTCTGCAGACGGCAAACACAAAACACTCCAAAGGTCAAAATATAATAGGTGATTGCGCTTTAGCTTCGGGGATTATTTAATTTTCATAATATTCTCCAACAAAATACTATTCACACCTCGTCATTATCAAGATCACACGTGTTTCACCTGTAATGAGCAGTAGTCCAGTTCAAGTTTAACAAGTCACTTTAATAAAGTGTGGCAATAATGTCTCATTCTATTCGACGGATTGTCGAACCTACAATTTCGAAGGACTCCTTGCCATATCTTAATAAACTTGCCTGTATCGAGTGGACCAGAAGACTAGGCCCTCTTCATAAACGTTTTGTTTATCTTCGCTCATGTCGACGCCTAGTGTTCGACCTAATCTTCTAATGAAGACACTGCGACAATACTCCTCCGTGTCTTGCCATCTTATCTCAATCGGCGACGTCATGACATTAGCCAGCTGAAGCGTGTGCGTCTGAGGGACACATGCGAAGCTTCGTGTGAAGGCGCCACCTCACTGCTCAGAGCGTGAAGAACGTGGTGAAATCACGTGTGGCTGCTCCTGCTGCCGCTGCCTCTGCAGCTGCGGCGGTCGTTGCCATCCAACGAGTGCACTCCTCTCGGATTTCAGCAGCTAGCTACATCAGAAGCGCGAAAATCTCAGTTGAGTCGCACGCGGTCTGCGTCAGCGCTCCCCCCACCCAACCACCGCTACCCGCTGCAGGACTACTCGGGACGCTGCGATGCCTGATGATATCGAATAACTAAGTAAGCAGGCGGGCAGGCAAACTGTCGTTGAGGTTGCACAACTTTCGAGCCTTGATCCAACGAAGTGCACGGGTGTGGAGTGCGTTGGATCCACGGGCGTGAAGGCCGTGTGCTGGGAGGCAGCTTTCGTCGAAGACGGATAACGCCAATCGAATAGGCAGGAATGATGGGTTCGAACAGGTCATTTGTTGTAACGCGTGTGTTAGTAATATGGCTGGTTATGTGAGTGTTTCATGTCATAACTCAAGTCGCTAATCACTCCTGGACGACGCTGATAGAACTTTGCTCAATAGGATTACCGTTAACATCAGGCTTTTGCGATCATATAAGATCGAACAAAAGTGGAATATGTTTCAGTGAGGATTAAAGGGGTGAATCAAGTTTCGAGGGAATGACAGTCATGTGTGAAATGAATATATACATTACATTGTAGTGTTCCAGAAGAATGAATTGTGCTTCAATTTGAGTTGACTAGCATTATGCGAATGGTAATCTTTAATGAAGCCGATAAGCCGCTGCTTATAATGAGACCGATCGCGGATGAGATTTGAGCTGAGAACTCCCTCACCCTCCTGGAAAACTGGTGAAACTCGCCACGTTTGGGTATCTGTTACGGATACATCTGAGAAAGCCGAAGTCAGAGTTTGACCATCGGGTCAATGCTGCGAGGGTGCGGGACTTCTTATTGAAGTCATGTTTCCTGGATCTCCCAGATACCGTTTAAAGGTAGAACAGAAGCTTACGGATAGGTCCCGAGCTTACCAACAAATGCTCTTGTGTTGGATACTGTTCTGAGAAATGGCCGCGATGCCTGGTATTGTTAGAGGGACTCGGCACTTATTTGGGAATACGCCCTTAACATTGTGAAAGCCTCACTTTGGTATCAAACAATATCCAATTGCTGATCTATTCAAAGGCAGATATATCGATGTTGGGCAATGGCGCTGTATCTTCATCCATGAACAGGTACGAATTTTTCTGAAGACCGTAAGTCCCAATGTTGTGTTATGTTAGGGGTGGCCCATACGTACAACAAAATTACGACGCTAGCTATTGCAATAAAGAAGGAAAAAAACGCATCGCTGCACATCTGAGTATTGCCTTCTTGATTGGATCCAATTGGCCACCTATATAACATATAGCTTTGTCTTATGTAGGATATGTCTTTCATATGTCGTTATTAAATATCGTTAGATTTTAATAGAGAGTCCTCTTATGCTGGGCTCGAAATGAGATGCCTTTATTATCGACTAGGCCCTTATACATATAAGAGAGCTTAAGCATTGTAACAATTGCAGCTCCTTTAATAAACCAATAAAGCTTTACCTTTACTATTATAAGTAATTCTACGAATGAGACAAATCTGCTATAATACAAGAACATAATTTGTCAAATAGTACCTCTTATTTTAATTTTACACCGGCTATCAACCTGGCACTACCTAGACAATGCGACAGCTGTAAAACGGCCACTTCCAGTGTTCGTTTCTCGACATCAGTATCTGCGTATTTGCGAGTCCAACTGTGCCGGCATATATACATATTTGATTCCGAAACAAAGTTTCAATCATTTTTGTTAGGGAATACCCTTGTTATTCAATACAACTCATAGGTGCATATTTTAACTTTATCCGCATCAACGTAAACTGGATGTCTACCTGTAAACATATTTCAAAATCATGACCTTCAGTAGTCTAAGGCAACGTGGAGGTCCTCGTACACGGCAACTCCATCCGTCAACGATAATCGTTAGCGAAAGGTAAGTTGATGGCGGGACGTCTGCCCCGAAGGCGACAGGAGCCGTCTCACACAATAAATCGCAGCCACGCGCAAGTAACAAAGCGGCATCGAAAGCTCGAGAGGCGCGGATGAGCTTTTGAATTTTTCGGTGTAAAACATCTGCCGGACAGAATGATTGAGTTAGGAGGATAGTGAAAGCCACTCTGGTCGGTTACGAAGTCTGGATCACAACTCGGTCCCAGGTTGCTCTTGGCTATCACCGCCGGCGAGGGGAGGACTCGTATCAAGTGGGCCAGCCCAGCAGAAAGTCCGCCAAATATATGTGCGTTATGGGCAGCAAATACGGGTGCAGGCATGCGCACCGCAACGTAACGTAACTGACGGGACGTCGGAAGTCGACACAAATGAGGGGCCGTCAACAAACGGATGTTGGCATTGCTACTGCTGCTGCAGCTGCTGTGCTCAATTTGGCCTGCGTCTTCTGTCGTCGAAAGCTTAGCTGTTATAAATTTACTTAGGCCAGACCGCGGGCCCGGTCCTCTCCCTGACCTGGGTTGGGGCTGTGCCAAACTAGTCAGTCCTAGCTGTGTCATCAGTGGGCTGCGCCGGCGCCATACGATGGATTCGCCTCTCAGATGACTTTCGTGGGAGAAACGAGGAACAGAGTGATGGAGATACAGCAAGGCAAGATACAGCAATCGTCCAAAAAGTCAGTAATGTTTGGAGACGGTTGCAGAACACACAGATCCGCCGTTACCAGCTGACGTAGGTATGCTATCATTAGTAATAGTTGTATCTCCTAGAGACGCCAGAGCGACTAGGTAGTCTTATATGCTTCTTCGTTCGTTTTGAGCAAGAGCGTAGGTGGCATAGTAATACGTCGAACGCAGGGTCCTGCCATACACCATTCCCGTCACTTCATTCATCTGAAACGCACGACATTTATATATATATATATATATATATATAAATGTATAAAGGGAGATAGATAGAAAATGAGATAGAAACTGCTCTTTTCTGCTACTTCAGAAGTTGCGCCGCGTTGCTATGGCAGTAAGTCCCGTAATTACCACTCCGCGCGAACATTCGAGCGAAGCCGGCACGAGTGCGTTTATTCCGGTGGTTTTTAGTGGTGCCAGAGGTGGCGGTGGAAGTTGGTGAAGGCGACGAGGAGGAGGAGACGGTAGCGACGACGGCGACACTGCGCGTTGCAGCTCGAAGTAGCGACACCTCGAATGTGTGCTCGCAGAGAGAGAGAGAGCTGGGGGGTGTCGGCAACCGAGAGCGGCTGAACCAGTGAGACGAGCTACCCGTCGGCATTCAATAAGCCGATACCATCGATCTTCGCGCGCCGACGTAGAGAGATCGCGCGGGCTGTAGAGAGTCTCCACTGACCAGGCAAGCAACCAGGCAGGCAGCGACCGCTGGCAAACGACCCGCCAGCGAGCGTCCCTGGCAACAGCTAGAGTTCACCATCACCATTCACTACGTTGCCGCTGGTCCAGTGGCTCAGTTCCTCTCTCTTATCCCGGTGGTGAACGCAACGCCCCAACTTCGCAGTTCTGAGACAGCATTACACCATACAGTATAGTGAGGCAGTTCGCTGTGTGTGTGTGTGATTCTCGGCGACGCCGTGCATAATCCACGACGTGTGTGCCAGATATCCCAAACTCGGGATAGCCTAATCATCACCTTTCGAGACGAGTGCGAATTACGAGTCTGAAAAGAAGGAAAGAAAAGGGGAAGAAGAGGAAGAAATTTCGACATTTTGCCACTGGTTTTTCTTCAACTCAACGGCGGCGGCGGCGGCTGCGGCGGCTGCGGCGGCGGCGGTAACAGTGGGTTGTAGTGCGTTGTGACCCTCAGCGCCGGCTTCGAGTGAGCCCTTACCCTGCAGCGCTGCGAGTTGTGTATGGTCGTTGAGAAAAACACGGGGGTGGCTCAAGGCCTCGTCGCTTACCAACTACTCGACAGGGGGCGCCACCAACGACGACCTCTCGCCTCCGGGCTCAACCACAACAGCACTGCGTGCTCATTCGTACCGCAGATCAGCTCGTGGCCCGCAAAAGCCAACATCCCGCCGCAATAGTACGGAGCCTAGCAGTGACATTGCACTACAGTAGACGAGAAGGCGGCAGTGACAGCAATGACCGTCCACCACTGTTCCGCTGTTTCGTCAAGCGGCTCGAGATGACGAGTGTGAACCGCCACCAGTTAGCATGCGTCGGATGAGCAGCAATCAGTGATCAGGTCAGATAATATCAGTGACGTAATCGAATCGAACGAAAGCAACGGGGTCGCTTTGTTGCTGGCTGGCCGCGGAACTCGCGCGGTGACATCAAGTGCTGTGTGATCGGTGATTGACGATCGGTGTTCTGACGCTTTGTCAGAACGTGCAAAAGGGTGACAACGCTCGACGGTGCGGATGCGGTGCGTATTGTGAAGAAGCATTGTGTGCAGCTGGACGAGGCAGGGTAGTCCCGCCAGCGATCGTCGCATAGTGTTGTGCATGTTGCGGTGACATAACCGTCGTCGTCACCATAGTAATAATAATAAGTGGTGCCATCAGTGTTTACCGTCGAGTGCGTCAAATCGACGAGTCAGTCGACGGCGGCGGCGGCGACGACGGCGACGACGTTGTTAACAGTTGCAAGTTTTTCGTTTCTCTTGCGTGACGGCAGTGGATAGATAGTTAGACAGACAACAATGAACCTCTACCACTCCTGTGGATAATCCAGACGGTGGACTAAGCGGAGACAGGAGAAATTTCGTTCGAGGTACGTGTTATCGAAATAGAGCGACCGACTCGTCGACGAAGACGACTATTTCAGAGGTGGGCGACAATAAGCCGAGGCGCGGGTCACTCCGTCAGTAACCGAACGAATCGTTCTCATAGCTCATAGCAATGATAAGGATTAGTTAAACTTTCATGTCAAATGTCATCGATAGACACCACAAACGTAGATGACTCAGCGCTGAAGACATTTAGACAGGAAGCCGCTACCGCCTTCGAGAGCAGAGCGCTTTGCTACGGTGTGATGCTGTACGCGGCTTAACGGAGTGCACTTTAATACGATGTATACCGGCATACTACAATAAGTGGTGTAAATTCCATTGCAGGGCTCGTGCCCTCGTAAGGCTCATAGAAAACTCTCCCATAGAACCCGTGGTAAAAGGGACTGGTAGATCTGACATCTCTATTGTAACCCTTGACTGGAGGCCGTGTCCCTTCGGAGTGCTTTTCTCGTTGGATTTTTTTCTCCGAGCTGTTTGCTGATTAGACGGTCACTGTCCAACTGCCCGAGTCCAATTGGGTTTCGTTCTGAAAATACATGGGCATGAAGGACGTCGTAGGCTAACGATATTCAGCCACCACTACGGTTTTATAGACTGCGCTTTGGGTTAAAGCAGCTAGTGGGTTCGTCTCGCCGGGTAGCCCTTTGGATTATAATGCGAAGGAGTGATGACGCTTCGGTATATGTCGTCTGCGAACATCAGCTTAACTCACGCAAAATGTACCGCGGTTTTCCACTCGTTTCGCCGCGATGTCATCCCTCTAGACTCGTATAGGACCGGTCATGCTTACAAGCGAAAATTTCCTCCTTTAATCTGAAATAAATATTTTATTAACCGATAACGAATCTACTAAGATACGGCGGAGACGACGCTCTTACGACCCAATCTCGCGTGTTCAGCCTGTGCGCGTTTCGGCCCAGTGCTTTTTTAGTCGTAGGAAGCGTGTTGCGAAATAGACTAGTGCGGACCAGACGGTAGTCTCCGATGAACAAGGCCATCGTTCCGTAACAAACAATATCCCCCGGGGGGTAATTTTACTACATATGACCGAAGGCGTCCTTTGGCCGAGGCCTCTTCTGCAACTAGGCGTCAATGTGGTCTTTTCTTTTCTGCTTCTTCCTCTTCGAGAGGAACAGCTACCAGGCACCCACCGCTGGCCAGCAACTTGCACAGTGTGACAGCGCGACTCGAGGGCCCACTGCCTTTTAGGCGTCATAAAAGGTGGGGTAGTAGAAAAGCAGGAGAAAAAACGAGACACATAGAACGGGGGCAAATAATAAATGCCCAATAAATTAGAGAGACGACAGCATAGGATCCTATTTCGTGGCGGACAGAAGAAGGCGAGCGTTGATCTTCTCGTTAGCGTGGGCATCTGTTCGCGTCGCAGCGACGATCTGGGGGTGGGCATTGGTAGCGGCAAGCCGGAGAACAGCTGCTATGTTCAGGCTGCATTGACCGAACATAGGAGGTACATGGAGAAAGAGGGAGGGCTAGAAGCGCCAGTGCCAACGACGCTAGTGCTATTGCGGCTCAGAAAATAACAAGGACGAACGCAGAAGGAGGCCCTTGTTTGGTGCGCGCGTTTTGGCTCGAGGAAGTCTCGAAGACGTCTTAAGCTGATGATCAGCCAGCCTTTCGACTAATTACCCTCTTATACGTCCCTCACCCGTTCGGGTGAGGTCCCTGATCTCCTTTGGTCAGCTGGGGCCAGGCGTTGCGTTGGATTCCGTCGTCGAGCGGCGACAGAGAGACATCAGGGCGTACGTTAGGTTTGCCAACTTCTGGAGGGCTGGCCGTTGTTTCGCTTCTCTCGGAAAGACTACGGTAGGCTAGGAACAGGCGTACAGCACAGGCGTGTTGAGATGCGGACGTTTAGGTTGGGGACGTAAGGCTTAAAGAACTTGTAGAACTCACGTTCTCCGTCGCTCGGCTTGGTTCCGGGGTGGTCTAGATTAGTCGTTCAAGTCCAGCTCATCAACGCTTGACTGCTCCTCCTGGGACGTCAACTCCGCCAATGCCGTTACCAGCAAAGCTGCCGCCACAACCATTGCGACCGTTTCACGTAGGCCTCTTGTGCTCTTAGGTTTGGGACGGTACACTGCACAGGCGACGGTGGATGACTGCTGCAGTTCTGCACTCGCAGGACAACAGTGATGGCTGAGAAGAGAAAAGACTAAAAAGGATAGTGAGGTGACAGGACTCCGGCACTAGATGCCTTGGTTTATAAGGGGCGCCGCAAGCATGCTGGAGCCGGACTTCTGCCCGGAGGCGTATACCGATGATTCCTCCAATCCTGTTATAGTCCCTATTTCTCCCGCCTTCAGTTGGGTTCTACAATCATTCGTTAGCGACCTCTCACCGCTTGCTCCCGAGCTTCTCCGGTTTCTGCCTTTTGCCTCTCCAATCCTCCCTCTATGGAAAACGCTTGCTTTTGCAAAGGGCACTCGTTTCGACACAGTTGCCAGCGACCTACGACGTGAATCGCCCGAGGCCAATTCGCCGATGGGTAGTTGACCTGCACAACTGCTATACTACGAGCGACATTTTTGATCTAAGTCAGCTAAATTAGTATAAGATGCCGAAGGAGCATCTTGTATTGACTCCCAAATCCAGCGACGAAACAATCAGTAGATATATATATATATATATATACAATTGCTTTCGTTTAGCCGCTAGGCTAGGCCTTTCTGGGCAACGATAGTATGTAACCCACCTTCGCCATTCCGTCGCTACCTCATTGCCAGGGCAAGCCTGGGTGACAGCGTCGGGTACGAAGCGAGTGACTAGGTGGTTGCCGAGGCAATTTCACAGTTGCTTACCTCTTTTAATTATGGATCAGCTCGACGACGATAGGATAACTGTGTTGGGTATCTAGTATGGTGGACGGGGTGCAGAACCCGTCCACCAGCGAGCAGTGAGCAGCTACCACCAATGTGTAGCCTGGAATTATGGATCTTGTTTTTTTCTCTCAGGTTGTACGGTGCATGCTTTCACTTTACTCCGTTATTGCTCGCTCCGTTATGAACGTTTCCCGCTCCACAAGCGGGTGCTGACATCCAAACACGAAGAGCCTGTGATTCATATAGAAATCTTATAGCACTCAATAATGTGTATCTGTACCGCCTACAGCCATTTGAGACCGAAGCGCCGTTGACTACCCACTGACACATGTCTGGCTTCCTTGTCGTGCCCACGAGGCCGAAAGATATAGAGGAAAAAAATAATCATTCTACATAGATCTGGCGGGAGGAAGGTGATATCAAATACGAGTGGGCTGTCAAGCAGTTGGGTGTGCACACTTCGGGCCCCGAGGCAGGATGTAACAGGAGTTTTCCATTGCACCTCGACATTCAAAGCGAGCTGGCTGCTTGCTAGCCATCGCCGAGACATCACATTACCATTCCCATGACTGAGGCAGATCGCGAAGTCCAGATGCGTCAGGTTCATTGAACCCGATGTGAAATTACTGTCGCCGTGACCGCGGCGGAGCCAACGCCTCGACCACCACCACCGCTGCAATCGGTTACACCAGCAGACGACCGCCCGTCTATGCCATCTCCCCAACAGCGTCATCCCTCTTCACCCGCTCTACCAGAGCCGCACTGTAGCACTGGTCGTAGTGAAACAGCTCGATTTCGCTTCACTACTCCCGCTCGAGGCAGCACGTTCACCGTCAACTCAGGCTGCCACTACTACGCACCCTCTACGATCTGCCTTGCTCGACCCGGCATCACATTTACGCTATTCGCTGCTATCGTTCGCCTGCCGTGCGTTGGTTCGAGAAAACCACCGCGCCGCCGCCGCCGCCGACACGGCGCTCCCCATAGACCTTACTGAAATCTAAGAAGTGCACGGGGATGACGGCAGGCGGTAGTGGCATGACTTTCGACTTCTGCCAGCGACAAATGGCGCTCATTTCTCATCATGAGTCCGCCTTCCCTTTCTCACTTCCCGCTGCCGACTCTGCCCGCTCCGGCAGACCAGACGCTTGGGGGGGGCTGGGGGACGATCGGACTCGGGATTTCAGACCACGAACCAGATCTGGTAGCGCCATCGTCCCTTACCTCTGCCGCCAACTGGCCGCCGCCGACGACATCGACTCCGATGCCGACTTAGCGTATAGTATAGTACTTCGCAGTTTTTCTAGTCCAATGCTGCCTTTCATTACTCTGGCGGCGGGTCGCTGCCTGTACACAGCTGCGTCATATTTCCAGCTCGTTCTCAGGGAGTGGTCGATCTCCACCTGAAAGAACTATAAGTAAGGGCGTGTGTGTGTGAGAGAGATAGAGAAAGAGCGAAGGACCAAGCACATTGCCACGACATTTGCCCACCGCGAAGCGCTTAAGTCTTGCCGTATGTATAATACTCCCTGCTCACCTGCTTCCCTCTGGCCAGTTGGCTGGTCAGCGAGCGAGCCGGCCACCTTATTACCAGCAATAACAGCGGCTATAATCATCTATGCCGCCGGCAGAAGCGGCAGCAGGAGCTCGGGTAGAGCCCGCTGCTGTAGAGGTGGAGACGCTCTTCTCTTAGTTCTTAGTCCGTCTTTCTTACTTTCTTAGTTTTAGCCAGCCGCTTCCTTCCTTCCCTCCTTCCTTCGTTCTGGCTGGCTGGCCGTCTTGCGGAGCAAGTATACGCCACTATACTTGTCCTCCGCAGCGGGGAGCGCCGACCGAGAAGACGGCGCGGCGAATGGCATGCCATCCGTACACTCACGGGCGTATCGCCTATACCACCACCTTCCCCGGCCTCGTCCAACGCTCGGGATCGCCAGCAGAAGCCGTCCCGTGCAGCCGGTGCAGCCTTGATAGGAAGCGGTAGCATCAATGGTCGAAGAGAAAGTAGGAGTTGGTTGACGGCGGGCGCAAGCACACAGCGCAGCACTGTCGGCCCTACCTACATACCCCTGGCTAGCTCAGTCAGCCCAATTTCCCATCGACCCGCCAGTTCGTTTTCTCTCCTTCGCCCTGTCGACCGATCGGTTTCTGCCATTTTCATATATTTATTACGTTCCTTCGTCATGTGGCTGTCCCCGCGCCTCGCTCCGGCCCGATCCTATTCCTCGCGTAGTGGCTCCCCTAGCTGCACCCGACTCAAGCCCCGATCCACCGCGGTTTTCACTCGGTTCGTGCCGAAGGGGCAGTAAGGGCAGTATTTCTCTTCGTTGCTGCTGCTGCTGTCGTCGTTAGAAAAAAGAAGGCCTCGTTGGACAGCGCTTGCCCAGCCCTGGCCCCCTACGTGTCTCGCGAACTGCCTTTGCCCCTGCTCCCAACTGGCTGCACCCCCTCTCTCTCTCTCTTTGTCTGGTTCCTGCTCTACAGTGGCACCATGGGGTGGTCCGTTCCACCCACGCTTGTACCACCTGACGCCGCCAAAGGTGAGCTAGAGGAGAGGCCTGCCTGTCAATACCATAAATACGGCTGGACTTATATTAACTTGGCCCCAATGTAACCTTTCTTCGCTAAAGCTGCTATGCTAAATAGTACAAAGCCTGCAGCTTGCTGTGTGCCTACGAGTCTGTAGGGGCTGACGAGAGGTTTGCTTCTTATTATCCCAGAAGCTGCTGGCCGCAGTAAGATGGTAACGAAGGTGCCAATCGAAACGTATCGTGAGCGCGACGTCGCGGTGACGTCGTGACGATGAGATTACGATGAGATAATATGGCTGCCGCTGCCAAGGCAATATCGAAGACGACTACGAGATAGGACTTCGTCCACTTGCGTCAGCGATTCGTCTCCTCGTGGGTAGGATCGTATTAATAAGCCGGTAGCTGGAAGAAAGGCTATAGTTGTAACGAAATGTGTTTTCTCCTTACCACTTGAAAGAAGAACAATAGAATACATTTGTTGTTCTTGCTCATGTTGTTATTATTATACTTGTTGTTGTTGCTGTAGGCGACATACGCACAGAGAAGGTAAGCAAGCACGTCTGGCTAATAACCGAATGAGTAGGCAGAAACCTCCTCAGGCCAACTAAAGGTTGCTGACTCGTGTTTCGCTAGTGGCGCCTCGATAATGTCACTAGGGAATGAAGGCAAATGTCCCTGTTTTGTCGTAGAGGCAATTCACGTCGCGCAAGCTGCTCACTCTAAAGTTAAGCTGCTGATCTGCGCATGTGTACAACATGTCTCGGAGTCTCACCGGGTTTGTGCCGCCACAGTCAATCAGTCTGTATATCTGTCTGCCGAGGATGTTTCACAAGGCGATTTTCCCGGCCTTCTCTCCCCATAGCAAATATGCTCACTGCTTACAGAGTTGGAGATATTGCCCCAGCCGAGTACAGGGCAAATACTCGGGATTTGCTCATGATTTAGTGTGGAATGATGGTGTGCCAGATCGTCCACAGTTCAGCGGTGCTGCCCACCCAAAGGTGGGGCGCCTGACACTTCGGCGGTGAATTGTGGGTAATGGCCATAACGGCCCAGCAATGCCATTTCTACCGTCTCCTCTGTTTGTTCGTCGATTTAGGGGCGACGCGTTCGTGGGTGGACAGGACGAGCCATTCTGTGGGGGTATGCATAGTAAACCTGAGTATACTCTTAAATGTCGAGTCACTGCTACCCGGCTGCTTGCTTTCGGCGTGCCAGCCTGCCCGCATCTGTCTACGCGTGCCGTAAACGATACACATTTCCGAGTCGACGTTTCTGTCTTCAATGCCAAGTGCGCTGCTACGTTGCTCTGCTCCTACAGTGCGCTCTGAATCCTACCTTCTGTTCCATTCCAACCACCTACGAGCTCGTTGCCCTCCGTCAGTTCAGTTCGATGAATAGTACGACGCAGAGGAGCCTCTCTCGCTGTTTCTCTCTATATATCTTCTTCGTTCTCTCTCTCTCTCACTCGAATGCGCGTTTCCCCCTCTTCGCCTCGCTCAGCTGCTCAGGCTCAAATCGGGTGGAGCTAACAATCCATTTCTCATCCTGGCTCCCAGTGGCTTCGGTGGCGCGCGCCGGTTGCTCCGGAGTTCCCTTGCTTCAAACTTCGTTGTACGTTAGTTTCCCGCTCGCGTCGATCCCCAGTCTTTCCCGCGTTCGTCTGCGCTGCTTTCCTGCTTTCGCTGCTGGCCCAAATGACGGCAGTAGAGCTGGGCCAGAGGCGGCGCTCCACGTGGCCAGTTAACCGTGCTCACGGTTGCCGGCTCTCATTGCACCTTCCCTCCTTCTACGCATTCAGCGTTCATTCCGCGCGCAAGCGCGAACTAGCGTGGGGTGGCGGGGGGGGGGGGGGGGGCGAGGTACTGTGCGATGCAGGCAGAAGGGAGAGGTTGAAAAGGAAGGCACTTAGGTACGTCATGTACACATTCATCCACCCACACACACGCCACGGCACCACCGACGTTTGTGTATCGACGCTGGTGCCTGCCGGCGGCGCCCGTCTGCCCTTACGCAACGAACTTTCGGAATGCTGTCTGTGCAGTAGAACGATAAAACCCGTACCGTCGTAGAAAGTGCCCGAAGGTAGAGGGTGCCCACAGACTGGTGGGCTGACTTGCTGGCTGGTTGACTGACTGACTGGAAGTGCGTACGTGCGTTGAGCTTATGCGCCGTGATGGCCGGCCCGTTGTGGGTCGGGGGCCTTCTATAAATCTCTGACGATCATCCTTCAAGCGAGCAGTGGCAATATGGTCGCACCACGAGAGGGAGAGAGAGAGACAGCGGCGAGGAATGTTTAAGATGCGCGGGCGTAGTCGGTTGGTCTGTCGGTCGGTGGCTTCGTAACAGAGAGGGTTGGCGAGGGCGCGGGGGTAATGGGCTGGCGACGGCCGCTCGCCCGTCGGTCTGTCGGGTGGGAACATTGAAGAGGGAAAAGTAGCCTCGGTCTGCTTCTCCGTCTTTTTCTGGTTTTCCTGTGGTCTTCATAGCATCTTTGGTGGGGGCCAGGCAAAATCGGGACGGCGGCGACGGGAGAAGGTAATGGCGAGCCAGCGTTTGCTGGGAGGCAACTCGAGCTTGCGGGGGTACACACAGGGTCTCCGAAAACGGAGGAAGGAAGCACCACCACTCGATGGTAGCGTTCCCCAGCCCAACATGTGTAGCTGCGTCGTTTGGGGCAGCAAGGGCAGAGCAGACGAGAGGCAGCTGCGGTGCATACTTAAGCCCTCCCTAGGGACGGTCGGCTGGCACTGCTTCTTCGACTGTCGAGGTTGCCTTCTTGCTACCAACGCTCAGAGGTGGCTAAGCGATTTCAGAGATTGACTCTATCGATAGGGCTGTGCTGCCACTTCTGCTTCTCCCTGCCGACAACGTCGCCGCCGAGTCAGCCTGTCTGCATGCCTACTTGCTCGCTGGCTGCCTGCGTTTGTCTCCCATGCGCGAGTAAAGGAGCCCTTTTGCCGCTGAATGAAGCACTGAGTGAACTGGGGGAACAAGGCTCATGTCGTCAGTCCAAGCTGGGAGTTTGACGTTGCTGGTTTGCGTGAACCTAAGTAATTCTCCGGGCTGACTTGCAGCCAACATTTAACGCCTCCGGTACGGTTTTCGGCATTGCTTCGTAAGACGGATCCCTACATGTAGATGTGCAGCGGTGGGATCGAACCCTGATCCGTCCGGGAAGAGGAGCAGCCTTTAATCGATTGAAGTATTGCTGTTTTTATGTAAGTTAGCATAGTGGGGGGATTCTTTCCTTAAGCAGTAATATCGGAGGTAGTGCGCATGCAGGGGGCGCCTCCACGTCCGCTCGCAACTTATGGCAGGACGCAGTTCTCTCGTTAGCAAACGCAGGACTCTCAACGCCCGACGAACGAGCCAGCCTTTCTCGAGAAAGAATCTCCGAACGCCAGCCAAAAGGCACGACGAAGAAGACGTGGCGGTGAAGTTGTCAGAGGTATAGGGGCATGAGTAGCGGGCGAGGAGTACACGGGCGCGAGTCAGGCAGTTGCCGTGACAGACCCCCACGCGAGAAAACCTCAACCGGGTGGGTAATTTGGCGGCAAGTCGGCCGAGAGGCCGAAAAAGTCGGCGGGTAAAGTGGAGACCCACCGGCGCTGCGGCACACAGTCGCTGCTGGGGTGTAGAGTAAAGTAAGGTGAAGTCTTTATCCTTAACGGCTTTGCTTTGGCGGCAGCGGCGGCGGTAAACGCCGCAATATGGTTGAATCGTTGCGCTTTTTGTTGTCCCGAAAGGAGAACCATTCTCGAGGATAGAGAAGAAGGAGGAGCAGGATGGTGGATGAAGCAAAAAACGAGACGGGGTGGGTGGCCTGGCTCGCCGAACGGATTCCGGTGTGAGGCGTTTCAAGGTTGGCCGATTTCAGCTTCTCGAACGAAAAGGAGTACGAAGAACGGAGGGAATGGTAGCCAGGCTACGCCTTCTTACGAAACGAAAAAGCAACTGGAGCTTTTTGTCGAAAAACGACAGAAACAGTGCGGCGGCGGTGGCGGCGGCGGCTACGGCGGAGCCAGCCCCAACAACAATGGGAGAACGATCCCCCGGCGGAAGCCGGTTGCCTCGACCGCTTTTGCAGCCGAGGGCGGTGAGTGATTCGGAAAGTTTCGACGTAAAATGAGAAGACGGTAAGAAGAAAACTAGAGTTTGACCTAAGATAAGTTCGAGAAGAAATCACTAGGAGTTTCGTTTTCCGATAGCGGCCCCCGTGCCAAATACAATGACGCCGCAGTTTTACCCTTTGTCGTTCCATTAGGTTCTAAACAAGCGGCGGACAGTGAGGCTTGTCTTAGCTGGTCACTGCCACAAGCACCACGGTTGTTCCGTCTGCCAATGTAGTCGTGCTGCACCCGCGACCCCCACCACACATACGGACGGGACGTTATATAATGACTCCGGCTGTCAATGGCCACAGCGAAAACCGGGTGGGTTAAGCAGTGGAGACGTGGAAATGGAAGTGGAGCCGCACTCCTCGGGGCTCCGCTGCCGAAATGATTTTCGACTCCTGTAGGCCCGCGACCGATGTCTACACGATACTATGCTTGTTTGTATCTGTGTGTGTGTGTGTGTTTATATTATATGTGGATATATAATGGAATTATATACCGTGCAATGTGAAGCTTTGCGACCAGTTGACGTCTGCGAGCTAGTTGGCCAAGCCAAAATACTTGCTTGACTTCCAAGGTGAGGACATGAAATAAACAAATCGATCTCATCCTCTCTCGATCTCTCTCGTTCCCTCGCTCTCCCTCGAAACCCGCTATACAAATACAGGAAATGTGTACATATAAACGTACATACATCACGAGGCATACATGCGCCATCCTACATACTTGCACAACGTCTGCTCTCTCAGTTGCCGTTACGACCAGGAACTGAATAGTACAACAACGAGATCACGGCGCCTGTGCCGACAGGGCATTCTAGTTCAGCGGCAGAAGCAGCAGCCTACGTTACTCTCTGCTACTGTCGCGGGTCCAGAGTCCCATTCGGGCCTCGTTGTTCCTTCGTGCGCGAATGTGCGAAAATGAAGCTAAACAGGGATCCAATCTCACCAGTATGCGCAATGTGCTATGTTCGGTGCGCCGCCACCGCACATACGCGTCGGCAGTCCACAGAACCGCGGCCATTGTCTCGGGGGGTTTTATTCACGAGCTCTTTGTTGTTCTCATCAAAAGACATCGCTTTTCATTCACTTGAGCCACGAGAGCAGGACCAACACTGCCTGCATTGCAGCAGCATGGAAGCAGACAGACGCGCGCGGCAGTGCCCACGAAGTCCCGGAGGCTCCAGCGCTGGGAGGCTGCAGGGACATGAGCGGGCAGGGAAGAGATAGATAGTGAGGGAGAAGAGAGCGAGAGAGAGAGAGAGAGAGAGAGAGAGAGAGAGGGAGAAAGCTCGCACGAGGTGCCAAATAGCGAAGGAAGTAGAGAGACATAGAGTGAGAACGCCCAAGTCGGGCTGGGTTGGCCTGGGCTGGGCTTCGCCGCTGGGGCTTCAACGCGAAACTCGGCCCAGCAGCGGAGCAAGGAAGAAGACGCGACGCCACGAAACGCCACTAACGGCAGAGGAAGATGAGACGCCACCGTGCCGGCAGCGACGGCCGAAGCAACCAACGACGAACGTCTGGGATGCGGGTTACGGCGGCGTCGAGCACTAAGGCGGACACACTGGAGCATCCGTTCAGTAGCCTCGGGCAATTTTATGTCTTGGGTCTCCCGGTCGCTCGGTCTGCTCGCCGTTTAGTTTCTGCGCCGCCACCACTGGGAGGTTCACTGTTCACTGCCTCCTTCTGTTGTGGTGTTGAGTTACTTTCCATTGGATGGAAGGCGAAAGAGAAAATTGGACGGCATTTATAGACACGTGTATTAGTACAAGTCCACAGGGAAAAGACGCGGGTCCTCCCAACTACGTTTCATCCTCTTGGGCAACTCAAGCTAGTTCACTCTAACTTGAACTTCAAATCACAGTGAGTTGTAGCGAGCAAGACGAGCCAGTTAGTTCTGGTTTGTAATATCGTAGTGCTAAATAATCGTTGACTTATATATTATATATATAAAAGCGTGCTTCTATATATTTAAATAAACTCTTTTTTCGTATGTTAACTTGCACATATATATATAAGTTATATGAAAATGACAAAGCAATCCCTCTGATTGAGTTCATGTCGAAAATACTGGCGACACAAGCTCGACTGAAGGCGATTGAATAGACAACGGGAATCGCTTGACCGTTTTTCATTACAGCAGGCAGAAACGACGTCTTCTCTTGTAGAAAGCATCAGTGGAAACCGTCGGAACCTCAAGGGAGTGTTAGTATATATTGAATGAGCTGTGCGAACAAAACGCTGACACCTACATCGCAGCCTGCGGCATAGAACCCCATTGATCGCTGGTAGATATGTTATCTACTTTCAAAGATCGACAGTTTTTTATTTTATTTTTATTTAGATCCGCAAATCTGTACAAAGAGCTCACGCAATGTTATCTAATCCCTATATACGTATCCAGCCTTAACTGAATCATTAGAACACATGCGTGCTATTTAGTACATATATTCCCCAATCGATTATCCGTTACCGGCTAACATCTTTCTATTAGCTACCCTTCATTAATGTCTATCATCAGAATTTCACTCATCTGCCTATCGCCTTTTGCTTGGTTATTATTGTTCATCCATTACTATTTATTTCGTTTTCTTACGCTGATACCTTTCATATTCCAAAACAAGTTCTTCCTATGCTTTGACTAACCCCTAGTTTCCCGCATAATCCCTATCCATATCCTCATTTCAGCCACTCTTCTTCAATCGTTCTCCGCTATACATTCACCGTACTATGTCTCTTATGCTCATTATTTTTTTCTTGTATTTCGTAGTCAGAAAGATGGTCATCACCTTCGTCCATCGCCATCGTCTGACGGTCATCGTCTCTCATCCACTGCTCGGGCACTTTTCAGACATTCTTTCACATTGGGAGAGGCCTTACCGACAATCGCACCTACATGCCTCCGCCGAGACCATTGTCCTTCTTTGGCCACCTCCGCTATCTCACAGTTCTATCGCCCCCGATGCCCACAAGACGCGTAAGCCCGTCTGCCAACTATATCCACTTTCTACAGGCCCGCTACATCAGTCCAGACCGATCCGCTGCTATCTGATCATCTTCTCTGGCGGCCTCTTCTCTCGTTCCTCAATTCCAGCACCCCCTACCCCCCTAGCCCCAGCAGTACTCTGACCTTCGAGACTTTTCTCCCTCCCGTCCGTTACTTGGCGTGTCTCAGACTTTCCGGCCATTTCTGCCGTCGTCGTCAGGGTTGCCTTTGCCCCTCTCCCACCCATATCCATTCCGAGGTCTCGCTCGAGTCTGCCTGTCGCCTTTTTCCTTTCTTCCTACGTAGAAGCAGCAGCAGCAGCAGTGGCATCTTCCTTAGCCTTCCCTTCCTGCTCTTTTCCATCCTCTGTTCCCCTCTCGACAGCTCCCTCACCCACGTCCCACGTTGTGGACCCTCCGATCTGCGATTCCTCTCAAGGCCTTCGTCAGACCGACGGCTCCGTTTACTTTTCCGTTGGCAACCCTCTCAATCTCCATGGCTTTTTCGCGCTTCTCTCTTTTCCAACTGCTCTTTCCCAGCTCTATTTCCTCTACGTGTTTTTTTATATCGTCGTCGGCTCGCCGCGCCCGCACCACGACTCACACGTTACGGCACACCCGGCGCGGCACTCACCGCCGTCCTTCAACGCGAGTCGCAGAACGCCCGTTGGGGTGGAGGCGAGTCCGGCGGGGAATAGTGGAAACGGATAGCAATGCCTTCACAAGCAAGCAGTTAAAAGTCGGATATATTATACAACGACATGGGACTCTCAGCATCTCTCGTTGCCGTTCCTCGGCCGTTCGTCTTCCAGCACTGCTGACAGGATGATGCGATCTACCACTGCCAGCGTTGCGCTTTGAGATCGACTCGACTCGGCTCATCTCGACGCCACTTCGCGTCGCCGTAGAACAGATCTTCTGCCGTAGAACAGATCTTCACTAGAGTCGGCGTAGACGAGTTTCGTAATTCTCAATAGCCCACGAATCGCACCGCACGGCCGTACATAGGCGCACACACGCACACACACACACAGTCGAACGTACGCACGCTGATGTGAGTTGGCCCTGCTTCGTTCCGGCCATCTTGCCTCTTCCATTTCATCTTTCTTCTCGATTCGGCTAAAACCAGACACATCCAGTCTCTGCTCCAACAGTTATCTGACTGCTTACCCCGTGCTCCAGCCGTACTCTCCGTATTCGGACCCTCTGTTTTCCCGTATTGCCTCGACTGCCTTTGCTCAGCCGACGGACTAACTCCATTCCCCAACAACAGCATCAGCAGCAGCAACAACAACAACAGCAACGACAACGCTGATACAAACTCGGAAAGTTCTCACTTGCTTTCCGGCGCTTGCTTGCGCCAGAGCGGTCCTTCCCAGACCGGGTGAGTGAAGCAGGCGGCCACGAGCAGGCGGATGGATGCCTGGGCAATGGGAGGAAGGGCCATGGCAGGGCCTCGTCGTGTGGGTGGCCGCGGACAGCCAGGGCTGCTCGCCGGGTCCGCGTCGGTGCTCTGAGTGAGAGAGGCGCTGCCACGTTTTTCCTCCTGCACTTCCCTGCAGGACGCCGCTTGCCCGGTTACGGCTAGCTCGGGCGTTCTCTCCAGTCGTTGTACGCTGCCTGAACATCGCGGCTCAAACGGCGCCGACGTCGTGTGTAGATGAAGGGCCTTTGTCTGGTGGTTTAGTGAGAAGACTCTGGCGTGCGAACAGGGCGACGAGGCAATGGCTCTCCGTTCGTCCACGACTCAGTCAGCCCTGCCCGGTCCCACTATTGCCGAGCGTATAAAGAAGAGGCGTAGCGTAGCGCAGCACCGCACAGCACGGGCCTGCCCGAAAAACGGAACGAACGCCACTGCTGAACACGGGATATTCTCTGTAATTTACCCTATTATCAATAAACCGATATTGGACTTCTTTTGTTTGATGTTAAACACACTCACGGCTAGATAGTAGAAGCGAGAGGGGTGTGCTCTCGGTGTGCTTCGGTGGCTTCTTCTACGGCTACGAAGGCTGCGGGTGTTACGGTCGCCATTCCTATGACTGTGTCCACTGTAGAGGCCCGCTCGGTGGGACCCTCGCAGCTAGAATCCCTGGTCGCGGCAGATCTGCTGCACGGAGATACTTCGCAATATCCCTGCTTCTCTGCTGTCATGGTCTGCGGGAGTGCACGTCGCCATGCCAGTTCAGTGGTTTGCGAAATGTCCTTTGTGCGTTGCTATGGCGAGGCGGCACGGGCTTAACAGCGACGTCGTTGTCGCAGCGCCAAAGGTCGAATGAACGTCCCTACCGCTTGCTGTGAACAGGGTTTCGGCGACGAGGTTCAGACGCTCGCTCTTTCGAGACGCCGTCGAGTGAACATGAATTTAATTGTTATTTATCTCAAACCCCACAAGTGATACTGGTGCCATACCAACGATGCGTGGTTTTCTAGCAGACGATTATATAGCAAATTGGTGTGGGAGCTTTGTATTTCTTTGTCCCACCTCGTTAGTTGGGATGAAGCAAAATCCTCGCCAGCGAGGACGTAGCACAGTGCAGAAAATCGTCAGCATCATTTGCGCCGACTTCTTACAACAGTCCGACATCCATAGAAAAAGCGAGACTAGTGGGCTGATGGTGAACAACTGCAGGCAGCAGCGTCTATATAATGGGCCCGGGTGGAGCACTCGACCCCAATCTCGAGAGACAAGATAAAGTTGACAACGATATCTCCCCTTGCCAAATCCTGTACCTATCCTGACTTGCTCATGATTCATGACACCTTCACTTCGCCGCCTCACCTTCTCAGTCTGCAAGTCCGTTAAGAGACTCCGCGGCCTCGCTCACCACAGCCATCCGACTCACGCTCTTTGGGCAGGGAACGCCCGAACTTCTGCGGTTATCTTATGGTACCTTTGACTTGGGGAGCTATCTCGCAGGGTAGGGTACACAACACGTCGCAGGAGATTGGTCACCTCATACACAGATGCGTCGCTCTCCCCAATAGTCTCAAATATATGGGCCAAGAAGTAGATCGTCTTCGTTGGTGGGGCTGTGACCAACTTTTAGTGGCGTGCAGAACGGACACAGTGAGATTTGCGTGGTCGATCGATGGGAGGAATATTCATGAGAAATATAAACGAAGATAAGGAGATTCGACAATATGTCTCGGTCGACTAATACGTATTAAAATAAAGATTTATTGGTTTATTAAAGGAACTGTAATCTTCACAGTGCGTAAGTTCTCTTATATGTCACGACACAGGACTCGAACCAGCAGCCTCCAGCTTATTAAAGCAAGAGCCGTCCAAGCCACCGTGCTGACAACCATGCTATTATGTCGTAGAATGGATGGTTGACCGGAACGGACACCTATGGTCTAGTCCTAGAGAGAAGAGGGGTGTCCGGTCAACTTGTACAAGTGTATACCATATAAGGCGCAACTGGCCAAGCGATGACGTCTTCACTTGAGGATCTTGTAGGCGTTCAAACGAGGCATGGATTTCCCCGCATTTTTCTAGGCCTTTCCCTACATAGCGGTCCTCGCTCGTTTTCTTCAAGTGTTCACCCTCTTTTTGATATACACTAACAAGTTGCTGCCAGTTACAACGGCAGCCGCGTCTGGGCCAGCGGCGAAAGTAACGAGCTCCATTCATCAATGCGAAAGTGACGGCGGCTCCAGCAGCGGGGTGTGTTCTGCCTGTACTTAACGGCGTGCGGTTACCTTGCCTTGTGCCGTGGCAGGAGCCTGGTCGGAGGTGGCTCGTTTCGCGTGAGCGTTCGTTTCCCCGCGTCCAGCAGCAGCGGCGGCTGCGGCCGCGAGAGAGCCGGCTGACGATGGGCGGTTGGTGTTGGTGCTCGCTAGCGATGGAGTTTGGAGGCGCAAGTTTTTAGAAGCGCCTCTACCCGCGCCGCCTTGAGGGATTCATGCTCCCTCGTCTTCGTCGAGAAGCACACTGTGAAATGTGGAAACCTCTCCAGCTGGAACCATTCATGCGAGCCTTGCGGCCTCAAGGCTACGTAAGCACGCGGTGGCGGCCTCTCGGCAGGGGAAGCCCTTCGAGAGGCAGGAGGTAGAGGAAGACGTGTGTTCAGTTACGTACCGTATATTTCGGCTCTTCGCGTCCCGAGTCTCGCCCTTCCCGTTTTTTTTCTACGATTTGCTTGCTATTGGACAACGTTGGTAGCGCCAAACGGCTGGGAATCGCCGAACGATGCGCGAGCATGCTGAGAGACTGCTATTTCCCAAAGACGCCTCAACGTTCAAGACTTCAACCTCGCTCGTTTTCTCGTTACACGCGTTTTGCTAGCGCGGAGGCGCGCGAGCGGAGCCGCTCAACTGATCCTGAGCTCTCAGGCTCACTCGTGCTGTCCCGGCTCAACTCAGCCCGATAGAGGCGCCCAAGCTGACCCCATCCATCGTCGACGGCTAGTATACCTATTTCGTTTCG
This sequence comes from Stratiolaelaps scimitus, assembly GCA_019614645.1. Classification (NCBI taxonomy): domain Eukaryota; kingdom Metazoa; phylum Arthropoda; class Arachnida; order Mesostigmata; family Laelapidae; genus Stratiolaelaps; species Stratiolaelaps scimitus. The sequence goes on from JABWDB010000019.1 coordinate 1,519,584, forward strand.
TTTCTCACCTCGTTTTGGCTATCGGTCCGTATGATGAATGTCACAGCAAGTCTGAGGGACACACCTTGCAGATTTTTCACCCTCTCACATGATATACCATGCCTGCCCCACAGGGCGCGGAGAATTGAACGTACGAGCCCGAACGCTACGAGCAGCGTACGTTGTGAGTCCATTGCATCAAAAATAGCAGGATGCATGGATATATCAGCTGTGTCGCGTGTGGATCACCTTTATCATGTTCATTCGGGCTGCCCGGGGTGCTGTACGACACCAGATAGAAGGGCCAAGGGAACGGGCGACAAGTTCATCTTGCTTTTCAGATGGGTGTCGAAAGAGAGAAAGGGCTGGCGAGTGTTGTGGAGCCAGTGAAGGTACGTATGGCGCTGTCATGCAAGAGCTCTGTGCACGCCAGAAGCACGCACAGCGAGCCGCTCGTCGTCGGGGTGCTCTCCTGCCTTGATCCTTCGGCAACCAGCAGACTCAGCCCGTCAGGGCCTGTCTCACCCTCACCAGGGGGGCCGACTTCCGGTAAGACTCGATATGCTGAATAGATTTCCCTCAGGAATCGAGTGGCCTTTCTCATCAGTAAACATTGATCCGCGCGGGCTTCACTTGAGTTGAGCTGGCCCTGATAAGGACACGATTGCAATGGTCAGGACGGGACGCTACGGGGCGGCACGCAAGCAAGACGAAGGCAAAGAGGCGGACGGACATACTAGCCAGCAGGCGATACGACAACAAAGGCTGAGGCAGGACTTGGCTAGGCAATGCAATACATGCAGCCTTTGGCCTACTACATACGGCTATCCAACTATTGCTACTTGTTTGGCGGAGTGGCTCACAGCTACTCCCAGCGATCGGGGGGCCTGGGGAATAAGGCGAACGCCTGGCTAACCTGTAAGTACCGGTCAAGGACGGATTTGTCGCTGGGCGGTTGTGTCACGTAGCGGCTAGTGCGAGCAGATTTTCTTCCTCTACTCTTGCGCGTAATCAGAAATAAGTAGCAGCATCATTATTTAGCCTCATTGGGCAAGCCATTGCTAGCCACTTATGTCGCCTCGGGTAGAACGTATTATATAATAGCTACCGAAGCTATTCGTGTAGGCAAAAGGAGCGGTTGGCGTCGATTGCAATATCTTGACGGCGGTTCGCCTCGCTCCGCTTAGTTTAGCTTCTACTTGCTTCGTAATTCCCTCCTTGGAATATCCTATCCAAATGTCTCACCTCGACACTCTCGCTCACTGTTCTGTCGTCGGCCGGTCGGCAGGTAGCGAGCAGGCTTGACAGCGCGGTTTCTAGCTGAAATGGGTCTAGCCAATGACGGCTGGCTAGTGGACCTTCAACGCTTGCACCGCTTAGCCCTCGCTGCTTATTTGCAGGCGACATGGCCAGCAACGCTGAGGGTCGTCATGCGAACGGTGGCGACTTTGTGGTAGACCGGGGGTCCGCTCCTGCTTCAGTAGATGGTGATCTCCTTGACAGCTGCCGCAAAGTTCGCTTGGCGGCGTACCCTTCGTTATGTCGAGGACAAATTTTCTCGCGATCTTGGCTCGTGTGGCCATGACCAGCTGCCCATATACCAACATCTTGGCCGCATATCGTAGACCAGCCAGATGTTTCGCTACGGGATAGCTAGAAGACCCATTAGTGCGGTACCATCTTTCACCATCATAAGGGGCGGAACAAGTGAAGGAAACCAACGGAGGCTGTCGACGATACCATGACAATCTCTTACCGTGTAAGAATACATGGCTGTCATGCAGAATAAAGCATATAAGCATGGTTGAGTCTAATCCGTCTTCCACAATCGGACCAGAATCTCGTAGGCTGAGAACACAGCTGTGCGATTCATTTACAGAATCAAGACCATCCTAGAAGTAATCTTGGGGCCTTCCCTAAACCCGTATCCAGTGAGATAATTGAAGATAATATTTTTCTTGATAAAGCTATTAGTGGTGTCCGATTTGCTTGTTTGAATATTTGCAAGGTTATAATTATTCTAAATGTTTATTTGCTTCAAGGCAATACGTTGACTTGAACACAATCACTAAAGGGTTGCGCTATCAATATAACCCCTAAGGTGTCTAGATATTAACGAGAGTATCCTGGAAATAAATTCGCTCCCAAAAGGACGAAACGCCTGATCCTCCACCTGGACGAATTAATTATATACAGTGACTCGAGTCTTCCACGGATAGAAGCCCCGTCGAATTTCTCGAGGGTAAGAATAAAATAATAATAGCACCACTATACGTTCTATCTCGCTACTCGATCTCTATGTGTTTGTGTCTCTTACTCATCCCCTTCCCCCTTGGACTCCGAAAAGTCCGCCTCCTTGGCGGCGCCCCTCCACCCGGAGTCAAGGTTTGTCTCAGACAAGCAACGTGAACTAGAAAGAACTGTGGGCTGCGGTTGCCGCCGCCGCCGCCGCTGCCGCTCCGCAGCTATATACTCTGTCCGAGCGTACGCGCCGGGTCAACAGAGGCTGAGCCCGAGGCCAAGGCCAGTAGAGACGGACTCTTCCATTGGCCCATCCAGCCTGTCATTTTGTTCACTCTATGTAGAACGCTGCCATCGCGGGCTATTCGCGTCTGACCCGTTTTTTACATTCGTCCGCTTGAGCGTCATTCTCTCCCTCTAAGGAAACTATTTTCCTCTCCATCCCGAGCGGGGTCTAAGAAGTGAAACAAGTACCAATGTGGGCATGACTCCCACGCTACACGTTTTGCCCACACGTTTTCAAGCTAGCTATTCTCTGTCGGAAATGCAGCGACCAATGAGCGAGATCGATGATAACTAATAACCCGGTGTATCGAATGTACATATGCATGCTGTTAACAGAAGTATTACGAGTAGTGCAATAACAGATCGAGGAAACGGGACAAAAAACGAACGATTCTGTGGCCGGCTTCATCCACTTGACGCATGTGCGCGTCGACGACCGAGTGTGGACATGTTCGAGTGGGCACGTTTCGTTGGAACGGCACACTATGATTACTATAATATAATAGCACGAGTCGACGGCACTGGTATAATTATTCTCGTTCCTGTTGTTACGGTCATCCTCTTAGTTATTATTACTATGATTATTATTATCATCATCATCGTCGTCGTCGTCGTCACTAGCATCATGATTACTCTTGCTAGACTTGGTCATCAACAGCCGATGATAATGGCAGTTATTATGATTAAATATTTATTTGGCCGAGCCTCTTCAGCAAGTCTCCCTCGATTTCTTTCTCCGTCTCCAGGCCTGTAGTGCCTTCCATCGGTCATGCAGCCTGCTATTTTGCCGTTCGCCGCTGCCTGATACCGGCCGTCGGGCTACTTGTTCCACATCACTTCCCAACGATAACAGCAGGACGCAGTAGCAATAGAAAAGCCGACAGTCGAGAATTGATTATTAGTGGCCGACCATACACAGAGAGCTTCGTCACGGCTTACCAGACGATTGCGGGACGCTACGGGGGAAGTTGAAATGGGGGATGGCTCAGGGACCGCGGCAGGGGGTCGGTCGGCAGCGGTGCAGAAGAGCTGGACCTCGCGCGAGCAACTCGTCCGGCTTTGGCGCGATTGGGTTCGGGATTGGCTGAAATTGGTTGCTGGTACTGCTGGTGCGTGTGCAGGTTCCTTGCGTTTGTAGTGGCGCTAGTCCATGGATGCACGAATAACTGCGCAGTGTGGTGTTCCCGCTGGAAACGTTGGTCGGACAAGACGATGAGGACATGAGGCTGTTGAGGGGGTAGCAATTAGCTAAGTAACGGTTTGCAGTATCCAGGGATATCAACTGTCGGGTCGTGTCTAGCACGTGGGTTGAGTCAATTTATCTGAGCGCCATTTATGTAAAAACGCACCTTAGTTTGGTGTCTTTCAACGCCGCCGTCTTATCGATGCTCAACTATAAAGGGGCAAACCCTTTGATGGATTTATAGGCTCATTTCCCAAGTCGACTCTGTCCTTGTTCGATTTCTGCCTGAGTGACTGACTGAAAGTGACAAGTCACACACTCGAGACGCACAGATTGCAAACGTCAACGGTTGGTTTTGTGGTTATGATCGCGGCCTTGTTGCAGTTCTTGACGCTTATTCATTCGCGATTGTGGCCCACGTAGCCGTTAACTCTCGGATACGTGGTTGTTGAGCGGGACGTCTTGCTGCCAGCGTGCACCGTACAACGGTACGAGGGATAAGGCGAAATGTTACCTATGTGCGGGGTAGGAGGAAGGCGAGGCGAATGCTGGGCTGATTCTGTCGAAGTGACCGTTGAGGCGTGAAAGCAGCACCAGCGACGGTGACGGTGTTCGTCCGACAGGAATAGCCGTCCATGTCAAAGATAGTACCGCTAGCTAGTCAGCCGAGGGCAGGCAAGGGAAGTTGGGGACAAGGGCGTGGCGGCAGCAGCAGCAGAGATGCAGCAGATGACCCTTCATCGGACCTGAAAGGCCTTCTTGCTGATGATCCACATGTCGATACTGGAGCCACGGCCGCATGAACTTGTCCTGCTGCTGCTGCTCCAACTGTGGCTGCCACCGCTGACCCTAACTCGGGGCGTTCGTTGAACGCCAACCGACGACGAACGATCCCTGCGTCACCGAATTTCGGGCGGGCGGTACACTTGCACTAGGGCAATGGCGAGCCGAGAAAGCGAGGCAATGCTATACGAGGCAAGGCAAGGTTAGGTTCACTCGCCCCGTGGAGAAGGACATAATGATATAATTAAAAGATAGTACCTCGTTTCGCCCCCCGGTCGGTGATGTGGCTTATAGGTGGTGGAGAACTGTGGATTTATGCAACTCAACTGTACGCGCTGCTTGTATCGTATGCGTTGTCACTTTTACAACAGCAGCATTCAGTGAAAACAACAGTGACAGATGGATCCCCGTATGCCCCTGCTGGCAGCATAGCCCGCGTTTCTGACGAGTAGGTGCCATTGCAACTTCAACAGGTAGCGTACGCTTTACGTAAGAATTTCGTTTCCAAATTCTAGATAAAATGCGATGCTGTATAGACGTTATTTACGGAGTTTGAGTTTTTCCCCACCATTGCTATCTGAGTAAGTATGTAAGCACGTTCGTGTGTGTATTTGTTTCGATGCGTTCCTTCCCTTAGGACGATGGCCAATGGCTACTCTCTTGGCTTTTTCTCCGTAGAGGATCCTCCCCGTCCGACCACCGCCGACGAAGCACGAAGCTATTGCCGAACAGATGCACATGGCTCGTTCGGTTGTCGGACACGAAACAGAGCTGGTAGTATTTCTTGAGTGGGGATTTCTTGGGCGCTGATCGACCGCGTCCGCGGGACGGCAGCAGGTATGTTTAGAAACGGAAGACGGCAGCCGCCGACGTTCGGAGGCTCCCAGCTCGTTCGAGAACGGAATCGGTCCTGAGCGGTGGCGGACACGATTGCCAGTCAGCCAGACGGCCAAGGAGAACAAACGACCTGAATTGCTTTCTGCGTACTGACCTGCGCGCATTGGGCCGCCGCCGCCACCGCCTTTCTCGACGGATGGAGGGCCGCTTTTTTTCGCGAGCGAAGAGCCGGCGATGCGGTGCGCGCAACGAATTGCGCCAGCAGCCATTCCGAGCAAAGAGCCCAAGCAATGATTTGAATCTAAGCATGGGCTGTAGTAACTTCCTCAAGGGACACGTTGTTCACTGAAACGATACATGAGATGGCTTTGAATACGCGGATTCGGAGGGCTGAAGGCAGAAATCGTACAGAGCAAGAAACGTTCCGTGGACACCTGTTGGGACAACACTCAGTTCGGCGACGCAATTGGCAGCGACGATATGGCGCAAATATCGAAGTGCAGAGGACGGCAAGAAGAGGCCTATGTTTTTACTTTTATGTATTAGTAATAGTAACTAAAATGTAAAAGTGGTGTAAGTATGCTCGAGTCCGAACGTAAAAGGGTAAATATAGTAGACGGAATAACACAGAGAAAGCGTAAAAAGAAATGCAGACCTCCTTAAGATTGGGGATAGTCGACACACGGGGTCAGCTCGATGTATGAATCGTATCGATATTGTTCGTCATCCAGTGTATTCAAGGTCACCTCGGGTTTACTCTATTCTAAAAAATACGGTGTTTAAAGTGGTAAATTATATAATTAACGATGGAGCTGTATATCGTAACATTTCTGTGTATTTCAAAGGTCCCATTTTGAGAGCGTCCGAAACAGCCACAAGGCCGGGAATTTAGCTATGCAAATATCAGGCTCATCCTCTGAGCCATTGCCCGATAAACCTATGTGCGGAGGCTTGATCGTCTTAGTTTAATGTACTTAGGTTAGATGTTGGCCGCATTCATATTGAGCGGTTTTGATTAAGCAGCGTTATCCCTTCGCGGAAGAAGCGCATGTTTCTCGTATCGCTCATATATCGAAAGATGATGCATCGACAACGCTTGTAGGGTATAGCTGCCAGCTCCATCCGTTAAGTCGAGGCTTCTTGGGGACCCGATTTTACGGTCGCGTCTCACGCATTCCGTGACCGCATTAGAAAACCCACCAGTCATGACCAATTTAACCTCTTAGGCATGACATTTTAATGGGGCTGCAAGGGGAGGCTGGGCAGCTCTTAGAACTTTGGCCAGGTACAGCTGTGCCAACGACACTCCTCACAAGAGGCCGCGGTACGCATCTGTCTAAGGACAAATCTAGCTGGCCGGTTAATTTGACCAAGGTGAATAGGAACACACTGAGGCCGCCAATATAAAGAAATAATACCGCGAACGCGGGCATAGAAGAACGAGACTAAAGCCTCGACGGACAATGAGAGCATCGAACTTTTACCTGCCTAATGTTTCTTCATTACCGATAGACGGGGAGAGCACACAGGGATACAGGCCGACGTAAGTGGAATAGCTCACTGCTGTCCGCAGACCTCTGCCCCTCGTGCACACCTAACACTTACCCGTGCAGCGAAAGATCGACGCGCAGTTTCGTAAACGGTCGAAGCAGTCGCGGCGGTGGTGTCAGTTAACACCAGTAGCATGTTTCACCTCTCAGTGGAACTGCTTAGAGCTGCTATGCAGAGCTAGGGTGGAGACTGGGTTTGGTTTCTTCTTTGGACGTTCTTGGGAGCCTCGTGTGCCGGGCCCTGGTTCCGGCTGGCGACAGGGGACGAATCGAACGCAGAGGAATACTACCAAAGAATATGCTGGGTATACTACCGGGAGAGGAGTATGCGCAGGAATACTACTGGCGAGAGGGGGAATACGGCCCGCGTGGCGCAAGACCCAGGTGGCAGGTGGAAATGGAAGCCGGGAAGGGAACAGGCCTGTCGAAGTTGAAAGAGGAGGCCGAGAATACTGCTGCCAGAGAGAGAGAGAAAAAGAACTCGAGAACGATAGGTACGTTACGAGTGTGGAGGAAGACGGCACACGGAGTGTCGAGTCGAGCGGAGGGAGCAGCCAGGAGACGAGGGCCGGGAAAAGGACCCGAACCGATGCCAGTGGAATAGCTCCACAGTCCGGGCGGCGAGGCCCGGCGGGCACTCGCGCCAGATGCAGAACAGATGACACTGCTCTGGGTGACTGTTCGCTGGCGGCTGTTCACGAAATCTCCTTGCAGCTGGCTGGGGTGCCCCTCTGCTCTCGGGCCACTTACCGCCGGCTAGCCTGTGTTCGCTCGGCTGGCTGTCCGTCCGTCCCTCCGTCTACCTTTTCGTTTTGTGCACATATACACACACAAGCACCAACACACACACACACACACATGCTCACCGCTGGCTCACTTGCGGGGGTCCGCTCCGAGACTCTCTCAATGTAGCCGTTCTACTCGGCTTGCCCGTTCGGCTCAGCCCTATTCCTTCTTTCCATCCAAGCACCTCTATTTTCCAGCTGCCATCAAGTGGCAAGCGAAACCGTAGTTATGTCCAATTTATAAATTCACTCCAACCTCAACATTGCACTCTGCCTCAGACTTCCTTCTGGATCGGCCTGTCGGCTTCGCCCGGTCAGAAGTGACAGACGGGGCACATAGCGCTCTCGAGGCGATCGAAGCCGGGGCCAACATTGTGAAGGGTAGAGCCCAGCATCGAGAAAGACGACTACTTCAAGGCGTGCGTCGAACAAGTGAGACGCCTCAATGTTGTGTGAGCGAGCACGGCCTGCTGGTTGACTCTCTGGCTGCTGCTGTCGAAATTGCCTCGAACCTATAGGACGATCGTTGCTAGCCGATAGTCGGCCTCTTATTAAGGCGGAATTCGAAAACACGCGAAACAACAACAACTAGCAAATACGACATTGACAACTGTGGCGGAAACATCTGGTTACATTTTGAGGCTCAACGGACCCCCAGATGAGTAGGAGAGAAATCGGTGGCGTCGGACGAAACGTTTGCCATTCGAATGACAACAACATGTACACACACACACAGACGCACACGCCCATAGATAATCTCAGTGATCTCGGCCGTTGTCAACGACCCATTTTTACTGGGACGTCTGTTACTTCTGAGCGTCAGTGGGGAGCGGTGATTCCGTTGACGATTCTGTCGAAGTGCAGACCTGCATCTACCCGCGGGACTGATAGAACGAACGGGTATCGGTACCGCCAGGTAGATTGAGTACGAATAGGTTCGGTCGCATAGAGCCTCATTGTAGCAGCAGCAGCAGAGCAAGCGGCATCTCGTCGTATCATCTGGGCGACAGATGGAGTCGATCGAGCTTGCGTGCTTGCTGGCGGCAGGCTGGCAGCCAGCCTCACAAACCTGTCCTCGGAGTCAGCACTGCTGCGCTCTGAACGCCACCGACTAACCTCCAGAGATCACGACACAGCGCCAGTCGGGGCTCGCCGATCGAGGAGCCTACGAGTTTTGCGCTGCTGCTGTCCGCCGTTGTCGCAGCCGCTGCTACACTGCACTTATCTCCCAAACACAGTACCCATTCTCGTCTTTTCTGTCGACAACACAGAGAAGGCAGGGCTGCTCACAGAGGCAACATGGGGCCGAGACGAGGCGGACGAGGCCGAGGGACGATTCGGGCAGGCTGTCGTGTGGGTTGGTGTTGTCATCGACGACCTTGAGGCAATTCGAAGCCAGAGAGTGCGGAGCGCTGTGTACGATGAGACGAGAGAGGGGGACGCTCGGGGTTTACCGCGGTCGGACGGGGGCGACGGGACGGCAGATGCCTGGGGATGGCTGCGTAAGTGAACGGACCTAGAAGAGAATTGGGAATCGGCGCCATCGGTGAGTATCTGGGGAACATTCGGGGAACGCGGCAATGGCACTCCCTCCACGGGGTGTCGCTTTGATATGTGCAAACGTGGGTTTTGAGGAACGCTGCTTGGGACAGCCGGGAAGTCTGGCGGCGTCGGTGGCGGTGACGCCAGCAGCAGGATCCCGCTATCGTACTCGACTAATTTACATGTTCGTGTTTGTTCAGATCACCCGCGCCGATCTGCGTCATGTATGTCTGCCGTCTTGACGCTGTGTTGCTGCTCTTTCCATTGATTGGCTAATTCGACGTCTGTCTGTGTGTTCCCATATATATATACATACATATATATATATATATATATATAATATTGGTACATTTGTCCGTCTAGTATCATGGGAAGTGTCTCGATCGAATGATTTGTCTCTACTTGCGCACATTGAATTACATCCGCCACGCAGACGGGGTTTGTGGTTGTACATGTCTTGTACAGGTTCGGTTATTCGTTCGACGAGTTGACAGAAGCATGCATTTGCCTGTCGGTGTGATGCTGATGGGGTGTCACACTAGGCATTTTGCGGAGGGGGCGGAAGCTCTTCGAAATGTCTACCCAATGAACAGCTTACTTTCAGCTTACACGAAGAGATGTGTAGGTCATAGCAAACGGATGATTTTCATCGAGCAGGAACCTCATGTCTATGTAGAACAAATCAAGTTCGTTTTGGTTTCACCCGTCGTAAAGACGCATGCGTCCGGTGAATTATTTCGTCGACGCTTTTCTGTGTTGCTTGTGCATACGGGACGGAGGATATAATGCGAATTGGGATCTCGACCTAGCTAATATAACATCGCCACGCTTTGAGATCGAGTCCATATTTAGCCCAGGTGCTCAGGTATTCGGACTTCTATTGTTAGCCCGCAGTTCGAATATCCATTAATCGTTTGGTGGTGGCCTTCGTTGAATCAAGAGAAATAGTAGCATTGCCAATTTAATTAATTAACTCTCCGTTATTTTTCCCACAAAGGAACGATCCTTGTACGTTCAAAGAACTCTTGGTGCCCTTTGATTCCTAGTAATTAGCAGCTAATGTGTAGTACCTCGATGCAATATAATAGAATGAAATGCAAAAATATAAATTCTTCATCATGAGGTAACGTGTGAATTAAACTCCCTCTTGATATTGTTCTCTGTTCCGATAGAATTTATACTCAACAATGTATTGTTTTACTTATTAGCGAATTTCAATGATGAGTCCTATCAAATAGAGGAAATCCAATATTGGCGTGGGATTTTGTCGGACAAAAACGACAGAACCATCGCAGCGTATCGCTTATAATCAGCACGATTTAATTATCTATAATCGAATCAACGAGTATTCGTGGTGGTGGCGGTCTCTAAAGCTGTACGGAAAAAAATCATCCATTTCCTTTGAACCGTTCATACCGCGGTGATCCAATAGACGCATACTATCCGTAAACCTTTAATTAATACAGTGCTACGCCATAGAATTGAACTGTACCTTTGCTGACGCCGACACAATTTCGGAGTAATTAGTACTAATGAACGCCTACAGTGGGAATGATTTTCACTAAGGTATAACGAGAATAGGCTTAAAACAACATAGGCTTCCAGTCAGGAAGAGAGCAGACTTCGAGTTGAAGCAGCATTGGTTCCAACTGTAAACATGCTTCACGTCTCGAAGAGTTTTCTTTCCTCCCGTTATATACAATGCCTAAGTATAGCTCGTTTTTCTTGTTCGTTTCTGGCAATAGTACGCCCGGATGGCTATCTTCCATCAGCGGGCGTTTGGACGGCACGTTCAAACGCTTTGCGCAACGCGTGTCCACGTCGCCTCGTTATGAGCTTAGAGATATAGGAAAACCGGAGAACGGTTGCCGGTTATCGTTTTGGTACGGCGCGCATCGAGCATAGGCATTAACTTGGGTAACCACGTTTGATGTCGTCTCATTCCACAGGAGTCGTGGCGAAGGTGCGGGGCGAGCCGTTGTCCGTCGTCCAATGGTGAACAAGGCGGATGAACAGCTGGAGCTAGAGACCAACGAAACCCTGCCACTGCAGCTGCGCGCTTCGATGGCTGCCCATTACCCGCCAGCGACGGCGCCGCCGCCCTCAGGTGGCGTCCCAGGGGTGAACGCCGCGGGTATGGCCGGCGTCGGAGCGATGGGCGTCGGAGTAGGCGGAGTTGGCCAGAGTACCCTGACGAAACCGCTCCCACCGCTGCCATCGATCGCGTCGCTGCCGAGGCATCCGCACTCTCTCAACGGTCAACATCCGCATGGTTCGGGCACGTCACGGGGCTCACCGCCGCAGCAACAACAGCAACACATCTACCAGGATAGTCAATTAGGTGAGGAGATCATTGTGCACATGATCATGTAGATGTAGAAACCAACGCCGACAGTTACGTTCACCAGAAGTTAGTTAGAAGTTCATTACGAGATGACAATCGCAGTTCGGTGTATGGCAGTTAGGCGAATACGTTGAATGACACATTTCGCAATGAACAACGCTCAGCTGGGCCGAATAGAATTCGGACCACGATGCGCGAATGAATTGTGGGCTCGTCACCACGACACCCAAAAGCAACAACAGGTCCGATGTCAACGAAGGTTCGTATTTTACGTAGAGCGAGAGTTCGTGCAACATTTGCCGTTTCGTCGTTTTTCCCTCTCGATCACGAAAAGGTTCGCGCATGCAGCGAATCCACGAAATTGATGCTATCATCGCTAGCTCGAGACTGGTGCGACTGGTAATCCAGCCGAGTGCGATGTTTACCTCCGTATGCAAAAACGTTTTTCCTGTCGCAGAGCTTCATCTATCAGCGGCCATAATGATCCTCGGCCCGGTGGATGTTTCGAAGTGATTTGACCGAGACTCTAGCGTTTCCCCGTGGGAGAAGGCGGTGCGACCAAACGATGTGAGGTCATTGAGCGATCCGCATTTCGATATATTGTTGTGACAACGAACACGTTCGAGTGTAGCATTCAATACTGCCAGTCAATATTTAGATGTCGCAAAACGTAAAAATGCCAAAAAGGAAACACGATTTAGTTTTAAGAAGTAAATTATCCCTACATATATAGGGTAGAGCTTTGAGTTACTTCGAATTGACTCCGGCGGGCTGGCCGATAGATGTTCAAAGATTTTGATTAGCTGCTATGACGATGTAGAATATCATTTGAGTTAATACCGTATGAATAATTTACCTCATGTTTGAAGCCATAATAAATATATAATTGTTGTCAGTCCAGTCGATATCACGTCCCGAATTAAATCAATCTAGCTGTACGCCGCTAGCAAAATAATAATCTATAGTTGCATTAAACCTTAAGGCATATACTATGCAAGGACGTATACTATGCAAGGCCAAAGCCCCTTCGCTTAGCACAGCCATCTTATGTCACCAGGCCTCGACGCCACTTGAATTTTCTCGTTGCCCACAACTATTGTGTCACAATCTGCTCCGCGGTTGCGGGCGTTACGAAAACAAAAGGGCCCACAACTCTACTTGTGGCCCGCTATCTATGATCACGTACGTGAAACGCGTACATGGTCGTCGATCATTTAGCGCTCTAAAACAACACTCGCACCACCAGCACGTGATGGAATTGCTTCCTTCCAGTGAAACTTACAAGCGGTTCTAGGCGCCCCTAGACGACGCAGGCAGAAACATGTGCACGAACGAGTGAAAGATGGCGTTCAGCCGCTTACGCTAACCCCAAACTATCGCGGGACGAAGTACAGGACAGAAGTCTAGCCCGCAGAAGCGTACGAAAGCTTCTGAGGTTCAGCGTTATGCGGGCTTGACACACAGGCCGCCCCTTGGTAGCCTGTTAATGGCCACTTTGTCCACTAAGTCCGAGAGGTAGGACGATACTGGCGGTAAAGAAGAGGACGCCGAAGGGGTCGGGAAAAGGCCACGGATGAGGCATTTAGGTCAAGCCGATTCATGGATGAGAAGGGCAGCAGACGGTACTCTCGTTTCGGATTCGTAGCGAGCACAAACGCTCGGGGACACCCGGGCCTGCTTACCCGGGGCGAAGCCAAATGGCTTGCCTGTCGCCCTCGCGCGTGGCTGAAGCTTACGTAAGACGCAATCGAATACCGCATACGCCAGCCACGGGCCGAATGCGGTGTACTAAGAGGCTGGCCTGAACCGTCTTGAGCCGTATTTCTCAGCCGTATCACTACTATGTTTCCTCAGCATCTACTTTTGGTGGAAAAAAGAGGCGACTGCCGTCGTGCAGCTAAGCGCGTTAGGCTGTGCCTTAAACGGCGGCAATGGTTGGTGCCACGCGCTCCGTTAAGGAAGAAGAAATCTCCTGAAAGATAGTCTCTCTCTAGATGTTTTGTCGAAGCCTCCTGAGCACCTGTCATGTGGCTAAAGTCTGGGCGTTCCTTACCACCACGGAAATGCCACTAGGATGAGCGAAAATACAAGCCCAGGCGGAATAGCTAAATGACGAAAATATCCAATATATTCCAGCGTGTCGGCAAAAAATGGCAGGGGAGCCGCATCGTAGACGAAGACGGTGTCAATTAACAAGGCTGAATCTGAATCATTTTCAAATGCAATCATCTCGGACGCCATCGACCCGGCGACAAAATCCGGTGCAATGGAGTAAGCTTATACATATTCATTGTTCTGTAAATGTGTCCGCGGTTACGCATATACCACTTTACATGCTGCAGCAGTGACGCAACCCAGTGGGGACCGTACGGTTATGGCTGACTCGTTGCGAACTTTCTCAGTCTCTCTGCCATTAATTATTCAGTTTTGATTCGACAATCAGCTGCAGCTACATATGCTAGCTGCAGGATTCACAAAACACGCCTGGGGTTCGTTGTCTTAACTCGTTCGAGGGAAACAAAAACAAGCACCGTCATTCGCGGAACGACAACGAGGACAACAGCAACAACAACGACAGCAATCGTTTGGTTCTCATTAACATACATTTGGGACTTATTGTTTGTACATATGGGATTCGCGAAGCTTTCATTCATACCCAACGAGTACACAGCCAGTGTTCGGGTTTCACATGAGCAACAGTCAGCTTTTCCAAAAGTTGCAATATTTTTACATTCATACCCGGGTGTCCATTGGTCTGTGATGGCTTGCGCCATCTCATTCATGGACGACAGCCCGAATAGGTTTGGTGGCAAGTTGTCTCACGCCCACAGCGACTGAGCTACACCCACTCACAAGGTGCGTTTTGGTTTGGTTTCGATGTGCGTGCCACGAGAAAATATGTCGTCCAGCTGCCTTAAGTGGCCGAAACAGCGATATATCATTCGGGGATATCCCAATACGACCTTGCGCTCGTTTGTGCGCTCATGTACCCACCCATTTGGATGCTCGCCGGCCACCACTGCTGGCAATGCCGGGGTCCCGAGTCTGCTGAATGCTCTGATGCCTGAACCTCCGGGCTCGGTACTGTTTCGCCTTTCGGGGAGCAGGTTAATGGCGCAGCGCGTTGGTTGGCTATCCCTTCGTTGTCTTTACGGCCTTATGCCGCTACTCGAGGGGTTCGATCGTTGCGCCTCGCAACCTACATAGAACCTCGTCTCGTACAAACCTCGCAATCGCCAATGGACGAATCGCTTCTATAACCACCACCGTAGCCGGGGAGAGACCTTAGTTCGTCGTCGTACAGAGTGGCTGACCAAGAGATGGCGCACTGCTGCCGCTAGCTACGATCAGTCGCAGGCGGAACGACCGTCGATGGCACGAGCGAGAGCGAAATGGAGATAGATAGAGAGAGAGAGAGAGAGAGGAGCAGGCGAAGGTTCTAACTCCCTCTTCTTCGTTCTTCGTTCTTTAGTTGGCAGGGTAGCTCGCCGTCGCTCTCTACGAAGAAACCCAATTCCCCTGATGAGCTTTCTTATGGCTTGAGGTGGTCACAGTTGGTTGACTACGTTGTGCTGCGCCCCCACTCACCCCTCTCCAGTCATACTATCGACCTCCGTGGCCGCTCCCGGGAGCAGGCGCAAGCCCAGTTGGCGCCACGCCCGGAGCCCGCCGCCCTCGGCCATAGCCACGGCGTCGCTCCCCGGAACGGAACGACGGTTCTCCCACTGCTTCCAGTCTCGTTCTCCTCCGCTCGTACGATGGAGCGTGCGGTGCGTTTCCCGTGCGTCGTGCGCACCATCCGTGCACGCCAAGCGCCCACAACTCGTCCTCGCTTTTCGCCTATCTCTCTCTCTCTCTCTCTCTCTTTCTCTCTCTCGAGCTAGGAGAGCGAAGTCCTTCGGCCGCCTCCATCGGACGTTATTTATAACGCTTATTAATTCATAACCTACCGGCAGCACCCGACCTTCTACCAGAGCGTTCCATGGAGCTAGCACTAGCCTGCCAACAGAGCTTGCTGGCGGGTAACTGAAAGAACGGTCGAGAGATCGCGGGAGCGAGACCAAGAGAAAGGAACGGCAACGTGCCTACCTATATAGAGTGACGCGGGAATCTGCACTACTGTTCCGCCTTCTTGGACCCCTCCCCTGCCACCTCCTCCAACCTCGAACCCAATCACCTACACGGACACAAACACCCACAGGCACATAGACGTTCACCGCCACCGTGCCATACAATCAGCCTACCGCAGTGGCCCGGCGTGCGGGTGCGTCTGTGTCCGGGGACCGGTCCGTACGCAACGCATGTACTCCCTTTTACGTAGCACATCTGTCTGACCGATATGACATATAGTTGCGCTTTCTTTCGCCATAGCTGTCCCGTCCCCAATCGACCTCTTAATTCCCGCTGCTATGATACAAATGGTTGTCTAGGAGAACGACACCTATTCTGCCAGCAGGCGGACAGTTCTCGCGCAAACAGTTCCCTCTTCTGTTTCGCCGTGAGAAGAGGCATTCGCCAAAGGGTCGCTGCCGGTCGCACCTCGGGTAGGCTGTTCCGTGATCGGAATGCGACTCCTACCTAGCGTAAGAACTAGGGGCCCGGCCACCGGCGAGCTATTGTTCGTTGTGCTCACTGCGTTGGAAGGCCGGTGGCATATATGAAAGCGGTCGCAAGAAAAAGGAGGGTCAGAAGCAATTGTGCATTGTGAACTGCCAGGAAGAGCTGCTTGTCGCAAACTGTCTGTTGCTGTCTTCGATAGCTTCGCCGCGTGGACGTCTCGCCCTATCCAAGACCGTGGCTGCTGTTGAAGTCACCCGATATGATTTGGCAATTGTGTGCAAGTGCGCGTCACGTTGATACTTTGTCTAGTTACCTTGGCTGCTAATCTACGAGGTGTGATTGAACCAATCTCAGTTTCCTTTCAATTACTATATTACGGTTGTCTGAAGCCATATGGCCTAATCATTGTTAAGCGTCGTTGTTAATGGGTGCCAATGTAATTAATGAACATTGGTGGAAAATATCTCCCTTCCGACCAGACGGAAGAGTCAAGTGGGATAATCGGGGATAGAATGAAACAATATATCGTCCCACGACAGCAAGATGTTCTAGGTATCTTACTCTGGGTTTCCGTTACCAAAGAGAAAACCGTCCACCTATCCAACGCGGTGGTTGGACCGCAAAACTCCAATTGTCGAAGCTTTCGCATCCCGTTCCATTGTCTTCTCCCTGTCTCACTATCCATTGCCCTCTCTCTTTGTCGCACTACAATTAATTATATTCATTAATAATAACCTGCCAGCCGACTGGACATTTACTTTTGCCCGATGGAAAAACGTCCCATCGCTCCTGGGCTCAGATGAGAGATGAAGCGATCCGAGCCAGAAACGGCAAAATCGTCCGCTGGGAAAGCCTAGAGCCTTCTGCTTTGCGTAGAGAACCGTGGACTTCGGCCAGCGAGACCTGACTGTCCATCGACTTCCTTGTGATCGTTCTTGTTTAGATCAAATGCTCAATTGCTTTGCCGAATGATGTGCCGAGTACGATTCGTATACTAGATGATAATGGTGTACAGGACTCGTATTATAGGAACTAAACGCTTAGTTATCTATAATAATATTTCCCTACCTGCTAATACTCGGCATGATATCCCACGACAGTGTGCTTGAAGTTACGATGTCGAAAACGTCATCATTAAGAATTACTCAGTTGCCGTTATCTGGTATCGAATAATAGAGAGAGAGAGACGCATGCGGAAGGTAGTGGAACATCAACAAAGGGGTGCACAATTTATAATTAGTATTTGTAATTAAAACTGTTATAGCTATGAAATGTTTGACCCCCTCCATGATCGAAGCCACTATCGGGGCTAGCTGAGGTAGCGCAATGATATACGGAGAATATATAATATAATCATAAGAAATATCCGACATAGAATGCATATAACGTTCACTGCAATGCGGATAAATGGTCCCTTCATTACGACAAACTGTAGTTGCAGACTCTACTGCTACCAGGGCTCGGCGATTATGTACAGATGTCGACGCAGGGTTGATCAAAACGCAACAGGAAAAGCCACACGACATTTCTATGCAACGAGATGTGCGCCAAGCTTGCTGCATGTTGAAGCCGATGATTTTGTCGGTGGAGTTGTCATCCGATTGGCGTCCCTTTCCCACTCGGCCATTCCATTGGCCAGCTCTTGGTCCCATAGATAATGCATTAAGCTCAGCTGTCAGGGCGTTGTCGGAAATATCTTGGTCGCGGCTGTTACCGCAGTGCCACTGCACTAAGATCAGCATCCTGACTGGCAGCGAGCAACTGCTGCCCTTGTACTACTTGTATGCGATGACACCCTCGGCCCCTCAATGCGAGCCCCTGGGGTAGCGAGCTTACCGATATAGGGGCTGTTCTGGCGCAGCGGCAAAAGGCAGCCAGGACAATCGCAAGATATGGGGGAACAACATCGTCCGCGTTGCCAACGTCGCGAACAAGGGCCTGAACAAGAGGTTTCGCCTCCCATGCTCACTCTTTCCGCCCAGTGTTGCTCGAATACTGCCGACAATGACCACGGCAGTGCTACGAGTGCTGCCGCTTCTATAGTAGGGGTCACTAATACTAGAGTAGTCCCTACAACTACAGGCCGAGTTCCAACACCCGACCGACGCTGCCATCACGACAGCCATTGCTGTCCGCTTGGCAGTCTGGGATCTTCTTGGCGGCAGGGGATCCACTGCACACTACTTTAGTTGGATGCTGGTGACAAGCGGATATGCTTGGCGCAGTATACGCAACGACTACCATACCAGTATAGCTCGAGCGACTGCTGTTCTGCGCTGATGTTGGCTACCGCCCGTGGCACTGTCGTCTACCAGTCGTCCAGCTTCGTCCAATGTGGACTGGTCCAGCAATTCTTTGACGGTTTCCGTCGCGTGTGTGAGCCAGCCAAGATCGTTGGCAAGCGTGCCATGCCAGCAGAGGTGATGCCATGACGCCGGCGGCACCATACCGACCAGGAGGCCGAGGTCGGCCCTGCCTCCTGGTTGCTTCTGGGGATCTATGGGATTTGTGTAATAGATGGTGTGGCGGCAGTGGTGCCGGCGGCGTTGGCATGCCTCTGATGCTGCCCGCCCCTGCCAGCTTCATGGTCGTCCATTGTTGCCCTCTCACACAATCTCTCTCTGTCCTGCTCGTTCTGCCAGGATCTATCTCTCTTCCCGTTTCTGTCTCCCTTACGTCTCGGTCTCATCGCTGTATTTTCCCATCTCACTCCTCATCCGGACCCTTGCTTGGCCTCTCTTGCCATCTAGTCCTTTGATGAATGATCCCATTCCAGTGGCCGGCCGATCTGTCGCCTACTCTCGCGTTCGCTTCTCCCTTTTTCCACCTCTTTCTCCAAAAGAGAGCGGGGAATAGTTCGTCTCGAGCGCTCGGCTGTACACCGCTATCGCACTGAGTCGCAGCGCACAGCGCAATATCTCGATCTTCGTCTGCCTATCTTGCCTTCATTCCCTCGTTCGTTCGTCGGCCTGTCGCTGAGGGCCCACGAGCCGGCGACAAGTTGTCGCTCAAAGCCTGAGCAGAATAGAGGCGAATGGAGGCAGGAGGACTCGATTCCTACCCGTCGTCAGGGACCAGCCCTGTGTATCGCCAGACCAGCAGAGAGGACGGCAAATGACAGTTGAGCGATGCCGCCGCAGAGGCAACAAGAAAGCCGAAATTATTCTCAAGGACCGCTTTACAGCACAAGACTGATTCGTTTCCTGGAGAGGCACGGCTCTTCTGCTGAGACACAAAACGCTATTTCCATGACGTGACCGTTGTCACTGCAACGATATACCGTACAACGTACCTGTATCTTAGTTCCTGCCGGAAACTGCCAGTATGTAATAAGTTCTACGTGAAATCTCTTGATATCCTGAGGCGCAACAGGATCCGACTGCTATTAGTCGATCTGACAAGAGTGACAAGCCCCAACGACCACAGCTCGGCTGGAGCGGTCCTGACTCCTGTCCACTAATCCTTACAGAACGACATCAACCAATAGCATCAAGCAGAACAATATTCGCCATTCATGTCGTCGTGGAGTCGATGCCTTCAACCATTACCCTGCGGCTCGGTCCAGACTCTCCCTGTGGCCCTCCCCATGAAACAGACTGTGGCAGCAAGACTTCCAAGAATGGCCTAACACAAGGCCTGCTTGGGGACAACGGAGGCAAAGAAAGATCAATATGACATTCCGTCGTATCTGTCCGGGAGTTATTGTCCATGACCGATCATCGCTGGCGCGATGGCTGCATTGTGACGGCAGTTAATGTCAAACAGGACCACGTATACTTACTATCCATTCTTTCGGAGAATAACCGTCAGTCGAAGGGGCGATTATGTAATAAGCACACTATCTCTGCCCAGTCAGGAATATCTCGCCTAAAACAATTCTCAAAAATATTTACGCGGTGATTGTCCATAGCAGGGTTATGTATTAGTTACGTGTTTTTTAAAGACTCTAGTTGTTGAGTGGTGTATGTTCACTTGCATAAGCCCATTCGATTTTGAACACATTTATATCGTGGCAATGTAGGTTTCACATTTTTTACGTTCACACAGAAACATATATGGGCATCTTAAATAGATATATGTATATATTTTTTTAGGATCGAGCGCTTGGACAGAGTGGTGTGTTCCCAAACCCCACCTCATCATAGGGTATCAGTCGAAAGTTTATTGTAATCGTATTTCTAGTAAGATTGGTTGTCCGTACGTGCTATATATCGAAGCCATTATAGCAAGCAAGCGTTGGGTCTTGCGAAGTCTGCTTAGAGAAGCTGCGCTTTAAAGCCCTTATTGGTCCGTAGTCAAATGCATCTCTATCGTCACTCCGTACTCAGCACCGTTGTGTGTCCACAAACTGTTTTCGATCCCGGGCTCGCCAAGCAGCTTCTAAATAAAGCCACTTAAATGACTTAAAATTCATGGCCGACCCGCTCGAGGGGACTGCCTCTCTGAAGTCGAGAGAGCCTTGGGAAGCCCGAACTCGCGGGCAAATTCAGCTTGTGTACAGCCTGAGTAGAAGAGGTGCAAGCAAGGCCTGATTCCTTGACCGGATAGTGCTGCCTTCTGACCAGGTCGCGTTTGGTGGCAGGGTTGTCTCTGCCAGGCGAGTTGGCCGAATCGTCCCGCTGTAGCTAGCTGCCCGGCTTCGCGAATCTAGCGACGATGAGCACTAGCTCACGGCTGGTGACGATTGCCAAGGAGAAAAGGTTGAACCTGCAGCGGACCGACAGCGCCAGGGAGGAGACAGGGCGAAATGCAAAAGCGGTGAACCCTCCCGAAGCTTCTGCGGTACATAGAATGCATAGACGCACATAGCACTAGCGAAAGCGGGATACAGAAGAGGTAGACAGACAGTGGTAGGCAGGACAGTGAGTTGAAAGGTGGGCGACAGTAGAAGGTGAGCACCGCGTAGCTGGCAGCTTGCGAGGCCGACAGCCAGTGGCCGAGGTATTCAAGAGGTGACGCCAGATCTCCAGGCCAGGCCAAGCAAAGCCGGCAGATTTGCTTTGTCCATTTCCACAATTGTGAAGTGGCCCAGCGAACGAGCCGCAAAGGCCGGCCGGGGTCCGCTGTGGGTCGGGGGTCAAGATGGACGCCCCATCTCTTCGCTCACGTCGGCCATAAAGAATATCTCGCCAGCCCACCTCCCCTGCACCACTCTCTCCATGTGCTTGCGTAGATGTTTGGGAAGAAGAGCTGAGAGAGCGGAACGGCAGCACGAAACCGTCTTACTGAATCCTACTAGAGGCCGTGCCCGGGGACTGCCCCATGGATACAGGGGATGATGGGGGCGGACACGAGGGTCGTGGACGAGGGTACGGTAACCAGCTACAGTCAGCGGGGCCTTGCGCGCAAAACCTGGACCAGACTGGACCCGGCCCAAGAACAGCACAACCCAACCAAGACCGTTCTTCCCGTTCAACCGCCCTACTACTACTACTGCTACGACCTGTCTGCCTACTCGTTCTTTCTTGGTTGGCCCTTTCTATTTTCCTCTTTCTTCCTTCACCTTGCAGCCACCAGGCGAAGGCTGCCCAGCTGTCCTGGATGCAGGACCGGGACTAGAGGGGTGACCGCGGCGGCGACCGGCCATCAGCGTTATTGTAACAAAAGACCTTCTTCCCGTCCACCTCTTGCAGAGTGGAGCACGCATTAAGCCGCAAGAACAGCGACAGACAGGCCTAGGTCCGGCGCCAAGATCAGGACGAGCCCGGACCAAGCTCAAGGACTGGTCCCAGGCTCGTCCTGCCTGCTTGAATGTTGCTTGGTCTGCCTGTCCCGTCCTTTTGCGCTTCTCTTTCATCGGACACACAATGAATCCACAAAGCAGCAGCAGCAGCACAGGTTGGGGGAATATGGGTGGAGAAATCGGGGTTCCGATGGGTGGTCCAGATGATGAGGCGAAGTGCATGCTCTTGTACACATCGTGGTGAGTAGAGGCGGATGCGCTGCAGAAGAGCTCCAAGTATACGCAGGAGTGTTGAAAGACGCTGTTGGACCGGGTGGTCGTTTGGTGGTCACGACGCAATCCAATGCTACTACTACTGTTCACCGGGAAAACAAATCGTTTGAGACTTGTATCCGCACCCTTTATCAGCCATCGTTGGAGATTCGTTCCATCGAGGTCTGCAAGCACCCTTTGCAATTTGTTATGTGGACCAATTTTCTTGTTACGTGGCCTGACTGCACAACATCTCTCTCCCTCTCTGCCTATGCATGCGTGTACGTCGGGTTATGACAAGAAAAACTGACTCTATAAAGACTGGGAGGAAGTCAAAGAACAAAGAAAGCATAGTCCCACCTTGGCTTGCTTTTCCCGGTAGGCTCTTCTGTTATCTAACCGTATTTCACAAAACCGTATTTCGAAACTCGAAAACCACTGCGGATGGTCAGCCCTTATTTTTCGTTTGGCTCAACCTACCGCTGCCTTTTTTAAATGATGGGAAGTAAAGTTCTGTGTTGACTCCTTAACTGATCTAGTCGAACGAGCCTCGCAATTTTCATTGTATCTAACTTCTAGTAAATAAAAATAGCCTTAGTGCGGTGTACATTATATTTCAATGAAAATCACACAGCAAACTCTGATTTGATATCCCCGCGTTTAGCTCAGTAATTTTACGGGAAGCCACTAAAGGCAGTGAAACTATGTGTAGTATACATATATATATATATATATATATATATATATATATATATAATACATACTCGCAAGGCCAAGTAGGAACATCTAAGAAAAAGACAACAACATTTCTGTCATCATTTATAATTTTTGACCGCGTACTGCGGCACCCTTACTCGTTCCGCCTTTTTTGGCATCAAGCCAACTAGCGCGGCGTTAAACAGCTATCGACCCAAGAAGCACCATCGCGGCGAAGGCCACTAGCGGGACCACCGCCAGCGCACCCTAAGCTCAACAAGACATGGTACTCGTTGATTCTGGGCCTTGCGATTGCGATCCTTGGGGACCAGTGAACCTCAGCTAGACTGGACTTCTCGTTGTTCGCGAAGCGGCTCTAGTCGACGAGACCGTCAAGCCGAACCCCGGTCACCGACGGCTCGGTCGTCGCGCTCTCTTTACCGTCGAGGCGCGACAGCACGACTCAGTCAGCCCCATTCACTCTTGCGTAGCTTCGCACAGCCACTTTCGGGATTTCGGCAGCGCCAAGCCGGGCTGCAGGCCAGCGCCAGCGTGACGGCAGCAGTGACTCTAAATGAGAATTTTGAAATCATGCGCCACCGCTTTTTCCTGCGCCGAGCGTCGACCTTTGCCGCTCCCGTTTGCTCCTTCGTTCGTAAGCGGGTGCTGAGAGCTAAGATTTCGAGGTGATATGCGAGCGGGCCGACCACCCGCCCTCACCATGCTCACCAGCTCTCCCAGTCGCTCGAGGCCTCCGCCTCCTCAGGAAGTCCGCCGCCTCCGTCTTGTGCGACAGCAACAGGTCGAGTGTCGTTCGGGAAATCTTTCTCCCCAGTTCGTTTTCTCCACGTATGGCTTTTCCGCCGTTGAGTCCTTCAATGTCCCACTCGACGGCCCACAGGACATCGAACGCACCCGAGACATTTTCTGTTCGTACGTGGTTCGGCCCTGATCCGTTCGTGGTGTTTACGTGAATTCTGTGTTAGTTGCACACGTTGGCTACAGCTCGACTCCACCCGGCTGAGCAGTCACACGATTGCAGGCGTCGAGAAACTGCTAGATTTAGCAACTATTGCTGTCGCTCCTGGTGTTACCGAACCACTTCGAGTGTGTCAGCTACTTTAGATTGCGTCGGACTCTGAGTCGACCCAATGCAAACCCATGCAGGTATGGCCTGTCGTGCAAGGTGCAGACGTCTACTGCAAATTCTATGCACAGAACACCTCCATATCGTACCTTGCATATGTAAAGGTAAAGGTAAAGGTAAAGGTTTAATGGTTTATTGAAGGAGCTGCAATTTTACAATGGGTGGGATGGGTGGGATGGCTCGTTCTGACGTATGGTGCATATACGGTATGCTACAACCATTTCCTTATGATAGTACTGTAAACCGAACACTATCGAATACGAGGAATTTCTACTAAATTATATCCCTTTGGACTGCCAATCCAATATGCGCCCAGAACGTTTACCAGCAAATATCACATCCGGACCTAATGCTACCAAGATAGATGTCACCTTGATAGGTAGCCTTGACAGACCTTGATGGGTAGCCCTGACAGAGCTGCCATGCAAGACTCTCTAACCCACGAGTGATTTTTCCAAAAACACTAATCAGCACCCGATGTCAACATCCATTGTCACAGTGTGTGGGGCTCTTTTATTATATTTCCGTTCTGTATGAGGCTCAATGCCGGGCACCTAGAAACACCAAACGAGAATCTTAGCGGACACAATACTCATGAGCAATTTTTAAATTTCTCTCCCATTAGCAATAATAATAATAACAATAATAATGATCATAATTCGTTCATAATATAAGTATCCAGTCACATATATTATCCATGAATCAGGTGCACATGATGTATCGTTCATAGTAAGCCGTATGTTTTCCACAGCCTTCAGCGTGAACGAAGAGAAGCAGCTGACCACCGCCCTCCAGAACCAATCTCGGAGATTCAAAGTGGCGTCTGAGACAGTTCCACGGAGCGCCGATAGATTGATACCCGCACTTTTTCCACTTGCGCACGATCGTCGGTGCTGGGCTAAACAGGATGATGAAAGTCTTTCTAATTCAAATTTAATGGCAGAAAGGATAGAGAGAGAGAGAGAGAGAGACATATGTATCTACAGACCTATATATACCTATACTATATATATTCAACCTACCAAATCACGGCGTATGTAGAAAAAGTTCAAAAAATATGGAGGCCTTTGGGTGGTTGGATGCTATCCAGGTTAGAGGTCTTGCTATTTCCTAATACGTCGAGTACGCGGACTGAAATGTCGAAGGCACATTGCTAAGGGTAAAATGACAAACGACAACGCCTAGGGTGCGGTGCAGTGTAGCAAACAAGTGGCTAAATATTCAAATACAATTACGAATTAGACTTTACTGGCATGCAGCTAGATATAAATGAATCAAGATTTCCGCCCATTCTGAATAAAATGGAACGCAAAACCTTCGGGTTTATTTCCTATGCCATTGATTTTGCCTGAAAAATCTGGCCATTTATTCATGGTCGATGGTAGCAGTACGCCAGGCGTTGTGCTGATTCGACAGAACTTGCATATTATATTATCATTCTTTGTTTTAACGAAACAAAAAAAAACATTTGGTAGGAGAAAAACTAAAGTTCCCTGAGACAGTATGAATTCGATATCCATAATAGCAAGTCTCACCTCGTACCGTTTTGGATGTCCATTACGAATCAGACTTCAGAGCTTCAAATAAGCACAGACAGAATGCATGTGTGTATGCATCATCTCGACATTATTCTGCCCAGAAATGGATCAGTTGCGTACCATGCGAGATACCGAAATGGTACCTATCTGCAATTATAGAAAAGAGCTTCTCGTGTGCTCAAAATAGGCTAGCCTGTAGTTGATCATGGTGGTTGTGTTACCGTTGAGGGCGCTCCTTTCGCGGTAAATTGTATCTATTTATGTCTTGACGAAATTCATTCGGCTTCCTGCAGCACCGTTGTCCATTCGCGTAGGATTATGAGGCAAGTCGTCCGCACGGGCAACATCGGCCAGCCTGAATCACCGCCATTGTCTGTTTTACATCAAGGAATTCTCCTGAAAGGGAGGCAGCAGGGCTGGACTCGATCGTGATGGCCCGACTGATCCAAGCTGAGAGTGGAGCCCAGAGGACCAAAACGACCAAAGGCCGCAGCTATTGCCGTAACCGGACAGAAAGTGGGCTCAAGCTCAGAACTCTGGGCCGCTATTTACATAATCGCCTCTACCGAGTGCCTCTTGCTGGCCGGTCGGTTTCCTTGACATCCCGTCCTAGCCTCTCGCGCTTTCTTCTCCAGTCCGGTTTGTCGTCCAGCACGGAGTTCCCCACCGCTGTCGACTGACGCGTTCCCCTAATGCTGGTCGGTCGCTCTGCTCTTGGCGCACCCTTTTCTTTACTAGGCGACACCACCGGCACATGGACCCCAAGGCTGGAAGAGGGAGGGCCGGCTTGCACGAGCTCTTGAACCGTCTCGCCAGAGCGGACAGGAGGCCGGGTGGGGCCTAATGCACGCCCGTCCGAGGGTAATTCTACCTACCGCACCGGGCGAGTGGTCGACATAGGCGTTTCGCTAGCGGCCGTTGCTAAGGTTGTGCAGATAGCACAGTACCCCTGTCGACTTCAGTCTTGCCTCATCTCGCGTCGTCGGGCGGTCCGGTGGCACTGGCCCGAACCATGCTGGCCAGGTGAATAGTAGGTTTTCTAATAGAGGTTACCGATGAGGTAGTCGCCAAGCTCCGCTCGCCTAGGGCCCTGCGGACGCTTGGGAATGTATGTGCGGCTTGCTGTCCTGTAGATATCCTACTTGTCGAGCTGTCCGGTGACCTTAGCTGGGGAAGTCGAGCTCAAATAAAGGGCGCCGGGGTACGTAGGTGAACGGTAAGCTTACGGTTGACACGCTTCGCTATTCCGGACAATGTCCACTCCAACGTCCGTCTGACTATTGGCTCCATTGTGCATCGTCTAATATAGGATTTTTAGCCGCTATGGGCTGCCACCTTACTCGTACTTTCTCACCCATACGTACACGTTGGCCGGAGCTAGTTGGTCCGCTGACATCTGCCTTACGTTTCAAATATTTAGAAATATGCTATATCCCACTGTAATCATGGTTCCGGCAAAACGGTGCAATGCTGTGAGGCACGGCTGGCAGGTTCCTCTTCCAACGAAGTAGTAGTATTCATTATCTCCGAAGCAGTATACGCTTGCGCCGAAAACGGCTATACGTGGTACTTTATTACGCAGCAGTCACCATTGAGACAGGATACACAATGGGACTATCAGCAATTTACACTAACAACGATCGGCCTGTGATTACGAATGATTTCGTGACCTGCTAACGCTATGTATGGATAGTTACGTAAGTAAAGGGACGGTGAAAACGAGAGAAGAGAAAACTCGGACACGAATTATTGAATGCGACTGCCCGGCGACACGAGTCGGCTGCTTTTCGGCTTGTACACGAGTTCTCGTAATGGCGGAATAAGCATCTTCCGTTCAGCAAATGCTTTAGGAAGAATGATGAATTATCACCTCAAGCGCTGCTTGCTGCTTTGTGATGGCTTAAATCCTCATATTATACCGGCTCTTACCATTAGATGTACGCTTATAATAATATGTCTCTCGTCAATAGCTATGCTGACAATAATCTATAATCATATTACCGCTATATCTGTAGCTAGCTATGGGCTTGGAGGAGGGAGACGCTGCTGAACACGGCGAGTAATGCATCTATGCCTCGTTATTCGTTGTAATATCCTTTCAGGCATGATGGACGGCATGGGTGAATACGCCGAGGCGGGCGGTCCTGGAGGTTTGCCCGGGCACCCGCATCATCCCTCGATGTCGTCGGCCATGAACTCGACGCTCTCGCGGATCGATCAGCTGATGCGCGACCAGGAACGACAATATATGACCCTACCACCGTTCCAGAATTCGGCAGCGAACAATGTCAAGGTATGTTAGCCATGCTCAATCAACATCACGAGCTGCGTATGAACGTGTAGCGCGCGTACATGCGTGCATATGCAAGTTATGTATTGCCTGTAACGCTTAATCTCAAATGTGTGCACTCACTCGAGAGTGTGTGTGCAATACCAACAACAACAGCAGTAGTAGCAGCAGCAGCAGCGGCTAAACGATACGCCAACACCCTATTCCACTATCGCCTATTACTGTGCGTCCGGGCGTAGATGTCCACCCTTCTTCGTCCCTTCTAATCCTTTCGCTAATACATGGGTAGAGCAGAGAGCGCTATCGCTCGTACAAGATGAGGCGACTACTCAGAGTCGTCGCAAGGAAACGACAAGAACGCACTCTAGTTGCTATAACGTAAGGCCCAGCCGCCGTCGTCTGGGTGGCCTGCTGCTGCTGCTGCTGCTACGTCGATACGCAGCTGCCGTGGTGGCTATTATCCGAGGATGTACGGGAACGTCTAGTCTTATTTGACGGCGTGCGCTCCGGTTTTCCCGCCTCCCCCACCTTGTTAGTATCGTATATGGTGTATAGCTGTGGGATGACAAGCTTTCGTAGTCGTATGGCCTCCCTTCATTTGTGCCACGAAGTCCGTTGATTCCCGCAAAAAAAAAGAGAGAAGGAAGATCTCGGACGGCTCAAAGGCACCGGCGCCAACGCAAGCGCCCCCCGCACGCCCCCCCCCCCCCCCCCGATCCTGGACCGCGTCTGCAAACGACATAGTGATTGGCCGGAGGAAGCGAGAGTAACCAGCCCCTTCTGCGGCAGACTTCGATGCTAGAATGGCTATGCTAGGGTGTAGTAGGGTGCGCTGGTTGGTTAGACCTATCCTCGTCTTCTTTTTCTGCCAAAGGAAACAGGGGACCTGCAGACGTTGGGGGATGCGGGATTGCTGGCGGCGAGACCAAGCCATTGACGACGAGAAACGGGGAAATGACTCCTTGGTGATGGCGGCACGACGGTCGACGAGTATTTCTGATACACTCTGACATTATATGTTGGTGCGACAACCCGCCACGACCACGCCGTATCTGGCCTGACATCTTCTTTCGGGGCGCAGTCGAACGCAGCGTTCTTCCAGCTGACGTGGCAGCGCATCCAGCGTGTGGAGTACTTCGACCTCCGCGAAGAAATAAGCCACTTAGCTGCACCGCAGGAGGACGCGTAATCAAAAAAGGATCTTTTCCACTTTGGAAACCTTAAACACACAAAACCTAGACGCAACTAGGGGGGATGTAAGGCAGCGACGAAGGGAGGGACACTTTAATCGTACGGCTTTTGGCTAACAACTGTAGCAGCAACAGCAGCAGCAGCAGCAGACGAGTGCCTAGCGAGCTTCGTGTAGCTCCACGGATGTCGCAAAAAGAAGCGCGACCTCATGGCCATCTGTCCCTCAGATAATAGGGCGCCTTGCAGTGTTAAGCCCATGCGCTGGAAGTTGAGTTAGTGAGAAGAGGCTTCTTCGACTGCTGGTGTGCTTTCTCTGGCCTGAATAAGCCCACAGCAGTCGGCGTTCATTCCACAAGCTACTCGGCTGCCGTATGCTCCGGGGGCACTCACCAGGAGAGGCAGTGCAGACCCGTAGTCGCTTGGATATCCGACGAACGGGCGACACAGGAAGAGACGATTCAGAATTCAAGGCCACGAAGGCAAGCCGCCTAATTTTGTAAGGAGTCGCTCGTCCGTCCCTCTCTTGCAACGGCTGCTAGCAAAGCAGCGCAAGTGTATTCAGCGCAAACTTTTCGGGCGACATCCGCTGGTACAGCAGAGTCGTGGTTTCGTCGTTAGCTCGGTCTCCCCCCCTCTTTCTGTCGGACAGCTCCTTGTTGCCCATTGACCTTCGCTGACTTTCACCGACCCCCTCTGTGTATGTAAAGTAGAACCATATAACATTACACCATCTTTTTAAATAAGCACCAATATCAATACGTATTTCATCGCGCTATAGAGTTTACTTGCTGTCACCGCTCTCATATCGCACCCACCCTGTGGTGGATTTGCTTATCGTAAAGCTATGAACTAATGCCATGGCGTCAGTTCAGTTCCAGACCCATTTCAGGCCGCACTGGTTCACAGTGCGCGAGTGGTGCGGACTCGCGCGGACCTAGTTGGTTCGTGCGATTGCGAAAGCCGGATTTGGGGTGGCCGTCAAAGGGAGGGAGGCGCCCCCGGTGGCGTTCAGCGGTTCGTCTATCACGAACGGAGTAATGTTGAGCGCACTTGCGAGCGAGGGGCTGGCAGAAGGCATGATAGAGAAGTGAGCCGCCAGTGACCCCGCGTGGGCCAACTAAACTTTTCCGCATGAGTGCGCTCCACTTTGTTCCACTTCCAATCTGGGCAGAAAGCTGTGCCGAAGACGACGAGAAGTCGGAAGCGACCCAGAGCTCACGACCAGCCTACATTGGACAGACCGACTTCGGACGATGTTGAAGTCCATCCGATTTGAGCGCGATCGATGCGGCTTCGAAATTGGAAGCTCCATTGGTACTGCTGGATCCGTTGCTGGTGATTGGCTTCGTGGTTTACTTCGCTCACTACTACTACTATGTAAATCGGATCTGCGTGGTCAGTTCGTGAACGCGAGGGTGCGCGGAGTAAGAGTAAGTTCAATGGCAAGCAGGTTGTGGGTAATTGCGGGTCAAAGGTAGCGTGGCGTGTTTGGCGGAAGCCACTAGCTTGAAGTTCCAGCAGCTGTCAACTACAAAAAGGGCCTTGGTTTGCGGACCCTTTTGCGGGCAGGCGGCCCTCCACAACATCCGTGTACATGAGTTTAGATCGACTGTGATTGCCTGGCTGTCACAATACCGACGCACACACACAAACAACGCGTCAATCCCGAGCTGCCTATACCCTTGACAAGTTGTCGACCTTACTGCTGCTCTCGGGAAAACTGGCAGAAGCTATGCAATTGGAGTAGAAATAAGACAACGCATCTTGTTTAGAAGGAGATGGCCGGCTTACCGGCTCCGTACAATATTTCCCTATATTTTAAACCACCCATAGCAACTCCCACAGATCCTAAAACCTTTCGAGTTCACCTATACAGGCGGTATGGCCTGAACCGAGCCGGCACCATACGCCAGTGTGCGGCACACCCTTGCTTGGCTGGTCGGCGGCGGCACTCGATAGCTTCATGGAGTTCTCCTCATGTTTTCCTTGAGCACTTCAGCCGTTCCTACAACAGGTTTCTACCTTTCCTTCCAGAATGGTACGCATCGCCCGGTAGTGAGCCGAGCAGACTCATCTACTTTTTCCAACTCTGCGTCTAACTACTGTCCTTGTGATCACTGTTCATTTCTGTTCCCTTCCGGTCGTCGCCGGACTTCTGGCTCCTGTCGGCCCGGTCCTTGCTGCTAATTATAACGACAACTTCAACAGCCACAACAGCACCAACAACAGTCACAGCAGCAACGTGACTACAGCTTCGTTGGAGGCAGCGGCAGCAGCACATATGACTATGCCGGCTCTACGGAACCGCTACCGACGAGTGCGGCGATTCGAAAAAAGCAAGACTCGTTTACAGGTGGGTGCTATGTCGAAGTAACATGTATAGGAAAAAGGGAACGGTGAGAGAAGGGAACGAGGGAATAAATGCAATAAATAAGTAGAAAAAAACCGAGGTCGATGCGAGCCAAAGGAGTGAAACGAAGCATAGGAATAAAAAAACTGAGTAAACAGACAGCTATCCATACATAGTAACGGGGTGGGTTGGCACACAGCAATTTCGTCCAGTTGAAGAATACGGTGATACGTTTGTCAATTTGCCAGAAAACTGCCAGTGGAACAAAAAGGGTATATACTCTGAAAGTTTCGAGACGTGCCATTGCCACTCAAGTGTTCATTTCTCTTAATATAGGCTACTATGTAGAGAAAATATGTAATGAGAGAAAGATCTATATAAGATAAAAGTACGAGCCTCATAAAACCTTCGATAGTACGGCTGGTCCATGGCTTGTCCTCAGTGTGCTTAAGCGGAGACCAGCCCACACGCTAATAAGCGCCGTAAGGTTGAACTGGGCCAGACATGCCCATCCGGTTCTCGGAACTGCATAAACTCAGTAGATAGCATACGGGCTCGGCTAGCTTAAGTCTAAGAGTATTTACACACAAAATATGGTATTAAACATTTCCAAACATAAAATGTGTCTTCCTTCGTTCGTCCTCATGCGGTTCTCTTATACTGTGTCTGCCTTTACACTGTCGTTGCAGCGTGTTCAGCGCTATTTACGGTGTTTTCGCTATTAACGTACACCGTGGATTTGACCTCGGACGCCGTTATCTGCTACCTGTTCTACATCAACCATAACCTCGTCTGCGCTGGAATCACCCTTGCCTTTACAGGTAATTATTCCGTTGAGTATAATCATTGTCTCGTCTGATGTTAAATTTAACCGCAAGCAAACAAAGGAACGCATCTCAATGAATGATTGAACACAGCTTACGGAACGCTTATTCTATAACGGTTCTTCGATCACATAGATCAACTAACTATTCTATAATAATTAGTATGCTTACATGCGTTAACCTTTATGGACGATTAATGCATAGAATGCGACGGCATCGCTTATGCAGAACGCTGGCACTGTGTATGGGAAGGTGAATTGAAAACCTTGTCTCATGTGCATCTTATGCTTAGACAATCGGATTGGCACTTAATGGGTCTCTATAATGAAGGGAGAAATGGGCAGCGTAGGTTTGCATCGACAAATCGGACCATCTCAGTGTATTAACTGACTGCTGCGAAAACTTGCGTGGGTATCACGGCGAATTACGGCGATAGAATTACAACAGAGTCAATTCAACGATATGATGTTACACAGTACTACACGAGTGTTAGAAAGGATGCGCTCCTCCTGACCAAATGCGATGGAGCGTAGAAAAGACCTACGCTACCAGTGGGTGCTGTTTGCTGACGCGGATTAGGTAACACCTAACCGTAAAAGAAAAGTAATGTAAAAACGTGTTATCACTAACGGAAAGCAGAGAGAAAGAAAGAGAGGAGGGGGAGAGAAAGAGCCCTGAACAAATCTAGGCAGATTCTGCCAAATATTTGCGCACGTTAACACAAGAAGTAAAACCGATTCGTTCCAAATAGCGTTCTATAGGAAATCACAGAACCAAGGAGAAGCACGAGCCGAAGAAAATGCTACGTCTTCCTGTCAGTGCTACCCGTTCAATCTTGACATCGAAGCGTTATTCTATCCTTCTCGTTCAATACCATCTGAAGCAACGACGTCACCAACATGATTTTTCCCTTTCGGAGAGAGCGGGTTCGGCTCACCTCTTAATGCAGAATTGATCGTTCCCAAGAATTTGCCACTTGGCAGCCGATGATCCTTAGCTGGCCATAGCTCCGTCAACCAAGCGAAGCGGGCTGCAACGGATGAATGCTTTACTCACCGAGTAATCGATGGCTATCCTAGACAGTTCTTGTGAAAGCCTCTGTCGTTGGGACATACGCTGGCCCATACTACCTGGCTGCCTGGCCGCCTACTAAGACGGGTAGGATTAAGTAGCGATCGGTGTCCCGCTCCTGTGCGCAAGTAAGTCTTCGTCGACGACGTCGAACAGACCGCTACACGAGCCGCGTTCGTCAACTGCTCCCCCTATACTTTCACATCGGCGGCTTCGTTCGTTCGTTAGTTTCTATTTACCATCGGCTTTCATTTACCACTTCGTCCCCATCTTCCGTTGCCTTTGCAGTGACCCCATCAGTGATCGTCAACGTATTCTCGGTCCGATGGTACATTCAGGACGACAAGGAGTCATCGAAAGCTATGAAGGACTCGACCGGGTTGGAAGATACCCCGATGCTTCATCGGCCCAAGATGTCGTTATGCGACTGGCTCGTACGGATCGTCTTCCATCTATTGCTGCTCGGTCCGGTTGTAAGGTGAGTTATAGTTATGCTAGTAGATATGGTACTGTTAGCTGTCAATAGCAATATCAGTAGCAGTAGTAATAGTAGTAGTAGTAGTGATAGCCATAATAGCCGTCCGCTATTACGGCTTCGCCCAGTTCCGCTATTTGCCTTGGGGTCAGTGCTTTACGCCTGCCTTGCATGTGTTTTCCTTTACTCACAAAGTCTATCACAATGGCTTATTGCAATGTCTCCGTGCTCCTGATAGCAGCAGTAGCACCGTTCGCCGCTACATCAGTATCCTTTCGTCTTAGCGTCGCCGACCGCCACCACCCACCCCCCTTGCTGCTCCCGGTAGCGGAGGGCGTCGTCATGCCTCTTTTCCTTCTATTTCCTCTCGGGGGATGGGGCGGCCTTGTCGACAACAAGGGAAGGCGAACTCGTCGGCAGACGGGCTCCGCACCCAGCTAGATTTCCACCCGCTGTTCGTAGCGTTGGCAAAGACTGGATGGCCAGACTCGCAAGAGACGGCTCGCTTCGCACCTTTCTTATTGTTCCGCCTAATCTACATTGATCCTCGGCGAACTTAGCAGCTTTCGAGTCGAAAGTGCTGCTGGTGCTATGGGAGCAGCCGCGAGTAAGAGCAGCCGGCAGGCGAGCCGAGACAAGGCTTGTTCGTTCGCGCCTTCCTAGGAAAAAAAGTAGTGAGAAAAGGTGGCAGGTAGCTAACAGCGCAAAGGCAGCGGGCACATGGCGCCCCGTCGTCTGATTACCCTCTTCTGCAGTGTCTTCGGCAGTGTACCCTTTCCTCTACTTGTGCGGACGTTGCTGGCATCCAGGAAGCCATCGTGTTTCGTGCTCCGGCCTGACGGCCGATTACTGAGTACATCAGAGCCCCCGTAGTTCGCCATTGTGTGCCTGGCACAGCCAATATTTCTCTTCACACCGACGACCGCGTGTTCGATGCCCGTCCATTTCATGGTAGTGCCACGGAGTATGTGCATTTGAACGCGAAGGGAAGCTCACAGATGCACAGTTGAGATGCTAGCTTCTCGTTTTGAGAGCCTAAATCAGGATTTACGATCGTCAGGGAGACGACGTCAGTCATCAGGGTTGCTTATCTATTCGTGCGGCTAAGATGAGGGTTATTGGCTTCGGGAACGCGAGCATACGTAAATGTACAACACACTTTGCTCACACAAGCAGCTTTGCAATTTGCTATTCCTCTCATATGATAATGATATCAAGATTTGACTAAAGCTAAGATAAAGCAGAGTCATCTGAGGCGCATCGACACAAGCATGCTATCGACGCGCTATCGGCAACAACACTCGACTTGTTACATGAGGGAACAGCTGAGAGTCGGCTCACAAAAACGTGCTTGAGGTATGGTGATTGAACGACTTGCTGGGACGACAATGGTATCACTAAAGGGTCTTGATGACAAAGTTCGTCTTTTCATTGAAATGCTAAACCATCTCATGCAACGAAGGAGATGGACGAAAGGCTAATGACACCAGAGCGAACGCGCACGGGAGGCAACGGACCCCAGCACACGTCGGTACGCTGTAATATACTTGGTGAAAAACGAATCATTTTCAAGACAGGCTGAATACAATGTCACTGCCACCAACACCGGGGCGTGGTGGACGTACAAGAAGATACATATGAGGGTCGTCTCAATATATGGCCCATCTATTGCCAACGTGAGCAGAGCCAATCTGCGTTTCGTACGTTGGGGTCACTATAGGGGAAGGGGTGACGCTGATAGCTGTCGACAAATTCCCGTCCTGTCGGCTCCCTTCTCTCTTCATTCTCTTAAAGAGGAAATTAGTAAACTAATGGGCCGGAAACGGTAATCGCACCAATTAGAACTCATTTGCTGGGAATGTTCACCGGTCGGCCTCGCTCGCCGCGTGTCATCCACATACGCCTTATGTAGTACTACGTGCCAATGTGCCCTCTGTACACCCGCAGTCTGTTCCTCTCTCTCGCGTTGTATCACGGGCCCCTCATGTTCGTGCTGCGTCGACCACATATTGAGTGTTCCCAACCTGCTCCAATCGATGGAACATAACGTCGAAGTCTTCGAAGTAGTCGGTCGTCGAACCAGAATGTCGCCAGCTCCAGTCCTCTCAGTGCCCATAATAAGTCTATTGCTTCGGACCCATAATTGCACGTCTGGCTAAGTTCGGTCTGGCCAGAACAGTTGCTAATGCCTTGCTCTCACCAGACCCGTGTAGATGCTAAGCAATATTTAGCTGCGGACCTCGAACGTTCTTTCAAGCCATGCTCAAGGGTGAGCTTTTTTTGCAAGAGGACCATCTTTCTATATCAGGACTTTACTCGTAAATGGGAAGAGCCTGTTATTGAGGTGCCTGTTCAGGGTAAATCTCATTTATTTGAATATATATAGATGTATATTCATGAACACATAATATGCTAAGCATACCGCTAGAGAGTATGTGATACTCTTACAGTTACTAACAATTATACCTGCCCAATGCTTGCCGCGTTTACGAATATAGTCGTTATGCCTCCCAAGGCTACCTTGAATGTTCAAGGGTTCAAATTAACTCAACCTATATTTCGATGAGTATCTTGCATTGCCTTTGGGTTCCCGTGCACAACAAAATACCTCACCACTACCACTATGTCATCTATACTGCGCTGGATTTAAGGATCCATAATTTGTTATGACAGTTAATTACACGATATTATTTTTAAATCAATCGATATTGTTAACGGTCAGCACGTATCTTACGCCCGTTTCATTGACGTTGACGTACTATTTATAAACTATGTATTGTCAGAAATAGCACTTCATTTAGTGATCATTCAGCTGCTCAAGTATGCGCTTGCCCACAACCGCAAGGGCACTGAAATTGCCAACCACACAGCATATATCTAATAGTGAGCAATTGAACATTCGTGTGTCCATCCTTAAACGCATTTATAACTGGCCAATCGTTCTACTCGGGCGAGCTGTTCGA
This sequence comes from Stratiolaelaps scimitus, assembly GCA_019614645.1. Classification (NCBI taxonomy): domain Eukaryota; kingdom Metazoa; phylum Arthropoda; class Arachnida; order Mesostigmata; family Laelapidae; genus Stratiolaelaps; species Stratiolaelaps scimitus. Next base: position 1,556,153 of record JABWDB010000019.1, read on the forward strand.
TTCCATGGTTTACTACAGTCTTGTCTGCTGATAGCACGCGTGTGCCGTCAGCACACATCGACGTGCACAGGACACGCAAAGGGACCCGTACAGGGCTAGCTACGTGCCAGCCGCCGTCTGCGCTTCTTGGACAGACGCAGCGACGAGATAGTGCCGGGAAGCGCTCTGAGTGAGTCCTTTCGGGAGCCCCTTTCCCACTCTTTGGGGGACATCGCTGCTGCTGGTACTGCTGCCCTTCCGGAACTCAACCCGACGAGTTGGAACGTGCCACCACTGGGGGAATTCCATTGGGGCCACCCCCCACGCCCCGTCCTGCTTCCAGTAAGGCCCGAAGGGCACGCACGCAGGGCAAACCTCACCCGCCGAATGGTACTACGCGGCGAGGTTCACTGGTGTACCCAACGACGAGTACACGAACGATGGCTGTAGAGAAACACGGAGGGAGCGCTGTGAGCTACCAGAGAGCAGGAAAGAGAGGGATCCGTAGAGCGCAAGGCGAACAAGCAAGTAACCACCAACCAAGTGGCTCCCTCAGGGCACTCCCTGACTGCCTGAACGCTCCCCCAGCCCGAGCCAAGCCGAGCAGCTAAACTGCTCTTGCTGGTAGTGCTTCTGGCGCTTCTGCTACGGACTAGCCGTTACTGCTTCTGCGGCTGAGTGGACCATGGGAACGAAGGGGTGGAGAAATAAGGAGACACGCTTCAAGCGGAGGAGCAGAAAAAGACGTCGGTTTGACGACGACGACGGCGGCGGCAATGGCGACGAGGCTGAACAGAAGAAAGAGGAAGCCACGGGGCCGGCGTCGGGAGACCGACGGGAAACTGACCGGGTGAGAGGGGAGGCTATAGGGGATTCGAGCGTGGTCCTGCTACTACTGGCGCTACGCCACACGGTCGGCTACGATACGCAAGCTGCGAGGCGGCGTCCGTTACGACCGTTCGGCTCCTTCTACACTCAGCCATGGCCAGGCTATGAGGGGAACCTACTATCCAGCCGGCTTGGTGGACCGGTCCTCTTCTTTCCAGTGGTGCATTGAAGAAGACGGGCCAAGCGACGGCGACGAGGTCAAGGAGCAAAGGACCGAACCATCGGAACGAGTCGGACGAAACGCGTTACGAGCCAATGCTTAGGCTGACCGGCGTCGACTGAGCTGCAAGCCCTGGACGCCGTCCTCATAGCCACACGCACGAAAGGCACTCACGACACCGAGTCTGGAGGAAGCGCTGAGACGTTACGGATAGGAAACGAGGAAACGATCCCGTTCGGATCGAATAAAGGCCAGGCAGCGCGGGCGAGCGCAGACCCCGGTATCGATACTGGTGTTTGAGAGGAGTCCTCGGATACTTTTGTGAACGAGGCCGACAGCCAGAAGGAAACGGGGGCAAAGGAACGTTTAAAACGTAAATTAATGGTTTACGGACGACCAGTCCACCCTCGTAATGCTATTTCAAGCGAAATGAGAGTACGGAATTAAGCGGGAGAGAAAGAGGAACGCGGAAAGGGGTCACGGGCAAAAGTCAATCAGGGATGCAACGAAGAGTGTTAAGATAAAGAAGAAGAAGAAAAAGAGAGATATCAACGTAGTTAGTAATTAGTGTGTATTGGTGCATATCCTAACCGACAGCAGTAAGTAACTTGGGTGGCTTCGCGCTTCCAGGGTTTTTTTTATATACATAGATATGTTTTTATATACATAGAATTAATAACGTATTCGTGTCCATGGATAGTACAGTTAACTGCATGTTTACAACTGTAGGACTATATACAGAAACCCGATTCCCTATTACATGAGGGATCATGGCACAAGGCTCACTGGTAGATGCCTACCATGAGTTGGACTTATCAAAGGACAAAATCACCTTATTGAATATTGCCTTGCCCAAATCTTCATTTGAATCACTGGGTCCTATTCATTGTTAAACGTATCATCATCGTTACGTCATCGACTTCTGCTATATTTATCTCTTGTCGTTTGATGCAGGTGCGATAGGCCAATAGGAACAAAATGGAGAACTAGTTTTGTTTCTAGTTGACCTTTCCTCTGACACCGTTTACACCATAAATATATGCCAGAGATCAGTATTCTAGGATAGGTTTTAGCACGACAATGATTTTTCACAGAAATTTGGTTCTTAGAATCCATTTCAAACCCGCCCACAAATCATAATCAAAATGGGTCGTGGATTGCTGCCCATCCGGGGGCAGTTGAAACACACCGGCGGGTGGTCGACTTCGAGAACAACATGGTGGGACCGGTAACCGAGGTACCTTTAGTCCTCCGTCTGACGGAAGTGACACCGAGGGTCGTCAGCTCGACCTGGATCTCGGCATCGGTTAAGGCCGTGCAGACGTTCGTAGTGAGGGCCTTGGTACACATATACATATACAAACTTAACAGGCTTTAGCACATATTACAACGACTATTACATTATTCCATATGAAGTGTGCACCTTGGCGATGGGCCTGTCTCGACTCTTCCTGTTGCTTCCAGTGCGTACGCGTCGTATCATACTTTCAATGCATGGGTTGATAGCTGTCTTGCTGTAGTTATACTCTATGCGACATAAAGTAATAGCAAACATTGTTCGCCTGTTGTCCGTCTGTTATGCATGCATGCATGAACGTACATTGATGCTGTCTGTCCATGTGCATTACAACGCTTGCGAATGCTGTAAGGGCTATAGTCGGGGCGTTTGTAAGGGCTAGCTAAGAAGCGGCCTTAACGGTGACGATACTTATCGGCCATTATGGTGATGTTCGCAGGTACTTGGAATTACTTGTGTACGGTGTGAAATCGCGGCGGCAGGCAAGGCAACGCGGCGAACAATGGCCATATGCTGCCGCAAATAGGATTGAACAACCAAAGGAGAGACAGGTAGGTGGCTTAAATGAACATACGATAATTCGACACACGATGGCTCTTGGTGTGTGGATAGTTTGTTGCTTATGGCGAGGACAACGGCTAGACTGATGTAAATGTTAAGGTATGCATTTGTTAGTTTGTTGGTGAATTTTGAAACTTGAAACTTAGTAGGAATGACTATAGTTATAATCGTCAAACAGTACCGTGGACGTTAGATGTTGGTTGTGAGTCAGCCTGGATTTTTTTTTGTTTGTTATAATAGTCAAGATGACCGACGTTTACTGAGGTGGTTTAGTGTTCGAAGTCGAACTAATTCTCCGGCGAAGGGAGGCCACCGTTGACCCCTTAATATTAGGGTTAGAGGAGGAGGTTAGCTAAGGAAGAGTGGGAGAAAATAGTGTCCAACGTTTACTGCGCTAAAATCCGAAATTACAAGGGGAGGGGGGTTAAATGGAGACGTATTATAGATCATATCATAATCAAATGTTTATTCTCGGAACTGCAATATACATACATATGCTTAAGTTCACGGTAAAAAAAAAGTAAAAAGGTTGTAAACAAAAATATATGATTTGGAGTGTATTAGTTAGTACGCGGCACATGTCTTCAAAAACTATAATCTTCTCTAAGGCACGTACGATTGGCCTGCGTACAATTGTCCTAAGAGTCGATCGAACGTACTCTACCTCCTTGGACCCTTCGAGGGCAGCGATCCTTGTTGGCTGCTGGCAGACACCGTGCGTTTAATACTAGGAAGTGACTCGATAATATGATTTCATGTCGCCCTAAGCCCTACTTAGTCGTTACACAGTATGTGCACTGCGCACGAGTCGAAGAGCGAAACGAAATTACTTAAGCACAACGCCACACATGGCATTACGTATGACACATGTGCTATGTTACTCAGCATTTGGGTTCCCATGTGGGGCCACAGGACACCTACCTAGCGTTTGTACCTACCGACGAGACCGCTTCAGATTGTACCTGCCGATGCTATCAGTAGCTAGACGCCACGAAGGAGCAGGCCGAATAGTCCTTACGCCCACCCAGTGCGTCCTTAAGGATCGGCCGGGGCACAGCCAACGGTTCGTAGCCACTTGCCTGCAGATGACATCGCTAAGAGCCAGCTGACTGTGGAGTAGCACACTATGAGGGCAGGGATAGCGACAGGCAGAGACGGCGTCCCTTTCGTTCGGGACGGACAAACGTAAAATGGCATTGAATCTTTTCGGCGGCTGGGCAGATTGGACAACCACAAGGAAATATACAATCGCGTTGTCAAACAGATAAATGTCCCGAGCTCGTGCTAGGTGTCGACTGTCAAGAACGCAATAATTTGATCTGATGAACGGCTCGGGGTAAAAATTATCTGAGCAAATTAGTGCTCACGATATGTGGGTGGCTGTGGGGGTGGCAGGAGGCGGGAGATGGTCCCGTTTCGAGTCTACAAAGTAGAGCTAAATATGCAACTTTTTAGAACATAGGCTATTTTGAATACATGTGTTCTCATTTAAAAATAAACAGCGCAAATTTTCAGGAGTAGAGATGCTTAAATTGTCACGATCATATACGCAGTGCCATCCGAAAAATGGAGAAGCTCCACAGCGATGATTTTGGAGAGGTAGCCATAAGACAATTTCCATGCATCTCGACATGATACCAGTGTGGAGTTGGTCCTGTAGATCAACGTATTAAGTATAATCAATTTACAGTATCAGATAGCGCACACATATTGTTGCAGAACAACCACGTTACAGACTTATTTCCAACTTCGCTCCTGACATCCATGGCCACATCCGGGCAGACTGTTCCTGGCCCCTGCTAATCCAGTTAGGGGTCAATTTGTACGGCATAGACGTTGTATGACACAGAACCACTTTAAGCGACACAACAAACTCCATGACTATATTTAGTAGCTGTTCCACATTAGAGGCGTGTATTGAAAATGCTAACGTAGCGAGGCTTAAGTTTTATTGCAGACACAGCCGGATGCCTGTAGTGTGTGCGAAATTTGAATAGCTGTTCCCTTTGAAGCGGCCTTCTCTGTTACGCCGTATTTAAGTCTGCAGCTATTTTCGAATGCAATGGGGAAGGACTTATGCGAAGCACTCTGGCGTGTGTGGAACGACTTGGATTTCCGCTGTATCCTTAAGATGGTTTATTGGGATTGGTTTGTCGGGAATGACCTGTCGCGATCACTACACGGGTTGGCTTGGTTGTCCTTTCCGCATGTGTACTTCTCGCATAATGTGTTCAGGTCACCTTTCGAAATCTACCCTCTCCCCCAGGAAATTTGATTTCTTAAGCGGTCACCATAGACACGATCGTGGCGGCCGCCTGAGCCATGCTCGATCGCGGCAAACGGGGTCATCATCCACTTGCTCGCTTCCCAGTACTCGTACTGGCTTTGTTCCCATTTTTCTCACTCAACGGGAACGAGACATGGTCGTCAGAGCAATGAACAGCCTTTACACAATGGGTATATAAGAGGCTTGCGTGCGGCTGCGCCGGGACATCCTGTCTCCCGCAAAGGCAAAAAGCGAACCTGAACGCACGAAGTCATGGGATTTCGATGGAGGAGCGGCTGGTGGAAACTCGGCGGACGGGGCGAGCCAGTGAAGAAGGAGGATAGCATTTGCGCACTCCGGTGAACTCGAACGGAGATATGCCTAGTACTACTAGCCGAGCCAACTGGGACAATTCTCGATCGACTCACACAATCAGAGCGGGATGAACCGGTGGGCGCCCTGCAGACATGGCACCGAGCTATAGAATTACAGCATTAAGGAGAGTTGATCAGTTTTGGTCATCGAGGGAGAGCACGCCAACGTAGACATTAAAGGGACGAGAAACAACGACCGTCGAGACGATGGTCGTTGTCTTTCGCGGGCAAATCGGTCGAGATCCGCGGTTAAGCTGGGCCGGCTGGCACTTGTCGATGGCGATTTGATGACCTCTCGATAGCCCCTTTTTTCTCACGTGAGATTCGTCAGTCTTACGAAAATGTCTGTAGCAGTAGCATGTTCCTTGTAGCCTTATTTCAGCCTCGGCACATCCTATTCCTATTTACGACAATTGTAAAGTGAACTCCATCACTGACTGGAACGAGCCAGTCGAACCCGCCAAACTGACCACATACCTTTGGCTGGAATCCGACAGAAAACTCAGAGAAAGCGGACAACTTGAGCTGTCCGGGAAGGATTGTGATTATGCGACGAATTTCTTAGCGGTGCACTGTAAACGTATCTGAGATTGAACTGCGGCGGAATGGGTGAGTTTACTTACAGAACCGGTGCAATAGTGACCTATGGGAGAGTGTCACCATACTAGCTCCTGGAGCCACACCACAAAGAAGCATCAAGACATGCTCGCTACCAGGATATTCATAATATGATTAGTTACAAATTGTCGACTAATAAATATATTATTATTCGTATGTTGACTTTCCATGGACTCCTCGTTTTCGGATTGCTTCTATTCATTTAGTGGTTACTCAGATTTCCCTTGATTATAATGAGCCTACTGTCTGCGAAATCTTGGCAATTGTGCCCTCCTCTTCTTTGTTCCGGTTAAATGTACGAGTGTGATTTGGGTAAATCGTGTCGTGTTGTCGCCGTCCGATACCGCGCAGGCATAAGTGTGGCAAGAAAGCGGTTTCTCGCGCCTGTGGGAAAACCAGGAGCTGATGTGGCTGGTCAAAACGTAAAAAAAAGCAAGAAGGAGGGAACATGACGAAGCGGACCGCGGACGAGAGCGGGGCCGAAGCGTTGGTGACGAAGACGTTCAGTGGTACCAAATCAATGTTTGCTTAAGCAGGGCCGCCTCTCGGCAATCCAGCCAGACCGACCACGCGAATACTGACCGACACTCGCCACGCGAAAGCGAAGCCATTCGCTGTGGTTGAGACAAACGAAAGAAGTACGCATGCGGGGCAAGCAAACGGCGGAAGCAGCGTCCACCTTCCCCTCGGGTCCGGTCTCGCACCGGCGACTGACCAAGCAGCAGCGGTTGTACTGTGCCTTCTCGGCTGCGACGACGGGAGCCGGTTGTAGGCTGAGCACCGGAACGCCTCGGTCCTATCCGCCCGGCCTTCGCTCGATGGAGGTATAGGGCATTTGCTCGCATTCCTAGGCAGCCATTGACAGCCATCGCCGTCAGCAGCTAGACGTTCGGGTGTATTTGGGAGGGATCTTTTCCATCCTCGTCCCTCGTCCATCCTTCAAACGACCACTGTTTCTCGCCCGCCTGGTGCTCATCGGTCCCCGGCACACACTCCTAGGAAAGGGGGCGCCTTTCCCCCTCGTTTGCTGTTTTCCCTGCCGACGCTCTTTTATTAAGAGGATAGCTCGGAGCGGCTGGGAAGCAGCAGTAGCAGCATTAATATTATGGGTTGCCACGGGCCGGCAGTCGCAGCAGCAACAGCCGAGCATCCTCCTCGGCTTGAATCGATCGATAGATGATTCAGACGGCGGCCTCGCTGGCCCGCCTGGGCACTAGGTAAACACGCACGTACATACACACACACACACACAAACACACATATACACACACACACACACTCACTCACTCGTCGGTCGGACCGACCGACCGACCAACGGATGCGGACCCAGCAGTGGTGAGACGGCGAAGTAAGTTACGTAATCTTATTAGTAGTGGAGGCTGCGGGCTCAAGAGCTGGGTCGATGGGGTCCGCCGTGGGATAAGGAAGTGCCAGGGTAGGTAGGGCCTGCCGGGGAAGCGGAACGGATAGAGCTAGCGGCGTGAGGGGTCGGCGTGTACGAACTGGGTCTGCGTTTCGCCGACGGCTAGAGGTTTCGCAGAAGTCAGGATCTGGCTGTTACCACGTGAAAGAAAGCGGCCCTGGTTGCTGCCTGCCGCCGGAGAGAACGCCATAGTTTAGGATTCCCGTCACTCGTCTGCTCAGGCTCGAGAGAACGCGCACGAATGAAACATTGTGGGGTAGTAGATGCGCGGAAACCGAAAGGTTTCCTTAGGTTTCCTTGCTGCTGCTGCCGCTACTGTTGGATTACTGTTGGTCGGCTTGAGCATCTGCCTGTGCCTGTCTCTCCCGCTCTCTCTCTATCGCTCTGAGACTGAGGACTTGCTGATTGAGTGAGAGGCGTTCGACTGTCGGTGGCTAGGAGAGTGTGGACGTCAGTGAAGCATTCGCTGGGTTCCTTAAAGATTCAGCTGACAGTGCGATTCGCCTAAATACGCCTCACTGGAGACTCACGCTCGTTTGGCTGTCGCTTTCCACTTGGCTTTTTTTGATGTCTGAGAATGATCAAATGGAGAAAGTCAACAGGTCCATCTCGTTATCACTACTTTATGCCACCTCGTGCGCCTTTGGAACGAATTAAGTATTACTAATTGATTGTTCAAGTAGCATTATCATAGCTGCACAATTACCGTGACATATAAGAGAGCTTAAGCATTGTGAAATTGCATCTCCTTTAATAAACCAGTAAAGCTTTCCCTTACCTTTATCTTTACCGATACCAACAAATCACTGAATTCGTTCATATTGAGATTTGTTGACGAAACAACCGTTGTACAATGCTTGTATAAGTTCTCGCAAAAATACAAAGAGTGAAACATGTTTAACACATCGTAGTACGAGTACATGAGCCTCCGATTACCTCTGGTATCTAAATAACTATGACGAAGTAACACTATCGTTGGTTACACCTCTCCATACCATTTGCACCCCCCCACCCCGTTCTCTATGCACTGGGCCAAACGGCTTGCCCTGTGGGAGCATTTCACCGGTCATCTACATGTGTCCATGAGCGTTTGTCATTTTCCATTAACATTTCATCATGTACGATAACAATTCGGGCATGCCACGTCGCACGCATCAGCATGCTGCGTTCTTGTCTAGATACAGTCCCGAAGACCTAAATGCGTCCAAGCCGCACCGCATAGCTGTTAGAGCGCACCTCGACACAGCGGTTAGATGAGACACGCGCTTCTTATCGAAGTCGCTCGTTTGTTTCGGCGAGCTGGAACTGGAAGTCGGAGACGGCGGCAGAATAGAAAATGTCCTTCTCTAGTTATGTATCTCGAGGTTCGTGAGCGTTTCCGCGAACTTCACTATTTGCTAACTCGAAACACGGCCGCCGGTCGCAAGTTCTCCTCTTCTCACAGAAGATTTGCGTGTCCACCCCCCGAGGGGGGTCTGATCTTCCTCCGCCGACCGCTGCCTTTGTGGACTTTGCTCGTCCTTTGTGTGGTTTCCTCCTCTATTTTTCCACTTCTTCTGCTTCGTTCGTCCGCCCCAAACTGGCACGCTTGCTACAGTGCTGCCCTGGCAGATTGTTCATTGCGTGAGCGGTCGAAGCGGCCCCTCACGCACGTAGGCAAGAGGATGGTCCGCAAGGCAGTCAGCCAGCGAACGGCATCGGGACAGCGTTGCCATAGTACACGACCTACGCTGAACTCTACGTAATAGTTTACGCCCAGGCGCTCTCTGTCGAGAACCGATGGTCGGCCTCCCGAAGCCGCGCCGGCGGGCGAGATTCGCGCTGCTTTCGAAGTTTGTACCGCGACATCGTCGATACGAGAAGCTATGCGCTACGCGTCGGCCGGGTGTAAACCCCGCGTTTAGTCAGATTGACCAGCAATCGCAACTAATGTTCTATTGAAGTATGTTAACAAGTATGTTAACAAATATGTTCAGCATTCGAAATAGAGTGTAACGTGAAAATATAATCACTCGAAGGTTTCGACACGCAAGATCACTCCAAGTTTTACGAATGCTTCGATCGGCAGTTAGTGTTGCCGCAACAAAGATTGATGTTGAAGCAGGCTTCGGTAGGTTGCAAGTATTGACTAATCCGGGTTATCGTAATCTCAAATCAGATATTCCACATTGTTTGTATGAATGGCGGTTGAAATTCGACCAACGAAAGTGCTTCACAACTGAAGCCAATAAGCTTCGGAACAGATAATAAAATATAAGTAAATAATGCACTAAATGCGTATATTGGCAATATTATGAAAGGGATTCCATTTCGCTATTAGGCATATATATATATATCGGAGAGATGCTGTCCTTGACGATGACAGGAGCAATATATCAGAATAGCTTTCCCTTTTCGTTTATTCCACAAATGGATGATTTCAATAATATCGTTCGTTGCCTGGCTGGGATTAGCTCAACATGAACTGTAATTGATGCTTGAGTGTATTCAAATTAACCTTCCATCGTAGCGAGGGCAGCAAGCACTCACAGCTAAGTGGTTATTTGTATCTCGCCGTATCTCACCCTCCAGTGGGCAACAATGCGATTGTCTACCATTTAAGCATGCAAAGTAGGGACTAATTGAATGACGACTGATTACAACCACTAGAGCTTAGTGCATTCGCTCCCGTATGAAAATGAGCAGCCATCGCCCCTTCAACATAAACTAATGCAGATGAAGCCTGGCTCTGGACTGACCATGTACTTGAAATGTCGAAAGACTGAGCGTATGACTACTACCCCTGAGCAAATGAACCGGGTTGGATGTGATAGATTGATAAAATTAACCCGCGTGACATTTTACATCATAGGTAGAGCAAACAAGGGAAAACACTTTTCAGTACAAGCAAAAACGATTAGTTTCTGTTTATAGGTTAGCTGACGTTTTGTATATGCAACAGTCTTCAACGATTTGATCCGTTGGTGACAATGAACTAGGCCAGAGACCTAACAACTAATTAAAGTCTTGGTCATTGTGGCTAATCGTCAGCATTTCGTTAGCAGCGTGATCCAATATGTATTGTTGAGCTTAATTTCCATCAGACGAGATCTCCACGTAGTTATTTGTTGGGGGAAAACACAGTTTATTTGTTCAAGCCTGGCCTCGCGTTTTCTGCGTGGGGTGGGAGCATACACCCTGTAGCCGTGTGGCTACATATCCTGGATAGTCAGCCCGCTGCTTGTTCGGCAGGGTTTGTGTGCTGCTGTCGCCCGCGGTGCGTCGGCATGTGAGTATATGTGTGTGTGTGTCCGATGGTAGGAACGGATGTCCCTTGGAGACCATTTATCCCCTGACCGGCCGAGTTCCGATTCAGCTAAGTGGTTTGCCCGCTGCTGCTTTTGCCGTAGCGAAGAAAAGCACCAAGCTGCGGGCCGGTGAAGGGCGCCAGGGCCAAGTCTGACCAGAGCGAGACTTATACCCTATGTGGCTTCTTCTTCGGCTAGTAGTGAGAAACACAGGCTGGGCGCACCTCCTGGCCCGGCCATTTTGCTGCTGAGACTCTCGACAGAGCACGGAGCAAGAGCGGCACGTCGGGATGGAATGGTGGCTCCAGCTATTGTCGCTCGGCACTTAGTTTTGGAAAGAAGTTAGCGCGAAAGCCCGCACCAGCCCAGTGGCTGGCTCGTTCCTTGGAGCCCATTTTCATAATATGTCGGCCAGACGGCGAGGGCATAAATATTTCCACATCTTCATCATCGCGGCAAGAAAAAGACTCCATGGAACTATGGAGTAAAACGAGAAAAGAAGCAGACCAACGGTGGTCTAGGCCGGCCAGCACCCCACCCGGAGTCCAAGGAACATTGGACGAACAGAGCGTGCTCAGCGTAGGCGGGGCAATTTCAGCGAGAGGCAACGAGAGTGTGCTACGCTTGAGGAAGAGATCGTTGTAGTAGTTTGTTCGAAGTTCAGCACGGGCAAGCGAATAAACCGTACGTACAAGAAGAACTCAGAGAACTTTTCGACCCCGCGACGCCCATTTTGACCACTTGTTAGTTTACTTGCTAGTGTTGATTCCCTTGTGTTGAGCTGCAAATGGCGGCTGATGGGAAATACACTCTGAGGAGGTCTTGTAGGTATTGAGGAAGAAATTTGAAGGTCGCTGTGCCGCTGGCGGAGAAGCTACGCAATGGACATGGCATGTCAATTAACATGAGCAGGACGGTCGGGATAGCTGGGCTCGGGCAGAGACTAATTCCCGATTCAACACGAGAACACGAGGAGATAACTCCCTGCGGCCGATTGCACATTCATGGGATCGGCGTGCGCGGGGCAGATTCCGACCTCGCACATGCGTAATACCGATTCGTCAGAGGCTGCTACCACTGTTGTAGAGCTTACATTCGCTTTTCCCCTAATGCTGACGACGAAATTGCTGCTTCTCATGCACGTCGCTCATTAAATTTATCGATGATTCAGTTCGCGCAGACAACTTTTGCAGAGACAGTAAATGAGGGGAGCTCTTGTCTCGCCTGCGTTTGACTTTTCGCCCCTTGGTGGAGGTCGTACGAGAGATCTCACATCAATGGCGCGATGTGGCATTTGATTGCGTCGTTCGCGATAGGGCACAAAGGCGTCTCTTTGTTCGTATTCTTTTAATAGTATATAGAAGTATTTCGTGTGTGCCTGCGCGCACACTCAAGCGCATACACACCCGTCTAAGTTGGGCTTCTGAAGTTTTCTATGGATTCATATATATATATATATATATATATATGTGTGTGTGTGTGTGTGTGTGGTTAAATATTTAAAAGGGTGGCACCGCCTTCAATGCACCTCTCTGAGAGTGCAAGACATTTTGGACGTCTTTCACTGCCACAAAGGTTTGTATGGATCGCGAGGTGACGGGCGTTTGGCGCCGGCCGACCCATGCCCGAGAGTCTCAGACTCACGGCTGTACTCCTATACGAACTGATTCCTCGGCCAAGTTTTCCCACTGCTGAGTTAACCAACGAAGCCAGCCAGCCAGCCAGCCAGCCAGCCAGCGAGCGCCCAACCAACCCATCGCTTACAGACGCGCCCGAGCTCCACCCTTGGTGTCAATCGCCTACATAGACCATACCTCCTGGTTCACACTCTACACGATGCAGGCCGTGGAGACTAGGTAGCCTTGACTCGCCCCACACCTGGCCATAGTTGTGGGGCGCGCGGAAGGGGCAGCCCTGCTGCCTCTTAAACCCGGGCAGTATTATACAAAGTTCCCGATTTCCCCTTGCATTCCCCTAACAGTTGAGCGAGCCCGTCTAGCTTACTCTCTCAATTCAGTCCCTCCGTGGGTTTTGCAGCCGACCCCCAGTCTTTCGAGTCTCAGGCCATTCGGTCGGGCTCCGGAAGGGCCGAGAAGCGGCGAGGCTGCTCTGCGAGAGGCAGTCATCGAGGACACACAGTCAGTGGCGCTTTCAGGTCGCTCGCCTCCTCCTCAATATCAACCTTCTGCCGCCCAGCCGCCCTTAATGCAATTATATTCAAACTGGCGTGCGCCGCTTTTAACAAAGCCACTTTTTACTTCGGAGGCAGCTTCGATCGTCGCCGGCGGTGGCCGTCCAACCGACTGCTCGGGCTTTCTCCAACGCTGTTCGAGCTGCCCCGGGTCAGTAGACCCTCACGAAGCTTGGCGACAGTAGTGTCAGCCCGATCTAGATCGGCCTAGGCCGTCGCCTGACCCACCTGGCAAGCAAGCAGCACCCGTGCGCAGTAGGCAGCACCCGTAGAACTATAATATAATACCGTAGCAGGAACCTATCTCGTTGTAGCGTTCCGCCGCCTGCCGGCTGCGTGGATTTGCCGAATAACGGCAAGCCGGATTGGTGCTCCGACGCTTCATGGCAACTCCGATTACGTGCGTGCACCGGCACGCTGTCGCCAAACGAGATTGCAGGAATAGCGAATGAGAGGCGGGAGGTACGCGGCCCCAGAGAAGAGATGAGTGCCAGTCTGTGTGTGTGTGTGTCAGTGTATGGAGCAGAATGACGACACACAATTACTAGACGCCGAATAGAGAGAGAGAGCATAGAAAGAACCGGCGAGAATGATGGTGGAACGAAAACAACCACTTCATTACGGCGACGAGCGACGCCGCTGTGGCCTTCGGTGAGGTCCAGCCCGTCACTGGTGCCTCACTCGTGGAGCTCAGACGTAACGTTCACGCTGAACCCGAGCCCCATGTCACGGGTAGGACGAACAAGCCTCTAGAATCTAAATTGTCCACGCTTAAATTATGTGGGCTAAACCGTAGTGGTTTCGAGGTCGCTTGCGAGTTTTTGCTCTTTCATCCATGTGAAGTGACTCCGCCATGTGGCAATTAGTTATTAGCTGGTGCAGAGACATCTGGATGAATGGATGGTAGTTTTTGAATAGAATAGTCATCGTTAGTTAGTCGTTATACGCGATAAAAAACGGTTGTGTTTATAGAATATATTTGCTCGTATGTACGTCACGCCAGATCATGGATATTATTGTCAGATTGATGATGAGCAAAAAGCATATTTGAAAACAGAGTCGCATTATGGAGCAAACGGAAAGTTATATAATTATAGTGAAAAGTGGTATTATTGCCTAATGATAGTGAGTATTCATGGTGCAATCTTGGGTCATATTTCAAGACAGATAAAATGGGCTTACGAAGAACTTTCGCTTGGAACTAATAGCGAACAGTTAGAGAAACTTAAGCCAACACATTTCTCTGTAGCGCCCATTTTGGCAATCGTTTTTATCAAAACAAACACTTTTATCAGTGCGTTTCCTATTCCGACCGTTCATACGGAAAGTTGAGATACGTTGCTGTCTACGAGAGATCACAGTGAAGACATATCGAGCTCGAAAGGTGCGGATTGCACTCCCCAGAAAAGACCACGTGCAGGATGCCTATATATATGTCCTTGCCTACATCTTCGTCCTGACGCGTCCGCTTGTCTGGGGCATCTATACCCGGCCAATATAGGTGAACATTTTATATCGAATACACCCACGCATTATCGTGAGGCTGATCCCGAACAACTGCCTAATTTGAATATCTAGCTAAATTCGCCTCCGACAATCGTCGCACTTCTTTAACGAACCCTCCGAAACGCCACCCATTCGAAGTCAGTAGTGTCTGCCACCGCTAATGAATGCCGTTCCACTACGCCAGCAGTAATATCCCAGCTTGCATAACACAGCCAGCTGGTTTCGCGACCAGCCGAGAATGGGTGGTAACAACTTCGCTCCGAAAAACGGGTGCAACCTGGCCAACATCGAGATGGATTGAGCAGGCTTGTGTGCCTGCTCAATCCGCTGTAAAACAGGACCGCTGTCAAGGCTGAGATTGCGGCTAGGTAGAATAGATAGTGGGCGAAGGTCTGCTCCTACGCGAGGGCCAAGGCAAAGGTAAAGCCAGAGGTCGGTGACGATCCCAGGGGGGGTGCCCGCTCGTGTCGCTCAGGATAATGATGATCATCATCGGATGCTGCCGAGGAGCACGACAACTGCTGCGTCGGGCGACACCCGTACGCCTACAGGAGATCTGCGGATCTGCACCGTTGCCACGACGTAATTAGGCGAGATAATCGCTGCCGCTCGGTGCCGACGTTGCTGTGTCTCCTTCTCGCTCTCACTCATGATATAGCGGTCGCTACCGCGAGGTGCTGCTCGCAGCGGAATACAGTTGTCGCCGCTGGTGACATGCAGCCGCGTCTACATGCAGCAATTGCAGACACCAGCGTGAAACGTGCATAGAACGGGATGATATGATTTTTTTGCATCGAATATTTTTATCTATTGTTTAGAAGTATGGTGGTAGCATGCCGTCATCGCTGGGTGTCTCTTCGCAAAACGAACACTTTCGCGTGTCATCTTTTCTCGCTTTCTATTATATTTTGTATACGGGCTGGTTGCAACGATTACGCGTTTGAGATGCTTTTGTTGCAAACTGTCTCGTTTAATGCACACCCTACCACGTTTATGTGTACGTGCTGTTGCTGCGCCTAATTGAGAAGTCGGCCAGTCGTTGCACGCGGACAATAGACCTCCGAGGCATTATAAGCCATTGCATAAATAACCGAAGGGCAAGTGTTACTAGGAGGTGACACATAGTTCATCATTCATTCTATAGGATGATTGCAAGTGATTCCATAGGAATATCCCGCTTATGTTCAACGTGGCCCAAAAGTTGAGACGCAGCTGGAATAGACTCACGATAGCTCCCTTCGAAATTCTCAACTTTAGCAGGTCTGAAAGAACAGGGTAAAAACGTCTGCCGCTAATGAGCACATCTGTAGTGGCGTTACCTGGATAGTGATGATGCCCGGGAGGGAACATGTCCCCCGGAACCCGATACACTCTTTATCAATACCGTACGTTTTCAAAGAGCAAACGTACGCTCCACCGCGATCGAGAACGTGTAGCTACAAACATACATGCTAGCATGTACTAAAGTCTGTTCACGTGAGCCGCAGTTTCGGCAAGAGTACTTACCTAGTATATAGGCTACAAGCCGTGGTATTGTGCATGCTGGAGCTGAGACGTGTAGCCCTGCCCAGGGTACATGTTCTTTCTTGCCATGTTCCAGCCGTCCCATTGACGATCGAGCACTCGCTCATCTGCTGTCGGAACAAGAGGTAGAAAAGGCCCTAGGACATGCACTCCAGTGATGTGAAGGATGCTGGCCGGCAAGCGGAACCAGTCTGACGGGAGCCTTGTGGGCGTTAAGGCGACGAACGCTAAAAGCCTCAGCGGCGTGGCCGAATCTAGGTCGCTCAGGCATTCAGGCTTGATCGCCATCAGAGCGAGGCATTCGGGTCTAACTAAGAGCTTACGCATGCTAGACTGCTAGCCTTATGAGCAGTGCTAGGGAACGCTTCCGGAAGTTTGCTCGCTACAATTGTGCTGAGCGTACTCGCCCGACGAATGTGTCTTGCTGTTGAGGTGTTTCAGCTCCTCAGCACAAAAAAAAAAGCAGGAAGCCCCCGATTGAACCCACGGGCGTACCCAGTGGCGGCCCATACATCACTCCGAATCGAAATCATGGCCATGCTGATTGAATCGTACAATGAACCGATCATGTTGTTCTGTGTGTTCATCTACAGACGTATAACAACAATGTGTCTCGTTTCTTTCAGGTGGATTACTACTTGTTAATGATTCACGAGGACCGCGACACGGCGCTGCTTTCACTATTCAAGGCGGTCCTCCAGTCGGCGCCGCAAGCCACTCTGCAAATTTTTCTACTGGCTTCGGAGTTTTCGCACAAGGGCCATATTGCAAATGAGCTAATAGGTAAGCCGTCCTCGCTACGCCGAAAGTGAAACTCGCTGGGACGAAGCCCACCATCGGCGCCCGTTCATTCATTGCACTCGGAGTCGTCCGCAGTCGACCACATATGCTTGCTGCACGTTTATAAAATGTCATAACCCACTCAAAATTGATTTGCTAACCGCTTGGCAAATGCCAACCGGATTTGCTGCAGGGTTAGATGTGCCTGCTAATCTTGGTGAGTGGTTGTTAACGTCAGCGGGAAGATGCCAGATGCCGGGTGGGCTCTATTTCTAGTTCGTTCGAGTGGAACGACTAATCTTCGTTTCGTCTGCTAATATCGCTTTGAGCGCTACCCTTTGAACGAGTCGACCGCCTTTGAGTGACAAACTGTGCATCTCGTATTTATTCGCTTCCGTATGTACACATCTTGCTATATATAGATAGGCCGATAGCTCCGCAATATCACGGTGGCTGCAATTTCCAATCTTGCTTAGTAGGTTGAGGCTATAAAATACCGTAGCGCTACATATTATAACGAAAATTTGTTCTCCTATTTATTGCTTTGAGGGCATGAAGCGATTGATGGAAAAGATTGCAATCGTTTACAGCAAGTCAAGTGGTATAAACATATAGATGCTTTTTGCAGAAGTTTTTTTCAAATCATAATACTACTACAGCGTAATTGACAAATCTGCGAGTAGATTCGACCGCATCGACTCGTATCAAGTTCGTATGATGCGTTGACATTGAGGCGGATAGATTCGGTTCAAAGTTTGATGATGTATGAGCTTCCAAATTTGTAGGGCAGTGTCATTAGGACGAGAAGGCGTCGTGTGCGTCACGTACGACGAAACGCCGATCAATACCTGCTTCACCGAAAATGACGTATGTGGTTGAAGGCAGAATATCCCCCTGTAGTGATTAACTGAGAAACTAAACGCCTAACCTCCAAATACCTATTAACCTACGATAGCCAATTCGTTTCGTTTATGTTTCTACTATGTTGTCTAGGTGGCTGTCAGCTGGCCTCAGCGGTGAGTTCGATGGTGAGCATTGCGCTCTCCTTGTCCAGCTATCACAGAGCGCTAAGGCGCTCAGTACCAGACAAGTACAACATGAGTCGGGCTGGAGCAACGTTGCAATTTATCTGGAGGTGTGTACGCGTATATACATACACACGCACACACACACATACACGTGTACAACCAAACACACACGAGAATGATAAACTACAAACAAATCAATCTCTCTGTGGGGGATGCGGCGGGTTATACGTATCTTCTGCATAAAACTCACTAAGTATTCGCATAACACGCGTTAACCAAACATGTTTTACTATCTGGTACAACGATATCAAATCACTCTATGTAATATAATATAATGTGCGTCCGCGAGTATTTCTGCACCATCCAAATTTCAACAAACGGCTTCAACAATTGAAGCATTCATCAGCGGCCTTAACTTTTGCAAACATGTTTGAAGCCGCTTAGCAATTTCGAACCCTAAATTCATCCGTCTAGTGGACTTTGGGCCCGGGTGCGTGCTGGCTAAGCGGGGCTTGTTTGGAACGCCAAGGGTCCCAAGGGCACGCCTGTAAATCCTCAGAGAGGATTTTCATAATGACACGTAAGGCCAGCAAACGGCCAAAGCACGACAAAACTGCCGCTGTTTAGCAAGCTGCAACGCACCCCGCCACCTCCTACCCTTGTTGCAGTTCGCCATAGCATGCAATGTACGATGCGATGCGGTGTACGTATCCTGCCGGGGCTCTGTTCTGACCAGCGGCGAGAAGATATTCCTACCGTTTGCACACATTCGTGCTACCTCGCCTTCCTGCAATATAACCATGTGCGTTATATAAATACGCCCATTCGGGACGGGCTCTTACAACGTTATCCCAGCTCTCAGCTCGATAATAGCTTAAAGTTGAGCGGTCGAGGTGTGTGCGAGATCGTAGGAAGGTCGAAGGACATTCTCCTCGGGGGTCTACCCGCGGCTCATGTGCAGTACTCATTTCTCCTTCATGGTACAGCCGCCTTGTAGCTCACTCATGTCTCGAAACAAGCGCAGGTCCAACTGCATCAAACCCCTTACCCTGGTCTGGTTTCTGTGTTTTCGGTGTGGCAATATGGATATGCGCGTTTCAGGCTGTGCACAGTAGGATCACGGATCATCTGCATTGCGTTGTTCACATCGGAGTACACATTCTGGTGAGTAATTGCGCAGCGCGTTGTGATAGCCGCATGAAGACGATTAGCATGTTAACCTAGATAGATTCAGTCCGACGCACGTGTGCGGCTAAACAAATTTGCCATCGCACAGCCGTCGTTGGCGTCTCCAGCCACTCCACACGGGCATTTCGATGCGTACTTTCTGCGAAGAGCCCCTCCGAATTCATCTGGCATTGCTACGAGGTATCGGCACGATTGGCTTAGCCATCGGGCGCTGCCGCCACATGAGCAGCAGCAGCAGCTAACTCGCAACAGGTGAGCTTAGCTGAAACAACGGAAAGCAGTATTAAACAGTGCGGACACGCGCGTACCTAGACGGCTAGATACTGACCCACCTCTTCAGCTGCATCCTGACACGTTCCAAGGAACAGGTGAATGAATAGGTGAGCCTCTGGGATAGGTGCCGTCTGCTTCCGTCGGACTAGAGTTGAGCAGTCGGCTACTGCCATTGGCAAGCTGTAGAAGAGAGCTCAACATCTCTGTTTGATGCCTAATCCCTTCACGGAGTGTCTCGGGAAGGAATCCACGTTGCAAGTTATGTATTTGTGTCGTTGCCTTAGTGCTTCGTTGGTGTTGCCGAAGTCGGCGTGTCCCAGGAGAGAGATGCGACAACGTTGTCCAACGACATGTATTTTACTATCGCATTAGTCAAGGATTTTTGGCACGTTCCAGCTCTATGCACGAACGCGTCGCGAGCTAACGTGAATCCTCGAAGAGTGCTACAGCTTATCGTGCGGTAAAAGCACGACGTGGCAGGGATGAGATTGCAAAGGAGTTTTCAGAAGAGAAGTGTTTGCATTATTCAAGTGTCTTGTCAGCCAACTTCGCTAGATCTCTGTATTTCGACGAAACGGTTAGTTGGTTAGATGGTTGGAACGCCGCCGGGACAGTTATGGGAACTCGGCATGTCCATCGGGCGGAATGAACGGCCCCTGCCGTGTCGTTGTATGCTGATCCAGCCGGAACGCCTCGATCCTTTAATGGTCCCCTTTGGTCCCGGTGTAAAGATGGCCCAGGTAGATGAACAAGCATGAATCACCACCGGATTACATTATGCAACATCGCTGTCTGCAATACAATTTTTGTTTAGTTAGAGGCGGTCCCATAGAACAAAAACATCACTTCACCCGCCAGTTCGCCGTTCGAACTAGCAAAACAAATTGGTTCTTGTAAGACAGTTCACTCGAATGCAGGTAGTTTAAGAGGCTTTCATAAATCGATATATGGGACAGCTGGTTGTAAACCGTTCTCTTCATATATATATATATATATATATATGGCCCTTGTTCAGTTTTTCAAAGAAAGTCGACGGTTCAGTTTAGATAAAGTACCCCAATGCCCTCTTCCTATAGCAATTCGTCCGAGCACAAACATTGGGCACGCCATGTAGCTAACAGCAGCCATCCCTTCCTGCTGAGATAGTGTACTCAATTGCTGTTCTGTTGGCTCCATCTCGTTAAAATACTTGCACGACGAATTGAAATACTTTTCCGACGTTTCGCCGCCACTTGGGGTTGCGGCAATAAATATCTAACCAACATCTGTCGGTCTACTTGTAATCCTTTTGGGTGGTACTGTAAGACCATTGGCCGCTAATGGAACCCTACCCTGCCACTCTGCGAACACGCTAAACTGTCCTGTCCACCATTTCCATTTATAGCATCGGCCAGTTCGAGGGAGGAATTGTAAAAGTTGCACTTGAAGCAACTGATTTTACTGTCGACGATCTTGAAATGCGTCTTTTATAGACATTGAAATTTATAGTAATGCATAAAAGCTCTTGTACAACATCGATGAAACGAAATCAAGCTTCAAACTAACTCACATATACTTATTGTATTGAATGTTTCGCTCTATCTTGATTTCATTATTCAACACCGAACAGATAATAGCCTGACGATTGAGTTGCTTTTTTACGTGGATTTTCTGTGTAAATTCGTCGCTGACAGGATCCTTGTGTAGATTTTCCGGACTACAATAATTATATCGTTGTACTATCTGAGAATTGAGAGATGACTTGGTCCCCGGAACGCTAGTTAACCGATTACAATGATAGAAATGGATGACAACAAGCTAAGCTAAATGTAAATAGCTAGGGCTTTAGGGGCTCTGGAGTGTTTTGTAGCTGCCTAATATTTGACACAATAATCATAGAGTAAGATCATTTAGAAAGTTCGCTTATCATTATTATTATTATTTTTTTTTACGTTATTCGCTATTCCGCTTATTTATTATTCTCTAGCATCAACAAATTAACTATCAGGACGTTGGCCGACGTATGCACCATCTATGAAAGCTTAAATAGAAGTGCAACACTGCTTTGCCTGGGTGGTTACGCACTGAAGGTTGCTTGAACACCTAATTGGCTGGTTAAGCACAAGTCTGAATGGTTAACCAGAGCTCTGAGGAGTTAGGCAGAGGTCAGGGTGATTACGCAGAGGTCTGGGCGGTTAGCACGCACATGCCCACACGCACGTGCGTGCGTTCTTCTTATACTGTCACTCTGCTCCACATCGTTGAAACAAGCTGTACCATGCTTTGCTCATGGTCTTTATATAAGTACAAATAGTGCGTGTTTATAGTATAGTACATATACATAAAATAGACTTATTTCGTGTTTATAAATATTCTAACGCATCATTCTAACGCCTATTGTCCCTACTACATGGCTAAATGTCATGGTTGATCACGCAGGTTGATCCCGCTATGCGTGGGTCACTGGGGCGTCATGTCCGTATGGGTGATGCATCAGGGGACACGTTTCTGCGACACGGAGTCGGGCCAGCCTCGCCAGTGTGAAGAGTACCTCTTCGACATGCTCATCGGAGCCATCTACCTCGTGTGTTTCCTGAACGTCAAAGATGAACCAACAAGGTCAGTTGATGCGATTCAGGTTTTTGGGCAAAAATAGGTAAATATTTAACTCTTAGCAAGTCGAGACATTTTGCATGTTCCTGCTTATCATGTCAATGGATACGTATATTAGTACCTCAAAAGTAACTTATCGTATGGCTAGTGTGTTTCCGTGCATATTGCCAAGATAACGAAAATGTGCGATTTATCGACGGATCGGGTAAACGCCATTGTAAACGATATTAGTCGAGGACATGTCAACATTCGATATTTGTCCCCATTAACTTGCCTACGAAATTTGCCATCACAAATTACCCTCTAAAACTCGGCACATCGTGTCTCTGATCATTTTCAAAACGAGCAACTTAACCCACCCCTATCGAAGGTGGCGCATTTTTGAATCCCCGAAGCTGTGAAACACGCCGGCCATCTCAGGTCTGATGAAGCCTAGCGATGAGTCAAGAGGATGAGCATGCATTCGGCAAAGGTAGGCGGCTTCCGCTGCCTCCAAGAAAGAATAGCGTCTGAGAATTAAGAGAGTGCTACCGCCTGGTAATTTCATTGCCAATAGCTGACGTCCTTGAAGCGTTCGTTGGATTCCTAGTATTAGATACTGCAACAATAGTAAGAGGCCTAATCTAGACGGAAATACGAGCGCAACAAGTGAGCGTCCTATATGAATGAGGTGCTATTGAGCTCAGACGCTTGCCGCGTTAGCTTGAGGTCAAATTAGGACCATACTTGAAAAAAACGCTCCGCGCTTGATTGAGTCTCGGATTCAATCGAGCCCAAATTATCCCCACGTTGAGAGCCGCATTTCTTATTGCAGTCTCTGTTATTTGCTCATTATAAGATTTCCGCTATATTTAATAGTTGATTGGTTTACACAAACTTTTTGCGGCAATGTGCCTATAATCTAATATCGGAAAAAAAATTATTTCTCTCGTTCCTAAACAACAAGGGTACTACAAAGACTATAGAGTTTCCCTTGCCTCCCTGCAAACGAATCCCTAAACCCACATGAACAGCATCCATGTCCTCATTAGAGCGCCGACATAGGAGCATTAGACGTGTTAAATGCTAAGAGACGTGATTAACGTCCCGTTTATCGGACCCCAATCATGGCTGCATAACGCGAATCGAGAGCTGATTACGAATGAATACGAACAGCTATCCATATTGTTCTAATCGCCCATACAACAATCAGCTTAGTCAATATAATTTTAATCACAACGGCGACAGATCCCGTCGCTATTATTAGTGACAGAGAGCACATTGGACTCCATTTATTTTTCAATTTTTTTCCAACGGTTAGGCAATCAAGTGATACTTGTCTTTTAAAATCCACCACCCACAAAGTCGTAGCAAGCTTATTAAGACAAATCATCGGAATACATAAACACGTTGAACTAATCATGAACAACGAAGTTAAGGGCGCAGGTAATAAAGGGCAACGGTAAATGTTTATTGGGCTATTAAAGGAGCCGCAATTTTTACAATGCTTAAGTTCTCATATATGTGACGTCGCGGAACTCGAACCTGCGGACTCCGACTTTTTGCAGGGATTATTATCATTAATATATATATATATATATTATAAATATATAATATATATATATATTATATATATATATAATATATATATATATATATATATATATAATATATATATATATACCTGGCACAGGTGACCAAAATGAAATAATTATAATTATTATTGCATTATCATTAATATGAATTATAAAGGTAGTAATGCATACGTTATTGGATTGTCAACTTCGTTTCGTTTGGCGCAACACAATCGCGTATATCGAATACTCGTGTGGCATTTAGTTAAATCAGAACCGGCTCGAGCTGATAATACGTCTCACGTCACAATGTAGGACTCGGGTGAAGCCGTTTGCCGAGTCAGCCATCTGCAATATCAGCTTGTACCGGACAATAAAGCGGCTATCAGGCCATAGTTTCATAAAGACGGACAAAATCGACTAAGTCTTTATATTGCCGACGAAAGTGTAGTAAATGCAAAACAACCGTACATCTTCTTATCACGAACTATCACGGTGTAGCCACTTTGTGTATTTAGGTTCTCTCCCGCATCGGTTTTTATCATTCTTGCCTCTTGCGTCGGACTCATTGAGTTTACGTTACGTGCATAGCGACATCGATCATGATTCCCGAACGTGCTATTTGCCATTGGTGTTTATGTGTTTCGTTGATGGGCAACATATACGAGTAATGCGATAGGTAAGTGGCGTAGGTTACATATTACCTGTATGCCTTCGCTGATCTTAAATGCATATGCCCGGAAAGGGCGGGGGGCCTTTTCTGTTGGTGAGACATGAAGCAGACAACCCACTACAGAAACATCAAGGAGGATTCGGGTGCGAGGGCGTCGACGGCGATATTGGTGGTGGCGGCGGCGGGCCTGAGCAAAGAGAACCTGCGCCAGTGCCAAGACGCATGTTCTGGTGAGTTTACACCGAGCAAGCCCAAGTGGTGGCCTGCTAGGTTGGTGGCGGGCTTTCTCGACTTGGCTCTGTAGTCGCGACGCGGGTCATCTAGCTGTGTTGAAGCCGAACGACTATGTCCTTGGACCTAGATCAGTTGTCGTGACTACAGATAGCCTGCCATAGGGTACCTATATGTTGAGAAGGTCATTGAGCTGACAGCTCAGCTGGATTCATAACAATATATATGAGACCTCTTACAGAGGGTACGGAGAAAGATGTATACATCGTATATTGGTGTTCCTTTAACACATATCGTGTACAGATGAACGACTGACATTAGGGATATTCAACATTTGTTAGTCGTATCTATGGTTGAATATCTTCGATATACGGTTGGATATCTAGCATTCTGCCGGACGGTGGTCTCATGACAGCTCTCATTTTTAACGCTCTCATCTCTAACAGAGAGTAGGTCTCCAAACGTAGACCATCATTTGACCCTCCGTAATCTAGTGTTCGCAGATCGTTCTTGTGACCAGCCACAATTTTTATGCGAGTTCACTTTATATAGCTAGAATCGATCCGAGTATATAATAGCTCATAGGAGATTATAAAAACGTTACACGTAGAACTAATTAGCCTAAGCGTTATGGCTAGCCAGTCATGAGACGATCCATTATACCGTTTTTAAGGTAGGTCGTCAGAATCGCAATTTGAGCGTTGTGAATTTAAATATCATATCTGGCGTAACGAATATAATCCTGGCTAAATGTTCATGCAGTAGCGGCATGATGTTATCACTCAGCCGAGTCTCAACTCAGTATAGGGAAACGGGTTTGTCATCGCCCACCTCTCCCCCTAACTCTATCGTAGCAACTTGATGGGAGGCCATCCAAAGTAAATCGGAATGCAAACAATATGCTTCCTGCCTCGCTTAATTTTTTTGCAAAAGTTCATGACCATCACCATATATAGTTTCCTATATAAGCCCGTCCGAATGGACTCTTTTCCCGCGTCCGTGTGTCGCACATGTTGACTAACTGATTTGAGGCGCATCCATTCACCGCAGGCTTAGGGTATCTCATGGGAGAGCACTCTTGTGTGAACTCGCCGACAAGCTTCGCCGACAAGCCGTAGCGACACTGACATCAGGTGCCGTAAACCTTGACATTCAATTCGCCCAGCTGAGGTCTTAGGCCGCATTTCGATGCATTGATATTGATGAAATTCAAGAACCCGCGATTGAACCAGAAGCACGTTCGTCTCTCTCTCTCTCTCTCCCTCCCTATCTCTCTCTTTGCACCATGCCATACTAATGCGATTGTTGAATTAGGATGATACTCAGCTTTAGTTTAAGACCGAGTTACAACCGCCGTCACACGTCAACGTGCGCTTGTTTCCCGTGCACCGCTGTTACCGGGCACTTCGAAATAGGCGAATGGGTTTAGACCTGTCCCGTCACTTGCTATGCGTGTAGTGCAACGACGCCGAGCAGTGCTCGTTCGTTGGCACACGGTCGGCGTGCTAACTTCAACGGATCAACTTGAGCCCCCGCTTAGCCGCTGTGAGTTACGCCCGTCAGCAGAACAGCCGCCGGCCACCAGGTGTGCGGCCATTAAGCCCGCTCGGGGGAACGTGCGGGAGCAGTGCTTGCTGACTTGCTCGCTACTCCGGTGTTATCGTTGGTTCCTTATCCGTTGAGCCTTTGGCTGCTACTGTGACAACGGACGAGAAGCATTCTTAGGGAAGCGATTCCCCTCTCTCCACGGCTCCAGTCTTGGTTGAGGGACACACCAGCCGTCTGCAGCAGTCTATCTTTCCGGGCGTGTTTGTATGTGTGTGTGTGCGCGCGGTGGACTCCAGCTGTTTTATGGTCCCTGCACCGAACTACGTCGACTAGTTTGGCTGCCATCCAGCTCCTGGTACCTACGCCTAAACCACTCTGGACACTTCCGACCCATTCAGACTATTCTTGTGGTCACCACCGCTACCACCGTCGTCCAACTGCTAAACGAACCTCTGTGCAGCCGCTCTGCCAGTTAGGCTTAAGCACACGGGAAACTGTTGTCCTTCTCTGTGTGGACTAGCCGCCGATGGACGCTCATGTGCGAACTCTCCAACACGCTTCGGGCGGCGTTCCTGGCCATTTATGGGAACTCAGTAAAAAACTGAATCCGCCCACGATAAGGCGGGGAATTGTGGAAGGAAGGGAAAG
Source organism: Stratiolaelaps scimitus (assembly GCA_019614645.1). NCBI lineage: Eukaryota > Metazoa > Arthropoda > Arachnida > Mesostigmata > Laelapidae > Stratiolaelaps > Stratiolaelaps scimitus. The sequence continues at coordinate 1,582,741 of JABWDB010000019.1, forward strand.
ACAGCGATAACGATAGGAAAAAGGCACACACACACACACATATATATATATATATATAATAGTACATTCCATCAACATAAATTGAGGTTTTAAAGAGGGGCATATCTCGAGTTGGACCCTTCTAATGCCTACAAAATATATTTGGTTAAGTTACATTCTGTCCATTGATGTGTGCCGCTCTAGCTATGTGTTTGTACACACTCGGATATATGACGTACATCAGGGGGAGATTTGCGGTGCCATACTTGAAAGGCCACCCTCACACGATGAGTTGAGCGGATTATGGCGACCTCGGCCAAACTGCCCCGCTGGTGTCGTCGGCCGCTATGAATTAGTTGAAAAGTTCACTAAAAGCCATCCGGTGTTAATATACCGTCGCTGTTGTTGGTGGCGGCCTGCTCCGCCGCGCTATGCTCCTGCGTCTCACCGCCGCCTTCGGGCTGGCTCGCGGTTCTGCCGCTGTCGCTACTGCTTCTGCTGCGTCTCTCTGATGTGTGCAGCTCTCCTCCTGCAATGGCCTCCTCCTTCTGAGAGCCTCCTCCCAACAGGCGGCACAACTCGCTCCTGCAGGCCCTGACTACTCGCATGCGCTCGTCCTCGTACGGCACTTACTTCGAGCTGCCCTAACCCCTAGCATAGCCCGCTCATGACCCTCACTTGATGTGAGCCCTGGCGGCGACTGTCAGGCTCTCAGGGATGCGAACGATGCATCCCTGCGTCCCAGACAGCCAGCCAGCCAGCCATCAGCGTTTCAGGCCACGCTAGCCTGTTCTCGGCCTGCTTTGAGGCTGAAAGCTGGACGAAGCCGCTGTGGCACGCCGCTGGCATGTCGGTCACAGCGTCTGGACGTGGATCTGTCGTGGCCGCCCACAGGGTCGAGGGTCGGTTGGACCGACGGAAGGGCGTGTGAGTGGCTGATGTCGAGCGATCACCCCCCGGCCGGGCGTGTGCAGGGGTCGGCGAACTTGATGCCCCACCCGAGTGACCCCGGAACGGGGTCACGAGTTCGGAACGGCAAGTTCAACGGGAGAAACTCAACGGCAATGCGGCAGAGCGTCCTTCGACCATGCATGGACGGAACATCTCTTGGTCGCCCTTCATTAAAACAACCTGGACCCCTCCTCTTCTCTCCCGACAGGCGCCACCACAGCCACAACGACCATCCGTTCCCTCCGAGATTCAACGCGCAGTTGAGCATTAACAATATCGCTTCATAGGACAATACGCCCTAGCGAACCTACCGATATTTGCCGCCGGTACAGGCCGCATCCTATATTTCGAACTGCAGCTACTGCCACGCTATTCGTGCGCACAGTTTTGTAGCCCAAATAAACTTGAAAGAACATAGGAATATCTGAAGAATATCTGCGCCGTTGTTATGGCTTGAACGAGAGTGGCATTTACACATATTTTACGAGGCCTTCAGAATAACTAGGGGAGAATTATCTGTAATTATTATAGGGTATTCATGTAACGATTCAACTGTGACGATCTCGTTAGGAATGAGTGCCAAAGCGTATTTGGAATACACGAACTTCTCTGTCGAGTGAGAGTCACCATACAAATCATCTGCAGCACGCCAGAGTGTGTGGTACATCTAATAATAAATAGGTTGTCGCCTCTATCGGCGGAGTGCACACGTAGGTGCACGGGGTTCGAACCCCACCGTTGCACTATTTCATCTAAAAGGTCCGTCTTATGAAGCAATGCCGCAAGTAGTATCGTGGACGTCAAATGTTGGCTGACAGCCAGCCCGGAAAATTTCATTTTGTAAATTGTCTCGCCGAAGGATGAATTTCTGTTTCGCCGTTAGTTCAACAGCGGACATATGTAATGTCCCAAAATCATTGTCTCTGAGCACGCATAATTCTCGATCACGTAATTGCTACAGTGGAACAGGCGACCAATTAATCATAATACCTCCTACACCATTACTTACTACAAGACGCACAAATCGTCTAGGCCTAAGTACGCTATATCACAATCTGCGCTAGTTATCACCGCTGTACGTCGGTCAACCTGCCAGTACAATATCGTTGTGACATCCAATACCGTTCTACACAGGGCTTACTTATTCAGCATCTGCGAAATAGCCTACCGAATCGCAAATCCAGCATGCAGCAGTCGCAGCAATGTGTCGTTATGCTTCGGCGTGGTTATACCTTATACGTGCTAGTTAGATTACGTTCAGTCTATTGTAAGTATTTGTCTGCGTATTGACTAATGCTCACTGTCTCTCTCTTTCTCTCTCCTCTTTTTCCTCTGTACTTGCGTTCGTTGGCTTCTGCTGTTGCCGACGTTGTGTTGGTTGTCCGTTTGCGAAACGTCCGCAGGTACAAGTACACGGGCTACTACGTGATCACCTGTATCGAGAACGTGGCCACAATCGTCCTGTGGTACTTCCGCGCAGGAGGGCACGTCTGGTTTCGCCTTCCGGTGCTGGTCGGGACGCCGTGCCTCTTTGCTTTCGGCATTCTCATCATGGCCGTCTACTATCGTTACTACCATCCGAACGGAATGCTCCCGATCTACAATCCCATTGCGAGATGCTGCTAGGCGAGACGCGAGCGAACGCGGCAGCGGCGGCGGCGGCGGCACCAGCAGAAGGCGGCGGCGGTCCTGTTGCATCTGTACACGCAGTGGCCGTCTACCACAGGGATGCGGGGTCCTTGTCGATGCTATTATACTCTGTTCTCGTATCCACCACCTCCGCTATCATATGTAGACCGCTAGAGCTGTTCCTGGCTGAAGCAACAGCCACATCGCATCGGCAGTGTACAAGTAATCCGCTGTGCGAGGTGGTCCCAACCAAACAGCCAACGACGGACTAGCACCGTACACACAGCAAATGGGATCGGCAAGCATCACTCATTGGTTGGAAACTGTAATATAGCGCTGTGTAAAATGAATACGCACGTCGGACGTCAAGCAAACCGATTACGCTAAGAAGGAGGGCGCTGGTAGGGATTTCGGGGGAACACAAGTCTCGGCTGACAAACGGATTGAACAGGATAGTCATGAAGTGGCCAACAGTCTAAGAGCCATTAACGAATGATTACAAACTTTAGCTGAAACTGGGATCAAAGTTTAGATCACCGAACCAGACGATAATGTTATCAGTGTGCTGTGTGAGCCTCACAGCGACTACGGAGCAGACACGTGCGGTGCCCCTCTGCGAGCCTTCTGTGACTACCTGGAAAGGGTTCAGAAATGCACTGCTCTCGAGAAGGTTGCATTGGTAAGCAGACAAGGTGCTTGAGGTGATACCAACAACCATCGCTTACTGCATCCATGTCAGTCCTATTACACCACCTTCCCCCGACGACCCCTGAGAGAAAGTAAGTGTGTGTGGCCTGTTTCGAGTAGGACCTGCAGCAGGATCGAGTCTTGTCCGCTAAGCTTCTGAGTGCCATATTCGACTGCGCTGTGCCACTGGAAAGGTTTCATGTGTGTGTGTGTTGGGCGGGTCAAAGCAGGCTAATCCTGTTCGTCGAGCAAGCTCCCACCATCGCCATGGAGAGCTAAGCTGGTTAGAGACATCAAGATTAGACGGACGTCGACGTCAAGGGAGCCCAAACAGATCCGACGACAAGGTCCGCGGCAGTGAGCAGTTTAGCAGCCCTTGGGGGACTTGTGGAGCAATAAGTGAGTTCCCATATCTGGCGGATGGCTGGCCGGCCAGCCGAGGGTGACCACTGAGGCCGCCACTTCCGTGCGCCGAAACCCGACGATAGGAGGAACCAGAAGACATCTGCGAGTAACCGGAATTAGGGACAGAATAAAGAACGGTGGCTCTCTAGCGCATACAGAGCGCTATAAAGATCCATAGAGAGATACATGAAATGGGAATCTCGATCATTGTACGAGCAAAGCAGATAATGCTCGTAGGCATACGAGCATTATCTGGTGGTGCAGTATGATTTAAATCGCTTCGCGCCCTATGCGCCGGATCAGACATCTAGACCACCACCGGGCGAGGCCAGGTAGAAGAGGGAGATTTGAGGCAGCCGTGGCCTAGAGAGGGAAAGAGAGAGAAAGTGTGTGTCTGTGATCATAAATGGCTCCCAGAGTGGCTGTTGGCACACCAGCTGCAGTTGGATTCGCTCGTTCAGCTTGGCCGTTAGCTAGCGGCGTTTAGCCCAAAAAGAGACATAAGCTACCAACTGCTACCACCACTAGAACTACAACCCTGACGTCCGCCATCATCAACAAACGCCGCCTCTACAATGCCTACAAGGTTCACTACCAAGTTGTACCACTTGCCGTACACACATGCTGTATTGTAGAAAGATAACAAAGTGACAGCAACCGGTGGGAAACGTACATGCGTATATATATATATATATATATATATATATATATATATATATATATCATGCATACATTCAATGGAGATAGTTACATGAAATAACATACTTGGAAACTCCGATCTATATCCATCGCATCGCGTACTGCTGTGGACGATGGGATTGTGGGCAGATAGAAAACAACGAGCAAACCTTCGTTGTTGTTGCATTGTTGATCTTGCTTTTTTCAATTCGATGGATGCCGGCAGTGGCGGTGGCGGCGGCGTCGAAGGGTAACATCCGTTCTGCTGGTTAGCCCAAGCTTCCGCAAGGCATTGGCGTCAACTACGGTGGGCACAGCTGACGTCGAAGGCATTGCTCGAAAAATATCAGCTGATGATGACGAATGATATCATGTCTACGATTGCAGCCAGATCCGAATTCGTCAGCACACGTGGTAGCAGCGGCTGCCACCGCCGAAGGCCAGAACGGATAGAATTCGTACAATGTGTCGCCGCAAATCCTTCAAAAAAGTAGAAGATCTGTTTTATATAGGAGAACTAAGAGGATGACTGCAAGAGATTTGATACGAATACTACCACAATGACGACGGTTAATAGTAATAATAATAATAATAATAGTACTCTTCATACGTACGCTGCGTCTATGTACGGGGGGGGTGAATGACTCGATGTATATTATACAATGCTGAAAAAAGCCAAACAAGCTGAGGAAAGTGTGATCGACTTGATACGAACGATGGGAATAGAGAGAGGGTCGTCGTTCATCACCAAATGGTGGCTGCTGGCAAGCTAATGGTAATCATATAGGCAAAACGGTAGTAATATTATTATTATACACATATGAGATGTATACGATCGGGAGGCGGCGAATAAAAGAGAAAGCCAGCGAGGGAGGCGGCAGCGAGTTGAAGCTGGGGACGGAACCAACAGCGGCGAACCCCAAAAAGGAAATAATAAGGAGGGTTAGGCTTTCGCCACCGCTGTCCGATAGGGCGGCATGGAGGAGGTGGTGCCGCTTTAGGTGGCGCCTCAGCGTCGGGGCCGACTCGAGGGTAGAAGATTTGATGGGGGGGAGACAGAGGAGCTCCGGGGTCTCGGTAGTTCGGTGGTTCGGGATTCTGTCCGGACTGGGCGAACGCTCGATGGTATGGCAAGTGCACAGTACACAATTTGGGGTCGAGTCGAGGGGCTTGGAGTAAGAGAGTTTCAGTGGGCGAACCAAGAGCGAACCTGCGAGCCTGTAATATCGTATGCAAATCGGCGAGGGCGTACCCCAAACGCCGCCCCGCGAGCCAGCGTTCAGCATACAACGCCGTAGCAAGAAAGCAAAATCGCAATAGTGGCAAAACTAATGAATTGCGCGAGCGTAGTCGTCGTCTTCGTCGGCGTTTTCCTTGTCGAAAGTTTCGGGAGAAGCTGCGACTGCAGAACAATGCCAGCAGATGAACGACGTAGGCGGCGGTTACGAATTTCACAAAAGGTGCGCACGGCGATATTGGTGCACCGGAGGAGAAGTAAATGTCGCCGACAGTTCGACTGTCGGCCAATGTTTAGTTTTGGGCAGGTGTTGATGCCAGAAAAAGCTGACCAGGTTTGTGAGGATGGAGTCCTCCAACTGGATGAAGTCCAGTTGAATTTCTTACGTTGGGTTTGCTGAAACATTTCGAATCAAGTTAGTTGTATTATACAGACGCTAATCGGGAAAAGAGTTGACACCACTCCGCTCAGTGAAAACCACTCCGCGATATTCGTTCTCCGGCGCAAAAGCAGGACTAAGGATTCGGCGGCAGCTCGTGTACATCAACCACCAGCGATGACGTCTTGCTCGACAATGAATGCGTTCGAGGATTCGCGGGGCGGTGTTTGCTGCGAGGTCGAGGATCTCGAAGGGATGCACTTTCGCCCATACCCGTGTATATATAAATGCATTGTCTGGTTTGTAATATGTTTGTACAGAGAAGGTCAGTCGGTCCTACAGAGGCAGACGCAGTGTTTCATATAGCAATGAGCGTGTATCTAGATGATGACGAAGACAATTATTACAATGATAATTGACATTAAAACAATAATGAATATATAGATGATGCTTGATACATGATACAACACGTATGTAATACCGACACTTCCACCCTCACTCTCGTCTACAACCACACAACAGGTATGGCATAATGCAAGAATAATATCGCACCCGTCAGCATGCCATAGCGAGGTATTATGACTCAAGGAAACAATCGCGGGAGAGCGAGGATGAAGCATAAGGCAGTACTACAATTCACGGGTTCAGCAACAAGATGAGGCCAACTGTAAAAATGGAGGCTCGCCAATCGGCCACTTAGATACCACTGGAAGGCCACCGAAAGAAAGGAAGGAAGCTCCGCTTCTTGAAAGAGAGACCGAATACGAGGAAATAGCAAAAATCATGAATGCATGTGAGAAGTCGCCGAGTCATCTATGGCCAATGGGAGATATGGTGGTATAAAACCACGCTAGCCTCGGTATGGCCCTCGAGTGTAAAGAGGATTATCGACAAACATGGGGAGGGAGAGAGAGAGAGATAGGAAGAGGAAAAGTGATACAGAATAAATTTATTGTCAAAATCAACGATGAAGACGAATCAGCAAAATGACACATAATGGTAGTATGAGGAGGCAGTATCAAAGTAGATCTTCCAACGGCCTCGCGAATCGAATGCAGGTAGCCAGCCGTCGACAGAGATTGGGACACAGGTCGTCCGTTGCCGGGACGGAGCTCTTGCTGTTCCAGGGTTACAACGGCTGGATACTCGTGAAGGACCCGCTTTCGTAATCACAACACAAAAGCAAAACAATAATAGGGTGGTCGATAGTAACATTGATAATGACGCCGTTGACGCTGACGATGTCGAGGACGCTGACAAGCAGAAGAAATACATACAATTCTCACAAACAAAATCAACAACAATGGAAAAAAATGTTACCTCATGTCCTCTCCGTCAGCTAACAATATATATATATATATATACACAATGACAATAAAACCATTCATATTTTCCACCAAGACATTGTTCTTGTGTTATGCTTCCTAATTTGCTTGGCTTGTTTTGTCGTTGCTTCCCCTCCTGACCTGCAATGACCCTACGATGATCGTAGGAGCCTTTATATAATAAACCTAGTTTGTAAAACCCGGTATGTAGTCATTATCGTTGTTGTTGTCTTTATTTTCTTCCCATGACAAAAAAGGAACAACAACTGTAATTCGAACCGGCACAACTCGCCACCTAACGTTAGTTATCCTGTCATTCTGGAGGATGTGGACAGGTTCGTGCGTTGGGTTTTCTTTCGTGCTCTCCTTCTTCGACCTCCTTAGAGAAGGTCCGCAGCGAGATAATTCGGCGCACGGGCAACGCGAGGGAGCGCTGCCGCCAGGCACAAGAGCTGCTGGTGGCACGTGGCTTCTGTGCGTTTACCAAAGGTGAACCAACGTTGACGACTAGAGAGGGGTGAAGACCAAGGGGAACCGGAGGGACAGAGAGTGACTGGTCGGGCGCGTCCAATAAAAACAACAACAAGCAGTTGAAGGATCAGGTAGACGAGGTGGATCCAGTGTAGAAGTCCGAATTGCGAAGCGAGCTTGTGAGGGTCACATCGTCGGCTTTACCTGCTCGTCGTCCGGACAAGCGGCCCGCACAGGCCAACGCAGGAGCAGGACACGGTAGACTTTCCAGGAGCCGAACGAACCAAAAGAAGTATCTGCTGAGCCTTAGCGCCTTGTTCTGTGGCGCTGTACACGCGTGGCACCAGCCAGGCACGGCCCAAAGCCCAAAATCAGAATTCGGACTTTTGACTTCCACCCGAAAAAAGCTAAGAAACGACGCAAGAGAGGCGAGGTCTTACTCGTTGAATTTTCTTGAAGTGGGTTGCCTTTCAAGGCCTTGACTTGTTGTTGGCGTCGTTGCCTGCCGCCGGTCCTGAAAGCCAAGCCGGTTTCCTTTCAAACAACGATTCTGAGCAGAGCTAGTCTTGAAGAGCTTCGTTTGCCTGGAGCATGGCACCCGATTTTCCCGTTCGATCTCCAGTCACTATGCCAGCCACCGTCGGGGAACACGGGAGACTTAGTCGGAGTGGAAAGGGGACAAAAGTGAGAAACTTTACAGGAGAGAGCATTTCGCGTCGGGTCGAGCTCTTTATCGTCCATCCTGCACTGCCTGGAGAGTGCCGGGACTAGCAGTGTCTTCGCCGTTGTCGTCGACGTCAACTTGGCTGCTGCTGCTGCCTCGCTGGCGGTTGCAGTAAGACAGTCGGGGGGCAAACCGATCTGATGTCTGTAGACAGGGTGTTAGGGTTTTGCAGGGATCCACGACTATAGGAAGAAGAGGTCTGCCGATCTTCCTCTGCGAAGCAGGGACGGCCGGGACGCTGCTTGTGTTGGTGAGTCAAGTCCAAGATGAGTTTGGCGAGTTCGAGTAGAAAAAGGAGAGAGGAGTGTTCCTTGTGCCGTGTACTATTGGTCCGCTTGGGCAGCAAGCCGAAGGCCATGCCTTACTAGGGTGTCTGACACTCCGCTTGCTTTGATGTGGCCATTGCGGCGGCGGCGGCGGCTGCAGCTAGTAGCGTCGGGTAGGGCTGCTGAGTTCATCAATCGTGCCGCTGTCAGGCAATTTAATAAAGACCAAACGAGCAAGCGATCTTGGCCATTACCAACTCGCCAGGGTGCCAACTAGGCAGGTCGGTCTCGGCGGAGGAAGACATCCCAGCACCAACAACGATGGCACCAACGCGAAGAAGACGCGCTCGCGAAAGGGTCTCGCGAACAGCGGCAAGAGCCTGCCATGAAACTTGGCAGGCGGAACCAAGGTTCGGCCAACGCTGGTTTCGTTTCGTAGCGGGTGAACAGGGGCTCGGAAGGGGGGTCGAAGCCGCTGTTTCTGCCACTGCCGCCGCGACTACCGCCGCAGGCAGCGATGCAGAACCTCTGGAAAATAACACTCTCCTCTACATTTCTCTCGCGCGCACATCCTTCCGTGCCTCTGGGGAGCGCCTACTGGGCTACTTTGATTTCCTCGTTTTCGTTTTTGTGTGCGTGGGGTGTGAAGGGGCGGCAGTGCCCCCTTGCTACCACCTCATTCTTCGACTACGCTCTCTCCTTCGCACAGAGCTGTTTCTCACGTGTGGGTATGTCTGTACGGAGTCGTGAAGGGTGCTAGGCTGCTACGGCTCCCCGAGTGATACAGACCGCGGTGGATGCGGTGGTCGGTGGAGCCGTAGTAGGAAGCTGGCATATTCGCGTGAGAAAAATGAACGTGTGTGCAAACAAGTACCAAAATAAGAGCGAACGACAGGTTTGATGTGAGGACAGATGCTGAGAGAGATGATGACAACTTCACCGAATTGCGAAATAATTTAAAGGAAAAGTAGGGAATAGTTAGACGGTTTACTCGAGACACAACGGGACCGGCGTGATTATTATGAAGGTATTGTTAATGCTTATTCGCTCTGACTTATGTTACAGATTGTTTAGTATGAACATATAACGGGGTCTAGAAGTGAATTCACTGAATGTCTTTTCCAATTCGGGTTTTTTTCTACGGGTTAGAATGCTGTGTCTCATTTAGAACATGTGAGTGTGTTCAATGCATAAGGTTGCTTTTTTCAGGTCAACCTCGCACTCGGTGAGAAAGGTTATCTTATCATATTTTTGTTAATTAGATGTTAAATATGAGTGCAAATGTATTTAATAGTAGACATGTTCCGCAAGGTTTATAAAGCATCAGAATATTTCGGCATTGGCCAGTTTGTGTATTAGTCGCAAAGTGAGTTTTCTATTATTTTAGCCGTAACTGATCGCTAATTGCAGGCACGGTTCGATAAGAGTTCAGCCACATACACTGATCTCTCCCACGATTAATTGTTAAACTGAAGCCGTGCCTATTGGTTTTCTGTAGTCATTCTTTATAGTTCTAATAATCGACGTTACGAGGATCTTGAAGGAACTATCGTCTATTGATTTCGACGGAGGGATGATGGCCAGCCTTTTTGCGGACCCTTGCGCAGCACGTCCCCGACCAGTAGGATTTGCTTCGCAGAATAACACAATTATTACTGCGTGTTCTGGAAGTAATTGAAACGTAATTAAAATGTATTCATCCGTAAAGTGCATGTATATACAATACCACGGTAGAATTATGACAAGATCAATATGTCGTTCTGCGATATCGATTATTGGCCCAAATGTTATTCACGGATCATGATTAAGATTTGAGCGCAAGAACACGATTATTTTTCTTCTTAATGTTGCTAAATTGACGTTGATTTAAGACAGGCTCTTCGTATAAAATTGTATTTCCATAAGAAGTCATAGATTCTCCCCTCCAGTAGCTCACGTTGTCATTGTTGGATCGACGATTACGTTCATAGCGTTAATTAACGGCCAGCCCTAATTACCATTTGTCATAACATGTCAGTTTATATGACACTTCTCGTACAATCCAATCCCTTTCCATCTAATCGCCCGCGTTTGATTCATATATAATTCGACCACAAGATCGAGTGTAAGAGAAACTGAAAAGTCCGCCACTCAATCGACTCACATAAGATACCCGGAACCTTTTGTGGGACAACCATCAAGTTGCGTGATGTGCCTTTGCAATTTCAGAGACATCCGTTCTCTGCCAACTCACCCGGCTTTACCCGCGATGCGCCTGGCAGTATCAGTATCAGCAGGCCGCCGTTCAGCTATATTTTGAAGCACAGTCTTGCTGTTCTCCGGGTGCTGCTGTCCGTTTTCTCGTTGGCTGTCGTCTACGCATCTGTCTGGGTCTAAGCCAGGCTGGTCTCGACAGCGACGCGCAGACTGAAGACCGACGAAAGTTCTCGGCAAATCGGAGCACGATGGCGCCGTAAGCACGGACAGTTTGACGCGACAGCCGGTTCCTCGAAGGCGGGCCGGCCACCGCTAGCTCGATGCTGGTTCGGCGGGAACGAGGTTCTTTGGCGGGGTCCCGATTGCAAAAAATCTCGGAATATTTTTGCTGCAGTCGAGACATAGCTACCACTACTACTACCTGCTACTTCGTCTCGCTAGATAGCGGGCGTTGCTCACCAGGAAAGAGACTCATGCCCGGGAGGCTGGCTGGGAATAGTGGTAGGGGATCGAAACTCGAGGGGAAAAAGGCACTTGGGGAGATGAACTGCAGTGAACTGGACGCCTCGCGGCGGGAGCAAAGCGGGCGCCGTGGACCTGCCTGGTCATAATAATCGTGGGACTAATTAGAAGGATAGGAAGAAGAGCAGCAGCCAGGAATTGGTGGGAGTAGCTTGCGGGATCGAGAGAGAGAGAGAGAGAGAGAGACAGAGTGGAATGAATGGGAGCCGACCAGGGGCTAGTCCACTTGACGAAGAGGACTTCGTGTCGGTAGCAGGGTCCGTCTCGTTTCGAAGCCTCCAGAATCGCGCGAGCGAGCGACCGACCGACCGAAGCCATACACACGTAGGCTCCCTTCGGTCGGCCGTCGAGAACCATAGAGAGCCTTCCATATAGTCCGATGGCTTTCCTCCTGAGGGAGCTGAAGTCTGAGGCGAAGCCTCCCCCATGACACGCCCAGTGACAGCGAAACAGGAAGGGGCCGAGGGAGAAGGGCAGTATGCGAGCAAGGTGCATCGATCCTCTGTGCAGTCACCGCACCACCGAGAACATCGTCGCTCCAAAGCGGGCACAGCTACTGACAATGAAAGAAGGGTCTCGGGTGTGAGCTCGTGTTTGCATCGTGTGGTCCTCCTCGAACTTTCTGGCCGGGGAACTCTCGTACGCTCGCATAAAACTTGTCCCTGAGTGTCTCTGTCGTGAATCGTCGGCTGGCGCTTGTCGAACGAATGTCTGTGGGCGGTATACCCCACGCCAATGGTATACTGTGTCGTATCGAGGGCGTAACAGGTTTTGACGTTTCGAATCCCAGAGATTTTTTTTCTAACATCATAGTCGAGAAGGAGAGACAGAGGAGGATAGAAATCGCGACGAGAATGGGCCGAGAAGGAGAGTGCAAAAGAACGAAATCTTGCTAGCGACAACCAATGTGAAGCAATGTTTGACAAGGTTTTAAATATTAACTGGAACAAAGGTCCTTGCTAGTGAGTGCTGATATTACGATTCACTCAGAGTTGCAGGCCGAACTTCGGCCTCCCTACACCGAAAACGGGCAAAGACGTTGTCTTTGCGAACTGGTCGCGATTGCCTTGGATGGGGGAGGCAGTGGTCACTGTAACGTGCACAATACGGCTGAGGGATAACGTGTAGCTGCGGTTACCATTCGATGAATTCCTCAACCAGATCGAGCGCCGCCCGCACGCTGGCGGGTCGGCGCCATTCAGTTGGCCTTCTATGAGAGCGACATTTGGACGAGGCCTCGGTGAGTGGCAGAACGGAAGATCCGGATCGGAAGTATCGGACAGGCGATGAGACAGAGAGAAGGAGCGGCGCTTATGCTGCAAAAGACCACCGCCGTGAAGAAGCAGGCGAAGGCTGGCAGAACGTGCGTCTATGCTTCTTTGTGCCCTGCTTCACAGTACGACCAGCAGCTGTTCCGCCCGGCCAACGGAACTGCTGCTCTACCATCGTCACTGCCAGCGAACTGCTGGATAGCAGAAGAAGTCGTCTTACCCACTTTGCCCATCATTGAAGCGTATTCGCACCCCATAGGCCGCCTCGTTTCGCTTAACCTCCCGTTACCCCTCAACAGAATTTTTCGTTGTGCACTGACAGATCTCGCATCTACTGCGTTTGTGCGCGTGTCTGAGAGAGCCGGGTTGGTTAGACTTGTCCCGCCAACCTTCTCGCGTTGGCAATGCTCCAACGGAAGTTGCCCACGTTTCCCTGCTGCGGCAGCCTCGTACCCGCAGTTCCCGTCCTCGTCCGCTTCGTCTGTTACCCGTTGCTGCGTTCGCCGTTTGCTATTGCACTGCCGCCCTCCTGGCTATGTCCTGGATACTGGTGAAGACCTTGTTCTCTCTCTCTCTCTCTTGCTATCTCCCTCTCTCTCGTCCATTCTCTCAAGTTCCTTCACTGTTCATTGCGGGCTTCTTGTGGGGCGGCCTACACCAATGCCCTTCGGTTTTCGTGACGTTCGCGTTGGCTTGTCCTGCGGTACCAGGACTCTCAGTACCGAGGCGCGCACTCGTTCTTAGGCAACACTGGGCATGGAGGCACGGGACTGCACTGCACCTTCGCCCCTGCCTGTCCCGCCGTACCTAGCGGTGGACAACCGCTGACTGCACCCCAACAATAGACAAACTAGACTGGGCGGGCTAACCCATAAGCTCATAGTGGTAATAGTTGTCGCAGGAGTAGTAGTGGTAGTAGTCGTGGTAGTAGTAGTGGAGAACGAGGAAAAGCAGGCACAGCACGGGCAGCGATAGATATGGTGCGGACGAAACGCGGAATAGAAGATGGAGAAGCTAACCGGGACCGACCGACCGACCGAGCACCGCGATGGCGTCACCGCTTCGCGTCCTTCCTCTGCCCTCGGGCGCTATGGGTAGAGCTACGCCGTAGAGCATCGAGAAAGAGAAGGAATACATAGGCCCGTAGTACCCACCAGCCAACACGTCGTTCCCAATGTTGAGCACTGCAGCCCAGCGGTGCGTCTATCGTACGGAGTCGCAACCGAGCTGAGAAGCCAGTCCGAGAAGCAGGCAGGCTGGCAGCCATCCACCCTTCCGGCAAGAAGCGGCTGCAGAGCGGAGGCAGGAGGAACAGTTGTACAAGTCGTTCAGGTCGCGTCGCCCCAGAGGAGCGAAGGAAGAGGGTTTCGGGGACCTAGCACGGAGTTGTGCTCGAGCTGGTGGTGGATGGCAAACTTGCTGGCGCTGGCAGTGAGAATCTTCGCAGCCTCTGTAACGTAGCACCGCTTGCCACGGCGTGGCACCGCAAGCCGCTTGGCGCACTACGCGAGCGGTCCCAACGGTCGGCCGCATATGAGATCCCTTTCTATGGTCTCCTCTAGGTGTTTCTTAAAAGCTAAAGAGCTTCCCTGTCTCTATTGCGCTCTCCGTTATTTTTTTCTCCGCTAGTGTTTTCGAGCAGCAACAGTCCCCGTTGCAGAACGCCACTGACCGGACTGTTTCTCATTGGCAATGGTGCCACGGCGACAGAGGAGGCGCGGCATCGCCGCCGCCGCCGCGCGCCGGAAATTAGATTGCAAATTTCAACATAGGCGTCCACAGCGATGTTGCCGGGGTTGGCAGCTTCGGCCTGCTTCGTTGGCTGTTTCATTCTACAGTGAAAAGAGTAAACGAACGCGACAGCGACGGGCAACCCCAAAGGACCCAACACAGGCTCTCGTATGACCTCGTAAAGGTCGGTGGCGATTGGCCAGAGCGGTTGGTGGCATGACCAAGGCACTTATTCGGGTTGGTGATGCAGCGTCGCAGATGGGTGATGCCTGATCCAAACGACTCAAATATCTACCACCTGCAGGATAGCCAATTCAAGCAGATGGACATGATAGAGGCTGCGTATCTCCATGTTTATATGGTAGGCGCCTCGCAGCCATCTAGGCTGTACACCTGCACTTCGCCTCGCCGATGTACGCTACCACAAAGTGTGAGTCACTGGTCAATACCTCGGCTGCCTACTCTAAAACTAAAACCGTTTCCCGCCAGCCGGTGGACGGAGCCCCCCGTTTTCGCTCCGTCTGATCTCTGATCTCCTGCAGCATCGTAGCGGTTCGGTGTCCATCCATGTACTAACTTAGCTTTCTACGGCTCTGCGAACCTGGCAGGATGGCGGAAAGTGGAGGCCTGTTAACTCCCCCGAGAACCATGTCAATGTCTCAACTTGAGTTTAGACCACTCTTGATCGTTGAAAGTTGGACAAGGACGACAACATGTATGAGGTAACACACTCACAGCTGCCTGTGGTGCATGCCAATTTAATACATTGGTGCATTATCTTTGTTAACTTATTTTTTGGTTATTTTTTTATAAATGTAAACTGTCTTTCATGATACCAATGGAGTGATAAAACAGACAATAATAGTTCGATAGGTTGAAAGCCGCGAAAACGATAAGCACATACATGGCAGTCGCGGGCTGTACATCCTGTTAGTTTATAGTTCGTCCTACCAATTGATTTTTTCAAATCTCGTTAGCTCTGTCTCAGCGTATCAGCTCTATCTCAGGCGTGGTTAGAGGTTAGCAAACAACGAGACAATATAACCCAGTAGGTTCGCTTCTAATAAAAGGTGACGTGGAAGACCACGTCCGTGAAGTCGCCTCACTGTTCAACAGCCAGACAACTCTAATTGGTTCTTAATAGTCGGCAACCTTTCGAATCTTAAATTGGCCTATATATATATATATATATGTACCACGTGCAGGTAAACACTATTGCAGATAACGAGACAATAACCATAGAATTAAATAGTAAAAAATCACATGATTATGATATCCGAGGACTTTATATCGACCCTAAGGTACCAAAGCAGTCCGCCATACGGATGTATAGCAGCAATTATAGATGCACTTAGCCGATACGACGAGCCTGATGAGTAAAATACAGCTTCAATGAAACTAGAAGAAACAAGCATTTGATTTTATTCTATTTTTTGGGGGTTAATCCACAGATGGCAAATGTATGTTATTATCGTAATGTCAGCATAATATACTCAAGCGGAGGCTGGCACTGATGTGATATTCTACGACTGTAGAATTCCTAAAATGATTCAATACCGAATTGTCATAGTCCCGCCCGTCTACACAAACCAACGAATGGATGAATGAATGGAGGACTGACAGGATCGTTATTTATCTTCGTTGTTCTTTATAGTACAACACTGCATTGGCTGAGGATCGGCGCGGATCGATCGTCCCAATGTTGTTCGGCAGCAAGCAACAGCCTCACCGCTGGTCTACGATAAAAATAACTAATGCAAATATAGTTCCACACAGACATACAGGGATGTTCCTGTCTGTGTGAAAGGCTTTACCAGCGGAAGTCAAAGCACCATCGGACGGACCGATGTACAACGTACTATGCATAAATATAACTAGGAGAGGGAGGCGACACAGGGTAGTTTTGCTGGAAAACGACCAGGTTGTTCAGGTTCGGATTGTGCGTGTAGGTCTCGACGTGCTATGGTTCGAGGAAGCCGCGGGGGGGTGGGAGAACTCGAGTGTATTGCCGTGTTGTACGGTGTATCATATTGGCCAAACCGCGCAAAAGAAATTGACCATTTCAACGAGAGCCTATGTTCCATTGTCGTTGCTTTTCATATTATCTTCTACACAACTGTGAACATGGTTAAGTGTGTCACTAGATAGATACTCATATAAGTAAAATACGGTGAACAATATTAGACAGTCGCTTATGGTGCTGCTATGTATAGCGGCGCCTCTTCCATCGAAATGCTTCCAATATGCCGTGAGGATACGAGTCTCAGACTCATTGACACTAGGCCCACACAGGTGAATCTTTGTGATATTCTTCATTGGATGCACGCGAAGCCCAACTTTTTTCGTTGCGCCGTCCCAAACCATCATTATCGACTCATGATCGATATTCGATGGTTCAGCTATTTATTGTCATGATTTGGATTGCTGTTTGTTTGAACTGCCGGTGGTGAACCTGTCGGGCGTCAAATTAGACGATACAAATATTAAGCGTAACCAAGAAGTGGCCCAATTAAAGCGAGACCAAAACAACGGTATATATATATATATATATATATTATATAATGATCTTTATAAATTCCATAACATTTCTGTTGTCATTTAGTTACTCTGTCGTTATTGCACGGGGCTATAGTTCCGCATACAGTTATTACATATGATTTCACATATCCACCCACAAGGTATACCTTCTTCGGTAAGCGCGCACAAACATACTCTTTCCGCATAATCTTCCACGCGCCCTGCAGCGTGATCGAACCTGTTGTTCATTCTCTATCCGGAATTCCCTAGCAGTGATTCGTCTGAATCCTCATATCTGTTCATTTTCCTGTTTTCACACCACCCTCTCATCTGTCTTTCTCTTTGCTCGATGCCGCTCGTTCCAAGTCTTGCTATACTTCTTTCGTCTCTCTTCTACTTTGCCCCCGCCGTAAATCGAATTGATAACACGCACACGCTCGCCTCTGCTGCCGACTGACTGGCCGTCGTTGTCTGGCACGACCCGCTTCGTGTTACCCCCTCCATGTCGCGACTGATGCAACAATCAGCAATAATGCGTGTTCGCGGCCAATGAAGATGTGCGCAGCATGCATACAGCGGCCCCTATGCCCTACACTGCACTGCACCGCCCCTATAGGCTCATAATGGTCGGGCATCAATGGCAGTCCCGCCAACGACGACGCAATGTTTTGTTTGCACGGCCCCGTTTCTCCGACATGTCCCTGGCCCATTTTCGTCCCTCCCTCTCTCTCTCTCTCTCTCTCTCTCCCCCTCTCTCTCTATATATATATATATATAGTATTATTTTCGTTCTACCCATGAATACCCAGAACTAGCCGTGTCCCCCACGCCCGACAGCCGTCTTCGCCACTGCTACGAAGCTCACTGAGTGAGAAGAGACGCCCATGTTTCCTGTCGCCATCGCTACCGCTTTGCATCCGGGCGGGTAGCGGCGACGGCGGAGGCGGCGGCATCTGGGCCGACGACGCGTCGTTCTTGTGCTTTGACAGGACGTATTTTTATGATTACCCTTCTGTTGCCGCCGCCGCCTCTGCTACTGCTGTTTCTATCGCTTCTTTGCTCTGGACTATGACTACGGTTCTCGTTGTCGGAACGCGGAGTGTCGTCGGTGGACGGAGAGCCGACCCGGTGCAGGAGGCAACCGAAAGTGGCAAGGCTGCCACTGCTGCTGGGGAGGAGAGAGAATTAATACGGGCCATGGTGCTATAAAAACGTGCGCATGTATTTGGGCGTGTGTATGAACATCTATGCTTGGCATCCCCGACCCCTTTCAGTGTTTCTCCCTGCCGGTGTCTCCAATCGGTGGCGGGCGGCGGCGGCGGCGGCAGCAGCGGTGCTACCGTCTCTTTAGAAGCCCAGCATTCACCCTCGTCTCGGATTCCTGTTATTGGCTCCCTCCTATGTTGCCTATGCTGAGAGGGTCGAAGCGTCCGTCTCCACGGCAGTACGCCGCCAGGGCAACGAGAGGCTGCGATGCCGGAGGCGGTGGCGGTGAGACTGCCCCCACGGCCCTTGTCCTATGCCCATGCTCAGGAGCACAGAGCATTCCCGTCTAGCTGAGCGACTGCAAGAACTGCGTGCCCCCCTTTCCGCTTACCGTTCGTCAGCGATCTCCTCTGTCTTCGAGCCGACGCTGCCTTGCGAGCGCAGGTCTTTCATCGTCCGTAGTTCCACTCGCCAAGGCTGCGTTTGCCGGCGCCGCCGCCGCGAAAGGCGTCGTCGACGGCGTTGATAGATCAGAGTCCCCCGACGCCAGCTCAGCAAAGCCCTACACTTCCCTCCGGCCACGGCCCGTCATCTCTGCCTGTCCCAATCTCTGTGCGCTGGCGTCGCTCTATCTCGTACCATGTCGCCCTGACGCCCGTCCACGAGCCACAAAAGATGGTGGCGTAATTACGGCCGTCGACTCAACCCGCCATGTTCTTCGTTCGCCTTCTCTCACTATCTATCCTTCTCGTCGAAGTCCGAAGGGGCCCGCGCCAGCTTCACATCCCTTAGCGGCCCGGAGAGAAGAAGCCCCATGCATCGCTCCCGTCCAGCTCCCGTCTCGTCTTTACCACCCCTTCTTCTTGTGGCGCTTTTATCCAGCGCCTTATTCGTGCAGCCAAGCAACACTGCCCTCTTGCCCCGGATGGCCGGCTGGCTGCGTGCTTGCTCCGGGAGCGAGCCTCGTCGATGGCGGCACGCACAGACGGATGGAGTAGAGGAGGCCTTCCCCTTCACGTCAGAGAAAGAAGCCGCTAGGATGGGTAGTTGGTGGGAGGGATGTCGGTGCAATCCGTCTTCAGGTACTTATGTTATCAGAACAACAATATCGCGATGACGACGGCGACATCCGCGACGGAAGTGAGAACAACGACGCCTATGGTGGCTGAGTTTGGGCTCAACTAGCCGCCAGTGTCAGGGATACATAGCAGCACTCACGACACAGCAACGCGGTTGGTACTGCCGTCATCGTTTCGCGCTCTGTACATCGCTTCCTCGTATCGCCCGATGGCGATATCGTGAGTGGATGATAACTATTATCGAATGATGAATTTGGTATATGTATATCATATCAGACATCTGTATATGTGGCCGTATGTCGTACAGAGACTGATAAATCTCCGCACGCTGTCTGTGTTCGTCGCCCACGACCGCGTTTCGAGCACCAGCCTACAACAGAATCACATGTGAATCTAATGGAATCCGTTACAATATCACTCGCCGTCTGTGAAGACACGCTGTCATTGAGTACCTAGACACACAGACAGACATACACCGTTTAGAATAAACGTTGCTAACCACCCTGATAGCAGAGTGACCTTCGTGTTTTGCGCAGCTCACCTGGCCAGTAGCAGCGGGCATCTCGAATCCCTCCGTCCTCTGTGTTATCACCGTCACGTGAAAAGCAGCGAAGAGACACGCACGCGGCAAGGTCGACGGACGCCCGGCGTGTTCGCTGAACGCTCGGCGGACGCGATCTTGCTTTGTCGCAGCGTTTGCTGGCCAAGAGTGGAGGGCCATCACATTCTCGCTCGTGTGCAGAGAGAGGAAGAGAGAGAGATAGATAGAGAAAGAGAGAGAGAGAGAGAAAGCAAAAGGGCTCATTTCTCGAGCGACCTCTCTCGCAGACTGCGCCGCACAATGGGTCCGTCACAGGGCTAGCAAAAGCTGTACCGAGAACAGCATTCATAACCTCTTCTGCCGTGCTGCCTTGCTGAAGGCCTCTTGTTGAGGGGCTCCGTCTCCGAGGCAGCACGACTGGTCCTGTTGTTCGCTTCAGCGAAGCTGTCGTGCCGTTGAACGGCCACCCGTATGACCACATTGCAGCAGGCGCAATACGAAGATGCTCCGCAAGACCTCGTGGTTCCACGGTACTATTATACTGTGGGCCTGCTTGTCGTAGTCAGGAACGATCGCCCAGGATGATGTTTGAACGATTGTCCCCACTACTCCGTCTCCATGATAAAACATCGCGATCTGCGGAGGAGGATCCTGTCATGTCTGCGATTCTAGCTGCTATTCTTTCGACCTAGCTTGTGCAGTGGCAGCAGTGAGTAGGCTGCATCCGCTGTATTTTCGACAAAAAAAAATTGGTTTGACTCCATTTTTGGATCCATGATTTGCTTTATAGGCAATACCACTTACATATGGGTTTTTGCTGTATATATGTATAATACGATTATTATTTTATAATACTTAAATTGGTTGAAAAACAATAAAAGGAAGGCTGAAAAATACAATGTCACCCTTATGTTCTTAGATGTACTCCACTTTCAGAAGGTACATCCACTTTTATAACTTGAATAACCATATCATATTCGCAGAGCATCCTTTGGTATCTCGGGTTTTTTTATGGTCTTGAGACGTACCCTTCACAGCCCCTTATACATCGTTGACCAGGTATGTAGTTCACAATGATATACAATGTAGAAATCTTGTGTAGTAATTGATTGTGCAAGTAAAACGCCTTACACGGAGAAAAACATGTTGAGCTTTGTTTTCCAATCCGCATGAATCTGTGCTGAGTCATTTTACAATACATGGAAGAAAGAGCAAACGTATTTTCTCACTTAGGGCTTTCGCGGACTTCTTTGTGCAATGTCTCATCCACTTTGACGTTCTGTACAGCTCTATACAGGTCATTCTATAGAACGGCTTACACCGCACCTGCTTGTGTGATTTTTCCACTAGAAAATAGGGTGATACGGAACAAAATATTACGAATTGTAATTAATGTCATATTTATCTTCGTCGTGCCATATAATCCCCACCAAGTCGAGCTGTATAAGGGGCACTGTAAGGGACACTAATGATTTCGTTCAAAAAAGCCAACGGGAGCAACTAGAGCCCTCAGGACGACTAGCCATATAACATTTTAGTGAAACATTAGCTCAATATTTAATTAACATTGGCAAAAAAACCGATCTTGATAAGTGACGAATAGATCTTGACAAACAGCATAATTCATCGGCGACGTGGGCTAGTTTGCATAATCACCGATGCGTGTATTTTGGTGGAATGTTTTAAAATACACGTTACGATCTAAATACGTATTTGCAGAATATAAGTGTTGTCCTCTAAATCGCTTTCGACATCTTGGCTTTCTCTACCACAGGCTTGCGTCGCTAACGAACACTGCGTATCTTCACTGTCATTTGACCATTTAGCGTGGAAGGGCAATGTTGCTCTGCAACAACAGGTTCTACATTATTCACGAACTGCTCGGAAAATCACGCAATTCTATGGCGCACAATAAAGTTAACGCAACTCCATCGCTGTCACATGATATAACTCAATGTTTGGACCATTTGTGCAACTAATTTCAGCATGTCATGCATCGAATTTAGTGAGTGACCCAGGTTACCTGCCCTGTACGTCATACACGTTTCAGATCAAAGACAACAAAAAAATTGCATTAAATAATTATGATGCAGTCGGCATAATCTTCTGAGCAAAAACACAGCTGCATCTAGGCATAACGATGCCGGTAGATATAATAGAATGGAATGGAATGGATAGTATGGAACAGACTATTGTGCAAACTCCTCGTCCCGTTAGCCATTTTCGTCGTTGTGTTTGGCAATATGGGCCTGTTTATCACACTGCTGCAAACTACCCACCGAAATTGGCCTCTCTCACATAATATTTCATTTAGCAGTGGAGTTGCCCAACAAAAACAAATCGACGCTGAGTTGGCAACACTACCACGGCAAACGTCAGTGCTTTATCAAGCGAAATGAGAGTTTTTACACAAATAACCACACATGGGGTTCCAAAAAGGAGCGAGAGCCGCCGCATATGATACGATTCGTGGACAGACTAAAACCCTTCCCAAAGATTAGTTTCACTGCCTCGTTTCTCATCATTGTACAAACAGAATAGTATAAATAGAGTAGGTAATTCGAATCGGAGGAGACACGTAGGTGTCTCCGGGTTCGATTTCCAGCGTTGCACATTTGCATTTAAAGGGGTTGTCCGTTTTATCAAGCCTTTTGCCGAAAGCAGTAGCGTGGACGTTAAATGTTTAAGGCTGTGAGTCAGGCCGGATAATTAATTATAGGTAAATAATTGGAACTTGCAGTTTGTTGCCACGCTATCAATAAGCGGATCGCCGTTAAAAATATCCTCAGTTAGACCACTGTGCCGAACATGCCCACACACGGCTCAACTAAGCCGTGTAAGACGCGGACTAAATATAGTTTGCTTACGAAATTTATTTCTTTTTTCGTCTTATTTCCTTTAGAACTGTGCCTATAGTTGGTTGGTCATCGTGTTGGCTTTTATTGTGAATCATTATTCTTGTATACATATATACCTAAATTAACATCGCACATCGTAAAAGCGGACACTCCTCGATTTCTATACCATATAGAGGCCATTTTCGGCACTAGCGCTGTTCATCGCTAAACTTGATAGTATCTCAACCTACAACCGAATCCTATTTCTTGAACCCCTCTCTATATTATATCTGCTATTCGATATGCTTCTTCGTTCTCTTCTTTAGGTACGGGCTTTTTGCGACAACCCACTTCCACATACACAGAGGCTCAGCGCTCAAACACCCACGCCCCCATGAATGTAGGGGTCCATTTTAGACAGAGACACAGCCACGATGGGGCGTGATTCGAACACCTATAGCGTGAGCTTGATGGCTCTCGGCATTGAGACGCCGGACGGCGATAACACTGTAAACACATCAAGCTTTGTTGAACTCGGTCGCTAGCTAACTGGATCATTCCCGCTCTTTCGACCTCCGCTACAGGTGGGTATATTATTAATCCATAGAACGGCCGTTGCCTACTATTTTACCGAGCCCCTTTGCGCTCTTGCGTTTCCCCACCTTCGCTCCGTTACTGGTTGATACTACTGCTCTGAGGGTGCGGCGGCGGCACTGGCAGCGTACCGCGACCCGACCACCGTCGACTAAGGTGAGTTAGTTGGATTTTCTGTCCGATGCCCTTCCGATTGTGGCGCCCTTCTCTTCCGCCGTGTTTCGCACCCGACGCCATAGACGAAGCCCTCACTATGCGCTGGCAAAGGGGGCCAGATTATCGACGTTGCGCTGTCTTACTGTCTGGCACACGAGCAAGTCCGAGCGACAGCCAGCGGGGACTTTGGGAGAGGCCAGCCTTTTAGCCTATAATACGCTCTATTCTCGCTAACACACATACGAAGGCTCACAAGCTTCGAGCTCACCCCGAGACACACAGACACATACTTACACGTAATATAGGGCAAGGCGACAAGCGTGGGTCGGTCGTGCGACACAAAAGTGGAGACGGCGGCGGCGGTCGCGCGGGTGACTATCTGCGGGGCAGCACCATTGGCGGTACTCAGTCGCAAGTGACAATGGCACATTCTCATTACTGAGCCTTTTGCACTCGCTCTGCCACTCCGCCCGCCAGAGCTAGCGGGGTCCTGCGATGGACGCCGCCAGGGATACCAGTTTCGTAGGGCCGACCGGCTCGAATGAGAAGAACAACCTCCGTCAAGAGGTCTAGTGGAGGCAGTCTTGCTCTCGCTCTCTTTATGTTTCAGCCGGCCATCGGCGCCACGCCGCCAGTGTTAGTGCTTTCATCAACCCCAGTTTACTGCCGCATTCGCCGATATATTGTATCACCCAGACCCTGTTGTCCAACGACCGCCCACCTTCTAGCTATTATGTTTGCCCTATGGTATATTCTCTTGGGCTATTGACGTGCCTTTGCTTCGTCATCTCTCAAGCTCGACACTTCATCGATCCCCGAACGATGATGCGCCGCCAAAACTCGTCCTACGAACCCATCCCACCGTTCACACTGGCTTTTTATTCCGCTTACCGCCTCCCCTAGAATTTACCTCCTGAGTTGAATCCTCTGCCCGCTTTTCTGCCTCTCGCTCTCTCCCTCTCTCTTCACTTTATTGGCTCCGTCGACTTGAACGCCTATTCTCTGCTGGCGCGCGGCGCTTGTGCACGTACGCGTGGTTTCGATCAGACAGAAGCGAACTTCGAAACGCAGTCAAACTCTCACCAGTTACACGGCCCCCGGCCCATTCGCGCCACCGCTCATCCAGTGCTTTCCCGTAGAGGCTGTCCCGCAGAATCTGTTAGTGGTACAGTAGAGGGCACTGTGTCAACGCTCGTGCGATTCCTGCTACTCTCTCCCTCTCTTTCGCCCTGCAGTTCTATCACTGGATATATCGGATTCGGCGCTAGTGGTGGTTCATTCACTACCCTTTTCAGAGGGAGAACGGGGGCGTCAAGAGGGGGCGGGACGGCGCCATTCGATAGAACCCCCGCCTTCCCGTGCAAGGGAAACGCGACTGAACGCGCTGAGGGTGGCAAAGATCTAAAACGCACCAATAAGAGGGTACGTTGTAATGAGGTATTTACTTCGGCAGTTGGGTTACATTGGGCCGCGCGGGTCGCGACCAACGCTCAGAAGTCGACAGAGAGAACGGTCGTTCAGGGCGGGTGGTTCGTTGGTTAGTTGGTTCGTTTCGTTGTCAGTGAGTCCTGGCGCCCACTGCTCGCCCCCTTGCTACTGCTACTTCAAAGTCGGTCACCTATTATAACTTGGCAGTGATGGTGGCTCGTTCACACATCGAATGAACCGCGAATAGGACGAGACGAGGCGAAATAGGGGGCCACATTCCTGTTTTTTTTCATTGAACGCGCACTGTATGTGTGTATACGACAGATTAGAATAAATTAGCACCAGTAATATTGGTGCAGCGGCCGACGATGGAGACATGAACAATGATGATGATGATAAAAGTCAAGTTTCCACTCTAAAGGGGGAACCTGCCTCTTGCTTGGCTGGACAAAGGGGCGAAACGAAAGGCCCATAGAAAGTGGCGGGTTTAGCGCGTTGAGCGAGCGATCGCAAAGATCGCCACTGATTATGCCCACTCGGCAGCCATTGATGCCAGCGCTTACAACCAGATGAGCTATCGGCGTTTCGTACCTAGATACTTTCTAGTGGGTACACCGGCCGGTCTAGCTCACGTGTGTGTCGGTAGTCTAATATGTGCACGCGGGTGTGCATGTGTGCTGCGGCGAGGGTTCACCAGGAGGGCTAACCAACGAATCGCCTCAGCCGCACCTCGTCGTCTCGGTCGGGTGTCTCGCAATGTGTGACTAGGGTCTACCTCCTACCGCTTTATTTTCTGCTTCCTTCTGCTTCAACGTAATGTTCCCGTTTCCCTGTCTTTCACCCTTTGTTTCCTTCGCTATCCCCTGGAGTGGAGTTCGTCGCCGGTAGTGATCGGGTTTAGTCGGAGCAACAACAACGACGGACCCAGCGGCACGAGCCAGAGTTGCACCGAGAAACGAAAGAGGTCAGAGTTAAAGGCAGAGAAAGTAAAAGAGAGCGTCATAGTTAGAAGAACAGCGAGGTAGAGAGAGAGAGAGAAGGATGGCGTTTTGAGATAATGTCATCGTTTGGAATTAAATTGGAAATCCATACTTGACCCGATCCGGAGCGCAGAGGCCGAGTAGCAGCTCGGGCCTTCCGCGTCGCTTCATACTCACGTCGGACGGTGTAGATGGTACAATACGTATAAGCCGTGTGTCCCCTCCACTACGTCCGGCGGGTGGTGCTGCTGCTTCAGCCTTCATCGAAAGCAAGTGGGAAAAAAGCAAATAGCGAATGGGGAAGGGCAAGACAAACCAGCTAGCTAGGCAGTCTTTGGATATTAGTGTTTTGATAAAGGCCTTCTCTCTCTCATTTTCCACAGCCCCAGCTCGATCTGGTTGGTGGTCAGGCTGGAACGGCTCGACCGCCCGCTCCACTCTATGCTGTTGAACCCTCTCCTCATCCTGCCGTCCCTGCTACCGTTATAATAGCGAGGTGTATATACGAGATTATAGCCATCCTTCGGCATACACTTACACACACACGCACGCACGCGCCCATACGCACTGTGAGTGCTCCAGCAGGGGTCAGCAGCAGGGGTCACCAGCAGGGGTAGCCAGCAGACTCCTAGAGTCGTCTTACTTCCTCCTGCCAGTCGCGGAGCACGACGCCTGGCGACTACACCACAGATCGTGACTCTTCCGAGCCACGGAAAGGCGTAAGAGAAGGAGGGGTTTTTCCTTCTCAGACTTTGCCCTGGCAGTGGAACGCCTCGGGGGAGATTACCGGTCCCCCGCGCTTTTCGGGTTGGCCTTTCCCCTTCGCTCACTAGCTCTTCGCTCCTCGCTCCGTGGCCTCACCTTCCTCGTTGAGGAATACAACGCTGCCACTCTGGCAGCTAGCATCAGTCAGCAGTCCTGGCTCGCAAACGGCACGAAACAACGAGCTGGTTGATGGCGGTAAGAAGACCACAATGAAGAGTGCACTGCTGGGCTGAAGCCAGCTCAGTTGACGGACGCGACGCGGCCGGAGGGGATTATTCGCAAGACGCACTGCCGCTAGCACAACCCCTTCTACCACTTACAACAGAAGCAGCACCTAGCGGTGGCTGAAGCGATTCCAGTTCCGCATACACACGTGTACGTGCACATACACACGCACATACAGGCATGGGCACAGTCTGGCAGCAACGAGAGTTCGTTGGCCCTATCCTGGCAAATCCCTGCCTCAATCCTTCGCTGTCCAGGCGTCACTATCCTCCAGAACGCCCATCCTTTTGCCTGCTCCCCGATTTACTCCCCGTTTCCCGAAGGCAAGATCCAGGCTGTCGACGACGACCGACGGCGGGCGGGCGAGCGGAAGATCCCGTTAAGCCGATTTTTTCTAGTTTATGTGCACCTCGCTCATGCTTGGACCTTGGTGTCCTCAAGACACTCAAGCACGTTGTGGATGACCCCCACCCCCTAACCCTGCCTGAGTAGCCGAAGTGATGAAGAGAGAAAAATGTCAGTCGACGGTGTGCGATTGAGTATCAAATACGTTCGAACCGTCAGCACGTGTGTACTTATGTACTGTGCGGTTCCTTTGAATTTCTGCGATTTCGTCTAGTCGATGAAAGTAGTGTTTGAAGTACGTGCATCGTGGGAGGCTCCTACACCCATCAGTAGATGAATATTGAATGCGTATTCGGGTGATACAGAAGATAGTATTTACTAAGTCCACTCTGGCGAAACGCAAACTAGAGCTGAATGGATCCACGATAAGTTGTGTGTCTACAAAAAGCCTATACAGAGACGAGACCAAGTTAAATAAGGCTACGAACCTTTCGAAGCAAGGTTACGAAGAGCTGTTCGCACCGGTTTTCCTGAAATCATCCGGCTGTTCCATTTCCCCTAAGATGTCTGCTTCGGACCTGTGTTCCGTTTCTGTGCAAAAATGTAGATAAATAATATAATAGTAGCTTGTAGTTGATGCCCTCTAACTAGAAGCCTACCTTTCGGCTACACGTCGGCCGGCCATTGTTATTCGCAAATTGCGACAACTACCGCCACATATTCGAAGCATTTTTTGTCAAATACGTGCGCAAATAACTACCGCCAATTCCCACGGAGCGTGTGGAAATATGAAAATCCTCAAATGGCTGAGTCGGTGTGTTTCACCTTATTGGTAGTCTGCTCAAACGACAGGCTCGCATATAATAGTCACGATCATTGGAAATTATATGTTCACTATCATCCCGCCACTACAGGTTAGTCCTAACCCGGGCTAAGATGTGCCTTGTCAAACTGAACTCGTTGCAGCCAATTGTTAAATAAAACCCAATGGGTTTTCCCCATGCATCACACCCCCATGTGTAGGTATGATAGGTTGCATCAACAGCTTGCTGAATTCCCTAAGCTTGCGTTCGACTCAGCTCGCAGCGCTTTGAATAGTTATCAATGTAAAATAAGATCCACATTTGTGACTATGTGAAATCTGTGAGACGTATTAGCTCCCCAGAATATAATGTATCATATACAACACATTACATGTACACCACCGATGCCATGTATATGTACAGATACATTTCAAAGCAGGGTAAACTGCAGTATGCTGTTTTCTCCTTCGGGTGGGCCAATTCATGTATATATATATATATATATATATATATATATATAGCATATCGGCACTAAGACGACTCAATAGTGTATATAACTGCTAGTGGTAGTATATATATAACTGCTGCTGCTGCTTTTGGTACGAAAGTCAACGTCCTTCGTTCTCGGCTCTGCCAGCGGGAGATCTAGTCGCAATCGTAGGCCAGCCTCGCTCAGCGCCAGCTACATAATACGTAGCGCAGGACGTCCCGCCGACGCAAGACTCTGCTGGATGAAACGAGAGCAGAGTAAGAGTTATTCCGGGATTCAAAGCGGGTTTCATTTTGAGCATTGCCAAGGCCGTTCGGGCGTAGCCCTGGCTTTTGCTTCGCCGGTCGGAGCCAGTGCGCTCCCTTTGCGGCCAGTGCGCAGCGCGAAGCCTCAGCTAAGGGAGTGACAGCCAGATAGATATTCGCCAACGCCGACTGTTCTCTCTTTGTCGAACATTTCAAAGCAGCGCAGACTGCGCTATGCTGTATTCTCCTACGGTTGGGTCAATTCTGGCTGTTTTTTTCCGTCTCTCACTTGATCTCCTTCGATATTTCTCTCTCTCTCTCTCCCTTCGTTTCTTGTTGATGTTGGATCGCAGTCGGCGTTCGTGGAGGCCCTCCAGCGTTTTCGCTCATGCGGCATACGAACAGCAGTCAAAACGCAGTGGAATTTCTGAGCGTTCGAGATATTTCTCCAGACGTACGCGAAATAATTCATAATTTTCGCCAATTGCACCGCGTGGTGATATTCTAAGCTGCCGCCTATGTGCGCGTAGGTAGGTATATTTTGTGAATGAATTATTACACATATGCGAATCCTTATAATTGGAATAGTCACCAGGAGCTTGCTGTAATATAGAATATCATAGATAATGATTGCTTGGAAGGACATAACGTTATCGAAGTCCAAATTCGTTACACGAATGACATTTGTTTAGGAGGATCAAGAGCTAAGTCATTGAACGAAGTTCACATAGGGAGTCGTAGCCCACTCGTTAAACGTTGGCTGCGAGTTAGCCCGTAACAAAAAGGCCCTCGGCAAGTGCACACTTCGTAAACCTTCAGAAATCATATTGGGTGCGAGAGGGTTTTGGTGCTTAATCTGTCTAGTTTAATGTCAGAATGCCATTCACTGTTAAACCACGATTGCCATCGAACAGAGGCGACCGACGACGCCGATATCGAATGTGACTTACTCGCCTTGTTTTTACTGATAACATCGTTTCTGTAACTGGAAATTGATAAACACAATTTAAAAGAGAACGGTGGTTCCATGTGGCTCCACGCAGCAATGTGCGTGAAGCACGTACTCGAGTTACGTCGTGTGTGCGTGCTTGCTCAGTTGTTGGATGTGGTGTGTGCATGTGTCAGAGTAACTTCATAAATGTGTGGTAAGCCCATTGCGACTAGGCTAGTTTAAACGGGTGCACCGCCACAATAGCAGCTGAAGGCAGTGGGAGGGCTGCGCTGGCGTTGGTTGGAATAGAGCCTCGTAGTCCTCCATTGCGCATTGTTGTTGCAGGCACTGATCTTTGGATGTCCGCGCGAATGGAGCGAAAGCTCAGTGAGGGGACAAGATCGGGTTCTCGTCATATATCCTGCTCCTGTATATATTGCATTGCGCGCATCTGACCACCCGACCTCTCAGAGCACTACAGTTGCAATGAGCCCAGATAGCCGAGGCCCCCTATTCGAGATACGACTACTACATGCTACCCCTGACCCCTCTTCATGAAGTTACGCTTTTCATGAAGTTGTAGTGTCAGCGTCGAAGGCAGCCCGTAGAACAGTCCGGGCGCCGGTAACATTCGTTATTCGAAAAACTTTCTAGTCTGCCAATGCATTTTCTGCTTTGTTCAAGGAAGCGGTTAAGAGGAAGGAAAGAACTGGAGCCAGAATTGCAGCTCCAGCTAGCGCATAGATCGGTCACCGGGAGTCGGACGCGCACTGGCGGAACAGGATAACGAGCGCTGAGTGCTGTTATGTTTTGTGTCCAATAGCGCGCATCGGTAGCGACCGTTCATGGTTGACTATACCAAAACGAAACATCACTGTGTATATGTAGCCTACAGACATCCGTCCGTTGTCTCATTCATCTGCGACAGTAGCACACGTAGGTAGAAACAAGGTAATCCAATATGGGTCAATGTCTCAGATCACGGACGGCCGTGTCCTGGCCGTGGACTATTGGAAGTGGTGTGGTGATCGGTCTGCTGTCGAAAATCAACGAATCATCCATACGGCGGGCTGGTCACAGCAGGTGACACCAGCGGCGTCACCGGGTGTTCATCGTTGTACAGCATTTCAATATAGCAGAATGCAGCAGGCTTACGGGTAGCATCCGTAGGACGCGTATTAGGAAGAGCAGAGCTGGAAAGCGAGCTCGAAAAGCGCGAAGTCCTGTAGTGTTAGCCAGCCGTGTGAGCTGTTTTAGAACGAGCGGGAATGAGAAAATGTGATCTCAACTTTATTCGTCCATACGTCGGCCGAGCATCTGCGGAGACAGGGGCGGACCTAAGCGGACCACGGACGCTCGTAAATCACGCCCGATTTGCTCTGCACAGAAGAAGAGTCCGCAGAAGGCGAGGGCGAAATGAAGCGACTTCAACCTTCCTCTCTTTTCAAGTCTTCTTGTCCGAGCGACTCTGAGCCACTTGTCAGCCCGTACGATACGAAAGCAGCTGCGGCTGTTTGTTGTACTATACAAGCTCCCTTTGCCTCGCCTCCTGCACCATGCAACTGCCTGTGTCTGTGTCGCAGTAGCTTCCCCTTGACAGGCGGCTGCCAATAGCTTGCGACACATGCAATGTCTTCTGAGCCGTCTCTAGCGAGTTCTTCCGGTTACTCGGCTTGGGTTCTCACGGAAGGGTCTGCGTGTCTTCGCTGCCGAGGCAGAAGATGCGCAGCAATGCAGTTTAGCATTGCTCGGCTAGTACGTGCAAGCGGGAACGACGCTTGGAACCGGAGTCGCTGCCATCGCGCCGTGGCTGTCAGGCGCGACCCGGCTGACTGTCCCGGAACTACTATCGTACTAAAATGCTATGGCATGGATGGTGCATTCACGATGGTGCCACCAACCAGGATAGCGGCCCGTGGCAGGGATAGCAGAAGAAAGAGCTCGATGCTGCTGCTATTGCAGCGGCGGCGTCGATGGGGGGAGGGGGGTGCCCGTGCCTAGATATCATTAGAAAAGAGCGTAGTCCGCTGCCGCTGCCGGCAACCGTAGCGGCAGCAGTCTCTGTCCTAGCTAGCGAAGGATAAGACCAAGATGATGATGTGACATCCCAGGCGACAGGGGGCCGGGCTAAGAGACGAGACAGGACGAGCTAGCGAGAAAGAGCCAGCAAGAGAGAGAGAGAAAGAGAGAGAGAGAAACAGAGCAATGGCAAGGAAAGCAATGGAAGGGACAGGCAAAAGGGGGCCCGCGAAGAAGACAATCCAACGAGGACCCAGCTTGCCGCCCATTCTCCTCAGCATTGCCTCAGTCCTGGCATTGGCTGCAGTGACTGCACGCCGCCGGATGAATAGGACGTGAGCCGAATCCTATAATAACCGATAACAACAACGAGAGGCTCCAATCCCCTCCCTGGGCCGAGGGAGATGCTATAGGAGATGCGTCCACCCCGCTCGTCCGAACCCCCACCACTTCCACACGACGTTTCTCCCACGATTTCTCCTGTCCCAAGTTTCGCCTCCCGCGTCTACTGTTGGCGTTGGCCGCTTGGCTTCCCTCTAACGTGTGAGCCCATGTTCCGATGCTGTCACTGCTGCAGGACGCCAGACGCTCGTGCCTTAGAGAAGTGGAGGTCTCCTCCTAGTAGCAATCACCAGGATCCTTGCTTTACTGCCACTGCCGCCACTCAACCAGGACCACTATGCGATGTACAGGCCCCTACAGCTGGTGTAGTCGTTCCTATACACGGGAGTAGCTGGCGAGCGCAGGCACCGTGCGTGGGACTACGTTTGGCCTAGAGTTTCCTGCCGCTATGCCTGCTCCATCCTTTTCCATTCGGCTGCCTTACCAGTGGACCAACCACCTTATCTTGCTATAAGTCATCTTGGTGGGTAGGGACTTCGGGGTCCTGGGGTCTTTCGGGAACCCAGGCTTGGGAGGGGGCGTTAGGAGTCACCGCTTGGATAGCAAGGCTGTCGTCTCTCTCGATAGGCAAGCAAGCAAGCACACAGACGAGCCTATCCAAGCTAACGGAGACACCCGGAGACAGACTTCTCGATGTTAGCCCTCAGCTGCGAGTCCGCCTCCCCTTTTGACGACCAGCCACCCGGCTCTGTGAGTTTCCTGCAGGGCAGAAGGTCTACGCAAGTCAATCAGGCGGATCGCT
Organism: Stratiolaelaps scimitus; assembly: GCA_019614645.1. Classification (NCBI taxonomy): domain Eukaryota; kingdom Metazoa; phylum Arthropoda; class Arachnida; order Mesostigmata; family Laelapidae; genus Stratiolaelaps; species Stratiolaelaps scimitus. The sequence goes on from JABWDB010000019.1 coordinate 1,615,497, forward strand.
TACCGCTACTGACCGCCGCTACCGCCACCGTTGCGCCCTGTGTGCGTTGTAGACACGAAGGGACGTTTGCTGTTCTGTGGACGAAAAGAGGAAGAAAAGGAAAAGGGAGAGGTGGACAAAGAACGTTGAAGGCGTAAGACGTAGAAGGCAGAGGCCAGCCCACAACTGACCCGCCGATCTTCCGCTTGGGAGTGGCCGACGTTGGAGAGCAACTCATAGCTCACGTCGTTCGAATGGCCACCACAGCATAGTTCGAAGGGGCGACGTGGTGGTATCATGCAAAACAGCTGAAACGAACGGAAAGCTAACTTTCGATGCAGGAAGTCCGTCACGAATGTGATGTCCCTCTCTGTGTAATACATTGACCCTGCTACACTCTAAGAGACACCAATGTGACTCCCAACCAAAACGTTCACGCAGTTGCCCATGACGAACTGGCCACTGATACAGTAGTGGCTAGCATAAGCAACACCCGCATGCAGAGTCGGTCTGGGTGCGTATGATCCTCGCTGGCGTATCCTATTTGAAGTTTTGCAATACATGCAGCTAGGCCAGCTCTGCCGAGAAGACAGGGGCATTTGAACGTCAACCATGGACACTCTTTGATAGTTTCCAAGGGTAGGAATTACCAGAAGGGTGGGCTAAACTAGTGTCGATGGATGACAGACGAAAGTCCGCGAGAAGTGTGCTTCTGGTCAGCCGATGAGGCTTGCTGGATGAGGTTTCAATGGATCAGAAGGTCTTCCCACTATTTGACAGGCGGGAGGCAACTATTTGCTGTCACAGCCGGGGCCGATTGGCGCGACTACTGTCTCCGCGTGTGTGGCTGGCGCAGTATGCACTATTCCAGCAGCTACAGGGCGATGACGCTAGTGGCTGAATGCGTTTGATGCGTGGCAGGATTAGTGGGTCGTCTCGTGGTGATGCCATAAGGATAAGTGCCGAGAAGTGTCCGATTAGAGATGGGCTGAGGTCGGCCTCAACAAAAGGACTAGTAGGTGGGGGACGCACAGTGGTGCACAACTTGAGATAGGCGATTGGACGGCCGGTCGGTGGGGGTCCCGCTGGCTGACAATCCGACCCGGAAGTATCTGGTCCGTCTTCGCAGAGAACGCGTTATGCGGTAGACAACGAGGAATTGAGTGAAATGGGCTATGACCAACAGTGGCGGCGAACTGCCGCACGCTACCTCCCACTTGGCCTGTAGGCAATGAGAGTCAACACAGTAACCCAGAGGAAAGAATATTAGGGATAGGATAGAAACAAGTGGGGCTTTATTGCCGTCGCCATTGAGAGGTACGGAGCGCAGCTCCAAGTGACCACGAGGTTCAATCAAAGGAAAAAGAACCACACCTACCAATCAACGGGAATAGGCCCCCAAGCGGCATCACGACCCTGCCGACGATAAACGGGGTCGATAGAACGAAACTATAAAGGCACGAGGGGTGCCGAACAGGAAGATGGAGAATAAAAGTCGTGCAAGATAAGATGGTGGTTGTCGAGTTCGAGGCTTAGGTGCTTGCTCTGTTGCAGCAAGTGGGCTGACTTCAATCATAGCATGTGGTGATTCAATAGTAGCATGTGTGCTGGAAAAGTTTCCTTTGTTCATGCTGAGAGAAAGAAAAAGAAAAAATCAGTTGAGTACAGTCGTGTTAGTGGGAGGTCGAAAATAGCCTACGGAAGCTTGACGATAGACAGTCTTGCGATGCTTGAAACGTAAGACTTCAACCAGGCGCATCTCTAGATGATACAGGCAAGTGAGGTCCAAGCTACCTTCCGTAACAATTGTTCGCAATACTCTCAGCGGCGAGCGATGCCGATGGCCGTTCAGAAAGCTTTGTTCATGATGCAGCCCCCCCCAAGAAACCTGAGACCTTCCCTCCCCTGGTCCGCATACTGAGGCTATGGTAATGTGACAATTACCACCCACTTCCAACTTGAACAAGAGCCCAAGGCGCGACCGTTGTATTCTATAAGAAATCACGTATCACGATTGAACGTCACTCAGTGGAGTTGCGTTGGAAGCGTTTAGTTCGAATGGGAATGCGAGCGACACACATATTGCCAGGTACTGGTAAAGGTAAACGTTTTATTGGTTTATTAAAGGAGCTGCAATTTTACAATGCTTAAGCTCTCTTATATGTCACGCGGCGAGGCTCGAACCTGCGATCTCTGGCTTCCGATAACCAGAGACTTAGCTGTCCAAGCCACCGCGCTGACAGAATGCGCTAAGCGATACCGGGAAGGGTGGTGCTGTTGAACATCGTCAACAGTTCCATCAGGGGGGCGGTAATAGTGCTGGCATGCATTAGCATGCCAACACCCCCCCTTTAAAAAAAAAAAATTTTAAATAAAAAAAAAATTGACGAATTGCTAATACTGACCCCATCACCGCCGTGGAATGTGCTCGAGCGGGGCGGCCTTGCCTCCTGTGGGTGTCCATGTCGGATGGTGTGACACTGTTTCGAGAACGGTTCGAACGCTACAACCGTCACAAACGGTATACTTTTGCTACACCGTCACAAACGGTATACTTTTGCTACACCGTCACAAACCTTGACTTCTCGATAGATAAACCCGACGGTCGGCGTTCCTATTGGTCGATTTCCGTTCCTGACCACCGCGGCAGAAACCTCGTGTGGGATGAAATAGTGATAGACAGACACTCTCTCGTTCCTCGGGTCAACGTTATGTGGGTTTGCACGCTCAGTAGAACTGGTCAATTCAGTATGCATATCGTCAATCCACGAGGCGAGAAGGACCATTACGTATAATGTTCTGGCTACTAAAACGATTTCATACGCAGCAGTCATCATAGGCCTAAACATTCTGACCCCCTAGAAAATAGGTGTTTTCGCCATTCGTACGTTAACATGCAGTCTACAAATTATTTTATAATAAAGCACTTCCGGTGACCACTCCAGTTGCATTGGGGTCGATCACATAAGCGAGTAGGAGATCAACCGTAGCTATGCAGAACGGCTGGTATCCCAGAGACCAATAGCTTCATTTCAATCAGAATGAGTGTCCGGGGTGCATTAATTAGACTGTGTAGGGAAGCAAAAAACAGAAGTAGACAGAGCTTCCCGTAGCGTTCAGCCTAATGGACATTGCTGGGTGCTGCCACAGTGAGATACCTGTGGAGCGCGAACAGCGATTAGAGTGTTACTCGAGACTAAAATGATCTGTACCTGTTGCAATCGATTCCGCTTCAACGAATCGGTTCACTGCATAAATATGGAATAGAGTATGTATATCTGCCATTTACTAATTATATCTAAGTTTCCTACGTTGACTGAAACTCATGAGGAAACCGCTTAGCGACTAGTAATCGTGCAGTTATTAAAAACCGGAGACATAAAATGTCTAATTATCGTACTTCTAATAGGCATGTCTCCATTTCATCTGAGACGTTATCTAAGCAGAAACAGTGGTTTGCTTGCGATCCTTTGAAACGACATCTCAGAGCTAATCTTTAGCCAATATTATATTATTGTCATGAGCCCCATTCTCGGATCGACATGAACACGCGCACACGACGATTGTAAAGAGTTAACTAAGTCTCTGGCTGTAAAAAGCCGGAGGCCACAGGTTCGAGTCCCGCCACCTGGTGAGGACATATGAGTGAATTTAAGCATTGTAAAAATTGCAGTTCCTTTGATAATACAATACCATAGTAATAGTACATAAAGAGACCAGATGTTAGCTAATCAAACTCGGGATATCTACCCCAGTGAAGGATAGAGCTAAGGCAATCGCCGAAGACCGCTGGTCTAGTTATTGCAGATTCTGTTTACCTCATGGAATCGACTGACCGACGCCAATGGGCCTACGCGTGCTCCAGGAAGCGTGCGTCGTTCAGTTAGGCGTTCATAGTTCGAGAACACCGTGGAGAATCGCTGGACCTCGAAATTGCTGTATTCCTGTTGGGCAGAATTTCGGTTTGTTTAAATATTTCTCCAACTCTCGAACTTCCTGGTGATCCTAAAGAAAATAGCCTGAGAGCTGCGTGATTTGGCTCATCAGCATTTACAAAGGTACTGTAGAGTTACTACTATAAGTTGAACATTTTAACTTCGCACAACCAGGAGCCATCATATAAAGGTTTTTGCAATGGCAAAACGTAATGCCAACTGCTTAAATTGTGAGGAACTTGTTAACTTCTCTTAAGGACAACTTCTCCTCTTTTCGTCATCAAGTCTCAAACGATCGCGGTAAGCTGGCTTGCATAAAGGTGATTACGAGAATCTAGACGATACAAGAATCTCCTGCCCTAGTAGACGGTTGAAATCTTGTCCGAGGCTTAGCCCCACATAATAAGCTCCAGCGCTCATAACGAATCTCATTTTTGTATTAGGTACATTGATTTTAATGCTTTACTTCCGTAACATCGGCGCCTGCGAGCTGAACAGGGGCACTATCAGTTGCCTGCCTCATTGAAAGTTGGGCAGATATATATATATATATATAATATACATACGTACAGAGGTGCGCACTCGCGCCTATATATATATATATATGTGTGTGACATACATACACGACAAATTGGTTCGGCTCTTTTGAGCGAGGCTATTTGTCTCTTCAGCGTTCGCATTTGTTTGCCGATGTAGCTAGCGGCGGTAGTCGAGCTCGTGGCTGTTCTGTCCTTCGATCCTTTCACGGCTGCCTCTTGTTCCCGTCCACTAGTTGTAGTAGTAGTGGTCTATCGCCCGATTACACGATGTCGTTCGTGGCGAATAAGGCGGACGTTGTTGGCATCGTTCCGCGTCATGCTCTCGACAGGTGGGCGGCACCGACGGCACGGCCCGGGAGACGCCTGGATGAGAAGAGCGGATGTCGCTCGGTGTGGGATAGGCAGCCCATTCCTCCTCCGCCGGATCTTTCTTCAAGGGACCAAGGGACGGCCAAATGCCGATAGCTGCTATGGAGGCGATCTCTCTTCGGCTGCACGCCGCTCCTCCGTAGAAGCGTCCGTTCTGATGCGCCCTTCTCCTCGCTGCGTGCTGGCGCCCGGAAGACGTGGGCGTCCTTGGTAGTTGGCTCTTGGGCCTGCCGTGGCAAAGTCCCGCGGAGGCCCGGCAACGGGCACTCCCGTCCCGGCCCGGCTTGGCTGGTCCGTTCGACCGTTGGGCCGTGGCGAGAAGTGGCGCCAATGGTGCGACTTGCGGTTAGATATGCCTTTATAGATTGCCAATACAAAAAAACGACTCTATACGTCTCTTTGGCCACCTCCGGCTGGGCACACCAGCAGTCCTGGCAGCGGACTCATACTGGGGCACACGCCTGCACTTATTTCAGTCAAGGAAGAGCGGTCGAGTAAAAGGTGTGTGTGGGTGTATACATTTATTCTCTCTCTCTCTCTATATATATATATATATATATAATATTGCCGTTGATTGTCCCGCATGGTTTCTCGGACATACTTCTAGGGTGCGATGACACGGAGGGTGGACTGCACCTAACCGCTATCCATACAGTCCTCAGCTGTCTGTTTGTATCGAGAATGGTTTCTTGAGATATTTCAGCATATTATCATACGTAGGATGTTGTTTAAGTCTGACAGAGGAGAGTAATTGGCACTACTCTATTTCTCCTTGCGTTGCCTGCGATTCGGACTGCATATTACTCACACTAGATAAGGAATGAGAAAATTGTATTTTGAAATCTGGGACGAATTTTTGAAAGATAAAGAAGATCGCTTCCTCACGCGTGCGCTTTTGAGCATCATAGTTTCATCTTCGCGAATATAGTCTGGAATTGGTTACACATTCATGGCAGTGTAATGTAATGCGGGCTGATGAACTCGCGCTTTTGGGTGCAGGTATCCCACAAGGTGCTTCTCCGATCAGACATCTCTTGGGGTGGCACTCCTACGAAAGCCAGGGTGTGGTGGCTCAAGCATTGAGGCATATGCATGCACGCGTTGTCTTGAATTTCTTTACAGGAAAGACATACGGCTCGGGTTCAAATCCTGCCAGACGCTGATAATCTTTCGAGTTGTATAGCATCTCTCGTTATCTGTGAATTCTTGCCAGATACGACACGGTTGAACATCAAGCAAACGGTGGCCCCGACATGTTCTTACAATAATACCTAAAGGTTCAGGACCGAGGACTGTGCTGGGAGTTGTCAGTCCAAAGGTTGTTAGTACACGGGTTGTGTCTAGGAAAAGCTCTCCATGCACATATTCTGTGCATGCATGTTGCAGTTAGGGTGAGTGCCCTTCTTTGCCTTTGGCTTTTGTATTCATCCAATTATTCGCTTATATAAATTACTCCGTTGCAGCAAGAAGCACCCAAAGATTCGCATAAGGATAGTGGAGTACCCGCACGATCGGTGCAGCCTGTCCGAGCAGCTTCATCAGACCCCCTTGAAAATTGATCAGAGATCAGTAAAGCGCACGTGTCAGACAAACAGGTACCAAAGACGATGCAGCGCCACACCACTCGCACAAGTGTGTGCCGGGCGGAGGACATCTTTCCGCTACTGGAGGTAGGGACCAGTTCGCTATCTTTGGCTTCGTCCTTAACGAGGTCGTCGTCACCATTTTGCGCACGGTGGTGCCTCCATCACAGGAGAGGCAGTAGGGGGTCTGGCCTGTCTTGACCCGTCTATTGTCACCTCAAACAGCCGAGGCGGCAAGGCCGATATGTTAGCACCAGTCCTCGAAATTGCATTTGAGAGAGTCCGATAGGGGGCGGAATGTAATCAGAGGGAAGACGGAGGGTAACCCACTCGTCCGATTCGATCAGGAGTCGGCAGTCTGCGAGGATCATAGGAATGCTCAAGTGCTATAGAGCAACGAATAATATATAAATGTATCAGATATCCAATTAGTAAATAGCAGACCTACAACTAGAGGTTGTCAATTTTGAGAGATTGATTAATTGAGCATCGTTGATTACGCCTGCTTACACGATTCGTTCTGTTTACATATTCATTTCACATTTATTTAAAGTTAGGAAATGCCGTAGAGGTACCGACTTCACAAGTAAGTGTCTGCTGATAGTGCGTGGCTCGCACCCACTAAAATCCATAGTCCTTCTCTTAGATTTAACCCTAGCCCACTAGGTCCAACTCTTTTCGGGCCAACTCCCAGCCAAGATTTAACGTCTACAGAATTGCTTTTTGAATTATTTTCTTAAAGGGGCGTTGGCATGCTAATGCATGTCAATATCGTGACCGCCCCCTCTTCTGGAACTGTTGACAATGTTCAACAGGACCGCCCTTCCCGGTACCGCTTAGGACATTCCTTCAGTTAGAGTGGTGAGATCTGCACAGGCCCAGCGACGAGCACCACTCATCCCTCTTGCCGCATGGATTTGACGTGGTTAGCCAACTCTCAGCTGCTTCCCTTCTCTCTCATCCCAGACTTCCTCTCTAGGACCTCTGTCAGCTTCCCGTCCGTAAACGATTACTGCGGTCAATGGGGTGTTTGTAGAAAGCCCATGTATGTAAACATGCAGTATTTATGACGCATACAGCGGGTGTACGGTGCCGCCCTTTCTGTACAGTGGTAGCTGTGCCGAAGACCACATTAGTTGCCACTATTACTTTTCAGATCTTCTTGCGTAGAAACTGCCCATGCGTTTTGCAAGGTGAGGTAAACCATCTCTTGCAAGCTTTATTGGTTAGTTGATTAGGTCTAGGGTGCCGATTATGCAGATCACATTGGCAGCGTGGGCACCCTTTCGTCTAATGGGGCAATACATTTACTATATCATGTCGGTATATATCGAAATTATATTCCCCGTACGTTGACGACTACTGTGGTCAATAGGGTGTCATTATCTATCTTAGAGGTGACTCTTTAGGCTGACTGGCTAGACTCAAGCTAAAGCTTGGTTCATTCCGAGGCGTGCGAACGTACCGTGTGATATAGTACGTACATCTAAATACCTAGGGTGTGCTTGAATCGATGCTCATCTCAGGCCTCTTCTCGCACCCCCTCACGACTGTTGCTTAGGCATACTGCTTGTGCTCTTATTTTGTTTGCGAACGCTCGCAGAAGCAGCACATCACGATCCAACGAACAAGTACTGATAAAAAAAAAAACGACGACGATGGCCGCGACTTACTCAGCAAGAGCAGTAGAAGCGGCAGCAGCAACAACGGCACATGGGGGCCCTTTATGTCAGGGCGGGTGGGGAATGGGCCTGTTAATATATTCGTTCCCATAGGTTTGTAATAGCTGCAAAAAACGAGTGCTCGTCGGCCCCGTGGGCTCGGGAGGCATTGGGACTTCGTATTATAAGTAGGCTCCTCTGAATCCACAAGGAGTCGGAGGTCTGGCACCTGAGGTTCGCTGAGGCTAGCCTCAATATGGGACTACTACACGGCGTCCTCGAACGGCACAACAGGCGGTTCAAACGAGGAACCGCAAGTGGACACCACGGACGAAGAGGCGAGGATGCCGAATCTTAACATGAAGAAATTTGTAGAGTTATGTTTCTCCTCATTAGAATAACGCCCGGTGCCTGCGATACCATGTCTCGGCTTGATAGGCTGTTGGCCGTCTCGCATCGCAGAGGCTCGGTGGAGTCGTAAAAATAAATATTGGTTTTTCGTGAATCGGCCGGCTGCTATCGGTCGCCGGACTGCCGGGCCTGAGTTCGACACAAAGTTTCTGGTCGCTTCTCGCTCACTGGCTCGTTCGTTCGTTGGTTCGCGGTATAGTCATACCGGGGCGGAATGTGCGCGGTTCTCGTTGTCTGCTTTCAACCAGCCAGCCAACCAACCAGGCAGTCAGGCTAAGCCAAGCCACGGAGAAGAAGAAGAAGAATCGGAAACGTACAATCAGGCTAACTTGAGTCCAGCAGGCCGGATTCAGTTCAGGGTTTCTAGCGGAAGCAGCTCCGGTGTGTACTGCTAAGCGGGGCAGCCTGAAGCAGCGATCCAATCCGCTCCTCAATCCCCGCTTGCCTTTCCCGGCCCTGCCGAATCCACGCACTGTTTTCTCTGGATGTACCAAGTGGAATCGATTTCCCATGGTGGCGCAGAGGCAGCGGCAGCAGCGAGGAAGCACGCCTAGCCCTGGTTGTATCCGACACCGCCACCGCCCGCGCCAGCTCTGGCTCGCTCCTCTAACTCATATCAGACGACTGTGTGTGCAGCCCGCACTCACCCATGAGGCTGAGGTGATATCTAGCAAGTTGGGTATCTGCTGCCTGTCCGTATGTGTGAGGACTCAACGCGTCTATCCTCCGGGGCTCAGCTTCGCCGTGGCGGTATGCTGGCTCCGCATTGCCTATGGAGCCACACAAGCAGTCCGGCCTCAGGTCCCACCAAAATCCGGCCCCTCGTTCCACGCCGACCTCCCCCTGCCATCGGGGTTGCTATTGCAAACCTAAGTGCTTTACGCTATCCCTGGCTCGCCCCGCCATTGCAGCAAGATCAATTAATCCGAGTATGGCTTAGCTGGCCAGCGGAAGGCCCAGGAGCGAAAGGCAAGCAGAATATTTTTCTATTGCAGGCAGATCGCCGGTGGGGAACAGTACGAGGCGTATATGATAGATGCCGTAGGGTACTGACGATCGGGCAACACAGGGAGACGAGTCCGTAGAACTCGTTGCTTCGAACCGTCAACTACCACCATCACCGTTTTGGATGAACACTCTTCTCTTATATATATATATATATATATATATATACTATACTGTATATATATATACAGATGACATCAAAGGTGCATAAGCGTTCAACTTTTTGTACCAAAGACCTCATTTTAGAGTCATTGTACACGCAAAAGATTACGCTTCAAGACGAAAAACCGAGTTGTTGCAATTTGAGCTCAGTCAAGATATAAGAAACCAACCTCCGCCTATATGTTGTTCGGTCTATGTATTTCTAGATTTACCATTATGTCTATCGAGGATATCGGGATCATTGTCGATTCGATGTCACTTGTATAGGACGCGCAAAACTAAGGAGCTCCCACACCACGTATTGATTTTATGCATTTCATAATATTTTGACACAGATTGTTTAAATTCAATAGCTAGGTTTACAAGTTCTGTCACATTCGGTTGTGTGCCACAGGTTGTAGTAAAGATCTATCTTAACTATGTTTAAGAAATCATTTTCCGTTTGTTTAAGATTATCTTCAAAAGGCCGATTGCGGCGACCCAGGTCTGTTTATAAGGTACTAGCCGAACTTTCTCGCCCTCTAAAAAAAAGAAAACTTATAATAAACCACCCAAATGTATAGGTGCAAGTTGTATATATATATATATATATACTGTATCCAATTTCCGTTTATAAAATAAACGCGTATTTTCTATTACTTGACCAGCTCAGCAAATCGGTTAAGGCTTTGTAGAGCGCTCACCTAGGAGAGTTGCTGCCGGCGCCCGTAACGCGAACCAGCTATGACAATGCAGTCCCGCAAGCCTTGTTCAGTAGCACATGCAGCGAGTATAAGAAGGACATATGAACGGCCATATATATACATATATACATATATATATATATATATATATATATATATATATACTTATTTACACTTTTGTGCTTATACAGAAGGGGTGACATTTCGAAAGTGTGTCAGGGACTTGAGTGCAGCCCTAAGTTGGGCCCAGTTGGGGATGAGCGATCCTCTCTCTAAGATCTTATGCCTAAGGAAGGTGCGACAAGCTGAACTGGGTCGGGCTGGGACGTCGCCCTCGGAGCGCATCTTCTCATCAAGTGTTCCTCTTCTTCTCCTCTTGGTGACGACAGCAGTGACTGCATCTACTGACTATGTACACAATGGCGTGTACCTACTATGCTTGGCGCGAGTCTGCTGCCTGGCTTTAATATGATGCCACACGGCCGCCTATGCCGTCACCTTGTTCAGGCCTGTTGTGACTTGACTGCCTCAAGCAGAGCAAGCCAGGTTGAAATCTCGTCACAGATTCATATATATATATATTATACAAACATATGTTCCCTTACGTACACGAACTTCCCCCTCTTCGTAGTCGCTGTTTCCCGTAGCGAATTGGCGAACAGACTGAAACGTCGGCCGGTAAAGATTTAAATCCCATGCGAACGTTGTCTGCATCCATGTGCATAGGAACTGCGCTGTATATTAATTGCTGTAATTGTGTCATCTTCATCTGTCCTCCGCGAACGCAACAGACAGCCGCATCAGCCTCAGCAGACTGCGACCGAGAAGGTGGTGGTTTAATGGATAATGAGCAAATTAGTGCACACCGTTGTATATTTAGAGATTGAGATGATGATTTGCGACGGGTGACAAGTGGGAGTAAGCGTTGTCACACATTTTTTATATTAATAGAGAATCCGGAGTGTTTTAATTTTTAGTGTCGGCGGTTATAGAGGGTTCTCATTCATGCTGTACCTCTTGCGAATGCTGCACGTATTGGCTTCTACCCTAGCAATGAACAGTAGCCTTCATTTGTTGGTGAGACAACCTTTCGTAAGTGCTTCCAGCATCCAATCAATAGCGAACACATCAAGTGGAATTCATCTAGACAATATGTCTTAATATTTATTCACAATATTGCCGGATTGCTGTATGACCTTGATGGGCCACGTCACACGTATGAGATAAGCATTTACGCTGAGTATACACGCTTGCTTCGACATGTTACAAATTGAAGGTGGTCAGAGGTGTGTTCCATTCAACGTTTCAAAGCTGGCCACAGCTGGAGCGGCAGTAATCTCTTTGGAAAAGAATCACCCGTAATGGTGCTCTGGTTGCTGTTCACCGTTGACGAGATTCGACGAGAATGCGTGATCAAACTACAGACGAATACGTTACGATATAGCATTTAATCTTTATAGGACGCTCATCTATCGTTCATTTATGGCCCGGAAAAGTATCATAGTGAAACTGCTGTATGAGAAGATATTTCATTGCCTCTTCATAATCATTTTAAGTGACGTAGATTTTTTAATGCACGAATGCCCTGCTCATTATTGTTATTATTATGATTATTATCATTCTGACCGATTACGTAACAGGATAATATTATATTTTGATTAGGTTTGGAACGTTTCGAGTTAAGCTTTCATTCCGCTGGCTAAAAACAGCGGAACGTTCCGTTCGCGAGTTCCAATTCGAATGAATTCCCTCTATAATTACTGCTGCACAAGAGCAGCAATACTTCGTATCTGTGTTTCGTTCATCGTCTTATTTTTCCAATATACACTAGGTCGGGGTCCGAGCGTACCGTTGGTGCCAATTGAGGTGATCCACCAAACGCACCGCTAGCTGTAACCCTGCCCTCTGCGAACCCCAGCCATCTGTTTTTGTTGAGTGGGTAAGACTCGATTGGGCGGCGTATGGGGGGGTATTACGAACTTCGCCCGTTGGAGCCTGCCCGGTGCTCAGTGGACACTATTTGCTTTTACGCCTGCGGCTGCTGTTGGTGTTAAGGGTACCCCACGACGTAGATAGGGTGGGGTGGCACGGGAGGGACATAGCTCCTGGTGCTGCCACTGCCGCTGCCAGGGCCCGATGTAATTAGCCGGAGCTTAGACAACTCCAAGAAGCAGGAGGACGACAAGGAGCACGGCGACGGCATACGATGGAATAGCATAAGAAACACGTCCGAACGGGAGACGCGAAGGAGGCGAGCAAAGGAGAGAGAGAGGAAGAGAGAGAGAGATAAAAAGAATAGAGTCCGGGTGGACGGCGCTCCGTAGGTATGGGGGTTAATGCGGAAACATCAGACACACTTGCGCAGGCTAAGGGCTTGTCGGAGGTGAGTGGTCTCATAAAGCGCAAAGGGTCTCGGCGCTACAAGAACGAGATGCAGAGGAAAAGAACTCGCTGGCTGGACAAGAAAACGCTAGCAGGGTGGGTATATAACTTGGCCTCGCTTCGATATAGAGCCGCTCGTAGGTATATATATATATATATATTTAAGTGATCCGCAACCCTCGTGAATAACATGAGCATATGATACACCGACCGAGACTTCGGTGGACATCCCCGGTGGAAGCTGCGACGTTGTTGAGCAATAATAACAACTCAAATGCGAACGCCGCGGTGAAGTCGAGTGGTCGACTTAGAGTGGTTTGACCTGAATAACGGACAGTCGAAGGGTGACGAGGAGGAGCAATGGGGCGTCTGCATACCTTTTTCGATTACTAGATACCTCATTCTTAGTACAGTACTATTTGCAACTTGAATATAATTTAGTACACCGTAGAAGCTAGATAATTGTATGTTTGTTGCTTGATGAGAGGTTGGTTGGCGGAAGAGGAGTGCATTAGCATGGGCCCACTATCGGCCAAGACCGGTGGACGTTTAACGTTCTGTGCGAGCTGTAGTTGGCTGTTGCTTGTTGTAAAGGGGCTACTCGAAGCGTCCCGTCTGCTGACCTCTACTATAATAGATATAGCTATCACCATGGTAGACTCATCATTAACGTCGGTAGTCGGTAGCTACCCTTTGCCTTATGCCAGTAGCGTGGGGGGGGGAGGGGCGCAGCTAGAACAGCACTTTGCCTGTTGCTCTCGATGATTCTTGGTTAGCAGCGCCAGTTCGTTAGCAATGGACCAAACAGTTGCAGCAATCTAAGCTGTGTAAACTATGTTCGAGCAACGGGGATGCTCTAACGACAGACAGACATGTTAGGGTTGGTGGCGTCATTCTAGGTTGAGCGTGGTCGTAATACCCAAAGGTTCAGAGCCGAGGTCTGCCACATACATGCGGGGGGACAACTAAGAGTCACCTCAAATACTGTAGGTTGAGTAATGGGTCAAGCGGGATGGCGTGGGCTTTCGCCGGGAGCCTGGAAGCCTCGAAGGATATCCGGCTCGAATCCCGTATCGTTTGAAGTAACACCAAGGTATTATAGTATCTAGAATAGTTCTGAAGCATAGCTCAAGTGACAAGGCCTCCAGGGTCAAATGTGTAATAATTAAAAAAAAAAACGAAGAGTTGAGCAACGCAGAGCGCCACACACGACGCTACAACTTCCGACTTCCTCCACCTACGGTCATGACAGCAGGGGAGGCGGCCACGACGATGGTGGTTCAACGACGCTGTTCGTGATGATGATTGAAGGCATTCACATGTCAGGCAGCAATACAGCGGCGGAGGCGGCGGCTGCGCAGTACACCATTGCGCTATACTCAGCCAGCCTCTAACTCTAGCTACTATTCAGACAACGAATAAATGCATAAAATAACTGCTTGCCAACTCCACTTGCGACCACGGCCGCGCGGCCGGCGTCGCTGCAGCCGGTACCACTGCGAGTCAGCAGGATGAATTAATGAATGGTGAATAAGAGAATGAATGACGGATAGCAGGAAAGAAGAGAAATGGCTGAGTCCGAACGGACGTGAATAGATAGATGCGAAATGCTGCTGCTGCCCCTATACCCCTTCCACCAGCGTTCGGCTTCCTCTGACTGAGATAGATAAATAAATGAACGCTGGGTCGGTCGGATGCCCGCTCGCTCGGTGTGAAGAAGGAAACATATGCCCGGAAAGACACAAGGGGGTGGGCCATGCACTGGCTATGCTCGTCTATCTCTCTGTCTAGCTATCTGTCGGGGGATGTCGGGCAACGGCAGGGCTTGTTCGTTCGCTTGCTTGGCATTGCCGTGTTGCGGGGTTAGCGTGGTAGCGCCTCTCATATAGCGAGCATTTAAGTGTTTGTATGCAATTTGGCTTGTGTGTGTGTGTGTGTGTGTGTGGAACTTGTGTGTGCGGTGTTGGCCGAGTGACATCATGGGTTTGGTAAGGTCAAAGTAAGGTGTTGTCTGGTAGTAGTGGCACAGAGGGCATTCGAGAATATTGATCTAATTTTTTCGCCTTCTGTACGTACACTTTGATTAACTAGAAGCTCGAAGATAGGGCTCAGGTTATATGGGGATCTCGCGATGTTGTAACTTGCGGCGCTCAGCTAGCTCAAACCAAAGGGACGCATGATTCTATATAGCACACTTAAATCAAGGGAAGTAAACGAACGCGATAGAGGGAGATGTAGAGAGAGAGAGAGAGAATGCCATTCACTAAGGGGGTCTGCAACAACTTTCAGATGGATTGTCGCCGTTGTTGTCGTCTCATGGCCACGTGTGATTCGATGTCGTTCGCTTCTCCTGGCTGGGTGGGCAGCTCGTAGCCGATGGGCGATGTATAAGACGTCGGCGGCTGGAAGCGAGCAATGCGCGGAATTGCGTGGATTCATGAAATAAGACGAGCTCCCGACTAACCGACCTACTGACAGCGAATCTTTAACGAAATGCACGCCAGATGTACGTGCGACACGAATCTCCGTAGTGCATTTTCCGCCTGCGTCGCCACCACCGCAACCACCGCCACCTATTAGTACTTAGATGGCTAACTAGAGAATCACATAACGTTCCCCGGTGGCAGCGGCCACGTCATGGCGGAATGCTGTCGGAGCGCGTCCATGTTCAGTGTACGAGACGATCAGAGCGTATGAGATCTCGCTCGCTCGCTGGCGATCCACCGGGTGGCGACGGTCCGGGCCTGGAAACAATTAATCTCGTTGACGTGCCTACGCGGTACACTCCGAGACGCCATCTCGTTGCGACGACAGAATGCTGTTGTCGTAGATCTAAACGGGACCACGTGCCAAGACAGGCATAAACTGAGCGGACAGAGGGTGGTGTTACAGCAGTGTTAAACAGTTTAGAACGCGCGGACTGCGTCAAGTGGACGGATCGAGTGTGAACGTCTGCGGGTGTTTGCCGGAAATGGGATTTGCCTTGCCCCTGCACTATAATAAGAGTTAGCAGGGGCTCACGGCCCTGAGTTCGAGCAATGACCCCATGGCAGGATGGCTATTAGCTAGTTTGGTGGTGGTTATTCCCAAATTTGACACGGAGAGTCGAGCAAATGTCGAAACGAGCGATATTTTTCGAGGACAAGTAGCGATGCATGGGAGAATGGTGCTTTGAGTATTTCAGTGAGTTCACATAGCAACGAGTGTGTCCATACAGGACATCTTTTTTTATCTCGGTAGACGGGTTCTAAGAGTATTCGACGAGGTGATAAATATTACATTCGAATGCGAACAACTGTGACTAGTTCACTGGGGAAAGTTGAAAAGCTGGAAGGGACGTATTCCGTTACCGGTAGCAGGAACAAAAGAAATTGAGAATATTTAACCTTTCAACAACATATGTCCTTCAATTTTCTTCTGCGACATACCCCTACAAGAGGACAAAGCAATAGCGACGACGCAGAAATTTATTGGTGAAGATGTCATGTTGGACGAATAGCCTGTAAGTAAAACGACGTTGTCTCTTAATCATAGCTTTTTCGGAAAGCCATGCTAAAATTCAAAACTGTATTTGATACAAGTGTAATAGCTCGAACCGCCCGCAACGCACGGACTGTGTGCTGTGTGCTTGCCTCACGCCTAAGCCCGGGATCTTCCTCGAGCCGCCGCATAGTGGGTGACAGTTGTGCGACGCTAGAAGTGAGGGCGGACCTGCTCACAAGGCCGAATGGCGCAACCAGTGCGGCCCCGCGATACATTCATACGTCATATGTCTTTTGGAAGCTTCGAAATCCATGCCCAAGGATCTTGGCCGGGATAGCCGGCAGATTGGGGTGGGGGGCGAGGGGGCGGAATCCCAGGAGAGCCCGCTGTACGGATCGAGTTTCATCAAGGAAGCTTACGAACGAAGAAGCCGCGTCAACTTTCGCACACATCGAAAACAAATGGTCGTACTGCTCTGCAAGCTATAGACAGGCAGCACAGACGCTAAAGGACATCATAAGGCCGCTCCCCCGTTTGCTGCCCTGTTCGACAGTGGACATTTTGTAGGGTCTGTCTGGCTACCTCTCACGACTACGGCTCACGGGACGGCAACGTTGCAACGACTGAAAACAGCATTTTACTGCATTTTTTCGCAGCTACGCCCTCCCGGTCACTGGTATAGGCTTCGACAACATCGAACATTTGAAGAGGAAATATTTTATATCGTGGTATTGAGATCCAGTTAGGAAGGATGATGGTGAGCAGCTTGCGTCGGCTCCTCTGTGTTCGATCTTCGCGTGTATTTTCTTAAGAAGAAAGGTTACTCGTCTCATTCTTGGGTCGACGCGTAAAGATCGTCCCATTTCAACAACTCGACAGTGACAGGATGGGCGGAGCGGAGCCACGCGTGAGAAAAGCAGCATCAATGATCCCTGCGCAGGCTATGATTTCGTTGAAGGTCAATATTTGCACCTGCCTCACATAGGACCAGGAAGCTTAACGCAGCATAAACCAGCCTGGTACATGTTTTACTTACTGTATGCGCATTAACCTCGTGGTGAAACTCTATAGACTGGGTCGACACAATTTAAGAAGCGCCGTGGGCTGTTGGGACACTGTTCTCTGTTTTATCGATGCCGAGAAACCGCTACTCTGTAATCGATTTCTCTTCTAAAAAGCAGAAGAAAGATGCTTTTAGCAGATGTTGAAATATCTGTTCGTGTGTTGCAGTTAGCAATGGTATTCATAGTGCGTTTGTACGGATTCGCTTTCAATTGTTGTCTCGATTTATGCGAATCCACTTGGGAAAGTTGTTAAGTAGACTAAATTTCACGCCAAATGATCAAGCTGTTCGTTGGATACTGTCTTGTTAATGTGTCTATATGAGGTATGGAATGTTACCAGCAAACGTAACTAAATAAGGAATTACTATTTCGTCTCGGTAACGGCAGCACAATAGTGCCACGCTAAGTGCAACTGTTGAATTATTTTAACTGCAGTATCGAACATAGTTGTCTCGGGGCCAAGAAATGGGTGAAGAACTACTTCAACAACATACGAGAAACAGGCCAGGGTTGATGCAACTCAAACGTACGCCTATAGAAGTGGGAGTCTGCACAGACCGGGTGATTTACGTCAGTGCCCCTCGAAGAACGGCAGTGACGGTTCACAGACTAAGATGTGGGATGGCTCTAACTAATAAAACTCTATTGCACATAAAAGCACGGACGGATGCCTTATGTGAGATGTGTAATGTCTATGATGATGTCGTCCATGTGTTAGAGATATGTAAGACGTTTCAGACACAAAGTGGGGAATGGTTATATGATGTAAACAAGAACCAGACAAATCGAGCTGAGCTCTGTGGGTCAGGCTCCAATCGAAATTCACCCGACTTCTAGTTAAGTTTATTAAGCAGTGCAACCTGGAGCTGTAGTATGAGGACAAATGTCCGCAGGGCAGTAGATGAGTGCTTATTGATTAAATTATATTGACTAAATTTGTTAGTTTGTGTGAGTGGTCTCTGATTTGAGCCAATTGTATAATAGTTAAATGAAACAAAATAAAAAAAAACTGCAGTACGTCGTCGAATAGCTTTGGTGTCGAGACGGCATAACGTTGCTAGATGCCGTGTCAATGTTCAGATAATAACTATTCTCCCTAGATATAATAACTTATTTGTATAATGCTCGCTTCGCCCGATTGATGGGCAAGCAATGTTGGACAGTCAGATCAAGCAGTACGGATGGCAGGATAAAGACCTCACTCTACGACTACATTGCGTACATTGCACAACCTCGTAATATGTCGGCTAAGTTCAGTCGGACCAACAATCTGCGGTTGTGATCTAGGCTACTTTCACGGCCTTTCCATCTCGCTCTTGCGGCAAGTCGCAGCCCATTTGGTCCTCATGTATCGCATGTGAGATACATAAGGACTGTGCGTCCAAAGTAGGGGACGCCCAGGAAAGGACACCCAGTACTCTTCTAGAAGAAGGAGATGCGTCGCCAGCAAAATGCCGATTCTGATGTGGTCGCAGCGAAACTTAGGCACAGCCAGAAGAGCAGATGGACAAGCGTGCGGAGTACGCGGCTCTCCAAGGCAAGGCGAGGTGAGACACAATCAGCGAAGAGCGGTGGCCAGGCAAGGCTTCCTGTGAAGCCCTGCCGGGCACCTCTAGGCGGTCAGCCATCCACAAGCTCCTAACGGCCCAGCTTAGTGGACCTGGTCATTGTACGCTGAATTATTATAGCCTCTTGGCCATCTAGCACGGCTACTGCCGCCACCTCTATTTCCCCGTTCGCCTCCCGCAGCCCGCACCCCGCGTCCAAACTGCCAACTCTGACACCGTCGCTGGCCGTTACTTCTCCCGCTGGCGCGCTTTTCTTGCTGCTCTGTTCCACTCTTAACAAATGCCATATATTTCGAACACAGAGGGACATTTAGGGGAAAAGCGGTTGGTCGGTTCGTTGGTTGGTTCGTTGTCGGAAAACGGGTGCAGAATCGCGCCGCGGCCAGCCTGGGGGCCAGCTTCAGCAGCCAACTCCCCGTCGCCGGCTGCCGAGGCCGCCTTCTGCCGCTAGTACAACGGTGGGTCGCAAGAACGGCCACATGCCAAGATAGAGAAACAGAGATGGGGGCAGAGAACGAGAGAAAGAGAATGATGCGATAGAGAGAAATATAAGAAAACGGAAGAAATGTGATACTGGGAGGAGAACGCTAGGAAGTGAGAGAGAGAGAGAGAGAGAAAGAGAGAGGGATAGATGGAGAGAGACTGGCTGGTCTAAACGCCATTTCAAATGTTCTACAGGCACTTTCCCCTACTTTCTTTTGGCTTTCCCGTTCACGCGCTCGGTCGACCGACCGACCAACCGCCAGCCCGCCCGCCCGCTCACAGTAGTAGCACCCGGGGTCCGTCGCAGCAGTAGAGGCAGGGCAGCGAACGGAGCCAGCGCCGTTGTGAGCACCCGGCGGCGCAACGAGCAGTAGCAGCATCAGCACCGCCATTCCTCCTTGTTTCTCCGACTTGCCTTCGTCTTTCCCTCTTACCGCCACCTACCACTTCTTTTCCCGTCTGCCCTTCGTTTTTTTGTTCTCCCAGCGCTCGGAGAAGCCCTTCGTGGGGCGTGGCAGTGCGGATGCAGTCAGTCAGGGACAGACAGTTAGGGCGGAGCGGACGGCGGAAAGCCTCTTGCCTTTTGCGCCCCGCTCAACCGGCCATCTCCATAGCACGATTTTTTGCCAAGCTCTCCACCAGCTTCGCCCCTTACCAGCCTCCTTGCTATCTCTCATGCTTGCCAGCTCTTCCGTGTCCTCCACCCCTCTCTCTTCCTCTTTCTGCTCCTCTCTCATCCGCTTGTAGTTTTTCAGCCTCTCTCGTCGCTTTTCCGTAGAGCGTACTACCGGAAAAGTGGCGCCTGTCTGGTGAAGTCCGCTGTAGCAACGGGGGCCTGAAGGTCTCCTCTATGAGGCAGAACAGCGAACGACGGCTAGAGAGAGCCATGTCGCCTTGGGAGTGTGGCGGCGATAAAATCTCTGTAGAAAACGATGGAACAGCAGACCAGGGCCGGACCGCGTCGACTGAAGGCTGGCTGCTCCGGAGACGTCGCCCGCCCGACCAAGCGCCCGCTGAAGTTGGACTTGAACCGGCGCGGGTAGGCAGCGGGGTTGGCGGCGACAGCGGCGACGGCGTCGAAGAAAAACGCCAACGAAAAAGTGGAAGAAACACGACGAAGAAGAGGGACTACGATGGCGACGACGATGGCGATTCCGATGTTGGTAGCGCAGTGAACCGACACACAGCGGCAGAGGTCCGCCGTCCACTACAGCCGCCACTGCCACTACTGGTGTTTCCCACTCCATCCGGCCAAGATTCGGACCAAACTCGAACCACTGAAAAACCGAAGGAAACTGGTTAACGAAAGAGCGAGGCCGAGACCAGGCCGAAACAACGCGGCAATGACGACAAAAACAATTTAGAGTGAAAAGAAAAAAAGGAGTGCTGCCTGCTTGCCTGTTTGCGTCCCTGCAAACGCTACCAGCCGGAGAAGAAGGCAGCCCCCGGTCGCCGGCCGATAAGGAGCCGAGGCTCGGTCTCCCGTCCACCCGACGTCCCTTTGCTCTCTGCTCCTCAACAACGAGTCTACGACAGTCGACCGGCTGTTCGACGCTGATGTTACTCGGTACTGCAGTGAGGATTGGGGAGCGGGGTGCTGCGTGGGGCGACGTGGCGATAGCGGTGGAAGTTTCAGTGGGGACCACTTGTACTTTCGTATCGTCAGTCCACGGAGAGATCCACATGATGGAGAAATCGCGCTTCAAGCCAGCATCTCTAGCCTTGTTCGTGTGATATACTTGACAACAAAAACAATAACAACGACAGGGTCAAGGATATCACAAACTCGACCAAAGTCGGGATTCGACTGCTGTGTTGTTGAGTACGGATACACGGTGGAGCAGCAAGTGGTACAGGGTATACATACATGCTTGCAAGTCGAGACAATCACAAGTGTAGCAAATCACGCTTTGTTTTAGCGCTCTTCGCAGCGAAAATGACTTGATCAATCTTTCAAGTCATGATGAAGTCTTCTCCATTAATCTGGCATTCCATAAAGGCGCAAGTGTGCCCGTTAGGTACAAATCATACGTCAATATTTAGAGGCATATATCTGCCAAAAATTTGCGTTCTCGCGAGTAATATACCATACCAGCGAAGCGATATCCTCTATCCCAAATCTACCTATATATCCAAAATGTATTTTCAAAAACAGTAAGTTTTCATGAAGTCGTCGGGCAGATCTATACATTCGCTAATGGAAACCAGACAACCCGCGATAAATAAGTTTCGGCTTTGGAGAGTTATGTAATACAACTAACAAAATATTTCACGTCCCTTTGTTATATACCAAATCACTTAACTAACCTCTAATCTCCAATAACTACGTCGCATCCTGCATCTCCGCGTATTGTGGCATTGATTCGAGTCTAAATTGCATTGAAAGTTCCTGGAAAACTCCAGCTTGAACAGCGCACGTCGTACAATCCAAAACAGTTCGAAGCAAGGGGCGATATAAAGTAACTCTAGACAAAGGTAGCTGAACTTCCCGTGATTCCCTAAATTGGTTATTATTTAAACTGTATCGGAGCATACAAATATCATGGATATTTACCGCAAACCGGAAATACGACGCCAGCTGCCGGTAGCAATGCACTATTAAATGACATAGTGATATCTTTGTCTTCCATTCGTGATGACGTCTATCCTATTTATAAATGACACCTTAGTAAATAGGTGGAGACTAGAGCTTCTATATGAGAGTTATACCTTCATAAAATAATATATAATAGTATTTTAGATGGCGGTAGTGATGCCCAGAGGCGTTCAACCATTTAAAACTACGATATCATTCGAAGGAGCCCAGTGGAGAAACATTAGAGATACCGGGATTTAAACGCGGACCCTCATCCGTGCGAAGCGAATCCTCGACTGAGCTACATTCTAACAACCTGCCAAGCTCAGGTAGACAGGACACTGTCCCAAAGTTGCACTCGGCAGTCACAACGTAGAATGCGAATTCTCCTGCAGCTCCTGCTTTCAAAACAGAGAACCTCTACGGAGGCTATACAGCACCTTCCCAAACGAAATCCTCTTGGAACCCGCCGTTCTCTAAGATATTCATGCATATGTTTGCACACACGCAGTCGCTTTAAAAGTCACTAGCGAAGAAAAGGTGCTGACATCAGCGATTTTAGATCATTGCTCATCCATCCGTAGACCCTATGCCGTCTAGTCTCGAGGCCAAATGCAATGTTCCTCTGCATACGCAGTCCTTTCAAACGCCGAATCTCAACGCATGATCTACTACTACTGGTCGATTGAAAAGGCATCCGGAAGGAAAACAGTCCCTATGATAGATTCTATGATGCTACAATAACAATAGCAGCTGGAGTATCAGGGAGAGACGTGTAACAATAGTTTTGGCGATAGGGTTTCTCTAGGTTTTTTCTTCGATTGCATAAAATTGAACCTGCCGAATTCGTTGACTAGCCTACGAAACAACACGAATCGCTGGTTACTGTTTTACATAGATTGCCCCGAAGCTGCTGCCGACGCTTTGAAATCCCTCGGGCAGAGTTCGAAATACCGCCTCCTCTCTCATATCACCGATGCGGGCCGCAATGTATGTGAGAACGATAACAGTAATGCCAGCTCTCATAACGGGAAAATGATCTCATAAAAATGATATCATCGTTGAGTGATCGTTCGGATCGCATTTCACCAGAGAGAGAGAGAGAGAGAGAGAGAAAGGCCGATACAGACGTTTTTGCAATAAATAAGAAAGAGCATTTAATAGTGTCCATTCTTGGGTCTGACTAGGGCTGTATCCTTACGATGTGCTATATACCTTGTGTTGATTTTCAACTGCGATGGATGATCTCTTATGCACGATACGAAACGCGGCGTAATACCTGAAAATATGCCTGTTTGTTTGTGCAACCGTGTGACGCTATACTTCTCTGTAACTAGGGCACAGCGGTACTCGTTCATCTCTGGATTTTTAATGGCACAATAATAAGTTCTCAATGAATTGCTTTTCTGTTTCTCTTTGGTTGCACCTACAGCCATTCGATTAGGCAACTAATCGAATGGGAGACCAGCAAAGGCTCTATGATTCGGTGAAAGTATTCCATTTCTTAATATTAGCTTTCTGCTCAGTCACATCTAGTGGACGTATCATCGCACTGGCCACCCTTAATATATTCAACTTTGATCAGCGCTGCGCCACGAGCGGTTCGCCTTTGACAGCTCTTTTTTTCATATGAACACGCGTGTGCACCAATGAAATCATACGATTAAACTCCCCGTATTCGATTCTTAGATTAGACGTGAAACTCGCCGGTTGAGATTGGCCGGGCACTGGTGGAGCTACGTGGTGGGAGAGCATTTCTAGTTCGAGGCCACGAAACCACAGAGTGAACGATGTACCTGTAGGGGACTCACGTAGTTCGTTTGCTGTTATCAAGAAAAACGGCAAATAACAGTGCGGTCAGCAAAAGTAACGAGAACGATAGTGTTTCGGGCGGAGGATATCGGCCACTGGTGACAGCCTCAGCTTCACCACTTTGGCTTTTTTTTTCTTCGAAAACGAAGTGCTCCTTCGCAGCCGGCCGAGTTTAGGAGCGAGGGTTCCTGCGGTTGAGTTCACAGTCTGAGTTAACAACCGTTAACAACCGGCCAGGCCAACAAAGTCGATGGGGCGAATTTGTGGCAATAGCCTCAATTTCTCTCTCTCTATTTATCTCGTCTCTGCAATAGAATTTCTTACGCGAATTACCCTTACGTGCTTGCGCTTGATCTAAATTCCTGTAGACTCGTCGCCAGAGGAGCTTGTTAGGTAAGCGAAGGACGAGAGCCTTTGGGCTAGAACTGCCAAATGTACCCATTATTATCTATTTGAAGGCCTAATTGAGACCTATGGCAACCCTATCCAATACGATATGCACTTCGCTGATAGCTTTAAATGCAAACAAATTTCTGTGTACTGTGTGGTCCATGTGAAAGTTCGTTTTAATTCTCGCATAAACACTTGGGCTGTCGAAATGGCCAACCTCATTCGAGTGAATTTATTATACGGAAGAGTACCACATAACTAAATAGGGTTGAAGGGTTTCACAGTGGGGTTGCTCACCGCTGGAACCGTTGTGGGAGCCGGTTAGCTCTCTGCTATTTACGGAGATCAGTCGGCTTGTGGCCTGTCGAAGACCCACAATTCTCAGATCGCAAATTTAGTTAGACGGTTATTGAATAGTACGATCCCTCGTATTCTCAATACGACTCGGGCTGGTCTCACGTTCGAATCCGCGTTCTCACTAGTCAGGAAAGGAACACAACCACGTCCTAGTTCCTTCATCCTTTTCGTCTTAGTTCCTAAATCCTTATCGTTCCTTTATCCTTAGCCCTTCTATCCTAGTTAAGCTGGACTTTCGCAACGCTTTCAACTCCTTACGTCGCGACCTAATGCTCACAGCGGTGAGAGATCATGTATCCGAAATTTTCCATCTACTTGACCAAACATATCTGGAACTGTCTCTGCTATTTCACAGCGAAAATGCGTTATCCTCGGCAACTGTCATTCAACAAGGTGATCCGCTTGGCCTCGCCTTATTTAGCCTAGCTTTGAAGGAGTTAGTTGACTCTTTGTTATCTTCTTTAGACCTTTGGTTCTTTGACGACTGCATCTTAGCTGGAGATATTGAGACGGTTTTAGCGGATATTAGGAAATTTTTAGCATTTCAATCTCAATCGGACATATTTATTGATCTGGCCAACATTGAAGTCTTCTGCCGGATCTTCATTAGTACAAGCAGTTCGCAACATCCTTCCTGAATGCAAAGAAATCCTCGAACTACCGAGAAAATCTCGAACTACTACGATGTCCTTTACTTTCTAACGGATTTCGACCACGTTTCAAATCACAATGTGAATAAGTAGCACGATTAGCAGCTAAAGTTTGTAGTGTTTCCTTTTCTGCCCACAAACAAACATCACAGCCTAGCCTAAAATTGAGATGAGCAAGGTGTCCAAATTTCGATGCGCTGTTGTTGATAATTTCTCGAATGGCTCGAGTGAATGAAACCAACCGTGGCCGACAATCTTTGGCGATCGTTTTACTAGACGTTTGCCATTTTAGTTGCCGAAAAGGCTTCGAAACTCGGAATATTTTTGGGCGTATGGGGTCGAGTATGAAAAGTCGTTCGCTGTGAACTGGATTTCAACTCGAAATCAGGCTCGAAAGATGGAGATTCCCGGCAATAAGCAAGTGCACTTCCGACACCTGCTTTCCCTCGGCTTTCGTTGTGGTCTAACCGCCTTCGCTACAGCAAGGGCGACCTCTACCTAGCCCAGTTGCATCTTGTAAACGAGGCTATTCAGATGAAGAAAACCGACAGGCGAGGCCAAGTCATCCTCCTCCACGACAACACAAGGCCTTACACCGCGAGAAACACCAAAGCGGCACTTGAAACGTTCGGATGGGAAGTTATTGCGCACCCACCATATTCGCCAGACTTTGCTCCAACAGATTACCACCTGTTTCGTTCACTGGGGAATCTTTTGAGTGACCGGCATTTCGACGATTCAGAGGACCTAGAACGGGGGTTGGTCGCCTTTTTCAACTCAAAAAACCAGATTTTTTGGCTTTCGAGACACGGCAATCAATGCATGTTTTTTTGGTCACGTGTTCGTAACATGCGCCGTAAAATATTGTTCGATCATCAGCTGGATCGGTGTTCGGCAAATCCCTGTCAATAAATTCAACGAAACAAAAACCTTCTGAATCCAAAAAAGAGAAACCGCCTTGGGTAAGGAAGCGGTCATGGATTCAGCTAGCACAAAATACGGAACAGCTGACTGAACTTTGGTGCGAAACATTGGATTTGAAGACGTCGAACGCTTTTAGTTTGACCCAAGTCTGGTGAGTCCTGAGAGTACGTTCTAGGATCACCTCCATATGAGGATATTAACGAAAGGTCTGCTCACAGCAAAAGAAAACGCGGAAACCTCTCCGCTTCGGACGCAATTCTCGTGGCACCCATCTCTGCAGAATCTTCTTCATGCAAATATCGTCATTGACGGTGCGCTGAACCGTCAAATACCTGGGGTACGTCCATCTGTGTGGCTCGCAAGCGAGCGCAGGCACTCGCGCCTCGAACATTGGAGCACACACATTAAATTTGTCCACTGCTTCTTGTCGCTCTGATCACCTCCAGTTTTCACCTGGACAGCTTGTCTCTCCTACCCTAAAGTGCGCACACAATTCCCATATACTTCCTCGCGGGCCGGGCAGACAACAGGCAAACGACGTGGTGTTCTTGAGCGTACCATTTATCAGCGTATCTGGAAGCTGCGTCAATATTGCACACCGTCCATTCTGCATTGTCATGCTAGAGAATGTATCTCGCCGATGTGCCATTTCGTTTGCGTTGACTCTCGCGGTAACAATGTCGTTGCCGTCGAAATTTCGCCCGACCACCGCGGCCTACTCGTCCACTGCCCGGTGATGGCCTTTGGCCGCCGCACACCGCAGTCTCTGTTCATTATTCATGATAATTCGCCATCATTAGGGGAAAGGGTCAAAGTATCTTTCCCGACAGCGGCGTTCTATATTCCGTGTGAGCTGTGTTGGTGTTGGCGACTGGCGAGAAATGTGTAAAGATTCTTCTGGGATCCTACGACCAAACACAAATGAACATTCTCAGAGACATTGCGCTTTCGATGATAAATATACATAATACCTACGAAAAATTCGTATTTCGTAAGCAGAAGGATTAATGCGAACAGGTTAAAATCAAAAGATTAAGAAATTTTCAAATATTATTGCGATTTACTGACGATAATGCATTTTATATAATATAAGAACAAAGCGACGACCTAGAGCGGCAACGAATGAAGTCCTGTAAGAAAGCGTGGCACTTGCCATAGTTGGATCGACTTGGGATCTCTGTTGGATACCTAAGGCGGGATAACGGGCAAGATTACGAAGCGAATCGGTGACATGCAAAGAAAATGGGCCTTTTAAATTACTTACATTTTTATAAAAATTTAGACCAAACTCCTACACCTTGTTGAACGCTTTAGAAAAATCAAACTTTACGATGGCAAATACTTTAGCATTGTTGTGTATATTAATGGGTATTCACTTATCTCTTTTATTTGGCTTCATTTTTCCATCATCAGGTGTAATTATGGATATTCTAAAAACATCAGGCGCTGTTTCACCTATCTAGGCTCTACAACGTTTGAAGAAAGCTTCCTCATCACAAAAAAAAAACTCTACAGCGTCTGAAAGGGGTTCAAATATCATAGGTCCTCCTTTTCATGAATACAAAAAATTGAGGGACTAGTTCTGAGGTAGTGATGTAGAAAATCCGAAGATTTTGCTCATATTGGGACGAATTCGCTCACGCAGATAAGCTTGCATATGTTCGTATGTACTTGTATCCTGCTACTATGCAACATGTAGATATTCTGTGTTCATATGGCAATTGCGCATTCAGGTCTACCATAAAATAGCTGCGCGCTAGTGTGTGAACATACACATGTATTCAAGCCATACACGTATGTGGATATTTCCGAATCTCTTCCGGTTTGTGACGGAAATCGGATCTGCTATATCGTTAGTCTGGGCTGGAACTGCATGTCACGAGAAGCTATATGATTTTTGCAAAAATATTTGCTTTCGTTGTGATTATTGAAGAAGAGTCATTTGACAACTCAGAACAGTTGAAATCGATGTGAGGGTTATTATACTATAGCTGCATGCAACGACGAGTTACGTAGTCAGAAGTTATAAATAAGCTAAGACGAGGGTAGACGCGAGAACTGGCTGATTGAGATGCGGCAGAAATGCAACAGTATTTCTGTCGCATCTCACAAGTCTCATTCATGACATTAGCATCAACGATACCATTACCACTGAATGATCAGCTAGCTGGTCCTCAGGGCTTCCAGCCAAGCAGGCCAGAGTTTTCCGGCCTCATTTCGCCGCCATTTTCGCGTTCCCGAAAGAAGAATCCAATGGCCACTCGAATGATGCCTTGACCAATCAGTGGTTATCACTACAGCGATAAAGATAGAACACAGAGAGAGAGAGAGATAAAGCTAAGGGGCGAGAAAGGGATAGATTCATCTCTTGCCGATCCCTTCGCTTTTGTTCAAATGAGAAGGCAAGGCAGGGATTAACTCGTTCATGTTGCCGTCTGCGTTTGCGTCCCCGGACCCCGCCGCCGCCGCCGTGCCGCCTCTCACGTCGGCCATTCGGTCGAGATGGTGGGAGCGAGATGGCGAGATGGCCCGGCAGGCCGGTCCTTGTTGCTGCTGCCGTCGTCGCTAGCCGTCGCGCAGGCCATTGCAATCGCACGGTCCTCGATCGACCTTTATCGCAGTCTTTTGCTGCATTTCGATCGGTGGCGCCCACTGAAGCTCCGCTGGTGCCGACTGGCTCGGCTTCCGCCCATCGGTCGCATTCGGTTGTCTGCGCCACGACGGCCACCCTTCTGGGCTCGGCTACCAAGTCACCAGAATCAGTGAGTCTCAGCTGGCGCGCGGCCCGATGCCCCCGAAGCGCTGCGAAGGGGTGCGGCGGCAGTGGGAAACGAAACGCCGTTTGGAACGAGGAGAAGCGAGAGAGGACTAGCGCTGGGAAATGATTCCAATGGCCAATGAGACGAAGGGTCGAAGTCTTGGAGAAAGCGGGCCATCCGAGGGTGGCAAGTCCGCGCTTGGAGAGGAGCCGAGGTGGGGTGCGATGGCTGAGAAGCAGCAATTGCCGAAATGACCGTGGATCTCTTTGAACGTCTGAGCCCACATGCGCGATCCGACTTCCACTCTCGCAAGGACGAGAAGTAAGGAAAGAGAGTGGGACGAACGCTATCCTCGCATAACTCGCGCAGTCATTTCTTATGAGATTTGTTGGTAGCACGCTTTCCTATCCTACATGACAGCGTAGGGCTCAGCACGTTTCGTTGGCTTTTAACGTTTGGGCATGCTAGGCAATGAAGCCATCGCGGGCGTAGCCTGACCTACTCCAACAGCATTCACTTTGAATTCGAGCTTGATATTCTTTAATCTCCCTTTCTCTAGAGATGCAGGACATTGTGACCCCATCCGCGAGCTGCGTTTTGTTGTTTTTGACTCGTTCAGCGTAAACGATACTTGCTTTTGGTCTCTCTCGGACCCTGTCCGAAGATTCGAAGTTCGCTGAATTGTCAGTCAGATTTCGTGGCGTTGCGACGCCGGTTCGAGCGACCATAGGTCAAAGGTTCACAACCACGGACATCTCGGCCTCGTTGTCTCATGAGGGGGCGAGCCGACTTCGAGGCCCTGCTCTCTCTCCTCGTTGGCGTGGCCACTTTTTTGAGGCCTGCTAAGGCCACTTGCCGAACTCCAATTTTGCTCGCCCCTCCCCGCGCTGGATGTTGGCGGGCTATATCCGAATCGCTGGGGGCTCAACAAGCGACCTCCTTCCCGGAAGGCCCGCAAACACAACTGCAGCGACAGCAGCGGCGTCGAGCGCACCGCTTGTGGGGATGAGGTTCCTTGTGGGGATCGTAGAGACGGGCTAGTCCTCCGTTTGTTCGTAAGACTTTGGCGGTGGATGGTGGGAGAATCGTGGGGAAAGAGGGTTCTGGGAGCTGAGCAGGACGGCCGAGCTAGCAGGCAGTAGAGGACTCAGACCGGAATATCAAGCAGGAGATGGCAGCCGGGAGCAGCACTCACCGCCGCCCTCCTAGCCGGGTTGACATTGTTTATAGGGTCAGCAGTTTGCTCCCTCGCGCTATCCTGGACGCTGGGCTGGCTTCGCTATCCTTTTTGGCCTTTCCTCATACTGAGTGTGTCTTGGTCGGTCCGCTCCCGTCGGCACCTCCTACTCTCCTTAGGGAGTTCCCAGTGAACGAATGGACAGCGACGACGGTGGGGTAGTCGGACGGTCCGGGCAGGCGGATTGCTGAACGCCCCAACGGAAAACGGTGACGACGACCATGGCGACGTCGCTGCCGCCATGAAAAAGGCGCCAAGAGCGGCCGGTGGCGGTAACGGCAGTAGTAGTAGTGGTGGTGCTGCCGCTGCTGCTCATGCTGATGGTAGTGGTACCGGGTAGTGTAAGGGATAAGATGGGCTGCGTGGGGAACCAGCCTTCCTGTCTGCCTGCCGGGAGCGACTTCCAGCGAAGGCCAACGTTTTTAGTTATGATTGATGTCCACTGCTGTTGACTCCTATATTCTTGGGTCTCCGCCTTGTCCTCGAACCTTAGCGTCGGTGGGTGGTTCGTTGGTTGGCTGGTTGGTCGGCCGGTCGGTCGGTCGGTCGGTCGGTCGGTCGCTTGCTTCGTTGGGCTGCTTCCCATCTCCTTGCTGTCCGTCGTTGTCTTGCCGCAGTGCTTCCCTCTCTCTTTCGCTCTCTCACCCTCACTGTTTCAGTACCTTTTCGTTCGCCTTTTGCCGCCTATACTCCCATAATAGCCGGCAGTGAGTGCGATATGGCGAGAGCTAGTAGTGGATACCAGAATGAAGAGAATGACGGTGGAGCGGGCGGGCGGCCTCGCCAGCGGATGCTTAGACGACGCCATCGGCGGATGACTCGCAAGGGCGCGGGCAGACAAGAGCAGGAGACTTTCGGCCCTAACTGAGTGGGTGACTCTGACACCACTATGGAGGCACCGCTGCCACTGCCTCTGTAGGGTGCAGGTCCCTTCGTATTGGATCACGAACGAGGATTTTAAGTCGGACAAATTTCCTCGAAGCCCTGTCCGTCTGCCAGCAACGCCGTGGTGGGCGTGTGCGAATAGTAGTGGTAGTAGTAGTAGCTTGAGCGCAAGCCGCTGCTACTGCGAATGAGTTCGGCCACGACGATGGCGGCTACGTGGAGTTTGGGGTCTCGGCTCCGAGCTGATACGATGAGCAGGACGAGGAGGGGCCGCCGACGCTGGTCCGTGAACCCCAACTAGCGGGGCATAGGGCGTAGGAACGGCGCCACTGGGGTGTGGGGAGGGGTCATATATATATGAGGATTATTATGATGATCAGAGAAATATGCAAGGATGTTAATACCTCTTTGTGAGCTCACCAGCTCCGGTCGCGCGGCGGTCGATCAGGCAAGCTTTTCTCTGCCAGCTCCGTCCGGTCTGCCCGCCTCCTCTCGACGTTGAGCTGAGCAGGACAAGGATAGGCAGGGAAAAGCGGAGCAGGGCTAAAGCAGAGGAGACTCCGAGAGCCGACATTGAGAGAGTCAGGAAGAGAGAGAGAGAGATCGGAGCAACGGCAGCGACGGGGGCAGCGAAGCTGGTGAGGAGATGAGCGTTTCGAGAGAGCGTAGTACGATAGTATTAAAAGATTTTTCAAAAACGCGGCCGGCGTTCGCTGGCGAACGCTCGACGGCGCCCTGCTCTCCCGTAGCTGCTGCAGCAGCCGACCCCGCCGCCGCTGCTAGCGGGCCAACTCAAGCGTGCAGGATTACTCGGGCAGGCAAGGGAGCATAGCGACCCAGTGGGCTAGTGGCGCTCTACTTTCTCGCTTTCCACTAAGATGGCGAACGCAGACAGACACGGGGAGAGGAGTGGAACGGTTGAAGAGATAGCGCTAGATAGGAGAGAGAAATCGAGAGAGAGAGAGAGGAGATCCCCCACTTGGTTCCGGACTTCCGTCCACTCAAACCTCACCCCCTCTCCCCCACGCTGCCCTGCATCCCGCAGTACACTGGGTAACGTACATGCATGCAGGCCACATGCAGGCAACGCAGACGCAACACAAGCCCGCCGACAGAGGAAGAAACGGGGAGAGAGAGAGAGACCGAGAGAGAGAGAGACCTAGACCTCTGCCGATCTAACGAAACCTTTCGGCAGTCATAGCGCCCAAAAAGTACTTATTTCCAACGAACTAGTGTTACGACAAAATAGAGTAGGAGAGATAGAAGGAGGTGCGCACGGTGAGATGCTTGTGCAGCCTGTGTACTTCATTGTACCATTGCATATAAGGTATCAGCATATGTGAAATATACTCTATATATATATATATATAAGAGCAATATATATATGTCTCTTTTCTGCTTTGCGGTCACCACCGTCGTCGTCTACGTAGCGTAGCTGTGACTGTGCTGGTATGAACACATGAGGTTATTTTGAGGTCGGCGTGAGATTAGTTTATCACTGGTCATTCATTTCACAATTTACTGGGGACCCAGCTGCCAGAAAAACACAAGCAGCACCAGTGTGTGTTAGTATAAATCGTGGTTTCTTTCGAATTATCCTCGTTCGGCTGGCTGACGCCCGCAAAGGAGAAAGTAGGCAGCATTGTTCTCGTCTATTCCGAAACAAATGTTTGTCTGATTTCCAAGAGCTCCCTCCTTTTTTTTACCGATTTCAGACACCGAGATGGCGTCGCGCCCTCGGCATACCCTCGGTGCGCTATATCCGCCTCAGCCCGAACGTTCCGTGGCCTCAACGAGTTGGCCCGTTCTCTTCGAAAAACATCTGCCCACTCCTCCTCGTCGGCGGGTCGTTTGTATCGTTGTCGCTCAGGCGAATTGCTTGAACTTGCGAGCGTTTGTCGCCCACCGTCGCGTCCGCCGGCCCCGTCCAGTGAGCTGGACAAACAGAATGGCGGAGAGGCGAAACTCTCAACCGGCCGGGCGTCCAGTCGAAAGGCTCCCACCAGGGGATGGGAGTTGTCGCATACCGTTCGGTTTGGTTCGTTAATAAAGTAGCAGGAAGTTTATTGTTCGCCCATTACCCAACACTAGCAAAAGCGGCGGCGACTGCGAACCTTCTTCCGGCGGTGTGTTTCGTCCACCGCTTCGTCTAAGGCGTTCGGCTCGGGGGCAGAGTAGCGTATGGGAATAGCAATAACAGTGGAAAGAAACGCCACGCTCTGTATTATAGCACATCTGTCTATCCAATCCGCCCAGCCCGTTCGGAAAGGTTTGCCATTGGCTACGGCGGCCGTTTCTCCTGCAGTAGCCGGTTGCGAGCGCAACCGCTCGCGACACAGCGGTCGGTGGCAGGACCACAGCTACCTGCCTCAGGTCCACCACCGCTCCGCGAACGATGCTGTCGTTGCCCTGAACTCGTTCACCGCCGATTTTCCCGTTCCGAAGAGGGCCGCACGTTGCATGGCCAGCGCCGCCGCAGCCGCAGCCGCCGCAGCCGCCGCCGCTCCAGCAACGCGGGGTGCGGTGGCCGAGCTTGCGTTGCCATCTTCCCTCTAGTTTGTTGTCCTCTCGCCTCCGCTTCGACAGAGAACAGCAAACGGACAGCACCGGATGAAGGCAGGCAGACTCGCAAGCTGGCAGGGACGTAGCACAGCGGCCAGGAGTTGACGCGTGCCGAGCCAAGCCAGGTTGACAAAGACTTGATTGACACGAGATAACTCCTGCTGTTGGTATTACTGCCACTGCTCCTGCTACATACTCCTATTGCAACCGACTGCCGCCTCACCGTTCCTGCAACGACGCAGCGAGGTGGCCGACATATTTTGTTGACAACAATGCTCCCTCTCTCTCTGTCGGTGTGCTACCTTCGGAGAAGACACGAAGGGAACGACCCGATTGCCTGCTGACTTCTCCCGACCGGCCGCGCCTCTACCTCAGGCTATCCGCCTTCGCCCCGTACAGGGAGACGGGGCAGAGCCAAGATAGCGATGCTTGCCTAGCTGAGTGAGGTTAAAGAGAGGCCAGCCCGAAGAAGGCCCAGTCCGCGCCAAGTATTGTACAATGCGGGGAAGGAGGCAGAACGCAGCACATGGCCAAAGCCGCCTTTGCTCAGTCTATTGTGAACGACTACCATCTAACCTAGCAACTGTTATAGCAACGTACTGAGGAAATCGGGTGGGCCAAGATGCAAAACGGCAAAGGTATCCCTCTGTGTGCGTGTGTGTGTGTGTTTATATATAGTAGCACCCGCTATTTGTGCGAGTGCCGGATTCCGGGGCTATGCGCAGACGCAAGATCATCCCTTCCTATGATATGCGCCACCATACAATAACACTGCCATCAGGATCAGGCAGCCATCGGAGCACTTCGTACGTGTGTATGCTGTCCGACGAGCGGGATGCCTGCTTGCGGCGGCATCGACGCAGCAGGCGCCTCTAACCGGTCCGCCCCGCCTGTCCGGCCGTCACTAAAACACACTTTTATGAACTTAGTTTGTCTTCCACTTTTGGCTAGCTTTCGAGCCCCTGGGACGCTCATAGCTTCACCGCCTCACTGCCAAACCGGTTGTCGGAGCTGCCTGTCTGGCCCAGCAATTTGATGTATTAGCGCAAAGATTAGATTAGATACGGCAATAGCCCAATAGGATGATGATCTCGTATTTGGAAGAAGGGCCGAGCCCGCGCGAGGCTAGCCTGCTTCGCTGACTCGCGTGTGCTCCCTCGGAGCGCTCGGTCCGACTGATGCTAAAGTTGCTCGCACTCGTCGATAAACTCCGGCCGAGCGTTCATTGGCAGTCGACGGCTGGTGGTAGCGCGTTCGGCGCTCGCTCGCTCGGTCGGCGTTTGCTTTGCCTCGACGGGTAAGTCCTGAAGCCGCCTGCCGGCCTTGGTTCTGTCTAACCGCATTGTTTAAGCCTGCTCGACGTTGCGGCCTTGTCGGTCGTGAATAGGCCATTGCTGCCACCAGGCTAAACTATTGCATGCATATGTAGATGAATAGCTCTCATGAGCCTGCGCACAAACTCATTCGTTACACATCGACTAAATCACAACAGCAGTATAACCCATAAATAATGGTATATTTTCTCCTTCTTAACTAACAGTCAAGACACTACACGTTCCATCCCGCAATGTGGTTCAATTCCGCTTTCTGAATAGCTTTTGGATTGGTAAGATATGTAATATGTATCTCAAATATACTAAATCATATAAATTGTATTCTAATTACCCACATAAGACGCTACAGTCATGGCAGTAGTAGTAGTATGATGCCTCTTATCATAAGTCAAAAAGTGTAAGGAATTACAACTAGCGAAATCGCCGATGTGGTTCATTGAGACATGTGATACTCGCTCCCAGTAACACAGATCTTAGTTACGCAGTAGACGGGCGCTGTATGTATTTCGCCCTATGAACAGAAGTACAAAACGATTCAAAACGAATGCATTGGAAAAGAGGACCCGCCCGACAAATACAACACAACCAGTCCGACGGAGTACAGCAGCGCTAGAGCCTTATGCATTCGCCATGACATTGGCGATGACAGGAACGGGCAAACTGGAAACCAGGGGAGTTCAAGCATCGAGACGTGCATAGAAGAGTGATTCCCGATGAAGATAATCTGTTTTTACCTCTAAGTTCATACCTGGGGAGTGCTCCATGGACGACCAAACGAGCTGAAAAAGCCAAGTCCAAAGACTTCCCCTCCGTTTCTCTCGGTGCGCAATGCTGGTGGAACGAGTTTGGTCGACGCTTTATGCAGGATAGCGTGCCTCGGAGCCCAGCCCTCCCCTCGAAGCCCGAACTCGAAATGATACGGAAGTGGAAATACGAGGGCCATGCCGAAAGGTCGAAAGGTCGAAATGTCCAAGGCTGTCCTTTTCTACCAATGACTCCCGCCGGGTACTGGCTCTGAGAAGCTGCTCTGCAGACGTCGATCTAAGTTCGCTCCGTAGAAATCGACATTGACGACAAATTCCACGGTTGAGAATATTAAAAAGAATGCCGGTATGTTTTCCGCGCGCAGTTCCGCGATCGGTGTCTCCCCGAGAGCGTACGAGGAACAGGGGTCGTGTGTGGCAGGAAGCCAAAGGGCAGATTTTCGTCGATCAAATCGAGCTCCAAAACTCAGAGAAACGGATGAACAGAGCGAGAGCAACCAAGAAATGAGTAGGAAGGGGCGAGAGGCAGAAATTGATTAAACCCTGAGGCTTAGCGTACTAATGTCCGAGATACGATGTTCTCAAAGTAGGATGAGATACCGGTGGGAAAAGGGCGCAGGATTTTAGATGGCTTACTGCGTTATGCTCTATGCGACCTCACTGACAAACCGTTTCCTGTATCGGGCGCACTGCAATATCGTAGCGTTTCCACTTCGGCAGACCGCTAATAAGAAGTTTGCGGCAAAACCACATTCATTTTCAGTGGGTTTAATTCATTCACTCTACACACACGCAGCAGGCGGCGGTGTAAATATTCTATCATTTTTCGAAGACAAAACTCAACACACGGGTTCCAACTTGTTTCAGAAGAGGGCATCATTATCGTTGTGAAACAAGAAATAAATTCGCTATGTAAACTGCTGGCAATTAAATGAGCCGGTTGGCGGCTTGGGAAGCGTTCGACCACCTCTGTGAAATCTACATCTGAATAGCTTTCCAATTCTGTATATTTGTTCGTGCCAATTCACTTGGTTGAATCGGCAGTATTCTTTGTCTTCGATGTTCCACCATAGCAAATGCAGGACGGGTGTGCCGTCTCACTTAGCTTATCTCCATCACTGGGGAGCTCAGTCCTTGAGTACGCCGAACAAAAACAAAAGGGAGATACTACTGTAGTGAGATAACTGCGATAGAATGGGTCTTTCGAGCGACTATTGAGCAATGTAGACGTGGAAGTTCTTGAGGTCAGGCCAAGCTCAATTTACCTTTGACCTCCTAAAAGTAGGAAAACGCGTAGAAGGACCACTACCGCCAGCCCCGCCCGGCCTACCCTGACGGACGAAGAATAGTGAACTAAAGGCCACTAGATAAAGCTGAATAATTTGCTCGCTCCCCGTGCGCTCTCATAAGGCAGAACCTCTTCTCGTGCGCAGGCCGCGCGGACACTCAGGCTAACGGGTCATCTGCGGTGGAACAGGGTCCGCCGTCAGGCCATCTCCACCTGTCTGAAGACATTAGGCCTATTCTGGCTGGTCTCTCCCTCTGTCTCTAGTCTCGGCCTCGCGCGCATGGATTTGCGCCCGATGCTTATCTTAGATGGAGTGCCATTCCGTGCGCATCGAGCGATAAGAAAAATAACCTTTTCCTGTCAAAGATTTACTTCGGACGGTGATGGAGGCCCATCGGCGTGGAAGTTCTTGGTTTTGGGCAGTGCCGCGATGTGGCGGCTCAGAACCCTCGAGTAACGATTGATAGATGGGTCCCGACGCGATTATCAGCGAGTATTTGGTTGCTTACCCTTGTTGGCAGTGTTAATGACCCTGTGGGCTCTTGCTGACCGCTGGGATGCCCGTTGTCGTGGGAGGTCATGACAGCTAGGCTGTAGAAATTGTTCGCCGATAACGACGTACATTAGAGTGACGGTGACACACTTATTATACACGCAGTGGCGTTGGACGCACACGGGAAGAGTCGTGTCTGATATGGAGTTGTGTTCTGATACCGCTGAAGAATGGACGGACCGTTGACGTCCATACGTTGACTGCGGTGATCCATGATGAGTATAAGCGGGTCCAATTGAACGAACAACCCCCCCTCCGCATTCTGGTTTGCGAGAGCATAGCTCGACATTTCGTCCATAATTAAAATATCTGAGGGAAAAATTACCGATTTGTTCCCGTCACCTGGGTCATACGGTTTCTATTCAGCAACGATCGAGTAGGAATTGAATCGAACGCCGATTGTTGAAATCGAGGTCCATTCAAGTATCAAGCTTACAATATAATGGCACTGAAAATTTAACAATTGACACCGGCCTTTCCATCACTAAAAGGAGGAGGATGTTCCTTTTCAACTTCTCCCCAACGCTAAAAATCTTTATTTAGTGTTTGATGGCTATCCGAGCAAGCAAACTCCACCGAGCCCTGTTGAGTGAAGCTCAATAGAATGTTGCGCCTATTTTCACATAATGTATGAGCCCATGTGTACAAAATCTTATTATACGTGATATTGAAA
Source organism: Stratiolaelaps scimitus (assembly GCA_019614645.1). Lineage (NCBI taxonomy): Eukaryota > Metazoa > Arthropoda > Arachnida > Mesostigmata > Laelapidae > Stratiolaelaps > Stratiolaelaps scimitus. Next base: position 1,653,567 of record JABWDB010000019.1, read on the forward strand.
AAAAGGAAACATAATTTCATGGTAATACAGCTCGGAATAAGAATAAGAGGAAACATTTCGATCGGGTGCTTTATTATCGTTTGCTTCGCTGTTGCTGACCCTACATTTCAAGCACATACTAATATCGGAGAACTGATAGCTCCGAAGAATTACGACAGGGTGCTTTGACACTAAACAGCTTCGGATCGAGGTGCGAACTGATAGGCATAAATGATCTGATGTTGAACGCGATGTGTGCGATTGCTATATTTAGCCCCGCTCGTCCCAGGGGATAGCAGACTGATATCGAGATGATGTGGAAACAAGTTGGTGATGAGTGAGTGGATAGCGTTAGTGCGCTTTTTCCGATTAGTCGGCGAACGAGTCCCATTCGCTTCTACACGTTCGTGATTGCTCTATTTCTTAGGAAAGAACAGTAGCGTCGGTTTTTCGTTGCCATGATGCTATCACACATTGGATGTTGTCAACAAGAGCAACTACGTAACGCCTGATTCCCACCGTTCTTCTGGTCTCGTTTTTTGTTCTGTCTCTGTTGAAATGCATGTCGAGCTATTGCGCGCACGTGCATATGCATATCGTCACACATATTACAACTGTACTCGACATAATCTGCCGATATCAAAACCTCTATATACCTACCTATGTAAGTAGCAGGCAGTGAAATTCGTATCCGCCACTACTCGACGCCAGTGGTGGTGTCGACTTGTATATTTCGCTTTGTGGTGGGGCAACTTGAACTGCTTCGCAATTCACCGAGCAAGACAGCTAGCCACCAGGCTGCCGACCAACTCTCCGGGGTTGAATTTGCGTCCTGTGTACAGGTCACAGGTGGCTTGCCTGAATGGCTGCTTGCTTGCCCGCAACTTGAAGTGTGCAGCCCATCCAACATGATTCGCCCTGTTGGACGTAGGACGTCGTTCCATCTATGAAGAGGGGACCGTTGCGAATGAATAAATTTCTTCACTAAGGCCTCGTCTCCTCGGCCCTTTTCCAGACCGAGCCGAGCTTGTCGTTTCTGTGCCCGCTGGCTCCTCTGCCACTTTCATACATAACGCAACAACGGCACGGTGGGAACTCGCCGTAGAGAACGTGGCGTGCAAAACGGCGATGGACTACCCCGTCTTGCCTTACAGTGAACAGCAAGCATAACAAACCCCGTACAAAGATACTGTTTGCTAGAGACCCCTCCGGTAGCCAACGGGAGAGCGACACCGACTCGCAATGCCCACCGGCCAGCGTTCATACATCCGCACTCGTACATCCGCACCGTCGCAGCTCATACATGGCGGTTATCTGTCATGGTAGTAACAGCAGGCGAACATAAGTCTCGACCGTGACAGCCTGCGCAGAAGATTCAGTCATTTCTACCGTCACTCGGTTAGTCGTACAAAAGGACAGTCAGGAACTATACATAGGGATACACTGGCAAGGCGGCAGCAGCAGGCAAATGCGGCCGAGAAGCACACACAAATGAAGGAAAACAGGACGATAAACGCGTAGTTTCGTTAGCCTCCTGAACGCTGAGTACGTCGGTCGCTCACTGTCTTCCTGATGTACTTTGCTCAGTTAAAGCGGAGGGAGTGGCGCTGTCACGCACGCTCCATGTTCGCCGCTTTGCGTAGTCTGTCCTGAACGCCATGTACAGGGGGGGGTCCTGATTTGAAAGTCGCCTTTACGGAACGTCCACCGCCACTACGGCATGGCCTCGATTCGATTGTCCGCTTGACGTTGCCGTATTAAGTCCAAGTATTATACTATCACTGTTGAAGACTGTTGATGCGGGCAGCTGACTCCTCTTATAACAACTACCCCTGGAGACCACTGGGACCTCTTGCCACCAGTGGGGGCTGGTGCGCTATGCAACACGGCTCTGCAAACCACGACCGGCGTTGAAGGAAAAAGAGAAAAAGGCACGCTCTCGAGCACGCAACGGCTTCGGTGGGCGACCCTCCGCTGATCGTTCGGGTGGGTAAACCATTCGGGTGGGCTGCCGGAGCGTTTCGGCCTGCTCACGTCCGTTCGGCCATCCGGGCAAACGAAGTTCGCCTCGGTGCTTGGTCCGAGTTCTGTGCGTATGCACGTGCGATGTGTGGGTTTGGTGGCTGAAGAGGAAGAAAAAGGTCTCTCTAGCGCTCTCCCTGAGAGCATGTTCCTATGGTGAGCCGGAAGGGAGTGAAAGGGGTAGGGCGTCAGGGGCAATCCAGGAGCAATCCAAGGAAGCGATCCGGAGGGCCGACAGAGAAAGAGAGAGAGGCGGAGGGGGGGGGGGGGGAGACAGTCCCACAAAAAGTGCTCAGGGCGCTCAGTTCGAGCCCGGTTTGGGACACACCCTCGCACGGACACACCGCGAGCAAGCAGTATGTGAGAGGGAGAGAGGAAAAAGCTAGCGAGCGAGCCAACCAAGGAGAGCACGGCGGAGAAAGCTAACGAAAAGCCGACAGAGACCGCGAGACAGAAGCGGAACAGACGCTTCTCGGTGGGGCCTAGAAAGCCGCCGGCGGCAAAACCCGATCATGGATCGTGCGCGGTCAGGGACGGGGACTGCGTTGGTCGCCTGGTTGGCTCGCACCGGACGGTGGAACGGAAAAGCAAAAGAGAGAATAGAAGAAGTCTGTGCTGAAGACGGCGAAGACTCAAATCCGTGGATGGAGCGTACGCGAGGGAGAGAGAGAGAGAGAGAGTGAAAGGGTGACGGGTTGGGTTATGGGAGAATGCTCGAATGCTGAGAGGGAGGACCACGGACGAAGGCGAAACCAAGAATAGGAAAAAGGCGCAGCAGCAGCAGGAAAAGCGGAAAGATGGTAGCGACCGCAGTGGAGGCTGTCGTGGTGCGGGCAGAGGAGCGATACCGCTCAGGCGATGAGAAGAGAACTGATATTTGGAATATTAAAAAGAAGAGCCTCGCACTGTTATGCGATGGCGGTGGCGGTACCGCATGGGACATGGGGAGAGAGACAGAGAGAGAAAGAGAGAGAGAGAGAGAGCGCTAGAAAAGCGATTGTGGGGATGCTAAGAGAGAGGAGAACTAGCAGCAGCGTAGTTCGAGTAGGGAAGACGACGACGACGAGGAAAATAAGGACGATTCGATGGAAACCGAACAGAAGCAGAGAGAAGGGAGAACTGATACAGGGTTTGCGCTCGCGCGGTAGCAGCAGTAGCGAGTCTTGAGGGTTCGTCGGTCGGTTCGCTCAAGTCGCTGTTCCAATTGCTGCCCCCCACCAAATGTATATTGAGCCTCCCTCGTGAACTGGGATATATATGGTGTACTATGTGTGGCTGTGTGTGTGTGTGTGTCTGCCTGTCTGTCTGTGGTTAGGCTAGCGCGCTTTCTGAACGAAATCATAACCTGCGCTAACAGGGATGTCCTACATTTCACCGTTTATATGAATGAGTTAATTTTCATCAATTTGCTGTGCCTATATCTACAAAGCGTATTCTGACTTGGTAATTCAATTGAAATTGTTCTGACATGTACAAGATGGTCATGATATACGTTTCTATTTCATCGACCTGTGGTAGATGCTTATGAAAATGATCCAAGCTGTAGTACCGAATCGGTTCGGTAGCGAACGTGGCTTATGCCTGTGCGGGGGCTGGCCGATTAATTCTAAATTTCTTTGCAACAGGCTTACTTTTCAGTGGCAGGTTTACATTGTTGAATCACAGTAAATGCAACAGTATGTATCATAGACGTTTGACAGACGTATTATAGTTGTGACCATACGCTATAGGCTACAATCTGCAATCGCCCCGAACATAAACAATAGAGAAAAATGAATGAAATTCTCCAGGCAAAAGCGGTGTTAAACACGAGCAAATCAGTTTAAATCTTTCCGTTATTCACCTCTGCCCAGTTCAGCCACCGCTGACTGTGGATAGCGACCACCGCTGAGTGACGGGCGCGGGAACGCAAACAAAGCGATTTTCGTTGCCTGTCATTGGCAAAGACAGGCGATATACGATGAGCTTCTGTCTACCACCGCGTCCTTCAAGGGTATGAAAGTGGGGACAGGTATCGTCGGCGATGATGGACGATTGGGTAGATAGCCCCCGAGTCCGCCCGTTGCCGATATTGTTCCCATTTTCGCCACGCGTGCTGCGCAGTCTCACACTCGGAGGGCAGCGGCGCCCACAGCGAAGAGGACGAGCTGTCGTCTCGGTCCGAAGAAAGAAGACTACGACGGCGGTAGTGGCAGCGGCAGGCGTTAAGGGGTATATTTGATCAAGCAGGAAGAGAGACCGAGAATCGACGACTACCCGCCAATCTCGGCCTCTCCTCTCACTGTCTACTTTGTCACTCTATGGCTACAGCTGTGATTGCGATAGACCCCCTGTGTTTGTGAAAGGCCCAGCGGACGGCAGTGGACGCTGGAGTGAAGGCTAGTCCAAGACCGAGAGGGGACGAGAGACCGGACGGCGGCCAGCCTGGCCGCCGCAGGGTCGAAGTGAGCACGGCAAGTTGACACCGGGCAAAACAGCAAACCGGTGAGACAGAAGTAAATACTTGGGACATAGCGGAATACCACTGAAAGTAGGCAAGTGGAGACATGTACTCAGACCCGGTACCGGGGTACGGGTGTAACAGTTCGACAGTCCCCGACAGCAATCGCCCACTGTATCAGTGCTGCCCATCTTGTGCCTATCTATTTGCTTACGCTGGGCAGCACCTCAGTGTCGACATCAGTAAATAGTCCACTCTCTGTGCGTCACAGGGCATTTCGCCAGCTTCATCGCAGAGAGAACCCACCGATTCACTCGATTTAATATATATATATATATATATATTTCTATAACTACAGCTGCTGCGCACACACCCACAGAATAACTGTCCATCCACTCGGACAAGCAGCAGCATGTTGTCCCAGGCCGAGCCTGATCCACACTGCGATGAAGTCTCTGAGCCGCCCTGTGCCCAACCCAGAGGTCTGCTGCTAGTGGTAATGGTAGTCGGGCGTCGCGACGGTGTCACTCATGGTGTACATAGCTTTTTCGTCAGTAGATCGCTAGAGACTGCAAGAGAGACAAGATTTCAGGGAGAAGATGAGATGGCGGTTGCGGCTGCAGCAGCAGCTCGGTGGTCGTGCTGGACAACCAAATGGTAAATTATTTGTGCGCGGAGTTCGTCCACCTTTCACAGACTGGACTACCATAGAAGAGAGAGGGAGAGGCAACGAAGAAGATAACTCTAGATACACACACACACACTCACACCATTGGTAGATCTAGCGACGAAAAAGGGCACAGGACAGCCACACTGTACTCATCGGCGGTATACAATACAATCACGCAAGATTACAGGGTAGATCACAGCCGCCCGCAGCCGGCGACGGATTCAATAGAATGAGGATGAAGGTGTCTCTCCCAACAGCAGATCGGGTGTACCCCTGCCTCTAGTTCGTGATGCAGCTCCATTGCTTGGCCTAGTCTGCGTTGGTCGAAGGTAGTACGCAATGCTGTTCACCCGTCGCCGCCCGATCACCAAACATACGTCTGTCTACACACGAGTCACTCGGATAGCCACTACCGCCATGATAGCAATCTGCTAGACGAATTCAATGCAGTAGTACCCCTCCCGCCTCTTACTCGTTGGATGTCCATAAGCACCGCTCGGGTCTGACACAACTCGGGACGGCTCCTCGAGCTGTGTCGGCCGTGTATTCATCTGCGCAAATGCTCATGTGGTGCCAGCACAGCCGGCCACCCAATGCCAGCTGGCATCCGGCAGCCGCCTGTCCAATCCATCCCATGGCTCTCTCGCGGCGTCAGGTTGCACGCCGGCAACATCCTGCTGCCGCTGGCAGCCGCAGTGCTTTGTTTAATATTTACCAGCGTGGTGGCTGGCTAGATAGTCAGCCACACATGTAGTGCCTCAGCGATGCCGGCAGAAACGACCCTCAGAGGCGACTCTCTGAGGAGAGCCGGAGGCTCTCGCAGAAACCAAGTGTACTTTGCCCCGCCCCTCCAACCACCACCCTCCGGTCTCAAGCGAAAGGTAGATCCCCACTACGACGATGACGGTCGTACAGCGGCCACCGGAAAATTCTCGCCGTAAGTCGTACATGAGTGTAACTAGAGAGGTTTGGGTTGTTACGCGTGTGTGTACGCATACATACCTAAATAGTGATTGTATCAAACGACCGAGAGCTATGATAGCACGGATGGCCCTTGTCGATTCGTAACCTTCTCGGAACATTGCAGACATCCTATGAGTATTAGCTCCTTGAATGCTTTCCTCTGAATGGATAAGTAACTGATTCCTGCGGCGAAAACGCGTACGTGGGCCTGCTTGAGAGAGGGGAATACGATCCCATTTGGCTCCCGCTTGTATTTGGCGGGTTCCTGGGCGAGGTGGAGAATAAATGATTCTGTTCTCGACTCGTTTGAATTCACATTTCACTCGTTCACTTGAATAATGTATTTTTAAATACATTTAAATACAAAGAAAACCATTTTTCGAATATTTTTTCAATATTCTTTTGAAAAAGGTACCTTTTCTTCGACGAGGTTAGAGCTCCGCATATTCACATTAGTATTAGGTTGTCGGCTTGTGCCGAAAATTGTGCTTTTATCGAGAGTTGGCACTTCTCAACGCCGGGTATCCCCGATTAATGATATGCCTGTTAAAAGTAAATTTTCCGGCCTGACCCACAGCCAACATTTAACGTCCACGGTACTGCTTTCGGCATTGCTTCATAAGACGGACCCTTTTCGATGCGAATGGGCAACGGTGGGGATCGAACCTCTGCACCTACGTGCCTACTCCGATTGCAAGACGCATAAGAATGCACCACGATACCGGGTTTGACAATGATGTGCAGGCTGCTCAAAAAGAACTGCAAAGTGGGCAGTTATTAAGAACTCAATTTGTTTAGAACAATCACAAGGGCTCAAACAACTGTTACCTTTTAGGTATTACTACGAGGACCTGTCGGAGCCACCTTTGCTTATTCTCTGCCTTACTCTGCCCACTGGGCGCATACAAATCGAAACTATAACCGCAAGTGCTCAGCTCGGGATCGGCCCCACCCCGGTCCCGTTACAGTCAAAGCTACTGTTCGTTCAGTTCTATAGACTCCATTCATGCACGTGGCTCTTTTTCTCTTATTTTGCGGTGAGTCACACAGTTTATTATTATTGTGCTAACACTTTGTACAAAGTTACCCTCTCTTAACGAAACATACCCTATAAATGAAAGTGTAGTATTTCATAGCGGGATGGGTGTTGTCTAAGTGCTGCATGGAGCGAGCAATACTGATCCGAATCAGTGCAGCGTTGCCTGAGATTTTTCGTATATCGTCATATTTATCCCGTTAAACTTCGTCAGTCGTACGACGAGAGTCGGTTAAATAAAGAGAAAACCCTTTTAATTTAGCAAACTATATTTTAATGATACTGAGGCAAATTACGCCCCCCGTCAATAGTTGTCGTGGGAGCCTTAATGCATAACGTTCTGGAGGACCAGTAATCACAAACCAAAACATTGTATTGTATTGCTCATGTCTGAATGTACCTACTAAATATGTTTGAACGGTATACACTAACATGAGCTGTGTTTCCCAAAGCATGTACCTTGAAAATCAGACAAGTCTACTGAACAACCCTATACATATTCCTTCAATCACAGAAGTGATCACTAGATGACCTTTGTAACAGCATCCAATTCCCCGCTATAGCTCTGTAGTCTTTACTACTAAATAATCTGATCACATTAAGTATGTCGTACACAATCTATTTCGCAACGATGCAACTCCTATGTGAATCGAGTTATCGGTCCGCATTCATTTGGTCTTGACTTCAACCCACTGGCAAAGTGTGTCAAACGTTTCGAGTTTCTTTTTTGCTAGCTAATATGCAATTCGAGTCGGTTGGCTCTATTGCCGATTTTGCTCAGCACTGTCTTGCATCGGGAAATAGGTATTGGTGAGCACTTGACAATGCTCCCGTTGCAACCGTGCACTTGTTAGTATGTGTCGCTAGCTTTTCAAGCATTGCTCCGATAGACCTAGCTGACAGCCTGGGAGGAAGGAAATGAAACGAAAATGCTAGTGAAATAAAAGGAATCCGGGTTTTCTCGGGTCTCGAGTCAACCATGCGTTGTTCCCTGGCGCAGAGGCGCCTCGACAACTCCGATCCGTCGGATGGCAGCTGCGAAGGGCCAACATTTCGAGCAGTCTCTCTCGCCGAATGCCGGCGCGTGCAATCTCTGTAGCCGGGTACCTTCTACACTTGCCCATACACCGTTCGGAGGCCATTGGGAGGACCACTTCCTTAGGATACCCGAAACCATGGGGCACTCCGGTGGCGCATGACCCTCCGTTCCCCATCGCAGCTCCGGGCCTTCACAACCACCGCCCGCTCTACATCGTTGTACAATTTACATGATTTATTTGAATACGACTCTCGAGTTGGCAACCTGCTTTCGTTGCGACTTTTCTTTTATACCGCAGACAGGTCGACCCGAGCGTGTTTGCCCACCACCGCCACTACCACCCCCGTAAGCTCGGCCCAGTCCTTCGAGCTCTGAAGCATACCCTTGCCGTTGCCACCTACGCCGTAGTTACAGTCCGACTTCGGCCTCGCTGCTACTTCGCAGCCTCTCATCTGACATCAGCATCCGGCCGAACTTCCGTTACTCCGCGAACTCACAACGGTGTGCGCGAGTCTGTGCACGGCGGTGGTACGCTTGCATGAGCCTGTCGGGCGAAGGTGCTCAAGATGCCGTCTGTTGCTTACCTTCGTGCCGGGGCGGCACGGCTTTCAACCGCATTACCGACCGAGTTCCGACGCAGCGTACAGTTTGTGAAATATTACAACAGCCAACTCGAAGTTATCAATTGCCACGCCGAGTGGTAAAGCAAGCAATAGCTGGAGTACGTTTGTGGTCCGCGATCATATTTAAAGCATGCAACTTGGGAACGCCTTCTGTGACGACGTTGCTGTTAGCCAAAAATTCCACCCATTCACATTGGTAAAGTTGATTGAACGAAGCTACAGTTGGACCGTGTTAATCACTCAGGTGGTCTTCCCAATACATGGAGCAGGACCCAAATGTACATGTCGAATCGGTGCCAAAGTTCGTTCCAGGGCAACTAGCGAATGCTAGAAAGGCAACAGATTAACAACACTAAACGCACAGTCTTCGCACTTAATTCTTGCTTCGTTCGTTGAGAGTCCAACTATTTTTGGGTAACGTTGACACTCGATATGAACCAAAACGAACAACGTGTGCTCATTGAGCTTAGTGAAGAATCCCGATGGGGGGGGTAAAGTATCGGTTTTGCTACCTACCACAGTTCGCTAGCTCATTCAAGGGCAGATGCGTGTCCGGTGGCGGCGTGGACTCACGAACCGTTAAATTAGTTACATGGTGATGCTTAAGGGAGCAGACGTCAAATTCGTGGATCTGAAGGAGGAACATAGCTCAGGTAGCTAGACGCTTAAAAGCGTTGAGCTCAAGAGGTTTCAACAATGAGCCACGGCTCAGGCCCGGCGGGGAGTCGAGTCGTCCTGTGCCCAAGAAGGACTCACAGTGTAAGAACATTCTTCCTCCTGCTTAATGGCTGGCAAGCATCCGTATATGATTCTTATGCGGAAAAATAGCTCGCTCGTGAATACGATTTGCTACGCGCGGCACTATCACAGACTCACCAGCAAGTGACGAAGAGGGCGAGACGAAGATCACCCTCTGCACGACCGCTGTATGCGCGAGGTTATAACGAAAAGCACGACAGCGAACGAAGACGTCGCCATGCTCGATGGCCTATTTCAACATAACACGATCTATTAATATGCCGTCTAGACATGGAGTTACTGCTACCACTATACCATTAAGTAGGATAGCAAGGACTTCGCCGCGCCAGAGGGGCCGGGGTGGTAAGGCAAGAGCAAATGGCTTGCCCTGCCTTTTGCATTACGCATCGCGTCGACGGACATACATAGCGCGCACACTGGCTCGTATACATTGCATAGTAGCAATGCAGTACCCGAAGTGGTAGTCCTAGCGTGGCGGAGCAAAGCATTACGCGAGGCAGTGTTCAACGACACTCTGAGCTATGGGTGGGTGCTATGCTCTAAGCAGAGAGAGAGAGAGAGAGGAGTCGGGGCGGGGCGGGGCGGATAACGGCGGCCTGGCCTGGACGGCTAGCCGACAAAGCTGAAGAAGAAGTCATTTCGTTCCACCCCCGTCACCCGTTCACTCGCACGCCTCGCCGTATTGCCACTGCCCCCGTAGGGGGGTATCCGAGCGAGGGGCACGCTTCCTCACATAGTCCGGATTGCCACCGTCACCACCACCGCCGCCGCCGCCGCGGCGTTGGCGGCACCGGTGGATGTGCTTGTGTTTATCAGGTGCAGCTCCGGAAATGGTGTCAGCAAATGACGTTCTCGTTCAGCAGCACTGGAAGAGGAAGGAGCACAGGAGGAACGGGCAAAGCGACAGGCAGCAAGCAGGCCGATCCACCCACAGCTCTGTTGGTTGGCCGGCGGCCGTCACTAGTCGAGCGGCTAGGGCACCGTTACACCGGCGTCGTTTCGGCGTTGCGTGGCCGGGAAGCAGCAGTTCGTGGTGTCTTCCTTCGTTCTTCTCGTCGCTCGACTTCCCTCCGAGGCCCCGAACAGGCGTTGCGGGGTGGGCCTACTACAGAGAAGTTGGCCGGTGACGCCGACCTACGAGCTGCCGCAACTCCGGCCAGCTCGCCTTCCAGGCTCCTTCTCTTGCGGCCACCGCCAATGGCTAGCGTACGTCGAATAGGACAACAACCTAATGAACTTAATGTCACCGAGCGTCGTTGTCGTCGCCTTCTCCGCCGCAGTCACATGAACGCCCCAGCACACGTAGTCTGTTAAGAAGAAGAGGCTGGTGCTAGTTGAGTTATAATGTATACAAGTGTAAGTGCGTGACAGTGTATCAGTGTACATATGTGTGTGTGGCGTTTGTCAGTGTGAGAAAGTATATATATATATAATGTGCATGGCCACCACGCCGCGAATAGATGAGCTGACGACGAGCCCGGGGAAGAGGCCTGGAAAGCCTTTGGCAACCACCACGACAACGACGGTTCCGACCATCACCGGAGAGTGGCCAGCTCACTTTTTAGGGGTGAGCATGTGGGCTGCGTTTCCCCCAATCTTGTTCTTGCTAACCATCGTGTCCATCCTCTTCTCCTTGCATTCTTCTTCCGACCTCAGCGTTTGCGCGTTTACTGCCACTACCGTTGAGTGCAGTCGGTCGGCTTTGATGCCGCTGGCGGCGGCGGCGGCGGCTGCGGCGATGGTGGTGACGGCGGCAACAGCAGCAGCGGCGGAGATGGTAGGAGGTCCAATCTCGTTCTTCTCCTTGGCGTTCCGCAATGGCCACAGCACACGGTCACATCGTCAACGCTTCCGTTGCTCGCCCCCACTCCGCGTCGGGGCTGGGCGCGGCGGATGTCGCGTAGCTGATGTATCCTCATGCTCCACTATCCCCTCCTTCGCCCGCCATCAGCATCATCAGCCGCAGCATGCTGTCATCATTCGTTCGTTTGTCCGGTGCCGCGGGCGGAGCCGTCGCCAGCATGTCCATGAAGAGAGCGAGAGAGAGAGAGAGAGATCCAGGCTGGACGCCTTAGCTCGTGTAGGCCCAACGGAACATAATCGGCAGAGCATCCTTCGTAGGCGCTTTGTCGCAAGATGAAGTGACGGAGCGTTTCCGTTCCGAGATTAGCGACTGTCACCTCCTGCTCCTGCTACCCCTTCTCCTGGCTGTGTCCGCCTCGCCCGTTACCGTCGTCGTCGTAGGTAGCAATAATAACCGGACCAGTCGGATATAGTCGAGCAGAACACGTAACGGTTGCGTATGATGAACAGTAGCGACGCTCGCTTGTTCGTTTCCTCGCGGCACTGCGAGGCTACTGCGTTCACTCTTGGGAGCACCGCGGAGGATTGTTGTTGGACAGCAACCCGAGACGTGAGCTCGTGAGTGTGGATGGACCTGCAAGTACATTGCTTTGTCACTTACCGGACGGATGATGCTACTCATATTGAGGCGGCCATTACGAATATCTCTATCTAGAATATCTCTCTGCCTTCATCCATCTAACTCCTTCTCTCTCTCTCTCTCTCGATTTCTCTGTCTGTATCCCAGAACGAGCAATAACTAGAGAATGGCCCCGTTGCAAGCGGCAGAGAAGAAGCGAACCATGCCAAGAAGTCCCTTGCTTTGAGTTCCTTTCGATCGACAAGACCAAGCCCCGCTCGACACCCTCGCAGCTACAATGGCTACTCGTGAGCCACAGCAGCCGCATCGTCTCGAAGAACCGATCAAAGTACCGCGTCCCCGACGCTGCCGCGTCACAGGCTTTGTCGGAGGGCTGCTGTCGACGGATGGCATTTAACAATAGCCGGTCGCAGCAACTTCGAGTGCTGAATGATTTTCTGTTTCGTCTAGCCCTTTCTGCCAGTCTACATTTGCTACTTTCCGACTCTTTTTGCGTCCATCACAACAGCTCTCTCTCTCTCTCTCTCTCTCTCTCGTTGCTGATTCATTTCACTGTCGTCGGTCATTCCTTTCTGCTAGAAGTGCAACCAAACGAAACAGCTGCATCCATATGGGGCCGTAGCAGTTTCAGGTTTTTGCAAGCAAGCTGGCTATTTCAGCGACGGTACTCGCCGGTATGGCTCGGCACGGCGCTCTGAAGCGGCGCGTCTGTCTCCACGGGTCTGGAACGGGGTGTTCGCCGCCTCCGCAGTTCTGCTAGTGACGACTGATTGGTCACTGCCCGATCGGGGTCTTCTGTTCAAGTCCGTCTTCTCGCCGAAGCCCGAAACGGCGGCCTCCAACGGACTGTGGCCAGGCCAGTCCGGCCGAAAGCTGTCCGCTCCAGGACAAAATAGATGGCCAGTATAGAGGCTTTGCCGCCTCGCTGACGTCGACTCGCCAGCCTGCATTGCGAGCAGCAACTCTCGTCGACGTTCATTCGCCGCGTCGATATTCGGCGGCGTATAAGCGCTGACCGGCAACTCCGTAGCTCTGAGAGCGAATATATACATATATAGCAATATATATATATATATATATATATATAGGAAATAGGGAAATGGGCCAGTGTGAAAAGGCCATGGCGGCGCCTTGCAGGCCGAGAGCCATCGGAGGAAATCGAAAAGAAAAACACGAATACGCGATGATTCACACTGTCCGACACCGACCGAGAGAGGGACGCAGAATAACACAGACGGCATCCGTGTGGTCTGTGTGACTGAGCGTTTGGCACGCACACACACACACACGGCAACACATTGAGAATGCAGCGACACGCGAGCCGGCGTCCGTCTAGACGCCTAGCGTGGAACGGCTGGCCGAGAGGGCCGAGAGGGCGAACGAAGAGAAACGGTGAGAAACTATGAAAATACACTCACTACCTACCAACGGTGGTGACGATCGCGGTAGAGCCGACACGTGAAAAGCGGAGGACGAACGCGAGCGTAGACGGAGGCGGGTGCTGCTGCTGCTGCTGCTGGTGGATCTACAAGAGAGGCGCGACGGAGCAAAGGAACGAACTGAGCAAACGGACGCGGACAGGCTGGCTGGCCGCGCGAGTGGGCCGTGACAGCTGCTGTTACTGGTTCACTAAGCGGGGGACTAAGAGGGACCCGCGGCGACCACTGCGAAGAGGTCAGTAAGCGGTGAGAAGCGGTTGCTAGGGGGTTGTGCGGTCGCGACTCCTTCTGCTGCTGCTGCTGCTGAAACTGCCGCCCGAGGTGGCACCACTGCACAGATCGAGAGAGAACGAGAGAGAGAGAGAGAGGTTGGTGGGGGGTGATCAAGTGATAGACTAAACGCAAGTGAGAAGAAGAAGAAAATGGAAAGGAACTCAGATGGATGAGGGAGAGGGAGAGAACAGGCGGCTGCTTCCCTCTATCAGCCTTTTTCGGCCTGATTCGCCCTTGTCGGGTGCCTCTCGTCTCGTCGAGGCGAGACGAAGCGGGACCAAAACGAAGCTAACAGCAGCAACGTTCGTTCGGCGGGGAGACGCACGAAAAACGGAACAGAACGCAGATGGAAAGCGGGGACCGGGGCGAAGGGGGGGTGGGGGGAGGCGGTAACGTTCGAAGATGGAAAAATATTTCATTTATCAATTGCTGGCTGCGGTACCGGTGGCGCGAGCAGCGGCCGCGCCTCCGGGCCAGCGAGGCCAGCGATGGCGGGGAGGCAGCAGCTCGGCCAACAGGACTCGGCGGAGAAAAGTAGCGAGAATCGGAGAAAGAGAGAGAGAGAGGACGAGCGCTAGAGGCGAACGGCAAGAACGAATGGGACGAGTCAAACGAAGGACCTCGCGAGCCGGGCGTGTGGCGCGAATGGCGGGGCAAATGGCGGCGACGACGCTGGTACCGTCGGGCGAATGCACAGGCCCGTTTACACGTATGGAGGTCTGTGTATATATACGTGTGGATGTGTGTGTGTGTGTGAATGTGCGTGCTTCTGCGTGTGTTTCTATTGGTCGGAGCCTGTCCTTTTCTGTCCTGTTCGAGTGTGACTTGGCTGACTCTGTGGTAACGAAGGCGAACAGATGGAGAAGCAAGCGAGCAACGGCGTTTGCTAGCATTCGACATCATTCAGCTTCTTTAGTGGTGCTTCGTCTGCGCGCCTGTGTGCGGGTGCGATTTGAAGGAAGATTCGTTCGAACGACCGACCAACTGAACGAACGAACGAAGGCCTTCGATGGAGAGACCTTCGTCTCGAGACACGCGCCTACACGCATCCGCTAGAGGCATTGTTGTAGTTGTAGTAGTAGTGGTAGTAGGGTGGCGGCACGGTCCACAAATCATCACTGCGCGAGCAGCAGGCGGTCGCGCAGCGGCGCCCTTGATTCCAGCCGGTCCGGGTGTGGGTATGTTTCCTCTGCTTGCCTGGCTAAAGGCGATGCGGCCTTTGCGGCCTTTGGCACAGTGTGCAAAGGCTTCCTGAAGGTCACGCGTTGCTTGCGAACGTAGACGTATATTGTATAGTCACACTACCAGTATTTCGAGTGGCAGTAGAGAGCGGGGTGCAAGAGATAGATAGATAGAGAGAGAGAGCTGCTCTTTATACGGATTGAAATAGCAACTATTTGCAGGGACAGAATCAAAATAAACTCATTGAGTGCTGTCGGAAATGTCATCGAACGTTTCAACTTGGTGTAGTAGCTGTTGATCATTCGGTATTGACTTGCAATCATGCAGACATCGTTGGAGGAAAATTGTTATCATCTTCGATTTCGCGACGAACAGCGTGCCAACATAAACATTGCGACAGCGTGGCGTTCGGATACCGATGGGCAATCGATCATTTGTAATGAATGACTTTTCTGTTGGCATTCTGTGGCAGCAGCGACTCAACAGCCTATGATTAGGCTTGAACTGAGCGGGTCAACTTTCATCTGATTTGTTCAGTGGAAGTGCCCGGGCCGTGTCTGAGCTTGAGTTGAACTCGGTCTGGGTAGCACCAGCGAAAAAGGAATTCTTGCCGAATCGCTGGTTCTGCAATGCTTAATCATGCTCCCATTTGCAATTAGGTGAAGGCCGCGGGAATGGCTGACACTTAGATGGGTGGTGCTATACGTCTCATTTGACCAACGGCGTATGGCGCGAACTTTCACAAGTGACCGCTTAATGCGCAAGTCGTGATGACATCCACAGGGAAAAAAACATATTGACGGCTAAGCTGAGTTATTTTATACGCTGGGAATTGGTCGAATGTTCCGCGCACTATTTTCGTTAGTATTATAGGAGTATCTATGTGTTATATGCACGCTGCCTAGGTGATTCGATCTGCTAGAGTTAGCTTATGTGCAAGCGGGGATGGAGATCCACATTGTGTGAGATGAATGAGTTAAATCGTTCCATAAATATCGTGTGGGAAAGCGACTCGCAGCAAATAGCGTGTAATAGAAAGGGTCCTCACTCGTGAGTCATCACATTTGATGGAAAAATTAAACCTCTACCATTTGAGCAACTCAATCGAGGTCGTTGCCCTGGCTGTCTGTAGAGACAGAGAGAAGTTTTGTGTGGCGAGACATATCGGCTTGGGCCTGGCAATCAAGTTCCTGTCTGTCACACAGGCTATTGTGGCTGTCCGGGGGGAGCCAATGTTAGCAATGGTAGAGATATTTGTGGGGTTTCGACAAACTGTTCAACTTGCTTGCTAGGGGAGAAGTTAGCTAGACAAAGCAATTTTTCACAGCTAGTTAAACAGCACGGATCACCGATTCAACTTGGTCGCACCGCACCGTACTATCTGACCCCACGGCTTGCGACCTGACCTGGGGCCTCCAGCATACCGTATGGCCTCAGCTGGACCATCTCTCACCTCGTGGGTGCCAACCTGAGCCATCACATCCGCTGGCGTTGTGTTGTTGCTACATCGGGAGCTCTTCGAAAGCTTACCATGCGCCCTTGGAGGCATGCAGAAGTCGATTTAGGACGATTAGACATATTTGCAGCCAGCTCAACGTTCCAGTATTTATTATCGTATACGATTCTCCAGTAAACTATATAGCTACGCAGTGTTCTTTCCAACTTTCTAGCTACAGCTACAACATCGGGGTTACTCGGCACAGGATCCTAAAATATCTCAGTGTCACTACCCTCGCAACGGTTAATATTGCGTATGCCACACATTTTGAAGATACATTAGTAGCAATTTTTATTCAGAGGGATGCGTCACTCAAGGGGGCTCGGCAACCTCCGGCCTCCGGCGTTTCGCAGCCAGAAATGTAGTCGTCCAAGCTACGCACGGAGATTTTGTATATATTACGGTAAAGGTTTTACCACACCGTCAGATGCTGGTTGGCGATGAAGGCTAGACACGCTGTATATTTGCGTACGAAACGAATAAAAGCAATTTATAATTGTGTCCCGATTCGGAGAGCCCTATTCGCCATGCCAACTCTGCAGATCATACAGGCTTCATCTATGGCACCCTTCACAGAGGCTGTACAGATTGCCAGTAACACGAAGCAAGACAGGGAAGTTTTACAAATAGCGCTCATTATGCGTAGTATTTTTTCGCTCAGTTTAGCAATTACGCTTAAAGAATTAGCTCATTAGTGTACGTCTAAACTGCCCTTCACTCCTCTCCACTCCATGGGGATACAATCATAAGTCGCTCTTATTCGCTTCGCAAGCAAATATGCAGCGTGTCTGGCCTTCATCGCCATCCAGCGTCCGATACTCGAACATTTCCCACATTGCTTTGCGTCTCGTAGCGCACACTCCTAGCCGGCGTTCCCTTCATTTCGTTTTGCTTGCGACGTTTGCGTTGGTTTGTACGAGTTCGGTTTGAACCTCGCCGTTAGTCGCCGACCCCATTTGGCCTTCATCCAGAAAAGTTTTGCGTATTTCCTCTTGCTGCAGCACGAACTGGGGCCGACGTTCACAAGCCGACTCTGCGACCGACTCTCGCAGCTCAACCGCGTTCGCCAACACTTTTCCAGTAGTAGTACAAGTAGAAGTAGCAGCATCTTGCATGGCCAGCGCAGGACCCGTCCGGGGGTTGGTGCGGGATAGAGCAGGGCTGGCAGGCGTCGGGTGCTGCTTACCACGTACTTTGGGCGTCGAACGTCGAGCGCTATAGCAAAAGCAAAGCCGATGTGCGGCGAAGGGCATCACCTTTGTCATGGCAGGCCAGAGTTAGGCATGGCGGTCCTCGGTTGGCTGTCGGATCTCCTCGTACGGCCTCACAAATCATGATGAGCGTCTTACGTCGACGGCGGCGGCGGCTCAACGCCAACTCCCTGAATGAACATTGAGCAGCAGCAGCACCACCACCAGCACTAGCTGCAGTATCAGCAGTGCGTCGTCGTCGTCGTCGTCGTTATTTCATTCGTTGACGGAACGCATCAACGACGAATAGCAGTTGAGGCCATGGAGGGAAAGATGGGAATGCCGCGCGAGACTCGACCGGATGAACTGGCTGACGACGTGTGGGTTTAGTGACGACGAATGCCTTCGCCGCCGCTCGCGTCACTATTGCTGTTGGCGGTATCAATCGTAGGAGCTGTAACGTCGAGGACGCCGCCGCGGCCGCACTACCAGCCGCTATTACTCATCCTGGCTGGCGCATCGAGCGCCGGCGCCACGGCCGCTCAGCACATCGAATTGGGACGGGATGAACAAGCTGAAAAACGTTCTTAGCTGAGAATATCGCGGCACACAGCACGACTGGCCGTGCAGATAGCAAAGGACGTTGTGCCGTTATAGGCGGCTTGCGAGGTCAGACTTGATGTTGACAGGATACCAGACGTCTGGAGGTTTCCATAGGGCAGGGGAGATTGAGGGGTTTGGGGGAAGAAAAGCCAACACTCTCAACGACAAGCCCACTATTGGATTGAGGTGGTAAATGTGAGCATAAGTCTTAAGCAGCATGTTCCACACTTTGGGATGCCGCGTGGCTGCCAGACGCGAGCAGAGGAGCAGCCAGCCAGCCATTGAGATCGATCAGCAAATTTGCCTGCTCGAACCAGCACAGCAAGTCGCGTCACTCATTCTGGACTTGGATCATCGACGCGGCAGAGACGTTCCCGTCACCCGTGTGCACTCAATCGATCCCAAACGCTTCAAAAAGTCGTCGTCTAACACACATTACAGCTGCACTGCACAGCCTACACAGATACAGTCGAACACGTTTATACAAACATGCGGAACAGCCTTGCCAGGCTCCGCAGACCGTGCCACCGCGGACGGATCGGAACTTTTCGAGGCCCCCAAGATTGGGCGCAAGTAAAGCTTCGAGCTACTCTAGCGAGACAACAGCCCGCTATCCCTGCCAACGACCTCGCTCGACTCGACCAGCTTGACGACCCGAAACTCAGCTAACGGAAACTTTGGACGCGCCGCAATGTGCAAAGCCACGACCAGCCGGGACGGGCGCTCAGAGGAGGTAGCGAAGCTGGCGCCTTTTGTATATGCGCGTCTGTGGGTGGTTGTCACTTCGTGTATCCGGCGACCTCTACTTTGCTTCCATCGTCGCACTCTTTGACTATTTTGCCATCTCCGGGCATCCACAATACTATCTACTGCTGCTTCTCCGCCCCGTCAAAAGCCTCGCCCACCTCTAACCATGTGTGTGTGTGCCTATATGCCTGTGCTGTTCAAGACACACAACTACGTGAGCCTTAAATTAAACAAGACGCCCGCGAGGAAGTGGGCCTTTCTTGTCTCTATGCGATAGCCGAATATTAGAAACGAAAACGGTGCTGCGAGGGCGAAGAAGAATCGCAAAGTGCCGCCAAACAAAGGAAACCACAGTAACACGAGAGGACACCTCTGTATTCTACGATGTGCCTAGTCCCAGAGCAGTCGTATTTCTAAAGACTATCGCTACGACGACAATCCCTGTTCAAATACGGGGCAAGGAAGAAAGCGAGAGAGAGAGAGAGAGAGAGAGAGAGAAAGACTGTGCACACGGTAAGTATTATTCATTTTTCACAATAGCGGCAGCCACGAGCATGCATTATGGGTAGCGCCGCCGCTGGCACACACATGCGCGTGAGAATCGACAGTGTACTGAACGGTCTATCTACACATGCATATGTTCCCTTCGTTGTCACGATCCACACTCGCAATACGAGAGTGTTTCTTTGATATCGTGCTACCAATCTCCTTCACCAACCAGTACAGGAATATCATATTGGCACGCGAATGAAATCGAAATATACTAAGTACAATAACTCGTGAGACAGTCAGATACTCATCTGCGGAACGGGAAGCTCCTCGGGGTACAAGCGTGCATAGTGACGAAAGAAAAGCTGGAGTTTTTTTCCCTTATCTTTTCACATTTTTGCCGCTTCCGCTAAGCTTAGTTGTGCCTTCGGAGGGTTTGAGGTTTCCAACGTTGCGAGGGATCTCAGCGAGAGCTGCGAAGCGCTGGCTCGTTCGGTCCCGGAGTTCGATCGTTGTATGTCATCATCATCATAACGTCGTTTAAACTTAGCGTAAGGAGTTGGCGTATATTTCTCGCCAACGCCGGGCGCACCAGCGGCTAGCAAAGGGGAACTTCTCGATCCCTCTTTAGGCCTTCCTTAGATCCCTTGGGGTTGGCCGAAGTAGAGAATAAAGAATATCCCATACTCGGAAGGGCCCAACCCGGCTGCCCGTTTCTTTCCATGCGCCAATCCTTTATTCCGACGCATACGAAACTACACAGACACCCATGGACACACAACGCCTAACGAATACAATGTTAACTGCTAGCGTGGTGGCAGGGCTGAACTTCCGCGAGTCGCGAGTATTCAGGGGGAGAGATACACGTGTATGGCGTGGACGTTCCCCTTTTCGGAAACAACGATACGCCGAGAGAGCGATGATAGTTCCTGGTGCCTTTCGTAATTCCCAAGGCAAGCACGACATGCAAGATGTCCTCCAAGAGCCATGTACTGATGTTAGAGAGAGAGTGGGAGAGAGAGAGAGAGAGTGATCAGTACTCTTTCCAGGCCTCGAACGTCGGCTGCTGCAATCGGGGAAGTAGATTAGCTGAGACATCGATAAGTCTCGTTACGTGTGGAAGCCTGCTTGAAACGAGATGGAAGAGACGTCGGGACTAAACAGGGACGGTGGGGTTACAGAAGGCTTCGCATCAGCTGCGTATCAGCTGCCAGGGAAGGACGCGATCGGTCGTGGATCTTCGCTTCGTGGACCCAAAGTTCTGTACGTATAGTTCTGTGTGTACGCCAAAGTGACGTGGCGTGGCGTGCCGCGCATATGGCAAATGAATACCAGCAACGAGGTCACACGAGTTGTAGAGGGAAAAAGCAGGAAAAAGAGGGTCATACCTCTCGAATTCAACACAGGAGGTCCTACAAAGTCCGAACAAGCAAGTCCGAAGAGAATTACTCGATTCATCCTCGTCGGTCGCAACGACGAATGGTTCGTATCAACAGACATCTCGGCTTTCTGTCAGCGGTGCCACTGCTAAACGGTAGCGGTCGTAGTTTCGTTCCTCGTCGGTCGCCACTGTCGGCTTCCTTTCATTCGAATTGAATGGAAGACCGGGCATGCCACGATATCGATCGCCTTACCCCGTTTGCTTGCCCTCTTTAATATACGGGTCTCGGGATCGCATGCTGGCATCGAAACAAGCGGCTGAGAGTTAGAACAGGCCTTTGCTTAGTTTTTCATCAGCCTGGGTGTGTGCTCAGTCGGCGCTCGGCGTTCCGGCTTTCGCCGGGGTTTCTCTCGGTACGAGTGAGCCCCTTATCGAATGTACGAGTACTCTGACGATCTACTGCAATCGTTCCAATGAATTGGCTGGTGTCGAACGCACTACGTTCGACTCACCAGATATGGCGGCGGGAGACATTGACTGGGGGTTCGGCCACACTGAGACCGGGTGTATGGCACAGACATACGCTGAACACGTTCCAGCTAAGCCGTCAAGCAGACAACAGCGGTGAACCACCTAGTGCATAGGAGGGCTCCATTTTCCTTCGAAGCCCACCAACGCGACCCTCGGGGTACCAGCCAAACATGTCTCCCTATCAAGCCAATATGGTGTATAGGGTAAAGTCGATTTCACAATGAGTCGGACCAAGAACAGGGAACGAAATTGAGGAGCTGGAACGGGCAATACCCAGGGCTACTCGCGATTAATTCGCTAGCAGGCTGGGTTGGCAGTCGTCCATGTATATGCAGTCAGTCCCCATGCACTTCGTGATGATGACGACCCGCGTAGTGGACTGCCGCTTGGAGACGCATGCGTATTGCTTGCTCGAGCTGCTTGCTTCTCTTTGGCGTAGCACTGAGATTTGTCACCCCTCGGCGTCCCTATCCCATCCGAAGCTCCCCTATTCCACGCGTCTCCAAACGACGCGTAACGGTGCTCCGCCCATTCCTCATATATCGTAGTCAGCAACATCCATTGTAATTTTAATGCGAACTCCCCTAACTCCTCTTCTCCCTGAGCCCCAGCGCTAGTTCGCCCACTCTTCCAATGGAAGAGTGGAAATAGTAGCTCAAAATGAAGATTACCTCCCGTATGCAATGCTACCCAGAGACTCGTCGACTCCATTCGTTATTCGCGGTGGTGAAACGTCTGCTGTGCATGTGTGCAGGGCTTGTTCGAGCAAAGAGAATGTGTACATGCCTCTGTGTCCCCCCTCTCTAGTCGAGCCCCCTGCGGGTGCCTGAGCAGCTGGCAGTAGGGTACGTAGAAGAAAACTCGAAGCATTGTGTTTGAGAGGTGCGCAGCAGGCCAGGCCTGGATAAGACTTCACCATGTCTGAAGACTTGTTTTGGCCGGTTGACGGTTTTTTCGGCTGTTCGTTTGTGGACGCGAGCGGCAGCCATTCGTCGGTGGTTCCTTGTAGGGCCTGGCTCGGACCGCCATTCCACCTCCAGCACCGGATGTGCTGACATCCAAGTCACATGCGGGAAGACATAAGAGAATTGGACAAGCGCGCACACATTCACAGGACGCTCGCAGTTCCACACAGCCACGCCGGTGACATACAGGATGTTCTCAATGGTGAAGTCTTCTTCTTCTTCTTCCTCTTCTTTTCTTTCCGCGTCCTGAATATGACGACATAAAAATGAAAAGGAACTACGCTCTTCTCTCGCTCGAGAACGGATCGCCTATGTTCTCGGCATGCGGAGACATGTCTAGAGGCACGCAATATGTAGGAATAACTTAGCATGTATCGCCGGTCATATTTAGTATAGTATCTAGCTTTCTCTCTCGGTCTCATCCGGCACTCTGTTGAGCGCGGTTCGGCCCAACGGCCATGACTCAGCGAAAAAATGGGCAAGGAAACCATCCGGATCGAGGTAATATAATAAGCAGCAATGAATAGCTGTTCTACTCAATGAGGGGCCACTGGTGTGGTACTACATGTGGCAATACCACCTAAATTCATTTTCTACATGTATACAGCGTGTCCAGAAAGTTACACAATTCTGTGAGCCACTAATCAGGGTTTGGCAATTTCGAAGGTAACTCTCAAGGCAACTATTTGTTTTTCCCTTCTCCCATATCTAGATGGCATTATCGTGTATTTCAAAACAAGTAAGGAAATGAGGAACCCGGGGAAGAAAGAACATCGCAGGGGAGGGCAAACGGCGAATAAAATCCTACCCTTAAGGATGTTCACCAAAGTTGATACTCCTCATGTGATATGATTATCGCTATGAATTACTGCTGTGACAGAGAGAGAGCAAACGTATTTCGACGTCCCGAAAATAGTACCTCAAGTCAATCCGTCGAAGCTAAATGATTGTTCTCAGTAATTTTACGAATTACAACTTATTCCCATATTCTTATTAATATAATTGTTATCCCTGCTCTAGCAACATCCTGCATAGCCTGGATGAAGTAGCTATCGAGAGCTCAAAAAACTCATTTCTCGACGTCGTCGTCATCGCCATCACCGAGCTTGGTTGCATCCACAACTCGTTGATGAATGCGAATTGAAACCTATATACAGTACTATTATTACCACCGCTCAACCACATGGTCAACCCTGTCCTACTCAATTGTACGACCAGTCGGGCAGAAGCCAACGGCTCGCTCTCCCGGAATTATTCTACGTACTTCAGAGTCTAGGGCAAGACGGGCAAGAAGGGATTCGCTACGAGCGACGGCTTGGACGGCAGTGATCGCTCGGGGTAAAACGACCAAAGGGATCGGTTGAGGGGTGGAGCGCGAACCGACCATGATCAGTCCGAGGCGCTGGCGCTGCTCGGCCGCCGTTGCTTCTGGCCCCCTGAGCCAGCTCTCGTTCATAAAAACCGATTACGTTGGATTCGACTTTTTCTCTCTCTCGATCTCTCTCTGCCTTTAGTTCGTACTCTCTCGCTGTTTCTTTTCCGGAGCCTTCTGCCGTTGCTGTTACGTTCTCGGTTGCTGAGACCGCGGGCCGCGTTCTCGTCGTCGAAGGCAGCGAGTGCTGCTGCAGCGATTACCTCGCTACTGGCTTATAATCTTTCCGGTGTTCCTTCGTTCGACGGACGACGGCCATGGCGACACGGCAGCCGATTGAAGAAACGGGAGGGACAACGTGGCGGAATAGGCTGTAGAGAAAAGCGCTGGCCAAATAAATAGGAACTGGATGTGCTCTGAGTAGCTCGAGTACAGGATGAAAACAGTATGGCTGGCCAAGAGAACCAGAGGGATACGTAGCGGAGGCATAAGGGGATGTCGGAGGGGAGCAGGACGGCGCTATAGCCAGTATGGCAAAAAGAAACGGGTGACTGCCAGCCAGTCAGCCAAGCAACCATCTCTCGCTCAGGATGTTGGCGGCGGCGGTAGCGGCGCTGGTGACTCGATCGCCGGCCGGCCAGCCGGCCAGAGGACTAAATCGCTTTTAAATTAGCTGTTTTATACTAAACTTCTCTCCTAGTCGGGTCGTCTCTCTATCCATTGGTAGTGGCGGGCCGCAGCCAAGCCGGCCCCCTGCCACAGACTACAGAGCTGGCTGCAGGGAACGCAGAAGCGTTCGGGAGAGAGACAGAGAGAGGGAGAGAGCGAACGGGTGAGCCGGTCGCGGCGACGGGGGCAGCGGACTATCAGGGAGGCAGGCCCCAGAGAGCCGGACGGGACAGCCAAAAAGAAGGACGACGTCGCCAGCCGACGCCTGCCGCCGCTACTATTCCGCTACTGAGCAGCTACTCGCATACGGTCGGTCGTCTAGTGTGTGCAGTGCGCGCCACCAGCCGCAGGGAGGAGCGGGCAACGCCGGCAGAGCCCAACAGTGCACGAGAGGTACTGACTGGGTTGCTGGAGGCGTCTCAGCAGATCGCTTTCTCTCCCTTGCCCCCTCCCCGCCATCGGTGCAACGGCTGCTGCTACTGCTGTTGGTGCTCAAGCCTAAGGCCAATACTTAGTCTCCACCGATCACCAAAGCGCACATAGGCGATAGGACAGCAAAGGAATGAATAGACGAATATACCAGCAGGAGGCGCCGCTGCTGCAGCAGCACTGGCAGCAGCAGCAAAAGATACGGTAAAAGACACGAAGACGACCATATGCTGCAGGGGTATTTAGGAGATGGGGTCGGGGGTGGAAGAGCGCCCGTGAACGTTAGGTACGACTCAGAGAACGGAGCCTAAGGAGGAGATAAAGATATTTGCGGTGATCCATCTTCCCGTCCGGGATGGTTTTATTCCTCTTGCTCCAGTTCGGTGAGAGGGAACCGAGGTGGGTGTAAGGCTGGCACCGAGAGCCAAGACAGAGGCAAAGGTAGAGAAAGGCAAGACGATCAGCCAGGCAGCTAGCGTAGCGGCCAGATCGCGAGAGGCCAACACAGAAGGAGAATGCGTCACCGATCGAGCCACCGATGGGCGGCTCTCGTTAGTTATGCTTCTTTCTATTCTTTTCCGCGAAAAGGTCGCCTTCGCTAGTGTTGCGGCTGCTGCTCCATCTGCTAACGTCTATCTACTACTATGGAACAAACGAAGGTCTTAACCAGCAAGCATCTATTGTATAATACTGAATCTCTGTTTAGGGCTGACGGGCTGACCTATGAACAGACTTTTGGGAAAGAGGAGACCCGTCACATGGAAGGATATACGTTCGCCAAACTGCTTTTGGTGTACAGTGATTTTGGGTTTGTCTTGTTGGTAGGCATCATATGGCGGGTCCATAGTGACGCTGTGCAAAAAAAGATTTTTTTTTCCGTTTTGCACATCCTTCATCGCCCAGAAACAGAGATACACCCCCTATATTTCACGCCTCTAGTGAAGCCTCTATCGGTATCTCTAGCTTGGTCAGTTTGAACTTAGATTGCTTCAAAGTTAATGTGTTGTTCGTTCGGCAGGAAGTTACCACTGGACTCGCTGGTCTCGTCTGGCAGATGTCCGGCCGTTCACCCTACGCCAACGTCCGATTGCTCGGGAACCAATCCGCCGCTCACCGGCCTGCGTTTCGGTTTCCACGCGATGACCGCCCATTCAAGATAAGATAGAGGGTATCGGCAAAGCGGGTGCACTGCTCTCGAGCCCAAAAATGCTCCGTACCGGGAGAGACATGAAGCAGTTTTCTGCTGCGCTACGATTCCCGCAGTGGCACCAGCCAGCAGTGACGTCAGTGGATCGGGGGGTAGGCAGTTTCGGCAGCTGAGAGGGAGGCCGCGCGGGGGGCTCCCTTAGACATCCCGAGCCCATCACTTCCCCGTGGGCTTTTCCCACTTCGCCTATCGTTCGTATTGTGGCCACAATGGCTAACTTCCTGCGTGAGCGCAGTGAGAAGCTCCCACTGGTGGTGGTGGTGGTGATGTTTGACGTGCTGGCGTACGGACCAACGTACGGAGCCCGAGGGCATGACAGGGTGCGCTGAACGAACGGCAGGTCTCGGCAGTGGACGGCCAAATGTGGCCTGGTCGCCTTTTACTGCTCGATCTAAGCCTTCCTTCGAAGGACAGTCTTCGTCGCTGGACGAACTTGGGGTGCGGACGATCGGTGACGAGTTGGTCTCTCCGCCCATAAAGGATAAACAGGTTAAGCGCCTCCTCGTCGAATAGTCTCACATGGAATGGTTCGTATAGTATAAACTATACGAAACGCGAAAACAGATAAACAGGGCCAGGGCTCCCTGTGAAGTCAGGGAGTAGGAGAGAGAAAATCCGGCACCATGCCATTGGCAACCAGAAAAGACAACAATATGCAAACGTTGTTCTTCGCCTGCCAATTGAATGATCGTGGATTACTCATGTCTCGCTCGTTACTTGAGAGAGGGTAAAAGGTAAGGTTTTGATTGGTTTATTAAAGGAACTGCAGTTTTACAGTCCTGAAGTTCCTTTATATGTTTCCAGGTCACAGGACTCGAACCTGCTTGGCCGGCTCTTTCGCAGCCGTAGAATTAGCCGTCCAAGCCACCACGCTGACAACGGAGAGTCCCCGTTAGTCTTCAGAAAACCGAGAATGTTCCTAACGTATTTTTAGGCATTATTAAGCTTGCATTGACACACAAATGAGATTTTAGTACGTAGCATCTTATGTCGAAATCAAATATGAAATGCCCAGATGAACGACATTTGGATACACGTCATCTTGTGGCCTACACGCAGAATTGAATGAACAGGCCCCTTCACGTGCGACGCTATTATTTCCTGAGTCCTGTGCGCACGAAAGCTATTCGCGGTCGGCTGTACAGAGGCGCTGTGGGATCGCGTGAGCCTAGAGCCATGCCGGCCAACAAGTGGCGTGATCTGACAACGATGTGGGAGCATTTTGCGAAAATCGAGACTGCTTCAGATCGCTGCGAGTTGTTGGGGGCGGTATCGGCCGCTCGTGCGGCTCGGCCTTGGTGGAACGAAGTAATTATCGCTGGCTGCATACAACGACATTTTTTGCGTAACACTAATTGCGCTACCTTTACCATTGTATAACATTACAGCGAGCAACGCTCACACGACTTGAACGAAACGCATTCATGAACTATGATTTGGATTGATCTTCGTCAAATATGGGTATACGTATACAACATATACTCTATTGGACTTATCCCGACGACAATAAAAGACCGCTACAGTGACCGATGCAGCGGAACACATACTAATATGTTTACAACGATAAATCTGAGCAATAAATTAATATTCACAGTAGCGTTAGAGCTCTTATTGGACTCCTCATCAAAGGGATTCGTTGTACGGCTGGTCTGATATGCATGCGGTACACCGGGCAGGCATCGATTTAGTCTGCCCTATATAATTATCGAAGAAGTACGAGCCAGACCGATTTTAATGACGGTGGTGACATTTTGAAGAATTAGCTATCATACGCAGGCATGATGAGAGAGTTGTTAGATCATTGTTGTAAAACTATATAATCATAATAGCGATCAAGGCGGTATACGCCGATACCATAAAATTAACTCGTTGGAGCTTTTCGAATCGAAGGATACCTTTTGAGCGGAATTTCTCAACTGAACGAGCTTTTGTAGCGATCCACAGGTGATTATTACAATGAAATCCTTTAAAAACCTAATTCCGCGTACACTGTCCACTATAAATACTTCTTCGCCATACTTTTGAATCTATATGAATTTCAGCACTTCCCGCTAGTATTTCCATAGTGTCCCTAAGAAAAGGAAATTTACCGATTCAAGATAAATATTGTTTTATAATGAGCAACACGATTTATTCTGACACTGTCTGAATCTATAAAGACAAGCAATTATATGTATACACATTACAGAATCATCCTCTGTCTATTTTGAATGACTCATTTTTATCACTAAATCAGAAACTATGAGCACAAACGATTCAGTTGACAAGTTAATACATCCCATGGTTTGTGGTTCCCTGCTACTCACTCCGATTTTTGCCGAGAGACTCATCATTATTTTATGGCACGGCATGATATTGGTGAAAGTCGATTACACAAATCAGTTAAGCCGAAGACTCGAGTAGCTGCATAGCCGATAACTGCTGATCTGTGAGATCAATAGTTCACCTCTCTCGCTCGCAGTCTCTCAGACAACGCTACATCCTAGCTGGCCTCACCTCAACCTGTCACCATTATGTCAATACACGCTGTCAGC
The DNA here is from genome assembly GCA_019614645.1 of Stratiolaelaps scimitus. Taxonomy (NCBI): domain Eukaryota; kingdom Metazoa; phylum Arthropoda; class Arachnida; order Mesostigmata; family Laelapidae; genus Stratiolaelaps; species Stratiolaelaps scimitus. The sequence continues at coordinate 1,682,050 of JABWDB010000019.1, forward strand.
GTCCTCCTTGCCCTTATCAAGAACGAGCGACGAAGTGTATCGTCACGATGAGATCTGTTGTACGGTCGCTTCGACGGCCGTAATCTCATTGTCTTTTCCCCCCCCGCCCACCTCGTCGCCAGCCACGCTCACATCGCGGCGGCGGTGGTCCTATTTTTCCCTAACTGTCCCCTTTGCTTTCCTTCATTCCATACATGTATTATGTATCTAGCTGCATGACCCGGAGAACGTGCGAACGACGCAAACGCGACGCGTTTGCAGTCTCCCCTTACTTTACGCTAGTTCCCTTCGGCTCCTGGACGCCTTTCGTACATCGCGCTTGCGATGTAATTGGCTACCTCGCCCGTCCACCGCGGCCAGCACAGCACAGCAGTACGCCTGCATGGCCCTCCGCTCCCCTGAGTTCCGCTCAGCAAGCAGCCGCAGGGGATAGTCTATCCATGCTTGTTTAGCACATGTTAAACGAACTATAAAGTGCTGACTCGACGACCGAGCTCCTTTCGTTTCGTTCCTTTCGGCGTTGGTGGCCACCGAGCGCCGCTGGTGTTCCCACTTTGCCAAGCGGCCACACTGGCTGCGCTCCGCGTACTAGCTGGCGCCTACTAGGAGGAGCCATCCAGGCTGCTATCCTCCAGCGCCCCTAGCTGACAATCGAAGTCGCACTGCTGATCTTGCTGCAGAGCATCGCACAGTGTACATCCTCCTCATTGCACGAGTATAGGCGCCGTCGTCGTCGTTCGTTTCGTCCTCTACCTCTACCAGCCGGCCTCCGGTCTCGCAGACATTTCCTTCTCTCTCGCCGGCTCTCTCTCTCTCTCTATCTGACTCTCTCTCTCTCTCTCTATCGTACATTTTCCCCCTATCTCATGGTGTCTCGTAGGAGCCGCGCGGGAACGTTTGTGTGTATGACCTATGCTCAAGCGCCTTTCGCGCATCGGCGGCGAGGTCTTGCATACAGATAAGTGTTCGAAAATAACGTACGATACTGTGAGAAGCTGCGAGAGAGAGAGAGAGAGATGGAGAGAGAGAGACTAGGGGCGTACAACACGCGAGAGAGACAGAGACGATGGGGGGGAAATCCAGACGACGTCGGACGTTACGCCCAGCACTGCCTCGCGCTAGAGTGGCAGCCTCTACGATTACCGCCTCCACCACGACCACCGCCTCCGCCGCCGCCGCCATCGTCGCTGACATCGCTTACGCCATCAGAGTAGAACCTCGCCTCCTCTCTCTTCCTTTGTTTCTTTCTCTCTTTCTCTCTCTCACTCTCTCGCTTTGTGTGTAAGTTGCAGCTTGTGCTAGAGTCGCCGTTTTCGGTTGGGGTAAACCACGTAACCGACAACACCCGTACAGACAGACAGACGGACACACGTACGCACACGACCGCACGAGCAGATGTGGCCACCGCCGCTTCCCTTCGCTTTGTGTAGCTTGGGCCGGCCTCACCCGACCTCGCCTCGGCCCCATCCCCATCGTCATTGCTGTAGCTAGGCAACTAACGCAATTTTTGGTTGTTGTCTCTCGGGAAGTGAGCGCACGCGGGCGGGCGGGCGGGCGGACGGGCGGGCAAGCGTGCGGGCGGTCGTTCGGTCAGGGCAAGCAACTCGGTCGCCCCATGCAACTCCCGTGCGTCGCAAGCGTCGCCGGAAAGACTTGTCTGCCTTGTCTCGTCGCCCCCTCGGCGGAGCCCGCCTGACCGCCGTTCTGTCTGCTCTCGCTGCCCGAGTTGCGTTTGCGTCTAGCGAGCGGACTGAGCACTCATACGTGGACGCCGCTTGCTTAGCTCCGCTACACGACCCGTTCGTGCCGGCAACGAGCATGATGGTTCGTGAGCGGGGTAGCGGGTAGCACGCAGGCGGTTCGGCAGAGCAGGACGACAACGACGACGCCGAACGAACAACCTCTGTGCTGCATACCAGAGCTGATTTGCTGAGCGAAATACGATTGCGTCTCATCCCTAAAGCATGCCCCTCCCTCGCCCCGCTGGGATTCAGCTCCCTCGACTGTTTTGCCACACCGCACATTGCGGCGGAGGCTATGGCGACTGCGGCACCGGGAGAACATAGAGACAGAGAGGGACGAGCCTGAGAGTAGCAGGGAGCTAGCCAGACACCGTTGTGATGCGCTCATGCCACCGTCGTTGTGGTAGCCAGGGTGGCAACGTTCCTTTCATCCGCCGGGCCCTGTTCTCTCCCGGTGGCGCGCCTGCCGACGGGCCTGTCTAATATAATACTATATCCACTATCTCTGCACGCTCCAACGCTGGATCCTGCTCCGTCTGCTTAATTTGTTTGTGTATGTGCGCCGTCTTGCTCCTTGCGTGGCGTAAGCTAGCATTGTGTTCCGCTCGATACCGCGGGATACTCGCTGGGTCAAGATGCGTGACCGGACGCTTATGGGCTAGCTGGTCAATGCGGCTTACGCTGCGGGCTGAAGTGAGAACGGTGGCCAATGCGCTGGCCGTCGTACCTACCGTATGCACAGGGACATGGTACATGCGGGTCTAAACGAGGAAAGGCCACTAACGTGATTACGGCGCTAAGGCGACTAGGCTTCCTACTGCTCGGTCCTTCCCCTCTCTCAAAGAAGGATGGATGGCCGCCCAGGCTTCTAGAAAGTGCTCGCCCATGGGCGGCTGGAAACTTGCGGCTCAGGCTCGCGCTTGCCCTAGTCAACTTTTCGTTAAGCCTCAGCACGCAACTCCTATGCGACCGCTGTGATCCAGACACGACGACGACGACAGCGCCCGACCGAACCCGACGATTTGCGTCTGTCCGGCGGGAGTCATAGGTTCGTGGACGACGCTGGCTCGCCTGACAAAGGGTCCCTCCTAGCGAGCTGACAGTCCAAGCTTGGCTGCCGATTTGCTTCCAGACAAGCTTGGGCTGTCTACCGCTCTTCTCGTCTATCTGCCAAGAACCACAGGGAAGCCAATGGGGTAGTCTGGGGGTACGGTTTCAGCCTTCAGCTTCGACGTCCAGCTTCGCAGAGTGCATCTCCAGTAGTGAATGTGTACGTATATATGCTCGCCCGTCGAGTCCATTACTCTCAACGGCTCGCTGTCCACTCGTTCGTTCGTTCCCTTTTACCACAGCCGACAGAGCCGGGTCGTCGGCTTCAAGTTTCGGCTACTCGCCACCGCTGGACTCTGCTCGGCCTGCAAAGTCGGCTCGGCTGGTGTGGACAGGGGGGGGGGGGTTATTGCACGGCAAACCGAAAAACCTTGAGACCAAGCAGCGAGCCAAGGGCAGGTTCGTCGGTCGCAGGGGGAATCTGGAACGATCCCAGAATGCCGAGTGCTGGACGTTCGCAAGAACGAACAAGCAAATAGAACGACGCGGAAGCGAACTCTGCGCCACCTTTCGCCTATCACCACCGACCGCCTGTGTCGCGATTTATTGATGCGTTTTCATCGCGACGGCTTCTTCATTTTTATTTATCCCCCTGAGGACTCTTTCCGTTCGTATCTTGACCCTTGCGTAGTAACATGGGAAGGCAACGTTCCCCTGGCAGCCTTCTGCCTTCCTCACGCATCGTCGGGGACGTTGCCATACATGGGTGCCACATCGACATGGCAGCGCCTACGATGGTCGGCGACTACAGCGCACACGGCCGTGTGCGTACATGTTGTGTGTGTGTGTGTGTTTTCGCGTGTGCCTGGACGAGGCAAATGCAAGCTGAGCAGGAACCGAACAGGAGAAGACTGGTGGCCAGATCTCGAAGCCGAAGTGCGTGGGGGAGAAAGCAAAGTTTTTGCTCCGACGGCGGCGTCCGACTCCTGCGATGTTTTCTGTGTTTCTTTGCACTACCCTCTCGGGTGACTGCTCGCTCGCTTGCTGCTTCGGCGTGGGAGGCTGGCAAACCCGCTGCGGAGACTGTCGGATAGAGAGAGAGAGAGAACGAGAAACGGGCGGCGTCAGCGAAGCAAGCCAAAGTAGCCTTCGTGGCTCAATTCGTTCCTGTTCCTGTATCCTGACGCTGCTGCTGCTGTTGGTGGTGGCGCCGCCTTGCTTTACTTGCCGATTGCCTTACTGGGGGTCCTACCCCGTGCTTGACCGGTCCTGCCCTTCACTGCTCGATCCTGCCGCCACCGATGCCCCGTTGGTTCTCTGCTACTGCTGATTCTGCTGCTGCTGCTGCGCTGTCTGAGAGCTTAACGAATTCCCCCTTTCCTCGGCTGCTACTGCTGACCCTTCTAGTGTTACTGGTGTCCGCGTCCGACGTTTCCCTTCTTTCCATTGAAGGAAACTAAACCCATTTGGCTTGCTTTGACCGAGAGACTGTGGGGAGAGAGAGAGGTGTCCTAGGCGACGCGTCCCGGTCAACGTACTGGATTGCATAGGAACGAGATGGACCAAACGAGATGCCGCCATTGTAGACTTCTTGGCGCGTTAGGCCCACGAGGTTGTTTTGTCCTGCTTACTGTACGCTGCAGCCCTCGGCATTTTGTTCGCCAGTGCACGACATGTGCGTCTCGTTCGCCTCTCTCTCTCCCCCTCTTTTCAGAGTTCCCGACCACCAGGAACGACCCCAGAGCAATCCCGAACCTCGTAGGCCTGTTTCCGTGCGTTGCCTACGGTTATAGATATATAGAAAAGGCCTAAACATTCTGGGCAACATGGACAGACACGGCTGCCTTTTCCCCGAACCCGCCCTTGCCTGTGAAGCCAGCCGTTGTATCCCCGGTTTGCGGCAAACTGGCTGAATGCCTGCTGAAGATCGGCTCACCGAAAGCAGGACCCCTTTCGTCCTATCTGACCCGCAGACAACCAACCAATATAACGTGAGCAGACCGGCCGCGAGAGCCGGCGGGCGTTCTATTTCAGTGCCATCATTTCCATGATAAGCACTATATATGCATTACATTCGTTAGACTAGCCACTGTCCACCGCCGTCAGTGAGGAGGACAAAACTTCTGCAGGACCGGGATCGCTGGATGGCCCTGCAGCCGTCTCGCCATCTCATGTGTCATACGTGGCGGCACTCTAATACTCTGTGTCCATCGGATACTTATCAACCCGAAAAAGCTCCTTCCCCATGTCCCGAAGCCTCTACCTGGACCACATCAACTGATCGCATTCACGCGTAAGAGAGCATCTCTGTTTCGCAGGACGGCTAACGGTTGATGGACAATATAAGGAATTAGATGTGCATTGTTGTTATCCACCTACGGCTATCGCACTACTTCGGTGTGTACGGGAACTAGCCAATTGCATCTGATTCCTTTGCTATCAATGAGAAACGAAACAATGTGATCTGTGGCGATGTACGTCATTCTGTTATACAGCTGACCTTCCTGTCGGTTATAGAATTTATCAGAAATCAGCCTCTAATCTACGATTAGGTGATCTTCGACGTTGCTTGTACGACCTGTCAAGGTTATTCGATCGATCAGGATTCCATATATATATATATATATATATATATATATATATATATGAGTTGAACTGCTGACCCGTCCCAACTTGAATTTGATCAGCACAAAGATCGGAATAGCGAATCGGAGAGACATTTACGCAAGCAATATATTTATGCTTGCAATACTACTCAAACGAGTGAAGATAAGTATAATAACTATGTTAACGCATGCAAGTTCCACATGTGTACACACGCACGTAAAACTTCGAGCTGCGTACACATTTCCGGGACAAGATCGAGAAGGAACCTTCGGAAGAACAAGAGCAACAAATAGCCATTCCGACCTCTGAACAAAAGCCTTTCATACGACACCCTCCTTGACGATTGTTGCTCCCCTCTCCCTCTCTCTCTCTAAATTTATATGAAATATACAATTACGCGAATCAGCTCGATTAAATTCAAATGCCACTGTGAACAGTACCATGTGAAATAAGACTCAAGAAAAGTGACAGAAATGCTGCGGTCTGACAAGTTTGAAGACACGAAATGGTGAGCGTTCGTCGCGAAATTCCCCCAAAGATTAAACCTCTCCAGGGCCAAAGGCGAAAGGTAACGTTCGAAATAAAATACAACTGAAGTCGGTTAGTGAGTAAGACTTGGACGCTTCCTCAGCTATAATAACGTCAAGAAGATGATTTTTTTAACTATAAAATAATTTTATTTTTCGATGTTTTCAAAGAAGTTCCTATATATAATATAAAATATCTAGTTCAACCCGTAAATTGATTTTAAAATCACGTGAACGAACGACAAAAACAGGCCAGGCAAAGTGGTGCCACACTTCGAGCATTCTGTACATGTGTGTCTCTTTAAAAAATGTCGTGTAGTGTAGATTTAGAATTTCGTCTGCATATATATATATTTTTTTTTTTACTACTTTATAAGAAAAAGGCGAAATCCATAGGTTCATGGAAGGTTGTCAAATGTCAGTATGATACACAGTGTGGAAGGGAAAGCGGGACTTCCAGAGAGCGGAGTCCCGCGAAGGATCTGTGAAGGCTATCACATCTTTGGTCCTCCTTGAACACAAGCCGTATCACATTTGTCTCGTGGACTATCGTGGAATACGTTTAAGCTGAAGCTTCCCGAAGTCGCTATCTCCTTTTATCGCAGCGTAAACGCTAAATCAGTTTAAGGGAGGTTTAATTGAATATCATACTACATTGGCTTCTCCTCTGGAAGCGCTCACGCAAAGATTTAAATGTGTTATTCCTTGTTTGTTTTCCTAGGAGAAGGCACGCACTAAGGTTGGTAGGCAATCTGTTTACCTTTATATACGGTAATGCTTACAGCTCCACTGTTAGCGGCAAGATTCTGAGTAACATGCATTCGAGGCATAAACTCTTATAAAGATAAGGAGCCTAATTTCTTCTGAAAATTTAACATTCGACAAAAAGTGTAAATATTCCGCTTCAGCCATGAACATTGCACAAGTTGCTGGTGAAACATAATATCCCCCCATATTGGCCTATGCATGCATGCCTACCCACGACCGCAGCTACTATCGCCGCCGCCGCCGCCATGTAAATCGCCCCAATATATCGCTGCTGAAAACTGTTTATATTGCTTATATTATAAATGCGGGATTTTGCACACACATAGGTTAAGACTCAAGTGCCTAGCCTATTCCATAGTTCATACGAGAAACGGCGTAGCTTGAAACGAACGTTAGCTGGCGATATCGGCTGGTGAATAACTTTAACACGATTAGATGTAGGGCTGTACCCACGAACCAAGCAAGCAACCAACCAGTTGTTAGCTACCCCGCTATCCTACACGCTAACATACAATATCAAGCAGCGCACGCAACTGACGCATAATTTACCCCGCTTCGAATATAATCTGGCAGGCAAGAGCCTATATGTGCTGCGGCCGGCTAGCAATGAATTGAAGCTAGACATCATCTCTCTATCTATCTCGGTCTGTGCGTGGCACTCCCATGTGTGTTCCCTCGCTCCTCATCCTTCTCCACATCCTGGTGAGGCGCATCGTCTTGACATCGTCCCCCTTTGAGCGGCGGGCCAAAGCTCAGCCGGATGGGTTGTTTCCACGGATGCGTTCTGCCACAAATCCCTTCCCTTTTCTAGACACCTGGGGAGATATTCCCAAAGGCCTCCTTCCATGACATGCTTGGACTTGTAGTCGCCCTTGAACGGGGCAGCAACGGGTTGTCGATTCTAACCCGCTCATGCGTACCTCATGGGATTGCGTCGTTGGCAACAACGGTCGACGCCGTTTGCGATGGCGTCGTCACCTAAGCCTGTAGCATCGTGCCCGAACGTTGGCCGAAGCGCTGGCTGGCTGGGTTTGTGCTTTATTCTGGCAGCGTGAACGGCCCGGGCGGCACAAACCAGCCTCATCGCTGACTGATGTAAGGCAGAACTCGAGGGGGCAGAGCTAGAATTTGATTCTGTTCATCATCATATATAAATGTATTCGTGTTATCTAGCCATTTCAGCGCTGTCTCGTGTCATCGCGTGCGAATGACTCAGCGTCGAAGGGACGGCACGGCAGCAGGCAGCATTTGTTTCAAGTTCCGATAGGTTTCAAGAAGAATATGATATTTCTGTCAGTGTCGCCCACGACGAAAATCGTTTGTCAGACGAAAGGCTCGAGTATCATCATTCAGCCTTTCTGACACTGCTCCGAGACTTCTGAGATGGGGGCCTCAGCCCTATTGCACCCTTCGCCCCTCGCGATCTCTCTCGCTTTCTCTATGGAGACGGTGCGTCCTTATCTCTGTCACGTCGCAGTATCATTTTTCACTTTCCAACATAGCATAATAAAAATAAATGGTAGTGGATGAATATGCCTTGATACGGAAAGGTCAATGCGCGGCCAAGCAGTGGTCCCCTGTAGGATCTCTTAGAGCTGAACACATGCGAATTAGTAGAGAAGATGCATTTATCGAGAGAAGTAAAAATAACTATATATGTATATATATATATATATATTATATATATATATATAGATTAATATAGACGACATCATTAGTGTATAGTGGTGCTCCTCCGTTAACAATTTTTGGTACTTCATAGGCTACCAGCGCTCTCGGAACTCTGCCACACTCTCACGACTCGTTGTCGCGATTCTTAATCATGTTACAAGCTTGACTCCGACAAACAATCTATGTCTCAACGATTCGATGTAGATGGAAATCGCAATGTAAAACACACACATATTACCATCATTTCAATTCATACAACCAAAGTACCTACATATAATACAACAGACAGGTCATCCGATCTCCGGTGAATACGGGATCGATAGCCTTGTGGAATGTGATTTCCGAGCGCTTTCTCTTGAATATAGTAATCGCCAACGATCTCAGTTAAGCTCTGTAAGTAGAAATATAAAGAGAGAGAGAGAGAGAGAGAGAAAGAGAAGCCAACCAGTAATGTAAACGCTATCAAAGCCCATCTCTGCTCTGGGCCATTCGAATGGGAGGGACTCACACAGCAAAAAATATACGCGGTCTGTTAGGTCGATGACTCACATACGAACACGATGAGTTGTCCACCGCCCCAGTCCTGCCGTCGAATCAGCGGACAGACTCATCTAGCTTAAATTCATAAGCCGTGTTATTCGGAAGGAAAAGCGGCGCTATTCGTCTCAATCAGCTCGAATGCTGTGGAACTCCATTGCTCTCGCCCCCCCGTCCAGATGATATAAGCACAGATTCCGCCGGCAAATATCTCTTAATAGTAGAGGACGACCGCCGAGTGTGCCAGGCTACCACGGGCGGCCAGCTCGTTTGTCTGCGGGGCTCTGAAGATAATGGAGCGGAGCCCCCCTCGAAGTCCCGCCGAGGGTGAAAAAAGCAATAAGCACAATAGAGAGAAATCATATTCTCTCCGTTGGTTACAAGTCACCGGTGGTTCCGACGCCGGTGGCCTGACCGATCCGAGTCGAGCCGACGTTATCGAAAAATAGAGACACACGAACGAGGCGAGTCGAGTCCGGGCTAGGCCAAATCATTTCGCTCTCTCTCCTCTCCCCGCCCGGGTCCTTCCTATGCTGCGACTACAACTCTCTTCATCTCTCAGCCTTGTTCGCAGCGTCCACTCTCGGGCACCAACCGAATTCTGAGAGTGTCTGCTTCGGCAGATCCCTTCGGCGGAGGAGTCCTCCTCCGTCCCGGTCTTTGTCGTCGCTTTGGCTTTCGGCCTACACCGGGCCGGTACCGCTGCCGCCGGATGTAGTTTTTATGCATGTTCCATTTATCTAGCGCGATGACCGTAGTACAGCCCACACGTTCTCTTCGCCAGCCGACCAGCGAGCCAGTCACCAGCATCGCCCCGGGCCAGCGGCAGGCAAACGAGAGGGGCAATATGAGGGCCCGAGCAGCTGAGGGCAAGCCCTCTACCTCGGAAGACTCTGCCAGACGATGACGACCACCCTACGACGGTTAGCAACGGGACGCGCAAGGGGCAAGATGTCTTGGCTCTGGTAAGTTGCTTGCTGCGTCTTGCCGCAGCGACGCCCAGCAAGAAATCTACGAGGGGCCGGCTATGGTTGGCCAGCCAACAAAGCTGATGGCAAAAATGGCTGATTCTTCAGTAGTGGTGGACCACGGTGGACGGACGCCTGATGGGGCAGTGGGCAAGGAGAAGTAGGGAGACGGCAAGAGGGTGATGATGGCCCCGACGTGACCACAGCGTTTTCGGTGGTCACTTTCTTCCTCTTTTTGCTCTCTTTATCTCTCTCTCTCTCTCTCTCTCTCTCGCTTACTCTCTCTGTTTGGCTGTCTAACTGTATGCGTCATAGGTTATGGCCTTACCCTGCACCGGCCATCATCTTGCAGTCGCATCGTATCCTAGACAGGCATTCATAGTCCAACATTGTCCATAGTCCAACAGATCAGCCAGACTTCTGGGTGCCCGCGTTCATCCATAATCTCTCTTTCTCTCTCTCTCTCCTCCTATAGTCATGCAACTATAGCTGGGAGAGGCAGATCAACCGAGTGGTCGGCATCCCATCGTTTACGTGTAAGACCGACACTATAATGGAGCTAAGTTGATGGCTGCTGCACAACACAGCCTAACTCTTAATAATACACGAGCAATGTGATGCGGGGAGCCTACGAAATAGCAATAGCAGGTTGAGTGAAGGGTAAGCCGAGCCGCGTATACATTTTAACCGCTGCTGACCCGCTTACCGTAACGACGCGTGCACTTGCACACCGTATGGAGGATGCAGCAGAACGAGCTTTATGAGCTGCTGCTTCTGCTGCTGGTATTGCTGCCCGGCGAGGAAAGGAACATTGTTGCTCCAGCATCCTCGTATAGCGGATCCTGCCTGTCGTGCTGACCTGGTGGAGTGCAAGTGTTCTGATAGCGTATACACTGTGTATGCCGGATGGCAGGGCGCAGAGGTGAAGATGGTGCAGCCAAAACAGCCGCAGTGTATCTCGGCAGGTGGGCTGGCTATCTGAGGAGAAAGTACGGCCAACACCGCCGTGTCTAGTGACATCGCCGTACGTTGTGCAGCGTAGAGGAGACTAGCAATGTACGGGAACGACGAGCTCTCTACACCGAACGTAACGGGAAGCAGAGGCACCAGCATGCAAGGCGCAAAACGAGGCAGGGAAAATATTATTGCCATCTCTACGTCTCTCGTTCTCGTTCTCTCTCGCTCTTTCTCGTTGTTTCTCTAACGCTTGCTGAACCCGAAGCTTTGCAAAGCGGGAGCCGGAACACGGTTTGGTGAGATGGTGCGTCTATCCTAACCTAGCCCAGCCTGGCGTCGACCAGCTGCATCCTGGCCAGTGAACCGGTTGGCGCTTGCAAGTGGGTCCGCGCCGTACCGCACAAGCAAGCAAGCCACCCAACCAACCATGTGGAACGACCGAAGAGAAAATCCAAGTCCCCTCTGTCAAACCAAAGCAGGGCAGCTTTCGAGAGGCGGGGTTCAGGCCATCCCTCCAGCCAGCCTGGACGGCCCGTACGCCCGGTGAAATAGTCCTTCCCTGCAGCACCTCGTGACATGCCGAAGCACTGTCTACGGACGGCACCGAGTGGCCAGACGATTCCTTGTTACCCAGTAAGGCCGGCAGATCAGCCAGTTAGCTAGATCCGGCCATTTCGTTTGCATTCTCAAATGCCGAACACACATAGACACACGCGTCAACACACACACACACACACACATACACATCGAAAGAAATTCTTCCGGGTATCGAAGGCTGACGTTCATGGCGCGTGGAGAGCTGCCGTGAGAGCGCGTGGGCGATGTTTCCTGAAAAAACACCATCCAGTGCGTCATCAAATACTCCTGGATAGTGGCTACTGACTATTGAGGCCTTCAGCAACAAGCATAAACCCTATCGCTGCCGCCGGTGTTATTGTTGGTCGTCGTGGGCAGAGGCAGCCTGGCTGCCACATCTGCCTTTGGATGCTAGACAGCGTTGCGCAATCTTTGATTCCTGTCTGCTGGTATCGTTCCCAGCCGTTCTTGAATAGAGGCAACAGCAAGTGGAAGCTGCCGGGCGCTACGGTCGAGGGGGTTCGAAGGGAGACTCCGTTGGGGAAAGGCCATGCCTCAACCCTAATGAACTGTTTGATCCACCCCCCTCCACCTCGCTGCACGCCATTCCATTCCACCAGTCATCCCGATCAATCTGCCAACGCGTCGGGGCGCATCGACGTCAGAGCGAGCGAGGGGAGCTAGCGAGGAGCGGCGTTCGTGGCCACAAGCTACGATGCAACGAAAAGCGAGGAACTAGCAGCACTGCTACCGCTGATGGCAGGGACGACAACCTACGACCGACCGCTCGTCTGGGAGGAGGAGGAGGACGGCCCGCGCGCCCATCCAAAGGGAGAAATACTGCTCCCTGCCACTCCATCGCTGCTAGACACTTTGCGACTTGGCGGATTTCGGCTGCTGCTGCTGCTGCGGTTGCCGCACCCGCTGCTGTTGCTGCGCTACTGTAAGAAAGCAGAGGAAGAAGCTCGCTGTCTCGCGGCTTCCATCGACGGTCTGCTATCTACTATGGTGGATTTCTGGCTAGTGGATGGCAGCAGGGGTGACGGCGGTGGCAGGAACCGTAGCGGCCAACTCGCCTATCCGGCAAGCTGGCGGATGGTGGATGCAATGAGACGTGTATAATACATCTTGCTAAAGATCTCTCTCCTGCTCTTCCATGGCGCCCAATCGAAGCAGCGGCAGCAGCAGCAGACGCCAGTGGCGGCGGCGGCGTGTGCGTCGCTACACGAATTCCCAACCACCAACTTGCTTCTCCAGTGCAGCCCGTTGGCAACAGCGCAGCGTAGAAGAAAAAAAGGCACAGACAAGAGAACTTGCGCAGCCGACGAACCACTAATACCCTGGGTACGGCTCGACCGCATACTGACAGTGTGTATGTGCGTGTGCTCCATGGCCTCACCGAAACGCCTGCTATGTCGCTTTCTCGGTAGGGAAAAGGGAGAGCCGCGGCCAAACATCGATGCGACGGTGGTAGACCCGCGTGATGATCTATTGGCAGCAGCAGTGCGTTCAGTACAGCAGTGATCTCTCAACGAGCTCCGCTGGTAAGCAGCCAACGACGACGAGAAAGAAAACTGAGAGACGGTTCATTTGCCAAAGAGATCTAGTCTCCCTCGACCACCCCAGCCCATTCAAGCCGGCCTCGACTGAGGAACAACTGAGCTGCTGGCTGCTGTGTCTCAGCAGTAGGTAGTAAGAGCAGGGCTCCGCCCTGAGTTCAACTAGCGCAGCAAGAAAGGGCTTCACTTGAGCTCGTTATCTCTGTCATCCAGTCTGTCAATATACATACATATATATATATATCTTTTTTCTGGCGTTTTTCCTCGACGAGTCCACGTATCTTCCTTTGGCTGCTGCCTCCAGGAGAGGCGTATCGGACGAATTGTCTAACGTCACCTGAGCCGCGTTTCCGAATTTCTTCAATATATAGCGGCGCTACAGTCAATGTATGCATGGGGCTTTCTGATCGTTCGCGTTATTTAACTCCGAATCGAACTGTGACTCCTATGACGTAGCTTAAGCTCTCCACACTCACTTTTCCTATGTGACTACTCAAATCAGGCCACATCCAATGGCAGTGGTGGAGGTAGGCTCGTGGAAGCTTCGTCTCAATCGAGCAAGACAAGGAAGGGTTACTAGGCGGAACCTCTGATCGCAGTGAGTACTCAAAACATAAACGGAGTCCCCTCGTGTCGTTGCTGATGTCCACACCGAACACTGCATACCTCGAAGGCCCGAGTGGCTCCCAGCAGGACAGCATCCCGCGTATAAGCGTCTCGGCCGCTCAGGCGTATGGCTCTCGCATACAAGTATCCTTCGTTAGATTTGCTCTCCCAACCAGAAGAAGAATTCAAGGCACGACGAGCATAGAAGCAGAAGCGTAGAAGCAGACCAAACTAAGGGAACGCTACTGCAAATAGCGACTGCGGCAGTTCTGAAAGACGAATTGAGTATTATGATTGACGGAAGGCAGGGCCTAGTTCCTGCTAGTCTCTGCCTCTTCCTCCCTTCTCGGTTGAGTCCCCTCAACGTCGCTTGTTTTATCTTCTGCACTGCTAGACGGCAGATATTGTAGTCGCAAAGTCGAGCGCGCCGTCCTTCACGTTATTCGTGCATATGCTAGAGACGTGCTAGTGTTGTGAGAGGCAGGGTTTAAGGAGAACATTCATGGCTACCTATGAAAGGAGCATTCATTAGCGTAAAAAGGAAACGATTAACGACGGATGCATGAAAAAAAGACGGAGTCGCCTACCAGACTCTTGTATGGATTCTCATTTCAAAGTGTTCGGCTATCAGCTAATACATGCATACTACTCACTTACGTAGATAGCGGTAATCGCTGTTTTCTTCTGTTTATAGTATGGCAATCATGCTTAGAGGTTTGCTTTTGTTTCGTGTCATACCGTGAGTGTCTACGACAACGATATTGACCATTTAGCAAAAGGGGAGATATATGTAGATTAGTTATGCGGCCAGTCTTGGTCCTGGCATACTGCCTACGACATTAACACGGCCAAGCGCCAAAAAGTGTACATTATTCCAAAATGACGGCGGCGTTCACTTGAGAAGGCAAAGGTCAAGCTTTATTGGTATATTAAAGGAGCCGCAATTTCACAATGCATAACCTCTCTTATATGTCAAGCAAAATATTATTAGTTGCTCTCCCACGAAACTCACTCAGGAAAATATTCATCTCCTCCAGCCCGTCAAGCGCCTGCACCTGCGCGAAATATCGTGGCGGCGCGGGCCTCTATCACGTACACGAGCCAAGAGAAAAAAAACACCCTGAATAGGCCCTCATCCAGTAACGTCCCACACCTCAACCCTGTTTGCTTCACATCCAAACGGGTCAGCAACAATCGGAGGGTCGGCATCAGAAGCTAGCCTCGCCATGCATTTTGCACACATATGCAGATCCTCTCTGAGCAGCTCTTCCCGCGTATGGGTCTTCTGTACATGAGTGTATTGTGAGAGACTACCATCGCAGCATGGAAATTGCAGCACGTACTGTATGCAAACAGTTTGTTCTGCGCGCGCGCGCACGCAAAACAACAGTGCACGGGAGCACTCTGATCGTAATCTGGAGCAGTTCCCCCCTTTGTTGTTATTTGGGAGCGCGCTGTCGTTTGTTCCGAGTATCTTATCATGCAGATTCTCAGGCTTTCCGGCCCACTGGCCAGGTCGGCCTTGCCATCTCCGATTTGGCTACAGCGGATGTTGTGGATATCACGACGCTGTTCACATCTATGACAGACTGTGCATCACTGACCTTTAAAACGGGACTCTGTCCTATAGATGATGGCCTGTGATGTATTATTGTTATTATTACCATTATTATAAAGCAAAGTGCCTTTCACGTTTGTCACTCTGGGAGGCGCGGAAGGTAATGCACTTATATTGTAAGTGCTATACTATTGAGACTTGGAGTTAATGTCACTGGTTCGCGGACCTTGATTCGAAGACGTGCAGTGCCAGGCATCCAAATCCCGGATCTCGTCTGCAGTATCGTGCCATCTACATTGCAGAAGGAACAAACAACCGTCTATCACAGTGACGTGAAACCGAACCGCCGTTTTATGGTCAACACTAATCTCAGCTCGGGGAAGCATATTCCGACTAATCACCTGAACAACGGAACCCTACCAATACAACGTCACGTTGCAGGCAACGCCCTTAACACCGTTAGGCTGTTACGCCTGAAGCGAATATGGCCATAATCATGTGAAGAGTGAGATGGCTCGTTGGACAATTCATCATTGATTAAGTTGAAAAATTCCGGAGGAAACACGTTTCTATTGATCTCTCGATCCCCAGATCCTTTCTTTGCTGAAGAAATGTTTCAGGCCGCTAGGCTGCCACAAGACAACCACGGCCACCGTTTTGAAGCTTACGAAGTTTCGAAGCAAGTGAGCCATATGTTTTGAATCAACAGTTCAGCCTGCGTACTTTTATCGGGAAATGTTAGCCTAGTGGTCCGGATTATCTCTAACGCGTATTCGATTCGTGCAAAGTCCCCGGCACATTGTCCTGGTCAGCTCGCCGACTAGTATGAAACATTTGTTCAAACAATTTCCTGGACAGTGCAGGTACACGTGACTGTGCAGTATCAAAGTAATTCCTTTAACACTTGACTATTTAGCACCCAATCTGACAACTGAGTTCTACGGATGTATCATTTCCAGCATTAATTACACTGTAGTGTAAATCCCAGTGCGGCAATACCGAGGCTCAATGCTCACCCATAGCGAGACAGCTCGAACTATGCAAATCTGATATCGCTCAAAATATAATAACTACTTCCACGCAAGCTCAGTCTCCAGGGTATTCAACGCTATATTGTCGATAACGACTGTCTATTAGTCAACTAAGCCGAATGAGGTTTGTCGCCACCCACATGGCATCCATCATCGCACGATCTTAGCGGAGATCGATCTAAACGGCGCACATCGATTGGGAACGGGGTATGCGTATCATACGCGAAACATCCCCATTCCACGACTCCCTCAGCTATCCTCGCCAGAGACTACCGCAGGTGTTTCCCATTGGACGAGCCTCTGCGTACACTGAGTCATGCACACAGCGGCTGGCAGCGGGAGTCTATCCGCGTAACGCTCTCTAGTCCCAAGCAGTGGGAACACTGTCGAATGCCTCCTTAGACCTCAATGCCCTATCGTGGGAATAACGACTCAGGATGATATGAGGCAAGACGATGTCGACGACGGCGAGATCTACTACTGGCCTGGCTAATCGCTCTCGGCCATGCTTGCGCGTCCTGTTTGGGCTCCCTCCGAGGTCTTTTCTGCCGCCTAACCAATGAATGCAACGATGACGCCGATGAGGACGTAGTTGATGATAGCCTCGATGATGTTGATGATGACGGTGGTCCTTGGAAGTCGCCAAGCTTGAGCAACTTTGCCCAGTGACAGCGTGGAGGCCGAGGCCGACGCTTCGGCGGCCTTTTCGGTGGAAACCGTCTCGGTGAAAGTCGACTAGAAGTAGCCTTGAGAGTGAGTAGGTCTCGCCGATCGTTCACTTGGATGCCCTCGAGACTCGGGCATAACCGCGCTGTATTGGGCGCTGGCCAGCAGGCCTGCCCTGTCAATTTCCTGTACCCAGCTCTAGCCTCTGAACGACGACCTACCTAGACGCTCGGGTAGGGGACGTGGGAAGTTTCACGGCCCCGGCAGCGGTCGTCTCTACGATAGTCGTTCGTACAAACGATGTGTGACGCTCGAGGATGTTTAGCAACTTGTACGGCCGGGTGGTCACGATCTCTACAGAACTCGACTTCTACTCCACTCTCGACTATGACATCAACTGCTCCCATCCGCCAATAAATCTTCAGCGTGTGATACGTGGCATAACACGCTAGTAGTAATGCAAGTAACAGCGATGATGGGAGCGACGAAAGGCTTCCGCGATCTCAGATCAATTGTGCATGTGCTCCAGGGACACTCAGTAGAACCTGTTTGAGAGCTGGTCGTCGGCAAGTCCCTTCACCTCTTTCTTGCTGAACACTTAGCACAGTCAAGGGCAGAAACTGATCCGAAACCTGCATTCACTGAGCAAGGAATAAGATGTGGACAATTATGTCGATCCAGGGCACGTATGCCTAATGTTGTACAGCGTGTATACATGTTTGCTTGCTTCGGCGATGCCAGTCTACCAGAGCGGCCTGCGGTCCGACGGCCGATGCTTGAGTGCGACCAGAGCCAGAAGCTATCCGAGAATTGACTCACATACTTGCAAGTGAGCTCGGTCGCGTGTGTGTTCCCAAAGCGTGTAGCCTTCTGATGATCTCGGACGCTGTTCGTTGCCTGTCGAACATCTAACAGCCAACCAACCGCTACGTTATGCAGCGACTAGGCTTACGTCAGCGACGATGGCAGCTACCCGAGCGACGTTCAGTGATGCATAACCTGGCGAGAAGTAGGCCCCATTCCCGTCTTAAGGGCATCGCTACATACACCAGTTGTCCTATCCGGTCCCACCTCAGCTCCTTAGCTCGCAGCCTTCGTTCTCAGCTTCTCAGTGAAAGGAAGCGTCTCAATCGTATGTCTCCGCCGACATAGGTGTCGACATCTCCCTTATGTCATATTTAGGCTGGCGCTGATAGGAGGCCTAGGTAGTAGTGCGTACTCTCGCTAGGCAAAGTCGGCCCGCCTAGACGTTCACTTCCATTCGTTCCTCCGTAGGCAGACTAGCTAGGCTCATCCGCCAACCATCCATGTCGATAGATCTCTCTTAGGCGTAACTCGCTCCCTTCTCGTCTACAGCCAGCTTCTGTTCTGTGCTATCGTCGTTCTTGGCTTCGGTTTCATGATGCCGATCGCGGCGTGGGGGCGGAAGCGAAAGAGTTACAGGAACGAAAACCTTTCATGTTGGTGGGTATGTCTGGGGGCGCTACGGGAGATAGCAAGCAGCGTTCCCCGAACTCAGCAGTGACACGTTATCTCCACTTTCCGCACAGCGACGCAATCGCCAGCTCGCGCTGCAACTACGGATGCAAACAAAAAGAGAAAGAGAGAGGGTGAAGAGGGTGCCGGCGATGAAATCAACCTGCATATAGGGAAAGACAGAGCGTAAGTCGCTGTGCAACCACCATTCGCAGACGGCGTACGGACCCCTAAGTCGGCATCAGTCCGCTTGGCACATTCGGCTGGCTGCGCTGATTGAACCGGCGCCGGCGGTGAACACGCGCGCTGAACCTCATACATAAAATACGTTAGTCATCCCGCTTACTCAATTTAGATACATTCATTTGCGGAACCTCGACCTGAGAAAGATAAATATATATATATATATATATATATATATATATAGAGTGAGAGAGAGGAGGGAGATCCTCCACCGGCTCGCGCTACTATAATACAATATAGGTTGCAGGGTGGGTTTATGCACTAGGGCAACATCGAGCACCACGGATCGCCGTGTGCGATAACGATAGAGTACCGGGAAACAACCAGAGAGAAAGTGTTATGATTAGAAATAGTAGGGTAGGAGGACCTCTGGGAAGAGATTGAGCGCGAACAGCACGTCTATATGAGTGTATGATAGAGGACAAAGTGAGACGGTAGAATCAGGGGCAAAACAGGAGGCGGGAGTAAACGACCGAACAGGAGAGGTACAGGTAGACGTACTGTGTAGCAGGTGAGCTCGGGTGTTATCAAAGTTATCTTCAAGAATATAGTAACTCGCGAAACAGACCTTGATGATACTGCTGCTAGCCACGACCATATGCACCTCTACAGGGTATCGCGTAACTGGGACGATAACAAATCGAGAAATTAACGAAGTTTTGGATACGGGAACTCCAAGGGCAAAATAACGACAAAAATGGGGAGGACGTATTCCGCGAACGGATTTGAAGAGAGAAGGTCGTGCGACGAGGTACCAACCCAACGAGATATTCACATCGAGCAATAGAGCGAGAGAGCGTCAGCTGGCCGATTCACTTCGAATGGTGCGACGGTCTGAGCAAAGCACATGTTGAATGAGGAGGCGGAGGATAGTGAGAGGGCGAACGCCACCGGAAAGAAAATGAACGCGAACACGATGGGAAGGAAGATATAGAGACGACTCGACGAGGCCGAGTGGAGAAAAGACCGACTGGAACTCCGTCGGACGGGGGGTTGCGCTGAGCCCCTGACTTTTAGCGGCGGGGGGGAGTGGGGGTCGCGGGCACCTCGTGAAATGTGCGGCGCTTGCCTCTGTGCGCCACCTTGGATGGAAGGAAAAGGATGAAACGCGAGAGACCGAAGTATAGTGAAGCAGGAGCGGACTATCTCCTTCCGTTCTCCTCCCTATGCTGATGCAGGCGACAGCGCCAGTGGATGGCGGGTTAGAGAACGCGACTCAAAATTTATGACATATTTTATATATGACATTATCTCGGCACCACTAGGTAAGCAGTGGGCGACAACAGCGTCAGAACGCGGCAGCTTACCCATGCGGCTATAATAAAGATAACGTCCGTCGCAGGCTCGGCTGATGCGAGAGACTCGCTGTCCTCGGCGGCACGGACGCGCGGCAGCATGCACGCAGGTGGGGGAACAGGCTAAAGGGAGCAAGTGACATAGAGAAAAGAGAGAAAAAGATGAGCAATCATAATGAGGAGGTTAGTTTAGACAAGGCAGCGTTGCGTGGATGGGAACGCGGGGCGATGATGGTGTCGTTGTATAGTCGTTCACATCTACGTATACATATACACGGAATACTTTTATTCTGAAAGAGAGCTCACACGTGTCCTGGACTCATAGTCCTATTGCACCCTGGCGCTAGGTCGTGTATGAGACACAACTGACCTTCACTTACCTTCGTTCACTTTTGGTCACGGGTCCGTTTCCGCGATATAAAGAGGGATACTCATTGCACAGGGTTCATTGAGGAAAATGATATTCGGCGCTCGACGCGAAGGGTATTCATGAGGTGCTGGAGTTGGAAAAGTGAGGAGACACTCGGGCAAATAGGGAGCGGGAAGTGTGTGTCCGTTGACGGCGGCCAACGAGAAAGGGTGGCAGGGATAACTAATTGAAGATTTTGTACGGAACGACCCGCATAGTGCCAACGCTATCCGACTATGCGGATGCGATCTATGTGTGCTTGCCTCTAGAGTCACGACAGAGCGACGATGGATCCTGCGAAACCTCTATGGAAGCCTTTGTGGTTGACTTCCTCTTAAAGGCAGCCTCGAAGGATGATGAGATAATGAATAGCTCGAGGCTGCTAGGGAACAAGCGTGACAGCTCTAAGCTTCACAGTTTTGCCTTCGTTTTAGCTCGTTCCGTGTCACCTCGGTCGATTGTCTGATATTATAACAGGAGCAGTAGGAGAATTGAGTAACATCTTCTTGCCTCGGCGTCGCAAGCATACGTCCACTTGTAGTAGTGTACACTTATAAGAATACTCCAGTTTTACTAGACTGGTTTCGATTGAGCACATCAGAATGATTGTTCCCAGGTAGGTTGTTTTTGTAGAATGTCAGCAAGTGGGTGTTTCTTCATAAGTCTGAATTGATACTCATCATAGAGATGATCAAATTATAGCTACAAACTGCCCAGTTGAAAACGGTTTATGGCTGAGTATAAACATGGTGCGAGTTCTCCACCAGCTAGCACATAGCAATATTCCCACACGCAGGCCAGATGCAGATGAATAGGGGGCAGAAAGCCAACAATTTAGGCGTTGAAATGTTTACTATTGCAATTCGGCCTTTGTATAGTATTGTCCCACACGTAACGCGGGCCTAGGACATCTTATTAAGGCTGAAGCATTTTAGGTCACATGCTGTTTTTGTTCAACGAAAGGCAAGTCTGTGGGAAAGCCTTAGGGTATAAATCGCTGCTTAATTAACGGGATAGATAAAATTATTCGCGTGCTGTGAGATGTCTTCCTGTCCATTCTGAAACACATTTATCAGTTAGTGGTTCCTAATACTCCGAATAGCTCGATATCGCTTCGAGTCACAGAGTGTGAACTTGGCAATTCTCGTTTAACATGCAGATGGCATAAGAACAAGGCGTTTGAACATACAAGCTTAAGGAACCTCCTTATCTAATATCAGTCGGCCAAATTCAATGTAGACCTACTTGCTGAAAATTGGCGTTTAATTAGTATCCTAAATAGTAACTAATGACCACGAAGCTCAGTGTATACGAGAAAGCTCATGGCTACTTTTCCAGAAAGTCTACGATTGAAATTAGATGGCGCAGGGTGTGGCAGTGGCGTATTCTAGGATGCGCGATGAAAGATGGACCTGGCAAAAATTGCGAATTTAAATTCTCATTCAGAAAAGCTGAGGGTAACAACGCGGTCCCTAATGAAATACGTAGACGTTTCATATTTGAACTGTGGCGCCAGTGCACTTGTCTTCGGTGACGAATTAAATATCGGTCGCTAATGATAAGATGGTTCAGAGACGGAGACTTGAGGACGGCTTGCCTCAACGCAATGGGAAAAGTCACTTTGAAGATGAATGAACGTCGTTTTCACGTGACCCCCTTTTAAGACGTCAGTTTCTGGATAGCCGTTGCCGCGTTCGGTTGGGCTACGTCGGAGACGTCGGCTACATGGAATGATGGTCGTTTGTTAAGCAAATTTACAGAACACTTTGTGTATTGCAATGCAAAAAAATCTAGTTGTAAATTAGACCTTAACATAGATGAACATAGATGATGCAACGATGTTCTGTGTTCTAGATAATAGTTTCGTAGCGGGACGCTTGAAGGTCAAAATGATCAAAACGCACCCTCGGAGATTGGGTAGAGGTAACATTGGTAACTGCTGGCAGATCAACTGGCTGGATGGCCGAAACATAATATTTGACGATGGGCAGCTCAGACCGGCTAATTTAATAACGTGAAGATACGCGAGGCCGATGCCAAGGGTCTCTTCTTGTGTTATGGGCATTACAGAGTGTGTTAGTTCGCAATAAAAACATAGCAAGGAAAAAGCTATTTTATTGGCAGCAAATTACATTCAGCCATTCATTGAGATGGTCGAACCGTTCTAAAGGTTCCTATAACGCAGCGTTCAGCAGATACTGTGTAAATCCAGGCAAAGTTGGCCCCCGTTTTGCGGAACAGTCGCCGTGAGAAGGGTTTCGATTAAAAACGATCGTTATCTGTTTCAGTAGCTCGAATGGTGTCAGGGGCGAATGCTATGCTGAAGCCAGCCGTAGCAGAAAGAAGCGCTTATTATGCCGACTTGTCGCTCCTCGTAGAATATGTGTTGTCACAGACGAGGCTACGAGTTTAAGGGAAAAAGGCCCTCAACTACCACTATTCTGACTGAATTCGCATCTGATTTTTGCCAAGGCAAAGATAGGACTCATACTTTTTGCTCGGATTTAATGATCGAATAAATGATCAGTGAGAATATTTTTCAAAAGCATTCGCTTTTCTGTTTCACATCCCAATAACGTTTTAACTGGCCGAGCATTAACAGTTACATTTTGATAGGCGACACTGTTAACAAGCGGCACTGTATTACCGTAGTAGATTTCTATTATGGCGCATCTGAAAGCCTCGCTGTAATTTTACCTATGCCATCGTCCGCCAAAGTACAGGTGTCTCAAAAAATCGCCTCTGCATCCCTCTCTTTCTCTCTCTCTGCCTATCTTTCGATTCACTCGCTGTACCGTATCGGTCAGTCCCGTAGCGCCGATCGAAGTGGCCATTATTTTTTCCCGAAACGTCCCTTTGTCGTCCGGCCGTTCCAACATCGTCTCCCCAGCCCTCCTCGGCCGCGTTCTCCTTTTCTCTTCTTGTCTTTTCGGTGTCTCGACACTAAATCACAAGTACCGTGTGACAGCGGCCGACCAAAATAGGAGACTCAGAAGGCTTCTTCGACCTTACACGATGCCTGTCAATGACAGAGCTTCTGCCTCGCTGCTACCCTTCCTCCTGGCCTGGTCCACGACCGCCAAACTGCCTCGTCCCGTCCCGTTGCCGCTGATGCTGCCACGCAGTGCACTGCTGTTGCCCCCCTTTGTCCCGATGGGGTTTTTGGGGTCGGCGCCAGCAGCTTCTCCCCCCCCTCCACCACGACCCCAATGCCGGCATCATCCCCTCGATTAGCCCCACCGGTTTTGCGGGTGTATAGCACACTCATCCGCGCAGGGCTCCTCCGCGACTACTGCTAGTAGGTTGTGAGTCCGTGGGCATTTTGGCTCTATGTTCGTCCATACGTGTGTGTGTGTGTGTGTGTTTGCCTTCCCCTGCGCTGCGATGTGTTTGAGTGGTTCCGCTCACCGCCTGCCTGTCTGCTTGTGCCTGTTCGGCCTCATCGCGTCATGGACACTCCTAATCCGTGGCCACCGTTCCAACAAGCCGTTGGGTGGTTGCTGTCTGTGTGATCTCGGCCGACGACTCGATATCCGCCTGATCTCGCCCAGCTTCAGTCGACCCTCGGCTCACGCTCAGGACACCGTAAGGCTTTTTTTGCTCCTGGCCCTCGCCGGCCTGCTCTGCTCTTTCTGCTGATCTCCCGTTCGACGAAGCGCTACTGCTTTCCAGGATCGCATTGTGTTTATAGCTATATACGAACGGATAGAGCCAAGAGGCTTGGACGACGCACGCAGACAACTTCGGATAACGGCCCAAAGAAGCCGCCCGACCCCAGTTGAGTCTAGCCTACCAGCGGGCCATCGGTCGGGCCATCTTTGTCTCGCGATACGAGAGATACGACCTCTCGTAGAGGACAAATGGCCACGATACTGTCCGGAAATTCGCGGGGCGCCTTCGCGGGCTGGATGTACGACGAGCCGGGCCTTCTCCTCCTGGTGATCTCTTGGTGATCCCCCACGGACATACGGCTGAAGAGCTAAACCAAGCCGGCCGCACAAGGAATCTGCAGCAACCCAACGGCCGATCCGAGAGCTTCTGGAGGTTGCCTTGGCTACCCTTAGAAAAGCTAGAGAGAGAGAGAGAAGGCGAGTGTGAGAGATACTATTATTAGAAGCTGACAGCGCATCGTGCCGTTCTTAGGAGAGAAGTCGAGTTGATCATCGCAAAGAGCAATAACGGGACGAGAGATATTCTACCCAGTTGTTATGTCACCATATTGTGATAAAGCAGATCATGGCGCTGTCAAACCTATGCGGTGGTTGCTTATATATATATGAAAACTGTAAATTATATACTAACATGAACTGCTACATAATTAGCTGTTTATCACGTAGGGGTACTGCTTCTACGTGGGTACAGCAACAAAATAGACTAAATAGGCACGCCCAATCTATACGATTATAATTTGTTTGAAATGAAGACAGTTTAACAACAGTAGAAATGTATTTCCTACACGTGTGTAGTCCTTTGAAATTGATCTCTTATTTACTTCTTAGGCAAAGAAAAACATAACAATTGCAATGGCGTACATTAGCGTACGAATGCGTAAATCTGGTGTTTCTTGTCTGGTCTGGCCTTTATCGAAAACACCACACCCCTAGTTTTAATGTCTTTCTGCACTGACCTGCCTTGGAACCTAACCTCGAACGTTTGTGAGCTGATTACCTAAAGTAAGTACGCTTTATCGTACCGCGGTATATGTCACTGAGATATCAGCTTCTTTTTTTATGAGGGAGGGGGCAATATTAATTAGGTGAATGTGTACAGCTAGCACGTAAATCCATTGATTGCGGGCTGAACTACGTGGCTCTGGATAGAAGTAACCTCTCCCCACTAAGACCTCCAGGTTTGTGAGTAAACCTGATAACTTGTCTCTTTCAACACATGCCGACTTCAGTCAGGGAAGCTAGGGGTCCCACTCTGATCAGTAGACCCGACGAGAGTCCCATTTTAATGTCCTACTCTCCCGGCCCCGTCACCCACGAGAGGCCTCCTCCTGACCCGCTCATTTATCTTTCATTACGGCGTCGACCCATCCTGTGACCTCCTTCTGGGACCCACCATAGCACTTATAATCTGCGATATCTATAATAGACCTACCACTAATGCCTCTGATTGACCTTCTCTTAATGTCATAGCTTGCTCCGTAGTTTAGAACAGCTTGTTCTACTGTGTCTAACCTCTGGTGCTGCAATGAACTCGTGTATCTAGCTGCGCTTTTCCAATTTTAACCATATTAATCTGGAACTGGTTGTGTCCGGATAACATCTGAGTTGCATCGTTCGTTACCCCCTCCCCCCCCGTGTCACCTCGCTCGAACCCGAAGATCCTGTCCCGACCCTGGATCCAGGTACTTCTGGTCAGTCACATAGGTATCGCTCTCATCCTCGTGCCAGGCATCAATGGTGGCCCTTATGGCTATTGTCAAGCCTAACGCATCCTTCTATCCAATGTAGCCACAATGTAGCCTATAAAGACTATGTGTCCCACCACATTTTAAAGCCGCGACCTCCAAGGCAGAGACTTAGCCTTACACAAGACCATAATCTGTGAAGATGTTCCCACCCGTAATGTCTAAGATGCTAGCATCTACCGGGATAGTACTATATACTTATAATTTAGATACAATTTAAATTTCGTTCTCTTTGAGTTTAGAAAGAAGGGTAATTGCTATAGCATTCGCAGGTTAGAGTTTGTACTTGGGCACTGCCTTCATACGCGTGCCGGCATTGTGTAAGTGTTCTTCTATACTTTATCGTCCGGCGCTGGATGATTCATTCGATATACTTCACGATATTTTGAAATATACAATCAACTGTAACCAAAGATCAATAGCTGTTGGCTAGTTCTGCAAACGTTCCCTTCATATTGTTATTGTTCTTAACAAGAAACTTCAACAAGTTTAAGTTCTAGCATATTTTGAGAGAATGACCTTACGAGCATTCTCCCTAACACAAGCAAACCGACATCACAAACAAGCAATTATATGTTGGAGTGGACAAAACTCCGCAACATCAATTATCGTATTATTCATTAAGGTAGCGGGTCTCCTTTTTCTGTGACCACTTCCCCTTTATGAGCGCACTATTGCTTTCGGCTTCTTTGTGTAATTAATTGCGCTATGTTAAGTGCAGTGGTTCCATTACTCATCGCCACGACAATATTTCGTTGCGTCCATCAAGCGCTAGCTTAGTTCCGGGATTTATGTCTACCAACCGTTTAGATTAAACGCTACACACAGTGGGTATCTCCGAAATGGGATCTTTCGGCTCTCTGTTGTAGCGACATATGAAAATGAAGCGTATACCCATCCCCGACTGAATAGCTGGTTTTTCTCTTCACTTTCTCAAAAAACAGCTCTGCTCGCCTACTTCTTCTTCAATCCCAATTTTTTTTTCGGCGCGCTTCCTCAAAATACAGCCGTCGTATTTGGGCGAGCTCAACGAACGCCCGAATCATGTCAAACCATCTCTTCTCGGGACCTACCGTTAGCAATGAGTCTACACTGTGGAGTGTGCTTGCTTGTAGCCAGTCCAGCCTATATGAACACGATCCGTAGTCCCTTGACGATGTGTGTGCCCGCGGACGCGCAATCCCATCGGCCGGCCCCCGTCCCCATCTTGCCCCGGGTGAATTAAGACTCCTGGGACTCTCTGGGGGTGACGCTTCGTTCCGTGGCAGGTCATCAAAGTCGGCAGCACCGGAGACGTAGAGACGTAGGTGTCCCTGAGTGCGTCTCGGAGACTCATAGGACGCTGAGCGCGTGCCGGGGCGGACCGGCTCCAGTCCGAACAGACCTCTCACGCTGTCCCGCACCTCGCGAGGTTGAATGAGGCGAGAGGTGATGTCAGGTGAGCTTCTGAGGTGCTCATACAGTCGTTACGAATGACGACTGCACCTTGGCTGCTCCCTCGCTACCCGAGGTGCGCCAGGACACCCCCATGAATCGTGTCGTGGGACTGTGGCGCCTGCTACGGTTGCGCGAGGCTGTGGAGTTGAGCGCACCATTCAATGCCGTGTTACAGCAGAACCGGACGTGGAAGCTTGCGGACGCGGGAAAGGGTTGTGCGGAACACCCCCTGCACAGGTGTGCAGCCGTTCGGCAGCCAGAGCACACTGCGATGTGTGCGTGTAGGTGATGTCCGTGTGAGGTGGTCTCTGTGTGGCGGTGTGTAGATGTGCGCCAGGGAACTCGTGTGTGAGAAGTCGTCGGGCAAAGGATGTTGTCGAGGAAGGGCAGCCTGGCTAGAGCCAGACTCAGGGCCTGGACGCTTTAAAGGGAAGGCCTCTGAGCTCAGCTACTCGTCGCTCCAATGCTCCTGCGATCACCACCGCCATCAGTGGGTCCTGTCGAGTAATAGCAGTACTGGTACCAGTAGTAGTGGCAGTTGTAGGGAACACACTGGCAGCAACATGGTAGGCAAAGGGGTTCGAAGATAGCCACGAAGGTTGGTTCGTTGGTTGAACACGGGCGCACTGTGCGGCGGCCGTGGCAAACCGGAGGGAACTTGTGGGAGCGGCCAGACACAGCCAACCGCTGGGAGACGTTACACACAAGGTAGAAGAGTACGCGCCGATGGTGGATAGTTCAGTAGAAGGCGGGCGACCCACAGGGGTCTCGGGGTCCTTGGTCCTTTGGCTGCATCGGGGCGAGGGGCAAGCTGCGGAGGGCTTGTGTATCCGAAACAGTTAAATTAATCGTAGGACTACCTCTAGCTACCTACCTCGTCTGGAGGCCCTCAGGCGTTTAATCGAGAGCTCCATCCCCACGCCGCACTATCGAACAGCCGAACCAGACGAGTTACTACTCGACGTACCTCATACCCCTGGGGCTCGCATGCACATTTAACGAAACGTTGAACTTCTCATGCTCCTTATACATAGCCAGCTCCAAGGCCCCCTTGCCACCCACCTTCCACTAGGTTCGCTCCTACCAACAGCATCCGCAGCCCACTCGATTCGATATGCTAATTTCCTGTGCCTCCACTACTGCCACAGTGTCTCTCTCCGACGTGATATACACAAGTCGTGCTACTCCTCCGTGCTAGCGGATCCTGACGTAGGCATCTATATGTTTTTGCAGCTACAACTTACTTCCGACTTTAGCACACACGAACGCGGGTGTTCGGTGGCGACTTCGGTGCAAATACGTGACAGCGTCTCGGTTACGTACTTCGTATCTGTTTTTTTTCTCTCTTTGTGCTTCAAGTATTTCATTTAAGGCAAGACAGGCTGTCTTCCTCGATGTGTCGTCCAATACAACGATTAACACAATCAGAGTAATAATACTTTGTTTGCATTGACTTGTATGCGATTCAGCTTGAGAACATCGCGACAGACACACGACACAAGTGTCGCGTGTCGGGGATGCATTTGGGATTTGTTTGCAACAACTCATCGGTAAGATTTGTCAATTCTAGATAATTCGACCTTCCCAAGCGCATTACCTGTATATGAGTGACTCAAGACTTTAATGCGCCGTACGCTGTCCTGGACTTGGTGGCCTTACATCCAGACGATGCATTCCCGTTCCTTTCGACGGGTTTTCCACTGAATTTCATTCTTTAGTCAGCTTATTGTTATTTTTTGGCAGTGACGTCCCTATTGAGCCAACCGTCGAAGAAGAGGCGAAACTTAAAAAAATCCTACAAGCAACTAGAATACCGAGTGAGTGCTGTTACAGCAGTGGAAGCCGCAGCAGCAACGAGAGATTGCGATGTCGGCGGATGCCAGTCGCCTTCTATTCTTCAGTATTTACGACGAGGACGGCGAAGACGACAGCCGAAACGAAGCCACTTTCCCTAGGTTAGGTGGCCCACCAAGGAGGCGGTCGAAGCAAAAAGACACAGCAGAACGAGTCGCCGTGCAGGCCGTGGTGTGCGGGAAGGCTGCACCAGCAGTCGCTACCGCTGACGCGGTCCCAAAAGTGAAGTCTTGCTAGCGCACTTGCTAATGCACTTCCTCATCCAGTAAACAAAGAGAGCGGGAACGGGGTCCGATGACGACGACGACGACCTCGCTAAGAGCCAGCAGTGGTGAACTTCTATTGCGCTGCATTCGACCGCCCCACAGGCGTAGCTGTCGTAGCCGTAGTCAGCTGTAGTGGCCGTGGCTAAGGGCAAGGCCCCGTTCAGCCCGACAATGACTGCTCGATGTGACTGCGGCTACTGCTGCTCCTGTGGCCTAGACTCCCATGACCCCCACTGCCTTTCATGCTGCTATCTTACTCAAATAGCGGGGACATCATACACATCATGCTTACGTGCAGACGCACTGACATACACCGAGACACAGGCGCACTCTACGCGAGGCATCGTACTGCCGTCGTACTGTAATACCACGTCAATACGTCTCCGCACTCCATCACCGGCTGTTGCGGCGCTCGCTGCGGCATGAGCCAGCCAGCGTAGAAGGCAGCCGGGGGGGATTTTTTTCCACTGCATATTCGTCGTCGGCAGATTTGAGAGATGCCAAAAAGAAGAACGGTGAGTGTACGCCTCTGAGGAGCAGCGTCAAGCACACAATAAAACACAGCGAGCCGGACAGAATCAAACCGAGCCCAGCGATACTACGAACGCTAACGTATTTGTCTGCTACTGGCAATATCTGTCTTCCTCGTTGTTGCGGAGCAGTAGCAGCAGATATTGATGCCGCCTCCGCCACCGTGGAAAAAAAAAACTGCCCTCGGGCAACGTGTTGTCACGTGAGAGGAGCAACGAGCCGGTAAAGCGAGTGGCGGTGTAGGGTGGGGGCACGATAGAGAGATACACCATGGCTAGCTTGAGGACAAGGAGCTAGCAAGCTGCGATTGACGGGACAAATTTAGTGATACCCAGGCGGTTGCGACCCCGAGTTGCTCAAGGGTCAGGACAGATACACAGGCGAGGCGCACGCAGCCCCACGACTCCCTGCGCAGACGTGTAATGACGAGAGCGTGTTCGGACAACAAGCTTGCAGCATCGGCGGAGGGTCAGCTGCAGTGGGCGGGGTTGAGTTGTCGAAGAAGAACGACGATGGCTTGACCATGTCCTAGTCTCGTGGAGTGCTTCGTGCTACCACACTCTATTTCGGGGGTATGAGTCGAGGTTTGGGGTCTCGAGTGTGGAGGCAGCAGCAGCTTTCCTTACAAGATAAATTGATCGTGGGTGGCACAGCGCCGGGCAGCTCCGGACGACGTAACAAAGAACGATGAGCGCGAGGCAGAGCAGATACTGAAAAGCATACCGCGCCCATCGAGCGTCGGCGTTCCTGTATAGAGCAGTGATTACATGTTTTTGAGCATGTTTAACGAAAGCAGACGAAATTTCGTCACGCTAATCGTGTGAATACCCGCAAAGGACATCAACCAGCAGCTATGGCAGAGGGCAATAGGAAATACGTTCTCCTGGGTGATTTTACTCCGGTAATTATTCGGTAAGCAAAATAGTCGATGTTGGCTGTCTGATAGTATCTGCCGACTCTGTATCAAAGGATAGATTGCGATATTCTGTGCAGTACGACTGCTTCACAAATCGAGTTAAGTATTCTTCAGCCACAATATCTTAGTCCCAACAATCCGTCGGTTGCGAGCCTCAACGCAATGATTGGCAGCATATTACTGCAGCACACAATTGACTTAATACTTGCATCTGTATACCATACGACACGGTATTGGCTTCACGGGATGGCGTCCGAGGTAATGCCAGCTACACCTGAGACAGATGTTGACTCCACCACATTAACGTTCACCGATTAGCGTTTACACGACCGAGAGCTAAACGCGCCTCTTCACTTTCTAACCAGCACTGTTACCACCACTGTCGCAACCAGTAGCAGAACATGTCAGCACTTGTTAGTGCAATCTCGGGGGATACAGCTCCTCGCTACTTTTTCGTTATGTATTCTGCCTGCCTCACGTTCAGAACAATGACGAAATCCTCTCGACTATCTTCCACTGAAAGGATTTAGTCGTGCCTTAATGCGCCCCGGGAGAGGTAAGTTGTCTGGCTCATTATGCCATACGATTCGCTGTAGTCGTTAAACTCGTCTGTGGTGTAACACCGGGTCTCTGCTTGCATTAATTGTCTTTTTTTTTTCTTTTTACAAATATACATTACGTTGCCGTCGTTCGCTTGCTTGCTATACACTGTCCTGCGGGACGAGTTCACGAACATGAGCCCTATCGAGGCGAACTGTCTAGCTAGAAGCATTGCCTACTAATTCATTACTTCTAAGACTAATTATAATAAAATGCATTATTAATAGAACCACAAGAACGCGGGCATCGGTTCATATAGGTATCCTCGCTCAAAGTCAGTGCAATACTGGTGAATTATTAGATGAGTGTATACGAATTATTTAGAGTAACTCGGCGAATTTATAGATATTTTTATATTATGCATATTTGATGAGAGGAGGGTAAACACAATCTGCCCCGCGGACAAGACGGGACGCTCTCAGAATAAAAGTCAACTTTCTTTTACAACGAAACATCTGGCGATCGTGTTATAAACCTGAGAGACACACCTGTCTCCGCGATACGGATATCGAAGTGAAGTGCAGCGGTCACTGTAACTTCTAGATTATGTATTGTATTGAATTATCTCGCCATTAATAGGGTATTCATCGTTATACTGACTACTGCACATTACAGCACATTTCGGTGTAAAGATCAACATATCATTGTTTCGACAGCACACAGCAACTGCACCGATCGCAGTCCGCAACAGCTGTCTGTCCGCGAGCGCTCAGATCGGCGCATACAATTTCAGATCGTCCGCGTAGAATTCCTAAGTGACCTCTTCTGGTAAATCATTCTTGAGATCCGAAACAAGAATATAGAATATGAAGGGGTCCATGCAGGAGCCTTGAGGCGCACCGGAGGGACAAGCTGCGAACCGTCAATGAGCTTAACGCAAAATCTTCTATTACTGAACCAACTTTCAACATCGCTTATACTTTTAGAGTCAACGTGAAGAGATTGAAGTTTCGATAGTAAATGGTTGACGCAATTAAACGCCTTGGAAAAATTGAAGTACATATATACAATCAAATTTGGTGTTAGAGTTGAGATACTGTGTCATTTCAACATGATGGTT
Organism: Stratiolaelaps scimitus; assembly: GCA_019614645.1. NCBI lineage: Eukaryota > Metazoa > Arthropoda > Arachnida > Mesostigmata > Laelapidae > Stratiolaelaps > Stratiolaelaps scimitus. The sequence continues at coordinate 1,714,376 of JABWDB010000019.1, forward strand.
TTCAGTGGACTTCCCTTTGGTAAATCCGTGATGGTAATTCCGTGGTGTATGTGACCGATGAGAATTTTACCGGCGAATAAAATACACATTATAACATTGACGGCCGTTCGTAGACTCGCTTTACCGCCTGTGATAACTGCCTCAACCACCCACCTAGCGCTCTGTTAAACGTCAATGTCGAGACATGCCCCCTTGTATAAGCCCCTTGTGATAAAGGTCGATTGGCTCAATTCGCGTCGTCTCGCCGTGGGAAAATAACATTGACGTGCCGCCTCTAACGTATGCACGAGTGAAATAATATGGTGAGTTAGTGCACCTTGAGTTGTTTGCCCTCTGCATGCGTTTCGCGTTTCGGGCTCGCCAGGCGAATCTGCACAGCTGCCTGCTAGTGAGGCTTGTTAAGGAGAGAGACAGATTAGGCAAGGGAGCTATTTCTGCTGGCCTCCTGGCTGGAAGGAATAGTTCCAGCTGAGAAAATAGACGCGTAGTGCACGCGCATTTCATAGATAACACTCGTGCTCGTGTGCTGTCCACCCACATGCATTGCTTTCCAACGTACACGCCTCTTCAGGTGCTAGTCACTGATGCAAATGTGCTCTCATAGTGGCTTACAATGATGGCGAATTCAACATATTGTTAAACATGGCTTCGCGCCACAACGCGCCTCTAATGACGTTCGACTGAATTTCTTGACTATCCTATATATCATATAGACTATAGACTATTCTTGACTATTCCATATATCATACATATATCATATACAGATTGTCTGCTTGAAAATTGAACGAGCTACTCCATGCATATTTTCCCGTCATGTAAAACTTAAAAAGACAACGGATCGAGGAGACTGCTGTTATGATGAATATGCTGGTAGTGTTCAAGGTGAAAGAGTTGTAGTCCCCCCTACAATTCCCCTACAAGGAAAGGTGAGTAAAAGAAAATAAAAGGGTAGACCCGATAGATGCGACGACATTGCAGGATATATACCTCTGTGTGTACACACACCTACCGCGCTCGTTAATTCCTCTCCCTGTGTCCAGTAAGCGCATGGCGATTGCGGAAATATCGTCTAATTCGATAACCTGTAGTTTTTTGTTGTTGCCTTGACATTGTTGCGCAATGAGATGAAGGAGAACGCTCTTCGTAAGTTGTCATATCAGTTAGCCTGCTAGACGCGCCAAGTGAGCGCACCCTGAAAATGGCCTCACAGAGAGAGTGCGGGAGAGATAGGGAATGTCATTACTCAATTTCCTCATCGTCATTGATATTTTTCTGCTGTCTCCTCGGCCACGGCTGATGATGCTTATGTCCATGGTTCAGTTGAAGTCTCGTGTCACCTCATCATCTGTCCAGCCTTTCATCGAGTCACGAACTGGAACAATCAACGATGACGGCGGGTTCATTCGAAATTGAACTTCCACACAACCGTCCACAACCGACACATCCTTTAACACAAACACGCTCGCGCACAAGAAAGGATATATCTTGCACACGCGTTCGAACACTCCCTAC